>CP126890.1:212914375-214397500 GCA_030440675.1 Furcifer pardalis
TCACAACTAAAACAACAGCAGATTGTTTAAACATCTTTGGGACTGGTAAGTTAAAGACCTTTCAGCCACTTTCTTTGTATTCGTATCAGAATGTTACACAGTTTTAAAATTATGCATATATATGAAGTAAGGTTGAAACTCAAAACAAATTAAAATGTTAAAATAGTTAGCCTATTTTTGACCAGAATCAGGCTACTTCAATAGTGTTAACTCAACCATTTACTAGATCTTCTTTTGTACACACGGTAGGACACAAATTAGGTAAAAAGTAAAGGTAGTCCTCGCTCAAAAGCCAGCCGTATCCAACTCTAGGGCACATCTCTGTTTATAGCCAAAGAGCCAGCACTGTTTGCATCTGCAGATGTTTCTGTGGACATGTGGCAGGCATGATTAGACACCGAACTGTATGGAACATTGTTACCTTCCCACTGAATTAGTACCTATTTATCTACTTGCAATTTCTTGCTTTCGAACTGCTAGGTTGGCAGGAGCTGGTACGGAGGTGAGACCTCACTCTGTCATACAGTACTTGGATCTTGAACTACTGATCTGCCAACCTTCCAGGCATTGAGTTCAGCATCTTAACCATTAAGCCACTGCAGTCAGGGCACAAATGATGCATTGATTGTATTTCTTCACATTCACTGAAAAATTGTCCTGTGTCCAAATAGCCCCATTTTACTTGATTATTCTTTGATCTTCCTACCTGATTTTAGTAGGCTTCAGGCAACCAGTAACAATCCTGCATGATACATTACGAACTACAGTATTCTGTTGAGTAGCACTGGGACAAAGCTGTTGTTCTTATCGTTTGTGGATATGTATAACAGTCTGAAGCAGCCACTTTCTTAGATATCTTATTTCTGGTAGTAACTTTTTGTTTGGTGTTTTAAACCCTCCTCTAAGATTGTGGTATATTTGAAACACAATTGAGTGTACCCCAGGCAACAGTGCCTTGTGCCAGCTAATCTTTCTCACATTAGGTGAGACAAAAGGAACTGCAGAATGAATTCACCAAAAGGTGGCTTCCTTTTGGCAGCTTCACGTCTGGCCTAGACATGGAAGAAGAAGGTGGTCAGGGTTTAATCCAGATCGGAAGAAAGTAATGTCACAAAATATTGCCTTCCTGACTAGCTCAGAGATCACTCTCTGCCACTCAGTTTTGTAAGTGGAACGCACAGACCTGTGTTTTCAATGGGTTTGGCTTCAGTTGACTATTTTCATATTATTAGGAAAGATCTTCTAATGCAGAAGTTAGCTGGTGCTTGACGGATTCAAAGATATTCCTCATGGACTATCTAGACAAGATCAGCAAAGGTAAAATGATCAGTTGACCACTTACGGAAATGTTAAAAAGGAATGAGAGTACACTGTAGGAGACCATTCCTTTAATTTCCAACGTAAGCTGACACCCTCCCACCTCTGGGGAAACTCCGGCTGGTGTGTATGTGTTTTCAGCCCCTGCAACGAAGAGGAGATTGGGAGGGCGGGCAGCGAGGACCACACTGGCCTGCCCACACCTGGGTGTGGCTAGCTGCATGCTCACAAAAGCCTGTCCCAGCAAACTCCCATTTGCCTGCTGGAGCTGGGGAAGTGGTAAGGCCATGGCCACTCCCACCCTGATAGGCTGGCCCGCTAACCACTAGTGACTAGCTGGTGCAGTAACCTGCCGGGACCTGGGTTTTGCCCATCTGGCACAGGGAAGGGAAAGGATTGCCCTTGTCTGTGGCGTCAGGTCATGCCCTGCCCGTCGTACCCCCCTCCCCTTTCCATCAATCTCAACTTAATAATCAATAAATGTGGCCCAAGCCTTTAAGCATATCATTCTGTGTCTGGTCTCCTTACTTCGTGCTGGGGGAGGAAAAGCAGTGTACATTTTAAATGGTGCTAAGATGAAACTTGGCGTTGCTGAATTTAGAAAACTTAGGCCGATTTTCATTTGAGATACTGTGTTTTCCCAGTGGATTCTTTCTCCTCTGTCCTACACCGTACATTTATTTATTGAAGTTTTCTCTCTCGACAGCATAACGTCTTCCACATCACGTGGGGTGTGCAGTAGGTGATTCCTGAAATGTAATAATGTACTGCACTTGGGCCTCCTTAAAATTAAACAAATAATCTTTGATTTTGAAGTAGAACAGCAACCATTGCTTTTAGTCCATGATCTTTAGGAGAGATGTAGAACTTTTGGAACAGCAATTGGTGGTGGGTGGGTATTTTTTGTTTCAAAATCATCTTCAGTATGCCGAATTAGAATTCAGATTTGAGCTATACAGCTCTTGCCAGATCTAAATTCTGCCAGTTCTGAAACTAGAAGAGATTCGATTTTAGTGGCTTTTTTGTTGTTCAGTTGCACAGTCGATTCCGACCCTCTGCGATCCCATGGACCACTGTCCGCCAGGCACTTCTGTCCTCCATCATCCTCCTCAACTCGCTCAGTTCTGTGCCCATTGTCTCTAGAATACCATCTAACCATCTCATTTTTGGCCGCCCCCTTCTTCTTTTGCCCTCCACCTTTCCCAGCATCAAGGCCTTCTCAAGCGAATCCTCTCTTTTCATTTGATGTCCAAATGAATTATCATTCATTTAAACACTTTGTATGTCAGGGGTTCTCAACCTTTTCAAGTCAGGGGCTGGGTCATGCTGCCTCAAACAGTTGAGGGGGCTGGACTGGTTGTCCCCCAGCCATTTATGGCTGCTGTAAATGAGTCTGCGGCTGTTGTAAACGTGTAAAGGAGTCCATGGCTGATTCTGTCACCGCTGCAACCGGCTGGAGCAAGTTGGGAGCTGGATTATTTGGCACTGTGGGCCAGATCCAGCTGGTGAGCTCTAGGTTGAGAACCCCTGGTATAAGTCGTATAGTAGGAAGGCAGCCATGTAGCTTTTTATTATTATTATTATTATTATTATTATTATTATTATTATTATTATTATTATTATTATTATTATTATTATTATTATTATTATTATTATTATTATTATTATTATTATTATTTCGATTTATATGCCGCCCCACTTGGTGAAAACCAACTCCGGGCGGCTTACATCATAAAATCGAATACAATACAATATAACAGATCAACAATACAAAATCACAGCATAGTGCAACAACATAAATGTAAACACAATATGATCAAAATACAGTCCATAATCACAATACAATTCATATCTAATACAAAGAGAATAACCATACAGTAATCAATTCAGTAATGTACAATACAAAACCCCGTCCCACTACCCATCCACATCCCCCCCAACACAGCTGCCATCCAGTCCCGGTATGGCTGCGGCGAACACCCACCCCCTATCCCCAGGTAGTCTCTGGGAGCTGGCAGGGCAAAATCAACTCCTCCGGACAGGTGTTTCGAGTCCGGGGGAGGTCGAGACGTCTGAGCGGGCTGCGTGGGCTGGTGGCGTTTTTCCCGGCCATGGCTCCTGCGGCGCTCTCTTTCCAACACCTCCGGACAAATGTTAATGTGTCCCCGCAGCCGAAGTTCTTTTTGTCGGCACCGGGGCCAGGATGCCTGGTCCCGGAGGAGGCGGGGGCAACGCCTCAACTGCCCGCAGCTGCCGCCATCTTCTTTCCTCTCCGGGCCAAGGTGGAGGGGCCCGGAGGCAGGGCAGGACCTGATGGTTCTTTGCTTACTTTGAAATGTTTAGTTTGCTTGATCCAGATACCATTGAGTTCCACCACTTTGCCATTCCTACATCTTCTTATGGCTTTCTCTAGTTTTGCCAATATGAAAGCAGTGGAAAGGTCACTGGATTCAGTCTGACTATCCCATTGATATTTTATTTTTATTATGTGCTGATTTGTCTTAACTACCAGGAACAGCTAGTGTGCTATTCAGTTAGGGGTTATATTTGCATACAGTGCGCTTATGTTGGGATCATTGTTCAGTCTTTTCAGTAATCTCTAAGCTTTATGGCTGCTTTTTGCCATGCCTATCTCTGCTTTAGTTTCTATCCTATAAATTCTTTTTTTTTCCCTGCAAGTGTCGATGCCAGTTTTCTCCCAGCTTTTATTGTATGTTCATGTAAAGTATTTTCTTCAAAATGTGAAAAACAATCCAAGCATTGGACATTTGTTTCAGGAGTGAGGCTGGGCTATACTTAGTCTATCACCTCTTGGAATGGAGGCATGAGAACTTTCGAAAATGGAAGTTACAAATTAATCATAGGTCTCTCACTGAGGGGCAATCTGAAGCACAGCTGTATCTAGTTTTATTGTAAAATCTTCTAACTTTTTTGAAATTATACCTCCTAATGAGTGGTATAGATTAGGTGTTTCCAACCCTTTGGTTTTTGGACTTCAATTCCCAGAAGCCTAAGCACTGATCAGCCAATGTACTGACTTAGGCTTCTGGGAACTGAAGTCCCCCTCTGGGGCCCACATTGGGAACCACTGGTGTAGACTGAGGTTGGGTGGCTGAGTAGATCTTGCATAGAATGCATTTGTGCTCAGCTTTTGGGATTGGATCAACAATGCTCTTAATGAAGTGTTGAACTATAGCAGTGATGGTGAACTTTTTAGAGACCGAGTGACCAAACTGCTACCCAAAACTCACTTATTTATCTCAAAGTGCCAACACGGCAGAGCAAATTCTGTGGTGTGTGTGGGGGGAGGGAATCAGTGGTGGGATTCAAAAATGTTTACTACCTACTCTGTTGGTGTGGTATGATGGGCTTGGCCGGGGGGGGGGGGGGGAGCCCTGTGTTACACCTGAATTAGGACTACAATAAAACCCAGATTTAAATATGCCTCCAGTTACATAAAATTTGACTTACTTAATGATTTTTGCAGTAAAACCATGTCCTGATTTACATAACACAGTTTCCTATGGGTTTGCTTCAAGTTATGTAAAAAATTAATTTTTCCTATGGGGTTGCTTCAATTTACATGAATATCATTTTCCTACAGGTTTGCTTCGAGTTAAGCAAAAAAACTGATTTACATAAAAGCCTACAGAACAGACTTTTTACATACGTAGGCCTTTTACTGTACAGTACTTGATTTCAAAACTTGGATGGGCAACGCCAGCTGGAATTTCTGCTCCCAGTCCTGGCGAACTGGGGCAAACCTGCTGAATCCCATCCCTGTTTCCATAGCAAGGAAATCTTTTTTTTCTTTTTTTTTTAGGAATCTGTGTGCTTCTACGGAGTAAAATTTCCCCCTTATCAGCCAAAGACTTGGAAACATAAAGTAGTGCTGTAATATATACTACCGTATGTTGTTCAGTGGGTTAATCAAAGGAGACCTTTACTTTTTGAAGGGAACAGTACCTCAGAAAAGGTGCTCATGGCTTAATTGTTACGGACGAGTCTGTATTCAGAAATGACTATATCAACCATCATAAGAAATAGCATAAAAAAACTGGAAAATTTGATTTCACTGTTCAAGCCCAAGGGAAGCGGTGAATGTAAAAAAACCTTTTTTTATCAGCAATTTTTCCATGTCAATCTTTTCAAAAGGTCTGGGCTTGATGGTCTCCAAGACAACAAACTTAAAGTGTTCATCAGTGTGACCTTCCTGTAGGTAGTCCATTACCAAGGGTGCTTGTAAAACTGGATCCCTAATTCTGGATCGATGTTGCCCAATTTGTAACTGTATAGATCTGGAAGACTTTCTGACATATTTCTTCCCACAGGGGCAAATCCATAAGTAAATATGTGCTAAGTTTAAGGAGTGATATTACAGTCCTGCCATACCAGTGAGCTTCCATGACCAGTGGGCATTTGAACTCCTGAATTCTAGTCCATTCCTCTACCCCAGGGGTTCCCAAACTAAGGCCCATGGGCTGGATCTGGCCCATGGCACCATTTAATGTGGAGGCCCCACCCGTTCAAGGGGATTCAAGAAACAATGGGCCACCCTTTTGAAGCTGTTGGGACAAAATGGCCTCCCCCTTCATGCAGGCAGGGCAAAATGGCCATCCGGCCCTCAAAGCTGAATGAGAGAGTGTGACCCGGTCTCCGGCTGAAAAGGTTGTGTGCATAACTAGTAAGGCCACTGTCTGATTCTCAAAGGTCCTTGGAGGGGTGGGGTGGGCACATGAAATGGTATCACAAGCCGGATCTGGCCCACAGGCCTTAGATTGGGAACCCCTGCTCTGTAAAGTGCTTGTTGTTGTGGCTTCTGGACAACCTTGCCAACCTTGTTGCAGACAACAGGTTTACCCAAGAGAGATTCTGTGCTATTAGAACCCTTGTCCTTAATACTGACAGCAGCAAGGTTGGAAAAGCTATTGGCTTCAGAGGAGATTGACAGTCCTTTCCCCAGAGGCCTGTCCAGGGAATCTACGCACTCATTGTCCACCGCCTTGAATTCTGAGCTGAGGGAAGAACACGCACTGCTTGCTTCCCAGTTGGTGTCGATGTCATAGGTAGGGTTGGCCATCAAACACAGGCTACTTTTGAGGGCTCATTTCTGTTATTCTTAAATTATTATTATTATTATTATTATTATTATTATTATTATTATTATTATTATTATTATTATTATTATTATTATTATTATTATTATTTAGACTTATATCCCGCCCCACTCGCATACAGCGACTCTGGGCAGCTTACAGGAATGCAAAATATACAGTTACACAATCATAATAACATCATACAAAGATCACAGGTAAACACCCCAAATACAGTAAATGCATAGTTTTCTTTGGTAGCGGAGGCATTGTTGGGTGTAAGCTGGTAGCCATTTCTGGCTCAGATGGCCCACCAAAAGCAATGGCGTCGTTCAAAGCCCCATTGAGTTGCCATGTTTGCCTCGGAGGTATCACAATTGCCCTGGATTGACCTAAGCCATGGGTCAGCAAACTTGGCTCTCCAGGTGTTCTTGGACTTCAGTTACCAGAAGCTCAAGTCAGCATGCCTGCTGATTAGGGTTTCTAGGAATTGAAGTCCAAGAACATCTAGAGATGGGGTTCCCAACCTTTTCAAGCCTGGGCCGGGTCACGCTCTCTCAGTCAGCTTCAAGGGCAGGATGGCCATTTTGCCCTGCCTGCATGATGGGGGTGGACATTTTGTGCCAGTAGCTTCAAAGAGGTAATCATTTTGTTTCTTAAATGCCCTTGGAGGGGTGAGAGGGGCCATATGAAATGATGCCATGGGCTTGATCTGGAGAGTCAAGTTTACTGACCCCTGGCTAGGTAATGATAAATAAGATTCAGTATACTGTATCTGTAATTTAAAAGTATAAAGATATGAAGAATATTAGAATGCTTTCATTATGAGAAGGAAAGGAGAATCATTATCTCAATTGTTCAATGGGAGGTTTAAGACTTTGGTACTGAAACCAGCATTTTAACTAGATACTGTAACCCAGATGGGTGGTATAAACAAATCTTTATTTGGGGAGATGGTAGGAAAGAGTAAAGTTAAATGGTGTCCTTCCTTGAAAGCCAGTCGTATCCGACTCTGTGGTTCAGTGCTCATCTCCCATTACAACCCAAGAGCCAGCACTGTCTGCATCTGCAGAGGTTTCTATGGTAATGTGTCAAGTATGACTAGATGCCGGAGCACACAAAACACTGTTAACTTTCCTGCCAAAGGGGTACCTATTTAGCTACTTGCACATTTCTTGTTTTCGAACTGCTAGATTAGGAGGAGCTGGGAAAGAGGACAGGAGCTCACTCCATCGTGCCACCACTGGGTCTTAAACTGCTGGGTTTTCATGCTGTACATTTATACATTTTTCATACAGAGTCCGAGAGTAGCTGTGCAAATTTGGTTGGTTCAGGAGAGGGGGCTCTGTATGAAAAATATATAAATGTACAGCATGAAAATGTATTTATTTCTTCTAATTTATATTCCGCCCTACTCAGGTGAACCTGACTCTAGGCGGCTTACAAATCAAAAAGTCAAATCCATTCTTATGTCTGAAGAAGTGGACTTGGCCCACGAAAGCTAACATTAAAATACAGGGGTTAGTCGTTAAGGGGCCACAGTGTCTTTTTGTGTGTTTTGTTTTGTTGACTCTCTAGCATGGTAGTGAGGGGACCCCTTTCTCCAGCCCCTCCTGCTCAGCCTCCTTTGTAGCATAGCACTGACTTCATAAGGGCCTGGCCGGTTGTCACGGGAACAAAAGGCAGCCTACCCCTCCCCCCTGAACCACTGGTTGTGATGGACTCATTTGGGGAGATCTCATTGCAAGAGGCTGGAGTGCCTTCCTGTCCTCAAGGGCAACTGGAGGCCGGGGAGAAATGGGGTCCCCCTGGGGGTCCCCCACCCCATAGGCGCATCCAGAGGAGAAGAAGGATGGAGACCAACCACCCATGCTTTTCTCCTTTCTCTCTTGCCGAAGTTTCTCCATGGGTTCCTCACCTGCTGGTTCCTCCTCCATCTGCAAGGTAAGCGCCCCAAAGGGCTGGTGCCCTGCTGTTCCCCAAGGGAAAGCCAACCCCAGGTCCCTGTGCCCCCCAAGGAGGGGGTTTCCTTTCACCTGCTTTTCAGAAGGGTAGGCAGGGGCTCCGTTGGCACCTGAGTCCCAGGTGAGCCCCACAGCTGCCCCAACCCCATGGTGGTCAATGTGCAGATCATCAGCTATGGCATCTTCTAGCCAAGCCTCAGGGGGAACATAGGATCTGGTTGGGAGTTTGATTCCCCACAGGGCCCCTTGACACAGGCTGGACTCAGAGGCTTATAGGGTCTCTTTCAGCTCTACTGATGAGGAGGATGAGAATGGCCGTGGATTTCTGGCTCTCACTTCTTCCGAGTGGCTGGAGAACCATGGGTGGGGGAGGAGGGGTGTCCACATAGGCTGGATCCAGGGCTAATGGCCAGATACCTCCGTTCATCCAGTGGGGCTCTTCTGGCTTCAGGGTCTGACCAGTTGCATCATCTTCTCTTCTCAGTGTCAGATCAAAGAAGAACATGAGGAGGAACAGACCTCCGAGGAGCCGCCCTCTGTGTCATCTGTGGCCTCCTCATCCTTGGAGGTCGAGAGGTACTTTCCTCTTTGCTCAGGTTTGTTTTCTGGCCCTTTGCTCTCCCCATGGCTGGTGACCAGGGGGGGGGGCAGGTGAGGGTTGACCTCAGCACCCAGGGGCGTAGCTACTGCCGTATCTGCCGTATCAATTATACGGGGGCCCTGGGCCACGGGGGCTCCCAATGTGCATAAGCAAAAATTAATAAAAACTTCCCAAATTTTTTTATTTCACAAATGACAAAAGTCAAAAAAAGCAATTTCTTTTTTTCCCGCGTAAAGCGTGCGTTCAAAAGTTGGCAACACCCTACATCGGTTATCGCAGGCTGCGGGATTTCCCCGTTTAAGTCATTTACTTCAACGGGGGAATCCCACAATAATCGATGTACATACGATATATTTCTTTTAATTTTATGCAAAAAAAATTTTCTTTTGTGAGAAATCTTTACTCTTCCTAAGGACCCCCAAACAAATTGTTATACGGGGCCCCGCCAAGGCATGCTACGCTTCTGTCAGCACCTCTTGCAGTGGCTGTAAAGAGGAGTTCATGTGTTAGTTCCAGGAACCCCAGTCTTCTGCTCTTCTGTTTCTAACCTGTTGGATTTTCTTTCTACCCTAGGGTCAAATTGGAAGAAGACGAGGGAGGAGCAGAGCAGGCACCAATCCTGCCTTCCACATCTGGCCTACAAAAGAAAGTAAGTATAGTAAAAGTCCGACTTACATATGCCTTGAGTTACATAAAATTTGACTTACATAATGATTTTTGCACTAAAACCCATGTCCAGAATTACATAAATGTCCTGCTTTACATAACACAATTTCCAATTGGTTTGCTTCAAGTTACGTAAAACATTTGTTTTTCCTATGGGTTTGCTTCGAGTTATGTAAAAAATCATTTTTCCTATGGGGTTGCTTCGAGTTAAGTAAAAAAATGATTTACATAAAAGCTTACGGAACAGACTTTTCCCGTAAATAGAGGATTTACTGTAAGTAAGAAAGCAGGTAGGCAAGGAAGGAAAAGAAAGGAAGGAAGGAAGGATGAGCAAAGGAAGGAAGGAAGGAAGAGCAAATGAGGGGAAGGAAGGAAGGAAGGAAAGAAGGAAGGAAGGAAGAGAGAGAGAGAGGGATGGAAGACAGCCCATACGGATGTGTTTGACTTCCATTTCCGGGAGTGACGAGGGCAGTGTGGGCCGGATGAATTAGCATCAGGGGCTGGATCCGGCTGATGGGCCATAGTTTTGGCACCACTGGCTTAAGGGAAGCAGCTTCTTATTGGGCTTAAAACCTCCTCTAGAAGGGGATTGCTAGACGGATGGGTGGAGACAGATTAGTTTTGACATAGATAACTAACCTCCTGGTTTTGATCCACAGGAATCAATGTGGGCCGCATCTTCTGGTGTGCCAATTACAACGAGGATAGTCAGAAGCAGGAAGGCTTCGCAATGGTGAGCCTTTCCCAGTAGAAGAATAAGTAGAGGACTAGATTCTCAACCTGCAACCTGTGGGCAGGATGGGGCTCATGGCACTATTTCATGTACCCCATCACCTACACCACATCAGGAAGTGCCATGGGGTGGAGGAAGGGCAAATGGCCCTCCAACCACTGAAGCTGTCTGAGGGAATGTGACTCCTGATCTAAGAGCTGTAAAAATAGTAGGAAGTCATTAAATGGACAAAGAAACTCCTACGATCTTTGCATCACAATTATAATGGTTTATATTTTGGCCTTTCCCCCCTCCTCTTCCCAAAGCAATACTTCTGAGGGCTTGTTGTGAAGGAAGGAGCCTAAATAGCACCAAATTAGCCATATAGTAGCAGAACTGTGAGTGGCAGCATAGCCCAGCGGTTAGTAGGTCAGACTCAAGAGACCTGGGTTCAAATCCCCATTCGGCCATGGAAACTCCCTGCGGTGGATTTGGCAGTGGTAAAACCACTCCTTTAATATTTCATAGCTCTCAACATTCCCACAAGGGCCACCATCGGTTGGAAGGGACATGAAGGGCCATGCTGCCGCCATGGACCTAGAGATACAGCTGAAGAGTACAACGCATGGATTTTGGAACTTGGATATTTTATTTCCATCATCCCAAGCTCTGTAGGCCCACCCTGACCAAATCTTGGGTCAAGTTCCAAGCTAGCTGTAGTTCAAGAACATCTGGGAACCCAAAGTTGGGAACCCTGTCCTTCTGGCCTTTCAGAAGATGTGCTTTTCCTAAAAGCCTGGATACATCCTCTCAGGCTCAGACAGAAGATCCAAGAGACTCTGTATTTCATCCTCTACCCATTTCCTCTGAGCTGCCTGCCTATGGAATTTGATTTGGAAACTAAGCGCATGTTCACCTGCAGTGGTGGGATGTCAAATTTTTTACTACCCCACTGTGATGTCATCAGTGTGGGCGGAGCCAATGTCATGACATCATGACATCATGGGCGGAGCCAAAGGAAAAAAATAATTATAAAATAAAATAAAAATAAGCACACACACACACACCCCTCAACCCACCCACCCACCCAGAACACAAGGACAGCAAGGAGGACAGCAAGGAGGACAGTAAGGAGGCCGTACGTACGCGCCAAGCACTGGTTCCCCCAAAAAAGCTGCTACTGGTTCTCTGGGACACTGGGGAAAGTTACTACCGGTTCTGGCGAGCTGGTGAGAACCTGTTACATCCCATCACTGTCACCTGTCAGCAACCAATCAGAAACAAGGGGCTCTAATCTGCAAAATACAGAGGAGCATAATGTCTAAATAGGAATTAAGCATACCATCAGGTTTCACTCTCAGCCAGCAGTTCATCAGAGCTGTAAAGCAGGAGTTGCCAACTTTTTAAAGCCAGGGGCCGGGTCACGCTCTGTCAGCTCTGCCATGTTGTCCCAACAGCTTTAAAGGGTCAGCCATTTTGTTTCTCCAATGCCCTTCGAGGGGTGGGGGCATATGAAATGGCACCAGGGGCCGTATCAGGCCCAAAGGCCTTAGTTTGGAAGTCCCTGTTGTAAAGCAAACCTTTGTTACTGCCATGAGGAATTGACAAGAGAAAGATCATCTTGAGCTTATAGCAGTGGTGGCGAACCTTTTAGAGACCAAGGGCCCAAACTTCAACCCCAAACCCACTTATTTATCACAAAGTGCCAACCTAGCAACAGGGGAGGAAAGAAACACTCCCATTGGGCTGCTGGACAGATGGAATGGGTGAACTCTGTGCTGGGGGGAGGGAGGGAGCGCTCCCATTGGGCTGCTGGACAGATGGAATGGGTGAACTCTGTGCTTGGGGGGAGGGAGGGAGCGCTCCCATTGGGCTGCTGGACAGATGGAATAGGTGAACTCTGTGCTGGGGGGAGGGAGCGCTCCCATTGGGCTGCTGGACAGATGGAATGGGTGAACTCTGTGCTGGGGGGAGGGAGGGAGCGCTCCCATTGGGCTGCTGGACAGATGGAATGGGGGAACTCTGTGCTGGGGGGAGGGAGGGAGCGCTCCCATTGGGATGCTGGGCAAAGGAGCAGGGAGAACTCTGGTGCTGAGGTGACTGCATGGGTGCCCACAGAGAGGGCTCTGAGTGCCACCTCTGACACACGCGTGCCATAGATTCGACATCACTAGTTTACAGTAATGTCTATTACACTTAGGTATCCCCCCACAGTGGTTCACAAGGTAATTAGCATTTTGCCCCTGACACACTGGGTTCTCATTTTACCAACTTCAGAAGGATGGAAGGCTGAGTCAACCTTGCGCCCTGTCAGGATAGAACATACAATGTCAGCAGTTTTGGCTCCAGTGCAACACTTTAACCCAGGGGTTCCCAACCTAAGGCCCATGGGATGGATCCAGCCCTGGCACCATTTCTTGTGGCCCCCACCTCTCCAAGGGCATTCGAGAAACAAAATAGCCAACCTCTTTTGAAGTTGTTGGAACAAAATGGCCACCCCAATCGTGCAGGCAGAGGAAAATGGCCGTCTGACCCTCAAAGCTGACAGAGAGCGTGACCCGGCCCATGGCTTGAAAAGGTTGGGAACCCCTGGTTTAACCTCTGTGCCACCAGGGCTCACTAATATATTTGTTATTGTTGTTCAGTATTTGCTAATTCACTAAAGTATTTGCCTTCTCTTAAAACAGTGCTGTCGGGGACTTACAGGCAGATGACAAAACCAAAGCGATCCTGAATTACACCATGAACTGACTGTCCTCGTTGTGATAGGCATAAATAACAATGCAGACCACATTGATTTCTGTGGCTCAAACTACACCATGAAGTTTGGGTCTTGGTCTTGCGAGAAAACCAAGATTGTCTTGGTGATCGTCGGCACCATGAACCTTAACAACTACTAGGAGAGCCAATAGATGGCCATCGCTGGGTCTCCTCCTCCCCTTCAGCCACACCAACGCCAGAGGAGGATAAAGGGCTTCCGGGGTCCCAAGGTGGCCGAAGACGCAGAGCGCCGTGTCGCCCGCCCCCCCCCCCCTTGGCCATATCAACGCTGGAGGAGGATAAAGGGCTGCCGAGGTCCACAGGACTTAGGTTGGGAACCCCTGTTCTAACTATTCATTAGTTACCGGAGTAGTTTTGGATTTCTGTCCCTGCTTGATTAGGCACTCGGTGATCAGTAAAGTCCATAAGGCCCATCTGTGTTGTCCTGTGGGGAGCTTCCAGGCTTCTGGGTGGTAGTTCAACAGAGTCCAAGCAGCTTTTGCAACAATACACCCGATGTGACACGCCAGCAAAATGACTTAAACTGCTTCCTACAACCAAGGCAAGCCTACAGTTAATTGATATCAATGTCTGCTTTTATTTTCCAGACCCAAGATGACTGGAAATGCTATGGTATTGACCACATTTCCTCTGGGTCTTCATTCTTGTCTGTCTTCTGGTCACAGCTGGGCTATTTCTGCAACCCTTGACGGCAGGAGATGAAGTGTAGACGACGATGCTGCCCCCCGAGACAACGGTTTCTTCTTTGCCATCCAGATGTTGTGAAAGCTTTACCTTTAGGTTAAAGTACTTATTTGCTGTGCCTTTTGTTTAACAAAATCAGATTGAATAGACTGCTGCCAGGACTCTGTCGCACCGCTGTGCGGCCACCCTGCCCATCCTACATCTTTGTTTATTAATGTATTTGTTGGGAAAGGGTATCAAATCAAAAGTGACTGGCAAAAGATGCCTGAAATTCATGCAGGACAAACATTTTTAGCAAATCCACATCTTGAAAAATCTTAGGATGGGGAAGTGAGGTGATTGGTCTTAGTTCGTGGGCAAGAACAAGGCAAAAGAGATACAAATATTGGGATGTATTTTAAAATCAAATCTTTATGATATAGTTGTGTTAAACCTTAAAACAACAGCCAAGCAACAACTTTAAAACAAGGGTATACCAAAAACATTGGGTGTTGTTTTTATCCCTTATCGTGGTTATTCAATGTTCCCTTGATTTCCCCAATTCTTTGAAAAGATCTCTAGTCCTTCCCCTTCTGTTGTTTTCCTCTATTGCTTTGCACTGTTCATTTTCTTTGAAAATCTGTGGTTAATTGATTGACTTTTTCCCTTTCACCTTTTCCTTTTGCGTTCCTTCCTTCCTCTGCTATTTTAACAACCTCGTCAGACAGCCACTTTGCTTTCTTACACTTCTTTTCTTTCGGTATAGTTTTACTTGGTTCTTCCTAAAAAACCCAAAAACCCAAATAAAATAAAAATAAAATGGCACACACGACTGTCCCACACTCCCCACAAAAGCGACGAAGCGATCTTAACTGTTCCATGCCATTTGGGGGCCTTTTGCACTGGGTTCCAACCTGGGGGAGATGCGCATAGAGTCAATTCCCCCCCCCCTGCTGCCACCGGGAGGGTCTGGGGTCGTCGTCAGCTGTGTTTCTGCCACTGTTTTTTGACTGTGAGACTGGGAGACTCTGGGGAACTTTTCCCTCCGGTTCCCGCCTTCCTCCAAGACCAACGCTAAAGCCAAAAGTGTGCACCTGGTTGAGGCGCACATTTTCAGCTCTAGCGTTGGCCATGGACCTCATAGGAACGCAGGAACTGAGCGGAAACATTCCCCAGAGTCTGCTGGTGCTGTCAGGGCAGCAGAGAATGCAAAAACTATGACAGAATTGACCATGAAGACGTAGTAAAAATTGTTTTCATGTTAGTTTCTGCTACTGTTTTTGGACTCTCCACCACTCCTGCCAGCACCGGGAGACTCTGGGGAACTTTTCCGCTCAGTTCCAGCCTTCCTCCGAAGTCCATGGACAATACTAGAGTCTTCAGCTTCCGGAAGAAGGCTACCTTGGCCATTTGAAGACTTCACGCTCCTTGCAGCAGCTCTTACGTCCCAGCAGCCACTACTCACCGCGGAGGCCCCTTCCTTCTTTGCCAAACAATGACCAAAGCAGCCCCTGGAAGGCATGTTAAGTCTTTGATCTGCCCAGGTCAGCGTTCTTCCAGGGACTGCTTTGGTCAATGTTCGGCAAAAAACGAAAGCCCCGCTAAAGCAAGTAGACTAGTGGCCTCTTGGACCTAAGAGCTGCCACAAGGATCCTCCGCAAGAACGTTAACTTGGGCGATCAAAGACTTCACACTCCTTGTGGCAACTCTTACATCCAGGTGGCCCTTGGTCACAAAACAGCCCCTGGAAGAACGCTGACCTGGGCAGACCGAAGACTTCACCTCAGGGCCGTAGCCAGGATTTTAGATTGGGGGGGGGGGTCAGGAGGGGCAACAATGTTGCACACAGAGATAGTGGTTCCTCAGATAACATTTACCTCAGATAATGCTAAAATCGGATAACATGGAGAATTTGAGGAAAACATTTACATCACAGAACGTTAAGATAACATTGTGCAATGCAACTGTTTGCCTCTAATTCCCCAATGTTATCTGACTTTAGTATCATCCAACGTTATCCGACAGCTGCAATAGGCGCTTGGGATGGGGGTTGAACTGGAGCGCGCAGACCCAGAGGGTGGACCTGGCAGGCGGACCTGTGACAGTGGTAGAAACAGCTACAGGGGCATCGTGAAAAATGTCCTTATGGCTGTTTGTGCAGCTGAGTCTGGTGTGTCTGACACCCCTGCTACCAACGCTCAGGTCTGGCTGGGAAGAGAGTGCACCCTTACCCAATCCAAACCAGATTTCAGAAAGGGAACAGGCTTAAAAAAACAACAACAACGTGGGATCAATGCATCACACAATGCTAAAATCCAGATAACGTTAAGACTTGTGGAACCAAGTCTTAATGTTACCTGAGGTACTAGTGTATATAACATTTGCTTCTGGGAAACTATCTTTCCCTCAAACCTGCTCTTGCAGGCAAGCAAGCAGGGAAGAAAGGAGAAGCCGGCAGGAAGCCGCCCGCTGCTTTGCTCTGACTTTGCTTGGCCAGGAAGGAAAGTGGCTCCAGTATGGTTTGAATACTGGCCGCCTGGAGTTTGCCTGCTGCTCAGGTGTAAACACCGATGGAAGGAGAGTTGAATGCTTGGCTTGCCAAAGGTAATCCTTCTATCAGCATTTATGCTCGAGCATCGGAGGAAGATCAGGCAGCCGCTGTTCAAAATACACCGGATCCGCCTTCCTTCCTCGTCAAAATCCAAGCAAAGCAGCTGCTGGAAGGAACTTGAATTCTTCGGTCTGAACAGCCCAGCGTTGTACACCTCACCCAGGCATGCATGTTCAGTTGCAGTGAAGCCCCGGGACCTCGGAGGAACGTGACAACCGAGTGGAGAAGTTCCTTCAACCCTCCCGGAGCTGGCGGTGGTGGGTGGCAGCCCAAAAACAGCGGCAATAATGCTGTTGTCATAAAAAAAAGTCCTCGTGGTCATTTCTGCCACTGGTTTTGGACTGTACCCCGCCCATGCCAGCTTTGTGAGGGTCAGTGGAACTTATCTACTCGGTTGCCACCTTCCTCCGAGGTCCCGGGGCTTTGTTATAGCAAAAAATTCGCACCTGGGTGAGGTCTGCATTTTCAAATGCAACAAAATCCAAGGAGTTCAGAGGAAGGCGACAACCGAACGGCTAAGTTCCCCCGAGCCTCCTGGAGGTGGCAGGGGTGGGTGGCAGTCCAAAAACAGTGGCAGAAACCACCATGATGACAATGATGGCACCTCCGCAGGGGTAACCGCTCCATTGCGACTCCCTGCGGAGGGCTGAACTCAGTGGTGGGATTCAGTAGGTTTGGCCCAGTTCGCCAGAACCAGTAGCAGAAATTATGGCTGGCCTCTAGTCTCTGCCCATCCAAGTTTTGAAATAAAGTAGTCATAATTCGGGTGCAATAGAGGGCTTTGCCCCTGGCCGTGCCCGCCACGCCCACTTTGTGGGTAGTAAAAATTGAATCCCACCACTGATTAAATTCCAAAATGGTGGCGGCAGCCATTTTGGATTTTGAAATAGCACGATTTTTGATCATAAACCGAAAATTGCTCGTAACCTGGGGAATTGTTTTAATTAAATTTGCGCTTGTAACCCATGGCAAAGATAACCCAGGGCAGTCATATGCCAGGATTTTACTGTACTTTAACTCCATCATCTTTTAGGGCTTTAAATAATTTAACTAGAATACCATCATTTCCACTATTTTTGTTATTGGCAGTACTGTACTTTTTAGGGCTCTCCTGACGTTTGTGTTCCCTCTTTCCACTGCTATTTTAAGAACCTCATCAGACAGCCATTTTGCTTTCTTAAACTTATTTTCTTTTTATTTATTATTTAGACTTATATATTATTTAGACTTGGACTTTTGGCATAGTTTTACTCACTGCCACCTGAAATACAAACCAAAAAGTACAAAACAAATGCCAGACACAACCCTCCTACAGAGCCACAAAAGCGACAAAGCCATCTTCTTACCATTTCCATGCCATTTGGGGGCCTTTTCCACTGGGTTCCGACCTGGGGGAGATGCGCGTTGAGTGCATTTCCCTCCTTGCTGCCACCAGGAGGGTCTGACATCATCAGCTGCGTTTCCACTGCTGTTTTTCGACTGGGAGACTCTGGGGAACTTTTCCCTCCGATTCCCGCCTTCCTTCAAAGCCAAAGCTAGGGCCGAAAATGCATACCTGGTGGAGGTGCACATTCTTCACTCTAGCATTGGTCATGGATCTTTTAGGAAGGCAGGAACTGAGTGGAAACGTTCCCCAGAGTCTTCCAGGGCTGGCAGGAGTGGCAGAGAGTGCAGAAACAGCAACAGAAATGACCACGAAGACGTCATAAAAAAACATTTTCATGGTTCTTTCTGCCACTGTTTTGGGACTCTCCGCCACCCCTGCCAGCACCGGGAGACTTGGGGAAACTTTTTGTTCAGTTCCCGCCTTCCTCTGACATCCGTAGCCAACGTTAGAGTCTTCAGCTTCCGGAAGAATGCTACCTTGGCCGGTTGAAGACTTCACACTCCTTGCGGCAGCTCTTATGTCCCAGCGGCCACTAGTCTACTCGCCGTGGAAGCGCTTTCCTTCTTCACCGATCACTGACCAATCCAAAGCAGCCCCTGGAAGGCGCGTTAAGTCTTCAGTCTGCCCAAGCTTGGGTTCTTCCAGGTGCTGCTTTGGTCAGTGTTCAGCAAAGAAGGAAAGCCTCTCTGCGTTGAGTAGACTACTGGCTGCTTGGACCTAAGAGTTCCCGCAAGGAACGTCAAGTCTTCAGCCTCCGGAAGAAGCCTACCTTGGCCGGTTGAAGACTTCACACTCCTTGCGGCTGCTGTTACATCCCAGCGGCTACTAGTCTCCTCACCCTGGAGGAGCTTTCCTTCTTCACCGATCACCGACCAAAGCAGCCCCTGGAAGGCACGTTAAGTCTTCATTCTGCCCAGGCTTAGGTCTTTCCAGGGGCTTCTTTGGTCAGTGTTCGGCGAAGAAGGAAAGCCCCTCCATGGCAAGTAGACTACTGGCTGCTTGGACCTAAGAGTAGCTGCAAGGAGCGTCGAGTCTTCAGCCTCTGGAAGAAGGTTACCTTGGCCGGTTGAAGATTTCACACTCCTTACGGCAGTTCATATGTTCAGGCGGCCCTTGTTCGCAGAACACCATGCAAAGCAGCCCCAGGAAGAACGCTGCCGTGGGCAGACCGAAGACTTCATGCCTGGGCCATAGTCAGGATTCTAGATCGGGGTGCGGGGGATTTTCAGGAAGGGCAACAATGTCACACACACACATATATAACATTGGCATCCCGAGGTGGGTTGGGGGTGGGCTGTTAGCTTAGGAGGGTTTTTGCCCCCTGGGGGAGCTTTCTATGGCCCTGCTTCTGGAAGGAGCGTAAGGTCTTCGGTCTGCCCAGCCCAGCGTTTTACACCTCACCCAGGCATACATTTTCGCCTATAGCGAAGCCGCAGGACCTCGGAGGAAGGTGGCAACTGAGAAGCTAAGTTCCGCCAACCCTCCAGGAGATGGCAGGGGTGGGTGGCAGTCCAAAAACAGCGGCAGAAATGACCATGAGGATGTTTTTTACGACAACAGCATTTCTGCCGCTGTTTTTCGACTGCCACCCACCCCTGCCAGCTCTGAGAGGTTGGCGGAATTTATCCACTCGGTAGCCGCCTTCCTCCAAGGTCCTGGGGCTTTGCGATAGCTGAAAATGTGTGCCTGGGGGAGGTCCGCATTTTTAGCTGCAACGAAGCCCAAGGAGTTCAGAGGAAGGTGGCAAGCGAACGGCTAAGTTCCCCCAACCCTCCCAGAGCAGGCAGGGGTGGGTGGCAGTCCAAAAACAGCAGCAGAAACCACCATGAGGATGATGATGGCACCTCCGCAGGAGGAACCGCTCCATTGTGACTCCCTGTGGAGGGCTGAACTCAGTGGTGGGATTCAGTAGGTTTGGCCCAGTTTGCCAGAACAGGAAGAAGAAATTCTGGCTGGGACCACTCATCCTAGTTTTGAAATAAAGTAGTCCTATTTCGGATACAATACAGGGTTTTCCCCTGTCCACGCCCACCATACCACAACCACCGAGTAGGTGGTAAATAATAATAATAATCCCACCACTGACTGAACTCCAAGATGGTGGCAGCAGCCATTTTAGATTTTGAAATGCGATTTTCGATCGTAAACCGAAAATTGCTCGTAACTTGGGGAATTATTTTAATTAAATTTGCCCTCTTAACCAATGGCAAAGATAACCCAGGGCAGTCGTATGCCAGGGTTTACTGTACTTTAATTCCATCATCTTTTACGGCTTTGAATAATTTAACTAGAACACCATCATTTCCACTAGCTTTGTTATTGGCAGTACTGTACTTTTTAGGGCTCTCCTGATGTTTGTGTTCCTTCTTTCCTCTGCTATTTTAAGAGCCTCATCAGACAGCCACTTTGCTTTCTTAAACTTCTTTTCTTTTTATTTATTATTTAGACTTATATATTATTTAGACTTAGACTTTTGGCATAGTTTTACTCGCTGCCTCCTGAAATACAAACCAAAAAGTACAAAACAAATGCCAGACACGACCCTCCTACAGAGCCACAAAAGCGGCAAAGCCATCTTCTTACCTTTTCCATGCCATTTGGGAGCCTTTTCCACTGGGTTCCGACCTGGGGGAGATGCGCATTGAGTGCATTTCCCTCCTTGCTGCCACCAGGAGGGTCTGACATCATCAGCTGTGTTTCTGCCACTGTTTTTCGACTGGGAGACTCTGGGGAACTTTTCCCTCCGATTTCTGCCTTCCTTCAAAGCCAAAGCTAGGGCCGAAAATGCATACCTGGTGGAGGTGCACATTCTTCACTCTAGCGTTGGTCATGGATCTCGTAGGAAGGCAGGAACTGAGTGGAAACGTTCCCCAGAGTCTTCCAGGGCTGGCAGGAGTGGCAGAGAGTGCAGAAACAGCAACAGAAATGACCACGAAGACGTCATAAAAAACTGTTTTCATGGTTCTTTCTGCCACTGTTTTGGGACTCTCCGCCACCCCTGCCAGCACCGGGAGACTTGGGGAAACTTTTTGTTCAATTCCCGCCTTCCTCTGACATCCGTAGCCAACGTTAGAGTCTTCAGCTTCCGGAAGAATGCTACCTTGGCCGGTTGAAGACCTCACACTCCTTGCGGCAGCTCTTACGTCCCAGTGGCCTCTAGTCTACTCACCGTGGAAGCGCTTTCCTTCTTCACCAATCACTGACCAAAGCAGCCCCTGGAAGGTGCGTTAAGTCTTCGGTCTGCCCAGGCTTGGGTTCTTCCAGGTGCTGCTTTGGTCGGTGTTCAGCGAAGAAGGAAAGCCTCTCTGCGTTGAGTAGACTACTGGCTGCTTGGACCTAAGAGTTCCCGCAAGGAACGTCAAGTCTTCAGCCTCCGGAAGAAGCCTACCTTGGCCGGTTGAAGACTTCACACTCCTTGTGGCTGCTGTTACGTCCCAGCGGCTACTAGTCTCCTCACCCTGGAAGAGCTTTCCTTCTTCACCGATCACCGACCAAAGCAGCCCCTGGAAGGCACGTTAAGTCTTCATTCTGCCCAGGCTTGGGTTCTTCCAGGGGCTTCTTTGGTCAGTGTTCGGCGAAGAAGGAAAGCCACTCAGTGGCAAGTAGACTACTGGCTGCTTGGACCTAAGAGTCGCCGCAAGGAGCGTCGAGTCTTCAGCCTCTGGAAGAAGGCTACCTTGGCCGGTTGAAGATTTCACACTCCTTGCGGCAGTTCATATGTTCAGGCGGCCCTTGCACGCAGAACACCATGCAAAGCAGCCCCAGGAAGAACGCTGCCCGCCTGGGCAGACCGAAGACTTCATGCCAGGGCCATAGCCAGGATTCTAGATCGGGGTGGGGGGGATTTTCAAAAGGGGCAACAATGTCACACACACACACATATATAACATTGGGATTTCGAGGTGGGTTGGGGGTGGGCTGTTAGCTTAGGAGGGTTTTTGCCCCCCTGGGGGGGGGGCTTTCTATGGCCCTGCTTCTGGAAGGAGGGTAAGGTCTTCGGTCTGCCCAGCCCAGCGTTTTACACCTCACCCAGGCACACATTTTCACCTATAGCAAAGCCCCGGGACCTCGGAGGAAGGTGGCAACCGAGAAGATAAGTTCTGCCAACCCTCCAGGAGCTGGCAGGGGTAGGTGGCAGTCCAAAAACAGCGGCAGAAATGATCATGAGGATTTCTTTTTACGACAACAGCATTTCTGCCGCTGTTTTTCGACTGCCACCCCCCCCCTGCCAGCTCCGAGAGGTTGGCGGAATTTATCCACTCGGTAGCCGCCTTCCTCCAAGGTCCTGGGGCTTTGCGATAGCTGAAAATGTGTGCCTGAGGGAGGTCTGCATTTTTAGCTGCAACGAAGCCCAAGGTGTTCAGAGGAAGGTGGCAAGCGAACGACTAAGTTCCCCCAACCCTCCCAGAGCAGGCAGGGGTGGGTGGCAGTCCAAAAACAGCGGCAGTAACCACCATGAGGATGATGATGGCACCTCCGCAGGGGGAACCGCTCCATTGCGACTCCCTGTGGAGGGCTGAACTCAGTGGTGGGATTCAGTAGGCGTGGCCCAGTTCGCCAGAACCGGTAGAGGAAATTCTGGCTGGGCCCACTCATCCAAGTTTTGAAATAAAGTTGCCCTATTTCGGATACAATGCAGGGCTTTCCCCTGTCCACGCCCACCATACTACAACCACTGAGTAGGTGGTAAAAAATAATAATCCCACCACTGGTTGAACTCCAAGATGGTGGCGGCAGCCATTTTGGATTTTGAAATCATGCGATTTTCGATCGTAAACCAAAAATTACTCGTAACCCAGGGAATTATTTTAATTAAATTAAATCATAACCCATGGCAAAGGTAAGCAAGGGCAATCATAGGCCAGAGTTTTACTCTATAGTAAAGTGCCTCCTGGCCTAGGGTCACCTCTACCATCAAAAGGAGGACAAAGGCAGAGGAGGAGGTATAAGCACCCCCTGGTCCCCACCATGCCGTTTGCCTGCATGGATGGTTCCACGTCTGTCCCCAAGGTGGCCTCCCCACCTTGGCCGCCTGGAAATGTTGCCACCGCCGCCCTACCACCACCAGGAAATATTGTCAGCCCCCGCAAAGTGCTGCCCAGGGCAGGCTGTGCCCCCCCCTCACTATGCTTTTGGTGCTCAGGTCCTTTTTGTTGAGTTCTTCAGTGTACTCTTGCTAGCTTTTCTTAATCTTTTCTACATCAGCTAAATCTCTGCCATTTTTATCCCTGATCATGGTCATTTAATGTTCCCTTGATTTCCCCAATTTTTTGAAAAGATCTCTAGTCCTTCCTCTTCTGTTGTTTTCCTCTAGTACTTTGCATTGTTCATTTTCTTTGAAAAATCTATGTTTAATTCATTGACTTTTTCTCTTTCACTTTTTCCTTTTGTGTTAGTCTAAGCCTGAATTTTGCAATCAGTAGTTTATGATCTGAGCCACCGTCTGCTCCAGGTCTCCTTTTTGCTGATTGTATGGAGGTTCTCCATCTTTGGCTGCAGAGTATGTAGTCAATCTGGTTTCGATGATGGCCATCTTGTGATGTCCATGTGTAAAGTCTCCTCTTGTGTTGCTGGAAGAGGGAGTTTGCCATGACCAGTGCCTTCTCTTGGCCAAGCTCTATTAGCCTCTGCCCTGCTTAATTCTGTCTTCCAAGACCAAACTTACCTGTTATCCCATTTCCTTTTTGACTTCCTCCCTTAGCATTCCAATCTCCCAATAGAACACGAACATCGTTTTTTGGGGTCAGTTCTATGAGGTCCTGCAATTCCTCATAGAACTTGTCGACTGTGGCCTCATCTGTGCCGGGGGCAGATACTAAAGTGTAATAAATCCCCATTTTTAATGCAACCTGAGATTTTTGTATCTCTTTCCTAACCAAATACTGTATACTGAAATTAAAAGTTAATAACAGTTTATGGCCTTCTGCAAGGGTTTACAAAAAACATTGGGCAGATACTAAAGTGTAATATAACCTGAGATATTTGTACCTCTTTCCCAACCAGATATTCTGGAAATTATCAATTATATATACACGCTATTTCAATATAATTTGGATAGTATTATCAAATCAAATCTTTATTATGTAGTTGTGTTAAACCTTAAAACCTGGCCAAAGCATTTCAGCCAGAATGTTGATGGCCTCCTACAAAGGTATACAGAAAACATTGGGCAGAGACTAAAGTGTAATAAATCCCAATTTTTAATACATAAAACCTGAGATTTTTGTATCTCTCTCCTAACCAGATATTCTGGAAATTACCAATTATATATATTATATATATATACACGGACTACAATATAATTTGCAGCACTCTGATTCTGTTAAACCAAAGACACAGCAAATAAGTACTTTAACATAACCTCTTGTCTGACAAGGTCACCTGCCTGTGGTGTCAGAGTTGGGCCAGAAGTAGGCTGAGGTTCCTGGTTCAAGACATTCTCCGGATCAGGTGAAAGCAGAACTGGGCTGAGCAAAGGAAGTATCACCTGCTCCAGGTCATCTTCAGAGTCCAACGGGGGCTGGATCACAACGCTGAGGTGGTGTAGCGCTATATCAGTCAAATGCAAAACTTTTTAAGCTACAAAGAGAATCATTGTTTCCTGCCATCCAACGAAAATGAAGAAGATCGTGTGCACTTACATTGCAGCAGCCAAAAGACAGAAGGGAAAAAGTCAGAATGCATCCAGGACAACTTTAACAAACAGAAACAGCCAGCCCTGACTGAGGAAGGGAGGAGGAACAGCTGAGCTGCCCTGGCGGACTTTAAAAACTGCACCGCCATTGCTGCTGCCCCCACCATTGACAGCGTGGCTGAGGAAGACTTTGAGCCCCAGGCTCCATCGCAAATGTCAAGGACATTGAGCCCTGGGCTCCATCAGGAACGTGTGTTTTGTTGTTTGAATAAATTTATAGTGGATTGCTTTTTAGGAGAAAAATGCATTATACTCCTGAAAAGCATATTTATCAATTTCTCTTTTTAAAAAATAATTTTAGAGTGAGTGGTTTTGTCAATTTAAAACTGAATGATTTCTATGTGATAATGACGTTTTTGTGTGTTTTAAATGTTAAGTTTTAGTGAAATTATTTTTTTAAAAAAATATAGTTTAGCATTTATGAATAACTTGGAAGGGTGATGAGTGCACAAATGTCTTTGTATTGTGGATAAATTTGTATTGTTATTATATATTGTATTTTTCCTTCTATTGTTTTACTAAAAATAAATAAATAAATAAATATATTTAAAAACTTATTTGGCTGGATAGTGCTGTGATTAGAGCTAGAGGTTGAGAGTTACAAGGAAAGGAATGGTAAATTACTTCTGTGTTTTGTTTATTAAGAAAACCCTGGACAAGGTCTTTAGAAGTCAGAACTGACTAGATGGCACATTGTTGTTGTAAAAGAAAATCTAGCATTAGATTCCGTCAAAGACTGGGTATTTAACTCCAGTAAATCCAAAATTACCAAATATCTCAAGAGTCCTTTAAGTCTTGCTCCAAGTTCTCCAATCACTATGGGAACAACAAATAGAATTCTCCCACCTTAAACACTCGATTTCAATTTTCAGAAAATAATAAAAAAATATTGTTTTGGTTAATAAAAATATTTTGCAAATAAATAACAAACATCAAATGCAAGATTAAGTTTATTGTCACTAATAATCATCAGCCCTCAAGTGAATTTGAATAGCTTGTATTTTTTTAATTCCCTGTTTAAAAAACCTTTGGATTTAAAACTAGATTCTCCCAGACATTTTTAATAATCTCATCCTCCTTATAAGACAAACGTATTGACAGTGGATGCTGTTTCATACAAAATGCAAACATGCTTTTAGTTATTGCAGTGGATGCCTGATATGAAACTTCCCCAGCCTATTACCCATACCTCTAAAGTGCACATGTACATTATGACCATTTTGTGTCATTCCTGTTTCATAACCCCATGTGCCAATGTTTGGAGAATCTCTTTAATTTCACCATGGTTTTTCATGAGTCAGCCTGCTAGCTGCAGTTGGGCTACACCAGAGGTTCCTAGCCTAAGACCCGTGGGCCTGATCCAGCCAGTGGAGCCATTTCATGTGGCTACCTCTCCAAGGGCATTCAAGAAAAAAATGGCCATCCCCTTTGAAGCTGTTGGGGTGAAACGGCCACCTCATCGTGGAGGCAGGGCAAAATGGTCATCCGGCCCTTGAAGCTGAATAAGAGAGTGTTGATCCGGCCCCCGGCTTGAAAAGGCTGGGAGCCCCTGGGCTACACCATCCCAGGGCGCTCCAGAAGAAGGGAACGATAAAGAAGCCATGGTTTTAAATTAAGAACTTCACAGCTTCAAGCAAGGAAGTTTTCTTCTCTCCTCAGAATGACTCAGCTGTCCTGGCTTACAGAAGCTTTTAAGCAACCCATGTCTAGCTTTATGCGGCTATAACGATCTTACTGATGGCCATCCTAACAACCAGATGACTATAACAATGCCATTTGGAGAGGTCTTTGCTCTGACCCAGGGACTGCGGTAGCTGAGTGGTTAAGATGCTGAACTTGATGGCTGGAATGTCGGCAGGTCAGCAGGTCAAGATCCGAGTACTGCACAACGGAGTGAGCTCCCGTCTCTGTCCCAGCTCCTGTCAACTTAGCAGTTTGAAAGCAAGAAGTTGCAAGTAGATAAATAGGTACCATACTATTTGAGTGGAAAGGTAAACAGCGTTCCATGCACTCTGGTGTTTAGTCATGCCTGCCACATGTACACAGAAATGCCTGCAGACACAGACAGAGCTGGCTAGAGTCAGATGCGCCTGGCTTTCGAGCAAGGCCAACCTTTACCTTGCTCTAACCCACTCACGGGAAGAAAATCAACAGATCCCTAAAGAAAAATCGATTGCATTTGTCATGTGATACTTGCTTTTCTGTAAAAGGACAAATTCCCCTTCTCATTGGTATCCCTCAAAGCAGTGGCATAGCATGGGGGGGGCGGATGCCCCGGGCAGCGGCTTTCAGGGGGCGGCAAAATGTCCCCTCCCCACCACTTTGGCCTCCCTCTTTGGCTTAGGAAGCAGGACTTCCCAGGCGGAGGGCGGCCCTTTTCCTGGCGAGCGCCCCGCGTGCGATAGGAAGTCTCCCTCTTCTCTCTGACGAAGTGGACTTGATCCACAAAAGCTCGCATTTAAATAAAGCCATTCCTCTTTAAGGTGCCACAACGTTTGTTTGTCTTTTGTTGTCGTGTTTACTCTCTGGGAGGGTTGAAAACTTAATGCAGGAGAACAAACTTGTGCCTGTGGGCGGCGATGCCTCTCTAAATAGGACGCCTCCGCCCGCCCAGCTGGCCGTCGGGGACTTCCCGCTGCCTCCCCCTGGCGGGCGCCCCACATGAACGCGCATGCTGCTCGCCTCCGCCCGCCCAGCCACCCACCCAGCTTGCCGTCAGACAGGGCACTCGTAGGGGGTGGGTGGTGCCGGAGCCCCTGGGAGCTGGTTGGGCGGGAGGAGGTGGGCAGCGTGCGCGTGCACGCGGGGGCGCCTGCCAGGGGAAGGCAGCGGAGAGCCCCCGACGGCTAGCCGGACGAGCGAGTTGCTGGAGGTGTGCAGCACGCGCGATGCGCTCGTCGGGAGTGGGTGGCGGGTGAGCGGGCGGAGGTGTGCGGTGAGCGCGCGAGCGCGCGCCGCTAGTTAGCAGAGGGGCGCCTTCTGCCTGGGTCCTGGGGGCGGCGGCAGCAGCGAGCCGGGATGCGGCGGCGGCGGCGAGTTTGCTTTTCGCCCCAGGTGGCTGAAGACTGCGCGACGCCACTGCCTCAAAGGTTTCATAATGATAAACAACATCAGATAATTGTGTTATTATATGTCTTTAAATGTAAAGATCTTAGGAATATTACTCAGCCCTGGATCGTAGTGTTATGCTGGAAGACACCAGGTCCTGCTCCACCCCTTCATTTATTAGTGCTTCCAATATGGACTGGGATGATGGTGCTTGCCCATTTATGGATTACAGTGATAAACAGGGGCAGTCCAATAAATGAAACCACAAGGAACAGCCATAAGGCCAGCACTTGTACTATAAATTTCCAGTCTTCTACAACCTAAAAGAGAAGAGGGGGAATGGTCAATATATCTGTTCCAAGGTGTCCACGGCCAAATATTGACTAAAATCCTATTGCACAAATTTACACTGGCAGAAGCCAATTATATCATCAGCTCATACTAGAAAAAATTCAATTCAAAGCTTCTTGTCTGCCCCCATTTCGGGTTCTGAAAGGTTGGCCATCACTGGCCTAGATCCTATTACTAATCCCAACTGGAAAAGATACACCTGATCAATCGCTAACTGGTACATCAACACATATGTGAATCCTATTGATACAGTGAGTCTACTCTCCTCAGGGCTGGTAGCTAGACTAAGGCCAGATACTTTAAAATTAGAAAATGCCAAAATTAATGTCAAGGGATGCCACAATGCGAATCTTCCTTGTGACAAAATATGATCAAGCTGCATCTAAAGTATGCCAACACTAATAGGGTTCTTGAGGTGGAATATTTAAGAAGCAGTTTCACCAATGTTACCATCAGTGAGTTTCCTTGACTGATGGGCAATTTGAACTTGGGTCAAAGCCAAATTAAAATATGGAGGAAGGAGCTCGCTAGACAAGGAACATCATTAAAGGAGGATATAGCTGAGGAACTCAACCGCCCTACGTCACTTGGAGAACCCTGAATAGGCTGAGGGTTGGAGACCCTAAATGCAAGACCAACATGCTCAAGCGGAGGCTGCTAGTGGAGATCAACACATGGTGTGAATGTGCAAAGATTCAGAGTCCAGCTCATTTACTGGTCTGCTGATTAGTGCCAAAAACATGCACCACTTAGGACTTAAGTTTGGCCAATGACAAAGCCAACACCAAGAAAGTGGCTTCATTTTGCCACTGCAGGGTTTGATTGGGACACGCAAGAAGAAGAACTTGGGTTTCCTGAATCCAAGTCTATCACTTTATCCACTATATCCCATAGAAACTGGCCATAAAGCAAAAATGATAAGGATTGTTTGATGAAATGACCTATGCTATTTCAGATTTTCAACTAGAAAGCGTTGAAAAACACTGTGACTGATACACACACCTCACACACGTCATTCTCCTTAACAATGTGCCTTGTAATGTACTGGATAGAATTTAAGGCAGCTTCCAAGGTGTTCAGCGAGGGCTGTGATCTGTTGCCGCTGTTGTGTTCCTCCTCCCAGGCAAAGTACCTATCGACATGGCTTCTCATACAAAGCAATTTTGGGAGTTTGTGGAGGAATATTTCTCGAACCCAAGGTCCCATTGTGTGGTGCATAGACGAGGATCAGTGATGAACATTGATGACGAAGACTGTGATGACAATGGACAGTGTCACAAAAATCATCGTGAAGACCAAGTACTCCCCAATCAGCGGTATAACTTTAGAAGAAGATGGTATGATTTCTTCGATGACAAGGAGGAAGATAGTTGAGACTAGCACTGAAGTACACAGAGAAATCTTCTCACCTTCATAAGACGGAAGGTAGAAGACCAGGACGGTTAAAAACGACAGCCCAATACAAGGTATAATGAGAAATAGGGTGTAAAAAAGAGGCAAGTGTCTAATTATAAATGAGTAGGTAATAAAGGGATACCAGCATCATCCATCAGTTCTGTTCCCTTTGATGCCAGTGGCAGATACAATCTCCCATTCACCGTTATCAAAGAAATCTCTCTTCTCTACTTCGTCATCAACTAGAATGATATCCACTTGTGAGCCATCATAAGTCCAGGAACCAAATTTCAAGGAGCATTTCTGGAGATCAAATGGGAAATACTGTACGTGACATCAATGGTACAAGAGCTTTTGTAATTAGCTGGTGAGGTCCAAGCAATAGTCCCATCATGTCTCACAACGGTCTTCATAGACGTTACTTCAAAACAGCCATCTGCACTAAAAGAACATTCAGTGAGGAGTTGTTAAACATGTACCTGCTGTATTTTGCATACAGGTTTGCTACAGATAGGTAAGATTTTCAGATGACTGTTGAGGTAATCAATGGTTTTTTGCTACATTGAAGTGCACTGTAGAAGTAGCAGTACTCCAATGAAAGGGGGAGATTTACTTCTGAAACTTTAACCAGGATACTGTCTTCTATTTTACACCTTTAGCATCTAATGCTCTGCCTTCATTCTATCGTCCAATGGCATTCCATTTCTCCTCCCTTTTTTTGAAAATAATGATTAAAGGCTCTCTTTTGCTTTTCCATTTCTATAGCTATCCACCTAAGAACAGGCGACCCTTATTCACTATCTGTGTGGTTCAAATAAATGACAATTATTCAAGTATTGCTCTATTGCAAATCCTTTTCCCCAACCATGCATTCAGGACACTGTTCTTAATCTATTCACTGCTCTTAATCTGTCCAGCAGATCCATTTTATATACATTTTATTATTCCACTGATCATAGTTTGCCTTGGAAAATATATCCTAGTGATTTAAGTATGAGTCAGACAGTTGAGTGTTTAATTCCCCTTTGTGCCTCTTTGACAGAGGTTGGATAAGATCCTTTACAATCATGTAGATCTAAGATTATTGTAGATTATTGTCAAATCGATTACTGTGTAATTTTTGTATTGGGTAGTGATTGTATTGTGATTATATTGTTCATTGTCTATTCTGTACTGAGTATTGTTTATGGATGGTATTCTGATTATATTATGTTTATATTTATTTTATTGTACTATATTTTATGATACTGTGATATTGTATTATTGAACTGATACATTGTATTTTATTGTATGTTGTGAGTCACCCTGAATTGGTTTTCACCAAGTAGGGCGGCATATAAATCGAAATGAATGAATGAATGAATTACACAGTACAGTATGATTTTCAAAACTTTATATTAGCACCCTGCTGTATGCTCTGATTCCAGAAATGTCAAAATGAAATCTAGACATATTTGTTCTCTTATATATTTCTGGAATAGAGATAATGTGCATGAAAAACCATATAATGCTTACTTGTCATACAAAACAATGTCAGGAACCCATATTGAATCTGAAGGGACACGGATAGACATTTTTCCAGCATAGTCTTTAGGATTTCACTTCAGTTTTACATCAACCCATTCCTAGAAAGAGATGGCATTTTCTTTCAAGAAGTTAATCTGGTTTATAAATGGCTACTTGATATAGTTTAGTACACAGGGCCACCGATGGAATATTCAAGCATACTTTTAAGTATTACAGGCCTCTAACTTGACAAATATTGAGAGTCCTATATTACTGTGAAGCAATTTACAAATAGACATGTTTTTCTCATATGTTGTTTGAGATGGGCTTTCTGAAAACCTTGTGAAGCTGAATAAAAATTATATGAGCAATCAGTTTTTGGCTTCGATTCTATATTTTAAAAAAACTCAACATGCTTCTAATTTAAAAAGCTACTGAATACAATCTGAACAAATAAACAATCTTCAGATATATTTTGTTTTCCTAGGCTCCAGTTCCTACTGTGCCTCTACTTTGTACTCAGTGGTGGGATGTCAAAAATTTTACTACCCCACCGTGATGTCATCACAGTGTGGATGGAGCTAACATCATGAGATCATGACATCATGGGCGGAGCCAGCATCATGAGGTCATGATGTTGTGGGCGGGGCCAAAGGAAATAAATAAATAAAATAAAAATAAGCACACACATGCACACCTCTCAACCCACCCACCCACCCACAACACAAACCTGTAAATTAAATAAATAAATAAATAAATAAATACAATAAAAATACATTACATTACAATACAACCACCCACCTACCCCAAACACAAATCAACCAGAGCTTTTAAACCAGAGCTTAAAGCTTATTCTGGCTAATCTTTCTCACACTAGGTCAGATGGAAGGAACTATAGAATGAACTCACCACGAGATGGCATCATTTTGGCACTTTTCAACTTTTCAACAGTTAAAGAAGTTAGGTACTAAGTCTTTGCCTAACCAGTTCTCTAGGATAATATGCCTTAATGTAAATGTAAAACAGCTGTACCTCCTTAAGGGTTCTCCAATTGGAAAAGCAATTGGAACAGCACAAGTGTAGCTTATTGATGAGGCAACTCCAAGACTTTGCTTAAAAGCCCCAAGCCAGGCCGTCAGGCCTTTTTAGGAACTGTGGCAGTACATCAATATAGGTAAAGGTATTAAATACACATTAAAATACACACAGACACACCACATCCAAAGGTGAGTCACTTACCCTGGTGAGCAGGCTATAGGGAGCTTCAGGCTAGCAGCTTCTCTTCCTCCTCCCCGCTTGGGAGGACAGCAAGGAGGCCGTGCATATGCGCCAAGCACTGTAGGGGGGCATGCACAAGTGGGGGAACCAGTGAAAAGGTAAGCCCCGAAGGTGGTTCCCCCCAAAAGCTGCTACCGGTTCTCTGGGACACTGGGAAAAGTTACTACCGGTTCTGGCGAGCTGGTGAGAACCTGTTACATCCCATCACTGGCTGAATGTAAACGATTTCAGGGGGTGTACATTACAGCCTTCTGGATGCTTTTAGATTCCAGTTCCAATTAGACTTAGACAACACAACCAAACATGATGCAAGTTGGAATTTGGCAATGTCTGGATGTCCACAGGTCCCTCACCCCTGCTGTTCATGATTACAGCTGTACATGTGAGAATTTCCCATCTCTCATCTGCCCAAACACCCTGACAGGGCCTTTGAACCTCTAAGTTGTGGAAATTAAGTCTTGGCAATAACAATGCATGTTTTCACTGGGCATTTCCCATTAGATCACGCAATGAAAGAGGCAGAACAGAAGGTAAAATCCCAACTTAAGCAGACAATATACAATGCTTTCACTCAGGAAGGGCCCAGCAGGGGACACAAAGTGAGTCATGTCAGATCACGTGGTTCAAATGGACAAAGTCTACAGTTAGTTCCTGGCATCTGTCAGATCTTTGAAGGAAACATCCTTATAAAGTTGGCAACAGGCAAGGTGAATAATAATTGTTTTTAAGTAGCAAGGATGATTCAGCATAAAATTGTCATGTACTGTATTTAGAAGTTTAAGTTCTTTGGAAGTCTCATGCTATACATGTCTTATTCAGGAGTAAACATCACTGAATTCTGTGGAACTTACTTAGGATTTTAAATCACAGCCAAAAGAAGCATAAGATTGTAGATATGTCTTCTACTCTTTCCTGATGTTCTGCCAAAAATGAAAAGACTTTAAGTGACCTGCTGCAAGATTAAACTCTGCCAACTCTCCATATAGTTTATTCTATTTCTTGTGTCCTGGTAAAAAGTGAAAGATTAAGAGTCACTATTTTACTATCTTTTTCTGCCCCAGTTGCCAAAATACTGTACTCTGGCTACACCAGTGCAATGCACGGGAAGGGAATATTCTGCTTGGCTTCAACTAGTAGCAAAATAGATTGAACTAATTTTACTTGGAACTCACCAAAACAAGGGAAGGTGGGGGAAGAGTCATAGTCTGACTTCTTCTGTCTTTTTCTTCTTCCATGTCTAGGCCAGATGTGAAACTGGCAAAATAAAGCCACCTTTTGGTAAATTCATTCTCTAGTTCCTTTTGCTTGACCTAGTGTGAGAAAGATTAATCAGCATAAGGTTCCTATTGCCCAGGGTATGCCCGATTGTAGTCAAGAAATACCACAATCTTCGAGGAGATTCTTTCTGTGTACCCCATAACCTGACTAATAGGGTAGCTTCTTGTTTTTGTTTCTGAGTTCTTAAAAGTATCAATACAATTATGGCATAATATTTTGCATTACTGCAAGCTGTCTTGTGTGTTTTTAATGGAATGATGGGGTGGGAGAAATATTTCACAAGATAAGAAAAATACCTAGCTCTTTGATTTATTATTTTGATTTACTTTTAAACTCCAGCTCCTAACAAGCTGAAAATGAAGAGAGAATCTATCACAGCTGCTGATACTGCTTCTGACCTTTGCATGTATGATACATGCATGTAACCTGTATATGATTAAGTACTAGAAGTGCCAGTTTGCGTATGGACTGGAAAATCTAGAGGGATGGGTGTGAATTTATTCATTTATTATTTCACACACACACCCATAATACATAATACAAGCACCCAATGAGATTTATTGAAAATGATTTTTTAAACAATTGGTTTTTTTAAAAAAATGCTGTATGTTTATAAAACCCTCTTTTTGCTGCTCACATTATTTTACTTTTTGGGGAATCTTTCTTTCTGCCTATCTTTGTGCTTGTTCAGCCCTTCCTTCCCTCTGCTCACTCCCCTTCTTACTGGGTAGCAGCATATTCTCCTTCTCTCTCTAAACTGTTTGAAGATTTCAGGGCCCCTGCAGGGAGCTCTCTAGTGGCCCTATGGCTGCAATGATGGCTAACTTTGGCACTCCAGGTGTTCTTGAACTTCAATTCCCAGAAGCCCTGATCAGCAGGAGTGCTGACTTGGACTTCTGGTAATTGAACTTCAGGAACACCTGGAGTGCCAAGGTTAGCTATCACTGCTAGAAAAGTAAATATTGTAAACAAGGCACCAGTTTCATCTTCAAGGAATATTACAGGCATTGCAGGCTACAGACAAGTTTGAATTAATTAGAATTAATTAACCAAATTAAAAAATTATCCTAAGACGTACATTGTAAAGTCGCAATAGAGTCCGTTCCAACTCTCTGGTGTCTGGGTTTCATAATCTGGTGTTGTATGTATATACATTATTATTATTATTGCTATTGATGATAAATGTTCAGAAAACACAAATTGATTCCCCCTTTTCTCTGGCCTCAGACAAATAATAACAGGAAGCATAGGCAGACTCCCACCATCAAAATTAGCCTTTGGCTTGTCCACTGTAGTCCAGATGTTGCTGATCTGGACACACCATTAGTCTAAGCTGCTATAATATAAGGCATATAAGGCTGCTTCTTGTCCTTCAGTCTCTCAGCTGAAATAGAAACCACTGCTGAGATCAGATGCTAAGTACTGATATCATAAAGCATGGGTTTTTTCCAGTGAGTTATATCTTTGGCTACAAAGCAAGAGGTTGGAATTTGATTCCCTGCTGTGTCCTTTTAGAGAAGCCAGACTGTGTCACATTGGGCAAGCCACACAGTCCTACAGTACCCCCAGAAGTAAGGAACTGTAAACCATTTCTGAGCACTTTGTACCTAGAACACTCTGGAAAGGTTACATGAGTCAGATTTGTCTTGTAATTATAATTAATTGAATAGATGCATATTCAACTTAGATAGGAAAATAAGTGGTAAGAGTATGACTACAGAGGCTGAATCAGCTTTGCCTTGATTTATTTTTTAGGCTTGTTTTATGGCTTGAATTGGGACCGTTGCTCACAAAGGGAGTTCAGTGTCCACATACTGAAGTGTTGTGATTGACACCGCAGCTCCCTCTAGACCAGGGGTGCTCAAACCTTTCAGGCCATGGGCTGGTCACATGATTCAGTGGGCCAGTCATGTGGTTCCTCCCACTGGAAGGAGAAGTAAAACGTGCATTGCAATCTGTTTTGCAACAGGATGAGATAGATTTTAAGCTGCCATTTTCTCTGCTAAAACCAGGGGTGCTCAAACTACAGCCTGTGGGCTGGATCTGGCTCCAGACACCAATTCATCCAGCCTTCCTTGCCCTCGTTGCTCCCAAAAGTGGAAGAAAAATGTGCCCATACAGGGGCCAGATCTGGCCCGTGGGCTGTAGTTTGGGTACGCCTGCTCTAGATCTGCCTCTGCTTTTCTTTTTATAGAATTGCCTTTCACCTCCTGCTCCCTCTTTCCTCTTCAGTAATGTTTCACACAGCTGTCTTGCCTTCAGTAATAGCAACATCTGTCAATTGAGGCACAAAAAGATAGTAAAATAGTGACTCTTAATCTTTCACTTTTTACCATGACACAAGAAATAGAATAAAATATATGTTGAGTTGGCCAAGTCTCTCTCTCCTGCATCACTAAGCAAGCCACCCCTCATCTGCTCTTTCTTGGTTGCTTCTACTTTCTTCTTCATGGGGTGTTTGGGCCGAGAGATGGAGTCAATTGACATAGACTGAGAGGTCAAGTCTAGTTTTAACTTCTTTCCTCTGTCTCTTGTTCTCCCTGCCTGCCATTTGAGTTTTCTAGATTAGGCAGATCATTAGCAAACCCAGCTTTCATTTAAAAAAATAAATAAATTTCTAGGCCTTATGATCTCACAGATGAAAGCCAAAAGATGTGGACAGCCTGCTCAAACATCTAGTAAAAAGATAAGTCCAGTCCAGCTTCCTGCATGGAACTGCAGGTCAGCTAAATGGGGTTGGGTACTTGGGCAATATGGGCAACTTTGACATGAGCCTAGCCAGCCGTGTTGTCATATTAAAATGGCTAAAGGAGTATAAAAAACACAGGCCTCAGCCCCCCCCCCATCAGACCCCGCAATGGCACACAGCTGCTAAAATCTTGAAGATGACGTTTCATTCCACTATGTCATCCTGATGTGTGAAACACGGAACAACCAAGTAACCAAGTAGTATGGTGACTTTTTGGACACCCCGTGGTTATGTTTTCTTCTCAGCTTATATTTCTGACAATAGCAGTTCAATTCAAAAGCAAATGCCAGTAAAAGTTTAAAATAACTGTCTTCTCAGATGGTTCTTGTGTAGATATGACATGTACTTACTAACCCTCCCTGTTTCCAAATACTGAAAATCTTGTCCAAAACCAGTTTTACAATCAGTATTAGTCATCCAGTTTGAGTCTGCTCTGGTGCAAAACACATTTGCTTTTCCATTCATTTTGGGCAGTGTCTTAGAGGAACATCTTATATTCCTATGAAATAAAGGGCAAGGAACTCAAACTCTCCACTTACTGTTAGATTGTTAGATTATAATTCCAATTAGTCTAGCATCTACCTAGAATGGCCAATGATCAGATGTGGTGGGACTGAATTTCATCCATCTGTGGCCTATTTATGAATTTGGGCCTGTTTCCCCTGGAACCAAAGCTCTCTCAGTGGCTTTGATGTACCGTATGTTAAATATTAGAAAAACCAACTAGTTCAGTTAATAATTGGTGAAAGGAGATTCCATGGGTCTTGATACAGAGGTAGATGTAAATTAACATTGCATACAATTTGTAACCTGAGATTAATAGTTGGAGAGATAAATTACATATCCCATCTGTTGCTGCTTCCAAATGGTCAGCTGCTAGCAATATCAGTTAGAAACAGTGAATCTTTGGGCTTTACTCCTTTTTAGCTTTTTTTTTCCTGCTTAAAGAGAAAGGAGACATAGCAAAACATAAGAGGATAACAAGTGGGAGGCAATATCATTGAGCCTTTACAGAATGGATAAATTAGGACTCCAGTCAGGCATTATGCCTCAAGCTCATAATCATGGGTGCACTATAAGAAGTTTGAACTGAAGATGTTTATAGGTTACTTCACAGATGTGCCAAAGTCTTACTGACTTTGAGATGGGGTAAAGATGTAAGTGTCCCCACATTTTGACCATCTGTCCCCACATTTCCATAATCAATTTAGCTGTGCACAGATTTGGACACAATGATCAAAATCCTGTTCTTTAAATTGCATTACAGTAGGTGCATTGGCTCAATGGCAGTTTGGTGAGTCAAATCCTCTAAGTTCCATTGATTCAAACTGGCCTACTCCAGTTTCAGTTTAGAGGACTGCGATGGCTTAGTGGTTAAGACACTGAACTTGTCAACCAAAAGGTTGGCAGGTCAGCAGTTCAAGAACCTAGTGCTGTGTGATAGAATGAGCACCTGTCATCTGTCCCAGCTCCTACCAGCCTAGCAGTTTGAAAACAAGAAACTGCAAGTAGATAAATAGGTACTTCTCTGGTGGAGAAGTTACAGCATCCCATGTGCTTCAGCATATGATCATGGCTGCCACATGACCATGTAAAAGTCTGCAGACACAGTGCTGGTTTTTTAGCTGTAAACGGAGATGAGCATCACCCCCTAGAGTCAGATATGACTGGCTTTCGACCAAGGGAGATATTTACCTTTACCTAAGCTGTGATTTATTTTAGCATGGTAAGTTACAGCCATCAATAGATCTGATGGACAAGTTGACTCACCCAAACCCCACTGATTCAGTGGGCCTACTCTAGTGCAACTCAGTAGGCTAAGCAACAGGATACCAACCAAAGCTTTGAACAGGGCTATAGTGATTTCACAATAAATGCTTTATCTTGAAACATTCTGTATACCATATATACTCCAGTATAAGTCGCGTTTTCTAGCTCCCCAAATGAGTTCCAAATATGAGACTCGACTTATAGTCAGGTCAACATAAACACTCAAAAACATACCCACACGAATATCTAAATTAATTAATTTTACCATATTTTCATGTATTTTTATTATTGAAACTCACTAGCAGCTGCTGCATCAACTATTCTATGTTTTATAAAACTGCATGGGGGTTAAGGATGGGATGCTTTGTTCTATAAAGTGAGGCTTATGGCAGAAATTGAAAGAGCCGCAAAGCATGGCCTTAAATGGCTGCCAGAATCTAAGGTAAGCTCTTGTTTCTTCACGGGGGAGGGGAAGAGATAATGAGAGGAGAGAACATTATAGATCTACAATACTTTTGGAGAAATCCGGAGATTACAAACATCTATGACTCCTGGATATTAGGTCACCCTTGCTCAAATAGCCAGTCATATTCCAACTCCAGATTTTGGTTTCTCATCTCTGTTTACAGCCAAAGAGCCAGTGCTGTTTGGGTTTGCAAACATTTCTGTGAACATGTGTAGACACTGAATTGGTACCTATTTATCTACGTGCAATTTATTGCTTTCAAACTGCTAGATTGGCAGGAGTTGGGACAGAGACAGGAGTTCATTCCGTCATGGGTCTCAAACTGCAGTCCTCTCATGGATATTACAGAGGTAAAAAAAGGAAGCACCTAGGTTTCATTGCTAGACAACATTTCATTACTAGACAATATTTCATTGCTAGACAACAACTCCCATCATCATTGGCTATTGCAGGTGGAGCTGACTCTGGGCAACACCTAGAGGGCCACAGGTTATCCATCCAGCTCCCATGTCAGTGATGGTAAACCTTTGAGAGACTGAGTGCACCTCATGCCTCCACCTCCCAAGATTTCTGGAGGGCCACCTTTTGCTGCTTCAGCTCAATTCTGCAAGAATCTTGTGCCATATGCTCCTACAGAGACAAGGAAGGTTGAGAACCCCTGGTCCCTATATGGCACTGGACCAGGTTACCTAAGAGACCACATCACCCCATGGTTATCTGTCCGTCCCACAAGAGTGGACCAGAGGGGTTCTCTAAAGGAACCATCCATCGGAGAGGTTCACCTATCCAGTACAAGAAAAAGGGCCTTCTCAGTTTCGACCCTTTGGAATCTCCTGCCAACGGACCTTCATCTTCAGCCAAAACTGCTAGCTTTTTGGAAAAGACTGAAGACATGGCTGGCCCAGCAGGTGTGGGGAGCTGATAGAGAAACAGCCCCCCCCCCACTGGCTGATATAAATATGTTAATTGCCACCTGGGTTTTTAGGTTTTATCTGTATATTTGTTTATTTGCTGTGAAAATTTGTAATATGTTTTACATGGGGTTTTTAATGGTATGTCAGGTATTTTATGTACAGTGAAGTGCAATTGCATTGTGAGCCACTCAGCGTCGCTTTGGTGAGTAGGTGGCAATACAAATTTTAATAATAAATAAATAATAAATCAAATTGCCTACAGTCATTTTAATTAGCCAGTTAACAATACCCTAAAGTAGTGGTTCCCAACATGGGGCCTATGCCTCATAGGGGACCTCAATTCCCAGAAGCCTAAGTCAGTACATTGACTGATTAGTGCTTTGAAGAATTGACTTAGGGATTCTGGGAATTGAAATCCAAAAACCAAAGGCTGGAAAACACTGCCCTAAAGTAAAACTGTCTCTTAATTTTAAACTTCTTCACTTGGGAAATGATAGCACAACAATATGTTTTAAAAGGAAAGAAGAAACAACCACCTGTCTTATGCTTCTCTCCCTAGAAGACCTGTAGATGTCAAAGGTGATAGTCTTCCAAAGGACTGTAGCTGTTGGTGTGCAATCCTACACACATTCACAAGAAGCTGCCCTGCTATGTTCAGTTGGGTGTGCTTGAGGGAAAAGTCTTACAGGGTAATCTCAAAAGAAATCTCAATCACTTGGAACAAAATTTACTCTCATGCCAATGTATAAATTACAGCCTTCAGGTTACAGAGAATTTATAAAGAACTTCCTTATCTCATTGTTTTATTATTTAAATTGACTCCTAATGCATTGCAAAATTTGAGCTGTGACAGGTGGATAATTGATCCTCTTCAGGCCCATGAATTTCCTTTTAAAATTATGATTGATTTGATGGTTTGAGAAAGGTGTTTGGGGATAGATGATATAATGTGTGGATAACTAAGAATACTGTGACTGAAAATACAGAACAGGATGGGGAAAGTCCACAGGAATGAGCAGGCACGTGATGCTGCTGCCCAGAAAGTCCCAGCAATATTAAAATTATCCTTCTTGCCTCTGTTAAGTAGGTTAAAGTCCATATTTGAAAAAGATTTCAGAAGGAAAGTATGCAAGGTAGATTTCAGCATTGTGTTGTTTTTTTGGCTAATGGGAAATCAAGAGCATATGAGCTACTCTGGCTTTTTTCAATTGTCCAGTTTTCTTGCCGTCTGTTATTTAAGACTGTTTGGCTTCCCCCTTCATTTGTAAGGAATGTCACAAATGAAAATATCTGATGAGCAAAGTAGATGGAGAGACATGAAATCATGTTGAAATGTAAAGTACCATGTATCTAAAGCAGTGGCTCCCAACCTTGAGTCTCTAGGCATGCTTGGATTTAAAAAACCCAAGAAGCCTTCACACGTGGCTGTGCTGACCATGTTTACTGAGAGATGTAGTTCAAGACCATTTGGGGGCCAAAGGTTGGGAGCCACTGCTCTAGAGACCTGTTGCTGTCCACTGCTCTAGAGACTTGTGGCTGCCCCACCTGAGAGGCTTCTGCAGCAGGGTGAGGGGTCGCGTCGGCAACCAGCCCTGGCCCTGGGTTCGAAAGGCTACCATGATGATGGGTGGTGGGATTTTTTTTCATGGTAGCCGCCCCTTGGACTAATTTGGGGCTGGGTAGAATGGTTATTGAATTGTATTGTTAAAATTGGTGTTGTAACATGGTATCTTCTCTGTGTCAAGGATTGTACTTGTTGGATTAATATTATATATAATTTTCATAGTGTATTATTAGAAGTTGTTCTTGTAATTTGATTTAGATATATTGTACAAAATTATATCTATTGTATTACTGTGCATTTATTGTATTTGGGGTGTTTACCTGTGATCTTTGTATGATGTTATTATGATTGTGTAACTGTATATTTTGCATTCCTGTAAGCCCCCCAAAGTCGCTGTATGCGAGTGGGGCGGGGTATAAGTCTAAACAACAACAACAACAACAACAACAACAACAACAACAACAACAACAACAACAACAACAACAACAACAACAACAACAACAACAACAACAATGGAAGGGTGAGTGCAGAAAAATAGATGCCTTTGAACTGTGGTGCTGGAAGAGACTCTTGAGAGTCCCCTGGACTGCGAAGATATCAAATCACTCAATCCTGAAGGAAATAAACCCTGACTACTCATTAGAAGGACAAGTGCTGAAAATGAAGCTCAAGTACTTCTCCCACCAAATGAGAATTGTGGATTCACTTGAGAAGGCCTTGATGCTGGGAAACATCAAAGGCAAAAGGAGAAAGGGACGGCAGGGGATGAGGTGGATGGATGGAATTGGGCGTAGATCTGGCTGGGCTCTGGAAGATGGCAGATGACAGAGGAGCCTGGTATGCAGTGGTCCATGGAGTCGCAAAGGGTCGGACTCGACTGTGTGACTGAACAACAACAAATAAGGAGGTCATGCTCTGCATATTTGGTAAAAGTGACTGGGAACCAGGAATATCTATGGGAAATAAAACTTACCAGTCTTTACAGTGCCAGTCTTATTTTTGCTGCAACAAAAACTATTTCCCCTAGAATCTTTGAAATGCATTTCTTTGTGTAACAAATCACATATACAGTAATACCATGCTTAGTGCCGAGTATGTCTTCTAACAAAATTTGGAAGGCATACTCACTGCTCAGGATGCTAACCAAATCAGTACTAAATGCAGCAGTGTAACATTGCACCTTGTAGTATAAGCTGTCCCCCATCCCCCAGGGAGTGTAGAATATCACAGCTCGGTTGTTATGTGCATTGAGAAAATATGATCACATTTCCCCAACTCTAGCTGGGCTTCAATGGCTCCCAGTGTCATTCCATATCAGTCACCAGGTTTTAACATGGATCTTCAGGGCCCTACCTGTCAGAGTGTCTCTCCTAACCATTAAATGTCCATATCACCAGATCCTCACAACAGACAGTGGCCAGGAAGGCTAACCTAGGAGAAGGGCCTTCTCAGCGGTGGCACCCATTTTATGGAATAAACTACCTGCAGAACTGAGGTAAGCTCTCTAACAGCATTTATAAAGAGCTTCAAAACCTACCGGTATAACAAGGCTTTCAAAGGCATGCCTTTTGTTAGTTTGGTTGCTTGAATGGACTTTGTCACATGGTGATCTTTAAATTCAATAGATTGGTCTGTGGTTTCGATCCACTCACTGCTGATGTATTTTGTCTTCTTCCCTTTTTCAGCTGGAAATGGGTTTTGCCATGACATCATTTTGGTTAATTGTGCAACCTGGCTGTGGTTTCAGCAGAGCGGAAGAGGAAGAGCTACAGCCTCAGTGGCTGCATGTTTGCATCCTTGTCCTGGCCTCAAAAAGGCCTGCCAAATTAAGCAGGCTGTTACGAAATAGTGCTATGTGGGGCTGCTCTAAGCAATGGTATTGCTGTACTCCAAAGGCAGGGTCACTCCAATATCACAACTATGACACACACACCCCTTAAAATATACTCCTATCTTTTGCATCCACTTTTCCTCGGTCTACACTCTTTCTACACACCCACATCTGATGGTTGTTTTTTTGGTTTCACTGTTGTTGGCTATGTTTTAGTATAGAATGAGATGCCACAGGGTGTTTGGAAAAGTTACTTTCTGAAGGACAACAATAGGCCATGGGAATTCTGGGGATAGTAGTTCAAGAAAGTAATACAGTACTGTATGTCCAATCTCCATTCTATAAATACAAGTATATTAATCTCCTATGCACATTAACTTGAGTGAATACCCAGTTGCAGAGCCAGAGATCATGAGTTCAATTCCCCACTATGCTTCCTAGGAGAAAAGCCAGCTTTTGTAGCCTTGGGCATGCTGTACAGTCTCATAATGCCACCAGGAGAAAGGAATGATAAAAACTGAGCATTCTGTGGTTAGAAAAAAGGTTTGCTAAAGTCAGAATCGGCTTGATGAAGCTGACAATGGCAACGATGACGCTGATGCCAAGGCCAACGACACCAACAGTGGTGGCAGCAGCAATGACAACAATAAACCATTTAACTGTTCAATGGGAGGTTTAAGACTTTGGTACTGAAACCAGCATCATTTTAAATAGATACTGTAACCCAGATGGGTGGTATAAATAAATCTTTATTTGGGGAGATGGTGGGTATGAGTAAAGTTAAAATTGCCCTTCCTTGAAAGCCAGTCATATCCGACTCTGTGGTTCAGTGCTCATCTCCCATTACAACCCAAGAGCCAGCACTGTCTGCATCTGCAGAGGTTTCTATGGTAATGTGTCAAGCATGACTAGATGCCGGAGCGCACAAAACACTGTTAACTTTCCTGCCAAACGGGTACCTATTTAGCTATTTGCACATTTCTTGCTTTTGAACTGCTAGGTTAGGAGGAGCTGGGACAGAGGACAGGAGCTCACTCCATCGTGCCACCACTGGGTTTTAAACTGCTGATATGCCAACCTTCCAGTCATCACGTTCAGCGTCTTAACTGCTAAGCCACAGCAGTACTGGAGCTGGAAAAGAAGACCAAAGTGTGCCAAGGTACTGAGAAGGGAGGCCAAGAGGGACTGGTCTGGGGTATATCGGTGTGTTTGTGGCTACATCTCAGAGTGATGGACATTATCTTTAGGAAACTTTGCATCTCTTATCAAAAGAAGACTCACAACTTCTCCACCTGCAAGTGAGTCTAGGAGACTCCTTGGAATGCTCAGATCACCTTGGATACCAAAATAGGACTTTGAGGTTCTAGAATCCAGGGCCAGGATTGTCTACCTGGTTGCCTTAGCAGCAGGTGCTGACTCAGCCCCAGGCTACCAACCACTCCAGTTCTGGTCTATGATGGTGGTAGAGGCACATCTAGTGTTTTCTCCCATCTGGAGACCTACAGACCATGGGTTTGAAGAGACTTTGCCGCACAACCAGAGTAAGCAACTGCCAGGGCTGGGATGCGTTGGGGGTCAAGAAGGAGGGCGGGGGGGGGACTCTTTGGGTCCTTTGTTTGTAGTGGCTTAGTGGTTAAGATGCTAAACATGATAACTGGAAGGTCAGCAGATCAGCAGTTCGAGACCTGGATGATAAGAGTGGATTTTCATGCTGTACATTTATACATTTTTCATATAGAGTCCGAGAGTAGTTGTTCAAATTTGGTTGGTTCAGGAGAGGTGGCTCTGTGTGAAAAATATGTAAATGTACAGCATGAAAATGTATTTATTTCTTCAAATTTATATCCCGCCCCACTCAGGTGAACCCGACTCTAGGCGGCTTACAAATAAAAAAGTCAAATCAAATCCACTCTTATGTCTGAAGAAGTGGACTTGGCCCACGAAAGCTAACATTAAAATACAACAGTACCCCGGGTAACGTTATGACTTGGTTCCATAAGTCCTGTCGTTATCCAGTTTTTAACGTTGTGCGATACATTGATCACACAATGTTAAAGAAGCCCTGTTTCCCTGGAGGCTGCAGCAAGCCAGAACATCGGGATTTGAATCCTGACATTTTGGCTTGCTGCAGCCTCCAGGGAGGTGGGCAGCGATGGGATGTAACAGGTTCTCACCAGTTCTCCAGAACCGGTAGTAACTTTTCCCAGTGTCCCAGAGAACCGGTAGCAGCTTTTGGAGGGGAACCACCTTCGGGGCTTAGCTTTTCACTGGTTCCCCCACGGTGCATGCGCGCCAAGCACTAGGGAGTGCATGCACACCTACAGTGCTTGGCGCATATGCACGGCCTCCTCGCTGTCCTCCCAAGTGGGGAGGAGGAAGAGAAGCTGCTAACCTGAAGCTCCCTATAGCCTGCTCCCCAGGGTAAGTGACTCACCTTTGGATGTGGTGTGTCTGTGTGTATTTTAATGTGTATTTAATACCTTTACCTATATTGACGTACTACCACAGTTCCTAAAAAGACCTAGCGGCTGGCAGGCCTGGCTTGGGGTTTTAAAGCAAAATATTGGAGTTACATCATCAATAAGCAACACCTGTGCTGTTCCAATTGCTGTTCCAATTGGAGAACCCATAAGGAGGTACAGGGGTGTATGTGTATGTGCTTATTTTTATTTTATTATTATTTATTATCATTTATTTTTCTTCGGCCCTGCCCATGACATCATGATGTCATGACGTTAGCTCCACCCACACTGTGATGACATCACGGTGGGGTAGTAAAAATTTTGACATCCCACCACTGGAGGTGGGGGAACTTTGGAAACAGCTTGGATCAGGTCTCCCCACCTCCCTGGACCCGGCAGGGTGGGGTCAGAGACCCCAAAATTGGGGGGGGGGAGTCCATTTTTTTTTACCAATTTTGGGGTCTCTGACCCCCCCCCCCCGGCCGGGTCCAGGGAGGTGTGGAGACCCGATCCAAACTGTTTCTGGGCTTCCCCGACGTCCTCAGCCAGTGCGGCAAGCCAGAATGTCAGGGTTCGAATGGCGACATTCTGGCTTGCTGCACTGGCTGAGGATGTCGGGGAAGCCCAGAAACAGCTTGGATCGTGTCCCCTGCCTGCTCCAGAGAGATCAGAGGACCCGATCTACAGCTGCAGGGTGGCTGGGGAAGCTGACGGGGACTCCATGTCGGCTTCCCTAGCTACCCACCCTTGCCTCCGCAGCTGTGGGGTGGCTGGGGAAGCCGACGGGGGAGCCCCCCCATCAGCTTCCCAGCCTCCCCACCCCTGCCTCCGTAGCTGCAGGGTGGCTGGGAAGCTGAACGGAGAACCCCGTTTAGCTTTCCAGCCACCCTGCTGCTAAGAACGACTGTATCGGATAACATTAAAAATCGTGTTATTCGATACAAGATTTTTCTGAAAATCTTGTAACGTTATGCAGTTTTAGCGCTATCCAGGACTCGCGTTATCCGGGGTATTACTGTACAGGGGTTAGTCTTTAAGAGGCCACAGTGTCTTTTTGTGTGTTTTGTTTTGTTGACTCTCTAGCATGGTAGTGAGGGGACCCCTTTCTCCAGCCCCTCCCGCTCAGCCTCCTTTGTAGCATAGCACTGACTTCATAAGGGCCTGGCCGGTTGTCACGGGAACAAAAGGCAGCCTCCCCCTCCCACCTGAACCACTGGTTGTGATGGACTCATTTGGGGAGATCTCATTGCAAGAGGCTGGAATACCTTCCTGTCCTCAAGGGCAACTGGAGGCCGGGGAGAAAGGAGGTCCCCCTAGCCTAGGGGTCTCCCACCCCATAGGGGCATCCAGAGGAGAAGGATGGAGACCAACCACCCATGCTTTTCTCCATCTTCCTCTCTTGCCGAAGTTTCTCCATGGGTTCCTCACCTGCTGGTGGAACCCATGGAGGAACCCAATGTTCCTCGTCCACCTGCAAGGTAAGCACCCCAAAGGGTTGGTGCCCTGCCATTCCCCAAGGGAAAGCCAACCCCAGGTCCCTGCCCTCCCAAGGAGGGGGTTTCCTTTCACCTGCTTTTCAGAAGGGTGGGCAGGGGCTCCGTTGGCACCTGAGTCCCAGGTGAGCCTCACAGCTGTCCCAACCCCATGGTGGTCAATGTGCAGATCATCAGCTATGGCATCTTCTAGCCAAGCCTCTGGAGGAACATAGGATCTGGTTGGGGAGCCAGAGGTTGGGAGTTTGATTCCCCACAGGGCCCCTTGACACAGGCTGGACTCAGAGGCTCATAGGGTCTCTTTCAGCTCTCCTGATGAGGAGGATGAGAATGGCTGTGGGTTTCTGGCTCTCACTTCTTCAGAGTGGCTGGAGAACCATGGGTGGGGGGAGGAGGGGTGTCCATATAGGCTGGATCCAGGGCTAATGGCCAGAGACCTCCTTTCATCTAGTGGGGGTCTTCTGACCGGTTGCATCTTCTTCTCTTCTCAGTGTCAGTTCAAAGAAGAGCATGAGGAGGAACAGACCTCCAAGGAGCTGCCCTCTGTGTCATCTCTGGTCTCCTCATCCTTGGAGGTCAAAAGGTACTTTCCTCTTTGCTCAGGGATGGGAAGGTTTGTTTTCTGGCCCTTTGCTCTCCCCGTGGCTGGAGACCAAAGGGGGGGGGCAGGTGAGGGTTGACCTCAGCACCTGCTTGCAGTGGCTGTAAAGAGGGGTTCATGGTTGAGTTGCAGGAACCCCAATCTTCTGCTCTTCTGTTTCTAACCTGTTGGATTTTCTTTCTACCCTAGGGTCAAATTGGAAGAAGACAAGGCAGGAGCAGAGCAGGCACCAATCCTGCCTTCCACATCCGGCCTACAAAAGAAAGTAAGTACAGTAAAAGCCCGACTTACATATGCCTCGAGTTACATAAAATTTGACTTACATAATGATTTTTGCCCTAAAACCATGTCCTGAATTACATAAATGTCCTGATTTACATAACACATTTTCCAATGGGTTTGCTTCAAGTTACATAAAGCATTTGTTTTTCCTATGGGTTTGCTTCGAATTATGTAAAAAATCATTTTTCCTATGGGGTTGCTTCGATTTACATAAATATCATTTTCCTATGGGTTTGCTTTGGGTTATGTAAAAAATTACTTTTTCCTTTGGGTTTCCTTCAAGTTATGTAAAAATTCATTTTTCCTATGGGTTTGCTTCGAGTAAAGTAAAAAAACAATTTACATAAAAGCTTACAGAACAGACTTTTTCTGTAAATAGGGGTTTTACTGTAAGTAAGAAAGCAGGTAGGCAAGGAAGGAAAAGAAAGGAAGGAAGGAAGGAAGAGCAAATGAGGGGAGGGAGGGAGGGAAGAAAGAAAGAAAGAAGGAAGGAAAGAAAGAAAGAAAGAAAGAAAGAAAGAAAGAAAGAAAGAAAGAAAGAAAGAAAGAAAGAAAGAAAGAAAGAAAGAAAGAAAGAAAGAAAGAAAGAAAGAAAGAGGGATGGAGGACAGCCCATACGGAAGTGTTTTACTTCCATTTCCGGGAGTGACAAGGGCAGTGTGGGCTGGATGAATTAGCATCAGGGGCTGGATCCGGCTGATGGGCCATAGTTTTGGCACCACTGGCTTAAGGGAAACAGCTTCTTATTGGGCTTAAAACCTCCTCTAGAAGGGGGTTGCCAGAGGAATGGGTGGAGACAGATTAGTTTTGACATAGATAACTAACCTCTTGGCTTTGATCCACAGGAATCAATGTGGGCGGTATCTTCTGGTGTGTCAGTTAGAATGAGGATAGTCAGAAGCAGACAGGCTTCGCAATGGTGAGCCTTTCCCAGTAGAAGAATAAGCAGAGGACTGGATTCTCAACCTGCAACCTGTGGGCTGGATGCGGCTCATGGCACCATTTCATGTGGTACCCCATTGCCTACACCACATCAGGAAGTGTCATGGGGTGGAGGAAGGGCAAAATGGCCCTCCAACCACTGAAGCTGTCTGAGGGAATGTGACCTGGCCTCGGCTTTAATAGTTGAGAACTCCTGATCTCAGAGCTGTAAAAATAATAGGAAGTCATTAAAAGGACAAAGAAAGTCCTACAGTCTTTGGATCACAATTATAATGGTTTATATTTTGGCCTTTCCTCCCTCCTCTTCCCAAAGCAATACTTCTTAGGGCTTGTTGTGAAGGAAGGAGCCTAATTAGCACCAAATTAGTCATACAGTAGCAGAACTGTGAGTGGCAGCATAGCCCAGTGGTTAGTGGGTCAGACTCAAGAGACCTGGGTTCAAATCCCCATTTGGTCATGGAAACTCCCTGGGGTGGATTTGGCAGTGGTAAAACCACTCCTTTAATATTTCATAGCTCTCAACATTCCCACAAGGGCCACCATCGGTTGGAAGGGACATGTAGGGTCATGCTGCTGCCATGGACCTACAGAAACAGCTTAAGAGCACAACGCATGGATTTTGGAACTTGGATATTTCATTTCCATCATCCCAAGCTCCGTAGGCCCACCCTGACCAAATCTTGGGCCGAGTTCCAAGCTAGCTGTAGTTCAAGAACATCTGGGAACCCAAAGATGGGAACCCTGACCTTCTGGCCTTTCAGAAGATGTGCTTTTCCTAAAAGCCTGGATACATCCTCTCAGGTTCAGACAGAAGATCCAAGAGACTATGTATTTCATCCTCTACCCATTTCCTCTGAGCTGCCTGCCTATGGAATTAGATTTGCAAACTAAGCCCATGTTCACCTGTCAGCAACCAATTAGAAACAAGGGACTCTAATCTGCAAAATACAGAGATGAGAAAAGGTGGTGCTGAGTAAAACAGACTTATTTTTTTTCCATTTCAGGGAGCATAATGTCTAAATAGGAATTAAGCATACTATCAGGTTTCACTCTCAGCCAGCAGTTCATCAGAGCTGTAAAGCAGGAGTTGCCAACTTTTTCAAGCCAGGGGCCGGGTCACGCTCTGTCAGCTTTGAGGGCCGGACAGCCATTTTGCCCTGCCTGCATGATGTGGGCTGCCATGTTGTCCCAACAGCTTTAAAGGGTCGTCCATTTTTTCTCCAATGCCCTTTGAGGGGTGGGGACATATGAAATGGCACCAGGGGCCGTATCAGGCCCACAGACCTTAGTTTGGAAATCCCTGTTGTAAAGCAAACCTTTGTTACTGTCCTGAGGAATTATTTGACAAGAGAAACACCATCTTGAGCTTTTAGCAGTCATGGCAAACCTTTTAGAGACCAAGTGCCTAAACTTCAACCCGAAACCTACTTATTTATCACAAAGTGCCAACATAGCAACAGGGGAGGATGCTGGACAGATGGAATGGGTGAACTCTGTGCTGGGGGGAGGGAGGGAGCGCTCCCATTGGGATGCTGGACAGAAGGAATGGGTGAACTCTGTGCTGGGGGAGGGAGGGAGCACTCCCATTGGGATGCTGGACAGATAGAATGGGTAAACTCTGTGCTGGGGGGAGGGAGGGAGCGCTCCCATTGGGATGCTGGGCAAAGGAGCAGGGAGAACTCTGGTGCTGAGGTGACTGCATGGGTGCCCACAGAGAGGGCTCTGAGTGCCACCTCTGACATGTGTGCCATAGATTCGACATCACTAGCTTACAGTAATGTCTATTACACTTATGTATCCCCCCACAGTGGTTCACAAGGTAATTAGTATTTTGCCCCTGACACACTGGGTTCTCATTTTACCAACTTCAGAAGGATGGAAGGCTGAGTCAACATTGCAACCTGTCAGGATAGAACATACAATGTCAGCAGTTTTGGCTGCAGTGCAACAGTTTAACCCAGGGGTTCCCAACCTAAGGCCCATGGGCCGGATCCAGCCCTGCCACCATTTCTTGTGGAACCCACCTCTCCAAGGGCATTCGAGAAACAAAATAGCCAACCCCTTTTGAAGTTGTTGGGACAAAATGGCCACCCCAATCGTGCAGGCAGGGGAAAATGGCCGTCTGTCCCTCAAAGCTGACAGAGAGCGTGACCCGGCCCATGGCTTGAAAAGGTTGGGAACCCCTGGTTTAACCTCTGTGCCACCAGGGCTCACTAATATATTTGTTGTTGTTGTTCAGTATTTGCTAATTCACTAATGTATATGCCTTCTCTTAAAACAGTGCTGTCGGGGACTTACAGGCAGATGACAAAACCAAAGCGATCCTGAATTACACCATGAACTGACTGTCCTCGTTGTGATAGGCATAAATAACAATGCAGACCACATTGATTTCTGTGGCTCAAACTACACCATGAAGTTTGGGTCTTGGTCTTGCAAGAAAACCAAGATTGTCTTGGTGACCGTCGGCACCATGAACCTTAACGACTACTAGGAGAGCCAATAGATGGCCATCGCTGCGTCTCCTCCTCCCCTTCAGCCACACCAACGCCGGAGGAGGATAAAGGGCTTCTGGGGTCCCAAGGTGGCCGAAGACGCATAGCGACCCGTCGCCCCTCCCCCCCCTTTGGCCATATCAACGCTGGAGGAGGATAGAGGGCTGCCGAGATCCACAGGACTTAGGTTGGGAACCCCTGTTCTAACTATTCATTAGTTAGCGGAGCAGATTTGGATTTCTGTCCCTGCTTGATTAGGCACTCGGTGATCAGTAAAGTCCATAAGGCCCAACTGCGTTGTCCTGTGGGGAGCTTCTGGGCTTCTGGGTGGTAGTTCAACAGAGTCCAAGCAGCTTTTGCAACAATACACCCGATGTGACACGCCAGCAAAATGACTTAAACTGCTTCCTACAACCAAGGCAAGCCTACAGTTAATTGATATCAATGTCTGCTTTTATTTTCCAGACCCAAGATGACTGGAAATGCTATGGTATTGACCACATTTCCTCTGGGTCTTCATTCTTGTCTGTTTTCTGGTCACAGCTGGGCTATTTCTGCAACCCTTGATGGCAGGAGATGAAGTGTAGACGACGATGCTGTCCCTGGAGACAACGGTTTCTTGTTTGCCATCCAGATGTTGTGAAAGCTTTACCTTTAGTTTAAAGTACTTATTTGCTGTGCGTTTTGTTTAACAGAATCAGATTGAATAGACTGCTGTCAGGACTCTCTGTCGCACCGCTGCGCGGCCACCCTACCCATCCTACATCTTTGTTTATCAATGTATTTGTTGGGAAAGGGTATCAAATCAAAAGTGACTGGGAAAAGATGCCTTAAATTCATGCAGGACAAACATTTTTAGCAAATCCACATCTCAAAAAATCTTAGGATGGGGAAGTGGTGATTGGCCTTAGTTTGTGGGCAAGAACAAGGCAAAAGAGATACAAATATTGGGATGTATTTTAAAATCAAATCTTTATGATGTAGTTGTGTTAAACCTTAAAACAACAGCCAAGCAACAACTTTAAAACAAGGGTATACCAAAAACATTGGGTGTTGTTTTTATCCCTTATCATGGTTATTCAATGTTCCCTTGATTTCCCCAATTCTTTGAAAAGATCTCTAGTCCTTCCCCTTCTGTTGTTTTCCTCTATTGCTTTGCACTGTTCATTTTCTTTGAAAATCTGTGTTTAATTGATTGACTTTTTCCTTTTCACCTTTTCCTTTTGCGTTCCTTCCTTCCTCTGCTATTTTAACAGCCTCGTCAGGCAGCCACTTTGCTTTCTTACACTTCTTTTCTTTCGGTATAGTTTTAGTTGCTTCCTTCTAAAAAACCCCAAAAATACAAATAAAATAAAAATAAAATGCCATACACAACTGTCCCACACTCCCCACAAAAGCGACAAAGGGATCTTCTTAACTGTTCCATGCCATTTGGGGGCCTTTTCCACTGGGTTCCAGCCTGGGGGAGATGCGCATAGAGTCAATTCCCCCCCCCTGCTGCCACCGGGAGGGTCTGGGGTCATCGTCAGCTGTGTTTCTGCCGCTGTTTTTTGACTGGGAGACTGGGAGACTCTGGGGAACTTTTCCCTCTGGTTCCCGCCTTCCTCCAAGACCAACGCTAAAGCCAAAAATGTGCACCTGGTTGAGGCGCACATTTTCAGCTCTAGCGTTGACCATGGACCTCATAGGAATGCAGGAACTGAGCGGAAACATTCCCCAGAGTCTGCCGGTGCTGTCAACGGCAGCAGAGAGTGCAAAAACTATGACAGAATTGACCATGAAGACATAGTAAAAATTGTTTTCATGTTAGTTTCTGCTACTGTTTTTGGACTCTCCACCACTCCTGCCAGCACCGGGAGACTCTGGGGAACTTTTCCGCTCAGTTCCAGCCTTCCTCCAAAGTCCATGGACAATACTAGAGTCTTCAGCTTCCGGAAGAAGGCTACCTTGGCCATTTGAAGACTTCACGCTCCTTGCAGCAGCTCTTACATCCCAGCAGCCACTAGTCTACTCACCGGGGAGGCCCCTTCTTTGCCAAACAATGACCAAAGCAGCCCCTGGAAGGCATGTTAAGTCTTCGGTCTGCCCAGGCTAGAGTTCTTCCATGGGCCGCTTTGGTCAATGTTCGGCAAAAAACGAAAGCCCCACTACAGCGAGTAGACTAGTGGCCTCTTGGACCTAAGAGCTGCCGCAAGGATCCTCTGGAAGAATGTTACCTTGACCGATTGAAGACTTCACACTCCTTGTGGCAACTCTTACATCCAGGTGGCCCTTGGTCACAAAACAGCCCCTGGAAGAACGCTGACCTGGGCAGACCGAAGACTTCACCTCAGGGACGTAGCCAGGATTTTAGATTGAGGAGGGGATTTTCAGGAGGGGCAACAATGTCGCACAAAGAGAGAGTGGTTCCTCGAATAACATTTACCTCAGATGCTAAAATCGGATAACATGGAGAATTTGAGGAAAACATTTACATCACACAACATTAAGATAACATTGTGCAATGCAACTGTTTGCCTCTAATTCCCCAATGTTATCTGACTTTAGTATCATCCAACGTTATCCGACAGCTGTGATAGGCGCTTGGGATGGGAGTTGAACTGGAGCGCGCAAACCCAGAGGGTGGACCTGGCAGGCGGACCAGTGACAGTGGTAGAAACAGCTACAGGGGCATCGTGAAAAATGTCCTTATGGCTGTTTGTGCAGCTGAGTCTGGTGTGTCTGACACCCCTGCTACCAACGCTCAGGTCTGGCTGGGAAGAGAGTGCGCCCTTACCCAAGCCAAACCGGATTTCAGAAAGGGAACAGGCTTAAAAAAACAACAACAACGTGGGATCAATGCATCACACAACGCTAAAATCCAGATAACGTTAAGACTTGTAGAACCAAGTCTTAATGTAACCTGAGGTACTAGTGTATATAACATTTGCTTCTGGGAAACTATCTTTCCCTCAAACCTGCTCTTGCAGGCAAGCAAGCAAGCAGGAAAGGAAGGAGAAGCGGGCAGAATGCCGCCCGTTGCTTTGCTCCGACTTTGCTTGGCCAGGAAGGAAAGTGGCTCCAGTATGGTTTGAATAGTGGCTGCCTGGAGTTTGCCTGCCGCTCAGGTGTAAACACCGATGGAAGGAGAGTTGAGTGCTTGGCTTGCCCAAGGTAATCCTGTCAGCATTTACGCTTGAACATCGGAGGAAGTTCAGGCAGCTGCTATTCAAAACACACCGGATCCGCCTTCCTTCCTCATCAAAATCCAAGCAAAGCAGCTGCTGGAAGGAGCTTGAATTCTTCGGTCTGAACAGCCCAGTGTTGTACACCTCACCCAGGCATGCATTTTCAGTTGCAGCAAAGCCCCAGGACCTCGGAAGAACATGACAACCGAGTGGAGAAGTTCCTTCAACCCTCCCGGAGCTGGCGGTGGTGGGTGGCAGCCCAAAAACAGCTGCAATAATGCTGTTGTCATTAAAAAAAAGTCCTCGTGGTCATTTCTGCCACTGGTTTTGGACTGCCACCCGCCCCTGCCAGCTCTGTGAGGGTCAGCGGAACTTATCTACTCGGTTGCCACTTTCTTCCGAGGTCCGGGGGCTTTGTTATAGCAAAAAATTCGCACCTGGGTGAGGTCTGCATTTTCAACTGCAACAAAACCCAAGGAGTTCAGAGGAAGGCGACAACCAAATGGCTAAGTTCCCCCGAGCCTCCCGGAGGTGGTAGGGATGGGTGGCAGTCCAATAACAGTGGCAGAAGCCACCATGACGACGATGGGAGGACCTCTGCAGGGGTAACCGCTCCATTGCAACTCCCTGCAGAGGGCTGAACTCAGTGGTGGGATTCAGTAGGTTTGGCCCAGTTTGCCAGAACCAGTAGCAAAAATTATGGATGGCCACTCTGCCCATCCAAGTTTTGAAATAAAGTAGTCCTAATTTGGGTGCAATACAGGGCTTTCCCCCTGGCCATGCCTGCCACGCCACACCCACTTTGTGGGTAGTAAAAATTGAAACCCACCACTGGTTAAATTCCAAAATGGTGGCAGCAGCCATTTTGGATTTTGAAATAGCACGATTTTTGATCATAAACCGAAAATTGCTCGTAACCTGGGGAATTGTTTTAATTAAATTTGCGCTTGTAACCCATGACAAAGATAACCCAGGGCAGTCATATGCCAGGGTTTTACTGTACTTTAATTCCATCATCTTTTAGGGCTTTGAATAATTTAACTAGAATACCATCATCTCCACTATCTTTGTTATTGGCAGTACTGTACTTTTTACGGCTCTCCTGACGTTTGCGTTCCCTCTTTCCTCTGCTATTTTAAGAGCCTCATCAGACAGCCACCTTACTTTCTTAAACTTCTTTTCTTTTTATTTATTATTTAGACTTATATATTATTTAGACTTTGACTTTTGGCATAGTTTTACTCGCTGCCTCCTGAAATACAAACCAAAAAGTACAAAACAAATGCCAGACACGACCCTCCTACAGAGCCACAAAAGCAGCAAAGCCATCTTCTTACCTTTTCCATGCCATTTGGGGGCCTTTTCCACTGGGTTCCGACCTGGGGGAGATGCGCGTTGAGTGCATTTCCCTCCTTGCTGCCACCAGGAGGGTCTGACATCATCAGCTGCGTTTCCGCCGCTGTTTTTCGACTGGGGGACTCTGGGGAACTTTTCCCTCCGATTCCCGCCTTCCTTCAAAGCCAACACTAGGGCCGAAAATGCGTACCTGGTGGAGGTGCGCATTCTTCACTCTAGCATTGGTCATGGATGTCGTAGGAAGGCAGAAACTGAGTGGAAATGTTCCCCAGAGTCTTCCAGGGTTGGCAGGAGTGGCAGAGAGTGCAGAAACAGCAACAGAAATGACCACAAAGACATCATAAAAACTGTTTTCATGGTTCTTTCTGCCACTGTTTTGGGACTCTCCGCCACCCCTGCCAGCACCGGGAGACTTGGGGAAACTTTTTGTTCAATTCCCGCCTTCCTCTGACATCCGTAGCCAACGTTAGAGTCTTCAGCTTCCGGAAGAATGCTACCTTGGCCGGTTGAAGACCTCACACTCTTTGCGGCAACTCTTACGTCCCAGCGGCCACTAGTCTACTCGCCGTAGAAGCACTTTCCTTCTTCACCGATCACCGACCAAAGCAGCCCCTGGAAGGCGCGTTAAGTCTTCGGTCTGCCCAAGTTTGGGTTCTTACAGGTGCTGCTTTGGTCAGTGTTCAGCGAAGAAGGAAAGTCTCTCTGAGTTGAGTAGACTACTGCCTGCTTGGACCTAAGACTTGCCGCAAGGAACATCAAGTCTTCAGCCTCTGGAAGAAGCCTACCTTGGCTGGTTGAAGACTTCACACTCCTTGCAGCAGCTCTTACGTCCCAGCGGCTACTAGTCTACTCACCATGGAGGTACTTTCCTTCTTCATCGATCACCAACCAAAGCAGCCCCTGGAAGGCACGTTAAGTCTTCGGTCTGCCCAGGCTTAGGATCTTCCAGGGACTCCTTTGGTCAGTGTTCGGCAAAGAAGGAAAGCCCCTCCATGGCGAGTAGACTACTGGCTGCTTGGACCTAAGAGTTGCCGCAAGTAGCGTCGAGTCTTTAGCCTCTGGAAGAAGGCTACCTTGGCCGGTTGAAGATTTCACACTCCTTGCGACAGTTCATATGTTCAGGCGGCCCTTGCTCGCAGAACACCGTGCAAAGCAGCCCCAGGAAGTACGCTGTCCTGGGCAGACTGAAGACTTCATGCCAGGGCCATAGCCAGGATTCTAGATCGGGGTGGGGGGGATTTTCAGGACGGGCAACAATGTCACACACACACACACACACATAACATTGGCTTCCCGAGATTGGGTTGTGGGTGGGCTGTTAGTTTAGGAGGGGTTTTGCCCCCCTGGGGGGGGACTTTCTATTGCCCTGCTTCTAGAAGGAGGGTATGGTCTTCGGTCTGCCCAGCCCAGCGTTTTACACCTCACCCAGGCATACATTTTCGCCTATAGCGAAGCCCCAGGACCTCGGAGGAAGGTGGCAACCGAGAAGATAAGTTCCGCCAACCCCTCAGGAGCTGGCAGGGGTGGGTGGCAGTCCAAAAACAGCAGCAGAAATGACCATGAGGATGTTTTTTACAACAGCATTTCTGCCGCTGTTTTTCGACTGCCACCCACCCCTGCCAGCTCCGAGAGGTTGGCGGAATTTACTCGGTAGCAGCCTTCCTCCAAGGTCCTGGGGCTTTGTGATAGCTGAAAATGTGTGCCTGGGGGAGGTCTACATTTTTAACTGCAACGAAGCCCAAGGAGTTCAGAGGAAGGTGGCAAGCGAATGGCTAAGTTCCCCCAACCCTCCCAGAGCAGGCAGGGGTGGGTGGCAGTCCAAAAACAGTGGCAGAAACCACCATGACGACGATGGGAGGACCTCTGCAGGGGTAACCGCTCCATTGCAACTCCCTGCGGAGGGCTGAACTCAGTGGTGGGATTCAGTACGTTTGGCCCAGTTTGCCAAAACCGGTAGAGGAAATTCTGGTTGGGCCCACTCATCCAAGTTTTGAAATAAAATAGTCCTATTTTGGATACAATACAGGGCTTTCCAATGTCCACGCCCACCATACTACAACCACTGAGTAGGTGGTAAATAATAATAATAATCCCACCACTGATTGAACTCCAAAATGGTGGCGGCAGCTATTTTAAATTTTGAAATCATGCGATTTTCGATCGTAAACCAAAAATTGCTCGTAACCCAGGGAATTGTTTTAATTAAATTTGTGCTTGTAACCCATGGCAAAGATAACCCAGGGCAGTCGTATGCCAGGGTTTACTGTACTTTAATTCCATCATCTTTTAGGGCTTTGAATAATTTAACTAGAATACATTCATCTCCAGTATCTTTGTTATTGGCAGTACTGTACTTTTTTGGTCCCTCCTGACTTTTGAGTTCCTTCTTTCCTCTGCTATTTTAAGAGCCTCATCAGACAGCCACTTTGCTTTCTTAAACTTCTTTTCTTTTTATTTATTATTCAGACTTATATATTATTTAGACTTCGACTTTTGGCATAGTATTACTCGCTGCCTCCTGAAATACAAACCAAAAAGTACAAAACAAATGCCAGACACGACCCTCCTACAGAGCCACAAAAGCGGCAAAGCCATCTTCTTACCTTTTCCATGCCATTTGGGGGCCTTTTCTACTGGGTTCCGACCTGGGAGAGATGAACATTGAGTGCATTTCCCTCCTTGCTGCCACCAGGAGGGTCTGACATCATCAGCTGTGTTTCCGCCGCTGTTTTTCGACTGGGAGACTCTGGGGAACTTTTCCCTCCGATTCCCGCCTTCCTTCAAAGCCAACACTAGGGCCGAAAATGCGTTCCTGGTGGAGGTGCGCATTCTTCACTCTAGCATTGGTCATGGATCTTGTAGGAAGGCAGGAACTGAGTGGAAACGTTCCCCAGAGTCTTCCAGGGCTGGCAGGAGTGGCAGAGAGTGCAGAAACAGCAACAGAAAAGACCACAAAGACATCATAAAAACTGTTTTCATGGTTCTTTCTGCCACTGTTTTGGGACTCTCCACCACTCCTGCCAGCACCGGGAGACTTGGGGAAACTTTTTGTTCAATTCCCGCCTTCCTCTGACATCCGTAGCCAACGTTAGAGTCTTCAGCTTCCGGAAGAATGCTACCTTGGCCGGTTGAAGACCTCACACACTTTGCGGCAGCTCTTACGTCCCAGCAGCCACTAGTCTACTCGCTGTAGAAGCGCTTTCCTTCTTCACCGATCACCGACCAAAGCAGCCCCTGGAAGGCGTGTTAAGTCTTCGGTTTGCCCAAGCTTGGGTTCTTCCAAGTGCTGCTTTAGTTGGTGTTCAGCGAAGAAGGAAAGCCTCTCTGCGTTGAGTAAACTACTGGCTGCTTGGACCTAAGAGTTCCCACAAGGAACGTCAAGTCTTCAGCCTCCGGAAGAAGCCTACCTTGGCCGGTTGAAGACTTCACACTCCTTGCGGCAGCTCTTATGTCCCAGTGGCTACTAGTCTACTCACCATGGAGGTGCTTTCCTTCTTCACCGATCACCAACCAAAGCAGCCCCTGGAAGGCACGTTAAGTCTTCGGTCTGCCCAGGCTTAGGTTCTTCCAGGTGTTCCTTTGGTCAGTGTTCGGCAAAGAAGGAAAGCCCCTCCGTGGCGAGTAGACTACTGGCTGCTTGGACCTAAGAGTTGCCACAAGGAGCGTCAAGTCTTCAGCCTCTGGAAGAAGGCTACCTTGGCCGGTTGAAGATTTCACACTCCTTGAGGCAGTTCATATGTTCAGGCGGCCCTTGCTCGCAGAACACCGCGCAAAGCACCCCCTGAAAGAACGCTACCCTGGGCAGACCGAAGACTTCATGCCAGGGCCATAGCCAGGATTCTAGATCGGGGTGGGGGGGATTTTCAAAAGGGGCAACAATGTCACACACACACACATATATAACATTGGCATTTCGAGGTGGGTTGGGGGTGGGCTGTTAGCTTAGGAGGGTTTTTGCCCCCCTGGGGGGGGCTTTCTATGGCCCTGCTTCTGGAAGGAGGGTAAGGTCTTCGGTCTGCCCAGCCCAGCGTTTTACACCTCACCCAGGCATACATTTTTGCCTATAGCGAAGCCCCGGGACCTCAGAAGAAGGTGGCAACCGAGAAGATAAGTTCTGCCAATCCTCCAGGAGCTGGCAGGGGTGGGTGGCAGTCCAAAAACAGTGGCAGAAATGACCATGAGGATGTTTTTTATGACAACAGCATTTGTGCTGCTGTTTTTCGACTGCCACCCACCCCTGCCAGCTCCGAGAGGTTGGCGGAATTTATCCACTCGGTTGCCTTCCTCCAAGGTCCTGGGGCTTTGTGATAGCTGAAAATGTGTGCCTGGGGGAGGTCCACATTTTTAACTGCAACGAAGCCTAAGGAGTTCAGAGGAAGGTGGCAAGCGAATGGCTAAGTTCCCCCAACCCTCCCAGAGCAGGCAGGGGTGGGTGGCAGTCCAAAAACAGCGGCAGAAACCACCATGAGGATGATGATGGCACCTCCGCAGGGGTAACTGCTCCATTGCGACTCCCTGCGGAGGGCTGAACTCAGTGGTGGGATTCAGTACGTTTGGCCCAGTTTGCCAGAACCGGTAGAGGAAATTCCGGCTGGGCCCACTCATCCAAGTTTTGAAATAAAGTAGTCCCATTTCGGATACAATACAGGGCTTTCCCCTGTCCACGCCCACCATACTACAACCACTGAGTAGGTGGTAAAAAATAATAATCCCACCACTGGTTGAACTCCCAAGATGGTGGCGGCAGCCATTTTGGATTTTGAAATCATGGGATTTTCAATCGTAATCCAAAAATTACTCATAACCCAGGGAATTATTTTAATTAAATTTGCCCTCATAACCCATGGCAAAGGTAAGCAAGGGCACTCATATGCCGGGGTTTTACTCTATAGTAAAGTGCCCTCTGGCCTAGGCTCACTTCTACCATCAAAAGGAGGACAAAGGCAGGGGAGGAGGAATAAGCACCCCCTGGTCCTCACCACGCCATTGGGCCTGCACCCTCCCATCACCTTCCATCCCAGTGCAGGGTCCAGGGCAGTGATGGAGGGTTCCATGTCTGTCCCGAAGGTGGCCTCCCTACCTTGGCCGCCCAGGAATATTGCTACTGCCGCCCCACCACCACCAGGAAATATTGTCAGCCCTCGCAAAGTGCTGCCCAGGGCGGGCCGTGCCCCCCCCCAAGCTATGCTATTGGTGCTCAGGTCCTTTTTGTTGAGTTCTTCAGTGTACTCTTGCTAGCTTTTCTTAATCTTTTCCACATCAGCTAAATCTCTGCCTTTTTTATCCCTGATCATGGTCATTTAATGTTCCCTTGATTTCCCCAATTAATTGAAAAGATCTCTTGTCCTTCCTCTTCTGTTGTTTTCCTCTAGTACTTTGCACTGTTCATTTTCTTTGAAAAATCTATGTTTAATTCATTGACTTCTTCTCTTTCACCTTTTCCTTTTGTGTTAGTCTAAGCCTGAATTTTGCAATCAGTAGTTTATGATCTGAGCCACCGTCTGCTCCAGGTCTCCTTTTCGCTGATTGTATGGAGGTTCTCCATCTTTGGCTGCAGAGTATGTAGTCAATCTGGTTTCGATGATGGCCATCTGTTGATGTCCCTGTGTAAAGTCTCCTCTTGTGTTGCTGGAAGAGGGAGTTTGCTATGACCAGTGCCTTCTCTTGGCCAAGCTTTATTAGCCTTTGCCCTGCTTCATTCTGTCTTCCAAGACCAAACTTATCTGTTATCCCATTTCCTTTTTGACTTCCTACCTTAGCATTCCAATCTCCCAATAGAACACGGACATCGTTTTTGGTGTCAGTTCTATGAGGTCCTGCAATTCCTCATAGAACTTATCGACTGTGGCCTCATCTGTGCCAGGGGCAGATACTAAAGTGTAATAAATCCCCATTTTTAATGCAACCTGAGATTTTTGTATCTCTTTCCAAACCAAATATACTGGAAATTAAAAGTTAATAACAGTTTATGGCCTTCTGCAAGGCTTTACAAAAAGCATTGAGCAGATACTAAAGTGTAATATAACCTGAGATATTTGTACCTCTTCCCAACCAGATATTCTGGAAATTACCAATTATATATACACAGAGACTACTTCAATATAATTTTCAGTACTCTGATTCTGTTAAACAAAAGACACAGCAAAAAAGTACTTTAACACAACCTCTGGTCTGACAAGGTCACCCGCCTGGGGTGTCAGAGTTGGGCCAGAAGCAGGCTGAGGTTATGGGTTCAAGACATTCTCAGGACCAGGTGAAAGCACAACTGGGCGAAGCAAAGGAAGTACCTCCTGATCCAGGTCATCTTCAGAGTCCAATGGGGGCTGGATCACAACACTGAGGTGGTGTAGCGCTTTATCAGTCAAATGCAAAACATTTTAAGCTACAAAGAGTATCATCGTTTCCTGCCATCCAACGAAGATGAAGATCGTGTGCATTTATTTCTCTCTATACCTGGCCTAGTTCCAGCAGGTAATGGACACTAAGCAGTTGACCCAAAGCTTTTGAGGGAAAGCAGAGTTTGAGAAGGAATCTAGAGTAAGAAAAGCCAGAGGAAAACTTTCCTGAACTTGCATAACCTTTTGCCAGTGTGGTGCATTGCAGCAGCCAAAAGACAGAAGGGAAAAAGTCAGAACGCATCCAGGACAACTTCAACAAACAGAAACAGCCAGCCCTGACTGAGGAGGGGAGGAGGAACAGCTGAGCTGCCCTGGCGGACTTTAAAAACTGCACCGCCATTGCTGCTGCCCCCACCATTGACAGCGTGGCTGAGGAAGACTTTGAGCCCCAGGCTCCATCGCAAATGTCAAGGACATTGAGCCCTGGGGTCCATCAGGAACGTGTGTTTTGTTGTTTGAATAAGTTTATAGTGGATTGCTTTTTAGGGGGAAAATGCATTATACTCCTGAAAAGCATATTTATCAATTTCTCTTTTTAAAAAATAATTTTTAGAGTGAGTGGTTTTGTCAATTTAAAACTGAATGATTTCTATGTGATAATGACGTTTTTGTGTGTTTTAAATGTTAAGTTTTAATGAAATTATTTTAAAAAAAATAGTTTAGCATTTATGAATAACTTGGAAGGATGATGGGTGCACAAATGTATTTGTATTGTGAATAAATTTGTATTGTGATTATATATTGTATTTTTCCTTCTATTTTAGAAGTCAGAAATAACTAGATGGCACATTGTTGTTGTAAAAGAAAATCTAGCATTAGATTCCGTCAAAGACTGGGTATTTAACTCCAGTAAATCCAAAATTACCAAATATCTCAAGAGTATATCCCAATCACTATGGGAACAACAAACAGAATTCTCCCACCTTAAACACTCAATTTCAATTTGCAGAAAATAATAAAATAATATTGTGTTGGTTAATAAAAATATTTTGCAAATAAAAAACAAACATCAAACGCAAGATTAATTTTATTGTCACTAATAATCAGCCCTCAAGTGCATTTGAATAACTTGTAGTATTTTTTACTCCCTCATTTAAAAAACCTTTGGATTTAAAACTAGATTCTCCCATTTTTTTAAAAAATCTCACCCTCCTTATAAGACAAACGTATTGACATTGGATGCTGTTTCATACAAACTACTGTCAGAATCCGGCCGTCCCACACAAAGGCCCCTCCCTTCCAGTTCCAGAGACCCAGTCTCTTTATGGGAATTTTAGCCCTTGTAAGAGAGCCGGTCTGCATTAACAGAACTCTTACTATGCTCAGGCAATGAAGCAAACAAGGGAGGTCTGGTAGCTAGGCCTTGTGTGTGTGGTGTCAGCTTCTGTTAAAGAAAGAGACGATCTTCAAGCAAAAACAGTTGCCTTGTTGTAGTAGGTTTCTTAAAGGATAATCCAGACAAGCATGAATAAATTCAGTAAGCAATAGTCAGTCCAAAAAACAGTCCAATCACTCTAGGTGATCATTTTGAAGAAGCAAAAAGGAATAGTCTCGCAGGCAAAGATGTTAACCCATAGACATCCAAAAGTGAACTCACTCTGCTCTCCCCAAGATGGGGATTCTGCAGTCAGGTGGGGTACCTTTTAACCAATCAGGGAACAGAGAAAACTTTCTCATAACAAGAGAAGAAGTTTACACACGTGAAGGAAGAGTGCTCTCTAACAGTCAAAACATGCGAGAGCTCATCTAGCTACAGATAAGGAATACTGGGAAACAGGCAGTCTTGTGACACAGCCTCGTGACACAGAGAAGGGATTTTTGAGGCCTAGTTTAAACCAGGTCCTCTCCAAGCTTTGAGAACGTTAGAAAAGATGTCGTTTCATGACAATTGCAAACATGCTTTTAGTTATTGCAGTGCATGCCTGATATGAAACTTCCCCAGCCTATTACACATACCTCTAAAGTGCACATGTACATTACGACTATTTTGTGAAATTCCTGTTTCATAACCCCATGTGCCAATGTTTGGAGAATCTCTTGAATTTCACAATCGTTTTTCATGAGCCAGCCTACTAGCTGCAGTTGGTCTACACCAGAGGTTCCCAGCCTAAGACCCATGGGCCTGATCCAGCCAGTGGAGCCATTTCATGTGGCTCCCTACCTCTCCAAGGGCATTCAAGAAAAATGGCCACCCCCTTTGAAGCTGTTGGGGGGGAAACGGCCACCTCATCGTGGAGGCAAGACAAAATGGTCATCCGGCCCTTGAAGCTGAATAAGAGAGTGTTGATCTGGCCCCCGGCTTGAAAAGGCTGGGAGCCCCTGGGTTACACCATCCCAGGGCGCTCCAGAAGAAGGGAACGATAAAGAAGCCATGATTTTAAATGAAGCACTTCATAGGTTTAAGCAAGGAAGTTTTCTGCTCTCCTCAGAATGACTCAGCTGTCCTGGCTTACAGAAGCTTTTAAGCAACCCATGTCTAGCTTTATGCGGCTATAACGATCTTACTGATGGCCATCCTAACAACCAGATGACTATAACAATGCCATTTGGAGAGGTCTTTGCTCTGACCCAGGGACTGCGGTAGCTGAGTGGTTAAGATGCTGAACTTGATGGCTGGAAGGTCGGCAGGTCAAGACCCGAATACTGCACAACGGAGTGAGCTCCCGTCTCTGTCCCAGCTCCTGTCAACTTAGCAGTTTGGAAGCAAGAAGTTGCAAGTAGATAAATAGGTACCATACTATTTGAGTGGAAAGGTAAACAGCGTTCCATGCACTCTGGTGTTTAGTCATGCCTGCCACATGTACACAGAAACGCCTGCAGACACAGACAGAGCTGGCTCTTTTGCTGTAAGCAGAGATGAGCACCGCACCTTAGAGTCAGATGCTCCTGGCTTTCGAACAAGGACAACCTTTACCTTGCTCTAACCCACTCAGGATGAAACCAAATACATATGATTACATTTGTAATCAAAATTCCTGCTGTAAAGGAACACAATTCACACAAATAGCATTTGCATCCTTAACCATTTCATTTTCTCTTTCATGCACTTATAGTCAGCAAAAGGATGAGCAGATCAATTATTAGGTCTTCAGCAGTAGGCCAAGCCTTTTTCTACAGGATAGATATCTTTGGGGAAAGAAACATGCAAAATATACTAAAGTAAGGTTATTTGTAGTTTTGCTAAAATAGTCTTATTTTCCAAATATCCATAGGACATCATACATTTGCGGGCAGTGTGCTTAAACTAATTCAGGTGTGGGTGGGCCTGGGTCATTATAACCTATATAGCTGTTTAGGATCAGATAAAGTTCCTCACAAGTAAATGCTATATAGGACATCTCATCTAAATGTAAATGAGCTTTTAGTGATGTTGTGTTTTGTTAATGTTTTATGGATAATCTAGGTAGTAATCTATCTCACAGATTAATATTTGTTTTTGTGTGTTTGCTTATTTGTTTGACTTGTATAAACCCACTCTGGGCGGCTCAGACACTGCATAAATCAAAACAAAAAAAGACCTGTGAAAGGACAGAGAATGTGTTCAAAATCTTAGCAGCAATGTATATAACAGTACAGTACTCTTTTTATATTGTTTTCCTTATCTTTCCTTTCTGCTTCTTTGAACAAAAATTGAACTACAGTAAATAAGCTTAATTATGTTATGATAAAATATGACTTGAGATATGATGGCTGCAACAAGTAGGAAATATGTATTTGAAAACTCAACAACGTATCAAATTGAAATGGGGAGTTACTTGAGACACCTGTACAGCTCATAAACAAAGCAAAGGGTTACTCCTTCCTGACATTTTAAAACCCTAAAACAATTCAATGAGAACTGATCATGAGTGTTACATCTCTCAGAATAGCCGGAATGGCATTGTAGTTCAAAGTCTTCTCAGCTTGTGGAGGATGGAATGGAGCATCCTGTAAGAAGGCATAGCTGGCTGGAAAATTAGTGTATTTAAGAATAAACACACCATGACAATTTTATAGTACAAAATAAACCTCTTGGTGTGACCTACTTTGGAATGATCATGCTTCATTTCAATTCCTATGACCAGAGTCATTACCTAATAGGCCAGTGGTGGTGAACCTTTTAGAGACTGAGTGCCCAAACTGCAACCCAAAACCCACTTATTTAATGCAAAGTGCCAACACAGGAACAGGGGAGGAAGGAAACGCTCCCATTGGTCTCTTAGGCATAGGTGCAGGGTGAACTCTGTGCTGGGGGGAAGGAGGAAGCACTCCCATTGGGCTGCTGGGCAGAGGGGCGGGGTGAACTCTGTGCTGGGGAAAGGAAGTGCTCCCATTGGGCTGAAGGAAGCACTTCCATTGGGCTGTTGGGCAGAGTGAACACGGGGGGGGGGGGAGCGCTCCCATTGGGCTGCTGGACAGAGGGACAGGATGAACTCTGTGCTAGGGTGACTGCATGGGTGCCCACAGAGATGGCTCTGAGTGTCACCTCTGGCGCACATGCCATAGGTTTGTCACCACTGTAATAGGCTATTTTCACCAATGTAGCTGAAGGCTTTCGAGGTGGGGGAAAGATTTTGCCTCCAAGAAGTCATACAGGAAAACTTTAGTTTCACTATCAATCTGCACTGCATTGTCATATATTTTAAATGCATTCTTTGCTCTACCCCATTAACTTTTTTAGTCTCTAAGCTTCTTGATTTTTAGAATGCAAGTTGAACATTTTAAAGCATCCTTTTTAGTATTTTGTAATACTTTTATGCACTTTAGGTTTTTTGTCCTGACATTTTATGGTAGGCAGCAGATTGCACATGTTGCAAGAATTGAATTATATTTTTTAGTATTTGTGCTTACAGTTTTTCATAACTGTAAGAATGTGGATGTTTTTATACTTCTGAAGAAATTTTGTCCTTATGGAACATAGAAGCAATGTAGATAAATGAAGTGTGTACAAACAGACAAGCTGTGGTCACCTGGAATTTCTGCAACATTGAAAAGACGAATAACTTAATACCCCAGATGAATACTGATATTATTGGGAATGACTGTCTGACTTCATTCTAGAGTTAACCCTTTAGTGGGAAATTTGCCAACTATGGCAAACATAAGCTTTAACAAAAATAACAGGGGATGCTAAAGCTGAAGCAGAGAACTGGAAGGCATACTTTCAAAGGATATTTTGAACATTTTCAAGCACATGAAGAAACTGATTAATATATTTGCACCTACTATATAAAATGTACAAATTGAATACTGTAATATACTGGCCAATATAAAGGCTTCCTGGTGCTTTTGCATTACAATTCCCTTCAGCCTTAATCAGCACAGCCAAGCTGCCTAACCCATGACAGTAATAATTTTATGTCAGTAATTATTCTGGGTTCAAAGGCTTTTTGCAGAAGAAACTCCACTCAGGGAACGCCCAAATGAAGCTCCTTTCATGTCCTCAAGACATAGGATAGAGATATGAAAGGAGCCTCATTCAGGCATCCCCTAAAAATCCTTTCAACCCAGAGTAATCTCTGACACAAAATTATTACCCATGACAGTTGTATATGTGTAATCAGATACAATAGAGGTATAAGTTTGTGTTGGAGTGGAATATAATAAAATTTTCTTTTTGTTGGCACTAATTACAGCAATCCTGATGGAGTTTCAAGGTATGTGAAAAATTTAAGGAATGGTTTTACCAGTGTTTCTCACACAGACATCCAGTGAATTTCCATAACCAAGCAAATATTTGAGCCCAGGTCTCTTGAGTCCTAGTCCATTACCAAACCACATTGGCTGCTCAGCCAATATTTACGTTTTTTATTCTAATTGTAGATTTTGTGTACTTTTTGTTGTTTACTGTTGTAAGCCACCCAGAGTCATGTTTTGTGTGAGGGGGCGGCATATAAATTGAATTTAACAACAACAATTCACTCCACTTAAATCCATAGCTTCGTGTAGACCAGTGGTTCCCAATTTGCAGCCCACGCCCCCACTGGTGGACTTCAATTCCCAAAAGCCTTAGTCAATACATTGGCTGATCAGTGCTTTGGAGAATTGACTTAGGCTTCTGGGAATTGAAGTCCAAAACCCAAAGATTTGGAAACATGGGTGTAGACCAAAAACAACTTAACTCTTTCTTCCTCCAACTCCCAGGCAGACTGTTTTCAGTTCAGCAAAACTGGTTAAAGACTTTTTCTTGAAGAATAATGGAATATTATTTCTTTACACACTTAGGAACTGAGTAACATGTAATAATGTTGGAACACTGAACTTTATTTAAAATTGTAAACATCAACACATACTGTAAACATGTTACTGGAAAAGACATAAATTGATCCCAGGCAAAATTTTGCTATTGTCGGTGCACAGTGTGCTGCTACTTAGGGCAGATCAGCATTATACTTTAAACTGGATTTTTTTGTACCGCTAAAAAAATATTTCAATAAATTCCAGAGATTGTCATCTGGCAAAATGTAATCAATCAAGAGACCCAGATTCTCCATTAGGGAAGGACAGTAACCCAGGCACAAAGTACACTTGTTAGCCCTATTTTAAACTTTTTATGTTTAAAATTGGGTGAAGCTGTCTCTCTCCAGGAGTTGCTGGAGTATAATGCCCATCACTCTCACAGAGCAAAGATACTGGGAAATTGCATTTTAGTACTATCCGGAGCAGCATATCCTAAACTGGTGGACTTCAATTCCAAGAAGCCTAAGTCAGTACATTGGCTTTGGGGAATTGACTTAGGCTTCTGAAGTCCAAAATATTGAGAAACACTGATCTGGAGGATCATACACCTCTCGTGCCTGCAATTGTGCAAGTGTACTCACATTGTGAATGTCGCTCAGGGAGTTGATTAGGTGCTTGAGGCCAGATTCCCACCAGTTTTCTAAGCAGACAGAACCAATGTTGTGAGAGATACCACAGCTAAATGGAGCTGATTAACAAGTTGCCAGTCCCATGACTAGGCATACAAGCAGGTGCATGACCATCACTTTGCTAATTAGCCTCTATTGGGCCTTATGACTTCTGCATATAGGAAAAAAATTAGTGGGATTCAATACGAATGTTTAGATGAGACCTGCTTATAACCAGGACTCTAAATGCCACCTGCCTGATATCTATCGGAGTCTTGGGGTATACTATATTTCCATAAATGCAGAGACATGGAGGACACTGACTGAGCCTCTAGGAAGACATAGTCTCAAATGCATTACAACTTTCATAACTGTTCTGCTTGCGCATACCCCTTCCATTCCTCAAGGCAAGAAGCCATTTGAATATCCAGGAAGGGTAGTCATTAATGCCAGTAAAGGAGGCATAAAGAGTTCCTACTAACTTTCAACACGAATACTAGTCTGTCTACCTGACAAGAACATGATCCTTTGCTATAGGAAGCTCAAGACAACAGACAACTTTGTAAGTGGAAAGGAGACTTGTCACACAAAAAGAACAAGAGACACACAACACATGAAAAGCAGCTGAAATCCTGCGACCATCCATATAATTTATTAATACATTTTTGGTACACCCCCAAATGTAATTGAAATAAGACAGAAGACACAAAGAAGAATAGATACATAGAAGATATCTTGCATTTCCTTATTTTGTCACCTGTAACTGGTTAAACGTAGCCCTGTTATTTTATTTTCAATGGTTCACCGTCACTTTCCTGGATGCACATCAAAGACAAACAATGAGAAAAGACTTAACAATATAGGATGACCACTTTTGGCCAAGGCAAGGGAGGTTTTGTTGTTCTACGCCAGCCAAATGCTAGCAGTGATACAGAGAATGTTATTTGTGCTCAAGCCTGACTGAAATTATTATGTGATTTTATTATGTGATTTTAATGTGCTGTTGTTAGCCACCCAGAGTGGGGGTGACCCCAGAAAGGTGGGATATAAATGGAATTTTATTATTATTATTAAATCAGTAGGAGAAATCACTAAATGCCAAACTACATGAGACATTAACCCACCTTATCAGAGTACATCTGAGGAAGTGAGTGGAAAGTAATTCAGGGAAAGATCTGTCCTAAAATAGGTCTGTTAGACTTAAAGCTGCTACTTTTCATTCTCCCTTACCAGGAAGGTAAAACTTGCAGAAGCTGCCTAAGACATTCAGCCAAATGTGTTTACAAAACATTCAGGTCTTCCTAACACTTGATTTTTATTTTTATTTTAACAGCAGCTAGGCATGAATGGCAGTCATCTTCCCCTCTCCGTTTCAACACTATACACTGGTTAAAGGCTAGTGTTGAAAGTATTCCTGAACCACTTTGCCTAAGGCAATCACATCACAGAGGAACATTTTGTTGCACATCATTATGAGCTAGGGCAGTGATGGTGAACCTTGGCACTCCAGATGTTCTTGAACTTCAATTCCCAGAAGCCCTGACTTGAGTGCTAACTTGGGCTTCGAGAAATTGAAGTCCAAGAACAACTGGAGTGTCAAGGTTCGCCATCACTGAGCTAGTGAGATATACCTTTTAATATATAAATCTATAAAACAATTACAGCTTCACTGGGCATATACAAAGTGTTTTTGATCACTTTATCTTGGGATTGTGGGTAACTATGCTTAGGGAGAGCTTTGTGTGCTAAGACTGGCAGAAGTTTCCAGACATGAAGAAGATGCCCATTCCTACCTCAGGTGGACTTGTGCCCCATCCTAGAGTCTGTATTGAAGACCACTTATCAAACAAACCTCAAGCACTCACTGTACATTTTCTTGTCTCCCTCACGTTATTTTCAGATGTACTGCCCAAAGTATGGAGGTTTCATAGCTGCCATCACTCAATAATATGCATGGAACTACATATAGATGTTTCCTCCAGGAATCCTCTGTCTAACCTCCTTATAAAGCCATCTAAGATAGTTACAATCAGAACTAATCTATTTTACCATATAGATTTGAGAAATAAGCAATGACACCTAGCACTCTCTCTTATATTACTAATACAGTACAAAGGTCTTCTTTCTTTCTCTTCCGTGCTTTGTAATGTAACAAAATCCAAGGCTATAAACTTGTGCAAATCCATTAGCAACTTCTTCAGAATAACTGCTAGTGAGGTTTCACCCATGAGTCCTATTTTAGTAGGAAACCTTCCTCTGCAATTGAATATTGCTCTGATTTTGATTCTTCTATATGGAATGTATTTCACATTCCAACACAAAAAGAGAAGCAAAGCTTCAGGCTATTTCCAATAGACAACTGGTCGTCCTACTTTTGATTTAGAGCATGGCTGGACGAGTGTTTAGCCCACTCTTTGGAGCTCTCAGGGGTTGATCCTGGCTCCATGCACCCACATTTCACAAACTCTGGAGCACCTCAAGTTCCCCCAAGCACTTCTTTCTTAACACCCATGAGACGGTTCTCCTTTTTTATGGTGATCACACATATATTGTTTGCAGTGCCATGGATGATGGGAATGGCATATTAAAGATACTTGCAGCCATCAAAAGCTGCTTCCTGGGTAAACATCTGGTTGTGCAGAAGGGGCTAATGAGCCCCTTCAGCATATCCAGTGTTTGAATTAAACACTTTCCTTGCTCCTCTGCAGGGAAAGTGTTTTATTTGTCCTTATGGATTAATGCTTCATCAGTCCTTTCACCATACAAGCAAAGATTATTTGAGGTGTTTGGAGAGGAAACAGGCTAAATGTTATTTAACACCCCCCCCCCTAATTTTAAAGCCACCTAAAATCACTTCAAGGTAGCATGGAAAGTCTCATAGTTCAGGTTCATAGATATAGCTGGACGTCCTTCTAACACCCATAATTAGGTTTGTATAGTCTCTTGATTCTCGTTATTGAAACATGATACAAGCTCGCTAATACTTTCTGAATTGGGGCCAGAACACTTTGCATCTGGTGATGGATAGCATTGTTATGTTAGTCATAATTTGCTTGAAAAAATGCCTTATTTATTAGTTGAGCAAAAACATTCAGTACCTCCATTGCCTCTTGGATTGTCTTATTGCTATCAAATATATGAAAAAGACATGGGAAAACAGCCAAAAGCTTCTTCCTGCCTTGTTGTCCTGGGATGTTTTTGTGATATTAAATCTGATTGTGATGACTACTAAAAAAAAGTGGGTGAGGCTGCTGGAAAAAAAGGAAGCAAAAGGAAATTGGCTGAGCCAATAGAAAAGACAAGCCATTCAAAATTTTCAACCAAATGGAACTTATAACTTGCATGGGCTGATAAGAAATAAATGTTGTCTCCAGTGTTTCCCAGGCATATTTAGCAAGAGGGGTTACATTTTAGTTCATTTTTATAACCATATTTTGTCCTAAAAATGGTACAAACATGAGATTCAAAACAAAATTAACATGAGAAAAAGCAAAAGGGATGGATTTGACTGGTCAGCTAGAAAATTACAATTCCTGATGTCATTAAAAATTGTTTTCAATTTTTTGTGTGTATTTAAATATCAGTGCTTTAATTAAGGTTGCTATCCCATTTTTCTGAGATGATCCTCATCTCTAAAATATAAATGACAAGTTAATACAAAATTGTCCTCTCCATGCTGGGAACATCTGTACTAACTGAATTTAACTTGTTCTGGTGAGTATGGAAATTGCTCAGCTTTTTAAAATAAAGGACTAAATCAGGGGTGCCCAAACTAAAGCCTGTGGGCCGGATCTGGCTTCCAATGCCAATTCATCCAGCCTGCAACACCCTCGTTGCTCCTGGAAGTGGAAGTAAAATGCGCCCATGGGTGCATTTTACTTCCACTCCCAGGAGCAACGAGCGTGTCACGGGCTGGATGAATTGGTGTTGATGCAGGATCTGGCCCACAGGCTGTAGTTTGGGCACCCCTGGACTAAATGGATTGTGTAAATTTCTTTACAAATGAGATACAAAGAGCCCTCTTTTTTTGTGAAGGATCAAATGTGGAAAAGCACAAAACTGAAATTTATGCATCCCTAGACATGTTTGTCAACTATGTCTTATTCGTCAGGAAATTTTGATGTACGTGCAATATTTTGCCTACTCTTTCTGAAAGGTTAAAACGGGGCATCTAAAGTTAGCTCTGGCATTTTATAAAGCCAGTGAACTGGTGGGAAAAGCAGACAACTCCACTCCCCAGATGTCACTTGAGAAGGATCCCTCCCCCCCCCCCCAGCCACTTTGTGTTAAAATTCTATTTGGCAATGCCATACTGCCTTTTCTAAACCAATGGAAATCTGTGTTTATGTGCCGTAGATATTTGTTGCTCTTAGAAAACAACAGGGAAGAATGGAAAGAGAGCAGAAGAGATGTCACTGTATTTAGCAGAAACACATTTAATACAATAAACCAAGCTCACTGATTTTCTTTACAACATTCCTTCCGAAGTGAATTAGATGCATTTCATAAGGACCAAAGTTCTTCCTGGTTGACTGGGTCTTCAACACTGTCCTTTGCCCACCAGGCAGGCCCTCGTCCATATAGAACTTGTTCAGTCATAAGTCATGAGTCTTTTTTCTTGAGTAATCAGAGCTCCTCCTATTCAAACAAAAAGAAAGTTGAAAGACGTTCAATATGAGCAGGCTAGGACTTTTATTTCACAGCACACACTAGAAGTGTCTTCTTTACCTCCATCACTGGCTTTTTATTTCAAGGCAGCCTGTAACATAGAAGGGCAACATTTACCAATGTAATAAACTACAGAGGACGTCAAGAATGACTCTTTGCAGAAATAGTCTGGGTGGACTAAGTATGACAAAAGCCACACACCTATCACTGCAGAATAAATAAAAATTGGCCTTCTTGCTTGATTTCACTGGAGTCTGGAATGAGATTTTTAACAAGCAATGTACAAGTATCATTTCCCCCAAAATAACACATTGGTTGTTACTGTACAAGTAGAATGTTATTAGAACATTAGTAGAGTGTCACATTCTTATTATCACTAATTTACCCTTAAAATATTTTAAATAGGAGGAAAGGGATAAAGCTGCCCAAAAAACCCTTCTCCAAAAATCCAATGTATTGCCACGAAAGAGTAACGGTAACTTATTACATAGAGGGCTTAGCTAGACAGCTCAGTTAGAAAGGCCTGGTTTAGACTCCTGGCAAGCAATGCTGAATGTCAGCGATTTATGGGAACTGCATAAGCGAGGGTACTCTAAGAGGATGTTCAGCTAACAGGAGCTTTCTGTGTGGTGCATCAGAGGAAAGAGAGAACAAAGATCTTCTCTCCTTCATCCACCAAACCCAAAATACAAATTCAAGACATTTTGCATGACTTGAATAGTGCATTTCTGTATTTTAAGAACATTTTGTTTTTGGGTGGGTGGGTGTTTGCTGCCCTTAAGCATGACCAAGATACAGTATTTTGTTACCCAAGGAGGGCAGAATAGAGTTTCTGATTTAAAAAAAACACACGACTGGATTCTAGTCACAGCAGCGATCAGATTATTTATGGAGATAAAGAGATGGTTCCTTGTAAATTAGGCTGATTTCATTAATAATGTTTTCACTGTAATTTAGGTAAACAAATTAAACAGACTCCAGCCTGAGACAAAGTTATAGAGGATGGAGACAAAATCTTCTTCCTGTCTCAGATGCAGAGACCAAATTGGGATATTGTTACCAATCCACATTTTATAGTACACTCTTTTGATAATGCCTTACTTCCTGGATTACCCAACTCAATGTGGTCATTCACTTGAACTGATAAAAAGAAGAAAACAATCTAAGGACAGAAGTACATATTATGAGGTAAATGCTGGGAGCTTGGATCATAAGATTTCAAATGTTAACAGAAAGGAAAGGTCCCATCTCTTATTACCTCTGCCATCCCCAAGAACCTCACCATTCTTTCTGATAGGTTAGGAGCCCCTGCTTGAATAATGGAGGTGAGGTGGGGTCCAGACAAGGTCCATAATTTTCCCCATTGTTACTTCAGTGTAATACCCCTCTGCAGTGTCTCAGTAAACTCGCATTTGGACAAAATGAGTTTCTGTGACAAGCCATAATTCATCTGCAGGGGAAAAATATTATATAAGAGACAATTTCTGGCTAAACCTGTGAGGAAAGTGTTTCCCCCCCACTAGAAAGTACATACTAACACTTCCCTTCTTAGCTGCTGGAAATGAATCTTATTAAAATCTAATTATAGCACACAAATGGTTTCAAAGAGCTGTTGCTAAAATTTTAGAAGATCACTCAGAAATCCTGAGCCTAAATATTTTTAATGGGATAAATAGATAATGGAACAAATAAAAACACAAAACCCACACCTACGTCATACCTGTGTTCAGTTATGCCAAAGGGGTGAAGTCTTATTAGGGTCCCAATCCTGGGATCCCTGTCAACATTTTCAGTGAAATGCACTTACTGGCTCCTCTTTGGACTTCTGGGTCAAGAGTGTGCTCTGGCTGGCTTCCAGCTCGGGACTGGGCTTATGTGTCTCCTTATGTCTCTATGATCTAACGGACCCTCCACAAAACTTCAGGGATCCTGCTTGAACAGTACAGTGGTACCTCACTCAAAGAGCATAATGCATTCCACGGGATTGCTCTTTAAGCGAGTTTGGTCTTTAAGCGAAACACTATTGTAAGTGACCAATTGTTACTTCTGGTGGGGGGCATTGTGAACCCCGATTTAGTTGTTAAGTGAGTTTTTGGTTGGTTTTAGTTGTTAAGCAAGGTGACCATTCAGAGAAAGTCCTGCTCTTTAAGTGAGGTGCTCTTTAAGTGAGGTTTTACTGTACAGTAATACCTCAGATAACGTCTACCTCGGATAACGCTAAAATCGCATAATGTTAAGTAATCTGGGGAGGAGAATTGGATCGAATAACGTTCAGGTCCTATGGGATGGACCGGATAACAACCACTAAAGCCTGTGCGGTTACAATGTTTCTCTATGGAGCTTTAACATTATCCGATCCATCCCATAGGATTTTAACATGCATCAGATAACACTACAAATCGGATAACACCAAGACTTGTGGAACCAAGTCTTAGCGTTATCCGAGGTATTACTGTACTTGAATCCTCCATGGGAAGGGGAATGCTAGATATGTTTAATCTGGAAAGGTACTGAGCAGTCATCAGTTAGAGGACTATCCAAGTCTACAACCCATCCACTCAACAAACTATTTTCTGAGTAGGTCTGAGAAGAAGCATTAATCTCTTACAGAAGGAAAGACTTCCCTTTCCCTCACGTCCTGCAACCTGGAGGTACTGTACTACAATCCAAGATTCAGCCCTCATGGCATGAAGATACCCAGTTCTGCAGCATCCAGTTAAAATTCTGTAGTCTCTATAAATCATTTTCATGCAGCTCCACAAGCTGATTATGCTGAATGGAGGCTGAGAAATATATAAACTCACACACGCTTAACTTAGTGAAAAGTCTCCAGCAACAGCTACACTGTAGTTCTGTTTTAAAGAGTACAAACAGGCAGATACATTAGCAAATGGCTACAAGCAGGGGACTGCAGTGGCTTAGTGGTTAAGACACTGAACTTGATGATTGAAAGGTCAGCAGTTCGAGACCTGAGTGCTGCATGACAGAGTGGGCTCCTGTTGTCTGTTCCAGCTCCTGCCAATCTAGCAGTTTGAAAGCAAGAAAATGTAAGTAGATAAATAGGTACCATTTTGGTTCTGTGCACGCCAGTGTCTAGTCATGCCTGCCACATCTCCATGGAAATGTCTGCAGACACAGATAGCACTGGCACTTTGGCTATAAACAGAGATGAGCATTGAACCATAGAGGCGGATACAATTGGTTTTTGAGCAAGGAGTATATATCCTGCTTAACACCCGTCATGCCGGTCACTTTATTCTTTAGGTTGGACATGAAGATGGAATAATACCAGCAGATACTGGAAATATCATTTTTTAAAATTAATTGTTACCCTTACCACATTTAGAAATAATTCATTACTGGTATTCCCTGTACAATTTTAAAAAAGGTAATTTGTTAAAATCTTATTGCTAGTTCCAGCAAGAGAAAACCCACTAACTTAACTGATTTATGTACCATTCAATTGTTGTGCCAATATGTTACTCTTAGTGGGAACTAAAAAAATGGACTACTAGATATTATGTGACTCACTATATTTAATTACTTTCTTCTTTTGTGGGGGAGGAGGGAAGTACCCACCTGAAACAGTAAGAATATGGCCTAAAACTTTGGTGTGAATCCTCTAAATGCCCCAGTCATTTTTATCCTTCAAATGAAGAGCAGAATGAGGAATAAATGTTCTTCTTGTGAAAAAGCAACATCAACCTTATTGAGATCACAAAACTTTCAGAAGGACCATTGTTTCTCCCTTCTTACCCCTCAAAGGTATTATGGTTTTTTTTTTTGGCTGTTCAGTCACACAGTCAATTCCAACCCTTTGCAACCCTATGGACCATTGCCCACCAGGCACCTCTGCCCTACACCATCTTCCTCAGCCCGCCCAGCTCTGTGCCCATTGTGTCTACAATACCATCTAGCCATCTCATTTTGGCCCACCCCCTTCTTTTGCCCTCCACCCTTCCCAGCATCAAGGCTTTCTCAAGTGAATCCTCTCTTCTCATTTGTTGTCCAAAGTAATTTAGTTTCATCTTTACCATTTGACCCTCTAAGGAGCAGTCAGGGTTGATTTCTTCTAGGATTGACCTATTTGTTCTCCTCACTGTCAAGGGGATTCTCAATACTCTCTTCCAACACCATATCTCAAAGGCATCTATTCTTCTGTGCTCAGCTTTCCTTATGGTCCAGCTCTCACAACCATACATTGCCACTAGGAATACCATTGCTTTGACTATGCAGACTTTTGTTTGTAAGGTGGTGTCTCTGCTTTTAACTATGTACCCCAGGTTTCTCATCACTTGGCTCCCAAGAATCAGTCACTTTTTTATTTCATGGCTGAAATTGCCATCTGCAGCGATCTTTGATCCTAAGAAAGTAAAACCTGTCACTGCTTCCAGTTCCCCATCTATTTTCCAGGGACTGATAGGGCCTGTTGCCATTATCTTGGTTTTCTTGATGTTGAGTCTCAAGCCAACTTTTGCACTCTTCTTTCAACTAACCACCAGCTTCTTTAGGTCTTCCTCACTTTCTGACATTAGGGTATCATCTGCGTATCTCAAATTGACATAATTACTTTTAATGTTTTCTAAGCCCTGTGTGATTAACAGAGAATACACAGATCCACAGAAGAAAGGAATAACAAGATATGAGAGTGACAAAAATATATAATAGGTGTGATATAAGGTTTGGGTTTTGGGGTAGGGTTGTTTTTATGAAAAATTCAAGCTTCCTTTTGGAATAAAGCAAGAAAGTTATTACAAATGAGGTTAACTAACCATATAAATTTTATCTAAGGTCAAATCCAAGTTCAGAAGGAGGGAATAGTAATAAATAATATAAATCAGTGAAGAAAACCAAAGTAGACATAGGAAGAATATAATACACTTTTTACTTTGTTACATCAGCTTTCAGTAAAAACTGTGTGTTTCCTTTTTAGAATCTGAACAGGATTTAAGAAAGACTCGCACTAACTGATAAATAAATATTTGTACACCTATGCATGTTAACTATGTCCCATCAAATAATTCCAGCATATGGCAGCCGTCCCAGAATTCCCTAGATAGGAAGTACAGTCAAGAGCACATTGCTTAAAGAGTAACTCACTTAAAGAGCAAACTTTTCTCTGAATGTTTGCTTCGCTTAACAAATAAAACCAATCAAAAACTTGCTTAACAAATAAATCGGGGTTCACAATCCCCTCTGCCAGAAGTCACAATTGGTCACTCGCATTGGTGTTTTGCTTAAAGAGCAAACTCCCTTACAATTGGTCACTCGCATTGGTGTTTTGCTTAAAGAGCAAACTCCCTTAAAGAGCAATCCTGTGGAACAAATTATGCTCTTTAAGCAAGGTACAACAGTACTCAGAAATAGTTGATTAGGCTCTCCTTCTAGCAGTACTCTAAGACTATGCAGCTTTGCCCAAGGTTACACAGGTATGGCATGTAACCATATCAGCACATACACTCTGGGAGAACAATGGTTGGCTGATCTTCCAGGAAGCACAGTGGGGATTCAAACTCCCAGCCTCTGACTCCACAGCCAGGCACTCTAACCCACTGAGTTATTCCATCTCTAAACATATATACACACACACATGTTCATTTATTCATAAACAGATTACTTTCATATTTTCACCCTAACAATGTAAAAATCCCTTTCAGGATTTAATTTTAGAATCTTCCCTCTATGGTCACAAACACTTTAAAATGCCATTTACTTCCTTCACTCATCTATGACAGGCAAGACTAGATATCTGGATAAAACATCATTTTGTGGGGGAAAGGCTATTCTGAAGATATAAGAAGACTTTTTCTTCTTTTGAAAGTCACTCAAGGAACTCTAAATCTAAGCTTGGCTGCCTGAGAAGATCAGTTATCTGATGATTGACGACATGCTTTTCATAGAATTTCCTCTCTTGAGTTCTTTCTTAAAAAGAAACGGAAATGCAAGGTCAAATAAAAATCGACAGCTCAAGAGAAAGTTCAACAAAACAAAATAAATGGCTTTACTTCAGGATACACAGCCTTCCACATGGCTATATATTAGGTGTGGTAGCTGGAAGGATCCTGATCACTGGAGAGTCAGAAAAATATAGGTCAGAAATAAAACTAAGAAACCATTCAATTGGCAGCTATTCTATGAAATTGTCATTGGTCAAGAATGCAGGATCCTAACTTTTAAACAAAATATAATTGTCAGAGATATGGAGTATCCAATCACTGTGCTGATCCCAAAAGAACTAGCCAAGACATTCCACATAACACCTCCTCCATTCCACACACAAAAGCTAAATAGACTGGCAGGGTAATCGTGATTCAACACTGCCATCAATACTTGGAGGACTCTGAATCAGTTGTGGCTTGGAATCCCTAAATGTACAACCAACATGCTCAAGTGGGGGCTTTTGACAGACAACAACACATGGTGTTAATGTGGAGAGACACAGCATCAGGCTCATTTACTGGTCTGCCAATTGATGCCAGAGACATGAACCCACAAGGATTTGGGTTTGGGCAATGACAAAGTGAAGAAAGTGGATTCGTTTTGGGAGTCCAGGGTTTGATCAGAACATGAAAGAAGACCTGAGAAAAAGAGGCTAATTTAGGGAGCACAGTACAAACCTAACAGGACACATAAGCTTGACCACAGAGGCCTGCTTCAGCTCACCTACAGCCATGCTAAAGGTTTTATACTTGGGAGTTAAATCCCACTGAAAATGTAAGCCTACCTACATTTACATGGAAGAGACTTCCACTTAAGTTAATTGTTTACAAGTACACTAGTACCTCGGATAACGTTATGACTTGGTTCCACAAGTCATAACGTTATCCGGTTTTTAACGTTGTGTGATGCATTGATTGGATGTTTTTTAAAAAAAAGCCCTGTTCCCTTTCTGCCCAACCCCAGGGCTAGGGCTGATCCCAAGCTGGCATCGGTGCCGGGGGGGGGGGCATTCTGAAGAGATGCTGGAGACCCTTTTTCCAGCCTCTCTTCAGAAACCCCTTGGCTAAGCCCCTTAGCAATCCCCTTAGCAATCCCCCTTGGCTAAGCCCCTTAGCCCCATGGCTAAGCCCCTTAGCAATCCAGGGGGGACGGGGTTCTGAAAAGAAGCTGGGAAAGGTTTTCCCAGCCTCTCTTCAGAAACCCCTGTGCACCCCCGTTCTTTCCCCAACCCAGCTGGCCATCACATGCTGGAAGTTGGAGATTTTAATCATCTTTCACTTTCGTTTTATTTCTGCCGTTTCTTAACATTATATTTGCATTAAAATTTTGTAACAAGAAAAAGAGTTGTTCTTATTCTTTAGTTTCAAATAAACTTCTAAGTTTTTGTGTTGATATGCAATCTTAAATCATGAATGGATTTTTTGTTTTTGTATTATTAAAATCAGGACTGTGGTGGCTTAGTGGTTAAGATGCTGAACTTGATGACTGGAAGGTTGGTAGCTCAAGACCCAAGTGCTGCATGAAGGAGTGAGTTCCTGTCTCTGTCCCAACTCCTGCCAACCTAGAAGTTCAAAAGCAAGAAATTGCAAGTAGATAAATAGGCACCACTTTGGTGGGAAGGTAAGCAGTGTTCCATGCACTCCGGTGTTTAGCCATGCCTGCCACATGCCCATGGAAACATCTGTAAACGCAGAGAATGCTGGCTCTTTGGCTAGAAACAAAGATGATCACTGAACCCTAGAGTTTGATGCGACTGGCTTTCAAGTAAGGGCAACCTTTACCTATTATTAAAATAAGATTGGTGGTTATAAAGGAGAAACGAGATAGCATGAAGAACTGTCATGATGTTGAAAATAGTGGAAAGCACTGTGCTCATTTCCCTTCATTCCAGAATTATATGTCTTTAATGTGCTTGAATCCATCTTTAAAGGAAAGGGCCAATATGGGGAGAGATAAAACTATCTCTCTATAGGCTTGAAAGGTTATACAGTTCCCCTGATTTCTTTACATGCATTTGAATTAAACAGTACTGTTCACGAACAGTCATGAAGGACTCAAGCAAGAACGTCACAGGTTATCACTTCCTGACAAATCCTACTTTAGCAATGGCTAAGGAATTTCAAGTGCAACAATAATGGTCTTGCTCGCATTACTCACTGGTTTCTTCCTTTGCTTTCAAGATGTGACCTGATAAACAAACACCTCCCACGGTTAATAAGCAAATCCTCTTCTCAGTGACTGTCTGAAGTATGTTTATTTAAAATTATTTGGCTTGCCTTTCTCTGAAGAATATGGAACACTAAAAACACCATCTGTAGAGTGGGAAATCAAAAGTAGTGTTGTCTAAACAGCAATATGACAAACAGGAACATGGAAACTTCATCAGTGTAAAAATGAGTCTGGCGGTGGAGAGGAGAATGGTTCGGTGGTATGCCTCTCACACAGCAAACCTTCTTCCTAGTGACATGCATTAGCAGCCCTAGCACATATATTTAAATAAATGTTAAATGACAGATGTTCATTGAGAAAAGCTATCATAGACACCTTGGACAGAGGCATCTAGGCATTAGTAGGGAGGGCCTGCCATCTTATGCAAAAACTCAAACCCGGGAAAAAGTAAGAATTCTCCAGGCAACATGAGCACTGGCAGTACAGGGAGACAGTAACTGGCAAGTCCGGAAATTACAGGTCAAAAAGGCTACCACTGTCTATGTCCAAACAGGGCATTTATTATTATTATTATTTATTTATTTAGCCTGCTCATTGGAGTTCTTGGGGGATGATCCTGCTTCCAGCAACCACATTATGGACAATGGAGCATACTAGTGTTATTTTTAAAACTCCCATTGAGGCCTACTTTTTTGTGACACTCCAATATACACTGTTCTCAGTGCCTGTGACGCTGGGAACTTGGCAGCTGTCAAAGGTTGCTTCTGTTGTCAACAGTTGGTACGTGGAAAGGACTAGCAAGCTTCTTCAGCATATCAGATATTGCAATTAAACACTTCCCTGATCCTTTGTGTAGGGACAGGAAAAGTGCAATTATTTCTTCCCTTCCTAGCTGATTCTTGTAGTGTCAGATCAATTAGAAGGGTTTAAAAAAATCATTTTTCTTCACACACACACACCCTAGCTTTGATCAAAAAACTTCACCACCAGTTTCCATCCACATTACAAGGAAAAAAACGAAGGAAAAATATTTAAACTCTTCTAACTAATTCAGCACCACAACAATCAGCCAAGTAGCCCCTGAACAATCAGCTCCTGAATTTAGTGTATAAAAACCATGCCTGTAAGTTTCATTCCTTATCTGAAGAAGTGGACTTGATCCACGAAAGCTAACAATAAAAGCATAGCAGTTAATATTTAAAGTGCTACAATGTTTTTTATTTTGTTTTGTTTATTTTGATTTGTTTTCTGGTGTGCCCCAACAATAAGCCAGGAAGAGAGGAAATAATTACATTGTTACCTTCGCACTGAAGTGGTATCTATTTATTTACTTTCAGTTTCTTATATGCAAACTGCTAGGTTGGCAGGAGCTGGGACAGAGATGGGCATTCACTCTGTCGTGCAGCACACAGGTCTCGAACTGCTGACCTGTCGACATTCCAGTTGTCAAGCTCAGTGTCTTAACCACAAACAATTTCCCATATTCCACAGAATGGAACCACAGCAGTTCAAGCAAATCCAAACTGATACAGCTGTGTAACAAATACCCTGTGACAAAGCTCTGAACAGATTACATAAACCTTCTCACTAACAGATAAATCAGTCATCCTGTATTTTTACTGTATAACAGATATTCGTGCTGTGGCCTCCACAGCTGCAGCAGGATTTCTGAACTTCACTTATTTCTAGAAGTACTTCTCCTCTCTGTTGCTGAAGAAGCCACTTCTCAGCCACAAAGGCTACATCAGATGTGCTCCTGGTATGGTGTGAAATCCTGTTGCTAAAAGGAAATCATGCTGGAAGTCTTAACATTTCCCAAAGAAATGCTCTACATGAAATTGTCTGAAATATATGTAGTCAATGATGGGTGATAGCAATTAGTGACTTGCATCACAACTCTCCACATAGCAGCAGCATTTCTGATCTTTCCAAGCTGTGATGCAGACATAATTTGTGGTAAAAATCTGAAGGATGGCAAGAACACAAATGGGTACTCTATGCAAGAAGTAGACTCTATACATTCTACTATCCCAAAGCTGCTTATTCTTTGAGGCTCTTCTAAAGTAAATAAGGATAGGATTCCACTCAGAAGCCATGATCCGCAAACACATTTTATTTAGCCTTTGTGTGGAAATACTTATGTTTTTTGAATGCATGCCAAGTTCAGCTTAAAGAAACAAAATTAGCCTGGAAAATGCAAAACTGGGTAAGTATTTCATCATTATAACAAAATTATCTCACTGTTCATTGACCATTTGTGAGCTACTTAGTGTTCTAAGTAGAGCAGGAAATAGCACAAAGAATTAAATCCATCTATCTCATCAATCAGAAAAAGGAGCAATTTTTTACTATATGCCTCTAACACTTTGAGCTGTAGAATAGCACCGAATCATGGGTCACTTTATCTTCCTGATACAAATGGTTAATTTGTGTTTATGTTCTCAAGTGAAAAGAACTACAGAATGAACTCAACCAAAAGATCCCCTCATTTTGGCAGCTTCACATCTGATCTAAACTCAGAAGAAGAAGCATCCTTTTAGAATATAATAAACTTGTAAATGTTACTTTTTTTTGTTGTGCAGCTCCCAGAATCTCCCTGCCAGACACAACAACCTCCTAACCAAAATACAATCAAAATCCAGAAAAGTTAGGAATTTACCTTTTTGGTCTATGATGCCCAGAATCCAGTTTCTGTGGTGGCTAGAGAATTCTGGGAACTGTAATACAAAAAAGAAGCCCCTTTTCTAATCTCTTAATAAAATTCCCAGCACTCTTTAGAAGTAGATCACCACAAGCTGGCAGAATGCGGTAATAAAAAACTGGCTTTTAGACCCAGTCTTGTCCTTATTTGGTTTTGTTTGGTAGAAAAGATAGACATAAATCACTGAGTAAGTGTAGTAAATGGCAGATGACCTTACAGAACAAACTCGGGCTTCTCAGCAAGCTTCAGGGCCTCATGCATGCCTGCAGCGGACAGCTTACGGTTGATATTCCTATATCTGCATTGCAACAGGTTGCGATAGGTTGTCCTCAGGTCTCGGTTGAAGAAGGCATATATAAATGGGTTAATAAGAGAGTTTGCATAACCCAACCACAAAAATGTCCTCTCCATCCACAATGGTATACAACTGCAAGACGTCCCACAGATAAATGGCCGTGCAGTGGAGAGTATGAAAAAGGGTAGCCAGCACACGGTAAAAGCCCCAACGATAATCCCGAGGGTGGTGGCCGCTTTCTGCTCCCTTTTGAAAATGGAAATGTTCTTCCGCTCATGCTTCAGCAGCCGTGAAAAATTGGCACAGTCTTCTGATTCTTTGTGCAGTTTCACCATGCCATTGGCGGACACCATCCCTTCGTTTTCCTCGGGGCGTGGAAATCCTGCAAACTTGTGTTTGGCTGCACTCTTCTTGGCAGCCTTGTAGATCTGGTAGTACATAAAAAGCATCACTGACATGGGGATGTAAAATGCCACTGCCGTGGAATAAATCGTGTACCCAAAGTCTTGGCTGATCAAGCAAACTCTTTCATCATTGATATTCTGAGCCCAGCCAAAGAGAGGCGGCAAAGTAATGGAAGCCGACAGCAGCCACACAGAGAGGATCATTTTGGCCATACACTTCCCATTTTGCCTTACAGGATAGGTGAGAGGCCTGGTGATGCCAAGATACCTGAAAGAAAAGAAAAGAGAAGCAAGAAAAGTTAATATCTGCTATTTCTGTTACCACCTGCTTTGGGGATAAAACAAACTGGGCAATAACAAATCACAACTTGACCAGTTAATGAAACATGGCAAAACAGTTTACACTCCATGCTGGCTTGGTCCTTCCAAACTCACAGTGTTTATTAAAACAGAATAATGGTATAGATCTGTGATGGCAAACCTTGACACTCCAGCTGTTCTTGGACTTCAATTCCCAGAAGCCCAAGTCCCTGTGAATCCACACGTATGGGTTTACTACATGTACGCAGTGGATTCACAGGAACTTGGGCTTCTGGGAATTGAAGTTCAAAAACAGCTGGAGTGCCAAAGATTCACCATCATTGGTACAGATCATGTCTACATTGTACACTATATTTGGTACAGATCATGTCTACATTGTACACTATATTTGGTACAGATCATGTCTACATTGTACACTATATTTAACTGAACCAATTCAAACATTGGTGGGTCCCCACCCCACCCCACCCCCATTCCAGAGCTGTTGTTTTTGTATACCAAGCGTTTCACAATAATTTTCTTCTTCATCCTAACAGAACAAATGTGTGAGAGAATGGAGTGCATAAATAATGCTAAGTTACCACTGGCAAAACCATAGCCCATTATAAGGTAAAGGCTCATCAGCTGTAGGATCTATTATGTGCAATTGTATACAGACACTTTTATTCTCATGTTTGTAACTATAGCTTTTGAATTTATGTCAGATTTTAGAGATATCAGCTGTCTTAGTCGTATAAATCTGTGTTGTTTTATTCTTTTCGATTCAGCTTCAAAGAGGTGCCATTCCATTACCTAGACCAAACATAGCACCAATGTTAAGAACTGATTTTATTCTATTTTATTTTGACTCAAGTAGATATGTTTGGGGTACTTAAACCCTTTTTACCGGGCTGGTCAATGACCGTAATAAAGTGATTTGAGCTGTAGGAGGCTGTGAACGTATATTTTTGTCTTTCTGTCTCTGGCTAACGAAAGATTCCTCACTGCATCCTTGTAATGAGTCATTCTATGGAAATGATAGTATAATGACAACCAGGAGTGAGGATTGGACTGAGCTTAAAAATAATTAGTTGTAAATAGTGGCTGAAATCCAGTAACATAAAGTAATGCTATGTTAAGCCCAATGGCATACTCAGCTGTGTCTATATTTTATCAATTAAAAGTTTCCTATTCTCCTCTCACTGCAGTCTCCTAGGCGTTCTTTGGTCCTGGAGAAACCTTCAGGGACAGCAGGGGCAGTGGGTAGAGGAGGTTAAAATGTCTGAAAATTGCTGTTGGTGGTCCTGGCAGCTGCAATTTTAGGTCATCTAAGACTCCACCCCCCCACTCCAAAAAATTAACAATTATATTGTCTTCAAAGACTTCTGCAGGCCTAAGGAGGCTTTAAGGGGATCTAAGAATCTTGCAGGGATATAAGAAACTTTTTATTAACATAATATATCATCCAGGTGTATCTTTATTAGATTTCAGCAACTGAATTTCTTGTAACAATTCCTTTTTGCAGTACTTATCAGAACTGGAAGTCTGACCGATTTTTTCCATTGCAACACAACAATTTGTAGTATATTTTAAAGTAAACATCTGATTGATCTCAGTCTGAATCATGAAAACTAGATACTTTTCCAAAATTATAACTACCTGTACTGTATACTAGTTCTTTTTCAAAACTACAACGATATAATAACTCTTTATGGAGTTCTTCCAATTGTAGTTGTCCCCATTTTTACTTCTAAAATGTAACTTTTCAAGCTCTGAGAATGAGAGAAAACTGATGGGGAAAGTAGCAGGCATAATAATTCAACAACCGCAACACACTTTACAGGTGTTTTTAACAGTAACCAACCCTGGCCTGACATGCAATTCAGCCTTAAGATTCACCACACTCTAGGCCAAATTACAGGAAATATGTACTATTATCATGAACATTATATCTAGCAGTTCTCAAACACTGATTTTTTAAAAAATGCTCTTATGTAACCAGGTCAGAATGGTTAAATATAGCCTCAATTAAGGTCAACCTTGCATATTATGTATTTCTGAAGTGCCCCACAGTGCAAGTTAGTGCATTCATTTTTTTAAAAAAATTCACAAGCATTATACTGACATGATTAAAATGCATTAGACTGAGAAATCATGTCAGGGCAAACTATATTAGTTCTATAAAATACAGCATTTGAAATTAAAATACATTAATCTACATAAAATGCACTAAATCATTTCCTCTAATGTTTCTATTTCAGCTACAGATGATGGTCTGTGAAGATGAAACTGACATCAATCAGGTAGCTCTCATAATGTTCACCTCAATATAGTCATTTAGTACACACATTACATTTAACCTTGAAAAATTAAAATTTCTTTTTATCACAATGTAAATCACTAAGCTGCCTGCATGGATAAGGCATGCAGAATGGCTGAACAGAGATTAGTATGGTTCTTACCCGTTTTCCTACACACAGCAGAAAATGGATTCTTTCACCTGCCAGATCTCCTGTATCTTTAATGGTTGTGTGAAAGAGGGAATTTCAGCATGGGTAGTTTGTCATGAATGCCCAGTGTGGTGTTGTGGATAGAGTGATGGAGAAGGGTTTCTCAACCTTGGGCTCCCAGGGGTTCTTGGACTTCCAATTCCCAGAAGCCCAAGTCAGCACACCTGAGTAACTTTTTAAAAAAAATTGTGAATAACTTTTAATAATTTTTGATTGTTTTATTATTGGTTTTATGATGTTAGCCACCCTGAGTAGGAATGATTTTTTTCCAAGAGGGGTGGGATATAAGTGTCTGAGGTGTCTGGGTGTCTGGGTTCAAATCTCTGCTCAGCTACAAAAACTCACTGAGGGTATGAGGCTAGTAAAATCTTTCCTTAAATATCTCACTTACCTTGAAAGCTCTTTCAGGGTCTTTATAAGTTGACTATGACTTGATGGCACATAACAAAGTTTGTCATGAGGGGTTGGCCCAAGACACATAGCTGAGTTATTTTGGGTACATATGCCCTGCTCCCCCCCCCCCCATACCGCAACACACTCATGGACATCTTTTCCTATTCCTAGTGGTAAAAAACAAAACAAAGGAGACAACTAATAATTCATTACTTGTTAAATTACACACAAAAATCTGTTGACTAAGGCAGAAGTGGTCCAACTGCCCGACAAGTTAAACTTTATTTATTTTGTTTAATACCCTGCCCCATCAAAGAAAGATAGCCCACAAAACAAAATCAAACAGAACAACCCAAACATGATCAAACTAATGATAAACATTAATAAAATACATACCTAGCCGGTATACATTTAAATTTAGAGTCTTACACTAATTAATAACCTACTTTTTCTATTCACAGTCAAAATATAACTCAATCAGCAAAAACAAATCAAAAGCGAATTTAAATTAAACTGGAAATAATTGCATTCATTAATTGAGGAATCTTGCACATTTGTAATCAATTTACTTAAGAGGGAAATGCTAGTTGGAAAAACGAACATTTTTAGCTGTTTATGAAATACTGTGGAACAGAATACCCAAGTCTTTGTATGGATGTTCTCTTCTTTGTATTATGTTTTGTCAAGTCCCTTTACGAAATGCCACAAGTGTGGAACCAGATCTAATTTCCATGGACAGCTCATTCCATAAAGTGGGGGCCACTGCATAGAAATTCCCTTTGCTCCACAATTACCAAAAATATAGAACCCCTGCACTCTTTTGCACCTATCACCATCTCTCTCTCTCTCAATCACACACTTGATTTTTTTTCCTCAATAGGAGACAAAGGGGTTTTTACTTTTCCCCTCCATGTCTGTTCTTATCTTATTAGTATTGTACTGGATGCAAAAAACACAATATATTTTGTCTCTTAGATCTTCTGGAAAGCTGATTTCCTCCAGACTCCTTCTTCTCAAGATTCCAATGGTTTTAGATTCCATGACAGAGTGATTTATGTATCTGTTTTTTGAATCAAACTCTCTTTCTCTCACCCAGCCCAGCCCAGGGAAAGGGGAATCAGCTGTGCCGGGGCTGGTAGGCTTAAAATAATGCTCTGCCACCACCCAACAGACTCCCGTTCTGGCCCAGGGAGAGCAGGACCAGCTGCATGGCCCAGCTGGCTTAAAAAACAATGCTCTGCCCTGCCCTGCCCTGCCCGCCCGCAGCTGGCCAGGCGAGGAACTTTGCTGTGTAATGTTTTGTCAGGCTTTGAAATGCTTTTCTCTTTGCACTTATGATGTATGATGTATAGTAATACCTCGGATAACGTTTACCACGTTAAGTAATCTGGGGAGGAAAATTGGATCGAATAACGTTAAGGTCCTATGGGATGGATCGGATAACAACCGCTAAAGCCTGTGTGGTTACAGTATATCTCTATGGAGCTTTAACCTTATCCGATCCATCCCATAGGATTTTAACATGCATCGGATAACACTAAAAATCGGAGAACACCAAGACTTGTGGAACCAAGTTTTAGCGTTATCCGAGGTTTTACTGTAATTGTTTTTACGATGACATGACACTGTGACTTATGTATTGTTACATGTCACTGTATCATTTACTGTGTATTTACTGACATGACATTGTGACTTATGTATTGTTACATGTCACTGTATTATTTACTGTGTAGTTAACTGGGTATATTGTCTAATTATTTGTAAGCCGACCTGAGTCGGGTTCCCTGATTGGGCGGCATATAAGTACAGTCAAACCTCGCATAAAGAGTGTTCCGCTTAAAGAGTAACTCACTTAAAGAGCAGAATTTTCTCTGAATGTTCGCTTCACTTAACAATAAAACCAACCAAAAACTTGCTTAACAAATAAATCAGGGTTCGCAATGCCCCCCACAATTGGTCATTTGCAATGGTGTTTCGCTTAAAGAGCAAACTCACTTAAAGAGCAATCCTGTGGAACGCATTATGCTCTTTAAGCGAGGTACAACTGTATGAACATTAAATTAAATTAAATTAAGGTTGGGAGTTCAATTCCCAACTCTGCATCCTACAAGAACCAGCCTTGTGCAAGCTGCAAAGTCCCAGGGAACTTCCAGAGTAAAGGAATGGTGAACCACTACTGAGATTTCCTCTCTAGAAAAGAATTGTTGTCAGTCAGAACTGACCTGATTGCATACAATCATATTTGTCTACTACAACTTGTATCCGAGAATGCATTTTCCCCCGAAACAGGAAAAATGCCATTGGCGTGAATTTGTTTAAAGTGGATCCCATCTTGCCATGAAGTGACCCATACACTATTATCATGGAGCCATTTCCTGTGGCACCCATGAAATGAGACATGCAGGATTTAACACAGGGACTGCAATGGACTGCCACAGCCTTGAGGATATCAAGGTTTGCCTTCACAGCCGGTCCATCTGGCATGTTCTTCTCCACCTCTGTGACCATTGGGAATCAGAGTTCCTCCTCAGCTCATTTTGCCATTGGGCCCAATATGATGGTTTCCAGTGGCATTTCCTCAACTGAGGGAGCCATCACCCCTCATCATGGGCATATCTTGAGGAACCACACGAAGTATAGAATATAGACTGTTGCCATGATGATAGCCAATATTCAGAACAGAGAAGAAGTCCATGTGACATAGTATTCCATGACACATCACTCCACATTTAGAGGAGGTGCACAGTGCAGAAATAGCGGCAAAAATGCTGCCAATGCCAACATCTCTGCAGCAGTAAGCAATGAACTGTGCCTTCCGGTGGAGGGGGCAGGTGCCATTTTAAACTCTAAAATAATGCCAGTGGCCTTTTTAAAACTGATCCTGGAAAAGGAAAACAATTTGAAGTGAAAAAAATTAAATCTTTGTGCAAGTTGTACAGTATTATGAAATTAATCTATAATTATTATTGTTAAACTGCTAAATCAAACTAAAAATATTGTATTCTTTGATATTCTTTGTGAAAGAAATTAATTGCTCCTAATTTTGCATTTCAATTTTTCTTCCCCTTGGTCGAGTTATAGAGAGTAAATTAATACCATGGTTAAATTATAGAGAGTAAATTAATACTATGTGTCAAGGTCGGGAGGACCAAGATACAACTTACAGAGATAGTCAATACAGAGAGGTTGGCTTTCTATTGTGTACGTATGGTATATGTCTGGTCTATGAAAATTAGGAGAACTTAAGGAGGTGGTCAGCTATGGAGGTTTTACTGTATTTGTATTTTATTGCATTTTTCATGCTCTTGTGACTGAATTTTGACTTAGTTCTCACACATTTTTAAAGTATTTATGCCTACAATTTTTCATGGCTATAAGAGACTTTGGGATATTTTTTGTGAAGTAACTTTGAACTTATGGAACACAGAAGCAATGTAGATAAATAAATCTTACAGAAAAAGAGAAGCTGGTGTTACCTGGAATTGCAGCAACACTGAAAAGACTTATACAGTAATACCTCCGATAACGTTAAGACTTGGTTCCACAAGTCTTAACGTCATCCGATTTTTAGCCTTATCCGATGCATGCACCAGATAATGTTAAAATCCTATTCAGTTGGATCAGATAACGTTAACTCCATAGAGATAAGCAACAGAGGCTTCAAGTGAAAGTCAAGGAAACATGCTGGAAACTTAAAGAACTTTAAGAAATAATTGTCTAAAGGGTAAATACATTACAAAAACATGCCAGACCAACCTGACTTTAGGGGAACAAAGCCATACAGCATTTTTAAATTTTTGAAAATTTTATAAAGTGCTGTTTTAAAAGATCTGAACAGAAACTAGGAAAATGTTTTCCTTTAGAATCAGCCCACCTACCATTTCTGTAATAAAGGAAGTTCCCTCAGGGCTTTGCAGGGTGTGAAAAGCTTAATTGCTTTGTAGGTGAAAGTTTTCAGTCTGCTTGTTTTCCATTGACAATGCATGAGGCTTGTGGAGCTACAATCTTGGGTTCAGGCTGTTTAGAATTTAAAGGGGAAACTTCATGAAGGTAATTGGGTCAAATTGTTTCTTTGCAATTATTTTTCTGCAAAGTGTTCTGGGTTACACTGGGGAAAGAGTCCTAAGCCTTTGCTTTGCTAAACTAGTCAGTCTGGTTTTTGCAAGCCTTTCTTATTCAAATGTGGCAAGCTTGAAAGGAGGCAGCCCCTCCCTTTCTCCCAAGAGAAACTGGTGAGTCACAGCCACACCTCAGGGAATTTGAGGCAAAGGTTATCTGATGGATCGGATAACGTTAACATAATGGTTAACATAATGTTATCCGATCCAAATGTTTGCCTCAAATTCCCCAACGTTATGCGATTTTAGCGTTATCCGATCCAATCGTTATTCCGGTGTTTTACTGTATCTTGATACCCAAATGAATTTTGATTTGATTCAGAGTAACTGTCTTATTTCAATTTGCATTTAATTCTTTATTGGTATATACGCCAGCTGTGACAAACATAGGCTTCTGCTCTCCCATCCCCAAGATCTATACACTTTTGTAGAGCTAAAGCCAGTGGTGGGCTCCAAAAAAATTTACTACCACACTGTGGGCATGGTATAGTGGGTGTGGCTAGGGGGAAAGCCCTGCATTGCACCTGAATTAGGACTACCTTATTTCAAAACTTGGATAGGCGGGGCCAGCCAGAATATCTGCTACTGGTTCTGGCGAACTGGTGCGGACCTGCAGATGGCCACCACTAGCTGAGGCAATGATCATGCGTCAGATTCTCTGAACGATACATGAGTTTCTTTTTAGCTTCTTCTTCTTCTTTTTACTATATGTATTCTTTATTTCTGTCTTGAAAACTGCAGTTTTATTCTTTCAAAAAGATTTCATTCACTTTTCATTCCAAAGCCTTTTATAATCTCCTTTTGGCAATTGAGATGCTTTTACAATTTGATTTCTCTCTTTATTTCTTTGTAGGTGGGGTTATTTTTATACCTCTTCATCCCGGCCCACAAGTTCCCATTTTCTGGTCTGTTTGTTTCTCTGTTGCTCCAAACAAATACAAAATACAAACAACACAAATACTCACTTCTATATCAACGACCATTTCGTAATCTTGTTTTTACCTTTCATTATGAATTATACCTGGTTGCTTTCCTTGTGTAACAAAAAGGAGAAGAAATCAAGCTGGCAATTTTGCTTTGTAACTTTCAACAACAGTGCTGGGTGGATTGTTGCCCAGATAAGATGATGTTGCCAAGAGAGACATCTAACATTACAAAACACACACCCCTTCAGTCCTGGTGTGTTTGAACAGCTGCCTTTATTTAGTACATTGTTTCTATGCAGTATGATTTATCAAGAAATATAACTGCTCTTTTGCTGATTCTCCTCATGGGATTATGACTATAGCGGTAACCAGACATATATTTCTTCCAGGAAAATGTTGAAGAGGTTACTGGCCAGCTGGCACCATGCTCCATGAGTTAGCTGCATACTGAATGAACATTCCTTGTCTCAATAAGAAATAAGCAAAACATACAGTGACTTCTGTTATCCTCCTCTCTTTAAAAAATAATTTCCAGTCAAAATTCTCTACCTCTCTAACGTTTTTTTTAAAACCTTGAGTCAACTTGATTCATAAGCTTTTACAACTATTTGGTTAGGACCAGGATTCTCTTTATCAGTCACAAAAGATGGATGGAGACAGCCATTTATTTATCCTCCTTTAAGGTGACTTTGCCATTTGTTGAGAAATCCCTTCAGCTCCCCTAAAGTAGTGGCCCTGTAGATGGGCTGAAAAATGTCCAGCTTGAGCATGAACCTGGGGGCAGGTTGAAGCACAACTATTCACATGTTACACAGTCACTGGGAAATAGGTCACAATCAACCGTTCTACAAGCAGTGCAAAATGCAATCTATTTCCTGGTGTGATCAATTCTTAAGTTTCAAAGAACAGAAAGCAGGGTTAGGTAATTATCAAAATCAAATCACTAAAATGTTTTTTTTAAGGCTAAGCTTTTGAGTCTAGCAAGATCTTCATCAGCTGAACACTGAAGAATAGAAGGAATAGGGGAGAAACAGAAAAGCCCTCCCCCCCCCCAAAGTTATCCTGACAAGATGGTGCAGCATCAAGGTCTGTGTTAAAATAATGTTCCCAGACAGAGACGCCGACCTTGTTGCATCCATCAGCTTGAAAGCCTTTGACTAGTGACTTTTTGTCAACAGCGATGAGGAAGAGCAATTCATTCTGCAGTGCCTGAAGTGAAACCTGGCACCTCAAATTGAGAAACTTACCTGTTTTTAAATTATTCCAGTGAGCCAATAAAACTATTACCCAGTCTAGTTTCTGGCCCTTTTCTTCTTTAATTTAACTGAAAGGAAAAATCTTACAAAATTTGAAAAGACGGGTCTCAAAATGATAGCCTGCCTCCTGTACCTTAACCCTAGTAGCTGCCTTTATAAGCAGCTGGTCTGTTTAGCTCACTTTTGCTGACTCTGACTGGAAGAAGTGGCTTTTTGTGAATTTTTCTCTGTGTTTGAGTGGAGAAGCCCAGGATTGAACCTGTAACCTTCTTCATGTAAAGCAAGAGCTTTAAATGGGAGCCACTGTGTTTCCCCAGAGAACACTGGCAAACCTCATAGTCAACCGTACCGTAGTTCTTTCTTTCCTCAAGAGACTTAAGGGTGGGGAATGAGGTAATGTGTGTCTGTCTGTTCAAAACACCAAAAGGATTTTAGAAGAAGTTTTGTTTAATGAAAATGATGAAAACAATGGAATCTTCTCAGTCTCGTTCATTTTTTGGAGAAGGTTTAAACTGCAACAATATTTATCTTGTGAAGTAGAGTCACTTTAACTGTGCTGTTTCATTTATCATCTTTTATTTCTTCTTCCCTGAGAAATGCCGCATTAAAGTTTTGAACTCTGTGTGTTATCTGAGAGCTGAACTGTATGTGCAATATGAAGCAAAGCCTCATTTAAAAAAAATCTACACAGCTAAAGGCCAGGTGAAATAACTGTAAAAGCAATATCCCGAAACCCAACACCTTTCAGACATGCTAGATAACAAATCCACTGCCTGGTGAGGGATTATCAGAGCCACGCTACAGCGCATCCAGCTGGTATCTAGTTGTAGAAGCATGGGATAAAAAACCATGAGAGTTACGTTGTGCATCATGTTCACAAGAACATTACATGTCCTTTCTAGTATGAAAAAAATTAGAAGACCAATACATGTCCCCTTCACAAGAGCATAACTGCTCTTACTAGAAGCCCAATTTCTGTGTTATTTGGCAAAGCCAGCATGAGAACTAGCTACAACTGCCAGCCCAGTTACATCATTTTCCTTCAAACACTGCCAAAAGCAACTGCACTTCCATGCTGTTATCAAATATTAATTGGCCATGACCTTAGCATGCATTTTACACTTGCATAATTTCCACTGAAAATGATGGCGCTTAAGAGTACAAAACTTATCAAGAGCCAAAGCGCTGGTACTGAACAAGACCAGACCAAGATATTTTGCTATTTGAAGCAGAGTAGTAAATAGCTACTCTCTGACTATTTATGTCAAGATATCTTGTACCCAAAGCCACCCAGATTATTCAGCACATGATGCAAAAATAAATAAATGAATCCACATGCATTCTCTCCCCACTACTGGCAATAATTGTAACAAATTGAATAACTAGCAATCCGCTGCCCCTTAATGTACTCTAAATATACTGCCTGTGGCAGTCAATTCACTCTAACTAGTGATGGGGCCAGAACTACCATTGAGCAATGATTCTGGGATCAAAACAGACCTTAAAAATAACATGTTAAAAACACACAATACAGTACTTGAAAACTTTTTAGAGGAGCTGAATAACAATGGGAAACTTTTTATTATGCTTTTAACAGTAGCCCCTCTTTTTAATTTCTTGGAAGAATGGGCAGTAAACCTTGATTAGTGTTTGTTTGCTTTTTCTTTTCTTTTTGCCATTATCTCTGTTCCACAAATGAAACTGGTGATAAATGAGGCAAAATCTAGGAAGGTTTTGCAGTGTTATGAGCTCTGGTTTTCAATCCTAAGAGATTTCTGCATAGAACAGAAGTGTTTTCAGACTACCTGTGACTTCTTTAAAAGGTAACAATATAATAAGTAACATAAGAAATTAAAGTTTTTCACCACTAAAAGTCAGTAATGCTGGATTAATTTTTGAAGCTGGTTAGTGATTAGCAAAACAAATTAAGTTTAAGCTAATGTTCCATGGTTGGAGTCAAATCCACTTTCATCAATGCAATTCACAACTTAACTCTACACCTCTTAATAATAACATCTGTACACTCTGCATAGCTCCTGATATCAGCAATATCAATCACCTAGCAAACAAAAATACACATAGTTACAGCAATGGTATTCTCGGTGGTAATGTATGGTTGTGAAAGCTGGACCATTAGGAAAGCTGAGTGCCGAAGAATAGATGACTTTGAAACCTGGTGTTGGAGGAGAGTTTTGAGAGTACTCTGGACAGTGAGGAGAACAAATAAGATGATCCTAGAAGAAATCAACCCTGACTGCTCCTTAGAAGGTCAAATAGTAAAGATGAAGCTAAAATACTTTGGACATCAAATGAGATGAAAAGACTCACTTGAGAAAGCCTTGATACTGGGAAAGGTGGAAGGCAAAAGAAGAAGGGGGTGGCCAAAGATGAGATGGCTAGATAGTATTGTAGACACAATGGACACAGAGCTGGGCAGGTTGAGGAGGATGGTGGAGGACAGAAGTGCCTGGAGGACAATGATCCATAGGTTGGAATTGACTGTGGAACTGAACAACAACAACACACAAGAATCCAGCTGGTACAGCTTGTGGGAGGGGGTGGCGGCAATTTTTTTTTGGTTGGGTCTCCCTGACTGACATCTTCTAAGATGTATTCTGAAATACACAGGCAACATTTTTAGAGAATCATGGAAAGACAGTACAATCCTGCACAAGAGAAGAAATAATTCTGTACACAGCAGAACACATCTTCAAATTGCTATGGAATGTCTAAAGTCAGATTACATTGTCTCAAAAAAAACCCCTAGAGTTGCTTGTAGGACACTTATGAAATGCTTTGTAGTGTGCCTGCAAAGTCAAAATAATTCTACCATCTCTTCTGATGCTGTTTTCCTGTGTAAAGGGACAAGACTCTATATCAGTCATGGTGAACCTTGGCACTCCAGGTGTTCCTGAACTTCAATTCCCAGCCCTGATTAGGAAGAGTGCTGACTTGGGCTTCTGCGAATTGAAGTCCAAGAACACCTGGAGTGCCAAGGTTCACCATCACTGCTCTATATAATCAGTAGGGTGCAGTCAGTGGCCAGAGTCAAACTTTGATCAAAGAAATTGGGATTTCAGTCACCTTTATAATGCAACTAAGCTTTCTCAATGATGCATGGCCAAAATTTGTTCAGTGTGAGAATAAAGCTTGAACGTGCACAGCCCATCACTCAAGCCTACAAAGTCAGCTCTGAAAATATTTTCCTGTTAATAATACTAATACTAATCATATCCATTTCTCAGGCCTTCATGAGACATGGAACATCTGCATCACAAAACCCAAATTGGCTGGGGTGATTTAGGGCCTGTCTACACTAGTCCTTTTGGGGTCACAGCAATTGGAGGTGAGGAGGAGTGATATGCCATTTGGTACAACCCCAGCAACCAAATCACATATTGACCTCAAGTGACCCTTTTGCTTCTTCTGCTGAGAACTGAACACTTTCCCAGATAATCCGTGGAGAACAAGGGAAGTGAAATTATTATAATTGCTATTATTATTTTACATCCACCAGATTGTTGCTGAACATTTCTCAATAAAATGGGTTTGTTTTGTACCCTTTCTGTGTACTGCCAATCAATATTTCAGCTGTGGGCAGTGTCTTAATTGGCAACACACAGAAAACCATTTTTTAAAAAATTAATCTAAGTGAATCAGCGCATCAATGGTGATCTAGCAGACCAAATAAAACATAATCTCACTTCCTGTACTCCTCCACAGAGGACCAGGAGAAGTGGTCTATTTGCCAATACTGTACACTTGTACCTTGCTTAAAGAGCATAATGTGTTCCACAGGATTGCTCTTTAAGAGAGTTTGCTCTTTAAGTGAAAAACCATTGTAAGTGACCAATTGTGACTTCAGTTGGATTGTGAACCAGGAATTATTTGTTAAGTGAGTTTTTGGTTGGTTTTATTTGTTAAGCAAAGTGAACATTCAGAGAAAATTCTACTCTTTAAGCAATGCGCTCTTTATGCGAGGTTTGACTGTATTCTGAAGCAGTTTATAAACCACTTAACGATACCAGACATTAACACCAAAAGGAGCCTTTGACAACCGCAAAGCTCTAGTTTAATCTGTTCCTAGCAACCACACATGCTGGAACCAACTACACTAGACTGCCCACCAACCTGCACCAAAATTGTAGAATCCCTTGCTCAGAAAGATGCAAATTTGGGCAAATTGGTCCATTCCAGCAATTCGCAAATGTGGATGTGTGTGTGTGGAGAAACCAACCCACCCCATCAGCACACCAAACAGGGGAACAAATGCCAGCATAGACAGAGTGTTAAACTGCCAGTTCATTATATATTCTCCCACTAGAAAGCCATAAGAATGTAAGGACAGAAACATCAAATCAGAAGAAAGCCATGTCTCATGCAACACTCTGTTCACACAGTGGCCAACATAATCAAAATGCAGGATGATGGGAGTTGTAGTCCATGGATATCAGGAGGCTCACAGGTTCCCCACTCATTTCAAGGATCTATTTGGAGTAAACTGGAGTGGCCAATAAGGGTCACAATTGCAACAGTCACCATGAACTTAAGTCATGATTACAGTCTCCATCCACAACATACAGAAATTAACAGGATGTTGTGATCTGCAGATCAGGGGTGGCCAACCTTGGTGCTCAAGGTACTCTTGGATTTCAATTGTAGGCCTTCTGGGAACTGAAGTCAAAGAACATTTGGGGCACACACACCGCTAGATTGTAGAGTATTGCAGATACTGAATGCAATTTTAATAAGTGAAGAACACAACTTATGAATATAAAATTATGCAAAGAGTAATAATATTTGGAAGTGTAAGCTCCATATGTACCAATTAGGAATGCAGCCAGAGATATCATTTGGTATTTGAGAGGGAGAAGCTTTTATATCATTAGTAAAGAAAAAAGAGGGAAAAGAGAATGGCATTTTGGAGATGGGATGTTTTCCCACTGCTATACATGCAGCTTAAAAGCATAATATTTTCTAAGTGCCACTGCAATATGTTCTCATTTAAAAAACAATGAAAACACCAGGAAAAATTATAACTAAATGATACAGGAGAGAAACTGTGTTTTTTCTCTCTTCTCAGGATGCATTCACCATAGGATGGGGTAGGTGGCAAGGAACTCCGCAACATGGACCTGATATAACTTAAAATAACTAGAACAAATTAAATGTGCAGTTAAACTTGATACTTAGGTTGGCCTGTATAGGGACAGAAAATAAGATGACCAAGCAAGCTGAATGATTAATCTGCAGGTGGAAGAGCTAAAACTTTTCCTTTCCTATAGAAGCCCTTTATGGCTACTGCATGTTGCATTATTCTGAAGCCACACCCCGTGATGCTCACAGAGTAAAAGTGCCATGACTTTTTACATCAACATGGAAAACTCTGCTAACACTGCCCTCATGTTTTCTCCTTCCTTCTAAACTCAAGTGCAGTCCTGACAGTATTCCAAAAAATGTCAACATTGTCCATAGTCTCTAAAGGGTAAAACCATGTTATTATTATTTTAAAAAAAGTAAAATTTGGGGTCAAGGAGGGAGGAACTCCTGCCACAGGCAGGTCAAGGCCAAAACTTGCCTATTTTTTATATACAGTCTGGGGTACACAGAAAGAGCTTCCTCAAAGATTGTGGTATTTTTGAACCATAATCGGGTGTATCTCGGACAATGGCAACGTTCTTCTGGGTATTTCTCACACTAGGTCAGGCAAAAGGAAGAATGGAATGGATTCACTAATGTTGTCCATTTGGTGAATTTAATGTCTGACCTAGACATAGAAGAAGAATGTACAGTCCTGCAGAGTGAAGTACAGGCAACCATGTCAAGAGAATATGGAAATAAATGATGTCATAAATTGGGGGAGCAGACAACACTTGTCTTGCACTTTGTACATACCCCCGACGGAACCCTGGCAGTATCCTGAATATTGTTTTCTATCAGAAATTTTTTCTGTATGACTGGAAAACTCTGGCCTTCATGATCTTTTAGGGACAACAGCCACAGTCTCTTACTACAAGGCATGTTGGTTGAACTTAAAGAATGTATCAACAAAAGATCCCTCATGGATACTTTAGAGACCAGAACACAGTAGTGAAGAATGACCATAATAAGCTATCCAGCTCTCTCCCTCTGCGTCAGCACAACTTCATTCTTCATAATACAATATTAATTATTAATGCTGATCCTTTCCAAAAATGTCACAGTTGAAACAGCCATTAGCCCGCTTCAATTCTTGCTCAATCATACTAGCTAAATGATGGGACTTTCCAACAACAATGTACTTTCTGGTTTCCAAAGTCATCTGCAATCATTTGTAATTTTATCTCTCCCAGCTCTCCACAGAAAATAAAATTTGGAAGCTGAATGAGTTAATTACCTTTGCATGTAAAAAGTGCACAAAACACAGTATGGATATCCTGTAAGCAACTGTATAAACAGGAAGAAATAGAAGAGGAAAAGGCCACTTGTAAATTACGTTTCTGAAAAACTAAATAGATAACAAGAGATATAAATCCTGATTACTAGCAGGAGATGTACAGATGCGCAATCACAGATCGCAAACTTGGTTATTCCCTACAAAGGGGGGTGAGCATGTGTAGAAGACCAGAGTTGCTACTCTCACTCCCTAGAGAAGAAGAGGGGGAAATGGGGAGGAAACTGGGCCCTTTTCTCTTTATATTTTCCCCTTCAAACACCCCCCCCCCCAAGAGGTGATGGAGACTTTCTGCTTTTCATATCCAGCAACCTCTACAAAAGGTCCTGGAAAAGGAAAAGAAAAGAAACACTTAATTATTAGCTGCCTACTTATCAGTGGATTCAGGTGAGTGAGCAGTCAGGATAAGAACAAGAGAAAAGAGCAAAGAGGTACAAAAACCTGGGGAACCTGGCAGAGGCCATTTTGCCGAGGGCTTCATGAACCCTCTCATTGTCACCTAAGGATCAATCCGATGAGCATACAGTTTGTTTCTAGGATCATTTGTGGTGTGATCTGGATTGATTTGTTTTCTGTGGCCATGAATATCAGGTACATGCCATCGCAATCCAGTCTGAACTTTTCCCACATTCTTCCACTCCCTTTTGGAGCAGTGCCAGCGTTGCTATCAATTAGGACTTACTCTGGTTTTTCCCCATTCAGTGGTCTGTGGAGTTGCCTGTTTTGCAGCTAAATGGCATTGTGGGTAGTGCATTTCCAGGGAGACAAACCTGTGATGTGAGGAGTGTGGTGGTAAAAGGTTCAGAGGAGCAACCCTTTCCTCTGTTTTCAATTTCCTTTTTCTAAGTGGTTCAGCACCATGCCAGACACATTGCAAGCAATGTATCACTTTATACCTAATGCACCGTTGAACTTTTCAGGGGTGAAGAAATCTACGTGAAGATGGCAGGTGGCACTTTTATCTCCCGAGGTCTCCCTCAAGCTTGTCTGTAAAGCAGGACAAGCTGATAAAATCACATGCTGCCAGAAAGTTGCCATCTGCCCAGGTTATGAGTCTGCCCCCAGCACCTGCTGTGCTAGTTTTAATATTTGATGTTGCAAGGAAACTTGGAGGAAAACTGCATCAAGAAACTTCTTCCATTCCCCTACTCAGATCCAACATTGTGACTAAAGTCTTGCCTCTAGGTACCCAAAACGAGACTGCTTTTTCCCTGAGGGTAGAACATACTCCCAGAGTGACTCATCTGGCCCTTACATTATGGTCTGCCCCAGGTAAGGAGAAGACATTTACACTCCCTCAGCTATTTTAAGCATGGTTTTGTTGGCTACAAAGCAATCCTATAGAAACACTACCCCTTAGTATGAAGTCCATTCAGTTGACATTGTTGAGAGTGGCTACTCCCAACTATTTTTGGCCATGCTCCATCTAAGCAGCTCTAAAATCCTAATATCCTCTCCCAGACATATAATTCTTATTATTCAAAAAAGTGAACTCCTATTCATGTGGAGGAAGCCTAAAAGACCATTAACTTGGTCTAAACAAGATTCCAAAGAACATGGCATCCGTCTCAAATTGCCCCCTTAAAAAAATCAAAGTACGTACCCCACGTCGGGAACCACAGGACTAAAAGGAGCAACACTTGGAAGAGAGCTTTCTCAATGGTGGTCACTCTGGAATGACTTTCCTGTCGAGATCTGACAGGATTCCTTTCTTCAAGCCTTTAGAAAGATGTTAAAAAATTTTCCTTTATAGAGAGGTCTTCTCATAAAGCCTCTGTCAGTAGCTTTACACTTCTTTTTTACTGTACTTATAATCCTGTATTATAATTATTGATTAATCATTTAGTTTGGTTTTATTTCACATACAACTTTCAATCAAGTTGAGACATCTTTATAGCAATACAAATACAAAGGGCAGGAACCTGATATAAAGTAATCATCTCTAAAAAAAATATAATGACCTTTTGAAATGATAAGTTATGAATTCCTCAGTTCCTTTGGTTTGATCTGGTGTGAGAAAGATTAGCCACAAAACAAGGTTACCATTGCCCTGGGTACACCCGATTGTGGTTCAAAAATTTAAAAGGTTTTCACAATCTTCACTGGACAAGGAATAACATTACAGAAGGACATAGCTAAGGAACTCGACCTCCCCTACGTCATTTGGAGGACTCTGAATAGCCTGATGGTTGGAGTCCTTAAATGCAATACCAACATGCTCACGTGGGGACTGCTGGCAGACAACAGCACACTGTGTGAATGTGGAAAGATACAGAATCCGGCTCATTTGCTGGTTTGCCAATTACTACCAGAAACATGTACCAAAGAAGATTTGATTATGGCCAACGACTTAGCCAAGAAAGTAGCTTCATTTTGGCAGTCCAAAGTTTGATCTGGAGATGAAAGAAGAAGTTTATTAATTGCTTGTGTAGCTATTTTTCAGTACTGCATAAGCAGAGCAGTTTGTTAAAATGCCTGATCCTTGCTCCTTCACCGCCGCCCCCTCCCAATTCTTAATACACAGATCAGAAATTTTGTTAGGACTTGCTTTCCAACCAGTCTATGTGGAATATACACTGCTAGTGACCTCCTTCTTCATCTTATTTCAAAAAGGTGGGGAGGGAAAGACAGATATGCACATGAGTGTGTTTGTATCAGTATATATAGATACAGGAAAAACTCTGCACACCGGCACGGAAGTAGACATTCCATAACCCAAACCACCAAGGGGAAAAGAACAGCCCTCAAAGTTATTTAAAGCTGGACTATGAAAAATGATATTTCTTATCACAGTCCCTAAGGGATCTCTAATACAACACCATGTCTCCTTCTAAAACTGAACCATCCACAAGAAAGCATTTCCCAAGGTTACCTTGACTCAAACATGGCAGCCTATTTACTAGAATGTTATCTGCTGAGGCCAAGAGCACAAAATGCAGCATATCTTGAACTGAAGATAGCAATGCATTTGTTTGTGTAAAATTGCACCAGAGACAGTTGCATAATGTTGAGCTCTGGAAATGGAATAACTATTTCTACTACAATTTGTTCTTTCCCTCTACAGGTCTGGCCTAATTCCCCCTCAACCAGGAATTTCAGTTTGGCTGAGTCCAACACATCAAAACAGCTTTCTTGTAAGAAATGCCTGCTTTGGGATAAATAAAACTGTTCCAAAGTTCATCAAGGAGACTGCAAATTCCCTATGATTAACCATTCTCCCATCCACAATGTGACTTCCAGAGACTTCCTCTACAATCAAACTTGCAAATTAAGTCTACCTTCCAATGATCAATCAGATCACTAATTTGTCATCTGTACAAATGCAGGATAAATGCAAAATACGTAGATGAGGAAAGAAATGAGTTACAACAAATAAGACATCTTTTACTACTTGAGGGAGCACTTCTAAAAACATTCTAAAAATAGCAGCCAGAATCCAGGAGGCAAGTTATGCTTGTGTAAATCATGATGGCAAATTGCCATTGATTAATGGCCTGCTGACTGTTACAGGTTCACACCAAACTGCAAAATCAGACTCAACCAGCACTAGTTAGCTTCATTTGTTGCCATGATTTATGCAATTTCACTTATATAAGCATAAATTACCAGCTGGGATTCTGCAATTGTTTGACTCGAGCTATCTATTACAAAAGTTCCCACTGGAATATTACAAGGGTCTTCTGGCACTTTAGAGAGATTCATAGGTTTTATTTTATTTGGCATGCAATTTCATTGATTTTAGCCTACTTTATGAGATGCAACTAAAACATTATGACTTACAGAACTGTGCAAAAATCTTAGGCCACCACCAGCTGGTTTGGGGAAAACTCAATGAGTGATGGAGTAAGGGGTTATAACTCAGCCCCTGAGCCACCTAGTCCTAGATAAAACTGTAGACAGTATTCTGCTAGCTATTCTATCAACTGTATCAAAGTTTGGTGTTAAGGTATCTGAGTTAGAGCCCCTCAAATCACTTACTGAATTTCCCCCAAAGCAGCTGGTATAATAATTTTATTTATTTATTTATTTATTTTATTTACTCATATTTACACATTTCGTGTCAGAAATTATTCTGGGTTGAAAGGATTTTTGTGAAAGAAACTCCACTCAGGGAACGTCCAAATGAGGCTCCTTTCATGTCCTCAAGAGCTGGGACAGAGATGGGCACTCAATGTGTCATGAAGTACCCAAGTCTCAAACTGCCAACTTGCTAGCCTTCCACCTAACAAGGTAAGCTTCTTAACCACTGAGCCACTGCAGCCCCATAAAGCAGCTGGTGGTGGTCTAAGACTTTTGCACAGTACTGTATATTTCCTTCCTATACATGTCATTACCTTAACTGACATCCAAAATGAGACCTAATATGACCTGTCTAGGGGCTACAAAGAATTGCTGATTGTGTGGATGCAATTAACACACACATTAAAATAGCCTTTCGGTATGTAAACAAATACTTCAGCAGCTCTGGAACTAATGGGAGTGTAATATTAAACTTTTTTTTGGTCAAGTTCCCAATGAAAAATTTTCCAATGCTATTTACATTTCAAAGGAGGGATCCCTTGAAATACAAATAATTGCTTCAGAAGGACACTTTTAGTCAAAAGTATGACAGGGAATAACATGAGGCCTAAGGATCCTGACTTTCTTGCAATGCTGTTTACATAATGGAAGACTTCTTTCTTTCTTTCTTTCTTTCTTTCTTTCTTTCTTTCTTTCTTTCTTTCTTTCTTTCTTTCTTTCTTTCTTTCTTTCTTTCTTTGATAGATTTACATCTCACCTCAGTTAGTGTAATACTGCTCTGGGTGACTGACAGAATCTAAAAATAAACAAATTAACTCATAAATAACAATGATCAAAACATAAACCTAATATACTGTAATTAATTGTATTCTCCTAATCAACAGTATTCAGCTTGTCCCTGTAATTAATCATTTGATTTGTTTGGAACCAGCAAGCCTGTAGGTGACTTCAGTTTGAGAGCAAAAATAAACATGGTCAAGAGCGATCTAGCAGGACCCTGTATCTCAGAATAGCAGTGGGCAAAACACAACCCACAGGAGCTCTTCAGACTCCTTCTGCACAACTCACCATCACAAGCTATAATACAGAAATCACTTGCCATCTTCCTCTCTTTCCGTCACTTCCTTTATCAACAGAGAAGGATACAGTGTTCTGCCTGCCACTCTCTAAGAGCTCTATTGCACAAGGCACACTTTAGTACAGTGATGGGATGTAACAGGTTCGCACCAGCTCGCCAGAACCGGTAGTAACTTTCCCCAGTGTCCCGGAGAACTGGTAGCAGCTTTTTTTTTTTTTTTTGGGGGGGGGGGACCACCTTCAGGGCTTACCTTTTCACTGGTTCCCCCACTGCGCATGCGTGCCAAACACTTGATGTGCATGCAGGCCTACAGTGCTTGGCGCATATGCACGGCCTCCTTGCTGTCCTCCCAAGCGGGGAGGAGGAAGAGAAGCTGGATCGAACAACGTTAAGGTCCTATCGGATGGATCAGATAACAACCACTAAAGCCTGTGCGGTTACAATGTATCTCTATGGAGCTTTAACGTTATCCGATCTATCCCATAGGATTTTAACATGGATCGGATAACACTAAAAATTGGATAACACCAAGACTTGTGGAACCAAATTTTAGCGTTATCCGGTATTTTACTGTACTTTTAATTTGTATGCATAGATGCAAATATAAGAATATTCACTATAAACAGACACACAATATGTCTCTTCCAAGAAGGGAAGAACGCAGACAGGTTCAAGACTAGCCCAAGTCATTCTTCAACTCAAAGAACAAGATGGCACTTCTGTCCACTCCAACATACAGAAGACATCTGGAATGGCAATGAAGTCTTACCACAAACACATGGCACAATATAGCATCCTCCACAGATTTTTCTTCTTGAGAAGCTGGGTGTTCATATAATTCTACTTTACTGAGGATAGACATCTTATTTGAAGGACTTTTGCACCAGCCATGTTGGTCTGGGAGTGTGGGAGCTGCAACCCGAAACTGTGAAGTTTCCCATCTCTTGTCTTCTATTGCTCCTGTGGTCAGCTCAAGAAGCAAAATGCAAATTGCTTGAGGCACACTCCTGACCCCAGTAGTCTGTCCAGGAGTAGACTAATGATGACCCCTCCTCTCCTTCCTTCCAGCACTGCTTGGACTGGATAGCCTTTTCAACTGATAATGCCCTCAAATTACAGCACTGTCATCTTTGGGAATAGGAGTTTCATGTTTAATGGATGTCGTAAAGGAGAATTTAGCTGAGGATTTCAACATCTCCTATGTCACTTGGAGGAACCTGAATAGGCGGATGGTTGGAGTCCCTAAATGCAAGACCAACATGCTCAAGTGGGGGCTGCTGGTGGACAACAACACATGGTGTGAATGTGGAGAGATACAGAACCCAGCTCATTTACTGGTCTACCAATTGCTGCCAGAGGTATTCACTGATGAGGACTTGTATTTGGGCAACGACAAAGCGAAGAAAATGGCTTCATTTTGGCAGCCCAGGGTTTGATCAGGACATGAAAGAAGAATGGATGTCCACCCTCATAATTCAGTGTGAACTCTCCAGGCTGAATTATGGGAGTGGAAGCTCCAAAGCAAAATGCATCCTCTAAATGCAACCAGTCCCCTCAATGTCAGTGGAAAGAAAAATACCCTGCCATGAAATGTGAATCATCAGATTCCCTGAGACTTACAAATTCTTCTGGGAGAGTGAGATCTGATAGAAGTCTGCCTCCATACAGAGTGAAGTTTCTTCAAATAAAAGGCCTATATAACAGATGAAAATAATATCTCAGGAGAAAGTAATTATTGGCCATCACCCATTTGTTTATTTATTTTAGTTACACTCTGCTCCCTCCACCAAAACAGGCATTTAATGAAGCAAATATAAAACAATACAAAATATAAAGCGAGACCATAAAAATCATCCTACAAATCATTGACTTAATGTAGTGGCTTCCCCAAATGTAGTCTCATCACTGGTCAAATACCGTGTTTCCCTGAAAATAAGACATTGTCTTATATTTATTTTTCCTCAAGAAGACACACTATGGCTTATTTTCAGGGGATGTCTTATTTTTATTATGTCTTCTTTACCGCTTCGCACCAGCACACTACATAGCCATGCCTATCACTATGGCTTATTTTATGGGTATTTCTTATTTTCGTGGAAACAGGGTACAAAGTCATTACTTTTTTGTTAAATATCTGCAGTATTAAGTTTAGGCACGTCCTTCTGCTGAATGCTGGTGAATACATCCAGTACCAAAATTATACTGCTTCCTATAATTATTCATTTTAGATTTATATCTAAGCTTCACAATCTGCCTCTTGAGTCTATGAGTTACATGTTTTTAGAACTTAAACCATTATTCTCACTGAATACAATGATGATGACGCTGCCGTTGATGTCATTTAGAGAAATGACACTGCAGTTGATGTCATTTAGAGAAAAACAAACAACTTTATAGAATAGGACATAAAGCATAACAACAGGCTAACTTTAGTTCTGTTATTTCCCTGTTACAGTGTGACCTGTTTCAGAAAATGGGAATCAAGCTACCTATTGGGAATACAATTTTTTGTTCCCCATTTGGTATTGTTCGTCAAGCTGAAGACTTCCTATAAAGTGACACACACATTGTTTGGCACTCATTTATCAAATTGAGCTCCCTGCAATGCCCAACACTATCCTGTATTTCCTGTCAACTCTTTGAAGTTCCAGGCTGCTGTGGGGGAAATTGGTCCCAGGAGAAAAAAAACTGGAAAAAGAGGAAACATTATTCAGGTATCGTGCTTGCTCTGAGATAGGAAAGGGTGAGACTTTAAAAAGGGACAAATTCCCCGTCCCTGCAGTAATCACTAGTTTCTTGGGCCATCCCGCACAATTGTGCAGTTTTATTTTAAGGGCAAGTACTTGTTGACCCCCTCTATATATTAGACTTATTTATTTATTTATTCATATTTATCCACCGCCCTCCTCACCGAGGTGACTCAGGGCGGTTTACACATCATAGAAAACAACAACAAAGACATAAAACATTCCCTAAAGACCTCAAATTTAAAAATATAAAAGATTACAAATTAAAATCTTTAAAAAATTAAAAGTTACTACAGCTTACTGATTTAAAAAGTTGAGGGAGAGAAGGGCTTAAACCAGCCAGCATGCTGGGGTCATTGTGTAACACATACTTGGGAATGTTTGGCCTTCAGGGGTGCTTGATTGTAACTTTATTCAGACCTAAGTACTGTACAGTAAAACCTCATATAACACTAAAACCTGGTTCCACAAGTCTTCGTGTTATATGATTTTTCGTGTTATCTGATCCTCTATGGGATCCATAGAGATACATTGTAACCACACAGGCTTTCGCGGTTGTTATCTGAAGCATCCCATAGGATCTTAATGTTATCTGATGCAATTCTTCCCCCCAGATTCCTTGATGTTATGCGATTTTCGTGTTATTCGATACTAATGTTATATGAGGTATTACTGTATTATAATGGTCAGATGTGAGTTGCAGTCCAACAGCAACTGCAGGGTCACATGTTTCCTTACTAACACAAAGAGGGCCAGATCACATGCAACAAATAATAAACATAAGAACTCATGGACTGTGTGGATTTCATGTTTCTAAAAGTCTGCATTTTTATTTGACCAACAAATAAGGTTAAATCACATGCTTTTAATCTGAGCCGTTCTCAGTGGAGGTTTACTCTATTCATAATGTGTTTTTTTTAATTAACTGTCTTTCTTTTTGGAAAACTTTAAAGAAACCTTTGAAATTTGGGGGAGTTTTAGTACATCACATGGCAAAAAAGAAGGGCAGAATTAGTCTTAGTTTTAAATAATCAGGTTAATAGTGCCAGTAGAAAAATTCAGGTTCTTTTTCAAGTGCAGTATCCAATTCCGAATATTGCCTATCATCATGGCGATCAGCCATGAAGATTGTCCTGGGAACAATGTAATACGGTGGCCTTCCATTTGCCTTCCGCATCACATCGTGTCATTTGTACCACTGATCCAATTCTAAGAGTCTCTGTCTGCTCCTGAGGCCTTTTGGCACACAAAGTCCTCCTGAGACCCAAGCTAGCATTGATGAAGCTGCTACCCTCCGTTAAGAGGGATTCAAGTGGGATTTAACCCATTTGGGAACCATCAAGTTAGGTAGTTAAAAAGAGATTTTTAAAATGGCTTCTTCTGAGCATGTGGGCTAAGGAGAAGACACTGATGGAAGCATCTGCCCTCTTAAAAGGCAAACAAACAACTCTGACTAAAACTAACAAAGGTCACTGTGCATGGTAATTAGGGTCAAATTACCCTGTGGTGGGAAGACAGGATCTTTTTCTAATTGGCTGGTCAGGTGCCTAAAAATGAGTCTTTAAGGTCAGATGACAAACTGTGTTCACATTCAATGTATGCCTGGGATGCATTAAATCTCTAACAGAAATTCATTAAAAATTGAAAGTTCCTTACCCAAGAATCTCTCGCTGCCTGAACTCTGCCCTTGAGCAAAACAAAAATGCTGCTCCTACAGCTGGCTTTACAAAATCCAGAACGCCATGTATATTTGTTACATTCATCATTGCAGGTTTTTATCCAAGGCTTGCACCCTCCAAATGGCACCTCAGCATGCAATCAACAACATATATAGTAACAAAAGCTGTATCTTAATGAGCTCTCAGTTGAAGGGCAGCACAGAAGAACAGCAGCATTAATGGGCTTTGTTTATTTGCTTGCTTGCTTTTTTGCCCATCTGCAAGAACTGGTAGTGGCAGGACTAAGCTGTAGATCTTTGACAGAATAGATGTTACTCATTTCATCTCAACAGCTTGTTTTTCTCTTTTCCATGAACAATGTCCCCTGGCCCATCTAAACAAAAGACTGTGGCAAACATTACCCATCCTAACGTGTATGTAGATTTTGCGTGAAGGGTAATGCAGTTGATTTGAGCGGGTTCCAAATCAAACAGGGCTTACGGTATTCCAAAATAGTGCAGACCAATTCAACAATTTGGGCATCAGACTTCAGCAAAAGAAAGTTAAACAATCTGTCTCCAAAGTTCTGCATACTAGGGAAAAAATCCACACTAGGGAAGGGAGAGCAGGGAAATTGGACTTTACTCACTGACAACTCTAGCTTCTCATCTGGGCCATGAATCTTCTCAGCATTATAATCACAGTGATCGGGGGAAGATTGTTGAAAGAAAGCTGTCTTGCTTACCCCTTTTGTGCTCTTCTGGTTCACTTCTAGCAGCAGAAATGTTTTAGAAATACAGTAATAAAGGCCTGATTTTATCTACACAAAAATTCAGAGTGACAATGGTTCGGATTGCCACCCGAGGAAATACCGGTACTGAACACAGAGCTAGGGATTTTAATAGTACAGTAATACCTCATATAACATTAGTATCGAATAACACTAAAATCGCATAACATTAAGGAATCTGGGGGGAAGAATTGCATCAGATAACATTAAGATCCTATGGGATGCTTCAGATAACAACCGCTAAAGCCTGTGTGGTTACAATGTATCTCTATGGATCCCATAGAGGATCAGATAACACTAAAAATCATATAACACCAAGACTTGTGGAACCAGGTTTTAGTGTTATATGAGGTTTTACTGTACTTCTAAGTACAGTGATACCTCATACAACGATTTTAGTCCATTCCATGGGGCTCGTTATTGTACGAAACAATTGCTATATGATACATGCATCGTAATGTGATTTTCCCTATGGGATGCATCACACAACAATTCTTTTTTGCTAAGTGGTTTTTCCCATTGAAAAATTGTTGTACAATTTTTTCCATAGGGAAAATTTTTATGTGGGACACCATTTTCCCCCCAAGACCTAATTGTTATGTGATTTCGTTGCTATACGGGGCGATTGTTGTATGATGTTCCACTGTACTTCCACAATTATATCATATCAGAAAAAGAGAGAGAGAAAAACAGTTCCAGGAATACTGAGGGTATATCACATATACATGTTATCCTAGGAAAAGGGATACACGGAAAGAGCCTCCTCAAAGATTGTGGCATTTTTGAACCACAATTGGGCAAACCCTGGTAATGACAACCTTGTGTTGCCAGCTAATCTTTCTCATACAGTACTAGATCAGGCAAAAGGAACTATGGAATGAACTCACCAAAAGGTGGCTCCATTTTGGCAGTTTCATGTCTGACCTAGACACAGAAGAATGTGGAAAAATCCTAGGGAAAGGGCTAGTCTGTGTAGATATGGGCAACCTACACAGTCCCATGATGCCCCAGTACAGTACAGTGAAGGCGAACCTTGGCACTCCAGCTGTTCAACTTCAATTCCCAGAAGCCCTGATCAGGAGGAGTGCTGACTTGGGCTTTTGGTAACTGAAGTCCAAGAAAAGCTGGAGTGCCAAGGTTCACTATCATGGCCCTAAAGAAAGCAGTGGTAAACCACTTCTGACTATTTTCTAATTAGAACACTAGGTAGAGGAGCACCATGGGTCAGAATTGACTTGACAGCACACAACTCTCTATTGTTGTTGTTGTTGTTGTTGTTGTTGTTGTTGTAGTAGTAGTAACTGAGTATAGGGCAGTTCTCAACCTTTTAAAGCCAAGGGCCAGGTCACACTCCCTGAGACAGCTTCAGGGGCCAGATGGCCATTTTGCCTTTCCTCCACCACGTGGCACATCCTGGAGTGATGGAGGCAGTGGAGGGCCACATAAAATGGCGCCACAGGCCTCAACTGGCTCATGGGCCACAGGTTGAGAATCCCCGGTATAGGAGGAGTAGAAAGATTAGCCTAAATCATCTATGGAGACACCTATGGAAATGCATAAAATTGAGGTTGCAATCCAAAAACTATTATACCTTATTTACAAAGTTTTTAAAATAAATTTAATACAGTGCCTGAAATCTAGCAATAAGTCACAACTAGAGTAGGCCCACTAAATCAATTCAAATTTACGTAAGTGGTCATTCACCAAATCTATACTGATCCAATAGGCCTGCTCTATTGTAACTTACTACTGGATTTCAGCCACCATTTCATAACAAAACGTTACAATTTACAATCATTATCCCCTGATAAGATATTTGAACTATAACACATTGTAAATTAAATTTGTCATCCCATAAGGATTTAGGGAAAAAAACCATAATTAAAGATTAAACACGTTTAAACACGCTTTGGTGCTCCCCCTCTTGAAGAAGCCGTCCCTCGATCCCACGGTAATTTCCAACTACCGTCCAGTGTCCAACCTACCTTTCTTAGGTAAGGTTTTGGAAAAGGCTGTGGCACAGCAGTTCAATCAATCAATCAGTTTATTGTTACGGTCAAAGACCAGCATAGGCACAGCAGTTACAGGAGGTCCTGGATGAAGCAGATTATCTGGACCCATTTCAGTCAGGATTCAGGCCCGGTTATGGTACTGAGACTGCACTAGTCGCTTTGGTGGATGATCTCTGGCGAGAGCGGGACGGAGGGGAGCCGTCTGTCCTTGCTCTTCTCGATCTCTCAGCGGCTTTTGATACTGTCGATCATGGCATCCTTCTGGGAAGGCTCCAGGGTCTGGGGATCCAGGGCACGGTGCTGTCCTGGTTTTCCTCATTCCTGAGGGGCAGGACCCAATCGGTGTGCCTGGAGAAGGAGAAGTCCAGCCCTAGGCCCCTGCAATACGGGGTGCCTCAGGGCTCGGTACTTTCTCCTGTCCTATTTAACATCTATATGAAGCCGCTGGGTGAGATCATCCGTTCCCACGGGGTAAGGTATCATCAATATGCAGATGATACCCAGTTATACATCTCCGCCCGTGGGGACCCAAGCGGTGCGGTGGAAGTCCTTTCCAGGTGTCTGAAGGCTGTTAAGGTCTGGATGGGGGACAACGGGCTACAGCTGAATCCCGGCAAGACTGAGTGGCTGTGGGTAAGGGGTCCTGTGCTAACACAGGAGCTGCCATCTTTGGTTCTGGATGGGGCAGTTTTGCCCCAAACAGACCCGGTGCGTAATCTGGGGGTCCTCCTGGACTCACGGCTACTGTTTGAAGAGCAGGTGGCAGCCGTGGCCAGGAGGGCTTTTGCATAACTTCGTGTAATACGCCAGTTACGCCCACTCCTAGACCGGGACGCCCTGCTTATGGTCACACATGCGTTGGTCACCTCCAGACTTGATTATTGTAACGCGCTCTACATGGGGCTGCCCCTGATGACCATCCGGAGACTCCAGCTGGTCCAGAATGCGGCGGCCCGGGTAGTGGTGGGGTGTGGGCGTTATGCTCATGCTTCGCAGCTGCTCCGGGAGCTGCACTGGCTGCCAGTATGTCTCCGGGTGCAATTCAAGGTGCTGGTTATTACCTTTAAAGCCCTATATGGTAGTGGGCCAGGATACCTAAGAGACCGCGTCACCCCAAGAACATCTGTCCGGCCCACCAGGGCGGATCGGAGAGGCTCCCTTGTTATTCCTTCGGCGAGAGAGGTGCGCCTCGCCTGTACTAGGAGGAGAGCCTTCTCCGTGTCCGCCCCGACCCTCTGGAACCTCCTGCCCACCGAACTGCGCCTTCAGACAGAGCTATTACCCTTCCGGAAGGGCGTGAAAACCTGGCTGGCAGGACAGGTTTGGGGACCCGGGAACGTGGGTTCCCATACCAAGTGGCTTATATAAGGATTGCCTCCCTGGGTTGGAATGTGGGAATACTGGTGTGTAGTTCTGTGTTGTTTTAACTTCTGATGATTTTTTAATTTTGACGCTTTTATTGATATTGAGTGTTTAGGTTTTATTTCTGTTTTTATCAGGATGTAAGCCGCCCAGAGTCGGGTCCTCCCAATTGGGGCGGGGTATCAAATTTAATAAATAAATAAATAAATAATAAATTAGGCTTTTTAAAAACTTAAACAACAAAAAGAAATCAATGTAAATATAAAATCTAATTCAAACAAAAAAATTAAATTGATTTTTTTCAAATCTTCCAGTGGTTGCCAACAAGGGGTACACAGCCCACTAGTGGACTTCAATTCCCAGAAGCCTAAGTCAGTACATTGGCTGATCAGTGCTTTGGGAAAACCAGCATTTGGGAAACACTGAATCCTCCCCCCAAAAAGGAAGGGGTCATTGTACACCACTGGGCAAAGTGTAAATCAGATTTGAGATTTGCATCTGACAAATCAACCACCTCAAGAATCTTAAGAATCTTCTACAAGCCTAACAAGTCAGGACAGACTTAGTTCAATTAATGCATGCATTTCAGCTACCTAGAGGGCAAATTCTAATACGTGTTCTAAGATCCTCCATCACATATCAGAATAGTACCACTTGCTATATGTGGAGTATGGACTTCCATTCACAATTTCAGCCACTCTTGGGAAAAGAATTATAATACAGAATTCTAACCTTATCTGAATGGTAAAATAAGCAGCTAAATGCTCACTTGCTGATCTGAGTAGCCAGCAGTGGATATACCTAGACAACTATATAGTGAAAATTAGGGTGGAAAAGACAAATTGTAGCCTGTCTTACAATTGACACATGGCTTCGGAGCCTCTGGCAAGACAGCCAAATTACCTATCATTGTTTTAATAAAATATATGGCTACATTAGACTACCATCCCTTCTCTCATTTCTCCCTTTTCCTTTTCATAATTTTTGGTGGCTAGGCACGGAAACTCTCTTCTTCAATAAAGCTGTAAATACCTATTATGCAAATGAATTCTGAGCAACTCTTTTGTTCCTAACAAATATAAACCCTTATATTGTAACACTTGGGAGCATTACATTCATTTGAAAAGAAAGATCACATTCTCATGTTACAAGGGCCAAAATCGAATAGATAGATAGATAGATAGATAGATAGATAGATAGATAGATAGATAGATAGATAGATAGATAGATAGATAGATAGATAGATAGATAGATAGATAGATAGATGGATGGATGGATGGATGGATGGATGGATGGATGGATGGATGGATGGATGGACGGACAGACAGACAGACAGACAAATAGTTAGATAGATAATCCTTCCATGCATTTATCCAAAAGTTGTTGAGTTGCAGTCAAATCCAACCTTTTGTGACTCAATGGACCACTGTAAGCCAGGCTCCCCTGTCATCTGCCATCCTCAGTAGTCCCAGATCTACACCCACTGCATCAATGATGCCATCTAGTCACCTCATCCTCTGTTGCTCCCTTCTCCTTTTGCCTTTGATCTTTCCTAGCATCAGGGCCTTCTCCAGTGAGTCCTCTCTTCTCATTTGGTGGCCAAAGTATTTAGTAACCTCCACCTAATTCAATGGAACTTATTTCATGTTTAGATGGTCTACGTTTGAGACTAAATTTGTGCTGTCATTAAGTGGCACATAAAGCAGCCATCAAATTATCGAATCGATACTACATACAGTTGTACCTTGCTTAAAGAGCATAATGCGTTCCACAGTATTGCTCTTTAAGCGAGTTTGCTCTTTAAGCGAGTTTGCTCTTTAAGCGAAACACCATTGTAAGTGACCAATGGGGGGGGGGGATTGCAAACCCCGATTTATTTGGTAAGCGAGTTTTTGGTTGGTATTATTTGTTAAGCGAAGCGAACATTCAGAGAAAATTCTGCTCTTTAAGCGAGTTACTCTTTAAGCGAGGCGCTCTTTATGTGAGGTTTGACTGTATTATTGAATTTTACAATATAGAGAGTGAATTCCAGCTGAGTGGAGGAATAAATGTTTGTTTCTTCCCTCCAGCTGGGATTTCCTGTTTCATAGTTGGCATGTTTGTTACAACTTTCATATACAAATTAACCAGATACAGTATTGAAATCCTCCACTCTCATATCCCTGAGTGTAGGAAGTGAAAATAGAAGGAAACACAAAGAAGTAGATAGCACCTGTTGTCATGGCAGTAAAAAGAGAGAGAGAGAGAGAGAGAGAAACAAGCACCAGAATCGTTATTTGAATGAGGATCCTCAAAATCATTCACAGGTTATCCCATGCATCTGCCTTTCCACTCATTGCATCAGGCAGGGTCAAAACAACCCTATGCTAAAAATGATCTTTTTAGAGATCTTGTGCTCAAAGCTGCTTCTTTATCGCCAGAGGATGCCTCATCCACAAGGTGGCACTGGTTTCTGCAATAAATTTTCTACAAAGCTAAATGGTGATGATTTCTGGACACCCAACAAAAGAGAAAACGTTTCTAGATAATGCCTTCTCAGTGAATTTACACAAACACAGCATTTCCCTAAGACATGGGTGGGAAACATGCAGACCTTGGGTCACATGTCACTTGATAGGTGCCAAATTATAGCCTCATTGTACCATGATACCTACAATTTAAAAATTTGCTTTGTGCTCTTTAGAGAGTATTGAAAGACAATTTTATTGTGTTTTCATGGCACTTTTGAGTGCCCACACTCCAAAATATTTTCTAAGTTACATATGTATGAGTATGCATATTTAAATGTATATATATTTGTGTGTGTGTGTGTGTGTGTCTGTCTGCCTGTCTGTCTATATCTATCTATATGACCAATTGTGGGGGGATTGCGAACCCTGAATTATTTGTTAAGCAAGTTTTTGGTTGGTTTTATTTGTTAAGCAAAGCGAACATACAGAGAAAATTCTGCTCTTTAAGTGAGGTACTCTTTAAGCGAGGTGCTCTTTATGCGAGGTTTGACTGTGTGTGTGTGAGAGAGGGGGGGGACTGATAGTCTCTATGGTCATGAGGGTGCCTCTCAAAAAACAATGTCTTCTATTCTTTTGTGGCTCTCAGAAATGCACGTACAGACCTAATCCCACCTGTTAGAAGAGCCATGACATAGCTTGTGTACATAAACATGCATCCAGAATGGTACACTGGAGGTTGTGCTCTGCCCTATGGTAATGTTCACTGCACCAATTTGATGCATCATGTAAATTATCCTTTTAATGCTAACGTGTTAATATAATTACTAATGTAACCCTTTCTCATGGTTTTCTAGGCATCTTGTACTCAGCAGTGGTTTACTACTCAGTTCCCCTGGGGTGCTCACAGACTATGTAGCATGACAGAGCATGAAGATTGTATTCTCTCCTGCAATGCAAACTGAATCCCAGAGCACTGGCTCCACAATCTGGTGCTCCATCTCACTGAAATATGTGATACAATCAGGAATCTGTGAAGTGCAATTTAATTAATATTCTAAATCCATCAACTTAATTCAAATGATCAGTTTGGAAGGCTGCAATATTTAGGCTCCATTCCAAAGTGTACATTTCAATGAATCCGTATTTATTTTAAAATTTTGATCAGTTTAAAAAATGCTGCTAAGTAATTGGAAAGCAGACTTCCAAAGCCACTTCTTTTACCTGAACATCAAGAGCTGCAAAATCAGCAAATGGGAAGCAACTTCTTAAAACATGTAGCTAGGCTAAAAAATGAGGAATATAGTTCTTAAGACACCACCTGCTGCAATATATGCAAACTCCATGTGAAAACTAAGAACGTATGGTTTTCTTTCTTCAGAAGCACAGTAATACCTTGGATAACGTTTACCTCGGATAACGCTAAAATCGCATAACGTTAAGTAATCTGGGGAGGAGAATTGGATCGAATAATGTTAAGGTCCTAATGGGATGGAATGGATAACAACCGCTAAAGCCTGTGTGATTACAATGTACCTCTATGGAGCTTTAACGTTATCCGATCCATCCCATAGGATTTTAACATGCATCAGATAACACTACAAATCGGATAACACCAAGACTTGTGGAACCAAGTCTTAGCGTTATCCAAGGTATTACTGTACTGTTTTATTTCATTTTCAAACCTTCTTAGTACAATTCAACTTCAGTTCTGAGCAGAAATGTAAATGGCTGCAATCTACTACATATCTCAGCCAAATTACTTTTTGGGATTTTTACAACTCTCAAAATCTTTAAGACAACACAGCCAATGGTCATAATCCAAATAAGTAATTTTACCAAAATAGTAACTTTTCAAACCATGATCCTCTCTGTTTTTCTCGGGTAAGCCTTGTTGAAATAAATGAGACTCATTTTTGAGCAGACACGTCTTAAGACAATTGTACATCAAAGTTGTTTAATCTGGTAGCAACTCTAAGTGTCAACTCAAAAGTGTCCACAGCAAATATATGGACTCTTTGGACCACCAATTCCCAGAAGCTCAACTCTGCCTGGGTGATGGGAACTGAAATCCAAAAGGCCAAAGGTTTCCAAGCTTCAGCTATAGATCAGTAAAATCTAGAACAAATTTGATTGTAAGCATTCTAACTATTGATTTTAACGACAATAAACCATTGAGAAGAAAGTGGCTGATAGGTGATGTACTAGTACAGCCTTCGCCAACTTGGTACTCTCCACATTAGCTGGAAATAATGAGGATTGTATTTCAAGGTACAGTATCTGCAAAACAATGGACTAGGAGATTCTGGGAACTGTAAGAACATATACAAGAAGGTCTCAGTGGAAGGTCTGAAAATAACACTGGACATAGGTGGACATGATTACACATGATGCAAACAGTAAGTAAGCACCAATCACACCTTCAAAGATATGTTGGGCTAGAAAAATATATAGAACCAGTATAAACACAGATATGATCTTTGCTATTCAGTAGCCCCTGACCCAAGATTAAGTTATACTGGCCTTAATAGAGCATCCTTCTGACTAGTTACATAGGGGATTGTTCTGTTTAAAAGAGGAAAAGAATTGACTAAAAATTCTAGTCCCAGTACCATCTAGCCCAGTGAGGGCTAACCTTGGCACTCCACGTGTTCTTGGACTTCAATTACCAGAAGCCCAAGTCAGCACTCCTGCTGATCAGGGCTTCTGGGAGTCGAAGTTCAAAAACACCTAGAATGCCAAGGTTAGCAATCACTGATCTAGCCAAACAAGGAATCAGCAGGGCACTCAGGTTCCTCTGTTTAAACTTTCTGGAGACTGTCTGCAATAACCCCAGGAAAAGATGCATTAACTGGTTTATAAAGTTACCTGAATAGACAATCATACAAATGTCTAAGGCTTAAAAGACTTTTCTATCAATAACCATTGGGAATATTCACCAACAAACCAAAGAGCAACAATCCACATTCAAGATGTACACTGACTTTTCCCCTTCCCTGCTCTTTTCTACATCACTAGTTGTAAATGTGTGCAAAGTCTCCTTTAACAGTTTTGTGGATGTGTTAGCAGGGGATTCTGCAGAAAGCTGCCCCTTTTTCCAAGTAACTCCAGTAGCTCATTGTCCCTCCGGAGCTCTAGAAAGGGACAGTTTAAGTTCTATCTAAGTGGAAGAACTATCCCCAAAGCTTACGATTCATTTTCTACCCATCAAATACCCATTTTGCTTTTCCCAGGCTTCATTTTCTGTTTCAACAGCCTTTTTCCAGTCTTCTGGTTTTAATGAACAAAATTTAAAATTAGCTCATATTTATAATTACAAAACAGCAGATTATCCAAAGGAGCGGGAAAAAGCTTACAGTCCTTTTGCCACTGCATCCAAATCTATTTCATAACACTATCTACTTCTCCAACAGAGAAAGGAAAAGATAGAAGTTTAAAAATCAAATTAGATAGTTAATCATTTCCAGGTAGTACAGAAATTTAGTGCACTGCTAAGGACTTTATCCCACAAAACATATATTGGTATTTACTCATTCAAAGCAATCCACTCCGCATAGTTGCCATTACATTTTATTATTTCTCTTTTACACAAAATCAGTCAAAGTACTAAATCAAACCATTCTGTCTTAAATCCTTTTCATCAAATTTGTCACTTGCTACGATACTCAAAACAACAGGGTGTACAAATTTGAAAAATTCATTCTCCAAACCCTGTTTTTTAACCGAAAAATAGCTCTTGAGACTGCTGCTGGGAGTGAAAAAGTAGATGAGCTGCTTAATCCTTTGCTCCTGCTATATGTCCAATTAAAATCTTCCCCATCTACTTTCCTATCAGGTGGGGAAACAGCTTGGGTGCCATAATTCAAAGCAGACAAAACTGTTAGAAGAAAGAGGGTTAACTACCTCTATCCAACAGCTGCTCTTCCACTCTCAGTCACAGCATCTTAGCCTTCTGACTTCTATTTTGGTTGTTTTAATACTAGTGTCCATAGAAAGAGAGACGTGGGACTCTAGGTACCACACCAAACGTTGTAGGATTAGCAATAGCAATTACACTTATCTACCACCCCATAATGCTTAAAGCACTATCTCAGCTGATCATAGGTAACTAGCATTTTGCTCCCAACATGCTGGGTATTTTTTTTACCAACCTCAAAAGGATGGAGGGTTGAATCAATCTTAATCCCATCGAGATTGAACTCAACCTGTGAGCAGAGTTTTTACTGCATTACAACAGTTTGACCACAACACCACAAATGCTCGTTACAGCCTAGACAACCCCACTTCATCAACCAGGCTAGCTGGGACTGATGGAGGCCAACAACACCAGGAATATTTCAGCTTCTCCAGCTCTGATGTAATGGATGCTTAAATTTCTCCACATGAAGCCAAATTGTGCTAGGAAAGTCATGTTAAACCCTAAAAAAGCATCAGTTCACAGATGCTTTGGAGCAGAAATCCACAAGTTCCTGTGCTTTCCCATAAGGTAAAGGTTGCCCTGCTCAAAAGCCAGTCGTATCCACCTCTAGGGTCCAGTGCTCATCTCTGTTTATAGTCAAAGAGCCAGCACTGTCTGCACCTGCAGACGTTTCCATGGACATGTGGCAGGCATGCCTCAACAGTGTACAAAACACTGTTTACTTTCCCACCAAGTGGTCTCTATTTATCTACTTGGAATTTCTTGCTTTCGAACTGCTAGGTTGGCAGGAACTGGGACAGAGATAGGACCTCACTCCATCGTGCAGTACTCAGGAATCAAATTCAGATGTTCCAGTTGTTGAGTTCAGCGACTTAACCATTTGAGCCACCGCAGTCTCCTGACACCGCAGCACAGACACTAATGTCATGGCCAGGAATGGAATAAAGAGGAACACAGAATCTTCCTGCACTAACTGGTCCATTGTTCATTAGCACACGGGCACTTATTTCTCTTTCTACAGTTCTAGGGACAAAATGTGCTCAAAGCAGCCAACAATAAATAAAATGGAGTACAGTAAAACCTCATATAACACTAAAACCTGGTTCCACAAGTCTTCGTGTTATATGATTTTTTGTGTTATCTGATCCTCTATGGGATCCATAGAGATACATTGTAACCACACAGGCTTTCGCGGTTGTTATCTGAAGCATCCCATAGGATCTTAATGTTATCTGATGCAATTCTTCCCCCCAGATTCCTTGATGTTATGCGATTTTCATGTTATTCGATACTAATGTTATATGAGGTATTACTGTATTATTAAAATGCAACAACATCCATTAAAATGAAACACATAAAATGTGAATCAGAAATAAACTACACCCAGTTAAAACCCAATTTGACAAACACAACATCCAAACAGCCAAAGGCAAGCCTAAATATAAAAATTTATTTGCCTGACATTCAAATGGCAACAAAGGTAGCATTACCCTTGAAATATCTGAAGAAACCCTGGAGCAGGCATTCATATGGCCTTTTCTCAGGTTCCCACTAAATGTGCCTCTTTTAGTTACTAGTAAGAGAGACAGAGGATCTTGGCTGAGAAATTTTAAGCACAGACAAGTTCACTGGAAAGAATATGATTCTTCAAATAACCTAGTTCTGATCCATGAGCAACTTTTATCAATTACAGCCATAACACTCCTGCTGAAGTTTGGATTTAGAGTGCCAGTTTCCTCCTGTAGGGCTCAGGATTCAATTAGCTTGTTATGCTCCCAGATATCTATGTTCATCCATTGCTGTCTGAGCTGTTGTATTGATCATGTTAGATGGCCTAAATATAGGATATGAACCTGAGTATGTTATTCTTCTAAGGAGACAAGTATTGACAAACTCTAGTGTTCAGTTGCCCTCAGGGGAATGGAAAAATAACAGACAAACTCTTCTGTGCACAATGCAGTTGGTTTCTTGCTGGGGTGTGGACTTATATATGGTACTTGTCCTCAACAGATTAACAAATGGATGCATTGCTAAGCTTGTTTCTATTTTGCAAAACCTCTTGCTTCTCAGTTATTATTATTCTTCCATGTCTAGGCCAGACATGAAACTGCCAAAGTGAAGGCACCTTTAGGTGAGTTCATTCAGCAGTTCCTTTCGCCTGACCTAGTACAATCAGACACAAATATAAGTAGTGAAGACAAAATGTGATATAGTCCGCCAGTGGTTACAGACTCAATGCCCATCTTTTAGTGAAAAAGAATGTTCAATTAGTTGAAATTAATCAGAAGAAAGTCAAAGAAAAGTCAAACTGTTCATATAAATTATATCAGGAACAGTTCTCATTCAGTATTTGCCCTTGAAAGAATGGTGTTCTTTCAGGGATAGTCACTGTTTGTTAAGTATAAGGGAAATATATATTCTCCTTACATTATTACTAATAATCCAGTAAAATAACTTCCACAGAAAGCTTTTAATGTGTTTGAATATAACATTTAAACCAAACATGCTAACATCATCATGTAGTTTCTCAACCTTGGGCTCCCAGATGTTCATGTGCTTCAATTCCCAGAAGCCTTGATCAGCAGGTATGCTGACTTGGATTTCTGGTAATTGGAAGTCCAAGAATATCTAGAAGCTCAAGGTTGAGAAGCCCTGGATACTAGAGCACTGGAAGACTTTCTGGAATTTTTTTGTCCAGATCCACTTTTCCAGGAAAACCCATATCACTGATTCAGAGACCTGTGAAATCTAGCTGTTTCCTAAATGCACTGACAGATTTTCCATGGTAGACATTATGATTCTGTCATTGCTCTTATCCCACTACGGAAATATGGCATTCAAAGAACCACTGACACAATCATTTCCAATGTTTCCCTCCAGAACTACAGAGCCAACTATGTTCCTTAGTACAATGTAGAGCAGAGTCAATGAAGCAAGCCAGATAAATGATAAGAACACAGCAGGTGGAAGTCTTGCTTCCAAGCCAACTAAATGCCAATTTAAGCACATACTATGCCTGTTGTACGGCACTGGAGATAGCAAAGAAGGCTTATTTCACTGTGTCCAACAGATGTTCAGAAGACTTCAATGGAGCATATTAGAGCGGTCAGGAAACTGTTGACCCCAGAGTTTGGTTCTTCTAGGGCTTTCAAAAGGCTGCAAATATTCTTTTTCAATAAACTTTGAGGTCGAAGTTGTTCAGTTTTGAAGCATTCTAGAGGCCACAGTTATAACAGATCTAAGTGAGATATAAGATGCCTCTTCTAGCCAGGTGTTGTTGTTTTTAGTGAATGTGGACAACATATGTGGAAGTATCTGTATAGCACATGCCTCTTGATACCACTCTCTTAGTGCTTGTGAATGATGACCTGCTAAGCCCAAGGTATTACTTAAGTGTCTTTATGTGACAGAGTCTGCCATCTTGAAAAAGCATTCCTAAGCCTCACAGATCTGTCACGCCACAACCAAGCGCAACCAATCCTTCTTAGGGAAGACAATTCATAATGTTGTTGTGGGACAGTACTGTAACTATTTATTTTTAGATGAAACTGATTCAGACCAGTGGTTTCCAATGTGGGACCCATGCCCCACAAGGCGACTTCAATTCCCAGAAACTTAAGTCAGTACGCTGGCTGATTAGTCCTTTGGGGAATAGAAGTCCAAACACCAAAAGTTGGGAAACACTGTTATATACCATTTTTCCTATACAGTAAAACCTCATATAACACTAAAACCTGGTTCCACAAGTCTTGGTGTTATATGATTTTTAGTGTTATCTGATGCATGTTAAAATCCTATGGGATCCATAGAGATACATTGTAACCACACAGGCTTTAGCGGTTGTTATCTGAAGCATCCCATAGGATCTTAATGTTATCTGATGCAATTCTTCCCCCCAGATTCCTTAATGTTATGCGATTTTAGTGTTATTCGATACTAATGTTATATGAGGTATTACTGTAATACATTCCTTACATGACTGTTAAAGGCACTTGTCTCCCACCAGAATAAAACAAACAGTTACTTTTTATTATTATTATTATTATTTATTAAATTTAATACCCCACCCCAATCGGGGGGACCCGACTCTGGGCGGCTTACAATCTAGTAAAAACAAAAATAAAACCCAACTCCATGTCACTAAAAACATCAGAATTAAAACATCAGAATTAAAAATCAGCACCGAATTAAGACGACGCAGGACTACGCATCAGTATTCCCATATTCCAACCCAGGGAGGCAGTTCTTATGTAAGCCACTTAATGTGGGAACCCACGTTCCCAGGTCCCCAAACCTGTCCTGCCAGCCAGGTTTTTACGCCTTTCCGGAATGGTAAGAGCTCCGTCTGAAGGCGCAGTTCGGTGGGCAGGAGGTTCCAGAGGGTCGGGGCGGACACGGAGAAGGCTCTCCTCCTAGTACAGGCGAGGTGCGCCTCTCTCACCGAAGGGATAACAAGGGAGCCTCTCCGATCCGCCTTCTTTAACAAGCAGGATATTTATACAGTAAAACCTCGGATAATGCTGAAACTTGGTTCCACAAGTCTTAGTGTTTTCCAATTTTTAATGTTATCCAATACATGCATCAGATAACATTAAAATCCTATGGAATGAATCGGATAACATTAAAACTCCAGATACATTGTAACCGGCACAGGCTTTAGCAAACGTTATCCGATGCATCCCATAGGATGTAATGTTATGTGATGCAATCCCCCCCCGATTGCTTAATGTTATGAGATTTTAGCGTTATCTGATGCAAACGTTATCCGAGGTATTACTGTACAGTATGTCTATACACATTCTGCTAATTACATGTACAATATTGTTTATGCCATAAATTGGGGAGTGGATAATCCCTAGCAAAAAAAAATGCTTATTAGTCATTGCAAGCTAGCAATAGGCTGAAGTGGCTCAGTGGTTAAGAAGCTCGCCTTGTTAGCTGGAAGACAGGCAAGTTGGCAGTTCAAGACCCAGGTGCTGCATGACAGATTGAGCACCCGTCTCTGTCCCATCTCCTGCCAACCTAACAGATCAAAAGCAATAAATTACAAGTAGATTAATAGGGACCACTTTGGTGGGAAAAGATCTTGGGGACATGAAAAGAGCCTCATTCCAGCATCCCCTGTCAAAAGAATTTCTGACACAAAATTATTATTGTTACTATTATATCATTAGTATATTAAAAGGTTACAAAATGGAAAGTTTGCAGAAGAGGAAAAGTTATATCTAAAAAAACACAGGGTGATTAAAGGAAAGTAAAATCCTTCCTGTCTGCAATGGAAACCTTATGCTTCATCTAGACTAATTCTAAGTCTTACCAATAGTGCACAGTAGTTCTCATTGGTTGAGTACTGATAATAGATCTATTCCAGTCTTAGATCAGGACTAATCTGAGGTAAAACTGTATATACTTGCCAAATACAATGACTTTTATTGGAGTGGGGCAGTTCACTGGTCCTCTCACTCAATCTCTCCATTGCTTTTGATACCATTGCCAAGTTATCTTCTGGTTGCATTGGCTATGGGCATTTGAGTGCTGTTGTGAAAGGTAGTTTTCCCAAGGCCTGCCTAGAACACTTTCTTATATAGCAAGCAGGGTGTTAAAGATGCCACATTAAGGCTCTGTAGACTCTCAGTTTAAATAAGACCCTCTCCTGCTATTTTGTACTCTGTCTCTCTATTTCGGCATGAAGTACACACAAAGAGCCTCCTCGAAGACTGTGGTATTTTTGAACCACAATTGGGCATATCCTGGTAACTGCAACCTTGTGTTGCCAGCTAATCTTTCTCACACTAGGTCAGGAGAAAGGAGCTGTGGAATGAACTTGACAAAAAGTGCCTTCATTTTGGCAGTTTCACGTCTGGCGTAGACCCAAAAGAAGCATGAATGGAGCAAAGCTGATTAGTAAGTCAAGCCTGGGGTTATGGAATTTGAAGCCATGAGGAAGAACAAATGAACTAACAGCGACAAAGCAAGCTCTGTCCATAGATCACAGTAGCAAAGTTTGGCTTGTAATTTATGTCTAGGACAACCATCTCATTTTCATATTGTAATAAATTTCAGAGCTGTTTGGATAGTTCAGTAGTTTAGTTCATCTGCAAAGCCAGAGGCTAGGGCACATTTTACTTCTGCTTCCGGGAGCGACAAAGGCAGCATGGGCAGGACGAATCGCAGTAAAACCATTTGTGTGGATTCACAGGGTGCTTGGGCTTCTGGGAATTGAAGTCCAAAAAGATCTGGAGTGCCAAGGTTTGCCATCATGCCGCTAGGAGTTCAATTCCCTTATGTGCCTCCTGTGAATAGATACAGTCCCTGTGGACATGGGCAAGCTGCATAGTCACAGGACACTCCCCCCCCCCCCCAAAGAAAGGAATGGTAAACTACTTCTGCGTACTGTATTCTCAACCTGGGAAACCCTGAAAAGGATTGCCAAGCTGTCACCTCAAACTGTCAAAAAGATGATCAGTTTTTAAATTACTTGATGTAAATGAAACAGACATAGAGGTTTTCAAATTGAAAAAGATAATTTTATCTCTGAAAGTCAATCATAACATAACATTACATGATCATGATATATCATGCATTCATGGTCTCGGATCCATAATTAGATCCAAGGACATCCATCAACAATTTAACGAAGTTTTTATACTCTTCATAAGCCATGCGTATGTGGTTCTTCAGCCCATGTGGACCCCCAAGGGTGGTAGGCATTCCACACTCACATCTTGGCACCACACGTATTTAGCATGTTCAACGGTGTACATACACATCTATATTCCTACTTATCTTTATGTTACATTGTCACGTACTATACTAGCACGTTCGGTAGTAAACACGGCTGCTTACTTTAGATAAGCACTTTGGGTGTGTTCTTAGACAACTAGCTGTAAACAACTTTTCAGCTGGAATGAATTATATCATTCCAAGACGGCTCTCCTTATGTTACAGCCTGATTCTAATTGCATACATTATTTTGTAAAGGTAATCTGTCAACAAACCAAAATTGGCTATACAGTAATACCTCATATAACATTAGTATCGAATAACACGAAAATCGCATAACATTAAGGAATCTGGGGGGAATAATTGCATCGGATAACATTAAGATCCTATGGGATGCTTCAGATAACAACCGCTAAAGCCTGTGTGGTTACAATGTATCTCTATGGATCCCATAGGATTTTAACATGCATCGGATAACTCTAAAAATCGTATAACACAAAGACTTGTGGAACCAGGTTTTAGTGTTATCTGAGGTTTTACTGTATATATATAGCCAGGGAACAGTAAAGTATGTCCGAAATAACTTGATGGCACATTATTATTTAATATCAGAACAAGGAATTTTTACTTTCACCAAAACGCTTCATTTTAAAAACAGGATGGCATTACTGGTACAAAATTGTTCTGGCTTCACAGCACAGGAAAAGCAAAACAGTTGCAAACTGTGTATGCCTTGAAATTAAGCAAGCAAAAAAAGAAAAGGCCATATGTGGTTATGACACCTGACATTCCTAGCAGAAGTGACTAATGTGTGGTTTACAAATTGCTCAGGATGCCAGAGCAACTGAAAAGCATCTTTGGAGGTTCTACATGACAGAATATTACGAAATAAGGAAGGCCCTAGCAGCCACAAGAATTATCCTTTCCTTTATACTTGCAGCCACGCAACAGGGTCAAAGGATGTAGCACACAGAAAGCAGGAATTGGGAGTGGAAAGAGCCATTAAAGCAGGGGTGCCCAAACATTTTGGGCTGCGGGCTGGTCCCATGGTTCAGGGAGACAGTCACTACGGCCTGTGGGATAGATCCAGCCCCTGATGGCAATTCATCCAGCCTGCAAAGCCCGCATTGCTCCCAGAAGCAGAAGTAAAATGAGCTCATATGGGCGCAATGAGGGCTTCATGGGCCGGATGAATTGGCTTTGGAAGCTGGATCTGGCCCACGGGCCATAGTTTGGGGACCCCTGCATTAAGGAAGAACTGGGAAGATCTCTAGAGAGGAAATGTAGGTTTGATTCCCTGCATTGGATTTTTCCAGCTCTCTTTGCTTTAGTCTCTCAGTCCTAGCTTTTAGCTGACAACCAGATGTAACCAGGTTGTTTACTTCATCTAATGCTACACAACACAAAGTTTGAGGAGGCTATTTTTGGACTTTATGACTGTCTGCAGAATTTTTTAAATTGTACTCCAAAAGCATCATTTTCCCAGACTCTGCTGTAGCAAATTCTTGTGGTTAATACTGTAAAGCGCTTTCCATTTTAACTTCTAAGCTAACGTCCATCTAGTTCACTCTCTATTCCTCCTTGCCTCCTCAAATTCTCTCTCTCCAATCTCCTTGCTTAATATCTTTTCTGAAAACTCTTATATGATGAGAGACTGCCGGTAATCTATCTATTCTGTGTGGAATTCTTTGGACCTTATTCTTTTTGGGACTTTCATTCTGCTCAGTATTAGGAAGTCGTGATTAATGTGCTTTATGGTTTGTACCCCAGGACCGGTTCTGGAGCAGTCTGAGACCCACTGAATGAAGCTGAGTAATGCAAGAGAACATGATCACCCAAGTGGAAGTGCTAAAAATAAACCAAACACTACCAATTATCTCCTCTTTAACTGAAGTAATTTTGCTTACATAGTTGGAAAAAGCAACTGCACTGTTAGCAAGCATCCTAGTCTTCAGTGTCAATTCTGACTACGGCATGCATTCTTTCTACTCATCAGTATACTGTCTGCAGAGAGATTGTTGAAACCCAAGACATCCCAAGTCGAGTGAAGCAGTGTAGCTCCATTTCAGAACAATAAATTTAAGGCCATTTCTCCTTACTTCTATCTTCTGAAAAAATTATAAAGTCAACAACAGAGCTGTTTCATACCCACATGTTGATAGTGGCCACAGGATTTTGCCTGGAACCCACAGTCTTTCATTACATCTAGATGTGCACGAGCTAAACAAAGACCATCTGGTTCTGATGGTTCATTTGTCTCACAGAGCTTCCCCATCAAACTAATCCCAGGCTGGCTCCCCAGCCCCAGCCCCACCATCTCTGTTGTACAAGTTTCCACCTGTATCTTTCACCTTCCCTACTGAAAAGATAAAGGGCACCCAGTGGCATGCTGGTGGTGTTTTTTGATCACTGAAAAATTCAGTAGTCAAACCTCGCACAAAGAGTGCCTCGCTTAAAGATTAACTCGCTTAAAGAGCAGAATTTTGTACTACAACTACAAAGATCTGTGGGTGGGGGCAATTCAGGGATACTGTAACAGTGAGACTCTCCTTTGCCTTCACTGTATTATATCCAACAGGAGAAACAACACCAATATCTGATAGAGCAAAACAAATTTTACAATACGGTGAGCCATTCTATTAAGCATTTGTAATTAACTGATGACAAATGGTACAAACAGACAGCTGTATTTTGGTATCTAATTTGTACAACAATTCCATAGCACTCTTCTTCTTTTTCCATGTGGTGCAACATCCCAGCTGACTATACATCTAGTTATCAAAGATACCTAAGGATTTAAAACCAGTTTGGAGATTATATGTCCCATTAATCTCTAGCCAGCACAGCCAGCAGGGAAGACCAGCTGGAGCTGAGGACCAACAACATCTAGGAGGCTTCATATTTCCTATCACTAACTTACATTCTGGACTATTTGCTTATCATTCGGAGAAATTATCCTGTTGCCAAGAGTAAAATTTTGGCTTTGCAAAAAGAAAACTGTGTTTGCTTTTGTGTAAACAAAGAAGAAATACTTATATCATATTGCTATCCTATTAAGATATACGCATGCTGAATTATGGTGATTTCAGTAGACTTTGTGCTGCTTAGCTCAGCCCAGAATTGGGTTAAGCTAGGACAACCATTATGGAAGAAGTTCCTTTTTTAATCTCTTGCTATACACAGATCCTGTTTATTTGACTAAGCTCTATGTAGGTGGGATGTCATGCATCAGTCATATCAGCTACGCCCCACCCAGATTTCCATTCATCTCATCATCCTTCCTCTCCCCCAACCTTTTCATACATCTATTCTTATTTTCCTTACAATAAGGGGGAAAATTCAAAGCAAAAGAGACCCCTGCTGGAACAGATAGGAAACCTGCTTCTGTGCAGACAATTCACAACCTACAACTCCACTTGAACCTAGAACAACAGTATACAGTACAGTACAGTATGTCTAAATTAGTTAGTTTCACTCTTAACTTCCTAACTCTTAGAAAGGATCTTAATTAATTCACCTGACCCAATCAATACAAGAGAGGGGTGTTAAGAAATAAATGTAATCAATTTGCAAGAGTAAGGGAAGGAGAAGCAATATCAAGAATCCCAAAGCTACTAAAGAACAGTATCAAATATAATGGTTCTTGGTTCTAAAAGCATGATTAAACACCTACAGGACACTGTCTCAAATCTATAGGTGTTTATTATTTTAATATGGATTAATGAAACCAAGACAGCAGTTTTCTCTTCTATGTCTCCACTGTAAATTTTGGAATCATTTCTTTACACGGAAACTGGATATAAAAACATTCTGCTAAGTATGTTGAGATCAGTAGCTCAATCCAAATCAGTTTTAAAGCAGGATTCTCTCACAATTTACTAAAAAAAAAGATGTACCGATCCATGTAAAATAAACTCATGACATCACCCCTTTTACTGCAAGGAAGCAAGTGTAAGAAAGCCTATCTTTAAACCAAACTAATCAAAAGTACTGTATACCACAACTGAAGGTCACAAAGCAGGGCAAGTCATTTTTCTCAAAGAGCACTACAACTCTCGGTTTTCAAAACCAATCAAGTTTCATGGGCTGTAGTCTATACAAGTTTATGTCAAACAAAACACATTACCCTTTAAGTTATTTCTCCTGCTGTTGGATAATACAAAATCTCCTCCCTGGAAATATTCCACTCAAGGATGCACACTCTAAATTTTTGTTTTCTGAACTTTAACCCACAGACCAGTGGAAGAGGTTCTTATCCAGCCTCTGCCCACTTAAAATTGTCTTTTTCAAAGGGTGGGAAATGTGAAAATCACCTAACCACCCACCCACCCACATTGATTTCTGAAGGCAGCTTTCCTCAGGCACACTGGAGGGTGGCTAGTGGCCTCCTTGGGGAAGAGGGCTGCCCATTGGCAAGTAAGCCAAGATGCTTCATGCAGTCTAAACCTGGTGTGCCCAAACTACAACCCATGGGCTGGATCCAGTCCTGACACCAATTTATCGGGCCCATGCTTCCGCTTCTGGGAGTGAGAGGGTGGTGCAGGCCAGATGAACTGGTGTCAAGGGCCGGATCTGAGCCATGCGACTGGCCCACAGCCCAAAAGGTTTGGGCACCCCTACTCTAAACTTTGCACGTGTGAACGCGCATGGCCCCGTCGATAAGGAAGGCTCGCTCTCGTTACACACGTGTACACACCAGACGCGGGAGCGGGGTCCCGCTTGAGATCAGGGTGGGTGAGTGGGTGGGCGGGCTCCTCTGTGTTTACCTGTCGATACTGATCACGCAGAGGGTCATGATGGAGGCGGTGCAGCACATCACGTCCATGGCGATGAAGACGTTGCAGAAGAAGCTGCCGAAGATCCACTCGCCGCCGATGAGGTCGGTCACGCTGACGAAGGGCATGACGGCCACGGCCACCGACAGGTCGGCCAGGGCCAGCGAGACGATGAGATAGTTGGAGGGCTGCCGCAGCTTCTTGACGAAGCAGACGGAGATCACCACCAGGCAGTTGCCGGCGATGGTCAGCAGGGTGATGAGCGAGAGGACGGCCCCGATCACCACCTTCTCCACGTTGCCGTAGCTCAGGATCTGCTCCCCGCACAGCGTGTCGTTGCCGGCGGCGCCCACCAGGGCGCTGGGGCTGCTGCTCCCCCCGTCGGCGGCGGCGGCGGCGCCCCCTCCTCCTCCTCCCTCGCCCCCGAAACTGGCGGCGGTGGCCCCTGGCGAGAGCTTCCCGCCGATCTCGAAGCGAGGCGGGTTCCAGGAGCCCGAGATCATCGCGGCGGCGCTACCGCCCAGCGAGCGCGGTTCCCCTTCGGGGGCCAAGGCGCGCAGCAGCAGCGGGCAGCCGCCGGTGCCGTTGAAGGCAAGGAGCATGTGGAGGAGGAAGGCGGGCCAGGCAGCCCGACGGCAGCCCGCGGCATGCCCGCCGCCTCTCCACGCGGCGGCGGCTCCCAGCGCTTTCCCGGCGTCTGTTCCCGCCACTCCGACGGCCCCGAGGGCATTGTCCGCCCGACTAGCGCGGGCTGCGAGCGGCGGCAAGAAGAAGAGCAGCCCGGGCAGTGTGTGGGAGAAGAAGCGCGCCTGCCCTTGCGCTCTGCCTGCCACCAGGTCCGCCTCCACGGGGCGGGGAGAGAGGGCGCCTCCTCAGCCCAGTTGCCCGACCGGCGAGTGGCCAAAGTAGTCGCCCAAGCGGCTGGTGGACCCTGCCCTCATGGTGCCACCTTTTGTGCTGCAAGGGGGAGACGCCTCAGAGCAGGCGCCCGCCTCGACGCCGGACTCGCACTACTAGGCGCCTCTGGTACACACCACGTGCGGGGCCGCCCGAGCCTCCTGCAAAGGCAGGGGATCCTCCTTTCCCTCCCTCCCCCGACGCCCAGCCTGCGCACGCGCAGCTCTGCCACCTCCCTCGACGGAGGGGGCCAGGCAGGCGGAACCTCGCCTCTGCGTGGCGCGCCAGTTGATAAACGGGGGGGGGGGGGACCCCAGGAGTTTGTTGACCTCCCTTGACGGCTTGGAAGGTCTGCAGGGCAGCAGTTCCGAGACCCGAGTGCCGCACGACGGAGCGAGCGCCCGTCTCCGTCGCAGCTCCTGCCAACCGAGCAGTTCGATTGCAAGCAGGTCAACAGGTGCCGCTTCGGCGGCAAAGGGAACAGCGTTCCGAGCGTTCCGGCAACTCGTCCTGACTGCAAAAGCACCTGCGGATGCTGACAGCGCTGGCTCTTTGGCTGTAAACGGAGATGAGTCGGACATGATTAGCTTTCAAACAAGGGAGACCTTTCCCTGGGGATATGTCATCTTAAAGCAGTCCTCACATTAACTGCCCTGCTCAGTTCTTGCAAAAGAAAGGCCATGTGTTCCTTTGTTATGACATGGTCTTTCTTGTGTTCCATTTTTTATTAGCATTGCTGTCCTTTTTCAGGTACAGAAATACCTCTTGACTGTCTAAAGAACTGGGTTTCTAATATTTTTTTAATGGATGTGGGTCAAATGGTGTCCCTTTTCGAATGTCCTTTGAAACGTTGATAAAAGGGTTCCCCACCCCAAATCAGCATCATTGCTGCTAAGCACCCTCCTAATCATGACCATGTAATAAAAATGGATCCTTGTGGATTCACATGTTTTATTTTAACATGGGATCCAACTCAAAACATCCAATAAAATATTCCATCTGGGTGCATGGACTACAACATGGAAATCATGGGCCCTTGGATACATGGCTTCGTAGTGGGGCAAAAACACAAGTATAAGCCACAGATCCTCATGTATTTACATAATTTTTAAATGAGAAACCACCAAAACTGCTGTCAAATCATAAATCCAGTTTCTTCCCATAGAGTGCAAAACAGAGATCATGGGTCCTTCAGCACATGGCTTCACTGTGGTACAAAAATATGGATCCAATGCATGGATTCATATGATTTTTAGGGAGGGGGGATCAAAAAATATTGTGAAATCATAGCTCCTATTTCTTCAGACTACACAGAAATCATGTCTTTGTAGTGTACAAAAGCATGGAACCTGCTAGAACACATTTGAGAGACGGAGGCCATAACAACTGTGAGAGGAAACCTCCAAATTTGCAACTCCCTCCTTGGTATCAATTGAGACTGAGCTCAACTGAAGAGAAGGGAGAAGAGAAGTTACTCCCTCTTTTCAGAAAGTGGCACTTCAACATTTAATTGATGCATCTCCACAGGGCGTATGATGGGTACAAGAAAAGTAGAGGGACATTGTTTAATTTAGGCTAGTACAGTGATGGTGAACCTTGACACTCCAGCTGTTCTTGGCCTTCAGTTAGTTAGCAGAAGCCCAAGTCAGCACTTCTGCTGATCAGAGTTTTTGAAGTTCAAGAACACCTGGAGTGCCAAGGTTAGCCATCACTGGGCTAGTATCTCTTGCGAGATTGCTCTGCTCGCTTGCTGCTTGACGTGCCCTCTACATAAGCTCTGGAACCATGCTGAAGAGCTGCTTAGTTGTGAGTATTAGATGAAGATAGGGTTGCTTTATTCATGTGGGAACTCTTCTGGAATTGTTTTGCCTTGAAACCTTATTGTATGAGTAGTATTTGATCCACAAGTTTTTGATTGTAACTTTTTTGAAACTGCTTGCAATGTCATTCTTTCAGAATGTTTTCACTACTTTTAATATAAAATATTGTGGCTCCTTGGTTATATGGGAAGAGAGTTGTAGATACTAAATCCAACCTAGCCTTGTACATCTATCAAGAGCTTATATATTTTGTGGGCATTTTGGCATTCCGACCTTGCAGAATTGGTGGAAGAATTAAAGCTGTTTCCATCCATTCTACTAGATGGGTAGTTCTTTGTGGTGGTTGCTCAGTTGCACAGTCGAATCTGACTCTCCACAAACATCATCTGTTCTCCTCTTGGAGAACTGTTGCCATTGTAGTGGTATCTAGGCAGCTCTTTCTAGATTTTAATCTTCTCCTTGGAGGTTCACACTCTATAAAGTAGGGGTTCTCAACCTTTTCAAGCTGAGGCCCAAGTTACACTCCCTCAGACAGCTTCTGGGCCCGGACAGCCATTTTGCCCTGCCTGCCACACATGGCACTTCCGGATGTGGCGGAGGCGGTGGGGGACCATGTGAAATGGTGTTGCAGGCCACATCTGGCCTCTGAGCAGTAGGTTGAGGTTCCCTGCTATAAAGGATGACCTGCTTTCTGTGCTACTCTGTTTCTTTCATTATTTGCTGTCACTTCCTGTCATAATTCTGGTGGAGCAATGTGCAGATAGTAAGTATACCATAACTACAGGATTTGGTTTTGTGTTCCCAGTAATAAGTTCACATGTCTCATTTAGGTTAAACCTACATATTTAGCATGTGCAGATTCGTACCACATTGCATTAACAGTCACAGAATTTGATAGAGATTGTGTGTGTGTCTTCTAGTCAGTTTCAGAACACTTTCTTAATAAACTATTTCTGGCTGCAAATTTTATGCTTCCTATTTAAGCAATGTTTTTTATACATCAGTGTTCAGCCAAAGTAATACTTAAACATTTTGAAGACTAATCCTTCCCCACACCAGTGACTTGCAATTTCCTTGCGGCTTCTCTGCTTCTTAGGTGAAAAGTACAGACCTGAGTTTTTGAAGGATTAGGTTTTAATTGAGAATGTGATGCATATATGTGTTTGTGTAGGGATCCTGGCAATCACCAGAAAGTTTGCTGTTCCCATTTTACCATCATCACTGTCACCACCAGAGTTTCTGTGTCTTCAGTTAATTAATAATTGTGTGTCATCAAGTCAATTCTGACATATCGTGACCTTTTTTAGGGTTTCCCAGACCAAGAATACTCAGAAGAAGAATTCTTCATCTAGGGGTGCCCTGGGACCATGCAGCTTCCCGACCTCTAGTTCTACAGCCAGATACCCAAACCAGTAAGCTATCAAATAGAACAATTGTTTTAATAGTAGGATAGAATTAAAGGATGTTGCTATTCTCAGCACTGAAAGCTGTCAGCAGAAAGCTGTGCCTATTTAAATGCTTCCTGTTAAGAAGTTGAACAAAACTCAGATGTAAATCAAAGTACAGGTATGTAATTCTATCTTTTGAAAATAGGCTGAAAGAATCGTAGATCTGAACGTTCTGAAACTTGCACAACTAGATGGGTCGGTGTCAGCAATTAGGGTTGGCCAGTTACATTATCTGGGAGGGTCCTTTGCCTTTTTGAACTGTGTGACAGTAGATCAGTATAATTGAGCAGGAAAAGTCATTCCTGTGCTGCAACTCCATGGTAAAGAAATGTCAGCTGTGGAATTATTTTGTTGTTCAGTCGCACAGTACTTTCCAGGTGTGTCCTACTTTACATACTTTAAAATGTAGTACACCATTTGTGTTGCATTTAGGGGATCTGTTGTTTGTTGTGCAGAGTGGAGCTGTAGACCTCTTCCCTAAAGTCCTATCCTGGGGACAGCCTTGCATAAGTTAGAACCATAAGTCTGTAATTGACAAGTTTCCTTGGCTGTCTAACTATCGTTGGGAAAGGTAGGAAAATATGTGGGAGAGATATGTGATTTCATATGTCTACCTCGCTCAGTTTCTCACTAGGAAGAATAGGCCAAAATCGTATTGGTGTGTGTTGGAATTCACATAACTTGCTGTGGCTAATTGCAGTTGATTGATTAGCTGCCTGGGTACATGTTGGTAGTGCATTCAGGCATATGTCCAAGCCCTGAACTGAGACGTTCTCCAGCAATTCATCAATTAGCCGCAATTGGATTAGGCAAGTTATATAAATCCTATTTGCATTGCCTTAGGATTCTGGCCATTGAGCTGTAGAGCTGGAAGGGACCCCCAAAGACCACCAAGTCCAAACCATTAAAGGACAGCTAAAGCACCCCAGCAAACAGCCATACAGCCTCTGTCTTAAAATCTCCAAAGAAAACAAAATAACATCAGAAATTGGTAGTGGTGCTACTGCTGCAATCTTCTAAAGCAGATGTTTCCAACCTTTTTTTAAAACCATGGGCCTAAGCATATCTAAAATTTTGATTCCTCCTCCCTATGACATATAATTCTTATTGTTAAAAAAAGTGAACTCTTACTAACGTTGTTCAGTTTCATAGTTGTGGCTGACCCTTTGCGACCCCATGTACCATTGCACACCAGGCACCTCTAAAAGGCCATTCACTGTTAATAACTAATTTTCAAATTCCCCCTTGTGGGATGTGTGCCCCACATTGGGAACCATGGTTCTAAAATCAGGTAGAACTGATTCACCTATCATTCTAAACACCATTGGATAAATGTGATAGGCCAGTGATGGTGAATCTTAGCACTCCAGGTGTTTTTGGACTTCAATTACTAGAAGTTCAAGAACATATGGAGTGTCAAGGTTCATCATCACTGTCATAGGCCAAGACAACCCAAAATGTTTTGTACTAGAGGGAATGACCAGGCACGGCCCTTCTTTTTTATTTTACAGATGCTGTCTAGTTTGGCAGATGAACCTTACTCTAGTGATGTGGATGGGACATTAAGGTCTACCACACCCAGGGAAAGAGGCTATTATGGGGCAAGGGAGGCAGGGCAGAACAAGATGTGAACAGCTTATGTGACCCACACAACTCTGATCTCAAAAAGAAGGAAATGCCATTACCTTGTGAATCGCCCAGAGAGTGCACTATGTGCTATGGGGTGGTATATAAGTGTCATTGCTATTTCTGTGATGTCCTCTGCCTCTTCCACGCACTTGAGGTTACCTGTGGAGATCATTTTACTGTGCCTTATGGTAGGGCAGGATACAGAAATGGAGAGCTGAAGATTAGAAAAAGAAGGTGAGAAGATTTAAGACAATAAAAGAGAAGCATAGAAATAAAGAGGCTATAATTAACCAGCAGTTTCTTGCTGAATGGACTGAGACCTTTTTTAGAAGAAGAGCTTCTCAGATTTCCTTTACGCTATGAGAGGAAGGGGAGACTTCACCCCTCTTCCTGTTTGCTTTCTTGCTTCTACTGTTTTGTTGATAGTCCTTCTTTTTCTGCTTTTCCTCCAAGCGGTTGCAGGCATGGAGGTGCTCAGCAACTGCTCGAGATTTCATTTTCTTTATTTCTTCTGACTGTAATTAGAGATAATAGCTGTAAATAAAGATATCCTTTTTCTACTTTAAATGCTTCTAGGTTGATTTTATCGTGAAAAGTGTTAGACTGTGTGCGTGTGTGGGAAAACCCAAAGGCCTAGGCAGGGGCTGAGGTTGTCTCTCCAGATTTTCTCTGTGTTGCTGTTAAGTGTTTTTGTACATCATATTCTGCAAACAGAGAGAAATAAATAAATATTGGAATACAGCTAATATATCCTTTGCCTTAGAAATAATTTACTTTCTATTGCTTTCTTTATGTAGAAATGATTTATTTTATATTATTTTCTTTATGTACCATGTTAAGTCATGAATTTATTAAAATAATTTGTAACACTCTACAAATACATTTTCAGGGTGACACATGCTGCAAATTTTCCAATAAAGTAACCAGTAGAACTGGATATAATTTTTAAAAAATTGTTGTTAGCTTGCTGCTGTTGGATGTAATTTTGTTTCATTCTCACCTACCGTATATTAAAAATAAACTGGAAGTTAAAACAGCTCCATCTCCAAATGTTGGGACACAAAGAATGAATGTACAGTAATACCTCATATAACATTAGTATCGAATAACACTAAAATCGCATAACATTAAGGAATCTGGGGGGAAGAATTGCATCAGATAACATTAAGATCCTATGGGATGCTTCAGATAACAACCGCTAAAGCCTGTGTGGTTACAATGTATCTCTATGGATCCCATAGAGGATCAGATAACACTAAAAATCATATAACACCAAGACTTGTGGAACCAGGTTTTAGTGTTATATGAGGTTTTACTGTATATCCCTTTCTTACTTATACACGCACACACCAAAGATTGGCTGCTATGAAATAGCTTTACATTAAGATTGTTGTTCTAACACTTCACTTAACCCACTCACTACTCTCCTATGTAAAACAATAATGAGCAAGTTTCCAGACTAACCCCCAAATGCTCTAAAATGTTTTATCATTGCCTGAATATCCCCATTTTAGAACATGGAAGCTGCACAAAATAGAGGAGTTATAGTTTGGAAATTTTGGCATGGCATTTTTGAGGGTGCAGGATTGTGTGAGTTTGCATGAAAGAGTGAGAGCAAAAGAAGTTCACAAAATAATGAAGAGCTAGAAGTAAATTAGGAGAGGGCAGACTGTGCCTCCCACATAGTTTCACAGAAGACACTAACATGAAAACATATTTATTTGCTATCATAAAACTGGTGACATACTTTAAGGGAATGAGGTGTGGGATTTCACAGCCTCAGGAAACTTATGCTACATTTGGTAATTTGCACAGAGCCAATGTATTTGAGCAGCATTTCCGACACTTCATATAAATTGTCCATCTGGCATTTGACTGGGCTGATTTCTCTAATGCCAGCCTTTTCTCTGTTTGTGTTAAATGCAGTGGTGGGCATGGGCCAGTTTGCCCCAGTTCTGTAGAACCAGCGGTAACAATCCCAAGTGGTCTCCCATGGGGGTAGTAACTTTCCCAGGAGATCACCCGGGGTAGTTACCTTTTTTTTTTTTTGAGGCATCCGGTTCTTTAAGATTGGTTCTTTAAAATTGGCCTGGCTGGGGGTGTCGGGCACCTCCAGCCAGCCTGGTCTTAAAGGAGGCAGCCTGCCTGGGCTCCCTGCTTTAAGATCGGGCTGGCTAGGGGTGTCAGGCACCTCCAGCCAGCCTGTACTGTATCTTTATGGGTTATTTTAACTTTTGCTCTGCCCACGCCATTGACTCTACCTATGATGTCATCACATTGGCTCCACCCATGATGTTGGCTCCGCCCACAGTGGTAGTAAAAAATTTGGGTGCCCATCACTGGTTAAATGCCCCTACTACCTGTGTAAACTACCTACTCTGCCAGAGACCATTACCAGATGAAGGGACAGATAAACCACACGTGAGTCCTTGATACTTAAAAAAAATACCCGTGGGAATGAGTGAAATACCCGTGGGAATGAGTGGCATAAGGCAGAGTCAAATGGTGCATCATTGTTATGGCTGTTCACTCTCATTTTTGTCTGCACTATGTGATTTAAATATTTATATTTCAAAGTCAATGGGCAACCATTTCATGTTTCCTTTTGCAAATGTTTTAGATAAGGAAAAGTGACACTGGGCTCTCTCCTCTGTGGTGTGAAAACAGGAGAACAGAGCTGGGAAAAGTTACTTTTCTGAATTGCATCCCCCTCTAAAATTTAGTCACTGTGGCCAGCTGGGAGCTGTAAGCTAAAAAAAAGGTGGCTCTTTTCCCTCCAAGGTGAGATAAAGTTTTGTTGCAAGTGAGCATTGAGAGGGAGGAAGATGTTAACTATAACACACTTCCTCCTACTGTCCAGCCTTTTTCTAGCCTCAATCAATCAATCAAACAAACCATCCGTCACCACATTTATTTTCCACCTTGCTCGTGGAGATAAATCCATTGTTCTCTATGTCATTATACAAATCAGCAGCTTGAATGGGCAACAGAGAAAGAGCCTCCTCAAAGATTGTGGTATTTTGAACCACAATTGGGCGTATCCCGGGCAATGGCAACCTTGTGTTGCTGGCTAATCCTTCTAAGACTAGGCCAGGCAAAAGGAACTGCAGAATGAACTCACCACTACCCGTGGCCTCATTTTGGCAGTTTAAAGTCTGACCTAGACATGAAAGAAGAAGAGGAAGAAGCAACTTGAATGATACAACTGTGCTGCCTCCATAATTAATGACACATTTTCCCAGAGGAGAATATTTTCTACATCAGAATTTTTAAACCTGTTCTTACCACAAAGCTTAAGAGGTATACTCAGTAAGAAAGCCCAATGGTGTAGCAGAGCCATGGTTCACAGGATAAAAATAGCAAGACTTTCTCATTTCCGAGGATGGTGCCACCATCTTATCTCCACCACCCTCAAGCTCCAGTGCTTACTCTAACCTTGGCTGTGATCCTTTATGATAGTCTGTTGTGAACTCTATGTGAAAGATAATTTTTATTGTATGTACAATAAATGGAAGTAAAAAATTTTCCACCACACCATCTTTTTTCTTTAACTTTATAAATTACAACTCCTTCACCAGGATTAATAAGTCTGTCTCAAGATTGAAAAAGAAGAAAAACCAAGTACAATATCTGGGTTCTAATTTAATCATGAATAAAAGTGAAAAACTCAGTGCATGCAGGAGGGGCCACAAGCCATCTCTCAGCATCTTAACCACAAAGCCACCTTGGCCACATGCATGGATAGATTGACCCAAAGAACACTGTCCATTTTGCGCTCTTCTTGAGGACGTGGCTTTGGATGAGTGACTGCTGGGGATAGCCCTATCATTATGCCAGAGAAGTGGTGCACTACTGTACACCAATGTGGCCCATTGTGCCATCTCTACCATCAGCTACCAACCAAACTCTGCTGCTCTTGCCTCAATTTCTTCCTTGTGCCTCTCCTTGGTTCTGCACCTTTTCACCACTGTTCTTCCACCTCCTGCTCAATTGCACAGCTCCATCCTTCCTTGCTGGCATTGGCCAGTCACCTGGACATCGTCCTAAAGAAGTGCCTGTTGCCCAGAGCAGCCGGTTTTTAATGCAGATCTGGCAAGACAAGACTGGAACTTTTGTACAGAACAGGGAAACAACCATTTGCAGTGAAGCCAAGGAAGTGTGGTGGAAGAGGAAGTGATAGAAGGATGGGGTGCGGAGCAGCAATGGTTTGTCCATTCCTGCCTCAGGCAGTAAGAAAGCTTGAGTTGCCACTGATTGCTAGACCTCAGTGATTTGTCACAGTACTACCACGTTCTGTTGATTTCTGCAGATTTCACTATTTCCACATGCTTAGCTTTGCAGCTGTACATCTAGAGAAATATGACACACATGTGAGTGTGACAAACGGACTTTCAGCAGGTCAGTGATGGTGAACCTCGACACTCCAGGTGTGCTGGAACCTCAATTCCCAGAAGCCCTGATCAGCAGGAGTGCTGACTTGGACTTTTGGTAATTGAAATCTAAGAACACCTGGAGTGCCAAGGCAAACAAAGGAGATTAGCCATGTGATCCATATTCAAATGACAAAAAAATGCAAATGCGATACCTTTGGTGGATCACTGAAAATTAAAACGTTGCAAGCTTTCGAGATCCAAGATTGAAAAGGCACCAAAAAGCCTTTTACTGTGGTTCTACATGCATTTCTAAGATTTGTACTTGGCAATAAGACATGCCTTCCTCTTGCCATTTTTGCATTGTTTTTTAATTGGACTGCCATGGTTCGCCATCCCTGTAGTGGGTGGTGAGATGAAGGGAACAATAAAGCACATGGATTGAAGAAAAACCATTGAGCACTGAATGTCCTACTATTGTGTAAATAGAAAGCTTTCTTTCAATCCATGTGTTTGTGAGTTATAGTTGTTTGCAATGTAGATAAGCTGAGAGGAATGCTGATAACATTATTAACACAGCACTGGCTAATGGATTTTATCTCCTGTTGAATACTTGATGTTTCATAAATTTTGCATAGATCCTCCTAAAGTTTTTTTTTTTAGCATTTCTATTTCTCCTAAGAAAATATTTAGATTGACTTAGAAAAGACTTATTACACAACATTATTGCATAGGCTGTAGGAAATAATAGTGACAATCGTTGACACACTTTAGACTTTACCCTAATAATGTAATACAGTTGTACCTCACTTAAAGAGCATAATGTGTTCCACAGGATTGCTCTTTAAGTGAGTTTGCTCTTTAAGCGAAACACCATTGTAAATTACCAATGGGGGGGGGGGGAAGAGATTACAAATCCCAATTTATTTGAGTTTTTCGTTCGTTTTATTTGTTAAGTGAAGCAAACATTCAGAGAAAATTCTGCTCTTTAAGCGAGTTACTCTTTAAGCAAGACGATCTTTATGCGAAGTTTGACTGTACGTGAAATAGTTAAAGATTTTCTACACTTTTGATCAACCATCAATCCAGAGACTGTAATTAAGACATCAGAAGAGCCAGAGAGCCAGACTAGAGTGACAAATATCAGATTTTCTCTGCTTATAAAACACGTGAATTCATTTTAATTTTTAGTGTTCACACAATGCAAAGGTTTAATTGAATCTATCTTTCCCTTTTTGCTCCCCATGTGGTATTTTTTTAAATTATTATTTTAAAATGTGGCATTGGAAATATTTACTAGAAAAAAAGTGAATGCTAGATTAAATCAAGTCTGAACTGTCTGTTGAAGCCTGATTGACTAAACTGAGGCTATCAGACAAACTCAATAGAATAGACAATAATGCTGGGAAAATTGGAAGTAGCCAGTAGGCAAAGAATAAAAATATACTGTACATGAAACAGACTGATTCAATAGAAGAAGCCATGGGCTTGAGTTTGCAAAATCTGAGCAGGGCTGCTAATGTCAAGGCCTTTTTGGTCCTTCATAGGCTCATTGTAAGTCAGAAACAACTTGATGATCTGTCACAGAAACAATATGATGTGCATATATGAGCATGGAACTAATCTGTTGTTGGTTCTTGCTCCTAGGTTTGTGTTAATCAATGTAATGAAAATGTAAATAAAATACTGTACAGACCATCTAAGCAAGAGTCAAAATCTGGCCTACATATGGCCCTCAGGCATTCTCGCAGTTACTAGCACCCCTGGGGAATCTACAATCCATACCCTAAATTTTTTACTATTTTTCCTGCTCAGAAAGTTTTCTTGTGTCTTCTAAGGGCCTCAAGGACAATTTTGTCATGTTCTGAGGAGTTCCCAGCATCCTTGTAGCCCTCCACCGCCTCCAGCATTTGAGCTCTACTAAAACAATAAGCAACATTCATGGGCACACATGTTAGGATGTTATGTTCTCAGTCTTGTGCATTTTAACAATAGTGTTTTTCCAGCAGCAGCATAACATATATTGTTCCCTGAGGCAGAGCAATAAATGGGATCCCACCCACCTAAGTCAAGGTGCACAGTATCTAAAGCCAACTAAGCTATTTTGCCACACGAGGCAGAAAATCTCATATGCCTTTCTTTTTATCCTTGGCATTAATAAAAATAAAACATAACAAAGTAAGTAGCTAACAATTTGCCGCCTATTTGTCATTTGCCTCATTATCCTAATAATAAATCTGGCCCTATGAAACAGTCTCCTTAGAAGACAAATTTCTTTGTTAATTTATAAATGTACAGGTTGAACAAATGGGTTGCAAGTAAGTGCACAGCCAGACATGAAACTCAGACTTTGGCAGATTTTAAGCTGCATCATCTTTTCCTTGTATTAAAATCCAAACTAGCTTTCAGCAGTTGCCCAGACTCTGCAGTATCTGAAACTTCTAGTTAAAGAAACTTCATGACCCATTACAGACAGACAACCCAAGGTACCAAACATTGGAATTACAGGCCTAAAGGGGGAGCTTATTATTTTATTATTTATATCCCACCTATCTAACCAAAATGCCATTCTGGACAGTGACACCACAAAAAGTAAAGGGGGGGGGTGAAGAGAGAGAGAGATAAGGCTTAGTACATAACAACCATATCTGTTCCAATATTAGTTGTCATCATGGCGATAATCTTCCTGTTCTTAACTCCTCGGAACAGGGGCGTAGCTACCGCCGTATCTGCCGTATCAATTATACGGGGCCCCAGGGCCACGGGGGCCCCCAACGTGCGTTTTTTTTCTTTTGCGAGAAATCTTTACCCTTCCTAAGGGCCCCCAAACAAATTTTTATACGGGGCCTCGCCAAGGCACACTACGCTTCTGCCTCGGAACAATCTTCTGAGGATATTCCACACCCGTCTCTCAGGTTCTTCAGTCACCAGGTCTGTCTATGTCCAGGACCTCTCTTCTCAATGATCTTACATTGCAAAACAAATTGGACTATTCTATACTGTATTGGAGTTTTCTTTGTTTAATGGTCTTAAACAATTCTTGTTCTTTATCTATCTGGCAACTAAAATAATACTAAATAGAAACCCATATAAATTACACCCAGCTAAGTGAATAAAATATCCTAACAGAGTAATAATGGCAGGAAAATAAAATATTATATGGTGGATATAAACCCTTTAGTTTAAGGGCAATGCATTTCCGAATGCCTCTTTAAATATTTCCACCTGGAGGTCATCTATTCCAGCCTTAGTTTAACACAGGATGTAACTGTGGCATTCAAACAGATGGCTATAAAGCCTCTGCTTGAACAGACACACATATCCCTTAAAAATATGGGGGAAATGCACATGTTCCCTTGAGGCTAAGCTGTCAAGGACCACAGGGTAGTAATTAACCCAATGCAAAACCTATTTTTCCCTCCCTTCTTCTGCCAGGCTTTTTCAAGGGGCCCCTTCTTGGGCTACGCTAGCTGGGGCTTTTGGAAGTTGCATCCCCCTCCCCCCGTAAGATTTCTAAGCTCTGTTCCTTCCACACACTATAAAAGGCTACTGAAAAGGCAACAACTTACTCCTGATAAAATAATTATACAGCATAATTCCCCATACATCAGGTGTCCACCAGGATATAAATTGCACCAGACCACTCAGCAAGAGGTCAACAATTTGAAATGTTATTTATTATTTATTTATTTATTTAGAGTTATTATCCCGCCCCAATCAGGCGAACCTGATTCTAGGCGGCTTACAGAAAATTCATAAATTAAAACCTTGAGGTTCAAAATTACTTAAAAATCAATTAAAAAAGAATTAAACCATGAATTTACAAAGATCTAAAGGGTTTTAAAAGGTTAAAAAGTTTAAAAAGATTTTAAAAGTTTAAAAGAGTGAGGGAGGGGTGGCTGTCCCATCAGATCAGCCACCCAACATGGGACCCCATATATTTCCCCATGTTATCATAGCCTCACATGAGACTCATCAAAACATATCACAGGTATGTGATGTTAACACTGGGCTTCATGGATTTCACTTTCCCCTTTTTTCTGTGTTTTGTTTCAGAGGCAAATGTTGAATTCTCGAGAAAATTAAAATGCCCTTTGCTTCTTTCCAAGCTAAAGCTGAGCCCGACCTAGCCTCCAAAAATATTATCGGGCCATTGCAGACCTCAAGTTTCAAGAAAGCTTTTGAAAGAGAATAATTTCTTAATGTTCCAGTGAGTTTACAAAATGCTTCTTCTGGCTCACAGTTCAGAAATCCAGCTGCACTTTACTGAACCATAGAAAGGAACAGAAGATGCTTAAGAGTATGGGAAACTGCCCAGGTTTTCCAGAACACTATTCTCTCCCTTTTTATGCCAAAGAGGACTCCCAGCAGACACATTATTACCATCTCCAGTTCTCTTGAGTATCAAATCACATTCTGCCTGCTGTAATCACTACACACAGACTAGAATTAAAAATTGGGGGAAAGGCCATGGGATTAAGTCTCTTTTTTCAACATCATAGAGATACTTCGCAATAAGGCAACAAGAATAAGGTCCAATACAGCCATTCAAAACGGTGCAGAATTTGCAAGACATGTCTTATTAAGCCATTCACATTACTGTACAGGTATATCTTTTTAAGGAAAAAAATAGAGACATCAAAGGTTCAAAAAGCTATTTTGAACAACAACTCTCAAAATCCCTCAGCAAATATAGTCAGTGGCTGTGCTCTCTGAAATTCTGTGAGAGCTGTGATCCAAAAATGTACCTTTTATAATATTGGGCAATATAGCCGTTCAAAAGCAAGAAATTGCAAATAGATTAATAGGTACCACTTTGGTGGGAAGGAAAGCAGCATTCTGTTCACTCTGGTGTCTAGTCATGCCTGCCACGTGTCCACGGAAATTTCTACAGATGCAGAGAGTGCTGGCTGTTTGGCTATAAACATAGATGAGCACTGAACCTTAAAGTCGGATATGAATAGATTTTGAGCAATGATGACCTTTACCTTTACCTACTTTCATATGAACAGTGTACCACAGGAATATTGTGGTTGAATAATATTCACAAACACAGATACCTGTACCTGCATTGGTCTTTAGTACAACAGGTGCAGTGGAAGGCATTAGCATTACAGTCCTATGCATCTTTATTCATAAACATCCTTGGGATTTTTTCTTCTGTGATCCTAATTCACTAGGGTTCTGTGAATGGAAGATCTTTGACTGTACAAGGATGAGTCCAAGTAGAAGACTGAACTGGCTAGAAAAGGGGGGACATTTTAAGCCAGTCTTTGTTCCCTTGAGAACCTACCCCTGCTATTCCAGACAACTGTTCAGGTCACAGAAAAAGAACATGTGAAGGAAATTCTGGTCAAGGTAATTCAAGACACCAGCCATTATGTGTAATAGGACAGGCTCCAAGGTTAGTGTGCATAGGGTTATAGTCGGAAAGGAGTTTAAAAACAAATTAAGCAGTAAAAGCATTTTAAATGTCACAATAAAAAAGGCCCAGTATGAAAAATACCACAGTGGGTGCATTTAGGGAACTTTCTGCTTTCCCTAAATAGCTTTCTTTAACTTCCCCAAGGTCTCTCTTGCTCTCCAAACCAAACAAAAAATCAAAGATATTAGACAAGAAACAAAACAAAGACAAAAATGCCATGACACCTTGAAGACTAACTGCTATATTTGATCCACAAAAGCTCACTTTAAAATATAGTAGTTAGCCTTTAAGGTGTCACATTTTTGTCTTCTGCCTTTTGTTGGTTTCTTACTAGTTTTATAAGAACTAAAAGCCTATGTTCTTCTACAATATAATTTCCTCAGAGATACTTGCCTCAGTAATCATATTTGCAAAGTAAACCCATATTTACTGTCCAGATCAATCAGAAAACAAAGCATGCTGGAATACAAGATACAGAGGTGAATGAAACAAAAGGTTATAATAAAGATTTTTGACCACTTGAGGAAGCATTTCTAAAAAGACGTAATAAATACCAACTACTGTACTTGGAATCTTTACTCTCACACAATCAATTAAATCAATTTAATTTCTCCTATCTTTCTCATCATTTACTCCATCTCTACTTTCACTACCCCATTTCCTAAGACCAGTCTGGCCAGGTTATCTTGCTATGGGAATAGAGTAGAACATACTGACAGCAACTTAACACCAAGTGTCAGGCAGGGGTTAATTAACCTGACAACCCTGAGGATTAGCAGCCTTGGGTGCCAAAGTCCACAGGGAAGGGTGATGGCCCCCAAATGGATTAAATCCTACTTGAATCCATCTTGATGGAGGGCAGCAGCTTCATCAATACTGGTCTGGGGCTGATAATGACTTTGTGTGGCAAAAGTACTCAGGATCAAAAAGTGACTAGCGGAACTGGATCAGTAGCAAGGGTATCATGCTGCAATGCAGAAGGCGGATGAGAGGCCACTACATTATACACTAGTACCTTGGATAATGATGAGACTTGGTTCCACAAGTCTCGTTGTTATCCGTTTTTTAACGTTATGCGATGCATTGATCGCACAACGTTAAAAAAAGCCCTAGTCCCCTGGAGGCTGCAGCAAGCCAGAACATCAGGATCCCAATCCTGACGTTTTGGCTTGCTGCAGCCTCCAGGGAGGTGGGGGAACTTTGGAAACAGCTTGGATTGGGTCCCCTGACCTCCCTGGAGCTGGCAGGGGGGTCAGGGAGCCCAAAATGGGTTTAAAAAGTCCATTTTTTTACCCATTTCGGGGAGATCAGAGGCTCCAGGGAGATCAGAGGACCCGATCCAAGCTGTTTCTAGGCTTCCCTGACATCCCCGGCCAGTGCAACAAGCCAAAACGTCAGGGTTCGAACCCTGAAGTTTTGGCTTGCTCCACTGGCCGGGGACACCGGGGAAGCCCAGAAACAGCTTGGATTGGGTCCTCTGATCTCCCTAGAGCAGGCAGGGGGGGGGTCAGAGAGCCCGAAATGGGTAAAAAATTGGACTTCTTTTTACCCATTTCTGGCTTTCTGATCTCCCTGCCTGCTCCAGGGAGACCAGAGGACCTGATCTACAGCTGCAGGGTGGCTGGGGAAGCTGACGAGGACTCCCCGTAGGCTTCCCTAACCACCCGCCCATGCCTCTGCAGCTGTGGGGTGGCTGGGGAAGCCGACGGGGGAGCCCCCTGTCAGCTTTCCAGCCACCCTACCCGTGCCTCTGAGGCTGGAGGGTGGCTGGGAAGCTGAACGGAGAACCCTGTTCAGCTTTCCAGCCACCCTGCTGCTACGAAATGACTGCATCGGATAAGGCTAACAGATCATTATCCGATGCAAAATTTCTTTGGAAATTTTGCATCGTTATCCGATTTTAGCGTTATCCGATGTAGTCATTATTTGAGGTATTACTGTATTCTTAGCACAGTCTTTATGGCTGATCACCATGAGGATTGCCAATGTTCAAAATTGGATATGGCACAAGAAGAAGTAGAATTATCAACAGAAGATAGTTCTTCTCCACCTTATTGATTTTTTAAAATTCTGTAATATAGTCATTTATGTACCCAATATTTTGTATTAACAATTTTGTAGGAGTGGAGTTGCCATATGTCCCGATTTCCCGGGATTTTCCCGGGTTGAAGCAGTCCTGGCTGGTTCAACAAAAAACATGTAAAAATCTTGGAAATAAAGTGTTAATTTCATAGAGTCACTATCCCTAGAGAGGGAGGACAGAAAGTGAAGAATTGTCTGTTCCAAAATAAGTCCCTTCCTGCCTCCTACTTTTCATGGGCTGCGTTGCCATTCCGTGTCCCTCTTTAGAACTTGCTTCCAAGGGATCCTCTTGTGGGGTTTGAGGGTGAGTCTACTTCAATGATGTGTGTGAGAGAGAGAGAGAGAGAGAAGGGGAGGGGTGACCTCAGCGGGGGGGGGGGGAGGAAGGGTGGTTTAAAGAGTGGCCCAAGAAATTTTAAAAAGGTAAAGGTCATCTTTGCTGGAAAGCCAGTTATTTCCAATTCTAGGGTTCAGTGTTCATCTCTGCTTCATAGCTGAAGAGCCAGTGCTGTCTGCATCTGCAGACATTTCCATGGTCATGTGGCAGGCATGACTAGACACCGGAGCACATGGAATGCTATTTACCTTCCCACCAAAGTGGTCCTTATTTATCTACAGTACAGTCAAAACTCACTTAGCGAAAAACTCGCAAAACAAACAGGCTTTTCGCAAAGCGATCTGACTCGCATAACGAAATTTTTTGCTATGCGAGTCGGACATTCCCTATGGGAAAACTTGTATAATGAGCGTTTCTGGGGGAAAACTCGCATAGCGAAAATTTTTCGCTATGTGAGTTTTCCCATAGGAACTTTCACATAGCGAAAAACTCACATAGCAATCAGCCTTGCAGAATGAATTAAATTCGTTATGCGAGGTTTGACTGTACTTGCAATTTCTTGATTTCAAACTGCTAGATTGGCAGGGGCTGGGGCAGAGATGGGAAAAGAAATAAAAAATAGAAGCATCAAGAATAAACTGATGGTGGCTGCCCGCCCTGGACGAGGATTCCGTGGGGTCTTAGAGATGCAGTGTCTGTGACACATGCACAGTTTGAAGAATGCAATGATGTCACATGGCTGTCCCAGTTTGGTGGGAGAGAATTATGGCAACCCTATGTAGGGGTCCTTTCTCCTTCATGTTCAGTGTGTTCTTTGTCTCCTTTTAGTGGTTGTTTTTTAAAACTTACAATAAGCAACTTTGCTTGTACAGTCTTTTAATGTTATATAAACTCTTGTCATTTCGAGCAGTAATGTGCTCAAAACAGGAATATCCTGAGAGCCTGTTCTATTAGAGGGAGATAGATTATCTAAACATTTGGCTCTCTTTTTTTTATGGAAGACTTAACTACATTCTGATAATGTGTCATATTTTAGCTTAGTATTGATTCCAAACATGTGTTGTTTATCAAAGGCAAGATTTTGTTTGACTTGAAGCAGAGCTGTTTCAACTGTTGCCTTTTGCAGAAATAAATTCTTGTCACTCTGCAGTAGACGAAAGCAGTGATAAAACTTAGTTCTTCAGTACTGTCAAAATAAATTTGAGGATCCTGACAAATAATTGTGGACTAAAGATTTTACTCATATAAACAGATTCTGAATCAGTACATAGGAATGTGAAATTTAAATATCCTTCTTAATTTGGATACAAATCTTTTTCCCTTTCTGCAAGCAGGATAGACTCCATTAACAAATGTGGGGGTGGATTGTAATGTCCTGCATGAATGTTGTATCTGTTCATTTATCTCAGACCTTTAAAATTGTTTCCTTTTTCTATCTACCAGTATGTATGTATTGTGTGCTGTCTAGTTGATTCTGATTTATAGAAGCCTTCTCCAGAGATTTCTAGGTAAAGAATTATGGAAATGATTTACTATTTCCCTTTAGGGGGAGACTGAGACAGTGTCACTTGCCCCATTGACTACACACCCTGGCTCTTTCCCCAGGAGGCTCAGTAGAGAATCAAATTCCCAACATCTGGCTCTACAGCCAAATATCCAAACCACCAAGCTATTAATATTTTATAGTTACATGTCCTAGAATCCTACAGACAGCATTGGTAATGGTTATGCTGACCTGCAGATTCTGAGAGATGTTGTCTAAGAAAGTAACTGTTCCAAACTTTGATCTACCTAAATATAGGTAAAGATGCTATTTTCCGACTGCTTTCGGGTAACCTGTTGAATCCTGCTCTTGTCTCCTTGAAATCAATGGGACAAGCAAATCCTGTTAATTTTTATTGGTTTCCCCCAGTGGTTCCCAATATGGGGCACACGCCCCACAGAGTGACTTCAATTCCCAGAGGCCTAAGTCAGTACATTGGCTGATCATTGCTTTGGGAAACTGACTTAGGCTTTTGAGAATTGAAGTCCAGAAAGCAAAGTTTGGGAAACACTGGTCTACCCTAAGCTTGATTCCAACCCAATACCCGTATATACTCGAGTAAAAGACGACCAGAATATAAGCTGAGGTACCTAATTTTGACCTGAAAACCAAGGAAAATAGATTGACCCGAGTATAAGCCGAGAGTGGGAAATGCAGCAGCTGCTAGTGAGTTTCAATAGTTAAAATACATGAAAACACAGTACAATTAATTAATTAAGTGCATTTTTAAGTGTATTTGCATCACCCAACCAGTGCTACTGCTGAAGGGAAAGTGGGCGGGCAGGTCAATTGCACTGAGGCAGGAAGCGTTGCTCTAGCCTAGCCTCTTGTCCCCCCTGCAAGCAAGAAGCATGGCTTTCGCCGCTTTCCCCTCTATCTTGGGGACAAAGACATGAAGGGAAGTGAAATCCTTTCTTTTTCCACACCAGTTTAGAAGGGGGATGTGATCGGTTTGCAGAACTTGCTTCTCCATCTGCTTTTTTGCATAGGAATGCATTGAAAACAAACTTCAGAATAGAAGAAAGTCATTTTCAATGCAATCTTATGGAAAATCGCAATTTTCACCATCTTGTGGCCAATTTTGGTAATTGCGCGCCAATCAGCTGGTTTTAATTTCCTTGCCGAAGCTGCGGAACCACAGCTTTTAAGCTGCGGAATCATTCAAAAACATTCTTTTATCCCTCATGGTTGTTGACCCGTGTATAAATCGAGTCACCTTTTTTGACCTCATTTTGGGGCTAATAATTCCAGCTTATACTTGAGTATATACAGTAGTTTTGCATTGTTTTAGTATTGAAATTTATTGTGCTTTATTAAATCTGTACATGTTTACTATAATAACAGATGGAAAACAAAAGCAGGCTACAGAACAGATGTGTTAGTATATAAGTCCTCCATAAAAGAAAGTCCTACAATTGGGCAAATATTTCTGTTTGTCACCAGGTGTTAAAAGCATGCCTATTTGTCAAAAGCAACTCACAGATTCTATATTATTTCTCCCATACAGAGTACTCCAGACTACCACACTTTATGATCAACAAGGCTCAACATTGTGACAATATACCAGTGAAATCTAATTTCTCCATAGAAGTTTTGAAAGTCATTATGGAAAAATATCGGTTTCAGGTTCATCTTAAAAGTACAAGACAGCTCTAAAGACAGTGCTTTTGTTTATGCCCTGTGTATATTGTCTCTGCTATAATGCTTATCCGTGCAGGTCTGGGTTCCCAGTCTATCTGTGTATGCCTGTCACTGAGATGAAAGGAGAAGTGATGAGTAAACCAAGTCACCAATTTATTCTCCTCACATCTCCCAGGTGTAACAGAAAACCTACATCGCTTTTCATCTCCAGGTTGTTCTCACTGACAAAGATGCTCAGTTCACACCCAAATTCTGGGACTGCTATCTTTTAGATATCGGTTTATTTCCTGTACTATGCAGACCAAGTCCTTGACCAGTGCCTAAACTGACTCTACTTTCTCTGCCAAAGTTTGCCTAGAATACATTTTACAGCTTGAGGTGAAAGGTGGCACCATCTTCCAATATTACATGTGGGATGGAGAGCAGATAGAGCAGCATCCTTTATGTCACCAGAGGGTACTAAACAAAATTCAGGGCTGCAAACCAGGAGACATGAAGTATACAACTTTGAGCTCTAATACCTCCCAGTCCACACTGTTTAGCACCTGCTGCCTGATACAGTTGCCTCGTTCTGCCTAATACAGTGGTTCCCAACCTTTTTTGGTCATGCCCCACCTAAGCATCTTTAAAAGCCCCCCCCCCCCCCCCCGGTCAGGTAACGACATCTTTTTCCTAATATCAAGGCTTGAGGTTGTAGTTTTAGCTAGGGCTCAAAAATCCTTTGTTCTCTCTGTCTCACAAGACTACGTGTCATGAGATGGTTTGTTTTCAGCCAGTGTTCCTATGTTATCTCCCTAGCTAGCATGTTTTGACTTCACTAACTGTACATGTGTGTAAACAATCATTGTTTTGAGTACGTTTTCCTTTGTTCCCTGATTGGCCAAGGGTAACCCACCTGACTGCAGAATCTCCATTTTGCAGAGAAGTTAGTTAGTTCGTGTTTGGATCTCAATGGCTTAAGATCCTGGCTATGGTGTGGGACTATTCTCTTACTTTCATCATGATTACTTAACCTGTGGACTGTTACCTGGACTGATATCTGTTATTGACCTTTTATAACTACGTTTTTTCCATGGACTATGCTATAAGATCCTGATGAATAAAGCAGCTGTTTTCCTCTGAAGATTGTTTTCTTTTTTGGCACACACACACAGCTACCATACCAAGACCTCCCTTGTTCTGCTCTATTGCCTGAGCATAGTAAGAGTTCTTTTTTATGCAGCCTGGCTCTCCCAAGTGTGTAAGGTAAGGGTTAAAGTTCCAGTAATGAGCGTGATCTCAGGAACTGAAAGGGAGGGGCCCTTATAGGGACATGCCGGTGTCTGACACACACACCCTCCGTGACATATCATTCTTATTATTCAAAAAGTGAACTCCTATTTGTGTGGAGGAAGCCTAGAAGTTCATTCACTGTTAATAATTCTTTCTCAAATTACCTCCTCCTTAAAGATCAAATTATTTTCCCTCTGTAAGGCATTGGTAACCATGGTCTTCATTTGATTTTTAGTGTCCCTATTTTTATTAACCACAATGTGTACATGTGCTCATCCCCCCCATACCTCCTCCTTCTTCAGCTGCCGTATCCGTTCCAAATATTGGATATCATCATGGTTATAGTCTTCAGGATATGCCACACCAGTCTCTCAGGTTCTTCAGCCATGAAGTCCGTATCTACGGGTTCAATTTACGTTTTAGTTACCCAGAGATCTAAAAATATTCAAAAAGAATCTCTGAAATGCTTAACATATGTATTTCGATGGCTCATTACCAGAGCCACCCACTAGAGGCCACTCTATGCATTGGGTTTGCTGTTATCCATGATTTCAGGTGTCCATGATAGGTTTCGGGAAATATTCCTCACAGATAATGGGGTAATCTATATCATATTCTGTACTATGTTTTTTTAAGTTTATTTATTGCAAATAAATGGGCTGTCATCCATGATTGGAAAACATTGGGGTTCTATATAATGAATGTGGACATATGTTTCACTCCAAAAATGATTCCTCTCACAAGTCACCCAACATCTGTTGAAAATCCAGAAGTCTTATGTGTGAAAGGGGCACAAGAAAGATATGTATCACAATCACAACCTGTAAATAAGTTTTGTAAGCTTTTCTACAAAGGGCTATCATGGGAATGGCAAAATCATTTTTCAAGCCAAAAACAGAACAAGAATCGTAAATAAAAAGAGCCACTTGATCCCTGTACGCAGAATAGATTGCAGCTGGAAAGAAATGAAAAATACTGGCTTAACACAAATCTTGGGAAGATGAACTTTTTACTTGTTAGAAAAAGGCAGTTACAGTAAAACCTCATATAACACTAAAACCTGGTTCCACAAGTCTTGGTGTTATACGATTTTTAGTGTTATCTGAAGCATGCTAAAATCCTATGGGATCCATAGAGATACATTGTAACCACACAGGCTTTAGCGGTTGTTATCTGAAGCATCCCATAGGATCTTAATGTTATCTGATGCAATTCTTCCCCCCAGATTCCTTAATGTTATGTGATTTTAGTGTTATTCGATACTAATGTTATATGAGGTATTACTGTATCTGGATTGATTTCAATCCTATTTGAGGGAGTTTTAGCATAAAAACTTGCTTGCTTCTCCTGACAGATGATCTGAGAAGAAATCTAGGCATGATGGTAGAGCTCTGTCAGTGTTATTGATCTCTCAGTGATTTCAGTGTTATTGATTACAGCACTCTTATTGGATTGGGAACTGGAGGCATAATTTTTTTTTGTTATATTCCCCACCACCTGAAGTAACTTCTAGAAGCTGATGATGCTAACATTTGTCCTGTGCGTCTTGGCATTTGCAATGTAAGGCTTGAGAAAGTTACTTTTCTAGACCAAAGCACCCAGAATGCTGATCATATTTACTCTTAATTCTATATCAGAGAGCTTGAATTCACTCTCTGAACAAAAGCCCTCTAGCAAGGAATTTTAAGTACCTCACCAAGCTATAAATCATATTGTTCTAGAATAGTGTTTCCCAATGTGGGGCCCATGTCCCACAGGGGGACTTCAATTCCCAGAAGCCTAGGTCAGTACGTTTGCTGATCAGTGCTTTGGGGAATTGACTTAGGCTTCTGGGAATTGAAGTCCAAACACTAAAGGTGGGGAACCATTGGTCTAGAGCAGGGGTGCCCAAACTAGAGCCCCTGGGCCCAATTAGGCCCCTGCATATCATTAATGCGGCCCACAGTGACCACCTGGGCTCACTGCGGACTGCCCCCCCCACCCGCCCTCACTGCCTGACATCAGCAACGGTGGCAGTGACCACACTTTGTCTGGGCTGCTCCAAGTAGCCTCTTGCTCAGCCCCATCCCCTCTGCAGTCTTTGCCAAAGTCGATTGCTACATCGGGGAAATTTTCAAAATTTGCAGCAGTAGGAGAACCCCCTGGTGGCCCAGGATGACATCACCGCAGCACGCCAGGTCTACCCTTCCAGCAGTGCAAATTTCTAAACACAGGCTGCTCTGGAAATTTCCCAACGTGGCAATCAGCTTTGGCAACGGCTGCAGAGGGGATAGAACCGAGCAAGAGGCTGCTCAGAGCAGCCAGCCAGCCGCCGCCGCTGCTGACGTCAAAACTGTCGGCACCAGGAGCAGCCCACCTACAGCCCCCGCAGCTGTGTGTTGGGGTCGGGACTGGCCTGCAAAAAGAAAAGTTTGGGCACACTGGTCTAGAGGTTGGAGTTAAAGTGGTATTGAAGCAGTTTAGGTCTCCAATGTAAATATGATTTTGATTTGTCCTTTAGGTAAAGGTAAAGATCGCTCTTGCTTGAAGGCCAATCATTTCCGATTCTAGGGTTCAGTGCTCATCTTTGTTTATAGCCAAAGAGCCAGCACTGTCTGTGTCTGGAAATGTTTCTGTGGACATGTGGCAGGCATGACTAAACAGCAGAATGCACAGAATGCTCTTTACCTTTCCTCTGAAGTTGTCCCTATTTATCTACTTGCAATTTCTTGCTTTTGAACTGCTAGGATGATAAGAGCTGGGACAGAGACTGGATGGGAGTTCACTCCAACATGCAGCTCTCGGGTTTCAAACTGCTGTCCTGCTGACCTTCTCTTTTCAATTGTGATTGCTGCTTTCCTTTCACAGCCAACAGCTCGTCTTGAATTGCTGCTTATGTTCCAGATCAAAAAAATTAAACAAATATTATTCCATAGTAAAAATAAGAGTATAATTTGTTTGTAGAAAGTGGTCTTAAGAAAAACTTTCAAAATATTTTAAATAAAATCTAGGGAATATGATCACAACCAGGATGTGCCTGGTTTTCACTCTCAAATCTCTTTCTCAAGGGATATTGCTTTCTTCTTCCATGTCTAGGCAAGATGTGAAACTGCCAAAATGAAGGCACCTTTTGGTGAGTTCATTCTGCAGCTCCTTTCTCCTGGCCTACTGTGAGAAAGATTAGCTGGCAACACAAGGTTGACATTACTAGGGTATGCCCGATTGTGGTTTAAAATACCACAATCTTTGAGGAGGTTCTTTCTTTGTACCCCAGGACATCACTGAAAGTAGGTTTCATGGCTAAGTCCCAATTATCCAATTATCTTTTTCATTGCGATAATAGGGTAAATCACAAGTCTGTTGTTCTGTCATACTGAATATACTGAAGAAGTGATTCCAGGTTTTGAGTGAAGATCTTGAACCAGGATTTGATGGCAAAATCCTGTTGGTGTGCCCAGTAGACGCTGAATGATAAAATTTGGCATAAATTAATTGAAAGCTTCCCATACCCCCCCCCCTTTTTTTGATTCCATTTTAGCCTCATCATTGATTGATTGGTGACGGTCCCAAGTTCCAAAGTTTTCCCAAGGACAACAAGGAGCCTTAGTGAGTCTTGCAACTTAAAACAATGGCACTGGAAGATGTTTTTAATTTGTTTATATCACATTTTACCAGTGGAAGCTAATGATGCCATCAGCTGGTTCTGCACAAATTCACACTAATAGGATTTTGGTGTGTTGGGAAATAATAGTAGATATCCCTTCGAGCAGAAGGTTGGAGCAGGAGTCTGAGGAAATGCAGAAGAAATATAAACAGCTGGGGTGCAAAGCATTTCTTTTTACTGATGGTGCAAAAGATATTAACAGTCCAGCAGAAAAAAATAACTAGGATACTTTCTCCAGTCTGTGCTCAGCTATTTACAAGGTATATACAGTTCAAACAGTTCTCTGAACAACAAAGAGATAATGGCTTGCAAACCTGCCAAGACAGTTCTTTGGAAATGACCTTACTGAATCAGTCTTTAAAGTTCTGTTAAGATCTTGGAACAGCAAAGCTGATATCCAAACAGTGGTCAGGAACAAGCAGTTGGATAACACAAAGTCCAACGATGCATTCCTTTCAGGAAGACGGCAACAGCAAACAGACGTCTTAGCCAGTAGGTTTCATCCAGTATTCAGCACAGCATATCACCAAGAGTTACTGAGTATTTCCACCACCATATGGCCCAATATTCAGTTGGCCCATTAGCCCAAGCAGGCCAAAGACACCAGCCAGGCTGACAGGTTTCACATTTTGAGATGGCCTTGTTTTAAGGACATTTCACAAGCATAATTACCTAATTCAGTAGAGTTGTGATGGAACACACAAAGAATCCTTAAAGGAACATCTGATAGAGTACAGTATGCTACCCAATTGATCGTGTTGGAACTTAGGATCTAATATGGTGGACACGTGGATTATCAGTGATGGTGAACCTTGGCACTCCAGCTGTTTTTGAACTTCAATTCCCCAAAGCCCTAATCAGCAGGAGTGCTAACTTGGGCTTCTGGTAATTGAAGTCCAAGAACACCTGGAGTGCCAAGGTTCACCATCAGGGGCCTACATCATCTAAGACCAATTTGGGCCAGCTTGGTTTTGAAACATCCTCCTCAGCAAGCATGCTTGAGAAGACCTCAGCAAATGTGTGGTGCTGACAAAGGCCACAATAGTTTTGTGTTGTAAAGTATTTTTGAGTTTCAGGAGGAGATGGGTTTCTGTATTGAACATCACTCTCAATCATTAACAGGGAACATGTCCCAGGGAAGCATGTTGTCAGTTCTTCCCAAAGGCAAAGTCACCTTCTGGTTTGAGCTTTCCTCCCCTTCCTGTTGTTTTCACACATGCTACAAAAATGAGGAGATATTGCTCCCATCTCCCCCTTTCCGCCCCCTGAGATATTGACATGGCCCCATTACTAGAAATGATTAGCATGATGCCTTTGAGCCAGGGTCTGCACCAGAAGAATGACATGTAGTGGTGTGGAAGAGCATTCCAGTAGAGAGGGCATAATAGGACAGTCCCAATATTGACATGCTGAAACAGTCACTGTTTTAATGTGCCATCTGGTGAGTGTCAGGAGATGAGAAACTGAACAGCGATATCGTCATTATGCCAGATGTTGGTCAGCTGATTCCCGTGAAGCTTGCATTAAACTCTCATCAAGAAGCCATCCAATATATGTATCTGAGTACAAAATGGCTGCAATTCCCAACTTAGTTTGGCAAAGGGCCTGCCCTACTGCCTCAGGATGTTGTCCTCTTGTTAGCAGTGAAGTAAGGCTCAAATGCTAATCTTTTTGTCTTATGTAAGAGAAATGTGGTGAAATACAGTAAAACCCCTACTTACGAGGAAAAAAAGTCTGTTCCATAGACTTTTGCTTAAATCGGTTTGTTATGTAAACTCGAAGCAAACCCATACGAAAAAGAATCTTCATGTAACTTGAAGCAAACCCATAGGAAATTGTGTAAATCAGGACATGGTTTTAGCACAAAATCATTATGTAACTCGAGGTATATGTAAGTCAGGGTTTAATGTAGCACCATCACGTCTTTTGGCTCAGGTAGCAAAATTTATCAAATATGGCATCATAACCTTGGGCTTTCCAGTGGAAGTCCCGGCAAAATGCAGATTTCCAGGTGTTGCTTCAATATCCAAGACAAAAACAACCTCACTGTATTTTATGTATAAACTCTGACACATTACATCAGGAGTTCTCAACCTTTTTAAGCTGGGGGCTGGGTCACGCTCCCTCAGACAGCTTTGGAGGCTGGACAGCCATTTGAGGTGCGCCTCCAGACAGAGCTGCTGCCCTTCAGGAAAGGTGTAAAAACATGGCTGGCGGGACAGGTATGGGGTACTGACCACACGATGATCATAGCCTGTTGGTTGGTCTAATTTCCCCCTCTCTCTTAATCTTTTAACTGTTGAATTATTTAATCATTTTTAAACCAAATTTTTATGAAGGGGTTTGATTTGGGATGAACTTTGTTGGATTGTTTTTGTCATATTATGTCAAGCTGCCCTGAGTCGCTTTGCAAGGAGGGCGGTATATAAATACGAGAATAAATAAATAAATAAATAAATAAAAATTTTACCATTCCTCACCACATGGCACTTCCTGGTGTGGTGGAGGTGAGGCCACATGAAATGGTGCCACAGTTTGCATCCGGCCCATGGGATGCAGGTTGAGAACCCCTACATTACATAATCATTCTTAATGCTTTATATCAATATTATACAACTTTTTGCTAGTTCTCTCAATCTTTGCAGGTCAGAGAATGGTGAAATATAATTTTGGACTACAGTTTCCAATGGTCATGCTGTTTGGTGGGAAGGGACAATGGGAATGTATAGTCTAAAATGTAATTTTTCTAATTTCTGCTTGAGGCAGCCATATTAATCTGTTGTGGCAAAAACAATTGAGGGATCTTCCAGAGGCAGTACTTCTTCCACTTCATTTTCTCTTGAAAGATGCCAATGGATCCTTGAATTGAGCAGGACTCACACCCTCATCACAGTAGCAGTTGTGGTAGCAGCGGCAAAGAAGGGAACAAGAGGAAGGAGATCGAATTCTTTAACTGTCAGCAGGCAAACTCAGTGATTTAGTGGTTAAGAAGCTGGACTTGTTGACTAGAAGGTCAGCAGGTCAGCAGTTTGAGAGTGCTGCACAATCGAGTGAGCTCCTGTCTCCGCCCCAGCTTCTGCCAACCTAGCAGTTCGAAAGCAAGAAATTGCAAGTAGATAAATAGGTACCACTTTGGTAGGAAAGGTAACAGCGTTTTATGTGTTCTGGTGTCTAGTCATGCCTTCCACATGTCCACGGAGATGTCTGCAGACATGGACAGTGCTGGGTCTTTGGCTATAAACAGAGGTGAGCACCAAACCCTAGAGTTGGATACAACTGGCTTTTAAACAAGGGCGACCTTCACCTTTACGGAGAAGAGGAAGGGCTAGCTTTTAACAAACATTGTCATTGGCTGTTTTGAACCTAAACAGGCAATCAGTGGGCTAAATGTTTCTTCCCCTGAAAATCTAACTGCCTTTCCAGTCTAAGCTTTCTGTGTGTGGACTGCTCCTGCTAGCTTACTTTAGTCTGTCTGCCTGAGAGAGTCAGTTCTTTCTGATTCAAAATGTTACCCTCTTACAACCATCGTTTGCTCGAGAGATTGGTCTTTCTGCCTTTAATTGCAACCCAGATGGTGTGAATTGCTGTATCATATTTTTGCCAACTACCTGACAACTTCATTTTGAACGCAATCCTTGCAAACATTCTTTTTCCTTCTCCTAAAAGTTGAATCTACCATTTATACCAGCTGTGCATGCCCAAACTGTTCCTGCCAGGGGCCTGACCATGCCCCCTCAGGCTGGTTCAGCCTGGCGGTGGCGTCGGTGCTGGTGCATAAATTCAGAGCATGTTTTCTGCCTTTTTTGCCGCCCCCACTTCTTCCAATGGAGGAAGGAGTATTTCAGGCTGGGTTTTGAATTTTTCAGTACACTTTTGCTGTGTTTTGCCCGCCATTTTCACCCTTCCAGCGGCAGCAATGCACTTCCAGCGAAGGCGTCAATCTGGCCCATGGGCCAGATGGAGTGCCCCCCCTGGGCCGGCCCCGTGCCATAGGCCATAGTTTGGGTACCCCTGATTTATACAATAGGAACCAAAAAGAATAAAAAGGTGAACTGAGAAGGGCTTGTATTTCAAAACATTCAACCTTATTCTTTTGGGGCATACTGATTGCACTACTCTGTGAAGATTATCCAGCAATAATAAGGCTGCTGATCTCCACATCCGCTGAGAAGTTGGTAGAATTTAACCTCAAGAAGAAAAGTCTGGAAGTCATTCAGTTTAGAGTTGCCTGGTTGTATTTATCCCTTCCTTCACAACAGGAGAAAGCTACCTACCATCACTGTTGTCACAAATGAACTGAGAACATCACTTTTTACTTCAGTCCCATCTTTCTCTTGAGGAAGCTAGGAAGGGTCAAACCAAACCTTTCTTGCAATTCAAGATTTGTGCAGAGTGTGAAGAGGAGTGGCATGTGACCATTTCTGTTAGCTGATGCATTAGTGCCAAAGCTAGGAAGTATCGTAGGAATAAACACCCCCCAGTATCAATAAATTAAGGGTTTAGGGTAGGAAGGAAAAAGTTCAGGAATCCTCTTATTCAAAGCAAGATAGGGAGAAATTTGCCTGCATGTCAAGGAAAGTTGTGTTATAACCAATGCTTGACATGGAATTATAAGGGGTATAAATGTTTCATCTGGAAGAGCCCTCAGAGTCCTATGGCATCACAAAAACTAGCAAATTGGGGATATGTAGAAAATGGAATCAATATAAAGCAAAACTGGGTGGCCTAATGTAAAACATGTTTTGCATACTGACCAAATTCAAGCTGGTACTGGCCAGATTTTTGTTTAAACTGAGTGTGCATCATACAACAGTTTAAAAACTTGTAGCCTCTGTCCCAGTTCCTTCCAACCTAGCAGTTTGAAAGCAAGAAATTGCAAGTAGATAAATAGGTACCACTTTGGTGGGAAACGGAACAGCATTCCACTCAATTTAGATCTTCTTTGAGTGCAGTTCCCATCATGACAGCTAACTGTACATGCTGGCTAGAATTGACCTGAGTGGGAGCACAATCTATAGGGTGGCCTGTAAGTCCCTATTGAATCTTTCTCTAAATTTGCAACTGATTGCATCCAGGGTGTCTCCAGTATTCTTGCACTCACGTACCCATGTACTTGTCACAATATGCTCTTCAAGTGTAAATTGGGCATATTTCTCTGAAAAAAGGAAAAAATATATAATACATATGGACAGGTAGGGATTATGGGCCACCCTGTAGATTAGAGGTGCCCAAACTATGGCCTGGGGGCCAGTTGCAGCCCCTGATGCCAATTCATCCGACCCACGAAGCCCTCGTCGCTCCTGGAAGAGGAAGTAAAACATGCCCATATGGGTGTGTTTTACTTCCGTTTCCAGGAGTGTTGAGGGCTTAGCGGGCCGGATGAATTGGTGTTGGGGGCCACATCTGGCCCCTAGGCCTTAGTGACCAGCTCCTTGAACCACGTGATTGGCCCACAGCTGGAAAAGTTTAGGCACCCCTGCTGTAGATTCTAGAGGGTCTTGGTTCCGCTAGGTAAAAGTTTCCCTTGCTCGAAAGCCAGTTGTATCCGACTCTAGGGGTCAGTGCTCATCTCTGTTTCTAAGCCGAAGAGCCAGCGCTGTCTGCTTTTGAAGATGTTTCCATGGTCATGTGGCAGGCATGACTAGACACCAGAGCGCATGGAACGCTGTTACCTTCCCACCGAAGTGGTCCCTATTTATCTACTTGCAATTTCTTGCTTTTGAACTGCTAGGTTGGCAGGAGCTGGGACAGAGATGGGAGCTCATTCTGGGAGCAACTACCAAGCTGCAGTACTTGGTTCCTCTACTCTACCATAAACTGTGTCTGTTCTAATTGGAGATTTTCACTTCACATGATACATGAGAAATAGCCAATTTATCTCGGGCACTTTTCACAATATACAGAGGTGCCAAAATGTATACACATTTTAAGAAAGGAAATATATATATTAAAATTGTAATAAAATTTTAAAATCTATCAGCAAAATATTAAAGTCATTAGCTAATCAAAATGTCAATATATGTCAAAAAATTAAATAATAATAAAGTATCATCATCAATGATGACGATGATGATGATAAAATTAGCTTCTCTAATGCATTTTGTTGCTTTGAGTGCTGATTAACACTACCTGAAAACTTCAGACTAGGAACCTCCTGTTGTGAAAAGTCTGTGCAGTTCTTATTGACAACACTTATCACTACTTTAAAGAGGCAGCTCTAGCTATGTGTCACCCAACGGAGAAAAGTCACAAATTATTTTTAAAAATAAATTTCTCTTCTTTTGCATAAATCAGCATTTCTTCTCTGCTGGATTTTTGCTATAATGTGATTGAAAGCTAATTGGAAGCTTCCAGCTAGGATCATCTTACTGTTTCTCTTCTATGTAAGAATTCAGCATCATTAAAAAGAACTTTTAAAAAATCATGAAATGGGCATTTTAAAAAAACTCTTGAAGTTAAAAAAGCCTCTTGAATCTGTATCTTTAGAAACTTTTTTGCCAGTTTTTCCATAGTTAAGTTTTTGTTAAGTGGCGTAGAACTGGCTGAAACTGCCCAGTAACACTCCCCACATACGGTAACTCTACTCTGCTAAAAAAAAAAAAAAACAGTTACCAAAAAACAAAATAAAATAAACTCTTCTTCCATGTCAAGGCCAGATGTGAAACTGCCAATGAAGGCACCTTTTGGTGAGTTCATTCTGCAGTTCCTTTCGCCTAACCTAGTGTGAGAAAGATTAGCTGACAACACAAGGTTGCCGTTACCAGGGTACAGTCAATCCTCGCATTTAGAGCACCTCACTTAAAGAGTAACTCACTTAAAGAGCAGAATTTTCTCTGAATGTTCGCTTCGCTTTACAAATAAAACCAACCAAAAACTTGCTTAACAAATAAATTGGGGTTCGCAATCCCCCCCCCCCAATTGGTCACTTACAATGGTGTTTCGCTTAAAGAGCAAACTCGCTTAAAGAGCAATCCTGTGGAACGCATTATGCTCTTTAAGCGAGGTACAACTGTACATCCGATTGTGGTTCAAAAATACCACAATCGCAAAGGAGGCTCTTTCTGTGTACCCGAACTCTAGCTAATTAAAGCATTTAAAAATGAATGAGTCACAACAAAAAGCATTTGATTAATCAAAGTGAGCCTTTTTGGCAAGAAAGATATCAAGAAATCACTGCAGATCCTGCAACTGTGTGGTAGTAACTTTTCACGTCTTCCACATCACCAGATACCTGAGCTCTTGTGTCATTTTAACTGGACACATCAGAGACTTAAGCATGTCCTGTAACCCTGAGCTGCAGTTTCTCTCCTGGTGGAGAGGTTTGATGGACCAGTCTGTATGCTTCTTTGCAAGCTTTGGGCATGATCTCATGTGAGAAAAATTAGCAAGCACTACAAAGTTGTTGTTGCCCAGGGTATGCCCAATTAAGTTTTAAGTTTGGCCAGTGACAGTATGCAGTTCTAACGCTGACTTGGATACGAAAGAAGAATTCTAGCCTATGAGCTAACATGATGGGCACTGTAATCCAACAACATAACCTGGAAAGTCTGTCCATCTGTGCCTACTGTACTACATAATTACTGGGGAAAGAATGACACATTCACAAAGAAACACACACATACATGCATGTGCTCTTTCTAATTTCATTTCTCAGCCAACAAGTACCATTACTATGCTTCTTCCTAAAGCCCAAATTCATTTTCCCAGACAAGCTCATAGTCCCTCAATCACTGGAGCTAGTAGTCATGGGTGGGTTGCCCTTATTTTATTATTTATTAGTTAAAATTTATATTGCTGCCCACTCACCGTAGCGACCCAGGGGCAGCTTACAAAAAAGTTGAAAGCCAACTCTAGGGTTGGGAGCTCATCTCCATTTACACCAGGGTTGCCCAAACTACAACCAGTGGACCAGATCCAGCCCCCGATGCCAATTCATCCGGCCCACACCATCCTAGTTGCTCCCAGAAGCGGAAGTAAAACACGCCCGTACAGAGCATTTCACTTCCGCTTCTGGCAGTGACTAGGGTGGCACGGTCCAGATGAATTGGTGTCAGGGCCAGATCTGTCCCACAGGGTGTAGTTTGGGCACCCCTGATTTAAGGACAGAAAATAGCAGCTTAAAATCTATCTCATCCTGTTGCAAAACACACTGCGAGGCACGTTTTACTTCCGCTTCTGGTTGGAAGAAACACGTGACCAGCCCACTGAACCACATGACCAGCCCGCAGCCTGAAAAGTTTGGACAGCCCTGGTTTACACTACAACTAAAGACCCAGCCCTGTCTGCCTCTGCAGACATTTCCATGGTCATGTGGCAGGCATGGCTAGGCACATGGAGCACTGTTACCTTCCCACCAAAGTGGTACCTATTTTTCTACTTGATACCTTCACAGTGGCCAGTGGTGGGATGTCAAAAATTTTACTACCCCACTGTGATGTCATTACAGTGTGGGCGGAGATAACATCATGATGTCATGTCATGGGCGGGGCCAAAGAAAAAAATACAAAATAATAAAAATAGGGAGCTTCAGGCTAGCAGCTTCTCTTCCTCCTCCCCGTTTGGGAGGACAGCAAGGAGGCCGTGCATATGTGCCAAGCACTAGGCGTGCATGCACACCAAGTGCTTGGCATGCATGCGCAGTGGGGGAACCAGTGAAAAGGTAAGTCCCAAAGGTGGTTCCCCCCAAAAGCTGCTACAGGTTCTCTGGGACACTGGGAAAAGTTACTACCGGTTCTGGAGAACTGGTGAGAACCTGTTACATCCCATCACTGACAGTGGCTTAGTGGTTAAGATGCTGAGCTGGAAACTGGAAGGTCAGGTTTCGATACCTGAGAGCTGCACTTGGGGACATGAAAGGAGCCTCATCCGGGCGTCCCCTAAAAATCCTTTCAATCCAGAGTAATCTCTGACACGAAATTATTATTATTATTATGTACATGGTTTCGAACTGCTAAATTGGCAGGACCTGGGAGAGACGACGGGAGCTCAGTCCGTCGAGCAGCACTCTGGTCTCGGAACTGCTGACCTGCCGACCTTCCAGTCGTCAAATTCAGTGTCAGAATTAGTAATCCAGTAGTACGGGTTTTAAAGAAAACACTACAATTCCCAGCATGCCACGGGACGAAGGGTGGTGTGTAAGGCTCCCCACCACCACCGCCACCACCGCGTGGCTTCAACATGGCTGGTTTTGTGGACCTGAATATTCCGTACTTGCCGGAGAAGGCGTCGCTGCAGAAGATGGTGGAGACGGCAGCCCACCGTGAGTCCCGAGGGGTCCCGAAACGGAGGAGAAGGAGGAGGAGGAAGGCGAGGAGGGGGGAGGAACCGGGACGAGGGCAGAACCGGGGCTTTGTCCGGGTTCAGACTAAGCGCTGCAGGCGAGGTTGCAGCCTGTGGTCTTCTTGTAGTGTGTAATCTGGTTTTTTGGGGGTGAAATCGCTTTCCTCCAGAAATAGATGAAACACTTGATTCGGATTAGAAAGGGGAGCGGGAGGAGGGAAGAGGTATTGTTTTGCTACAAAGTGCAGCAATTGCACTTATTATCTACCGTCCCAAAGCGCATAGTGGTTCACAAGATAAGCGCATAGTGGTTCACAAGATAATTAGCATTCTTTGCCCCAAACATGCTGGGTATTCATTTTACCGATCCCGGAAGGATGGAAGGCTCAGTCAACCTTGGTCCATCAGGATTGAACTCACAACCTACATGTTATGTTCAGTTTAGTCAGAGAACGGGAGGCGCTCGTTTTGTTGCCTGAGATGGAGCATCGAGTGGTGACACTTTCTCCCCCACCCCACCCCCTCTGGTACAAGTTACAGTAAAACCTCAGATAACACTAAAACCTGGTTCCACAAGTCTTGGTGTTATATGATTTTTAGTGTTATCTGATCCTCTATGGGATCCATAGAGATACATTGTAACCACACAGGCTTTAGCGGTTGTTATCTGAAGCATCCCATAGGATCTTAATGTTATCTGATGCAATTCTTCCCCCCAGATTCCTTAATGTTATGCGATTTTAGTGTTATTCGATACTAATGTTATATGAGGTATTACTGTATTTTAATTTAATCTTTAGACTTGTATGCCGCCCCACTCGCAGAGCGACTCTGGGCATCTAATAGAGATGCAAAGTACTGTATACAGCTACAGGTTGCACACAGTCATAATAAACACACTACAGATTCCACAGTCATAATAAACATACAGTAATACCTCATATAACATTAGTATCGAATAACACGAAAATCGCATAACATTAAGGAATCTGGGGGGAAGAATTGCATCAGATAACATTAAGATCCTATGGGATGCTTCAGATAACAACCACTAAAGCCTGTGTGGTTACAATGTATCTCTATGGATCCCATAGAGGATCAGATAACACTAAAAATCATAAAACACCAAGACTTGTGGAACCAGGTTTTAGCGTTATATGAGGTTTTACTGTATTATCATAAATCATCACAATTTCAAAAGTATCAATAGCACAGTAGCAATCAAAAAGAATTAATATCACAGCATTGCAAAAAACATAGCAAAAACAAAGGCCACATTTGCTAAATCTCGTATGAGCAGTCCCAGAGAAAGGGGTTAAGAAAAAGTTCATTTTTCCATAGCCTGCCAATTATTCTGGCAGCTAAAACTACTGTAATTACAGATAAGTCCTAGTGTACAAAGAAGGAGCTCATTTTATCTTAAGAGTGAGATTTTTCTGTTTCCAGTGGAAATAACAGAATTTAATGTTCTGTATTATAAACAGATGAGCACTGAATCCTAGAGTCAGATACGACTGGCTTTTGAGCAAGGTTGACATTTACCTTTATTATTTTATTAGTGATATCAAATATTTGATGATAAACTTAAGTTGTTCACCACATATCAAAATAACAGTACATTATTGTACAGTACATAACATTTATTGTACAGTACATAACATTAAGGTAACAATATTTCCTGTCAGAACTACAGGATTAAGCTTAAGACATATCAGGTCTCGTATTGTATTTTTAGCAGCAGAAGTAAATATTTTTACCTTTTCCAGAATTCAGTCTTTTGAGATAGCCTAACTCTGAATTATGAAAGATCTAATTTGCTATATAGTCTTGCTTAACTTAAAAATTATTCTCTCAATTGAATTTTTATCTCATCTTATCTTTAGTTGGCTATTCTACTGTAGCAATCAATTATGTTGTTGACTACGAGGAAAAGAAAAAGGTAAGACTCTTTTTTTAAAAAAAATGTTCACATAAAGCAGCTTCCTGGTGTCTCCTGCTAGTACTGCTGTATTGGTTGAGGATGCTGGAACTTGTAGTTCATCATCATTACAAAACACAAGGACAGAAAGAGCAAATTATGGGGTCATTTAGGTGATTGCCTCTAAAGACAGTGAAAATAACTACAATCTGCTAGCTCTGGTCTGGCAGTAGTGGTGCAACTGTTTTGCAAGTGTAATTAGAACTAGCAACCATGACAGTTGGCCGTGCTGCGTGGATGTTTCTGAGAAAGATAATCTGGAAAAGCTACATATCCCAGCTCTGAGCCTAATAGAGAAGATAATTTTGGTAGGGACAGGGACCAATTTGTTCTGTATTCTTGTTACCAAACGAAAGAAATACAGGAGTGCTAGAGAAGAGGGTGATTGCAGTACTTGTCATTCTTTCAAATAGGACACAAGAAGTGCTATTTGATTTTTTAAAGGACCACAACACTTTCTTTTATGTTGCAAAGCAGATAATTATTCAGAGGTTTTAAAACAATTTTTAAAACTACACAGACTTGGTAGGAAGACGGAGGAGGCCTTGATGTCCTCAAAGCTTCAAAGACGCTTGAACTTCCCTGTACAGTCCTGCATATTGAATGCATGTAAGAGAAAGAAACACATGGACTTTCTCATCTGATAACCTGTCAGTTATGCATCTATTCTGTAGAGAAGCAAAAAAAAAATTCCCAAAGGTTTCTCTATTAATTTTAATAAGGGAAGTATTTAATACATGGAAATACCATAGCTCTACTAAAATAGAAGTAACTTGCTCACCCCACCATCAGGTGTAAGCACTTGTAGGAATTATGGATGTTATGCACAGAAGTCAGCACATGTTATCTGATTTCCCTTCTGGGGTGTTCAGTGAACAAAAGAGAAGGAGTGAGAAAAAGTATAAATAAGAGTGGTTAAGGAACAGTAAATACTAATACGAATTCTATAATAATATGGTTTTTAGGCTCCTCTGATAGAACAGATTTAAATAGCAATCCTCTATATTACATACTTGGAAGTAAACTCTATTAAATTCTGTAGGATTTCCTGTTGATCAGCATCATAGGAGTGTGCTGTTATCTTAATTCATTACTAAGGCTCAAGTATGCTTTTAAATTTGGCCTTTGCCACCTTTTCAGCCTGCACCACTTTTTCAAACCATCTCATGCAATGTATAGAAATACAAATTCATCTTAATTTGTTTTAATTCTATTATGCTTTATTAAGTATAGTTTTTTCACATATATGTCCCTTATGTCTATTAAATGTCTTTTTTATACACTTTTCTCTAGGAAATTGTCAAACCAATGTCTCCTGGAGAATTGTTTACAACCTTGCCTGTTGTGCAGGTACCAGTCAAATTGTTTATATTATTCACTTGTTTTTAAATGCTCATATGGTTCTATAAACCTTTGCTGAAGTAGTAATCCTAAATTCACATTTTTGGAATAAATTCCAAGCAAATATATTCTCGGCATGCTTGTGATTGTGTTTATGTCTGTCTGCCAATTCGACTGTCTGAAAGCAAGGTTCTAGAAAAGCCTGTTCTCTGTTACCTTTGCTTTTTAAGTGTAGGGAATTATTTTGTTCTCATTATGGATTACATTTTCATACTCTTGCAGTTAGATGGGGATACAGTATATTGGTAAAACTTGGCACTCCAGCTGTTCTTGAACTTCAATTCCCAGACTTCTGGGAATTGAAGCCCAAGAACACCTGGAGTGCCAAGGTTCGTCATCATGGGTATACAGTAATACCTCACATTACGAGTAACTCGCATAACAAGTAACTCACTTAGCGAGCAGCATTTCCCCCAAAATGTCTGCCTCGTTGAGCGAGCAAAACCTCGCTTAACGAGAACAGATCCATCTGCTATCTGCGGAGGTGTGCCACGGGGAAGTGTTTCTCTAGCAAAGGCACTCCTCTGCAGAGAGCACAAGGTTGTGTGGCTGGCCCCTCTCCCGTTTCAGCAAGTGGAACAGGGAGACAGCCTTTCGGCAATTGCAGAGGCATGTCCTTCCCCAAAGAAGCGCTTTCACACGGAGAAGCGCATCTCAGTGGGGAAGCAGTTCTCTTGCAAAAGGCATCCCTCCGCAATTGCTGAAAGGCTGTCTCCCTGGTCTACTTGCCGAAACGGGAGAGGGTCCAGCCAGCCAGCCTTTCGGCAATTGCAGAAGGGTTTCTTTCATCATAGAAGCGCTTTTCCGTCGGGATGCACGTCTCTGGCGAAAGGCACCCATCCTCAACTAGAGAAAGGCTGGCTGGCTGGCTCCTCTCCCGTTTCGGCAAGTAGACCAGGGAGACAGCCTTTCAGCAATTGCGGAGGGATGCCTTTTGCAAGAGAACCACTTCCCCACCAAGATGCGCTTCTCCGTGTGAAATCGCTTCTCTGGGGAAGGACACGCCTCTGCAATTGCCGAAAGGCTGTCTCCCTGTTCCACTTGCCGAAATGGGAGAGCAGCCAGCCAGCCAGCCTTTCTCTAGTTGAGGACAGGTGCCTTTCGCCAGAGACATGCATCCCGACGGAAAAGCGCTTCTGTGATGAAAGAAACCCTTCTGCAATTGCCAAAAGGCTGGCTGGACCCTCTCCCGTTTCGGTAAGTGGACCAGGGAGACAGACTTTCAGCAATTGTGGAGGGGTGTCTTTCACACTTTCTTGCACGGTACCCTGTAAAACAGGGGTGCCCAAAGTACGGCCCTCAGGCTGGATGCGGCCCCCAATACCAATTCATCCAGCCTGTGAAGCCCTTGTCACTCCTGGAAGTGGGAGTAAAACACGCCTGTATGGGCGCGTTTTATTTCCACTTCCAGGAGTGACAAGGGCTTCACAGGCTGGATGAATTGGTGTCGGGGGCTGCATCTGGCCCCCAGGCCTTAGTGACCAGCTCCCTGAACTATGTGATATGCCCGCGGCCCAAAAAGTTTGGGCACTCCAGCTGTAAAATAATCCTTTTTTAAAACTTTATTCTTGATATGTGATGTTTTAAAAGTTGAAGTTTAATGTTTGGAATATTATTGTTTGATTTAACATGTCCCTGCACGCTACAGTATTTGTGCTGTTTAAGTGCACTTTATAAATAATTTTGAACAAAAAAAACTTTTTTTCAAGGCTTTTTTCTGAGGTCCAGAACAGAATTTTGGTTTTTCAATGCATTCCTATGGGAAAATTTGTTTCGTTTAAAGAGCAACTCGCTTAAAGAGCAATCCCATGGAACGCATTTTGCTCTTTAAGCGAGGTATTACTGTATTCTAACATCTATGACCAATGCCGTACCACCTTTGCCTCTTTCAGTGGTTCATAAGTGTTCGTTAGGGTTACGCCTGGAAGTTCTGAAGGTTGCCATTGCCTATCTCTGAATCTTTGAGGGTTAGTCTTTGATCTCTCATCCCTTCCTCTAATTTTGACAAATATGGGAGGGGAGTATTACAGAAAAAAACCCATTGTTCACTGTTTTGGGTTGAATTAATTAAAAATGGGAAGGGAGCTGGACTCCTTTGGGCTGAAGGAGAATTTTTGAACTGAATATGTTTTTTAAATAAATAATTTTAGAATGTAGGGGTGCTGGGGGAGTAGTAGGGGCATATTTAGGGCCCTGGAGCTTTATTCTCTCTCCAAGCTATATGCTGCCCACCCTTGGTGGGAGGTCATGCTGTGGAACATTTCTACCTGTTTAAAAGGCCACCTCAAGTAGTATGGCATCTGAAACATGAAGGGTTAAAAGTACAGTAATGCCCCGGATAACGCTAGTACCAGATAGCACTAAAACTGCATAACGTTACAAGATTTTTGGAAAAATCTTGTATCGAATAACGCAATTTTTACCGTTATCCGATACAGTCGTTCTTAGCAGCAGGGTGGCTGGAAAGCTGAACGGGGTTCTCCGTTCAGCTTCCCAGCCACCCTCCAGCCTCAGAGGCACGGGTAGGGTGGCTGGAAAGCTGACAGGGGGCTCCCCCGTCGGCTTCCCCAGCCACCCCACAGCTGCAGAGGCAAGGGCGGGTGGCTAGGGAAGCCGACAGGGAGTCCCCGTCAGCTTCCCCAGCCACCCTGCAGCTGTAGATCGGGTCCTCTGATCTCTCTGGAGCAGGCAGGGGACACGATCCAAGCTGTTTCTGGGCTTCCCCGACGTCCTCAGCCAGTGCAGCAAGCCAAAACGTCAGGGTTCGAATCCCGACATTCTGGCTTGCTGCAGCCTCCAGGAAAACAGGGCGTTTTTTAATGTTGTGTGATCAATGCATCGCACAACGTTAAAAATCGGATAACGATGAGACTTGTGGAACCAAGTCTCAACGTTATCCGGGGTACTAGTCTACAACAGTTTCTTACTCTTAACCAACTTGTATGAGTTGTAGGTTCAGACCTCTGGAGGATCAAAGATCCCCTGCCATAGGTTCATCACTATTAAGAATCCATTGGTCAAAATCTTCTTGCATAGCTATGCAAGTAGAATAACTTTGGGGGGCAGATTGCATCAAGCTAAGAAATTATTGTAGACATTATCAATCTCATGCTTAGTTAGCTCAGTTTGAAACTGGTAATGTCTACAGAAGTTTCTTAACAGGTAGAGTACACTGTTTGTGCTACATCAGGTATGTTTTATTCCTTTGACAGTCTTGGAGGTCCCAAAGTAGACATTTTCTGTACAGCAACAAGAACTCAATTCAGTTTCTTTTCTGACCCTATATTTTAAATATTTTAAATATGCCAGCGGGCCCACACTAAACGTGTCCAGTTATGCGTGGAAAACCTATCCAGATAAAGGCATTGCCTGCAGCCCTTGTAGTTCAACCAAAGCAAATATGTATGAGCAACTGTTATGCACAGGGGGAGATGCTTTTGCATTGTTTGCAGCTGCTAATGTGGCTGAATAACCCCGTGCTTGTGAATTGCTGAGTAGAGCTAATGCTGCAATACCTTCACTTCTTACTCAGTTCACCATATGGCCTTGTTAAAAAATTTATGTCAGCGGGACCTTAGTTGTGGCCGAGAAACTGAACTAGCTTGCAAATGTCCATGTTTGCCTTTATTCTTTGTGACATGTCTCCTGTCTTTCCCCCACTGAGTGCAAGATAAGATATAAGCCCTGAAAAGTTGACCAGGCTATGAGTCCAACTAAATCATTTTGGTACCTCAAGCAGACAGTCCTCCAGGCCTCTCTTCTCAATCCTGGCTATAAGATCATTGTATTTTATGGCCAAGTTGGGATTTGGACTCAGGTGATCCCTGGCAATTTCTTACTTCCTAATAAGCTACGTGGCATGGGATCTAAGTAATTCTCCTTGTACAAACTGTAACCACTATCCCATGCAGATAAGAAATATTTGGATACAATTTAGGAAAGGGTTGGGTGTTCCCCACACACACACTGTAGCTCCCTGAATTGTACAGACACACGGCCAATGGCTATGTCAGCAGGAGGATAATGGAAGCTACTGTCGGGCCACGCCTCCCCTGGGACCGGGATAACACCGCGGACGGCCCCAACACCGCCACCCAGCTGACTGTAATTGGGCGCTAGGAGGGAAGGGATTGTAATTGTTTTTGGGAGGGAAGTGATTGTAATTGTTTTTATGACACGTATTGACAATGTTGATGTATTTGTCGTTATTTTGCTGTTTTATTGCATCTTACTGTATTTTCTGTGACATTTAATTTCAAACATTGTGATATATTGGAAATGTGTACATATTGTTGATTAGACTGTTGATGTTTATGAAATGTTATATTTGTGGGTTTTGTGAACCGCCCTGAGTCGGTTGCACCAAGTAGGGCGGCATATAAATTGAAATAATAATAATAATACTTTCCAGAAAAGTACAGTTATACCTCACTTAAAGAGCATAATGCGTTCCACAGGATTGCTCTTTAAGCAAAACACCATTGTAAATGACCAACTGTGAGGGGGATTGCAAACCCCGATTTATTTGTTAAGCGAGTTTTTGGTTGGTTTTATTTGTTAAGCGAAGCGAACATTCAGAGAAAATTATGCTCTTTAAGCGAGGCGCTCTTTATGCGAGGTTTGACTGTATGTTTTTTTAGTTCTGTCCAAAGTACAACCCTGCAGTGGCTTAGTGGTTAAGACACTGAACTTTGACGAGTAGAAGGTTGGCAGGTTAGCAGTTCGAAAACTGAGTGCTGCATGACAGAGTGACCTCCCGTCTCTCTCCCAGCTCCTGCCAACCTAGTACAGTAATACCTCGGATAACGTTTACCTCGGATAATGTTAAAATCGCATAACGTTAAGTAATCTGGGGAGGAGAATTGGATCGAATAACGTTAAGGTCCTATGGGATGTATCGGATAACAACCGCTAAAGCCTGTGTGATTACAATGTATCTCTATGGAGCTTTAACGTTATCCGATACATCCCATAGGATTTTAACATGCATCGTATAACACTAAAATTGGATCACACCAAGACTTGTGGAACCAAGTCTTAGCATTATCCGAGGTATTACTGTAGTTCAAAAGCAAAAAATTGCAAGTAGATAAATAGGTACCACTTCAGTGGAAAGTTAACAGGATTTCGTGCACTCCGGTTATCTAGTCATGCATGCCACATGTCCATGGAAACATCTGCAGACACAGACAGCACTGGCTCTTTAGACATAAACAGAGTACCAAACCCTAGAGTTGGATATGACTGGCTTTGAAGGAAGAGCGACCTTTACTTTTATCTTACCAAAGTACATCTTGTAAGTAAGGAAAAGAAAAATAAAGCCAACAGCAGAATCACTCAGTTGTGCAAATAACATTTGGAAAATCCTGCCCACTTTCCATCAGAGTAATTGCAACGCTAGGGCTTTAGAGCCTTCTCTGAATAAGGATGTGCTCGTTTTTAATAAGGAGAAACTACTTGACTCTTTTTTCCTGTCCTTGAATTGGTGGGGAGTACTTGTCCCTGAACAGCACAATTCTAACCCTTTTGTCTGACTGAAAATCGTCCCCAATTATCAACACTTCTTATGAGTCGAAGAAAGGGCATTCTGCTTCTATTCTTGACAAGAGGACATTTGTAGGCATCAGTTTTGAATGTAATTTGTTTTTCCATTTTTCTGTTAATGATAAGTAGGAGGCCTGTTGCCTAGGCTTCAGCTTCACCCCTTTATTCATGCTTTCTTCTTTACAGGGGAAATCCAAGCCAATTAAGATTGTATCAAGGCTCACGCTTGTTGTTTCTGATCCATCACACTGCAATGTTCTAGTAAGTTTCTAATGCTGTTCACAAGCTGGGTGTTTTTTTCTTCACGGTAAAGAGGGGGGGAAAGGGGGGGAGAATGTCGTGATTTAGAATCTGTTGTGCTCCATGTTGGTAGGTTAGAGATGAAAGGATGTTTCCTTTTTTCCAGAATGCATCGCTGACTTATGGAACACTCTTCCACCAAATCTACGGAAGGCCCTAAAGCAGGGGTTCCCAATCTTTTCAACCCGGGGTCATGCTCTCTCAGTCAGCTTTGAGGGCCAGATGGCCATTTTGCCCCGCCAACACGATGGGGGTAGCCATTTTGTCCCAACAGCTTCAAAGGGGCAGCCATTCTGTTTATCAAATGCCCATGAAGGGTTGATGGGCACATGAAATGGCTCCACGGGGTGGATCTGGCCCATGGGCCTTAGGTTGGGGACTCCTGCCATAAAGGCATAATTAAGTTATTTGTTTTAAAAGTCTAACATATTATTTCTAGTAAGACAAAAATTAATAAAAACCTTAGGTATGTACTGCTAACAATAACAATTTAATGGAATATTTCTTAGTTAAAAGCACAGGACCATATGCGTTTGCTTTCTGAGGCAGAACAGAAAATGTTGCTCCACCCCACCCAGTCAAAATTAACAATATCCAAGCTAAAATAAGTCACCTTGGCATCTGAAGCAGGGAGTTCCTCAAGTGTCTTTTCCCGTCCCTGGCAGTAAAAATAAAACAGACATTTGCTTCCTTTTCATGACATAAAACCCTATTGCCTAAAGTTTATTTAGCTGCCCCACTCTAGGCCATGGTAGATCAGACCCTGAAAATGTACATGGATCTCAGTTATGGTACTTCAGGATTGCCAGAGATGAGTAGTGGGGATCTGTACCATTCTTGCAGTAATATAGTTGTTGCAGTTATGTGCTGTAAAGCTATCTTCAGTGTGTGGTGATCCTGTGAATGGATGACTTCTTAAATGTCAGACATAGCTTTTGTTAACTTACATCCATAACTTCCTTTATGGAATCAGCCTGCCTCACATTTCCTCTTTTCCTGCTGCCTTTCCCTCATTTTATTGTCTTTTCTACCAAGTCTGCCTTCCTCATAGTTTACTGAACTGTGCAATAACACATTTGTTAGTCATCTGTGCACAGACAACTATGGTGTGTGTGTGCGTGTGCGTGTGCGTGTGTGTGTGGTAATAATAAACTTCTGAACCTAGTAGTTATTTGGAGGCTTTTATTTGACCTACAGTACACTAATGGTTGTTTTATAAGTCAAATCTCCACCGCATTAAACTCCATGAAGTAACTGCATAGCACTGCTATAGGAAACATTTATTTATTTATTTATTTATTTATTTATTTATTTATTTTACAGACTTATATGCTGCCCTCCTCAAAGAGACCCAGGGCGGCTAACAAAGGTTAAAAGAGACATAAAAACACAATATAAAATCCAGTTAAAATTAATATTAAAATATTAAAACTAAGCAAGTTAAAAGATTTTTTAAAATTCATACGTTGAGAGAAGGAGGGGTCAGATGAGCCAACAAGCCGATGCAACTGTCTGTCAATGGTACAACCAGAGAGCCTCTCCGGTCCACTCTGGTGGGACGGACAGATAGTAGGTAGGGTCAACCAGTTATCTGACTTCATGAACACTCAGAGCCAATGACTTAGAGTGTTCATTCTCTTGCTTCACAGTCCAGTGGGTGGTCTTTAAGGTCTTGTGAGTACAATGAACAGAGACTGCCAGCCATAGCAATTTTTAAAAAATACTTTCCCCCACTATGTTGAGTCTTTACTATTTTATTAGTTTCAATTTTAAAAGAGGGATTTAGTGTAATTAATTATAAGGTGTTGGGAAAATGTTATTCCTTATTTAAAGATCACCTGCACCTGACATCAGAAGCTCTTTGGAAGGGCATCTGAATATAATATGCTGTCCCATAGATTACAAGATGTTTCAAATGTGCTAGGTAACAACAACCTTGCTCGTAAAATAATAAATTCTGTTCATGACACCAGATGATTATCCCAATGTGTGTAATGGCAACATAATTAATGGTACCAAATCAACATACGACTACGTCAAATAATTTTGGTAGTAATTCTCTTTTATTTAATGTTCCTTTTTGGACAGTTTCTCAAATGAGGCTAATGTTCTCTCCCCCAGTCCCCCACATTTACCTCTTGAGAGTGAATTCTTAGGGAATTCTTCATATATATAGGCTATATATAGAAAAATAGAAATTCTAAAGTTTCTGTTGAAAGTTTTAGCTTCCTTTCAAAATCATTTTTAAACTGCCTATTGCTTTTCACAGCTTTGCTGTTGCAGGGAGTAAGTTAAAGAAAATACTGTCCATGGAGTTCTGTCAGTCCAACAGTAGAGGCAGCAGGGTTAGAGTTTCTGCTTTGCTTTAATCTGGTTTAGTCTGATAAATATTCCTTTGTTTCTTCCTCCACCTAGAGAGCAACATCAACAAACATAAAGTTTTATGACATCTTTGCTGTATTTCCAAAGAATGGGAAACTCTTTCATGTAAGTTTGGTGGAAATATATTAGTTATTGTACAGTACATCTAAAATGGGCTGCAGAGGATAGGGGTGCCTGGCATGCAATGGTCCATGGAGTTACAAAGGGTTGGACTCGATTGTGCAACTGAACAACAACAAAAACAACAATTCTAAAGTGTTTTGTGAAAGACGGGACATGATATTGCAGGAGCCTAGGAGACAATAGAATTGCTGACAACAACATTTATCAGGACCCCTATAGAATAGAAATACATTATTCTATAGTTTAGCCATTTGTCTCCCAAGGCTATTGACTCAGGTTTGGTCTTGGGGAAGGAAGCTTCCAAATCACTGACATGATGGGAAGATTTCTTCACACAGTTTTCCCCGATTTCTTCCCTTCCAGATCTGTGGCACTGGCTTAGGCTTCTGGGAACTGAAGTCCAAACACCAGCATTTGGGAAACACTGGTGTAGTCCATTCTAAGGGCAAGCCAGACACTAATGCCAATCAACTGCTTGGCAACAGTGTATTAGTAAATAGTTATTAGTGGTGCAGATTGAGCCCTTCAAACCTATCTGTTGTTATAAAAGCAATTGATCTTATTAATTAGTGATCAGTAAAGGTGAACAAATCTGTATTGTTTGGACTACAGCTCTGAGAATTTTCTAAAACCAATTGACCACTGCAGGCTTCTATTACAGGTAATTGTGTCAAAGTAAACAAACAGTGAATGTTGGGGGATTTGATCTGTATCCCAACCCTGATGGAGGGACTATATGGCTTTATTTCTTTCACCCATATTGTCAAACAAATCTAGAATAGACCCATGAATTGAGAGAAAGGGAAGAAGCTCACTTTTGGTCCATTCCCCTTCATGCAGTGTTTCTCAACCTTGGGCCCTCAGGTGTTCTTGGACTTCAATTCCCAGAAGCTCAAGTCGGCACACCTGCTGATCAGGGCTTCTAGGAATTGAAGTCCAAGAACTTCTGGTGGCCCAAGGTTGGGTAACCTTGCCCTAATACTGGGTATGTCTCAGTCCAGTTCCTTTTTGATAGTACGGACATAAGAACACAGACCTGCCTTATACGGGTACTAAGGAAGGTTTTGAGAGGATGCAAATCAATTTTTTTTAATGGTGAGAAATGTTGTGTAAATGATCCTTACTACTGTAAAATAAGATATTAAAGAATGGCTCGAGTTTTATGTATTTGGGGCTTCAAGGAGCGCTTTGGTGTGGCAGAAATTCTCCTGTCCACCAGGTGATGCTGTTGTGCTTATTTTGGGAGGTTGTGGGGAAAAGAATAAAATATAGACAAAAGAAGAATACTGTACAGGTATTCTTCCAATGTCACCTTTCCTGGAATAGTTTTGTTTTTAGCTATGAATGCCTAGTATTTTACATTTGTGTAAGGTTGTGAGAGAGTCATCCCACAACTTTCAAGACAACTTACATTGCTTTTGTGGTGACAGCGATCTTGATCTTGATAAATATTGCGAGAGGATTATATTCCTATGGTGTTTTTCTCTGTTTAGGAGAGATGCAGTGGGGTGGGGAGAGAAAGTTGATTTCCTTAGAGCGGTTGTGTTCTGCTTTAGTACAGTTCAGTGCAAATACTTGGAGGAGAACTTACAGCAGTGATGGCAAACTTTGGCATTCCAGCTGTTCTTGAGCTTTAGTTCCCAGAAGCCTAAGTCTTTGAGAAATCCACATGACTGGGTTTACTATGCATATGCTGGAGTGCCAAGGTTCACCATCACTGACTTACAGGCTTATGGTTTGTGTTCAGATGTGCCATTTTCCCAATTAAACTGTGTTTTTTAATATAGGTGGCTTGCACAACCTTAGATGTAGACCTCGTGTGCATCAATGTAACTGAAAAGCTGCCCTTCTACATCAAGAGACCATCTGTTAATGTGGTAAGATAGCCTGGAAATGTTGCTATTTATGTATTGTGGTACCCTTGAGGCTTACACATTTACTTCAGGGTGAGCATTTGTGGGCTGTAATCTGCTTCATCAGGCTGATGGAGCATAACTGAGATGAAAAATTTCTGTGTGCTATGCTGGGATCCCTTTTTATTTTTCTTGTATTGCTTTTTCCCTTCTATGTTTTTTCTTGCTTCTTCAGAATCTTAAGTAACTTTGGAAAAGCACTCTGATTCCCTATTTGAATCACTGGCGGGAGTGGAGGTGGCCCTAGCCCAGGGGTGCCCAAACTTTTTGGGGCGTGGGCCAGTCACATGTTTCAGGGGGCGGTCACTATGGCCCATGGGCCGGATGAATTGGCATCAGGGCCAGATGCGGCCCATGGGCCGTAGTTTGGGCACCCCTGCCCTAGCCTTTGCTTTTACAAGCAAACCAGCCTCTCCTCTCCACTTCTGTAATTTTGCACAGGCTTGTAAGAGTGGTACAAGTTTAAATCTTGGGTCTAAAGTGAAGCCCAGGTACTGCAGCCAAAACATTGTGAGTTTTATTTTGACGGGGATCAAAGATTGACTCAGCCTTCCACCCTTCCAAGGTCATAAAATGAGTTCCCAGCATGTTTGGGGCAAAATGTTAATTACAATATCTTGGAAACCGCCGCGAGAGTGCACTGAGCACTATGGAGCAGTATATAAGTGTAATTGCTATTGCTTACTCCTGGCCTTTATATCACACTAGAATCCCAATTCTGGGTTCGCTCTGCTTTTCCAACCCTATTTTAATGCACATGCCTTTCAAGTTTAGAGTTGCTGCAAGGGAATGGTTAATGCTTCAAAAACCCATCTACGTTAACAGGGAGTATTTTTTAAATGTGTGAATTGGAGGTGAATGTGTGTGTCTTTATTTCTTTAGCAGATGCTTGATTCCATAGGCTGCCTTCCTTTTACAGTTGAGGGAAGAAAAGAAAAGGCATCAATAATAAACAGTGGCTGTGCAACTTGATATGTAACTCTCCTCCCTGCCTGATTATGATTCTTTTCTTTCATGTGAAGGCAATAGATCGAGGCCTCTACTTTGAACTTGTTTACGTGCCTGCCATCAAAGACTCCACCATGAGGAGATACACGGTTTCTAATGTGCTTGGCCTAATGCAAATCTGCCGCGGAAAGGTGAGATTAAAAATGAAAGTGGTTGCCCTGTTAGCTTGCCTCTGAACTATTTCCAGTTTGCTCGTTGGCCAGGGTGCAGGGAACATGAACCTTTTTATTTGGAATAGATATGAAATTAATGAGCTTGTCTGCCAACACTGCTGAAAATGATAGCTCTGTTTCTAGTGTAGATGAAAAACAATTTCTTGTTCAGTTTTATTGTTTTGTCATCTGAAAAGCTGTGGAGGGATCAAAAGTCAGAGCTGTGGATATGCTTAGCTGTAAAAACAAGTGTTTGGTGCTTTCACCTTTGATGGCTGTGACTCTGTTGGAAAAAGTAGAAGGGAGGGTCTGGATGAAGTAATATATGCTCCCCCCCCCCCCAGATAGTGTTGGATTACAGCTCCTATCAACCTTACTCAGTATTATATCATAGTCCACTATCCGTTTAACATTTTCCTCTTGCCTCTTCCAGCAGTGGTCCTGATGCTCTGCATCCTCAGATCTTTGAATCAGGAGTGTTGAGATGCTGTCAGGTGGTAGATTTAGAAAAAAGAATAGGAAATGATTTCCCTCTTCATGAAGCCTTCTTCCTCTTGTCAAACAAAATCTCAGCATTTCTTGGTTGTAATGTTAACTTTAGAAAGTAGCTCCCCATTTCCTTTTCCGTTATTCCTCATTTATTTATCAGTTGGAGAAGCAACGCATTCACTTGTTTTGACGGCACTGTAATCTGGTCTGGTCGCCTTGTGCACTTGGAGAATGTTCATGTTTGACATGAAATTAAAATTAAATAAATTTGTGATGAGGAAGGATTCTGGTGATGAGTGAAAAATTAAAAGGTTCCCCCATTCCCACCCCGGTTTTAGACAACATTAAAAACTAGCTCATTTAAATGTAAGTTATTGAATATATTTCCTTTGTTTTGCCAATATCAGGAACGATAAGTCTCGTGCTTGGTCACAAACAACCCCCCCATTCATTTCTTGCACTCCTCACAACACCCCTGTGTTATAAGTTAGGCAGAGTGAAAGGAGAGGGGGTGGGGAGAGAGAATGGTGACAGGTCACCCAGTGAGTTTCATGACTGGAGCCAATATTTTACTTCTCCCCACAGTCTGAGTCTAACACATTCAATAGTGCACCATGCCGGTGCTTGGGATTCCAAGTAAAGAAGACCTAATTTTCCAGTCTTAAATTATGCAAACTAAAAAGATTTGCAGATTGAAAGTTTATCTTCTAACAGACAAATTAATCTGATGTATGGCCGTAACATTTTTCTTTCGTTTCCTAGAATATAGTTCTGTCCAGTGGAGCAGAAAAGGTAAGTGTTATTTGTATGCTTGTGCATATGTGTACTTAGTTAATTTTGTAAGGATTCGTAAGCAGACTTGAGATCCATCTTACATGATCTCTTTATATTTCTGTATCCTAAGCAAAGTATTAACACATAATACCTACCCATACATTCTATTAGCTCACTCCTGGTCTGTGTGGATGCCCCAAGTTAATTTCCTTTTGTCTTAGCAATGGGAGGAGAAGTACTTTCCTCCCCATAGAAACTGCCCTCTAGTAAGCCTGCCAAACATCTTCTTGGCAAGCTGGTGGGGACGTGCCATGGAGCGAAAGAAGACATATGAAGAGTTACATTCCAATGTATTTTTCTTTCCCTTGAAGATCATGCTTTCCACCCTGCCCACCAGTTGATCCTGCAGTGTCTCCCTGTTGGGATGGGTGGTGGTCTGGGCATCTCCCTCAGAAGACAGAGCTCTGGACCACCAGCAGTGTGGAGTCTGTTATGAGCATGGTCAATGTTCTCATTTGTTATTCAACTATATAGAGGAGATTGAAACTCCCCTGTCTCTGTGCAGTGAGGAGGGAACTACTAGGGCAGTGATGGCAAACCTTTTAGAGACCCAAGTGCCCAAACTGCAACCCAAAACCCACTTATGTATCGCAGTGCCAACAAAGCAACAGAGGAGGGAGAAAGTGCCTTCATTGGGCTGGTGGGCAGAGGGGTGGGGTGAACTCTGTGCTGGGGGAAAGAGAAAGTGCTCCCATTGGGCTGCTGGGCAGAGAGGCAGGGTGAACTCTGTGCTGGGGGAGAGAGAAAGTGCTCCCATTGGGCTGCTGGGCAGAGAGGCGATGGGAAACTCTGTGCTGGATCAATGGCACACATGCCAACAGAGGCCACATCTGGCACGCATGCCATAGGTTTGCCATCACTGTACTAGGGAAAGAGTGGGGGAAAGGCTGTGTATAAATGCTCATAATCCCGAACATGTGCTACCTGTATCAGGGCAGAAGGTTGTCCCCCCCCCCCCCGTGACAATGAGACATCTTGAGATGGGAGAGGTTGGATGTTTTTTTGACAAAACTCCCCAAATCCCACAGACATTGCCATGCTGGTTGTGGAATTCATAAAATTCCATATATAGTTGGAAGGGGCCTTTTCGGCCATTGAGACCAGCCCCCTGCTCAATGCAGGAATCCGAATCAAAGCATACCTGACAGATGGTTGCCCAACTTTCTCTGAGAATATCTTATGTTAAAAAAAACCCCATATAATATGTCCTTTGTCTAAAGTCAATCATTGTACTGGGTTTTCTAGCCACTCTGTTGCGTAAACTCTTGACCATTAGGTGGTATAAATAATTACAAGGTACCAACAGCCACTGTTGACATAAATTAGGTCTTTGACTTTGGGGAAAACTGGTTATGCTGCTAGCCTCTACCTTTTGATTAGGCTGCTTTGTAGACATTGTGCAGTGCCCTGACTGCCAAGTATACAATTACCGATTGATGTTCTCACAACTCTGCTACTGTGTTTTGATTTTCTCCTTCAGCCTCTACAGCTCCGAGGCCCATATGACGTGGCGAACTTGTATCCTTTCAGGGTGTTTATCTATAGGTGGTCTGCCTGCTCTCCTCCATCCTAGCAAAGAAGCTATAGATGCCTTTATGGTGCAACAAATCAATTTGTATACAGAAATGCTTTAACACAGTGCTCCAAACAGGTTTTAACTATTTACAGTCAAGGTTGGCCACCAGTGACTTTTCTATTGCATTATACACTCAAAAGATGTATGCTGCTGCTTATGATATGTATAATATCTTTTAAATGCTATGTTGTTATGATACGATATGTATAATATGTTTTATATGCTATGTTGTTTCTGTGAGCCACCCGGACTCGCGTTGTCAAGTGGGCGGCATATAAATCTAAATATTATAACAACAACATTCTCTTGGCAGTGAGAGTGCCTGGCTGGGCAATTCTCCATTGACCCGGCTCTCCCATTAGGTCTCCTGATGATCCGCTCATCATTGCTCCCAATGTTCCCTCCTGCCCCCACCCCACTCCCCATCGGGAGGCTTGTGAGGTATTTTAGTCCTAGCATGACATTTTGACTCCTTCATTTATATTTAAGGAGGACCCACACAAGGACTGGAGAGTTAGTTCCATTCAGAAACTCTCCAGTCCTTGGGTCCTCTTTAAATATAAGTGTTCACCCCACAGGAAGCCTCAAATCCTCTTGCTCCGGGTGCCTTCCATCTGACTTCTCCCTTTCTTTATCTCTCTTCCTTTTATCTCCCTCTCTTTCCCAATCCCAGCTATTCCACCTCTTTCTTCATTGCTGTCAACTCCTTCTTCCACCACTTCCACTTTTATTCCATCCTCCTCTTTCCACATTTCTTCCACAACCATAAAACCCTCAGCCTTTTATGAGTTATCCCAACCCCAGTCCACTGGGGAGCTAGAGTCTCCAACTCTGGTCTCTCGTCTCCCGGGTACAATGAAATGCCATATCTGTCAGGGTCTCCTCTTGTATAATCAAGAGTGTATTAACATGTCACCTAAATTGTCGGCAATAGCATATTCTGTGGGAAAAGTGAAGGCCAGTCTTCCTAGTAGATGAAGGGAGCCACATTTGGAGCCTAAAGGCAGGGGAAGCAATGTGCTAGTGGTTGGCAAAAGAAGTGAGAGAAAAGATATCTTTTGGGGAAGCTAGACCACACTCATCCAGTCGGCCTGAGAAAGGTAACTGGACAAAGTTGAAGAGAGAGTGACCTGGAAAACTATAATGACCTGGAAAAGCTACTGTACAGTGGTATAAAGTAGAGACAGAAAGTATGGATGTGCCTTTGAGTATTTTTGGGACTCACGAACCAAGAGAATATAGTTTGATTTCCACAAAACTACATGTTCCTATAGATAAAATTTCCATTACAGTAAAACCTCAGATAACGCTAAAACTTGGTTCTGCAAGTCTTGGTGTTTTTTAGTGTTATCCGATGCATGTTAAAATCCTATGGGATGGATTGGATAACGTTAAAGCTCCATAGAGATACATTGTAACCGCACAGGCTTTAGCGGTTGTATCCGATACATCCCATAGGATCTTAACTTTATTCAGTGCAATTATCCCCCCCCCCCCCAAGATTACTTAACGTTATGCGATTTTAGCGTTATTCGAGGTATTACTATACTTTATTTTATGGTTTTATTTCGTTATTCCCTTGCTATTATTCCCTCACTGCTACAGACATGTGAAATAGTAACAAACCTGAGTTTAGACATCCCAGTACTAATTTAGATTTACTATTATGAATGAATAAATAATAGTATTAAATTAGCTTTTTAAAGAAAAATGTACCAGCCTACCAAATTTCAAAACATGAATCCATATCAGATATCAGTAGACTGGGTGAAAACTAGTTGTCTCAAAGTGTTGAATGATACTCGGTGCTGCAGTCACCTGTACCTGAAACATTGATCTAACCCGCAGCTATGCCAGACAGATGGTTTAGATTCTAGAACAGGAGTTCTCAGCCTTTTTAAGCCAGGGGCCGGGTCACGCTCCCTCAGACAGCTTTGAAGGCTGGATGGCCATTTTGCCCTTCCTCCACCACATGGCACTTCCTGGAGTGGTGGAGGCAGTGAGGGGCCATATGAAATGGTGCTGTAGGCCACATATGGCCCCCAGGCCGCATGTTGAGAATCCCTGTTCTAGAGGACTGAGGGTGAATTAAGAGTGCTCACCTGTAGTGAAGATTTGTATGTGCATCTTTCATTTGATTGATTTCCAAGTTCAGTTCTCTATTTTTGTCCCGGTTTGACTCTTGTTGAGCCACAAGGAAGTAGAACCTACCCATGCCATGAACCTGTTTTGCCCTCGTTGTGCAGTAAGAACCTTAACGTAATTGGCAGAGCGTGGCTCTTTGGTCTCTCTGAAAGCAACGCCAAGGCAGCTGTTTCAACAAATGGCAGAGCGGTTCTGCTTCATGGAGGTGAGTTGAATCGGTGCAACTGCTTACTATTGATCTTCTGAATGTAATTCATTGTAACATATGTGGCACCAAGGTAGGAGGAAGTAGGCATGCATGCATATGTGTGTCTCACACTTCTTGATGCAAGACGCTCATCTTCTTACGAACCTCTATTTCCCCCACCCATTGCTAGGTGTCTGCAATTATTTGAGATAAATGCATGTTTGCATACAAGTAGTAATTAAACAATTGAGTGATAATTTAAAAGAAAAGAATGCTAGCATTCAAAATAGGCTTTCTTGAATATTAATTGTGTCAAAATAAATAGGAATTGCACCAGGAAAAAAAATGTTTACAATGGTAATGGAAGACTGAAGCCAAACATATAGAAGAGAGTTTTCTCTTCCTGTGCTACCACCGAGTATAATTTTATTTTGCTGTTACCAAAGTTCCTGACATCCCTATTTTTCATTTAAAGGGAGGACTGCAGAAGCTTCAGCTATAGTTTAAGTTATTATTTGGAAAACAGCTTTATTATTATTATTATTATTATTATTATTATTATTATTATTATTATTATTATTATTATTATTATTATTATTATTATTATTATTATTATTATTATTATTATTTATTCGACTTATATACCGCCCTACTCGGTAAAACTGACTCAGGGCAGTTAACAGAACAAATATATAGTTGCAAGTTACACACAATCATAATAAGCAACACAATTTCAAAATATACAATATATACCCAGTAATACAGTCAAAATAAAACATCACAAATTGTGAATTACAGAGTATCACATCAATCTAGAACAAAAGGCATTTCAAAGACAATACATATTTGAAAAACATATTTCAAAATAATACACAGTTCAAAGCAAAACACACTTCCCTCCAGGCTACATAGTTCAGTGAAAAAGTCCGTTGGCAGCAGCGGCAACTGGGTCGGCGTTTTATGCCTGGCCCTGGCTACACTGCATAGGTGTTCCCCAGTTTCTCGAAGCCGGGGGGCCAGTCAGGCGAGAGAGTCCAGCCAGGGGTAGGATCCCGGGCACAGATGGAGAGAGTCCTGGGACTCCTTGCTGTGGCGGCCTCTCCACCCGCCCCAGATGGTTCCCGGACGGCAGCGGAAGCAAGGAAGTCCTGCTTTTAAGTCCCCACAGTATCAGTGAGAAAAATCCTGCTCTTTGTTTCTCTTCCTGGTTGCCCTGCAGATGTATTATAACACCCATCCTCTTCCTTCAGCACGGACAATTGAGCAGTTGTCATTCAGTATAATCCAGAGGGTCACAGCAGGTCCTCAAACCTGAAAACAGGAAAGTTTTTGCAGTTTGATGTTTAGATGGTAAAGGACTCCTTTTGCTCAAAGGCCAGTCGTATCCAACTCTAGGGGCTGATGCACATTTCTGTTTACAGCCAAAGAGCCAGTGCTTTCTGTGTCTGCAGACATTTCCATGGTCACATGGCAGGCATGACTAGAGGCTGGAGCACATGGAACACTTTTACCTTTCCCACCAAAGTGGTACCTGTTTATCTACTTGCAATTTCTTGCTTTCAAACTGCTAGGTTGGCAGGAGCTGGGACAGATGGCAGGCACTCACTCCGTCATGCAGTGGTCAGGCCTTGAACTGCTGACCTTCCAGTCTTCAAGCTCAGCATCTTAACCACTAAGCCACCACAGCCTGATTTAGATTGTATGGTTTCTAAATTCTTGTTGTGAATGTGAAATGAATGTGTAAATATTGTCTCTGCTTCAGTGGCTTAAAATACTGTAGGTTCATTGACCTCATGGACATACCCTGGAAGGTCATAGCCATCGTTTGCATTGATCTAATGCTGAAGCTTTATGTGCATCTCATAGCCATAATATCACATCTGCTCAGATAGGCAATGCTGACTATGGCAGGCCATTTGCACTCTTTTGTGGGAGTGGCCTCTTTGGTTGTACAGTTGTACCTCGCTTAAAGAGCATAATGCGTTCCACAGGATTGCTCTTTAAACGAGTTTGCTCTTTAAGCAAAACACCATTGTAAGTGACCAATTGTGGGAGGAACTGCGAACTCTTGATTTATTTGTTAAGCGAGTTTTTGGTTGGTTTTATTTGTTAAGCGAAGCAAACATTCAGAGAAAATTCTGCTCTTTAAGCGAGTTACTCTTTAAGCGAGGCGCTCTTTATGCGAGGTTTGACTGTACTTGTCCAACTGGACCTGCCAGCACAGGTTCTTCTATTGAGCATCTGGTTCTGTCTCCTTCCAGCCACCCTCTACAAGCACACCAAAATGTTACAGGGGTTTGGGATGTTTGAAATTGTTCCCTTTGTTTGATTTCAGAAACCAGGAAGACAGCCTCAGGCGTGGTTCACACAAAGAAGAAACCTCGGAGTTCAGAAGGAGACGAGGCCACTCCTGCCAGCAAAAAAGCCAAGACGGCTTTGTGATGAGCAGAATCTTCTCCTCGGCCTCCATCAAACCTTTCTGAAGCCTCCGTACTGCCACACTTGAATGGGGTGGATGGAATAACTTAAGACATTTCAACTACTCTTGTTCCTTATGTGAAGGAACAAATATTTATTGTAGCGGATTCTTAATAGGATTAGATGGACCAATTCTGACCATAGTCTTCAGAGACCTACATTGTGATTTATTTTTATGAGGGAGATTCTGTTCCTTAGCTGCCCTGTGGAAAGTGACAACATAAATTTTAAGAGGGACACCTCCCCAAAAAAGTATTTTCTCAACCAGTTGCTGTTTCTGCTACTCATTATATTAGGATTATAAATTCCTTTGATGTTATTGAACCAAGGCGGCTGCTTCTTCTTTTTGGGAGTTCATTCTGCAGTTCCTTTCGCCTGACCTAGTTTGCAGAAGATTAGTCAGCAACACAGGGTGGCTGTTACCAGGGTATGCCTGATTGTGGTTGAAAAATACAGTAAAACCCCAACTTACGTAAAAAGTCTGTTCCATGGGCTTTTACGTAAATTGGTTTTTTACGTAACTTGAAGCAAACCCATAGGAAAAATGGTTATTATTTTTACGTAAATCAAAGCAAACCTGTAGGGAAATGAATTTTTTTACATAAATCGAAGCAAATCCATAGGGAAATGAATTTTTACATAAATCAAAGCAAACCCATAAGAAAAATGAATTTTTTACATAACTTGAAGCAAACCCATAGGATATTGTGTTATGTAAATCAGGACATTTATGTAAACCGAGGCATAGTTTTAGCACAAAATCATTACGTAAGTCAAATTTTACGTAAGTCGAGGCATGCACGAGTCGGGGTTTTACTGTACCACAATCTTCGAGGGGACTCTTTCTGTATACCTCACTAAGACTGCTTAATAATCCTGATACCGATTCATAAAATTATTCCATAAATACGAGTTTCAGGGGCAGAACAACAAGTGTGTCTGTGTGAAGATACTCCTTGAATGTTGTTCTTCAGGTTGCTGGCAGTGTGTCAGAGAGAGCGGCCGAATGGAATGTTCTTGTCACATCCACTAAGGGCTGCGTTGTCGAGGTCCAGCGAACTATTTACAGTAATGCAACTGGAGAAAATTTGGGAAGGTAGTTGCTGTGGGTCTGGCTGCCTGCTTGATGGTCAGTGAGAAGCTACCCGGAACAAGGATCTGACATTGTACATTTGCTGACAGAAGTGGGTATGAGTTGTTGGTGGGAGAGAGCCTTATCCTATTTGCTTCTAAATCCTGCCTCAAGGTTTGCTGTTGGAAAATGTCATGCCTAGCTTTTGGAGGGCAGATCTGGAGAGAAAAGATCCCACTGCAGTCCTTGCTGCAGTGTTAGATTTAAGCTGATGGGATTGTAGTTCACACATAAGACACGGGGAATCGACTGCCAATCTGAAATGTAAGCAGCCATATTGACTGTAATCGGCACCTAGGAACTAAGGCTTGCCAGGGTATTTCTGCCTCATTATCTTAGAGCAGGGGTTTGCAAACTACAGCCTGTGGGCCAGCCTGCGGTGCCATTTCATACGGCCCGCTGTCCTCGCTCCCACCACTGCCGAAAGCAGCGAAAATAGTCGAAAATGCACCACCCTCACTCCTGCTGCCTCCAGAAGTGGCAAAAACATACGAAAACACGCCGTGAATGCACCTGCGGCTGTTGTGAATACATTTATGACAGTTGTGGGTGCATTTTATGGCAGCGGGAACCATGTGTCTGGCCCACTCAGCTGCCTGAGGGTGTGGTCCGGCCCACAGTGCAAAAAGTTTGAGAACCCCTGTCTTAGTGTGTCCGTTTCCCCATTGGACATCTTTATCTCCACAGTTTCTCTCAGGTAGATTGTAATTGGTGTGCTTGCCTCCCTGTGAAATCCTCCTCCTTTTCCTCTGCCTCATCACCAGTATGTTATGTTGATCTTCCTAATGCTTCTTTCCCTTTAAAAACAATGTTTAGTAGTCCTGCATTTGAGAATTCCACTCTCCAACAACAAGTGATAAAATGTACATGGAGAGATGATTGTGTGCAAAGGAAGGCTAGGGAGGGGGAAAGAATGATTCTCTTGTGACTTATCTCCAGGGCCAGGAGAAAAGTGGGAAGGGAGGGCAATTTTGGGAGGAATGGAGTATGTTCAGCCCCCCTTGTTGCATCACCAGTTTAAATTGCCTCCCCATTAGCTGCCTTCTTTGTACCTGTTCAGCTCAGCTCATGTTTTAATACATGACTTGTGCTGCTGTTGTAGCAAACTAGACTTGATAACAAGAGAGCAAAGAGTCAGAAGGGGCTTGTGGGGCAGCCATGCTGTGTCCTGAAGGCCTGCGGATCTGTGGTTATTTATAGGAGATGCTTTTTAACAGGCTGCAGGCTTGAAACGAACATTGTTAAGATTGCTTTTGACTTGAAATGGCTTCAGGTGTGTAGTTGCAGCTTCAAAAATATTACAGATCTATCTTGTTATTGATGTCCGTAGCCTGCAACTTTGCCTTATACGTGGGGAGAACTCACATTAGCTTGGGCTTGATTGAGTTGGAAATCCTTAAATGATGCTTACTTTGCATTACGTTTCTTTCCCCCCCCCCCCCACTGATTTTCCTCTTTTAATTTTATTAAGAAACTATCTACGGTACTTTATCATTTGTGAAATAGTGTGTGGGTTCACCTTCTGCAGTAGATGAGGGAAAGGGGGCTCAACCAGTTCAAGACTGCAACTGGTCCAGAATCCGGCTGCCCGGGTCGTGATGGGGTGCGGGCATTATGCTCGTGCCTCACCATTGCTTTGGGAGCTGCACTGGCTGCCAGTGTGCCTCCGGGTGCAATTCAAGGTGCTGGTTATTACCTTCAAAGCCTACATGGTAGTGGGCCAGGATACCTAAGAGACTGCTTTGTCCCAGTGACATCTGCCCATCCCACTAGAGCAGACCGGAGAGGCGCTCTGGTTGTACCATCAGCTAGAGAGGGAGAAGGAGGGCCTTCTCTGTGTCCGCTCCGGCCCTGTGGAACCTCCTGCCAACTGAGCTGCGCCTCCAGGCAGAGCTGCTGCCCTTTTGGAAGGGTGTAAAAGCCTGGCTGGCAGGGCAGGTCTGGGGTACTGGGGGCACAACTACCTCAGCCTGCTGGTTGGTTTGACCTCCCCCCCTGCTCCCTTAAGTTTTTAAGTTTTAAATTATACAAAGATTTAGTTGTAGTTTTAATTGGTTTTAATTATAGATTTTAAGAACTTTTAAAATTTTAACCTATATTGTTCTGATGTTTTTATGATGTGTTAAACCGCACTGGGTCGCCTTTGGCAAGGAGGGCGGTACAGAAATTTAAATAAATAAGACACAGGTACAGCATGACAGATTGAGTGTCCGTCTCTGTCCCAGCTCTTGGGGACATGAAAGGAGTCTCATTTGGTGTTCCCTGAATGGAGTTTCTTCCGCAAAAATCCTCTCAACCCAGAATAATTTCAGACATGGAATTATTATAGTGGCCAAGGCATTCTTCTTCTTATGTCAAACTGTTGATAATGAGCCCTCCAAAGATCCTTCCAAGAAGTCTTCTCAGTTTAACAGATCATAACTTTCAAGGACCTGCTTATCAACAAGTTGAAAACTTTGATCTTGTGAGTTGATTTAGCACTTCTAGCTGTTACTGCCAACTTAACAAGAGTTGACTGAAGACCCATTCATTCTGTGGATTTATGGTAGCTGGGATTAGCGTCTGTACCTGATGCAGCATTTCCATCCCACGTCTCTTCAGACAGATAACAGATTTCAGACAGATGAAAAAGAGTTTTAACTCTTAAACAGTTGTTTAATACAAAATGTACATAAAACGGTACAAATATACATTACCTTTCTTTTATACAGCATTGAAAATGATGCTGCCTTCCCTTGGCACCTTCTTATCCTGTCACCATCTTAAGGCGTGCAACTTACCATTCCAAACTATGTTGAAAATAGTTCCCACCGTATTGGATTAAAAACCAAGCCACTTTCCACAATAGAGTAGTTCAGGAAAGCAGGAACCCAACTTTATGATCTCACTTTACTTTCTCTTTCTGTACCACGATTCTCCAACCTCTGCTTTTTGCTTTTAACAGCTTTCTTTTGACAATTGCAACTCGGCAAACTGGGTGAGGGTGACAAATGAAAACCTGTTGAAAACAAGCTTGACGGGAACCTGCTAATCAGTTCAGAAACACTGTGGTCTTGTCTTTTAAAAAGAGCTCAAATGCTCCTTACTATGTCAGTAACTTCACTGTCTATATAACAGCAGTACCAAGAGGACATATTGACAAGAGCAAAGAAAAAAGCGTAAAGAAGCATTATGAGAGAAAAGAGAATGGAATACAAGATATATATGAAAATAAACAAAACAGCTTGAAATTGGCAGACTTTACTCCTCAGCTTGTAGTGTCACAGTCTTTCCTCTTTGTTCTGTTTAGGTGTAGCAAAGTGAGCAAAACAAACTACTTTTTTCCACCCAGTAAGTAAGTTGCTTTCAAGAGTACTGCTGTTCAATTCAGAATACAGGTAGTTCCATTTTTATAAGGTAGCCATCAGTCCACTGAAGTTTTGAGTCTCGTTTTCAGAATGTGTCTATTGGGGTGCTTTTGTAAGCATTATCTTTCAGGCTGTTGAATATTTCCTTGGTGCCATTTTGCCATTCCAGAACAAGATCCATTGGTGTTTGCTCCTCCTATATAGGAAAGTCAGAGGCATTGGGTTAATGTTCTGGACATGTCATCCTTGACTTCTTGGGTATGATACTTTTCAGAGGTAACAGTACATTCTTGTAGTAACATGTCTGCTCATCCTTCCCTGAAATAAATCTGTTCAGTTAGTAGATCTTTCTGGCCTTCAGTGTATATGCCAGGTCAGCTTTGTGTACACTAAATGTGCATGCAACATACACAAGTGGAATGTTCTTTTACTATGGGTTCTTGTCCCATGGAACACCCCACATACGCACATTTTTTATCCAACTGCATTTACACCCCACATTCCATCAGATCTGCAAGTACAGTATCAATGTTATGGCCTAGAAAGCCATGAAAAACCAAATCAGATACAAATCAACCAATTAGTTGCAATCAAATCCTAGTACACTCAATGGGTTTTTTTAACTTTCTTTTGGTATTCAGATCTTGTGTTTCCATGTAAAAAGAGGCTGATATCATAAAAACAAGGCATCATGTAGCTGTCACAAACAAATACTAAGGCATTGACTTTGTTTTCTGAATAATTATTTTTCTTAATATTGTAGGAATATTTTTGACAGTAAACTAAAGATGATGGACTACTTACAGCATTCTTTATGTTTAGGTTGGCACCATACAGAATCAGGAGTCGAATCATTTTATAGCGATTCAGTCTCACTGCGTCATGCATAGGAGTATCGCCCTCCTAGAACAAGGGAAAATAATTTGGTAGGCTCTTGAGTTATTCCAACATAGAACTGCTTGGAGAAGAGTTATACTGTATAGTAAAATGACTTACTCGGTCCTTGGCGTTGAGGTCTGCTTCACAGGCAATGAGGTGTTCTCCACAGTCGTACTGACCTGTCCTTACTGCCACGTGCAATGGAGTGCTGAGCAACTAGTGGAAAATTGGAGGGAGATGTGTGTAGGAGAAGCAGGACGAATAGGAGGACAATACAACACAATATATAGAATCAAGTTGGCCCTTAAACAGAATCTCCAGTAAACAGCCTCCCAGCACATCTTTGATCCCCACCTCCCCAGATCAGAGTTTGTGGTAGTAGGAATAAAATACCTTGTCTCTTGCATTCCTGTTGATTCCTTTGTTTAGCAGATATTTCAGAACTTCTACATTGCCCCCACGGCATGTCCAATGAATAGCTGTTGACTCAAGCTACATCAAATAAAATATTAGACATTAATTTAAATGCTGGAACAATGAATCTACAGACTGAAGCTCCTGCTATAACAGAAAGCCAGATCTGGGCAAATTTCCTGTATTACCTTGATTCGTGGCCTATTTTATACTTTGATTCAGATTAGGCGATCTCATGGTGATTGCAGGTTGTTTTTATGCCAATGTCCACACTGGCCCCTCAATCTTATTTGGTTTGATCTGCACCGCAATGCCTCTTTATAAACATAAAACTGGTGGGCTACTTAAAGTGGTGCAGGGCACTAGGTTAAAGAGACAGTTTTCCAAAATCCTCCATAATATATAAAACACATACATTATGGAGTAGTCTGCTGTAATTTGTAGGAATTATTTCTATTTAATATCAATGTTTATCTTTTTTTTCTGTGCAGAGATGATCTAGTACTAAACTAGTATAGTGATAAAGTGATCTAGTGCTAAATTTCATAGTTTTGGGTTTTTTTTTTAAAAAAAGTTCAGGTCTACTAGATAAAAAGATTGTGGGGGTGACTGTTTCTGCTGTCAAAACCCAGATTAGTGCATCACCATAATAACACCCACAGTCATGCCCTCCATCTTTCTGAAGAACAGAACATAAGAAGAAAAGACTGTTCAAATTGTTCCAGCCTGAATAAATTAAAAGCCTACCAGTGACAGAAACCAACCAACCTCCACATTGGGAGCAAAAAAAGCCAAACTGGCCTTTGCGTTTTGTGATCAGTTTTTAAAAAACAAATTCATGTGCTTTAAGCACAGAGCAAATCCTGTAGTGTTTGACTATGTTTTTGCTGCCTGAGTAAAATTTGTTTATTTTATACCCCACCCCATTGGTACAAACACCACTCTGGGTGGCTTAATATGAAATAGACAACCCACAAAACAATGATATCAAACAGAACAATCAAAAAAAGATAAAATCAATAAATTAATAAAACACATTAATATAGTTTAATGTATTTGGTCGTCTGTTTGTTAAGAGTGCATGTTAAGTGTTATGTGTGTAATAACCCATCTTTCCAAATAGTCTTCCTTAATAACAGCTTAATACCGGTAACAGGGTTGGACTCGACTGTGCAACTGAACAACAAATAACAGCTCTTCAGTCACAGTAGAGAGTGATTTCCTAGCTTTACTACTTAAAATTATTTCTGGTAAAGATGTCTTGAGTTCTTATGGATACATTGGTATTGACTGCCATTGCTTAAAGTCATGTGACCCATGATGTTTCCTGGATAGAACTACACTGTAGTTTCTAATGGCTGAGACTGTCACACATAGTGTTTATTTAGGAATGTAAGAAGATGACCTTATTGAAAGACAGATGGCTTGTCCTCCACTAAGGCTGTCTATCCCAGTCTCCCCCTAGCAACATCTCTTCCCCAGTACCTGCTACTTGATCCTTTGGTGAGCTATCCGAGGCATTGAAGCTGAAATCAACTCCCATCAAAGCCCATACTCTATCATTATGCTTTTGGTCTTCCTCAACTTAAAAGTGGTCCTATGGTAACTTAGGATCTGTTCACAGGTACCTCTCGCAACATAATCTGGGTTCTCTCTAGAGAAGCTTCCAGGCAGGGCTGTATATATGTGAGGATGGCAGACTTAATGATTTTGGTTCCAGGTATGAGCTTAATCACATACATGGAGGACCAGAAAGTTGAAACATTTGATTGCAGATCTCAGTACAGTCAAACCTCACATAAAGAGCGCCTCGCTTAAAGAGTAACTCGCTTAAAGAGCAGAATTTTCTCTGAATGTTTGCTTCGCTTAACAAATAAAACCAACTAAAAACTCACTTAACAAATAAATTGGGGTTTGCAATTCCCCCACACAACTGGTCATTTACAATGGTGTTTCGCTTAAAGAGCAAACTCGCTTAAAGAGCAATCCTGTGGAACACATTATGCTCTTTAAGCGAGGTACAACTGTACATGTTTGACCTGGTGTGAGAGATCCTGGGAATGCAGCAAATGTGCTGGAAATAAAATGGACGAGTGTAGCACTCCACTTATTATAGGTCTAGCTAATTTGCACGGAAATCCTGTTCAAGGAGCTATTGTACAAAGCTTAGTCATGTATGTGTTTGGACCAGTTCACTGTAGGTTTGGAACAAAGAGTGCAAGGATTCTAGGAGTTCTCATAGATGTGCTGATATTTAAAGTTCAAGTTTATCAAGCTTCTCTAATTTCCACATCAAACCTGTTTGCATCTGAACTCCATATGAATGATCCTCTACATATAAATTTGCAGATATTTCTGTGCTCATTTCTGAACCATTTGTGTTTCTGTACACATCTGTACAATGACTAAACTATTCTGCATTCATTTTTATGCATTTTCAGATATTTATCTTTTGCAGAAAGCTTTGCAAGTCATTGCATCTGGTCCCACAATGACAGCTGAAAGATGCAAAGCAGGGTAAATCCATTAAAAAAATGAAATGGAACAAATCTATCCTAGTTCTTGGTACTTAATTTCTCAAATTCTGGCAATCTTCACCAAATGTATGAGCCATCTTTTTTAATTTGAGGTAACATGGAGAGAGAATGCAACTCTCATCTGGGTTTGTCAGGTTATGCAGCAACCAGATAAACAACTGCTACTGGTAATGCAAGGAGTGTGTCTGTCGATCACCAAACGACTGGTACGTTTGCAAATACAGCTGGTGCTTCTTACCATATCTTGGAACTCCAGTTGGGCCCCAGCTTCTACCAACTTTTCCACAACTGCCAGGTGTCCTCCTGAGCATGCTCTATGCAAGGCTGTGCGCTTATACTGACAATTAGAACATAGCACTCTGGTCAATTGTAAGGTTTTTACATTTGCTTTTTCAAAATGTCAACACCACCACCCCAATTCCAACGGTGTCAAAAGCAGCATGTGGAGGATTTTCTCCATTCACAATAGGAGCGGGATAATAATATACTGTACAATTATACTGAATAATGTTGGTTGGATAGCTGAATGGTTTTTGTATCTGCTTGTAAAGCCAAAGGTTGGGAGTTCTATTCCCCACAATGTTTCTGAGAAAAAGCCAGTCCGACTCTAGGGTTTAGTGCTCATCTCCATTTACAGCCAAAAAACCAATGCTGTCTGTGTCTGCAGATGTTTCCAAGGACATGTGGCTGGCATGCCTAGACACTGGAGTGCACGGAATGCTGTTATCTTCCCACCAAAGTGGCACCTATTTATCTACTTGCAATTTCTTGCTTTCGAACTGCTAGGTTGGCAGGAGCTGGGACAGAGATGGCAGCTCACTCCATCGTGCAGCACTTGGGTCTTGAACTGCTTACCTGCTGACCTTCCAGTCATCAAGTTCAGCATCTTAACCACTAAGTCACTGCAGTCCCTATAAAACCCTTTAAAAAGGTCATCAGATGTCAAAATTGACTTGAGCAGTGGTGGGCTGGCCCATCAGGCAACTGGGACTCAGCCTGGGATGTCCCCCAGTACCATGGGGGGAGGGAGGCTTGGGTGCCAATCCAGAGAGCCAAGCCAAGCTGCAATGCCCAGAACAATCAAGCAAATGAGCAGGGCTCTGTGTTCTTTTGGCTGCCTTCCTCCACCAAAGATAAGATTACAAAAGCAGCTCCATTGGCAGCAGAGCCACCATGGCCTAGGGGTTTCAATTTTACTGTGTAAGCAGGAGGTTGTTTGTTTGAATCCCCAGAGGGAAATTGAAATTAGAAGGCAAGTGGGAACGTATGTATTTTGTTAGGGTTAGAGTTTAGACACCTCATCACTCCCTGTCCAGCACCCTTTTAGCGTACCCAGCACACCCCTGGACTTGAGGGCAGTGTGCACTAAATGCTCTTGTTCAAAAATGGCCCAAGTCAAGAAATTTTGTATTCTGAGGGGGTGGGCAAGCTGGGTTTCTTTTCCCACGGTATATACAAATTAGCTATTCTGACAAGCTGGATTTTGCTCCAGTGCTAATGATAGGATGGCATCTTGCCCTTCATCTAAGAGCACCAATTTTTAATCTAGGGAAATAAAGGACAGGCTATTTGGCACCTTTACCTCACCTATTTGCCACACAGCTATCTGTAAAGCTCAATGAGTTGGAGTAGCTGGCTGCAGAGTCAAGGGTCAGAAGTTCAGTTCCCTACTTAAGAGAAAAATCCGTCTGTGTAGCCTTGAGCAAGCTGCACATTCTCAGATGTCACTCAAAAGAAGGAATGGGAAACTACTTCTGTCCTTTATGCCAGGGAAAAATAGTCACCATAAGTCAGAGTTGACTTGATGGTACAAAATTAATTTTTTATTTGGCACACACTGTTCTGATTGCTAATAACAACTTCTCCTCAGGGAAATTTGGAGGGAAATGGATGGAATGGAAGTGGATACCTTGACATTTTTACAAGTTCGTCTCCTGCATCTCACCAAACTACAGCTTCTGGGCTCCTTTAAGAAACACTCTACCTTTTAAAGTCAAGTCAAACCATTGGAAGTGAAAGTGCTTTAAATGGATTTGGAACAGAAATTTAATGCTGTACCTCATCACAAGCATTTGGGTCCCCTTTATCTGCTAAGTATTTTTCAACGACGGGCATCTTGTTTTCCAAGGCAGCCTTAAAAAATGTAGGAACATCGACAGGTTCTGTCTGATGGCAAATAGAAACAAATGTTGAGTCAGTAAAGTTTTGGGAAATCCCACACAACGTTCAAGTACTCTGTATACATATAAATATAAATAGTCACAAAACTTACAATGACGTCTGGTTCAGGTTCCTTCAAAACTGGTACTTTAACTTTCTTGACTCTTTTCTTTTTCTTCAGCTGAATGATTTTCTCAAGGTCTTCCAAGGTTTCAAGTTTTGGTCTCTCTTCTAATTTCTTTTTCTTAATCTGAAAGAAGTAACAATTCTGGTAGTTCAAGATAACTACTGTACTGAAGAGCCCTGGTAGTGCAGTGGTTAGACTGCTGTACTACAGCCAGAACATTGTGAGTTTGACCCTGATGGGGATCAAGGTTGACTCATCCTTCCAAGCTCGGTAAAATGAGTACCCAGCACATTAGGGACAAAATGCTTATTACTCTGCTCCTGTGTTGTAGTGGTGTGCATTATGGGGAGTTCATGCATGCAAATTGCACAAACTATGGAATTATACTAACTGTCTAACTGTATGAAATCATGCTTAGTACAGATTTCCCTATTTCAAAAGACTAGAATTCTTTCCTCATCCTTGCCTTGCAATGTAAGATCAGGACTGGGTGGGCCTAAGACGTTTATTCCTGTCTCCAAATCCACCTCCAGAGGTGGCAATTGAATTTTACTTCAGGTGGCAATTGAATCTTACTTCAAAACTGGTTATGGGACAGGATCCTTCTTCTCATCTGAGGACAGCAGGTTAGCTTAGGGCCAGTGATGGCGAATCTTGGCACTCCAGCTGTTCTTGAATTTCAATTATTGGGAGCCCAAGTCAGCACTCCGGCTGATCAGGACTTCTGGGAATTGAAGTTCAAGAACAGCTAGAGTGCCAAGATTTGCGACCACTGGTAGGCCATGCTGTTCAGGAGGCTCTTGCTGACAGTAGAGGAGCTGCCATCGCTGCTCTCTCACTATGGTCCAGCATCTGCTGTGTGAGGCATGTACTGTATATACTAAAGTATAAATTGGGTTTTTAGCCTCCAAAATGAAGTCCAAAAATGGGTCTTGACTTACACTCGGGTCAACACAAACACTCAAAAACATACCCACACAAATGTCTAAATTAATTAATTTTACTGTACAGTATTTTCATTACTGAAACTTACTAGCAGCTGCTGCATTTTCCACCCCCGAGTTGTACTTGGGTCAATCTATTTTCCTAGTTTTAGAGGTCCAAATTAGGTACCTTGATTTATATTTGGGACGACTTATAGTCGACTATATACGGTACTTCACATTGGCCAATGGCTGGGCCAGGTCTCAAACAGAATGTTGTTATGGAGTGGCTTGCAATGAAACAGTTCTATGCTCTGCAGCTTCCATTCATATCAGAACCCTTTCACAGTGTGCCTTTCTCCATTTTTATTTAAAACACCGACCACATAATTCAGACACTGCGGCACTCCCAGCTATCTTCTTACACAGAACAAAGTGCTAACAAATGTGATTACAAGTGACACAAATTTATCCCCCTGGATGCAGAATAAACATTTAATTGGCAGATTCTTTGCCCTTGTATTTTGCCATGACTTTGATCCAGCCATTTCAAGGTAGTCTTTTCTTACAAACTCAATTAAAAGTGCACACTCCTAGGGATGCGATGGCAGGCCTAATTTTGAACCTTTTAAACTGTCAAAATTGAGTTGCCCCTTAAAATCCACACTGTTTTATTATTTTTCATTTGAATAATCCATCATGAGTGTGAAGCTGTAAAATGCTAATTCATGAGCCCATGATAATCTGTTACTTCAAAGGCAGAGTCTACAGATTTCAGCTCTACTAATGTTTATCCTTTTTTCTCATCCCTTTGGGGGAAAACTGTTAGAATTTCATACCTATTTTCTCCTCTAGACCTTTGTGTTTTGCAAACAAGTTATTCAACACACTGCCACACTTGAAACATGGAATGGAGGGATGGGGAACACTATACTAAACGGATATAAATGGTCATATTTTTTGCAAAACTAAAAGACAAAATATTTTGATACTGAAAAATGCCTGACAGTTGTGCGACTGACTATCATTTAGCGACAGCCCACAATAAATATCATTATAAAGTACATATTTTACAGTAGTCATGGCAAGAACGGTATTTAATATTGTGTATAGACTTTGCCTGAAAGTTAGGAAGGGATACAAAACAACAACACAACATTTTTGAGATGGCACAGGAGGAAGTAGGTTACCTATTATTTTAATTAATGTTTTGCCTCAGCATGTCTTATTATGTCTCAGGTCATCTAGACCAGAGCTTTCAGGGATGACTAACAGTTGTTTTCAAGATGTTCAGAACACTATATTCCTCATCCACACAGCTCAAGAAACTATGCAGTGGGCAGAGAAATCTAATCTGGGACACAGGTCTGCAAAGTCTGCTCAGAGAGGTACAGCACATCACTGCTAATTGCCTCTAAGACTCTAATTCATATTTCTTCAGTTATAAGTTACACTTTAGACAGTGTGATAGAACTGATCCCATGAATGACTGAGAGTCTTCCTTCTGCTTTCCAAAGTCCTCCTTTCAAAACCTTTTTCTTGTTTGTTATATGTTTCTCAAGAAAGTACCATATTTGTCAGCATATAAAACACATTGGAATATAAGACCCACTCCCATTTTCTGGTGTATTTTAAGGTGGGAGAAGGTGTGTCTTATATGCTGGCAAATATGGTATGCTATACTTCCTTAACTGGCAAAAGAAATTCAAAACTTTAAAGCAGGGATCCTCAACCTACAGCCTACAGGCTGGATCTGGCCCACGACACCAAATCATCCAGTTCATGCCTTTGCTCCAGCCACCACTTCTGATGACAATGCCTCCACCATGTCTGCCACCACTGCTGTTGCTTTAGTCTTTGTTCCCTCCACTTGGCTTGGTGTGTCTCTGCTGGTGCTCCATAGCAGGGCAGATGTTAGAATGCTTACAACATCTGCACTGATATGGAGCGCCATTAGCAACACGCCAAGCCAAGCAGAAGAGACATGGATTGAGGCAGAGGCGGAGGCGGAGGCGGCTGCGGTGGCTGGAGAGAGGGCAAGGGCACGGGCCCTGGCTGGATGACTTCATGCTGTGGACTGGATCTGTGGGACATGCCAAGCCAAACAGAGAAGACAAGGGCTGAGGCAAAGTTACTGGAAGCAGAAGTGGTGCCCCCCCAATGGCCGCCCACATCTTTTCCAGGGTCCACTCTTGCCGATCACATCTTTCCTAGCAGACGCATGTGGCTGCCTACATCTTTCCTGGGGGATGGTCTGGCTGAGCATGGGTGAGAAGGACCACCCCAAGCCCCCACCATTCCCCACCACCATTGCTGGCACCACCACGGTGTGTGTGTGCAACCAGTCTGGCCCCTCAACAGTCTGAAGGGGCGTGAAAAGTCCCCCAGCCAGTTTAAAGCTAAGGAAGTGCAAGAAGAGGCCAAAGGCATGCATCCTTACCTCAGCTTGTAACTGTTTTTCCTCTTTGTAGGTCAGATTGCGTCTTGACAGTGAGGGATCAGCAAGTGTCTTCAGATCTTCTTGTTTTTCTAACCTCACAGCTGCTTCATACTCTCCATTTCTGAAGTCCTCTGGGAGGAAATCGCCGGCCTCCCTAGCATCCGCCTTCCTGCCAGTCACCTGTCAGAAGAAACATGGTAGCTCAGGTTCAGAGTTTCAAATTCTTCCTTTCCGACAGATTTGGAGGGTGAAAAAGCCCATGTAGAGTAGGGTGGTGAACCCCTTGAGACATACAGAGGAAAGAATCTATTGGAAAGAGTAAGTGAAGTGAATGTCCCCATGACAACATGGAGAGAATATAGTCCTGAAAAAACTGCGGGTAAGTTGGTATATGACGATATATGACGGCATGAGAGTTGACAGGTTTCAGGGCATCAGTTAAAATTTCAGAGAACTGCCATGTTTCTTTGGATCTCCAGGCAAGATGTGTGAGAGGACTAATATGTTTCATTTTCTTGCATGTATTTTTTTAATTATCTACACATCTATCCCTTCCCCCTTTCTAAACTGGCACCAGATATGCACTGGTTCAGTGTGAAATATTTGTATGTTTAAATATTGCAACATGCAATATTTAAGAGGTAACATACGAAACCCATATTATCTGTGCCATATATATCCATTGACTGAAATCTAGTAGTAAATTGGACTAGATTAGATCCACTGAATCAGTAAGCAATTGATGACAGTTAGGAAAGTCATGTAGTCTTTGAAAGAAAGCAGCTGATAGGCAGATTTGGAAGATAGGATTTGGGGTCAAGGGTGAGTTGAAAGCTAAGACCCAGAGAGGAAAAATGTGCAACTTACAGAATTTCTTGCTTTGATGACATCTGTAACCACAGCTACCCTGCCAGTTACATTTTAAAAACAAGTTCAGTAAAACCTCAGATAACACTAAAACCTGGTTCCACAAGTTTTGGTGTTATACGATTTTTAGTGTTATCCGCATGTTAAAATCCTATGGGATCCATAGAGATACATTGTAACCACACAGGCTTTAGCGGTTGTTATCCGAAGCATCCCATAGGATCTTAATGTTATCCGATGCAATTCTTCCCCCCAGATTGCTTAATGTTATGCGATTTTAGTGTTATTCGATACTAATGTTATCTGAGGTATTACTGTATTTCAATTTCCCAGTCATGAACCTGCATGAGTTCATAATTAGGTACAGTGGATTCACCAAAAGTTAGATAAGGGCTAAAGGAACCCTAAAATTCAGCTTTGTTTCCCTGTGAGACTGAACACCTCCTGGAAGATGCTACAGTAAATGGGAAATGAACCCTATGGACCTTTCCATACAGGCAATCATCTCAGAAAACTCATTTTGTGTTTGCTTCCTTCAGTGCTAAGCCCTACATTAACAACACAATAATAGAGACATTAGAGATTACAGGTGCTTGTTCAGCTTGGTCACTCTGTTCCATCTTCTTTTCAATTTATGCTGGCCAGAATTGCTCACATTTTTTTCCGAGTCCATCTTGCATATTTGGCACAACGTAAGCATAGCTGGAAATTCATTCCTGGTCTCTTTGTTAAGATGCTAATTTAGACAAAACAGATACAACTGGTCCCTGTATAATATCGCTGGGCTGCATCCATGTTGCAAGTCTGGCCAGGTTATCCTGCTACGGTAATACCAGTATTTCCCAGTCTTTGGTTTTTGGACTTCAATTCCCAGAAGCCTAAGTCAATTCCTCAAAGCACTGATCAGCCAATGTACCGACTTAGTACTGAAGTCCACCAGTGTTCCGCAGAACATGGAAATGCTAGACCAGGGGTTCCCAACCTACGGCCCATGGGCCAGACTTGGGCCACGATTCCATTCCATCAGGCCCATCACCTTCTCCCCCGCACCTGGAAGTGGAAATGTATATGCATGCACAGACGCATGCCCATGCATGCACCCACTTCCGCTTCTGGGAGTATGGTCTGGTCCCTTTAGCTGACCAGGGGGCATGTTTAGGTCCACAGCGCAAAAAGACTGACCACCCTTGTACTAGACAATACTGCCAGTGACTCAACACTGATTGTCAGGCTGAGGTTAACTAACCTGACAGCCCTGAGGACAGTGATGGGATGTCAAAATTTTTACTACCCCGCCATGACGTCATCACAGCATTGGCGGAGCTAACATCATGACATTGTGGGCGGAGCCAACATCATGAGATTGTGGGCGGGGCCAAAGAAATAAAAATAAAAATAAGCGCACACACACCCCTCAACCCACCCACCCACCCACAACACAAACCCGTAAATAAATTAAATAAATAAATAAATACAAAATACATTAAAATACACCCACCCACCCACACATCCACCCATCCACCTCAAACACAAATCAACAAGAGCTTTTAAACCAGAGCTTAAAACTTATTCTGGCTAATCTTTCTCACACGAGGTCAGATGGAAGGAACTACAGAATGAACTCACCACAAGATGGCTTCATTTTGGCACTTTTCAACAGTTAAAGAAGTTAGGTACTAAGTCTTTACCTAACCAGTTCTCTAGGATAATATGCCTTATGTAAATGTAAAACAGCTGTACCTCCTTAAGGGTTCTCTAATTGGAACAGCAATTGGAACAGCACAGGTGTAGCTTATTGATGAGGCATATCAAAACAAAACAAAATAAAATAAACAAAACAAAACAAAATAAAAAACACTGTAGCACTTTAAAGACTAACTGCTATATTTTTATTGTTAGCTTTCGTGGATCAAGTCCACTTCATCAGACTTTGTCTGATGTCCCATCACAGGTGATTCCTGTATTTTGCTACAAGCCATCCTGCAAGTCCCATTGTTTCAGTAATCTTCACAATCTTATATACAGTATACCTTGTAAGGCAGGTCAATACTAATATCCTAATAAAGTAAATTGGGGATTAATACTCTGAGGTAAAACCTTGTCAAAAGTCAGCATCAAGCTCGCAGCTAAACTGAGGTCTAAATCATGGATCTTGAACTCATAGCTAATTTTCTTAACCAGCATGTACACATCTCCCCCCCCCCACACACACACACACACATCTGTCCTGCAGTTCTAACACAACGTGCTCCAGTATGGCACAAGTTTCATTCATTCAGTCAAAAGAAACAGGCTTGCTTTTCTTAATGGTACAATTCACAGGATAGAGGGACAAAATAGGGAAGAATGTGACAATACCTGTACCATTCAACAGGATGCAGTGCAAATCTTTAAAGAACCATTGCTACCAATGAGAGCTTTTGTACCTACCAGCTCCTCTACTCTCAGCATCATCATGGCTGGATTACTCCTTGGTCCTCCTTTAAGGAAGATACTTCCCACCACCCAAAGGCTGCTTTACTGAGATACGCCAATGTCTCATTTAGCTTATATATCTCTGCAAGAACTTCTTCTGAGTGAGATAATGTTCCAACGCGGGAACAACAAGTATGCCCTCAACCCCGCCAGTTCTCAGATAGGTGCTCCTGCATTCCAGACATGTTAACTAGCCAGATCTGGTATCAAGGCTAGGAATTGGGCAGGGAGTGAGAAGAGGGGAGGGGAGGAAGGTTGAGAACAAGAGTGAGCACAGAGGGTTACATCTTGCAGTGTATCTGCATTGCCTCTGTGAATCAGTGTGAAATCTCAGGGGCTTCATTCCATGAGTAATGACCGAATCGCTCAGTAATGCTAACCATTCTGTCTGTCCAGTGCCCAGTGGGACAGCTGTGCTTTGAGATACCACCCTGTATCGTCACTGACTTTCACATGAACAAAGAGCGTCCAGGAAAAAGGGCAAGTCACCCAGAAGCTGCTCGCTCAACGTAGCATCACCTTTCGCTAAGCAAGCGTGTGATCTTTTCCACTTATGGGAAGTCATTCTTCTCATTATATTCTATTCTGGGCTTGTAAACAGTTTTATAGGGTGTTTTTTTTTAATTTTGCACCCTCCCTTTTTCTTCTGACCAGCATGACAGCACCAGTCTATATTTGTTGGAAGGAATTTTCTGAAAGGATTACGAAGCCAGAACACTGTCGCTGGTGCTAAAAAGGCTGAATGACATAAGTTAGCCCTGGCCTGAGAATTCAAAACCCATTGACTTCACATTTTCCTGGGAATCTGTCACTGCTCATAAACAGAATAATAAACGATGACCACAAGAAAGAGAGTGGAAAAGTCAAAATGGAAATCAATCCTGAGTGGTGACTTCTGCTGAAATTTGAAAAGCCAGAAATGTCATTGTCATCATCTGACAAAGTTATTTCTGATAATAGGTAACCTTTTGGGAATGTAGATTTTACACAGGGGTTTAGGCCCTAACGAAAACATACAGGTGGTGAGGATCAGCACTGGTTCATTTATGTTAGGGCCTGCTGAACATTTTAATCAGTCCTTCAGGATAATTATCCACATTAGTCTGTCTATAAAGGTAAAGGTCGCTCTTGCTGAAAAGCCAGTCATATTCTACTCTAGGGAACAGTGCTCATCTCCATTTACAGACATTTCCATAGTCATGTGGCAAGCATGGGTACATGCATGAGTGTATGGAAGGTTGTTACCCTCCCTTTACGATGGAATGACTTGTGCTTGACTTGTCCTTCTTCCAGTCTTTGCTCTCTGGCAAAGGGTGAAAGCGACAGAGAAAAGAGAAAGTTAAACAATAATAATAATGACACAGGATAAAAGTCTGTTCTATTCTAGAAATAAATATCCACTGAAAGAGAAGAAGCTACTGGGCTTCAATACAGTAGAAGGTAACTTTCATTTTGTCCTTGGCCCCACCAGACATTTCTTTTCACCAAAGACAGAAATTTGTTAACATCTGAATAAACTAGTGGCACATTAAAGTTGAAGGGGTAGAAGAAAGCACAGTAGAGTAGTTTGCAGTGGAGGTTGGTCAGTTACAACAATTGAGAAGTGTTCCATCCTTCTGAGGTTGGTAAAATGAGTACCCAAAATGTTGGGGGCAAAAAATGCTAATTACGTTGTGAACTGCCCAGAGAGTGCACTAAGCACTATGGGGTGGTAAATAGGTGCAATTGCTATTGCCTCATGCTGTGCTCAACCCACTCTTGCCTGCCAGTTTGCCAGAATGAGAGCCCTACTTGTTTCTCGCTTGTGCTGTGTGGGCAAGTGCTGTCTTTCTTGAATTTTATGTGAATGCCCACTGTTGCCCTGGCTCTGCCTATTGCCCTTTGTTCTGCTCACCAGTGCTGTGCCTTATCCCCCATCAAGTACAATGGGTATCAGCTGCCTCAGTGCGGCTACTGTATCATTTAGTCCCATCCAGTTCCATGTACAGTGAAGAAGTTGAGTAATTATGAGTAGCATAATTATTTGTAACTCACTACTATCTGAGCAATGAGCATTATAATCAGTCATTACAGATTTCTTTCTAGGCAAAATAAGCAACTCCTAAATTACTCACCATAAGTGAAATGAAATAACAAGCGGTTCCTTTCAAAAGTTAACTTTAAGGTCATTTTTAGAGCTAATTTAACAGGAATTTCTCCTAGATTTTATGCTATTCTATTTGAGTCCTAAGCAACAAAGGACGTACTCACAGGTTTTGTCTTTTTATACACAACTCCAAGCAGTGATGGGATGTCACCGGTTCCAGACGGTTCCCTGGAACCGGTAAGAACAATTTCGGAGGGTTCTCCGAGAGGGTAATCTATTTTTAAGGCGTCCGGTTCCGGACGCCTGAAAAAAAGAAAAAAAATTTTTTTAAATTGGAGTCAAAATGGCTCCAATTCAGTGCGCATGCGCAGAAGTCAATCTGACGCATGCGTGCTGCAATTTTAAATTGCGCATGCGTCAGATTCTGTTTCTGCGCATGCGCACTTGTTTTTGCCGGAGCCGGACCATTTTGAAGTGGCTCTGGCAGTGGCGGAGGGCTTAGGAGGAGGAGCCGTGCCTAGCCGGGCGGCCCAGCGTTCCCGGCCGCAACGCTCCACGGGCGCCCCAAGCCTCGCCGCCCGGCGGTGTGCCTAGCCGGGCGGCCCACGCTCCCGGCCGCAACGCTCCACGGGCGCCCCAAGCCTCGCCGCCCGGCGGTGTGCCTAGCCGGGCGGCCCACGCTCCCGGCCGCAACGCTCCACGGGCGCCCCAAGCCACACACCTCCGTCCGCTCGCACCTCCATCCGCTCGCTCACCCGGCTGGCCGTCGGGGGCTCTCCGCCGCCTGTTGCCCCTGGCAGCGGCTTTCAGGGGGAGGCAAAATGTCCCCTCCCCACCCTTTTGCTGGCGAGGAGGAGAAAAAGGCGGACAATTCAAGGAGGGGCACACCCGGTCGCCCGCCCAGCTCTCTCGTCGGGGGTGGGTGGCGCCGTGGCGGGGAGCCCCTGGGGGCTGGCTGGGCAGGAGGAGGTGGGCAGCGTGTGCGCGCACGCGGGCCGCCCGCCAGGAGAGCCCCCGACCGACAGCCAGCCCGGCGGACGGGCCCCTCCTTGAATTGTCCGCCTAAAAAAAAACACTTTTTCTCCTCCTCGCCAGCAAAAGGGTGGGGAGGGGACATTTTGCCGCCCCCTGAAAGCCGCTGCCAGGGGCAACAGGCGGCGGAGAGCCCCCGACGGCCAGCCGGGCGGGCGAGCGGACGGAGGTGCGAGTGGTCGGGGCCGCCCATGGAGCGTTGCGGCCGGGAGCGTGGGCCGCCCGGCTAGGCACACCGCGGAGCGCCGAGGGTCGGGGCCGCCCATGGAGCGTTGCGGCCGGGAGCGTGGGCCACCCGGCTAGGCACACCGCGGAGCGCCGAGGGTCGGGGCCACCCATGGAGCGTTGCGGCCGGGAGCGTGGGCCGCCCGGCTAGGCGCGCCGCGGAGCGCCGAGGGTCGGGGCCGCCCATGGAGCGTTGCGGCCGGGAGCGTGGGCTGCCCGGCTAGGCGCGGCGCCGGGCACCAAGGCTGGGGGCCAGCCCCAACGGTCCCCATTGTAAGTGGGGTTTGTGTTTGGGGTGGGTGGGTGTTTGGGTGTATTTTTATTTAATTATTATTTTATTTATTTATTTTATTAACGGTTTTGTGGGGGGGGGTTGAGGGGTGTGTGTGTGTGTGTTTTATTTTTATTTTATTTATTTTATTTTTGGCCCCGCCTACAACGTCATGATGTCATGACGTTGGCTCCACCCATGACGTCATGACGTTAGCTCCGCCCCCACTGTGATGACGTCAGGGTGGGGTATAAAATTTTTTATCATCCCATCACTGACTCCAAGGTATGGTGTCAAACTGGTCACTGGAAAGAATCAGGCAGTATTCTCTGTTCTAATGCACTGTTGGTAAGGATACTGCAATGCAGTAACAATGTGCAACACAGCAAATTATTTGTGACATTTGAGCAAAGACAACAACAATAGTAACATAGTTGCCAAAATGTAAGGAGTAATCCAATGAGTTCCTTTTAAAAGTAGCATTCTGAGTTTTGGGTTTATAGCTCCTAATACTGTATACTGATTTTGACTGCATTATGTACCTCCTTAGCATTTCGCCTAATACGAAGCATTGAATGTGACGCAATAAATGCTGCAGTGGTAAAACTGTCTATTCCCAAAAAGACAGGGTTTCAGATCTGCACTCAGCTGTGAACCTTAGTAGATGACCTTGAGCCAATCATGCTCTAACCTCTTGTGATTGTTGCTATGGATAAAATTGGGAGCGAGATTGTATATACGACTTCAAGGACAAAAACAATTGTTTTTAAAATGCAGTAAAAACAGTTAAACCACCTTGCTAAGTTTAGAATGACCTACAACTCACAAAAATTCATTGGCATGGAATGAAATGGTCTTGAGAGGGCAAAGAAAAACAAGCTAGAGGACATCAGCAAGATGTTTGTCTAACAGCAGTTTTACAAGGTCTTTATCCTCCATTGAACTCACCCTTTGTAACTTGAAGCATTGCCTCCCTCCCCATAGTCAACCTATACATCTTCCCAAAGTCTCAAGATATTTTTACCCTGGCTTCTTGCAGCAGTGGAAGGAACAAGGGGGTAAGTCTCAGAACTGTTATGAAATCTACAGAGTTAAAAACGGTTTGCTCTCCACTGCAGGATACTAATGCTTAATATCTGTTCAATCAGTGACCACACTGGCTGGGGATTTGTAGTCCAAAAAATAACTTTTCCAAATTCTACTCCAAGAATATGTTTGGCCCTAGTTCACAGATCAGACAAATCTAGGACTCAACCACATATAGAATTTTGGAATGTACACATTTAAGACCTATTCAGATGTTATATAATGGTACATAGACCTTTCAGATAAAGTTGGTACAATACATGAGAGGGGAATTGACAGAATTTAGAAGGCTACCTTTTAAAATGAAATACATTTTATGATTCACCACTTCTGACCAAACAAATAGCTATTATGTTTATCACTAGTTGTGATTATGCACAATTAAGTCATTGGCCAAAATCTTATTGGTTAGTTATGCTAGTATAAATGCAATAGTAATAGTGAACTACCACTAGTGAAAAAGTCACTTTCTGTATCCCTCACTGTGCAGCAGTTATGTGAGCCAATGCACAACTAGGCACAGAAGTAGTATTTTGCGGGAGGAATTTATTCCACTGCATGTATGCCAGCATAACTAATTAACAGGACTCTGGCTGTTGCGCTACATGTTGCATTGTCAGTGCTAGCAAGCCAGAAAAATGAAGAGAAATAGTTTATGGTTCTCCTTAGTGGCCAATTCTGATATTGCAACTTGCAAATACATACTGTACAAGCCAAAACCAAAGAATACTTCCCTCGTCTCTTAGGGAAGCATTTTCAAAGCATCACTGGTGCATTGGCAACAATTAAAAAGAAATAGAAAGTCTCTTCTTTGTGAGAGAATGGGAAGAAAGCTTTCTATCTTTTCAATATTGTTAAATGGCTTAAACAAAGAGAAAGTTTAAGCCACCCATGGTGGTTCGATCACACATGCTGGAACCAAACCAAAATGAATTGATCCAAACCCCCTCCCTCCCCCCAAATAGCCCTGGACAGGACCCAAAATGGTGTGGATAGTCACTGATCAGGGACAAGCTGGTTTGCAATGTCATGGACATCCAGGGGCTGCTTGGGAAATGAATGAAATGGCCCAAACCAAACTGCTGGACAAATGCTCCTCTAATAACACTCTTAGGATTATTAATAGAACAGCATAAAGCCTTTTTCTAAAAATCCTGTAAAATGCCTCTAAAAAAACCTTAAAATGTCCTTTAAAAGTAATTTCTGAAACAAACTAAAATGCTATACCTGAAAGCCAGCTTAATAGCTATTATCTTAAAAGGAACTAGTCACAGGTAGCTACATTGCTTGTACTTCAAGGTCTTCGAATAAAGATATAGGTGAATTTTCAAGAAATACATGTCCTGTCTTATCTTTTTTGTTGCATTAAAGTTGGGGGATGTTGTTGGGTTGCATTTCCACATGCTCTTGTCCAGTGCAGCAAATAGTCAGAACTGCTCAAGGTTTGCAGTCCAATAATATCTGGAGAGATGCACATTTCCATTCCATAGCATATCTATACTGTACTGCTTGGTGCTCTAATACTACAGGGATTGACATTGTTCAGTCTGCAGGCACATGTAAACCCTCAGGGACCTATTTCTCCCCCATGGCTTTTTAAGGGCTTCTAAAATTTAAAAATGTGTGTTGGGGGGGTGATTGAGGGGATTTTGTTTGTTTGTGTGTTTTTGTTAAAAGAGACCACCAAGAGCAGTGGCTTTCAGTACAGTATGGGCATGGGGATACAGTAAAACACCAGATAACGATTGTATCGGAAAAGGCTAAAATCGCATAATGTTAAGTAATCTGCGGAGGAGAATTGGATTGAATAACGTTAAAGTCCTATGGGATGGATCGGATAACAACCGCTAAACCCTGTGCGGTTACAATGTATCTCTATAGAGCTTTAACGTTATCCGATCCACCCCATAGGATTTTAACATGGATCGGATAACACTAAAAATTGGATAACACCAAGACTTGTGGAACCAAGTATTAGCGTTATCTGATGTTTTACTATACTTTTAAGTTCAATCCATCCTGTAAAATTGAAACTGGTATGTGTAGAATGGTTCAAATTTTAACAATCTCACATGCTTTTGCCTGCGGGTGTAACTGGGAAGGATTTTCCTCGGCTAAGGTAACAATCTTTCAATTTATTTCCACCTCTGAATTTGAAAGAAGGCCCTGCTTTCCTCCTTTCTTTGGTCCATATGTTTCCTGCCTTAGTTAATTAGCTGTTGCGAACAAGCTTCCAAGAGAAGGCGGCAGCATGTACCTCTCTTTTCTCTCCTGATCTTATACATGTGATTGCATCCATCTCTCTTCTTTCCAAAGATTGAGCGAAACCACCTTTTAAAAATCATATTTATTCTTCCACAAGTAGATTGTGAGTAAAGATGTTTTCCTTCCTAATCAAGATGAGTTTTTAGAGTGATTCTTGGGGGTGAATTTCAGAAAGAACATGTTGCTGTTATTTCATTATAATCTCTATAGTTCAGCTGTTTAACTGAAAAAGAAGTGTCCATACATGTATTTAATGTTCATTTTTTTAAAATGTTGATAAAGGCTGTTTCCAACTCTAAGGTATATTCTAAAGAGGGCTAGAGCTAAAAATGTACCCATCCCACAAACTCCCTGAGTTCACCCATGTCTATCTTAATACGAGGTCCAAAGATGAGCAATCTGTCACTCATCTTGAGCTCATCTAACGCAGTGGTTCCCAACATGGGGGACACGCTCTACAAGAGGACTTCAATTCCCAGAAGCCTAAGTCAGTGCGTTAGCTGATCAGTGCTTTGGGGAATTGACTTAGGTTTCTGGGAATGAAAGTTCAAAAACCAAAGGTTGTGATACACTGAATGTGTATTGGGTTTATAGGTAGCACTAGCACAGAAAACTCTAGAAAATGCCAACTTTTGCTATATTAGCCTTTAAAAGCTGCTTTACTGGAGGAGAACAAATGGAAATGACTGCACAAAGAAACAGTCAAAGGGGAAGAAAAATGCTTTTAGTTCACAGTTGTGTTAAATGGATTTGCACAGCTGTGGTCCAATGTATACATATATTAATGCCATCATTGGACTGAGCTTGCTTGCCTCCAGCAGGTAACACAAAGAAAGTGTAAGTCAGTGGAGTGGACCCCACTCCGCCTTCCCCATAGGCATAATCCAAGTCAGCCTACAGGTCTTGTCAAGCCACCCCCTCCCTTCTTAAAGCTCATCCCTTTAAAAAGGCATCACACAGAGAGGAGGAGGTGGACAATGAGATGTCATCAAGTTGATTTTGATTTATGCAGACCATTTCCAGGATCTCAGAAAAGGATAACTATTCCAGAGCTTGCTTAAGGTTACAGAGGCTGGACATTCTTCCAGGAGGCATCCTGGGGAGTCAAACGTCCAACCTCTGCTCAACATCCAGATATCAAACTCACTGCAAAGTCTACGAAATATAACACAAAGTCTCCATCCCTGCCCGCAGATTTCCCATCCTTCCCAATCCAATATAAAGCTTCCCACTTTCTGAGAGACAGAAGGGTTGGATTGTATTTCTCAAACCAAGAGGCCAATTAAACAGTATGTTTACCATATTTTTAGAAGTGTCCCTCCTTTAAGTGGTGAAAGATGTCTGCTAGTTGCATCCAGTGATGGGCTCCAAAAAAATGTTGCTACCACACTGTGGGTGTGGCCTACTTTGTGGGTGTGGTCTACTTTGTGGGCATGGAACACTCTGTGGGCGTGGTCATGTGACTGAGTGGGCAATCTAGCCATGCCTGCCCAGTGGTGGGGTTCAAAAATTTTTACTACCTACTCTGTGGGCGTGGTATGATGGGTGTGGCCAGGGGGAAAGCCCTGTGTTGGACCCGAATTAGGGCTGCTTTATTTCAAAACTTGGGTGGGCGGGGCCAGCTAGAATCTCTACTACTGGTTTTGGTGAACTGGTGTGAACCTGCTGAAGCCCACCATTAGTCGTATCCTATGCTTTTCTTCCCCTATATGCCTCACATTTAGCCATACTCTGTGTCGGTCACTGGATGTTAAACATGGGCATAATTTGCAAGTCTGATTGCTAAGGCAGGGCATATCTGAGGAAACCTTACCATGGCAAGGAAATTAGGCTCAAAGTGTGGAGCTGCTATTATTATTATTATTAGTTCAAATTTATATTGCCGCCCACTCGCCATGACAACTCAGGATGGCTTACAAATAATACATTACATTATAATACAATATGTTGCTGTGGGCACAGGGGGAGGGGCAGCAAAGTCCTCAACCTGCCCTGGCTTCTTCTTCCCCTGGCAGTTGGTATAGGCACAGGGGGAGGGGTGGCAAGGTCCTCATCCTGCCCTGGCTTCTTCTTCCCCTGGCAGTTGGTATAGGCACAGGGGGAGGGGTGGCAAGGTCCTCATCCTGCCCTGGCTTCTTCTTCCCCTGGCAGTTGGTATAGGCACAGGGGGAGGGGTGGCAAGGTCCTCATCCTGCCCTGGCTTCTTCTTCTATGTCTCTTAATATCTAGTTTGATGGTTATTTGGCTATGGTATTGGGCTTTGAGACTGCATCCATGTCTCCAACACCTTTGTAGCCTACATATGAGCAAGTAAGTTAAATACCTGCACAAGAGGTGAGATTTTCTTTCTATTAGTGCTGGATATGGGAAGGAAGTTCCAACACATACTAGGCAGATTCAAGGTATTTTACTACCCAATTACCAGATGCAGCCCGTGGCACCATTCCATTCAGCCCACCACCACCTCCGCCACACCAGGATGTGCTGTGTAATGGAGGAAGGTGTAAATGGCCGTCCAGCCCCCAAAGCTGTCTGAGGGAGTGTGACCTGGCCCCCAGCTTTAAAAGGTTAAGAACTCCTGATCTAGACCAGTGTTGCTGATTATGTCCAGCATCAGCTCTCCACAGGCTCGGGTAGATCCCCCGCCCTAATTCTACCTGGATATTTCTCATATTCCCTGATGGTTTCTCCTTCAGGTACTAAATATGTCCCTGCTTAGCATCCAAAATCAGATGCATGGTCAACATAGTATAGCGATGAGATGAAGGTGCAGAGTCTTATCCAGTGAGTTTCATGCAGCAGTGAAGGGGTACATTTGACAGTCTCTGCCTCAAGAGTTAAAAGATGTAGGCAGCTGGCTTGATTTATATCAACAGATGAAGAAGGGGTCTTTTGTGAGGTTAATGGCTCTTAATTGCCCCTCAAGACCAAATCTATCTGAACTGTTTGTTGGCTCAGCAACCTCCCAAGCACTGCCAATTAGCACTTATCCAGCTCAAATAACTAAAAGGGCAATTTGGGAGCAGATGTCAGGAAAGGTTTGTAACTTTTACCTCCCTGACTTCTACTTCCTATTGCATCTATCTAAGGGAAAGACATACCATCTTTCCTCTATGTTACCTCCTTGGAGCTCACACCTATCTAAGACTTAGGATTTTACTTTTTTCTCTTGAATGTTCCTTTTTCAGTAGAAGTTCCATTATTTGATTTTTTAAAAAATGCTGCTCCTACTTTATTGAGGAAACAACCTACCACAGTACCTCCTCTGCTACATAGAGAGAAAATTTAACATTTTCTTCCTTCATACTTTATGAATATTCACAATAATACAGTTGTACCTCGCCTAAAGAGCATAGTGTGTTCCACGGGATTGCTCTTTAAGCGAGTTTGCTCTTTAAGCGAAACACTATTGTAAGTGACCAATTGTGACTTCTGGTGGGGAGGATTGCGAAACCCAATTTATTTGTTAAGTGAGTTTTTGCTTGGTTTTATTTGTTAAGTGAGTTTTTGGTTGGTTTTATTTGTTAAGTGAAGGGAACATTCAGAGAAAATTCTGCTCTTTAAGCAAGTTACTCTTTAAGTGAGGCACTCTTTATGCGAGGTTTGACTGTACTTTACATTGCAGCCAATACAGCTTGCAACAAAATACTGTTTGGGAGAAGACTAATGGTTGCAGGTAAGCACGGAGGGAGCAGAGAAGCTTGGAATGGTGGTAGATGAGTATGTTATAATCCAGTGATCCACTCCTGCTGAACAGGGCTTCTGGGAATTGAAGTTCAAGAACAGCTGGAGTGCTGAGGTTCACCATCACGGTTATAGTCCCTGTTGATTAGAAAATCCTGGGATTTCAACCTTGTGAGGTCTGGTTCCACTACACTACTGGTATAAAGACTAAGAGAGACATGAATATGGATCTCTCATGTTCCAACCCCGCATCCTCATCACTACATACCACTTGCTCTTACTATTCATCAGCACAACATTGTCCACTGAAGCTGAGGGCAGCAGCCTGACTTGGGGAAACAGGGCACATGGTATGACCCTCAAAACTCTGTCCTGTAGAGGAGGAGGTTCCAAAGAAATGGTGAGTTGGAAAAGCATTGCCACCACTGCCTCGAATCAGCTTTCAAAGATAGCCCCTCTCTTCTTAATGGCAAGGCTGGCTTATGCCTTGAAAATAAAATGTGAAGCTGTTCCTTCAGTCAACAAATTCCAGAAAGATTTGCCATTTTGTTCTACCACCACCTCCTCCTCCTCAGTAGTTCTTTGCTTTGAACATATGAGGTCTCCAGGCAAGAGCAAAGGTTCATCAAGATAAGCATGTATCACTGGCGCTGGTGGAAGCAGAAGGGCAGCCTCTTGGTGGGCAAGTCCTAGATTCCCAGCTGCTGTAAACTGGTAAGGTTTCACATCTGAAATGAGATTTTGTTTAGCTTCTTGGCAATCTCCTGGAAAGATAACGCCAGCCAGCCTGACAGAACAGGCAGGAACCTTCAAGCTTCAAACAGTGGCGTCCAAAAATGATGATTCAACTTGATGCTGTTGGTGGCATAAGCACCCACCAATCCTAGATCTCTATTTGTGCCCACAAATATGAAAAGAACCAAAGGAGTGTTTCCTTTACTGTAAGCACTTTGTTCCATGTTACTGACTGGATAGTTTGAATAATATGCCTTAAGAGTCAGGTAGACAGATTTAAGCTTTACTGGATCACTCCCATATTCAGAATCTGCTCCAACTTCATGCTCTTTGAACTTGGTCTACATTAAGATCTCTTTCCATTTTTGGTTACTTTTGAATCTAAGGTCTGATGTGCTATGTTGGTGAAAATTTCAAAACTAGAATTTGAGAGGTCCAGTGTCTAGTAGTCCCCACTGAGCCATTAAACCAGTGGTGCCCAAACTTTTTGGACTGTGGGCTGGTCACGTGGTTCAGCGGGCCAGTCACATGGTCCAGCTGGCCGGTTGTGTGGTTCCTCCTACCGGAAATGGAAGTAAAACATGCCTTGCGATCTGTTTTGGAACAGGATGAGATAGATTTTAAGCTGCCATTTTCTCTGCTTAGACCAGGGGTGCCCAAACTATGGCCTGTGGGGCAGATCTGGCCCCCAATGCCAATTTATCCAACCTGCGCCACCCTTGTTGCTCCTGGAAGAGGAAGTAAAACGCTCCCGTACAGGCACATTTTACTTCCCCTTCCACGACCAACAAGGATGGCACAGGCTGGATGAATTGGGATTGGGGGCCAGATCTGTCCCACAGGCCATAGTTTGGGTACCCCTGCATTAAACCCACCAGGTGACATTGGGACAGCCACATGCTTTTAGAGTGACCGACTTTGCAAGGCTATTGTGAGGATAAAGTGGGAGGGAGGGAGTCATGTATAGTGCTGCCTTCTTCCATGTCTAGGCCAGATGGGAAACTTCAAAACGAAGCCACCTTTTAGTGAATTCATTCTGCAGTTCCTTTTGCCTGACCTAGTGTGAGAAAGATTGGCTGGCACAACACGGTTGCTGTTGCCCAGGCCAAGCCCAATTATTGTGCAAAATACCACAATCTTTGAGGAGGCTTTTTCTGTGTACCTTGAACTCACTGGAGGAAATATGACAAGTTGGTAAAATGAGTACTGTACCCAGAATGTTGGGGGCAAAAATCTAATTTCCTTGTGAACCACCCAGAAAGTGCTCTATGCTATGGGGTGGTATATAAGGCTAATTGTTATTGCTATGTATAAACAAAAGCAAGAAAGGCAAGTAAGAAAAGAAGAAAAGAGAAAAGCATATAACACCATATCACTTTAAAAACTAGTAGTGTAACTTGATTCATAGAACCCTGGTTCTGCCAACATGGATCGACAGTTACTACATCCAAACTGCTGAGCCAAAGAGTATAATAAAAGATAAACTCTCTCAAGCTCACATGTTATCTGCTCTAAACAATGTGGCCCTCTTGCATCAGGTCCCCAGAATAGAAATGAATAACTTCTGGTTACCTCATGGACTTCACACTTTTGCAAACAGAGACGTCTCCTTTTTCACTCTAACTATTAGTAACTTTCTATTTTACATTGAAACAAGAGGTGTGTAGATGTGCATTTCTGGATTACATCTCCATGAACATGTTAGGCAGCAGAATGTTGAATTCTGGGAGTTGCAATCTAGTGTAACTGCTTTCCCTTTCCTCCTCTAATAGCTGCCTTCTTCTTGTACTGCCATATCCGAATCTGAATATTGACGATCCTCATGGTGATCAGCCATGAAGACTGTCCTGAGAATATAATGCGTGGCCTTTCATCTGCCTTCCGCATCGCAACATGACACCCATACCACTGATCTAGTTCTGTGAGTCACTTTCTGGTCCTGAGGCCCTTTGGCACAAAAAAATCTCCTCATTGATGAAGCTGCTGCCCTTCATCAAGATGGATTCAAGTGGGATTTAATCCACCTGGGTACCATCACCCTTCCCTATGGAGTTTGGCACCCAAGGCCATTAGTTCTTAGGGTTGTCAAGTTAGTTCACTCACTCCTGACACTCTGTCGTTGAGTCACTGGCAGCATGATCTTCTCTGTTATCATAGCAGGATAGCCTGGGCATACATATAACAGCTTCCCCAACACAAATATTTAGCATGCTACAGTGTAATGCAGTTGCAAGAAAGGCAAATGCTTTTTTTAGGCTGCATTAAAAAGCATAGTGTACAAATCACATGAAGTACAAGTTTATCTCTATTTGACACAGGTTAGGCCTCATTATTGTATCATGTCCATTCTGGGCATTGCACTTTAAAAAGGATACAGACAAATTTACTTTCTCTATTCATATCAAACTATGTACAACTTAAAATAATGCTGATATGGGAAATATAGATAAAATTCCAGACAAATGATCAGCTTCAGAGAATGGCAACAAGCATGGAAACCAAGCCCTATGAGGAAAGACTGAAAGAACTGGGCATGTCTAGGCTTGAGTAAAGAAAACTGGGGGGGGGGGGGGGGGAGAATAATGATAGCATTTTTCAGATACTCGGAAAGTTGTCATATAGAGGAGGGGCCGGATCTGTTCTCAGTCATGCCAGAGTGCAGTACGTGTAATCATGGCTTCAAGATACAGAAGGCCAAGTTTTGGATGAATATCAGGCAAAACGCCCTGACTGTTAACAGCAGTACAGCAATAGAACCAAATACCTCAGGAGGTGGAGAGTGCCTCCGTGTTGGAGGCATTTAAAAAAAATTAGACAGCCTTATAGCCCCGTCTAACTCCATTATCCTGTGATTTTTATGATTCACATAGCCTTGGGAAGAAAGGAATTTGGCACAGAGCTAATATTTTCATCTGGCTGCAGAATGTGGAGGGTTATAGACAAAAAAAAAATGTTGCAAGCTACAATCAGGTAGTTAAAGGGTGTGGATAAAATTCAGCATGGCCTTGAGTTCTGATTATCATGTGATTTGTCATAAGGAAGTCAACATTTTTGCTTTAGCTTTTACTGTGAAAACCACGACTTGCACATTAAAAGGTAGCATTTTGACTGCTGGTGGGGAGGAATCCAGCTGTGAAGACAACACCAGCATTAGTTGGCTCTCAGCTTTCCATGCTCAATACAAACTGTCAAGAGACAACTATAAAACATGTGGCTTGTGTCATATATTCAGGGTTTACCTTCCTACCGCCTCCAGCAACACTGTTAAAATAACTGTCTCCAAAGGAATCCTGCTGTACAAATTACAGTAGAATTGTCAGGACATTTCAAAAGCATTTTATCTTCCACAACTTGTTCACATATAGAAGAAAGGCTGGTGCAAATTGCAAAGAATTACTTTATTGGCTTTTGCACTTATAAAAGTGACAGTGCCTTTGTTCTCCTGGTTGTAAGCCATGCAACTGGTCATGCAACTAGTGATACAAGTGGAAACTGGGTTGGATTTCTCCTTTTGCATAATCCAAAACAAGGTATAACTAAGCACAATTTACTATACCCAATTCACTGAGTTATCCAGTTATTGCACCATGCGTCTCCATCTGATCTTTAGAAACCCTATTTAGCCCAGTCCTGCCCACTCTAATTTAGCAAAGCCCTCCACTTCTAATGGGACTCACTACCAGTTGAATCCTCTTTAGGGTTGCTTTCATGATAAAAGCTTGGGGACTACAAGTTACAGAATTTCTAGGCCATACTGGGGTGGGGGTGCATTTTCCAAGAGCTGTAAGTCAAGAAAATAGTCTTTCCAAGCAGGACACACAGCAGGACTGTAGCCAGGATTCTAGATTTGGGGTGTGTGAATTTTTTTCAGGAGGGGCAACAGATTTTTAAGGGGGGCAACAATGTCACACTCACATATAGAACATTGGCATCATGGGGTGGGGTGGGGGGAAGGCTGTTAGCTCAGGAGGGTTCCCCCCCCCCCCCAGGCTATGGCCCTGACACACAGTCAGGCAACTAAAATCCTACCTGTGGCAGGAATTGCTACCATCTCTCAGATACACCATTTCTTATCGACTGCCTGAGGCAACTACTTTGCACTACCTAACAGTAGGGCAAACCCAGAACAACATGCAGGCTTTCCCTTGACTAGAAAGATAACACAAAAAGGAGTGGATTTTTATTTTTGAAGTAGTACTTAGTTGTGCTGTTTGCCATTTCGATGCTGGTAGTCGTATCAACAGTTCAGGGATTGACACTACATATTAGAATTGAATTATTGGCTCTGAAATTTTCTTCTTCTTCCATGTCTAGGCCAGATGTGAAACTTCCAAAATGTAGGCACCTTTTGGTGAATTCATTATGCAGTTCCTTTCACCTGACCTAGTGTAAGAAAGATTACTTGGCAACACAAGGTGGCTGTTATCAGGGTATGCCTGATTGTGATTCAAAAATACCACAGTATTTGAGGAGGCTCTTTCTGTGTACCCTGGCTCTGAAATAAACAGGCTAAAACAGACAAACAGGCAGCTTCACAATGGGATACTTGACATATTTGTAAAAATCCACATGCAAGCAGAGTTCATTTTTCCTCACAAAGATCAAATAGAGGCATGTGCACATATAACTTTTGAAACTGTGAAAGCTGTAAGATGATAATCGTACACATGGTCCTAGGCTTCAAAAACCACTAGTTACAACTCTGTGGAACATCTCCTTGGGATCATGGGGATTTTCAGGATGAGCTTCTCTGCTTTGAAATGTACTATCACTACATTCCTAAAACTAACCTGTTTTTTTGACGTGAATTAGATGAACGTCTTATGTTTCGGTAGGGTGGTCTGACTGCGTTTGACATGTAAGGACACTACCGTAAGGGATTTAGTTCGTGAATTCGATTGTGTACTTTTGAAGAGTTGCCACAACGAAACTACAGCACTGACAAAAATAAGAATTATGCCGTATGAAAGATCATCTCTGCGACTTTCAGGAATGCTAGGACTCAATGGCTGGGAATGCAAATTGATGATGTCATAACACTTGGAAGTTGCCCTGTAAAAATGACATTTTCGCTAGGGGCATCCAGTTGTCGGTGAGCCAGCAACCAAACCACTCAACTGATCGTAGTGATCCAAAGTGTGTTAGATAGAGGATAAAATAACCTATGTTCTGGCACTATTAGAATTTTGTTTAGGCTTTCCAAAAAGTTTTTATGACAACATTTATCCAAAAGTCCTCAGTCAGAATCCTGAAAAAACTCAGATAAAAGGGACAAATCTGTCTGAAATCGAGGTTGCTGATGAGGACGTTGGATGGTTTTGCTCAGTTACCAACAGATTTGTCTCTTTCATTTGAGCGCTTTTGTGATGTCGTTCAAGGATTTTTTTGTAAATGTTATCATAAAAACTGTTTCTTATAGTGTCACAACAAAGGTTATTTTGTCCTCTATCTAACGCACTTTGGATCACCTTGATCGGTTGCATGGTTTGTTTGCTGGTTCACCGACAACGGGATGCCCCCAGCGAAAATGTCATTTTTCCAAGGCACCTTTTGAGTTTAATGATGTCATCATTTTACATTCCCAGACTTTGGGTCCTAGCATTCCTGAAAGTCGCCAAGACAATCTTTCATATGGCATAATCCTTATTTTCGTCAGTGCTGTAGTTTTGTTGTTGCAACTCGTCAAAAGTACACAATTTTCATTACATGCCAAACGCAGTCAGACCACCCTACCGAAACGTAAGACGTTCATTGAATTCACATCAAAAGGAAAAATGTGAAACACTTGTGTTAATACTGTGTCATTATAGCATCTGGATCTATTTCCAACCTGTATAGAAATGCAAGCCACACTTTTTTTTTCTTGTACATCACAGAAGCATTTTCTGAGTAGAGCTTGTACAATGTTAATTTCCATTTCTGCCAAGTTGTAGTTTCAGATCATTCTGTTGGAGATGTGTTAATTTAATACACAGATAGTGTAGCAGGGTTGTTGTTTGTTGTTGTTGTTGTTGTTGTTTTGGGGGGGTCATGGCTAAGAAATGAAACAATGCAAAATTTTCTTCTTCAAGAAATTCAGGAAGAACTCAATTCAAAATTTTGCTAGACTCAAGGTTTTTATTTTAACTTATGAATCCTTAAACGGCTTAGTATTTTCGTGTCTGATGGAATGCCTCTCTTAGAGGGGTATGACCCAGACAACAGGATCATCCCAGATCACAGCCCACCCCATCTCTTGCCCCTCAAGGAAGGCAAGGAAGGTTTTCACTAGAAGCAGGACCTTCTCCATGGTGGCCCTATGGCTCTGGAATTCTCTTCCAGTGGAGGTCTTCCAGGCTACTTTCCTCCTGGTTTTCCAAAAGTTGGCTAAGGCTGATCTTTATATAGTGGTTGATTACACTAAGACCTTTGACTGCGTGGACCACAACAAAATGTGGCAAGTAATTAAAGATATGGGAATACCAGAACACCTTATATGCCTCATGAGAAATCTGTACATGAATCAAGAAGCAACAGTTAGGACTGAATATGGAATGACTGAGTGGTTTGGAATAGGAAAAGGAGTAAGACAAGTCTGCATTTTGTCACCCTGCTTATTCAACTTATACACAGAGCACATAATGCGCAATGCAGGGATGGAGGAATCACAAATTGGGATCAAAATTGCTGGGAGAAACATTAACAATTTGAGATATGCAGATGATACCACCCTAATGGCAGAAAGTGAGGAGGACCTAAAGAAGCTCCTGATTAGGTTGAAAGAGGAGAGTGAAAAAGCTGGCTTGAGACTCAATATAAAGAAAACCAAGATAATGGCAACAGGCCCTGTCAGTCCCTGGAAAATAGATGGGAAAGAAGTAGAAGCAGTGACAGATTTTACTTTCTTAGGATTAAAGCTGACTGAAGATGGTGATTGCACCCACGAAATAAAAAGGCGACTGATTCTTGGGAGGCAAGCGATGAGAAACCTGGGGAGCATAGTGAAAAGTAGAGACATCACGTTGCAAACAAAAATTCGCATAGTCAAAGCAATGGTATTCCCTGTGGCAATGTATGGTTGTGAGAGCTGGACCATTAGGAAAGCTGAGCGCAGAAGAATAGATGCCTTTGAGATGTGGTGTTGGAGGAGAGTTTTGAGAGTCCCTTGGACAGTGAGGAGAACAAATAGGTCAATTTTAGAAGAAATCAACCCTGACTGCTCCTTTGAAGGTCAAATAATAAAGATGAAGCTGAAGTACTTTGGACATCAAATGAGAAGAGAGGATTCGCTTGAGAAAGCCTTGATGCTGGGAAGGGTGGAGGGCAAAAGAAGAAGGGGGTGGCCCAAAATGAGATGGCTAGATGGTATTGTAGACACAATGGGCACAAAGCTGAGCGAGTTGAGGAGGATGGTGGAGGACAAAAGTGCCTGGCGGACAGTGGTCCATGGGGTCGCAGAGGTTTGGAATCGACTGTGCGACTGAACAACAACAACAAAGACTACGTATAACAAAAATAATTCATTCTGTGAGCCTTTTCGCTATGCAATTTTTTTTTCTTTATACAAAGCATGCTTCGTATAGTGAAATTTCTTATGGGATGCTTCATATAATGAAAATCTCTATAGGGATGCATTGAAAACCACCCTTGGAGAAAGATTGCTTCGTATGATGAAAAAATTTTCTATACAAGGCAACATTTTTTCTTCAGACTCCATTCAATATAGGTAAACACTAAGCACACAAAAACAAAGACTACAAAAAATTACATAACTTTACTGTTGACAATGAAGAAATCAGGAAAGTTGAAGATTTTCTACATGATGAAAAGAGGAGGACCTAAAATATGGTGAATTGACTTGGTAAAGAAAGATGTGGCCTTTAGTTTGCAAGATCTGAGTAGGGCTATTAATGATAGGACCTTCTGGAAGTCATTAATTGATAGGATCACCATGAACCAGTAACAACTTGATGGTGCATAACACACACACACAGACACAAGTTCCATCCATTTCAGTGAATCAACTCAAAGATTTAGCCATTTATAGAAGAAACTCAGCTGGGAGCTTGCTTGAACATATAGACCACATTTGTTTGGCAGCCAAGCAACCAAATAAATGTTTCAGTTCAGCACATTCCACAGACAGCTGGGGTATGGGGTGCACACTTAAAATGCCACAATTAAGTGGGTGGCAGTTTTTCTGCTGGTGCCTCTGCCCCCTCTGCACATATACACCTAATAACAAATTTCAGCAAAGATGATGTAAACCAGGAGAGAGATGTTAAATGTAAACATTTCCCTCTTCGCAGAACTCCAACAAGTTACTTTGTTTGATTGCAGCTCCTAGAATCCATCCACCAGTTGGCATAGTAATTGTACAATGGAGGGGGGAAATGGTCAATTTTGCATAAAGGTAATTCTTCTTGAACTGGTGAACATTTTTGACACAGGGATTTCCAGTGGTATAAACTGTGTTCATCTGTTCTAGGAAAAAAAGTCAAGATTCAAATACTAATACTGTATACTTTAGTTGACATAATCTTTCATGGATTGGGCTGGAGTACAATTTGTTAGCCTCTAAAATGCCACAGGATTCTTGATTACTTTTGATGCAATCACTGAAAAAATTTAATGCTCCCCTAACTTCTTTTAGGTACTGGTGAACATGTTCATGAAAGAGTGCTTCTGACTCAGCCCTTTAAAATAAATGTTTGTTTAAGTGTCTTTATCATCTACACTCTATACATTAACTGCACCTCCATTTCTCCCTTTTGCCAGCTGACATTTACAGCTCAACTATCTGCCAGTAGAAAGTCAGTATTTAAAGCTGCAGACAGTAATGGGTTAAGTGTTAAACATTTTTGTAATTGTAGCAATGGGCAGGGAAATTGGCCAGATTTTCTTTGATCCTGACTGCGGTTTATGGAGAAACAGTTGCTACAAATAGCTTTCATCTCTTCTTTTAAATTTGGGAACACATTTTATTCAAGTGCTTCTGTGGTCAGATAAATGCCTCTCTCTATTTTGAAGGAGAGCCCATTTCTCTCCTTCAAAATATATTTGTATCTCCCCTTGGTACTGATCCAAATTAAGTAGCTGCATGAGAAGAAGAATGTACAATTTTATATATTTTTAACCCTATGAACATTGGCCATATTGCCTGAGATGGAACTCTGGGACCTACAGTTGCCATGTATGGATACAAAAACTGGGCAGTAACAAAAGCTGACAGGGGAAAAATATTGATTCATTTGAAATGTGGTGCCAGGGGAGAGCTCTGTGGATACCTTGGACTGCCAGAAAGACAAACAAGTGGTTCCCAGAACAAGTCAAGCCTGAACTTTCTCTGAAGGCAAGATTGATAAAGTTGAAACAATCCTACTTTGGGCACATCATGAGAAGGCATGATTCTCTGGAAAAGATAATAATGCTGGGAAAGATTGAAAAGCGGCAGGAAACAAGGAAGGCCAAAAGTAATATGAATTGATTCCCTAAGGAAAGCCACAGACTAAAACTTGCAGTAGCTGAGCAGGGCTTTGGAGGGCAGGACGTTTTGGGAGATCTCTCATTTGTCGAGTTACTATAAGTTTGAGACAACTTGATTGCATGTAACAACAACATAATTCAACATGGTAAATTTTATTGAGCTCAGAAAAATCTTCCCTGGGCCACATTCTTTCCTGAGATCTGACTAATCCAGTGTTGTTTCTCAAAGTGCACAGTCAAAGACTTCCAGGAAACATAAAGGAAAAGCATCTATAACCATCTGAGACATCTATTCGAAGTACTGATTACTGCCCCAGAAGTTGGAAGTTCTGTTTCTCTATATTATTTGTCTGAGTCTTTCTTTGCTAGGTCACCCTTGCTCGAAAGCCAGTTGTATCTGATTCTAGGGCTCAGTGCTCATCTTTGTTTATAGCCAAAAAGCCAGTGCTGCCTGCATCTGCAGACATTTTTGTGTAGCAGGCATGGCGAGACACTGGAGTGCACAGAATGCTGTTTACCTTCCTACTGAAGTGGTCCCTATTCATCTAATTACAATTTCTTGCTTTCGAACTAAGTTGGCAGGAGCTGGGACAGAGATGGGAGCTCACTCCATTGTGCATTCCTTGGGTCTCGAACTACTGACCTGCCGACCTTCCATTCATCAAGGTCAGTGTCTTTAACCATTAAGGTACTGTAGTCCCTAGCTTGCTTTTAACTGTTTGGTTACTTTATTGCTGTTATGTGCTGTAAAGTGAGGACCAAGTTATAGTGACCCTGGTAAGTGAGATATTTAAAGAGTCATTTTACCAGTTCGACATCCCCAATGAGCTTCCATTGCAGAGGTGAGATTCAAACCCAGGCATTCCTCAGTCCTAGATAGATGTTTCCATAAAACTGAAGTACAGTAAAACCCCGACTTACATACATCTCGCGTTACATAAAATCTGACTTACATAATGATTTTTTGCTAAAACCATGTCCTAATTTACGTAAATGTCCCGATTTACATAATGCAGTTTCCTATGGGTTTGCTTTGAGTTATGTAAAAAAATAATTTTTCCTATGGGTTTGCTCTGAGTTACAGAAAAATCTGATTTATGTAAAAGCTTAGGGAATGGACTTTTTATGTAAGTCGGGGTTTTACTGTATAAGGCAGTCTGGCAGAAATCAAAACTCAGTGCAACAGCCAATATCTACAAAGCCATCTTTACAATTCATATAAAATAAATAACTTTCCTTTTATTTCAACAACCATAGTCAGAAACTGATAGAAATGCACATTCTTTTTCAGGTGAAGAGAATCTGTGTATTTACTCTTGAATCACTGTGGTAGCTATGTCAAGAGATTATACTGAGTTTAAACATCATTTCCCCATTAATTCGAACAAGGATTGTATGTCCTTCAAATCAGATTCACTATCAAAGTTGCATAGGAGCAAACTAAAAATTGCCAAAACTTCTTCACCTGGCTCATGTTCTGCTGGATGGTATATCTTCCAACTTCAGCTATGGATCCAAATGCTGTGCTCCTCTTCTCATTGAAACATCGATGTCCATTGTCCATGAAGAGTTACCATAAGTGAAAGCTAAGCAAGAATCCTTCCATCTGGTACACAAGATTTTCAGAAGCATGTGTATATGACACAGATGAGCATTCTCATAAATAGTCTCACAGCTGTAGTCCGAAGTGGCACAATCCAGGAAGGGTTGTGACATTTGATATTCCAGAATGTGAAGTGTGGTACTTCAGTAACTACATTACAGAGCTGTGGCTGCCTCTCTGGAACTATTGTGCTACTATATCCCGGCATGTTAAGTAAACAAAGCCTGAGGATACCTTCTTCTACTGTATCTGAATCCGAATATAGGTGATCATCATGATGATCAGCCATGAAAACTGTCCCAAGAATATAATGCAGTGGCCTTTCATCTGTCTTCTGCATTACAACATGAAACCCATACCACTAATCCAGTTTCACAAGTCACTTTCTCGTCTTGAGCCCTTTTGGCTTGCAAAGTCTTCATCAGCCCCAAGCCAGTATTGATGAAGTTGCTGACCTCCATCAAGAGGGATTCAAAGTTGATAGTCCTCAGGGTTGTCAGGTTAGTTAACCACCACCTGACACTCAGTGTTGAGTCACTGTCAGTATGGTCTACTCTATTATCATAGGCAGGATAACCTGGCCAAACTTCCAAGGAAACTTTGGTGGGATGAAATTTGCAGCCTGCAGAATTATTTGGAAAAGAAAGCTTTTGATCATGTTGCAGTTTCCAAAGAAGTAGTCATGTTAATCTATCTGACCATATTAACACAACTAAAAGATAGGGTGGGGAATAAAACAAAGGATACAATGTTGTGGCACCTTAAAGATTAACAGGTTTGTTTCAGTGTGAATTTTCATGGATCAAAATTTATTTATTTATTATTCATGCTTGTTTATCACACACACCCTCCCCGAAGCGACTCAGGGCAATTTACAACACGTCATTCATAACAATCAAACAATTTAAAACTAATTAAAAGATTAAAAAGAAGATTAAAAGATTAAAACCAGGAGTTGCAGCTAAGAGGCGGCGGGGGGGGGGGGGATCAAATTATCCAACCAGCTGGGGATATTGTTCCATCCATCCCCCAGACCTGACCTGCCAGCCAGGTTTTCACTCCTTTCTTAAAGGGCAGCAGCTCTGTCTGCATGTGTAATTCTATTGGAAGGTGGTTCCATAGGGCCAGGGTGGATACAGAGAAGTCCCACCTTCTAATGCCAGAGAGGTGCGCCTCTCTGACCGATGGCACAACCAGAGAGCCTCTCTGGTCTACTCTGGTGGGACGGACCAGGAATCCATTTCCTCAGATACAAAATCCACTTCATTGCATCTCACGAGATGGTTTTGATCCACAAAAGCTCACAAAGATACAAGTCTATTTGTCTTTAAGGTGCCACAGCATTTTGGCATTTTGCTTTTCTTTCAGCTTATGAACAGGGATGGAGGGTTTTGTGTATGTGTTTAGTGAGAGGTAACCACTGAGCCTGTATCAAAGCAATTACTGAAAAGTCACACTGTTCTTTTGGGGGAGGGGAGCAAGGCCCCAGATTGGGACTGTGTACTATTCGTGAAGCCACAAAGTCCAGGCACTGTTACATGATGACAAAAAAAAACCCGGAAGGAGCTTGGCTAAATAAACAAATAATAACCTGACCAAAGCAGCTGTCAACACACAGTGTCTCTCATGCAACCTATCTATACATAGAGAATGCAAACACTTCGTCTTTGAAACTATTCCCAACTGCAGCTGCTGGATATTCATAATAGATATCTAATTGCTAAAACTTGTGAGCTTGTTTACAAGGTCGGTTTTCATGTCACATGGGGACGATTGTGCATTCTGCACATTGACTATGGAGCACATTGCACCATCAGTGCTAGGATATGTGATGCTGGCTTCCTTATTCTGAAAAACTGGGGCCAAACCTTCTTGAGATATTAGTTATAGTTGTTTGGTGCATGGCAGTACAGTACCTGTATAGTATAGTAGTGTACAAAATTTCAAATGTCAGCCCTAACATTTCAAAGCAGAAAAACTGATTTGGATTTGGGATTATCTGAATTTTTTAGTTGTTTGATTGTTTTTGTTACAAGATGAAACAGGCATCAGCTATGAAACCTCGTAAACTGCCACTCTTTAAATACTGTTTATACTAGTGTACACTGTTTAGAAGTCATGCTGTGTCAGCTGTCAAATAAAGTCAGATACAAAATATCACTGCATACCAACTCTCAGATGCATTCAATCAGTCCTTATTTACTGCACAACAACAAGATTGCATTATAATCTATCCAATATAAAAACAAAATACCAAAACTGAGGATCATTCTAACGACTATTCCTAACTAAATCCATTGAATCAAAGGAACTCACATTACTGTTGAATTTAGGTAAAGGTAAAGGTCACCCTTCTTCGAAAGCCTGTAGTATCTGACTCTAGGGTTCAGTGCTCATCTATATTTATCGCCAAAGAGCCAGCCCTGTCTACATTTGCAGACATTTCTGTGGACATGTGGCAGGAATCACTAGACACCAGAGTGCACGGAACATTCTTACCTTCCCACCAAAGTGGTCCCTATTTATCTACTTGCAATTTCTTGCTTTCGAGCTGCTAGGTTGGCAGGAGATGGGAAAGAGATGGGAGCTCACTCCATCATGCAACACTCGGGTCTCAAACTGCTGACCTGCCAGCCTTCCAGTCGTCAAGTTCAGCGTCTTAACCACTAAGCCACTACAGTCCCTTACTGTTGAACAAATCCAATTAAGCCACTGCAGTCCCTTACTGTTAAATTTACAAATCCCATTAATCCAGCTGTTGTTCTCTGATTGGTAATAACACTTTGATTTCCCCCCCCCCCATTAATTCAGTAACCCTGAATTGAGACTATACAATTTGGTAGAAGCCCCACTGTGGCACCGCTAGGACAGATATGCCAGAAAAACATCAAATATGTGATAATAGGGCATGCTATCAGCTGAACCATTGTACTAGTGACACGTTTATCTGTGGAACAAATGAAACTGGACAGAGTTATGGGCAGGACATGACTGGCACAAGAGATGACACTCTCCTTCTGAGTATCACTGGGACTGTGCAACTAGTTTTGCTGAATTCCAAATCCCAAACCAAACCAGTCTGGCTTGGGCTAATATTCATCAGATTGGATGGATTTGGATTGTGTGCATAGAATTGGGTTAGGCCAACGTGATTTGAATCCATCCCACAATCTCTAGATAACAGATGATAATTTTTAAAAGGCTAGATAGTATGTTTCCAAAATATAAGAAAATGGATGGAGAGGGTGTGGGAGGAGAGCTGGACTTTTTCATTGGCAGGTTTAACTTTCAGTCTGGAATGTGACTCTCACCTGCTCTTTCCAAACACGAGGTCTGTGAAAAAGGTGAAGCACAGAGCATCAGTAATCTTCCCTTCTGCACAGCTCTGCCACTCTTCATCTGTTAGAAGTAGGAATATTTTTGAACGAAGCCTCTTAAAATTTGAAAGCAGTTCTGCATTTTCGCCCTCTTTTTCTAATCCATTCACAATCCAGTCAAACCTTCCCAACCCATCGTACTTGTAGATCAGGGATCCCCAACCTTTTTTGCACCACAGCCCGATTTCATGCTAAACAATTTTTTCCATGGACAGTGGGGGTGTTGGAATTGGATGGGGCAAGCACATAATAAAGTACAATAAAGTGTTAGGAGGAGCCCAGCTGCCTGCCAGCCACACCGTTTGACTCGGGCAGTGGGGTATCACATCTGCACACAGGTGGGGGTGGGGCAGAGCCCCAATGTAGTTAAACAACATGGAAGAGGGGCCGGCCACCTGCCTACCTGCTGTGACTGAAGCCCATGCTCTCGCTCTGTTTGCTGGGCAGATCCGGCAGGAGCATGTTGAGGATAGAAGGCTGTCATCAGGGCTCCCAGAGACACCCACAGCCCAGTTTGGGACAGCCCGATGGTTGGGGACCCCTGAATAATTTGAATGTCCAGAGGCATAGCATGGAGATGGTGGCGGCCCACTCCACGGGGGCACTTTTTTTGGGGAGCAAACTGACATTTCTCCCGCCCGCCCACCCTCTGTGCTTTTCATGGGGAAGTAACCTCCTCGAAATAACCTCCTTGCAGACCCCCCTCCCCTCCTGCCCCAAGACTTTGCCGCTTCTCCTCCAGAGGCTGAAGTGGTGTGGATGATGGGTAAGCTGGTCAGGCTGGGGCTCCTTCTCTGTTAGGGGGCCCTTGGTGAGAGAGAGCACCACCTCAATTTCCTTGGGCACTCGGTCTCTAAAACGTTCGCCATCACTGATATATCGTATATTTGTCCTTCTTTACAAGGGCTAACCATCATAAATAGAAAAGTAACTCTTACAATAACATCTTGAAAGGATCTTATAATTCTTTAAATGATAACTCTAGTGAATTCATTCTAGGAAAAGGAACATTAAGCACATGACATATTCCTCCATCTTCCACCCCACATTATTGGCTTCTACTGAAAGGATGCATCACTGGACAATGTTGCTATGCTGTTTCTATAGCAACATTACCATGAAGGAATAAGATATGTGATGGTCATTTCGGGCAGCAAACACACACCTATTACCATCAAGTCTACTTTTAGCTTCAACTCACTCCCTTTTCTAGTAGCTTTTTCAGTTCATTAAAAAAAATTTAAAAAACCTTTCAGTTTTTTCTTCTCTCAAACCCACTAATTATACTATTAGCAAGCAAGTACAAAGCAAACTACTCCCAGTGTTGAGATTCCTTTTTTGAGTCTCACATTTAAAGAGACTCGCTAAATGTCCCTGGGTTTGATTAGATTTAATCTTAAATTTCATTTTTTTTGTGTACAACTTTTTTGAAGCTATTGTTCTTCAGATTACCACAACCCTTTTCCTCAGTTTTAGGAAGGCTAGTTTATAGGACTGAAGCCTAAAACCTAGCTTTCAAAGAGATCAGATTAGGTTATTTAAAAATTTCTGTATTGTAGTACTTTAGGATGTACACAAGTGGGTGTTCTTCCATATAAAATTCCAGAACCCAGAAAACCAATGTGCCAGAGAAAAGAACAGATTGCAAATCCCTGATATACTTGCTTTCTGTGTGCAAGAAATTTTGTTCTGTAAGGTATCACTCAGTAAAACAGCACTCTGGAATGATATAGGTGGGGATAGTCCAGATTGAGGTGTAAATATTCCATCTGCTGCTTGAGAGACTCAGGGTACAAAAATTATTAGCTACATAGCAATGAAAACGTTAAAGGTGAAAACTTTTATTGGTTTGGTTGTTACAAATGAGGCACATTTGCAAATAGCACATATAATGTGTGACCTACTTTCTTTATTGCTGTCACTGCTAAGTATAGGAACCCATCTAAATGTGTGATTTGTGCAGTGAAGGAATGAATTGGAGTCTAAACACTGAACTGCAGAAATTCTCAGCTGATTAATTTCAACTTATTTCTCACATTATACGAAAAGTACAACTGAAGAGGGAGAAATCTTTTTTAAAATGGTTCCATTCTCCAGAGTCAGAACAGACCTATGATTTAATTTTTTTTCCTGAGTGTGTCCTGTTAAAACAAGAGGAATCTGGAAAACTTCCTACAAAAACGAGAAGGGAGTGACAAAATCAGATGAACCTAAGAAGGGCCCATTGATCTAGTGAATATTCATAAAAATCTTTCTAATAAGAAGAGTGGTTCAATTGTGAAACCAGCAGCTCAGAATGTAGTGTGGTCTCCTTCACAAGACTGAATTTAAAGAGAATTGTACAACCATCTGTTAAGAACATAGTAAAGATTACACTTGGCCTTGCAGATCATAAATTGGACAGGGGGTTGAACTAGAAGATGATGGATGAGCAACTGACGAGGACTTTGGAGCCACCACATACCTCACTCAATTTTCCACACTATAGGAAAATTGTGTCCACCTTTTCTATAAATAGCATTATGAAGTACTGTACACTGATAAAATAGCATTAAAAATAGGTGAAACCAAAGCAATTCAGGCAGAGCTGTCGACTCTCTTGGGGATGATGGAATGAGCTCCCATCTATGTCCCATCTCTTGCCAACCTAGCAATTCAAAAGCAAGAAGTTGCAAGTAGATAAATAGGTACCACTTTGGTGGGAAGGTAAACTGTGTTCCGTTCACTCTGGTGTCGAGGCATGCCTGCCACATGTCCAAGGAAATGTCTGCCGAATCAGACAGTGCTGCATATGACTGGCTCCTTGGCTGCAAACAGAGATGAGCACTGAACCCTAAAGTCGGATATGACTGGCTTTCGAGCAAGGGCAACGTTTACCTTTACCTATGACCCTCACACATCCACTTGCACGCCCATGTATACTTTTCCTTGCAATAAGGATGGTTCTCTGTCATATAATACTGCCAAGTATCATTCCTTCTCCTCTACTCTGCCTACTGCTGCTGTAAAGATTGCCACTAAGCTCAGAGCAGAAAGGAAAGTGATGGAGTCATCGCTGGACCTGCTAATCCAAAGGTCCTGTCTTCTTGACCCTGTGAGGCCTGGCTCCTCTACAACACTAGGAACCACCAAACACCTCTTGTAATTCAAGTCCTCCTCCCATTTCAGCAATACCACATTCAATCCAATGCTTTAGTACCCCATTGGTTTGCCTCGTATAGATGCCTCTTAGCTGCTTTTAATAACTAATCCACTCTCTAGATGCGACATGTAAAATACACTTGGCAAATGTTCTCTTGACTCAAGCCTTCCTGGCTTACAAATCCCCTTCGGATGATGACAGGCGCTCCCTTTAGAGACATTAATAATAATTCTTTTTCTTTCCCTGATGGCACCCAGGTCATGAGGGAATAATGCACAACAAATAATTTGACTCATGCACACCTTTAGCTTTGAGAGACAGCTGGCAGAGCTTTGCGTTTGCACATAGATTTTAAAAGGGACTGATTTCCATAGCAACAGCGGGGAATCTGTGAAATGTTATGAATGTCTCTGTGCAGGCCTCTTTCTTTGCAAGAAATAAAGAAACAAACCAGGACAGGAGTGCCAGTCTCCCACTGTAGGATTTGCAGGACTCTGAAATGAAAGGTGTTGAACAAAGTAAATTATTTTATTATAATTTAATTTTAAACTAATTATTCAAATTAAATTGACTTTATCCTAAAAGAAAGATTAGCTTCAACCTACAGAAAAGCCCCTTTGTAAATCGATTATTACTATTTCCCATCAACACTCTGCTTCAGAGACATACCTCTAAGTTAATTTGATTCTGATGATGAAAGAGCTTCCTTTAAACAGATTTCTGAACAGAAAAGAAGGAAGGAAAGAAAGAAGAGTACTTCTTATGTGTGAAAACATTTCTAGGGCAAAAGAAGCCCACAATCCTTGCTTACAATTCCCCACCCCCAGAAATATCTCAAACCATTGCATGTTTAGGTTTTTTTAAATCATTCTTTTTGGTTCCAGAGTAGCTCAAGGCTACTAATGTTAGTCAAAATTTTCTACTGAAGTAAGGAAGGGAGGACTAAATGAAAATGAGAAAGAATAGTCAGAAAGAAATTGACAGTACCATACTGGTGATAAAGTAGGGGTGTCTTTTGAAAAGTAGGATTCATGGGAAGTACTGTGAACTCAATGCCTTAATATGCCATTACTCAGTGGTGTCAAGAGACAATGGAGAGGTTGAGGACAATTTGTTCAAGGCAAGGGTATTATCCTGTCCCATTCTCAATTCCTGAGCACATTCATTCATAATTGAACACCCTGATCATGGTGACTGGAGTGTGCTGAACGATGAAGTCCAGAAAACAAACTCTGGGTCTAGCTGAAGGGCTTATCCTTTTGGGGCTGGGGCTGACACTGTTCCCCAAGAAATGTTCACTGTAAGGGATATCACTCCTAGCAATGTGCCTTTCCTGTCCTCTCATTGCACAAGTCTCTTGCAAGAATGAGGCTGAAAGTGGCTGCTGGTGGGTCTGGCCTCTGCTGCTTAGCTGCTGTGACTTATTTGCTGCTTTTCAGAGCAAGAAGCCTTGGTGCTGTTTTGCCCTAGGCTGCTTAGTTGCTAGAGTCCTTTTCCCCACTTTCCCCTGAGTCTTTGCTGCATTCAGTGAAGGCAGATCGCACTCTTGGGATCCTTTACCAGCGGAAAGTGGTCTCAAATGATGTTCTGCCTTTTCTTTGGTGGCAGTGATTCAGATCTCAGGACTTCATCTGTTGGATTCTTACCTCCTGCTTATCTTAAAGCTCCAGGGCCAAACAGAGGCACCATCTTGGCAGTGAGAGTCAACTTCCTCCCACCATAAAGGAAGAAAGATTTGCTTCTTTCTGGCCCTTGGAGTATTGTGTCTTTTCCACATTACAACTGTACAGATGCCTCATAACTGATTAAATTAAGCTAATGATCAGCTATTAATGGTAATATGATAATAACTGATGAATTGGAACCCTGATACATATAAGTAGAAATAATGAGATATATAATGGTAGCCGGCTGAATAGCTTGGCGAGTTACACATCTGGTTGTGGAAACAGACAGCATGGGTTCAATTTCCTACTGGGAGAAGAGAGAACTTGAGAACGTACTGAGCAAGCTGCACAGTCTCAGTGTGTCCCCAGAAAAAGAGAATAGTAAACTATTTGTGGGTATTCTCTACCTAGAAAAGCCTTGAAAGAGTTATCATACATCAGAACCAACTTGAAGGCATGTCATTATTCTGTTATAATGGAAATTAAATGCAGTTCTTTGCTCATACAAATATGAATGAAACAAGCAAAAACAACCTATTAGTAGTTGTTACTACTATGTTCTTCATGTTCATAAGAAGAATTAAAGATGCAATATAATAATAAATGTGTTTTGTGAGTAAACTAAATAGGCCTTCTGGTACAATTCAGATGAATTTACAATTGGAGAGATGTAGATACACATGAAACAAAAAATAGAGGTAAGTGAATTTTGTTAAAATGAACCACAGTAAGAAAACAGATCAGACTCTGAACAACAGCTAAGACCCATCAGATTGTAAGAGAATTAACAGCATTGATTTTACTACCTGAAACACACCAGAGAACACAAATCAAGATTTTGGCATTCAAATAAATTAGACAGAAAAATGAAGGATTAGGTTAAAGGCTATTGAAATCACAATAACAAAGCAAAAGGTACCAGGATGACTCAGATTCAGCCAGTGGCATAGGGCGGGTTTGGCGCCCAGGGCCCCAGGCCAAAATTGCTGCCCCCAGGCTCCCCCCACCTAGGTAGGAAAGTCCTACCTTTGGGGGGTTTGCTGGGCTAGGAGGCAGGGCGGCCGTGTGCCTGGGTCCCCGACGGCATGGGCAAGGCCCAGGGTCTGGGGCGGGGCGGGGCGGCACGGGCCCAGCGGGGAGCCCACCATCAGGGTCCCAGGGACGCGACCGCCCTGCCTTCGAGCCTGCCAGCAGCAGCTCGTCCGCCTTCGGCGGCAGCGGCACCTGGGAAGAGAGGCTAGTGGTTGACGCGTCCCAGCGCGTCTGGGGAGGTGGAGGATGGAGAAGGGGGAGGGACACCCCCTGGTCTCCACTGGGCCATCAGGCCCGCACCCTGGGTGCCTAAACCCGCCCTACGCCCCTGGCTCAGTAACAATAGATTATTTAGATTAGTTTTAAATGTCTCCCTTACAATCTCAAAGGTGTGAAGTAAAGCCCTTTCTGGTTTCTGATTCAACCTCTTACTTGTTTACTGTTACTTGTTTACTTCCTGTTCTGCTCAAGTTGTAAAAGAGAATTGGTTGTGTTAGGACATTTTTCATTTGGGGGTATTGTACAAAGATTGCTGCCCAGTGGAATAGTACAACTTTAAGGCCCTCCATGTGTTCTGAACACAGGTGTACATAATAGAGCCTCAAACTGATTGCCAGGCTGTGCATGCCTTGTCCACGTGCTCATGTAACAGCCCAGCTGTGGCTGATTAAAGAATCTGCCCAGCAACACTGGGGTATAACTGTGGTCCTCTGGGAAGGGTCTATGGAGGAGGTTGTCATACTGGAGAGGCTGTCTTACTAAAGACTAGGACTGAGCTACTGAGAGAGAGTCTACAGACAGAGACTGCTGAACGAGGGTCTGCTGTTGTTGAGAGCTTCTTCAACTGAGAAGAAAGAACTACTCAAGAATACCAGGACTCTTTGCATGCTCCTGGGATTGGAGCCAACTGAGGAATCCAAGCTGTCTACCTACTGTGGGGCTTGGAGAGAGAGAGACTGTTGTATATAGTCCTGTGTATGTCTGTCTTCCCCTCACTGTAAGTAAAGCGCACCTTTCCACTGAAGGCATGTGTGTGTGTGTTATTCAGTGATGGGATGTCCCCGGTTCCAGACGGTTCCCTGGAACCGGTAGGACCAATTCCGGAGGGTTCTCCGGGAGGGGAGTCCACTTTTGAGGCGTCCGGTTCCGGACGCCTCACCGGAAGAATTTTTTTTAAAAAAAATTGGAGCAAAAATGGCTCCAATTGACTGCGCATGCGCAGAAACTCGATCTGACGCATTGCACATGCGTCAAATTGAGTTTCTGGTCATGCGCACTAAATTGGAGCCAAATGGCTCCAATTTTAAAAAAAATTCTTCTGAAGCTGGAGCCGCCCCTTTTTAGAGTGGCTCCGGCAGCAGCGGTGGCAGCCCTCAGAGAAGGGCACCTCCCCTAGCCGTCCACTGAGCTCCCATGGGCACGTTGGTGCCTGCGTGGGCCATCCGCCGCCGCCGCGCCCTCCTAGGGACTTGGGCCTGACAAACCCCCATGCCCTGGGTAAGCCCGGCGGGGCTCACCACTGCTGCATCCTCCTCCGCCGGGCGCCTGCAGCTTCTTCGGGGCGGTGCCTTTTCGGCTGGAGCCGCCACCATACCCACTGCTCCCCGCAGGCCCTGGCTGCCCGTGGCCGCCGCCAGAGCCGGGCCGAAAAGGCACCGCCCCGAGGAAGCTGCACCCTGCTGCTAAGAACGACTGTATCGGATAACACTAAAATTCGCGTTATTCGATACAAGATTTTCCCGAAAATCTTGTAATGTTATGCGGTTTTAGCGCTATCCGGTACTAGCGTTATCCGGGGTATTACTATACTCGAGTATCAATCAAACAAACTTTATTGCGGTCAATGACCAGTACAGTAAAAAAGGGTTTAAGTACATAAAATATACTCAAGTATAAGCTGACCTGAATATAAGCCAAGGTACCTAATTTTGACCTGAAAACCCAGGAAAATACATTGACCCAAGTATAAGCCAAGGGTAGGAAATGCAGCAGCTGCTAGTGAGTTTCTATAATCAAAATACATGAAAATGTGGTAAAATTAATTAAATTCTTGGCACATCTCAATCCAGCACAGTTCTGGGACCCTCATGGTCATTGACCTAAGTATAGGCCAAGTCCCTTTCGGGGGGCTCATTTTTGGGGCTAAAAAACTCAGCTTATACTTGAGTATATATGGTATACCTGGAGACAAACCTTAACGTCCTCGCCTCACACCACTGCCCGATAAGTGTGACCAGTGTGTTTCCTGGAACTGAGGACATTAAGAGTTGACCATGGCTTCTCAGAACTACAACAGATAGTTTTACAGTAAGAATTAACTGTTGTAAATAAATTCATTTATATACAGTACAGTAATATCTTAGATAACGTTTGCATCAGATAACGCTAAAATCGCATAATGTTAAGCAATCGGGGGGGGGGGAATGCATCACATAACATTAAATCCTATGGGATGCATCGGACAACGTTCGCTAAAGCCTGTGCCAGTTACAATGTATCTCTATGGAGTTTTAATGTTATCCAATGCATCCCATAGGATTTTAACGTTATCCGATGCATGCATCAGATAACATTAAAAAGCGGATAACACTAAGACTTGTGGAACCAAGTTTTAGTGTTATCGGAGGTTTTACTGTATTGATATATTTAATGTGAAAGTGTCTTATAGGTGTCATTATATTATGTTTGTTTTTAAAAAGGCAATTTTGTAGATAACCCGCCCATTTTTGTCAAGTATACTTCTGTCCTGGTTTTGTGGGAGAGAATTATGGCAACTCTAGTTACATATTACTTGTTTAGTCAAACAAGTATTGATTTATAGTTACTTTCTAAAATTAATTTAAAATGGGATTTATGGCATTTTTTAAGGTATTTTGGTGATAATTTTTCAAGTTTTATGCTATCATCATATCGATCCTCAATGGCAAGGAAACCAGTGCATTGATTAATCCTTTTGTATTTTTCTAAGGAAATGCAGTGTTAATTTTGGCCACTAGAGGAAACAAGTGAGTACTTCCCTATACAGTATTTGTCTCAGCTGCTGATAATAACAATTGGATCTTAGAAATAATACAGTAGCATTAACGGGTTGGCATGAAACTGTTACATGTCCAGGTTTTCACAGGCACACTCAGGTGCTCAGGTACAGTAAATGTACCATTCTCATACCGAGAGTTTAAAAGTTCTTATATTTGTCCTTCTATGAAATAATACCAGATGCCTCCTGTGTTGCAGCAGGTAGTGTGGTAAATTTGTTTGCCTTTAACTAACAAATATTTCATAGAAACCAATCCCAAAGAAAATTAATTATTCTGGAGTAGCCTTGGCATTTCTCTCCATTCTTTCACATGCATACATAAACATCTTTAAATCATCTGAATGCATTTTTTGGGAAACTTGTCTAATCCATAAAATAAGATAGGTTGCAATGAATGGATTACTGCTGAATCTATAATATGTCAGGTGACATTGCCAAAAAATAGAGTGGAAGACAAAGGAAAAGCAAGCAGCAGCTTGTAATAAAAATCCCTTTATGAGTGCAGTAAAGAGTGGCATGATATTGTTTCTACCCTTTAAGGTGGTAATAAAAATAGCTCACTTTGGCACCTGAAGCAAAACAGTCACTGACAGACTAAATGGTCTGTTATTTTAGAAAAATGCACAAATTGTGGAATCTACCTGGGCGATTTTGATAAAAAGTTGACTGCACAACCAAGGGTGAAAAATGTTCATTGATCCCAATACTTTCTGAGTTTCTGGTTATACATAGTGCACTTGAGGAGAGAAATAGTGACTATAAAAAATGCCCTGTGATTTGGCTGTCGGCATCATGCCATTTATATTGAACTGGTTAAAGTTTATTTGTTACATGAGGGAACATGCTGAGGAAAAAAAATAAGCGAAATGGACTTAATTCTAAATTCTAAATTTTGCTGATTATCTTACAGAGAAAATTGCTTGGATTCGCTCGATGTTTAATCCTAGCGTGGATGATATGAGTCTGAAGCCTTGCCATGTTATCTGGGATCGGTTTGATCCAGTTGTCCCTGAGGAAGTGGACAGGCTTCTTGGATCTGTTCGTGCCACTGCTTGTCGGATCCTTGTCCCACTTGGCTGGTCAAAGCATCCAAGGCGGTGACAGGCAGTTGGGTTGGAGTGATGGTCTATGCTTCCTTGCAGGACGAGGTGTTCCTGCACCCTTGAAAAATGCTTGAAACACCCCCTCCTGAAGAAGCCATCACTCAACCTAACAAAACTGGCCAACTATCGGTCTGTATCCAACCTTACATTTTTAGAGAAGGTTTTGGAGAAGGCAGTGGCGCGGCAGTTACAGGGGGTCCTGGATGAAGCAGATTATCTGGACCTTTTTCAGTCAGGATACAGGCCTGGATATGGTACTGAGACTGCATTGGTCGCGTTGTTAGATGATTTCTGGCAGGAGCGGGATGGACGCCACCCATCCATCCTTGCTCTTCTTGACCTAACAGCGACCTTAAATACCTTCCACCATGGTATCCTTCTGGAACGGCTCTAAGGATTGGGGATCCAGGGCACTGTGTGGTCCTGGTTTTCCTCATTTCTGAGGGGACCCAGTTGGTGTGGTTGAAAGATGAGACATTCAGCCCTAGGCCTCTCCAATATGGGGTGCCTCAGGGCTCGGTGCTGTCACCTTTCCTATTTGACATCTACATGAAGCCGTTGGGGGAGATCATCTGTTCCCACAGAGTGGGTATCATTAGTATGTGGATAATGCACAGCTTTACATCTCGGCCCATGGTGATCCAAGCGATGCAGTCGGAGTCCTATCCAGGTGTCTGGAGGCTGTTGGGATCTGTATGGGGGAGAACAGGCTATAACTAGGGCCCCCGCATTATCTCAAGAGCTACCATCTTTGGTTCTGGATGGGGCTATCTTGCCCGAAACAGACCTGGTGCATAATCTGGGGGTCCTTCTGGACTTGCGGCTCCTGCTTGATGAACAGGTGGTAGTCGTGGCCAGAAGGGCTTTTGTACAACTTTATGTCATATGCCAGTTACACCCGCTCCTAGATCGGGACTCCTTACTCATGGTCACGCATGCTCTGGTCACCTCTAGACTGGATTAATATAATGTGCTCTACATGGGGCTGCCTTTGATGACTATTCAGAGGCTTCAGCTGGTGCAGAATGTGGCTGCCCATATAGTGTTGGGGTGTGGGCATTATGCCCATGCCTCACCCCTGCTTCAAGAGCTGCATTGATTGCCAGTGTGCCTCTGGGTGCAATTCAAGATGCTGGTGATGACCTTTAAAACCCTACATGGTAGTGGGCCAGGATACTTAAGAGACCGCATCACCCCTAGGTTATCTGACCGTCCCACTAGGGCAGAGTGGAGAGGTTCCTTAAAAGTACCATTCGCTAGAGAGGCTCTCCTCTCTAGCATGAGAAGAAGAGCCTTTTGGGATCCCTGGCCCTGTGGAACCTTCTGCCAGTTGAACTGCATCTCCAGACGGAGCTGCTGCCCTTCAGGAAAGAGCTAAAAACCTGGCTGGCAGGGCAGGTATTGGGAGGTGGGGAAGGAGCACCCCCCCCCGGCTCATTTAGAGGATGACCTCTCATGTTTTTAATCAGTTTTTAATAAGATTTGTAAGTGGTGCAGGTAGCGGTAGCCTTTTAGTGTTTTAGGAATTTTAAGGGTTTTATAGGGAATTGTGGGGATTTTATGTACAGTACAGGTGAACTTACCAATTGAGGCAGTAAAAATGTAATCTCTAGAATGAAGAAAATAAAAAGAGAAAATAAGAATGTTTTTTAAACTAAAGAAAAATTAGCAGTGCATCTGCCCAAAGGCCCCCATAAGGATCATTGCCTTGCCATAGGGAGGGGACATGTGTTGTTTTATGAGATTATGGGCTATGCCATGTAGGGCCACCGAAAATGACAGTCCATAATTGAGAAAACAGACTAAATGCAATCCACGGGTGAAGGAACTGGCAACCCATACCAGTACCCTTGCCAAAAAAATCAAACAATGGACAGTACTAACAGGTTAAATGATATGATGCCTCTCAGTTTGGAAGGTGTCTAATATGTTGCTGGAGAAGAGCAGAGGGCAAGTACAAGTAGGCCCAGCAAAAGTGAAGCAGCTGGACCATCAGCTGTGGATGGATCTGACGGTGGAAGGAAAGTCCAATGCTGTACAGGACATTACTGGGTAGGAACCTGGAATGTAAGATCTATGAATTACAGTAAGCTGGATGTGGTCAAACATGAGGTGGCAAGACTGAATCTCAACATCCTGGGAACCAGTGAATTGAAGTGGATAGGGATGGGTGAATTTAATTTGACAACCATTATATTTACTATTTTGGGCAAGAATCCATCAGAAGAAATGGAGTGATCCTTATGTTAATAAAAAAAGGTAGGAAAGCAATAATGGGATACAATTTCAAAAACGACAGAATGACCTCAGTCCAAATCCAAGGCAAACCATTCAACATCCCCAACCACTGATGCAGAAGAAGCTGAAATCAACCAGTTCTAATGAAGACCTACAATACTTTTTAGAATTGACACACACACAAAGGATGTACTTATTATCATGGGGAACTGGAATGCCAAAATAGGAAGCCAAACTGGAATAATGTACAAGTTTGGCCTTACAGTACAAACTGCCAGGATGGCAGGAGCTGGGACAGATGATGGGTGCTCATTCCATCGCACAGTACTTGGGTCTCGAAATGCTGACCTGCTGACCTTCCAGTTGTCAAGGTCAGCGTCTTAACCACTAAGGCCCTATCCTTCAAGGCATACCAGTACTTATTTCACATTATCCAATTTGATGTGCCAACATAAACTTTACACTGGATTTTAACCAGCTCACTAACATGCCAATCCTTCCTAGAAAGGCTATATGCTTTATTAGTACTGTACTTTCAAAAGCATTCCTGGCCTCTTACAGAACTTTCTTCAGCCTAAAGGAAAGAACAGAGATGTAGTCCTGTTCTAAACCTATCCAACTGCTTTGGTAGGCAGGCCCTAGGTTACTTCACACATACCTAATCCTTTTACACCTTCTTTATTAACTCACCCCTATCTTGCTGGTTTGCTAATCAAGCCCTGTTCAAGCTGGCAATTAGAATCTCAGTCCTTATATTCTAAATCTCTCTCTCTCAACTTATTAGCTGTGTCTTTGCTATGATGTAATTGTCTAAGAATACTTTGGAAGATTGTTCCAATTACCTGTCTGTCACGCCCATTAATATTAACATGCAAGGTATTAATTAAAATTCAGCTTCTACATGAAAAACAGCTTGAGCCACCTGTCGGACTCCTGGCTATTGATTGGTGAAAAGCATTCCATCTGACACATTGCCAGAGCCATCTTGCTGCTCCTTAATTGCATTAGAAATTGGGAGTTAGTATTTTCCATGCCAGATTGGAATTAGTTTCCAAGGCTATTGTGATATACAGTGTTAAAGTGTCCAGTCCTGGTCTGGGAGGAATGAAGAGGATGAATTGTAAGGCAATTAGGAATGTCAGTAGAATTGCATATACTGTAATGAGAAATGTAGATTTATATATGCCATGAATAGGCTATGCATGCCCTAGTATAACTTGGAGGGGGAAATATTTCAGTGAGAGACATTTCTGAAAGTTTTGAAAAGCATTAATTCTGTTGGGCTAAAATCTTGTTAGTAGGGTCTGCCTGTACAATGGAAATATGACCAGCAGTTTCAGATTGCCACCAACTAAAGGATTACTTTTTGTAATGTTGAGTTGCATTCAACTTTGTTATATTGTGTGTGAGTTGTGGGCACCCCCAAATCACAAAATGAAACATTTACTCAGTGGCAATCTGCTGCTGCCACAATGTTACTCCTGTTGTGCAAGCAGAGCTGTGCAAGGAGATTCCAGCCATTGCTTGATTGTTTGTGCATGTTACACTGCTTGATAGAATAACATCTTTAAGATTTTGTTAACTAAAATTTACAGTACATCTACTGTACATTACAAAACCATTTAAGAATTAATCAGTCCTTTAAAACAGTCCAAGAAGCAATACAAAGATCCAGCAGTTATAGTCATCACTCGTTAGCCAAGGCCTATGTAATGAAAACCCCATTCAACTGCTATCTAAGCATGTGAAGCCCCTATACCACAAGCGGTGCATTCTACTTCCATCTTTTCTGTTATCACTTTAACATGTGGAAGTAATGGTCTGAAGAGGAGGAGATTGAGCTATCCAGTTAGCCTCTCCATGCTAGGCAGAACATCCTCTGTTTAGTTCAATGGCCATCAACATAATCAATGTTATTCTTAGTCTTAGTTTATGATTTACAGTGCTTCTGTGAACATAATACACCTGGTCTAAATCTCACTGACAAACTGCTACAAATTAAGAAATTAGTGTAGGTATTTGTTGCATAATGCAAATTAGTGTGGGTATTTGTTACATCATGCAAATTTATGCAATTCGTGTTATACTGGAAAGTGTAACTGATAAGATTAATTATTTTCTTTTTACTTCTCAGTGGGATTGTAATCTAAGGGATTGTAGGGTTTGGTGCACATCTACTTCTCCACTGTTGTGCCAGCCTCATATCAAGGTCTCCTTCCTGTTCTTGGTTCTTCTGAAAACAGGGTGGCAAACCTTGGTGCTCCAGGTATTCTTGGACTTCAATTACCAGAAGCCCAAGTCAGCACACCAGCTGACCAGTTGATTCTGGGAATTAAAGTTCAAGAACACCTGGAGCACCAAGGTTGGCCACCCCTGGTATAGATACTATATTGATGCAGGCATGCCAACCTGGAGTTGCGTCATTGTATCTAGAGTTCTGCACCAGCCTAGATTCACAGGTGTATGGTCCCATCTGGCATTATAGTGCCAAAAACAAAGCTTCTGTCATTATCTTAAATCCTACTCAGCTGGTATAGAGCATGGTATGACAAGAAGCAGCAAAGTTAACTTGTGGATCCATATCCCAGAAATTGAACACACTTCACCTTTTGAAAAGAAATCACACCCACTCTTCTTGATCTATATTACAGCGAGATGCTGAGATAGGAAAGAAAATAGGAATCCTATAGCCAGCTATAGCAAGTGAAGACCAAGGAAGTCATATCTTTTCCCTCACCTGTCAAGAACAGAAGCAAGATATCTTCTCTCCCCTAGTGAAGGTCAGAAAGGAAATGGGAAAATGAAAGATCAGCAACCCTAAGAATCTCATCATAGCTCAGAGATCTCTCCCCATACAAAGATAAACATCTTTTTCAGTGTAAGCACTCAGTGACTTCCAACAGTATCTACTCTACAGTATAAGGTTCCAACCTTCAGAATTATCTACCCACATTTTCATTTAACTTCCAAATTAAATTTAGACAAACTGGAATGTCTAGGGAAAGGGCACTGGTCACTAATTTAATCAGGGCTCAGTTTATTTATTTTACCAGGATAGCGAACCTGCTATTTGAAGCATAGGTTGGTGTGGCTCACATCACCAACAAAAGACAAGGGGAAAGGGTGTTTCAGGACATGGACATACAGAGGGAAAACACGAGAAGAAACTGCAGAAGAGTTTGATCCATTTCAGATCTATGGCAGATCAGGGTTCATTGTGCTGCCAGTATAAATTATGCAGATAAAGCTGATTTTCATGCTCTGCGCATCTAGCAATAGCAATTACACTTGCATACCGTCCCATAGGGCTTAGGACACTCTCTGAACAGTTCACAAGTTAATTAGTATTTTGGCACCCCCTCCAACATGTTGGGTACTCATTTTACCAACTTTTGAAGGACAGCAAGCTGAGTCAACCTTGACCCCTTGATCGAACTCACAATTTTTGGCTGCAGCAGAGCAATTCAGCCACTGCCCCCTGGAAGAAAATAATTCACCTAGCATTGCAAGGGTAGCTTGACTTCAGCAGGAGAAGCAACTGTTTTGCCTTAGGCAGCAAAATGTTGACCATGCTCCCATGCTCTGATTACTGGGCTTTAATTTTTAGGAAAAACTTGTTCACATGAGATTGTAATATCTATTAAGTTAAACAGAAGTCTGACTGAAGAGTAGACACCTTTTCCCAGTCTCCTTTTGTATATTTGCATAGTACTGCAGTGGATGGGGCTGGGGCTAAAGAAAAGAGGTGCCAATAGAGTTGGATGGGCTAGCTAATATAAAATGAGGAAAGCCAGATATAATTTAAACCAATTCTGAAATGTTCCCATTTAGCATACAAAGCTCAACATCTGTATATGTTGGTTCAAGGGAAAGCCCCAATCCAACAGAATTCCTATCTACAAAGGGGTTGCTTTTCACATTTGCAGGTGACATAAAGCTAGGAAGGACAACCAATCACACAGAATATATGATTGAAATTGAAATAGATCTAGATAGGTTACATCAGTATGACAAAATAACAAGATAGAGTTCAAAGAGACACACACACCCAAAATCATAGATAGATGTATAAGATGAAGGCAACCTCTGAACACTGAAACTATGCTGCCACAGCCGCAGACTGGCTCTTTTCACAGAAGGTGCAGGGAGGAATCAGACTCCCAATTTCTGACTCCACAGCCAGATACCTAAACCACAGAGCAATCCAGTTTAGGAGTTTTGTTGTTCAGTCGCACAGTCGATTCCGACCCTCTGGGACCCCATGGACCATTGTCCGCCAGGCACTCCTGTCCTCCACCATCCCTCTCAACTCGCTCATTGTGCCCATTGTCTCTACAATACCATCTAGCCATCTCATCTTGGGCCGTCCCCTTCTTCTTTTGCCCTCAACCCTTCCAAGCATCAAAGCTTTCTCAAGTTTAGGAGTACCATGTGTGAAAAATAGGTATAATAGGGACATACTCGAGGAAATTTATCTTTCCTGTTGTTACAATATTTTCTTCCCAGCAACATGATTTGTTTGATTATGCATCACTCCAAAATTAGACATACAAGGAAGCCATTGTTTACATTTAACAGATACAGTAATCCCAACGGCATGTGTTCCACTCTTTTTTTAAAAAAAGAATTTTTACAATTATACCATTTTCACCACCTGAGGGAGCACTCCTTCTAGAAACAAATTTAATCTGAATGTGTGCTTTCACCCTCAGTGATTACAAACTGGCTATAAGGCGGCAGCTTTAGATGTCTGACATCTAAAAACATAACATAATCTTTGAACATGGGAACACTGAATTGGCTTTTCTTCTATTTGCTTCAAAGCTTGTTTCATGATTTTAATTAAAATCAGTACTCACACAGAGGCTGTGGACTCTTTTGAGAGTTCATTTTTTACACTGAGCATCTTGTGATCTGCATTCCAGCTCAATTACCTCCTTCCATTTCCTCTCTTCATCTAGTCCTGCCTTTTTAACTCCTTTTAGGATTTGCCTCTCCCCCAAAAGTGAATTTTTGTGGATTAGTATAAATTGCAAGAATGCAAGCCAAGAGTGACAGGCTACAAGTAGTTATTCAAAAATAATTAAAAGACAGGAGATCTTGTGCTTCTGATGAGAAGTATGACCGTGCTAAGAAAAACTTTGTTTGAATCATTGAAAAAGTTTAACACACACACACCAGCGACACTGGAGGAAAAACTCATGCTGGAACCTGATTCAAATGGATGGATTCAAATGAGTCCTTGCATCATGTACTGTATTTGATAGTGTGGTCAGGTGCTTGATGTATATTAAGAAAAGCAAAGGGTCTATCAGAAATAATACTTCTTCATATCCAAAGAAGAAGAAGAACTAAGATGGCGAGGGAATGTGAAACCCAAGCCTTCTGACTAATGGCTGAAAGAGTTGAATATATTTAGCTTGGAGAAAATAAGATTACAGGGAGGCATGTCTTCAGATATCCAAATGGTTGTCAGACAGGAGATGAAGGCAATTTGTTCTTTTGTTTGTTTGTTTGTTTGTTTAGAGAAAAGGCCCTGAACTAGTAGTTGGAACAGCAAGCGACCTAATTTTGGCTAAATATTAAGAGAGAATTTCTAGCTGTGAGAGCTGTTCCTCTCTTGCAAAATACTGCTTCAATGTTCATGGATTTGTCTGCTCTGGAAACATTTAGGCAGAGGCTGACAACCATCCATCAGTACAAAGCCTGCACTTGATCTGGAAGTAGTATTAAATTATCGCAAATATCCCTTTTTTGTTGTTGTTGTTGTTCAGTCGCACAGTCGATTCCAACCCTTTGCGACCCCATGGACCACTGTCCGCCAGACACTTCTGTCATCCACCATCCCCCCTCAACTCGCTCAGCTCTGTGCCCATTGTGTCCACAATACCATCTAGCCATCACATTATGGTCCTGGAATTCTACATGAAATCATAAAATAGGATGCTGTCTTTGCTGGGATAGAAGAATTCAAACAGATGTTGCGTACTGGCTGCTACTGATGCTGTGAGTAGTCTTGAACTGTCTGAATAAAGCAGGAACATGTGCACTGAATACGTACCTGTCTGACTTGGAAAGAGGAGGACAGTTTACCTAAACTCAACCAGTTGTAGTCTAGCAAGTGCATGACTGGCACCGTCCATGTCAGTTGAAGCTGGGAGGTGCAGGTTGCCTTTGTGTGGGACAGAATATGTATGACATCCTGCAGAGGGCAGCAGTGCCTATGCTCAACAGATTAGGGCATTCCCAGAAGCCCATTTGCTGACAGTTCTATTCTATTCTATTCTATTCTACCGTATTCTATTCTATTCTATGTTCGATTTATATCCCACCCCAATTGTGAAGTACGACTCTGGGCGGCTTACAAACATATCCTTAATACAATATAAAAGCATTCAATCAACATAATATCCATCAACACAATAAAAATATCGTAAAACACACTAAAGTAGCACATGGCACATAGGAATAAAGTATCACGTAGCAATTAAATAATAGTAATTAAATAACAAAAAGTCCTTGCCGCTTGAACATCCTCAATGAGACCCGGGCTCAATGTCCTCTACTCTACTGCATTGGCGGCTCTTAAAGTCTTCCAACTCTGGCTGGTGGCAAGGGCGCGGAGGAGGGGGTCGGCGTCCCAAGCTTCAGCTGCCGGCTCTGAAAGAAAAAGAAAGAAAGAAAGAAAAGAAAGAAAGAAAGAAAGATGCACACATGCACATGCGTGCGCACACACAACTTGTAGCTTTTCTTGTGGGTGAGACAGATTTCAGAGAGTCCTCGGTTTAAAAATCAATAACAGATTGCATGGGCAGGTGCTTCTCTGATTTTAGCCAAAAATACTCTTCCCAAAATGGAAATACTCCAGAAGGAACTAATATTGGTAAGTCAAAGGCGGAAATAAGGCCCTAATGCTCAGAAAATCCTAAATGCATGCAGTACTATGGCATGTGCACACTACACAAATAACAGAGTGCAGAATAGTTACTTTTTAAACCACAATTTATGTAAAAATCCATATCAACAAGAGGAGTAGTCTCAACCTAATTATCATCAAGGAAGGTATCCACGTTGTTTTGTATGAGGAAATGAACTTATTGATAATGTTTCAGGGCATTTGATCCCAAACCATTTGGGATTTAAATGGTTAATAGCAAAGTTTGAAAGAATTCTTTTTCCCTTAGACTATAATTCTGGCAAAGCAGTTTCCCATAGGAATGCATTGAAAAGAGTCTTTGTTGCCCATCCTGAAAAAATATTCGCCCACCCACACCTAGAATTCTGGCTATGGCCCTCTAGCACTGTTAATGATCAGAAAAGATGGGAGTTGCAATCTGGGAACATATGGATGGCTCAGATTCATCACTTTTCAAGTAAGTACTGTAAACAGTCTAACTAACAACTTCAGGATACATTTGCAAATACACACTGGCTTGAGAGCTCTTTCATCTTGGGGAAGCTATTGGGGGCCCTGGGTCAGAGGGAGTCTTTAATTTTCAAATATCATCACAGACAAATAATATTGTTGTGGTGTCGATGATTTCTAGAAATTAAACATTTCTACCCTTGTCTAGGGACTGTGGTGGCTTAGTGGTTAAGATGCTGAATATGACGACTAGAAGGTCAGCAGGTCAGCAGTTCGAGACCTGAGTGCTGCATGACAGAGTGAGCTTCCATCTCTGTCCCAGCTCCTGCCAACCTAGAAGTTTGAAAGCAAGACATTGCAAGTGGATAAATAGGTACTGCTCAACTGAAGGTAACAGCATTCTGTGTGCTCCGGTGTCTAGTCATGCCTGCCACATGAGCATGGAAACATCTGCAGATGCAGACAGCACTGGGTATCTGTCTGTAAACGGAGATGAGCACCATACTCTAGAGTCAGATACAACTAGCTTTTGAGCAAGGGCAACCTTTACTTACCCTTGTCTTGTAGCTCCCAATGGCTTTTCCACTGTCAGAGTTCCTCTGGAGCATGTACAGTTTACAAGAATAAAGGGGGGGGACCCCTTAAAAATGAAAGAAGTTTTCAAACTGCAGCCTGAATGGTCATCTAGGAGATAGCTATTTGACTGTTATACTAAGCAAGGTCATTAAAAAGAAAATAGAAATGCCAGGCAAAGAAGGCTAATCTTTGTTTTCACTTCCCATACTTCAGTATAAACCGAGGAACAAATAGAAAACAATGAATGATGTAACATTTTACAAAGAGAAAGAAAGTCTTCATGTTGTTTTAAAGGGAATATTTCTGACAGTCCCACCAGGTGATAATCTAGCAATTAGGGTGCACAGAATGAAATTTCTGTTTCTGAGAAAAACTCAGTGCAGTGTATTAACAATACAGTATATGTTATTCAATAATATAGGATAGATCAGGCACAAAAAAGGTGAAGGAAGGAGGAGACACACACACCACAGTTTCAAGGACTCTGGTATCATGTAGTGCCTGGTGCATTGGCTTCTTTCCAGAATCTAGCATAGCACATCAACAATGGAATTCTCCTTAGATAAAGCAAGCAAAGACCAATCACTCAATTTTTTTCCAGTGTGTTCTTTATATAATTCATTACAGACTTAGAAATGATTTATATTTTTGACTTTTAATAAATGTTATACCTTATGAAGTGTTTTAAATAGATATAACTTTTGATTAGACTTAAGATATTTTTTAAATACTGTACCATGTTTCTTTGGTATTGCATTTTGGATTCTAAATTTTGTGTTCATGTTTGCAAATTTTCATATTTTTAAGTAAGTTTGCATTTTTCAATAACTGTATGTTACTGACAAGATTTTTGTACTCACTATTTGCTTTGCATTTTCAACACCTTTGAAAACTTTGAGAATGCTTATTTTTAGAAGTAAACATAGTTAATTAAGCTTGTAGAACAGGACAACCTGGTTTGCTTTCCATTATCGCAACACTGATACAAGGATAATAATAATAATTCCCTGTCAGAAATTATCCTGGGTTGAAAGGATTTTTGCAGAAGAAACTCCACTTAGGGAACGCCCAAATGAGGCTCCTTTCATGTCCCCAAGAGCTGGGACAGAGATGGGTGCTCAATCCGTCCTGCAGGACCCGGGTCTTGAACTGCTGACTTGTCAGCCTTCCAGCTAACAAGGCGAGCCTCTTAAGCATTGAGTTACCACAGCCCAACACCAAGACGAACTGAACTGAGATGGTACACGTGAACCATCAAGGGTGTGAACCCCACTGATGGCATTTCTTGTCAGCTGGGATTAAACCTAGACTTCTGAATTATTCAATCTTTGGATGTTTGCTTTATTATGGAAGAAGACACAAAACATAGAATCAAAACTCACAATACAAGTTTTGCAAGTGGTGAGCCAATCATAGGGTTGGCATGTCCACATGTCAGAAATTTAACCTTGTCACCATGATGAAAGAGAGCTGGGGAATAGAAACTTTTAATTAAAAAAATGCCACTGGTATCATCAGCCTTATGTTAAAGCTACTCATATTCTTCAAGAGTCTGAAGAATAGTAGGAACTGAGCATTGAGAAACCTAGCCTAGACCAGAATCCTACACATGCTCTGTTAATGTTATGTACAGTACTATTAATTTGTTTCCACTTTTTGGCAACTTTAATAGAGCTTTTAAGGTATGTGAGATTTTCAAGGAATGATTTACTATTGCTACCCAAACAGCAGTCTGTGCACTCCGGTGTCTAGTCATGCCTGGCACATGACCACAGAAACGTCTGCAGACGCAGACAACGCTGGCACTTCGGTTATGAGCACTGAACCCTAGAGTCGGATACAACTAGATTTCAAGAAAGGATGACCTTTACCTTTAACCGTTTCCATGTCAGAGCACGGATTGAACCCAGGTTTCCAGAGGCTTAGTTAGAGTCTCTGGGCCTATCTATGCTGGTTTATGAAGATATAATTTAACATAAAAGACTGATAAAATAGTCATTCAAAAAGTGAGCAATTGTTTTTCCCATTACAGTGGAACCTCGTACAACAATTGCCCTGTATAGCAACAAAATCGCATAACAATTAGGTTTTTCGGGCAAATGGCGTCCCGCATAACAATTTTCCCTATGGGAAAAAAATCGTACAATGGGTTTTCAATGGGAAAAACTGCTTAGCGAAAAAAATTGTTGTATGATGCACCTCATAGGGAAAATCGCTATACAATGCAATTTTTTCATACAACAACGAGCCCCGTGGAACGGATTAAAATTGCTGTATGAGGTACCATTGTATTTTACTCTTACATTAAACAAAATGGAGAGAAAATATCCTGGAAGTGCCAAAATGATATAGTGGTATCTCTGAGGTAGTAGATAGGACACAGGATCAGTGGTGGGCAGCAACAGGTTCGCACCCCCTGGGATGGGGGTAGCAAAATTGGGTGGCCTCTGGACAGGGGAGTGGCAAAATTGGGTGGTCTTCGGACAGAGGGGTAGCAAAATTGGGAGGCCACACCCACCCACCTCCCTCTCCTGCCCCATCAGGTTTTGTCCCTACAAGTGGTTCAAGGTCTCCCTTGCTCAAAAGCCAGTCATATCCAACTCTAGGGTGCAGTGCTCATTTCCATTTACAGCCAAAGAGCCAGTGCTGCCTGTTTGCAGATGTATACATGGCCATATGGCAGGCATGACTAGATCGCCCATGACGTAGGCTCTGCCCATGATTTAGGCTCCATCCATGATGTAGCTCCACCCATGATATAGGCTCCGCCCACGGTGTGGTAGAGAATTTTTTTGCTGTCCACCACTGACAGGATACTTGGGTTTGAATAACCACTCAGCCATGGAAACTCTTGTGGGAAGGTGAGTTGAACTAGTGAAGCCACTCCTTAAATATCTCATTTACCTTTGCAACCCCTGTGTCACTCTTGGCTTGCGTTCTGACTCAACAGCACATAACACACATATATACATGCAGCATGTGAATGTTGCAAAGAAAGGCTCTTGCATAGAAATAAATGCCTGGTTGTTGCAAGTGTATCACCATGTATGAATCAACATTTTCTGTTCTAATGCAGATCAATTGCTGCAGAGCCCTTAAAAGACCCAGAGGCATTTATCACATTTGGTGTTTCCCCCCTTGCATATTAAAAAGAAAGGAGAAATAATAAACTTAATGTTGATAAATTTTTGTATTGTTAAACCTTTCATTCATTTGAAACAAAAATATATACCAGTTCCTTGATCCAAATTTTTCATAATTACTTGTCATTACACTCAACGTTTACATTCATTTGCAGATCAGTCACTATTTAAAGGATCCATTTGCTTGTTTAAGGAAGGTGTTTTCTTTATGTCTTGAGCATATCAGAGAGTAAAGAAAACAAAAGAAAAAGGCAAAAAACGTTGTGGTGCTTTAAAGACTAACTGCTGTATTTTAATGTTCGCTTTCATGGATCAAGTCCACTTTGTCAGAGGCTATGATTAGGAAGCACATGGTATCAGGCTGAGGTGTCTGGGGGTGCACATGCATGTACGCATCACACTAACTGTTGGTGTGGCTGGGTGTAGTTTGGCATCTCTGGAAAGTCCCCTACCTTTCCTTCAGTCACCAGAAAAAAGATTGAGGAGGTGGACTCTCCTTCATGTCACCTGGAAAAAGCCACAGCTTTCCTTGAAAGTGTGGATACTGAACTCCTGATTTAGTCCACAAGCCAGAGTATGTTCACTGATTACAACTTCAATGGTAATAAAGGCTGCAATTCAACCTGCGACAGCGGATCCCTCACGATGTCGTTGTATCCCAGGTGGGGCTTATAACAGCCAAATTAAGCATGACACTAAAAACATGTCTGTGACTTTTAAAAAACAAGTATTGTCAGCAGCGGTGACGTCATCGTAATCAGCATTGTTACAATTTTATTCTGCCTTTTCACTGAAAAATAGCACTTAAGATGGAGGAAAGGTTGCAAAGTGTTTTATTTTAAGACTACAGTATTAGAGTAGTGCTAATTCTCTATATCAGGGGTTCCCAACCTAAGGTCTGTGGGCTGGCTCTGGGCCCCGCACCCCTCCAAAGGCATTTGAGAAACAAAATGGCTACCCCTTTGAAGCTGTTGAGGTAAAATGGCCACCACGCCATCGTGCAGGCAGGGGGAAATGGCCATCCGGCCCTCGAAGCTGACTGAGAGAGTGTAACCCGGCCCCTGGCTTGAAAAGGTTGGGAACCCCTGCTCTATATCTTTCAGTGATTTTTTTTTAAAGCTCCTTAGACTCATACAATGTTGTGAAACATAGAATCCTGTGAGGAGAAATAGGATACAGGAGAAGGCAAAGGGGGAAGGTTCTTGACTTTACCCCAGTGGTGGGATGTCAAAATTTTTACTACCCCACCATGATGTCATCACAGTGTGGGCAGAGCTAACATCATAATGTCATGGGCGGAGCCAACGTCATGACATGGGCAGGGACGAAGAAAAAATTAAAAAATAATATAAAATAAAAATAAGTGTGTGTGTGCGCACACACACACACACACAGACACACACCTCAACCCACCCACCCACCCACCCACAACACAAACCCGTAAATAAATAAATAAAATAAAAATACATTAAACTACACCCACCCACAACACAAATCAACCAGAGCTTTTAAACCAGAGGTTAAAGCTTATTCTGGCTAATCTTTCTCACACTAAGTCAGATGGAAGGAACTACAGAATGAACTCACCACAAGATGGCTTCATTTTGGCACTTTTCAACTTTTCAACAGTTAAAGAAGTTAGGTACTAAGTCTTTGCCTAACCAATTCTCTAGGATATCTAGGGGAGCAGGCTATAGGGAGCTTCAGGCTAGCACCTTCTCTTCCTCCTCCCCGCTTGGGAGGACAGCAAAGAGGTCGTGTATGCATGCCAAGCACTGTAGGCGTGCATGCACACCAAGTGCTTGGTGCGCATGCGCAGTGAAAAGGTAAACCCCGAAGGTGGTTCCCCCCAAAACCTGCAACCGGTTCTCCAGGACACTTGGGAAAGTTACTACCGGTTCTGGAGAACCGGTGAGAACCTGTTACATCCCATCACTGCTTTACCCCCTTCCTCTTTAAAGGGAGACAGGCCAAACAGGGGTCACTTAGAGGGCACATGCCATGAGTATAAAAGGACTGTACCATATTGCATACTATACTGGTACAACCTTGTCCAACCCTATTTAGCTGGCTTGAGTTGTATGGACAATCCCTTAGTCTTCACCTTGGGAAGAAAGGGCCTCCCTGTTGATTTGGATAATTTCTGCCAGCTCCTCAACTAATGCCACTGAAATATTCTTTGAAAATACTGCATGGCAGATGCAAAAATAACATTTAACGTCATGCCTAATCTCATCCCTATTCTTCATATTCTTTCTCTGATTCTCTTGTTTGAATAGGCAGCCCAGGCTGCCAACTTCTTGTGTCTAATACCACATTCTCATCGTCTCTGGGAGTGAGCTTGCGCATGGGGTGTGGGAAGCCATAATAAGAACGGTTGTCTTTCATTGACTCAGCAAATGCTCACTTCACCCTTTGTGCATAACAAACAAGGGTGCTTGAAAGGCATTTCATAAGGAACTCCACTAATTGCCCTGTTTCTGGGGAAACTATTTGGAAAGCCTTGCTGTCTTCAGCCTACTCCTTTGTAAGAACAATGAACTTTTCCTTTTTTCCATGATATGGAGTCCTGTTCCAAACGCTGTTGGTATAAGATGCTATTATTAGTGCAGCCTTACACAAGGGCTCAGTATGAACATTTCCCAACAGGCTGTCTGTATCTATATAAGAGATATTTCAAATATGGATTATATTTAACAATATATAGACTGAAATGACACACTCAGATAAAAAAAAAAACCATTGGAAGCGGCAGCAACTCCTGTTGCATCACATGATGCTAAGCCATACTGTGGTTTTATAAATGACACCCAATGCATTAGCATTTATATATACAGTACCCTACTGTGTCAGCTCCCAAGAAACCTTCCTGGGTTTAAAAAAAATCTCCCTAGTTCAGTGAGGTGGCCAAAAGCAGTGTACATGTGCTTGGGGGTAATCGTAAGATGCATTCCTCATGAGTAAAGGAAAGGAGGCAAAATGTACCTCAGGGTTTGGTTCCTTGCGAGTTAAAAAGGGGAGAATGTCAGACTAGCCAAAAGCAGTCTCCCCATGAGGTTGGTGCTCACATTTCTTTTCCAAAATAATAATAATTAAAAAAATTCCACATGGCAGGTACAAGAAGAAGCCTGCTCTATGCTTGGTTTTAAGTCATGGCTGATACTTATGAGTCAAGCACAGCTTTGACCAAGATATAACCAACAAAGGGAATTGGGGAAGGGGACCTCACACATAACCCATAGAATAGTATGCATTAAAAACAGGACACAGATTGCCAGTTGATTTATATATGTTTGTAGCTAACCTGCTGTAAATACCTTCCTTCTAGATCCAGGTGGTCAAACTTTTTGGGCTGTGGGCCAGCCATGTGGTTCAGGGAGCCCACACTACGGCTTGAGGCCTGGCCCCGGCCCCCAACACCAATTTATATGCCCCACAAAGCCCTTGTCGCTCTTGGAAGTGGAAGTAAAACACACCTGGGGTTTTTCTCTCCCTCCATCACAACAACTCGCCTGCAAACTTGTTCACCTCATCCTCTCTACCCACCACTCTTTCTTTCACACATGTCTTTCACTTGCTCATTCAGGGTATATCGATTTTATAGAGTTGGGAAATCCCTTCCACTCTCATGCTTTTTTCACTTTCCTTCTGCATTTTCTGTCCCCACTACATAAATTTTTCTCTTCCTCCATTTGTGCTCATTGAACTTTCCTCTCTTCTAATTAACCCCCCCCCCCAACCACATACACATTACCATGTATAAATGTGTTTATTTTTCTCTTTGGGCTGCTCTATTCTACTTCCTCAAATCTGTGCTGCCATATTTTCAGGCTACACAAACAGTGAACATTATGCAAAATAGGTGGTGATTGATGAAGTATTTGACCAACACACAACACTAACTTTCTGCTCAGAAATGGTTTTATAAATAGAAACAGAAAGCAATATTTTGTTACATATAAATGAAGGGAGTGTACACAACATGCACTCTGAACCATTTAAACCTGGGGTGCCCAAACTTTTTTGGCCATGGGGCATGTGGTCGAGCATGCCAGTCATGTGGTTCCTCCCAGCCAGAAGTGGAAGTAAAATGTGCATGCGCAGAACATTGCCATAAATGACTTGTAGCTGTTGTAAATACATTTATGATAGCCGTGGGTCATTTACCGCAGCATTCTGCGCATGTGTGGGTGCATTCTGTGCATGCACATTTTACTTCCACTTCCTGGAGCAGTGAGGGTGATGCAGGCTGGAATAATTGGTGCCATGGGGCGGATCCAGCCCATGGGCCATAGTTTGGGCACCCCTGATTTAGACCCTACCTACTCTCTTTTATTTAAGCACCTCCCCCACCTATGGGCTCCTGTACTTCTAACAAATACAGGATATGCAGATATTCAACAAGTATCATTTTGTCAGGAATAGAAATTCCACAAAGCTTGGGAACCTGCTTCAGACATAAATCAATATTTGTAAAATTCACAAGACAAATCCACCCCCACCCGCCACAAAAAAAGAACTACAAACATTTATTTCATACTAGGGAAGTAACACACATTTACAACCCCTTAAGTACAAAGTCTAAAATTACCTGAGGAAGGAACTGATTTCTCTTTACAGAAATAGAACTGAGAACCAGTTGCCTTAACACTTTCAGAAATCTTCCCTCTGCTGATATTAAAATTATTTTGTAAGAAATCAGTTGTCTCTACAATCCTACATATACCTACTCACAAATGAGTACCATTGATTTCAGTGGGGCTTGGTAAATTGGTAGAGGATAGATTATAGCCACTAATACAAAATGACCCTCAGAGGGGACTTTTACTCAAGACCTATTTTATCTCACTCTGCTCTACAAACACTCTAGTTTTCTCATCCTTCCTCCCACTTGTGGTTACTCAAAGAATTAACACTGCCTGTGTTGACTAGGCAGTGTTTCCTCAACTTTGGTTCCCCAGGTGTTTTTGGACTTCACTTCCTAGAAGCCCAAGTCACTACACCTGTGGACTAGGGCTTCTGGGAAAACATCTGGGGACCAAAGGTTGAGAAACCCTAGACTATGGGATTCTATGGACCTGTAGTCCAGAAAAGTAATTATTCAATCACTGGCCTTTACCATTGCCCTTCAACACATGTCAGGCTCTGCTAGCATTCCTGGTTGAAGGTCTTCATTTTAACTTCTTAATGGTCATGCCAACTAACATGGCTGTATATAGTGAGCCTGTGTACTCTGTGTGATGTTACAGTGGTGTGATACAGGATGAAGGAGTGTGGGGAGAAGCAAAATGCCATTTGGTTCAGTCCCCATGTCCCAACAGTATTTTGCTCCTCCAAATTATACTTCCCCAGACAACCAGCAAGTGTTTAATTTGCTGTGATTGTACAGCTGTATCAACAACATGGATTGCTTATTTTGAAGCTATCATCTATGATCGCAGCAAAGTAAACACCTACTCTGTTTGCTGGGAATGAGGAGGGGAAATATATTTTCCCCCTTAAGTTCTGTAGATGATTGATGTTCTGCTGCAGTAATCATCTACTGAACTTAAGGGAAAAATTATTTTCCCAGCATTTGAACAATACCAGATGTTTACATCAGAAGCATCTATGACAGCTGCGCCCCTCTCTTTTATCTCATTCCTAATATTTACATACACTGGAAATGGGACAATAGAGACACAAAATCATAGTGCACCCTGACAGGAGCTCCAAAAGTAGACAACCCACTGCAAAAATGCCCAGAAGCGTGAGATATGGGAAAGTGTAGATAGCCCCATTGTCCATTAGTCCGGTGCATAGAAAAGAGACAGAGGTGGTCACTTATACTCTGAAATCTCTAAGGCCTCAACATTTGATAGTCACAGTTGTAACTGCACTCATTGGCTAGACTAGACATACTGAAAGGCTTTAACAGGTTTGACTACTTGCTGCAAATTGTTTGGATGAAGCAGTAACAATTTCATTTTCCCTTCTCAACTTCTACAGGGCTGGATTTTTTTAAAAAAGGTGACATCAGGTCATCTAATGAGGTAAATGGGCATGAAATGGCATGGACAGAATCCAAGTAAACCCAGCCAAGCAGGCAATACCTTCTGTTCTTTTTCTTTCTTCTTGATTTTTTTTTCTCCCCAGGCTTAGGAGTTCATTCACCAGTTCCCTCCCTCAGTCCTAACACCATAAATTCTGCAGGTCAGATACAAAGCTGTTGCTACAGAAGTGAAGAAGGTTGGGACTGAAGATTTAATTACCCATTTTTTACTGGCCCCACCGAAGTCCACCTGCAAGACTTCTGGTCTTCTGTGGAGCCCTCTCACTTCTCTGGAGCCTAGTGTTTAGGGAATGAAAGAGTACTGCTGGCTAGAAATGGGATTTTCATATTTTAAGGACTGCCACTTTTAGAATTCTCCTAGGAATCCTCCAGGCACTATTTTGGGAGAAGGAGAGAACAAATAACAAGCAAAATATAAGCTTGTCCACTGCTATCCCACCCCATTCTATGTGTTTCAGGTTTGATAAAATGTCCTGCTGCTCACTAACAGTATAGCTACACAAAAGGGATCAGGTAGTTCCTTGACAGTCTCCCTGTGCAAACCCCAATGTACAGTAAGACCACACTTCCCTTGCAACACTACAGCCATTAGTGAGCATTGGTGCTCACTCCATAATCTTTAAACTTAAAACATGTGGAGTGAAGTGGCAGCGGGGAAGCCTCTCTTGCTTATTTCTTATCTCCTACTCCCAGAATTCTGAGTGCTTCCAGGTAAATTCTGAAGATGAGAGTCCTTGAAATAGGAAAAATCCATCCCTGCTGCCACAGAGTAGACCATACTGCCAGCGACTCAACGCCAATCATCAGGTGGTGGTTAATTAACCTGACAACCCTGAGTACTAACAACCTTCAGTAGTGAAGTCCACAGGGAAGTGTGATGGCCCCCAAGTGGCCATTGATGGAGGGCAGCATCTTCATCAATACTGGCCTGGGGCTGATGAAGACTTTGTGTGCCAAAAGGGCTCAGGACCAGAAAGTGACCCATGAAACTGGATCAGTGGTATGAGTGTCAGACTGCAATGCAGAAGACAAATGGAAGACCACTGCATTATATTGTTCCCAGGACAATCTTCATGGCTGATCACCATGATGACGGAAGCCAATACAGTATTCAGAATCAGATACGGCATTTGAATAAGAAGAATCCCTGCTGTAGGCTAACATCTATTCAACATAACTTGAAGGGCATGTGTGGGGTATGGGCCAGGCAGTTGCCTCAGTTTGTTGGCTCATCTAATCCCTCTCTCTGTGTGTGTGATTTGTTTAATCTGTTTTAATTTTTGTAACTTTTTAATCCTGTTTACTACTGTTTTTATACCATATTTTTACTGTGTTTTAAGTGTTTTTAAAGTTTGTTAGCCGCCCTGGGTCTTTGTGAGGAGGTTGGCATAAAAGTTTGATTAAATAAATAAATAAATAAATAAATACACTTAAGATGCACAACTCATGGGTCCGCTTAGTGTCCACAGTAACTTTGGGGTGTCTACGGCTGGAACAACACACTTGTTTGAAACTAGTTTGAATGCAAAATGACTTTAATTTTTTCACATGATGCCAGTTCTTAAAGTTTATTAGGGCTATAGTGGGCTGAGAGAGCTCTTCCTCCTTCATAGGGCCTATCAAGCCACCTGCCAGACAAGCAAGCCCTGCACGATTGGGATGGGTGACAGCAGCCACCACTATCCCACATGTGGTGCACATGGAACTGCTGGAAGCTGACCAAGGGGGGGGGAGCACTGCTGAATAGTCAGTGCTGAGGGGCTTCCCTGCTATTTTGGCATTGGCTGGCTAGCATTGTTTAGCCACAGGGGTGGGAAAGTGGAAGCTCTACTTTCATTGTACTGTATTTAAAAAGGTGTGTGATTGGAGCAGTTTTGCTCTGGCCTGCAGCTAACCTGAGCTTTAAAAAAAGGACTGTCGGTTACCTGCAATATGTCCTTCCAGCTTAGGTTTCATGGGTTTGGAACTGTGTTGCTTAGAGATGCGCTTACACTCTCTCTCATTATAGATTTTTGATAGATTGACTCATATATGCATTTCACTGGGACAATTCGAACTTGTGGCTAGCATCCCCACAACGATCAATTGGCCAATCAGTGGACCAAAATGTAACCCAATCCCACCCATGTTTAGCAAAATGGCAGTAATTGAGGTTAAAGAGGCACACTCTCTAATAAGAATTAGTTTCAAATGTCTCCCACAGAAATCAATAAACTTACAAGAGCTCAACTTCCTCCCAGTTAGTGTGTGGCACAACATACATAAAAAAGAGCATGCTGTCATTGCTACATTGTCTGCTGATTCATCTTCATTGCAAAGTTAAACAGTTTTTAATGAAAAATTCTATTCCCCCCCCCAAAAGATAATATTGGTGCCCTTTTATAAAGGTCGCCCTTGCTCAAAAGCCAGTCGTATCTGACTCTAGGGTTTAGTGTTCATCTTTGTTTATAGCCAAAGAGCCAGTGCTGTCTGCTGTCATGGACACATGGCAGGAATGCCTCAACACCAGAGTGCACGGAATGCTGATTACGTTCCCCCCAAAGTGGTACCTATTTATATACTTGCAATATCTTGCTTTTTAACTGCTAGGTTGGCAGGAGCTGGGATAGAGATGGGAGCTCACTCCATTGTGCAGTACAGTAAAACCTCAGATAACACTAAAACCTGGTTCCACAAGTCTTGGTGTTATACGATTTTTAGTGTTATCCGATGCATGTTAAAATCCTATGGGATCCACAGAGATACATTATAACCACACAGGCTTTAGCGGTTGTTATCTGATGCATCCCATAGGATCTTAATGTTATCTGATGCAATTCTTCCCCCCAGATTCCTTAATGTTATGCGATTTTAGTGTTATTCAATACTAATGTTATCTGAGGTATTACTGTACTTGGGAATTGAACTCTAATCTTCCAGTCATCGAGTTCAACGTCTTAACCACTTGAGCCACTGCAGCCCTTTTGTACTTTGAACTATTAAACAAGTTTGCAATAGACTGTCATTGAGCATTTGTTTCACATTTTTACTGAGAAGAGTGGCATACAAGGGTGTTTATTTTTTTTAAACTGTGATTCTTGCAGATGATGAAAATTGGGAAATCTTCGATTGTTCCAGCCAGTTTCAGGGGGCTTGTTGCTCAAGCACTGAGTAAAGCTGTTGAAGTTACCAAAAAGGTAAATATGGGACTGCGAGAGTTTCTTAGACATGTTGAGCCAATGAACAACATGGCTTCCGGATAGCTGATCCAGGTGTGATGTGCTATACTTCCGGTAGAGAGCGTGCTGTCTGGCATTACCATATCTAAGATCTAGGAGTGAAAGATACCAAAGGGAAAGAGAAGATGTTGAGACTCCACATGTAGGGTTGCTTGGTCTGAGTGCATTATTTGAAATCTCCCAGGGTTGCTATGTTTCCCTTGGTCTGAAGCTAATGAACAAAGTCATAAGGTGAGGTCAACTGCAAGAGGAGAAGTATTTAAAAATAAGTATTTATTTTTCTGTGAGGTGGCTTTAAAGCCTAGCCACTCATCTCTCAAAAATTGGCTGCTTACCTCTGTGATGGGACTGTGGTGGTTCAGTGGTTAAAAAGTTTGCCTTGTTTGCTGGAAGGTCGGCAAGTCAGCAATTCAAGACCCGAGTACTGCATGATGGAATGAGTGCCCATCTCTGTCCCAGCTCCTGCCAACCTAGCAGTTCAAAAGCAAGACATTGCAAGTACTGTAGATAAATAGGAACCAGTTCAGTGGGAAAAGATCTTGGGAACATGAAATGAACCTCTTTCAGGCGTCCCTTGAGTGGATTTCCTCCAGCAAAGATCCTTTCAGCCCAGAAAGCACCTTTGTGTGCTTCTGACACAATTTTTTTAAAAAACCCAGCTCTGACACATTAAAAGGTCCTGTCCTTTGACATTACTGTCATAGGCAGGCAGATTCTACCACAGGGATCAATCAGTTAAAACTCAAGCTGGGAAAGTCACTTGTGAGTAGGGCGGCATACAAATGTGATAAAATAAATAAATAAAGCCACATACTCACAGCCAGCAAACATGGGAGGGACATCTATAATCTGGCCTGACAAACAAAGACAAGATCAAAATAGAGACATTCTTGCCCAGGACATGGAAAGCTGAATGCAGACATCCAAAGTCAAAGTTGTACTGCAGTCAAAGGTCAAAAGCCAGGAGAGATTCCAGAACTGTAGAGAATGACCTTATCTTCAACAGTTTGTCAATTGCTCTTGTGACAGAGTTGCTAGCAGCCCCACCCATGGCTCAGCTCCCAAGGTGTCCTCCTTCTGAAGAATTCCCTGATCCTGAGCAATCCTCTTCTGTGACCAGGGCTTTTTTCTGCTCTGCCTCTCTAAGCACCATCACCTTGGGAGGATCAGGTTATCTCTGGAGCTTGTAAAGCTGTCTTCACCTGATGGATCTTCACCTGATGGATCTATCCCAACCATCTATCTTTAGAGCTCAGGCTCTGTATGGAACTTAGTCTCCAGAAGTTACAAAAGAGGCCTGCTTGCTAGAAGACCTGGATCCTCAGCTAAGGAAGTTTCTTTCAGTTGGAGAATGGTAATCACAGTGATCTGTCTCCTTAGTTCAGATTTTCATCCTAAAATCTCAGAGGGTGGGATGCTGCTGACCTACCATCGCTATCCATATGTGGGACGAAAGGCATAACTGCTGGGTGGTTTCTAGTAACCTTTTAATTCTCAATTCATCCATCTATTCACTCACCTATTTATTTATTTATTTATTTATTTATTTATTTATTTATTTTCATACTTCTATACCACCCCCCTCACCAGGGCGACCCAGGGCGGTCTACAACACCATAAAAAAAAACACACAATACTGTACAATACAATCCCATCATCTCAGGATCCCAACTATAAAAATTTAAATTTTCAAGATTTTAATTTTTTTTAAATCAGTTAATTATCATAATTAAAAGATTAAAAACTAAGTCCCAAAGATAAGATTAAAAAAAATTAAAAGACTATACACTATACACTAATTTTGTTGACTATTTTGCAACAATTCACCCTAGCCTTTGGAAAGAGACTTCCACCCTTCCTCAACTGGACCACAAGCTATCGGTGGCTTTCTCAGAAGGTGACTACATGAGCGTTTAGCCTGCTGTTTCGTCTGCTGCTGGGACAAATTGGTTCACTTCTAAAGACGGCAACCAGATGATGTTTTTGACAGAGCAAACCAGTCCATCCTCAGAACAGTCCTACCTGCATCTTCTGGCTTTTATGGTGTGGGTAAGATCACTTTGGTTCGGTTCATTTCCAGCACATTTGATCACCAGAAATGATCTAAAGTGAGCCTTCCTCTTTTAATTTGTCAGTAGCATGCAGAAAGCTATTTCACAATGTTGACAAATTAGATACAGTACTGTACTGTATTTCCTTGTGTCTGTGGCAGGGCCATAGCCAGGATGCTAGATGTGGGTGGGTGAATATTTTTTCAGGGTGAGCAACAAAGCCTCTTTTCAATGGTGGGCAAACTGCTAACAGTGTGGGCCAAGCCCACCCTGGCCCCTCTCTGGCTACGGCCTTGGTCTGTAGAGGAGCTAAGCAAGCGGGGAAATTTAAATATAATGTATATATTTATTTATAAATTGACATAAATCATAAACCAATATACACAAAAATGCAAACATAATTACAAATTATAATGCAAACTATACATAAAACCATTTATAATACAAGTTATGTGAATCTTACTATCTTCAGACCTTGAAAATAGCTACTGTATTCTATTTCTTCTCCTTCATCTTCTCTAATTACTGCACCCCATTTACCTCCAATCAGACTTTGTTTCATGTGGTGCCACCTGACTGCTCCCCTTCCATAAGGCATAAGGTAGCCCTTGCTAGAAAACCAGTCGTATCCGACGCTAGGGTTCAGTGCTCATCTCTATTTGTGACCAAAAAGCCAGCGCTGTCTGTGTTTGCAGATGTTTCTGCAGACAAATGGCAGGCATAACTAAACAGTGGAGTGCACAGAATGCTGTTTACCTTCCCACCGAAGTGGTTCCTATTTATCTACTTGCAATTTCTTTTTTTCGAACTGCCAGGTTGGCAGGAGCTGGGACAGAGACGGGAGCTCACTCCACTGTGCAGCACTCGGATCTTGAACTGCTGAACTGCCGACCTTCTAGTCATCAAGTTCAGTGTCTTAACCACTAAGACATCACAGTCCCTAAGCCATAAGCACACAAACAAAAAAAGAGTGAGGCATTGGGCTTTTGTAGAAATTTTAAAAATCAATTCCTATATTGTAGGAACTTTAAAACTGTCTACCAACTTCTTCATACAATTGGGGGATTTCATACCCACAATATATAAAGCATCTGAGGAATAAAGGGGAAATTTATTTTTCTCTGTTTTCTCTTCTGACTTCTGAAATATTTTTTTAAAAAAAATCTGTCAGCACCTGCAGTTAACAACCAGATCTCTGAGGGGAACAATTTCAGCCATATTCAGATCTAAAATACTTCCTTCTCATCCACCCATCTGTGTTTCTTCATGCTGTTTCCTGTTCTAAGTCTGCTTCCACCTCATATCCTACTTTAAAGATTTTATTTATTTGCTCACACATTTAGAATTGCATCTAGACATCTTTTCAAAGGGTTGGTGCCATGCAGCTGATAAAACATAATGAAAACACACCACAAGCTGAGGTTTGCCCCCATAAATCTGGGGCACCTGATCAAAAGTAACAAAGGTTTGCACACACCATAGGCTTAAGCTTGGCCACAAAGCATTTCCCCCACATCACTGAAAGATACTAGGCAAAAGCTTTAGCAAATCCCCGAAGAGACAGAATTCCACCATAGATGTAGCCACCATGGCAAAAGCAAACTTAAGCAAAAATGACACCTTTGCAATAAACTAGGGAAAGTATAGCTGCTGTGTGACAGTTTCTGTTTTAATCCAGCAGGGACAGACATACAGGATAGTGGCGGGATGAGCAGGGAGTGGAGGTGAATGGTGGGAATAATATACAGGATGGGCAGCAGGAAATGTAGCATACAATGCCACTTTCATGCAGAGGGTTAGCAAGCAAAACTCCATGGCTAGCAAGATCTCAGAAAGTGGACTTCAGATGTGGAACCTCAAATAACAACTGGAAGAAGGGGTTTGCTGAAACACCCTGAGAGGTGGGGTGAAGAATAAATGCAAGGGCCAGCAAGGCTGAACAAAGAATTTGGAGTAAAACCTCAGGAGCATCCAGTTTCACAATTCCATGTGGTCTTTTCAAGTTCTGTTCCACTGAAGTGAGGGGGGGGGGGAGATACAGTACAGGTCTTTCCTTCCTAGCATCTCAGAGGCTGTACCTTGAGACAAACTTCTTTCACACACCATCATCCTGCTGGGTGTGGAGAGTGGACATGCAAGAACTTGAGATTAGTTTCAGTAAAACATGACAGAGAAAATAACAATATGAAAATTAGTTGCAGAAAGAGACTGAGGTGTGGGCTTGCAATGCAGGGAAAAGGCTGGAAAGAAAATGGGGTGGGGGTAGGGTGGCGGGGTTGTCCTTGTGCTGCCTGAAACTACAAATAAACCAGAGCAGAAAAGACTGGGCACCATTTTGAACTCTAAGAAAGGCAAGGATTCCCAGTCAAGAATGGAGACACTGTGGATGACAGTGACTGTTTCCCCCCTAGGGCAGTAGTGGTGAATCTTGGCACTCCAGCTGTTCTTGAACTTCAATTCCCAGAAGCCTTGATCAGCAGGAGTGCTGACTTGGGCTTCTGGTAATTGAAGTCCAAGAACACCTGGGGTGCCAAGATTCTCCATCACTGCCCTAGCGAATGTAGATTCACCCTACTTTGCTCTTTAAAAAACCATTTAATAGGAGGAGACATTTAAGGTATTCATCCCCAACAAAGCCAAAATTGGGTTTAATGGTCAAACACAGCACTTTTAATTGTTCCCAGAATTGGTGATTCCTGGAAATGTTAGAGCACAGGCATCATTGTGAACCTGGCAATATTTAGATTAACTGAGCAATCTTCAAAGACATCCTTACATACAGCACTTTACCACAATCTAGGCTAATGCTGTTAAGTATGTATAAACTTGTAAAATGGAATATTAAAAGGTAGGTCACATTCTTTCTACAAATGTGGGTTTGGTGATGAAAAACCACCCAGATTATAAAACAATCCATCATCTGTGCTTAAAACATGACCTATTTATGCACAGTTGAATACAGTACCTTAGTTTAAACATAAGAGAAGGCTTCACTCCTTCATTCTTTAAAGAAAGAGAAAGAAAAAACCCTCTACTTACCTTGGTGTAAACTTATTAAAGTAAATGGCTGAAATCCTGTTGTGCAAATCACACTGTATAAAGCTAATGAAATCATCAACCACTGTGATTTTTCCAGAAGCAAGCCATTTCTGATTTCTCTCCTGAAGGCCCCAGGGTTTCCATGGAATTTTTTCATCATCAGAAAGCTATCAGGATTACTCCCCCCCCCTCCCCGCGGTGAAGATATTTGGTAATTGAAGACTTCCCTCTTCTAACATGGGCCCCATTGACTTCTCCATGATGAAAGGAGTTCCAAGATTGCCTTGGGACCTTTAAGGGAGAAATCGGAAATGTATTATTTCCAGCTTTACATGGAGTAACATATGCAAAAGGATTTCACCCTCTGAGACATCTCCCTCCAAGAACTTGGACTGGTCTAGGCACAGTTACATAACTATGGATATGACTATGATGCAAATCAGGTATTTGTATATACTGACACTTTTAACCTGAGTTTCATTTTAGCTTTCCATACCACGAGTGATGTGTTATATAGGGTTCTGGGTGGCTGTGGAGACTGTGGTATAGTACTGTATTTACTTGGGATGGATGGTAAGGTATAAACTTTATGTATCAATGTGTCCACATTTGAACAAAAGAAGTTGATTTCTGACTTGAATCTCTGAGCTTTTTGAGATACAGCTTCAACTTCTTTTCTTTAAGCCCAATTCCCCCCTCTCTTTGGGGCATACAGATTCTGAATACCAGAAAACTCCATCTCAAAACTGACAAGAATGTCTAGGACAGACAAGATAATTGCATTCTAGTTTGTGTACTGGTTCAAGAATTGTGAATTAGGTCAGTTGGTATTAAAACATGAACGAAACAAATTTCTCTTCCATCCCTAATGATGAGATGGTCTGAATAAGGTTCCCACTGGTCTAAGTTACGGTCTGATTCACATCAAAGCACAAGGAAGTTAAAATGGAACAGACTATCACAACTGTATTTGCTTTGAAAAGTGAATCAGAGTCTTCACTATTGCTGCTTTCCCCTCTGTGATGTCTCAAAGTGCAAAAATATGAATCAAGTTTTAAACTGCTAAGTGTTTTGTTTCAATTACAGTATATTTTAATTGTTTTAATGATATTGGTACTGGGCTGATTTGGGAGGATTTTTATTCTGAATAGCAGTGCAAAAATCCTGACTTAAACACAACTTGTTTGTGTCTCACTTAATACTGAAAATAAAATTCACCAAACACTTTCCCACCAGATTGTAGAAAAAGTTGCAGATTTACAGATTATTGTTCTCAAATAATACAAAGGTGCTTTGAATATAAGGCTAAATTGAAGAAAATGAACCTATAGGTTCCTGTAATGCATAGTTTGTAAGAAAATCAAGTGATCTGTAATAAATTGCTTTCTTTCTGTAATGAAGGAATATTTATTTATTTATTTATATTTGTTTATCACCCTCCTCCCCGAAGAGACCCAGAGCAATTTACAACAATTTTAAAACCACTTAAAAGATTAAAAACTTTAAAAAGCTTTAAAAACTTAATATTAAAAACTAGGTATTGGAGCTAGGACGCACTGGGGGTCTAACAATCCAACTGGCTGGGGAAATTGATCCATCCACTCCCCAGACCAGACCTGCCAGCCAGGTTTTCACTCCTTTTCTAAAGGACAGCAACTCCATCTGCAGGTGTAGTTCTATTGGGAGGAGGTTCCATAGGGCTGGAGCGGACACCGAGAAGGCCCTCCTAGTGCCAGTGAGGTGTGCCTCTCTGGCCGATGGCACAACCAGAGAGCCTCTCCGGTCTGCTCTGGTGGGATGGACAGATGTCCTTGGGACGATGCGGTCTCTCAAGTATCTAGGTCACATTACAAATATCTAGTTTACATTACAGATACAATGTGATGGGAGAGAAATTCACTCTTTTGCTTGTTTAATTTTCCCTTACCATTGTTATGTGTGATCAAGTTGCTTCTGACTTACAACACCCTGACAAACAGGTGACTCTGAAAGATCCTCTCAGGTTGTGGGGACAGTTCCACAACTTTTCAGACTATGTGGCCTCACCACCACAAATGTGTTGTGTACAAGCCATAGATTTGTCACATTATGAATCTTCGTTTAACCAACAGAGTGGTTGTGTATATTCTTGAACAACAAGGAGATAAAGAATTGCATTAAATAATATGAATGTAATGAAAACTATTTTAGGGGCTTGGAACTATAACTGTAATTTAATTATTTTAAAAAAATCTACCATTCACATCACGCTGTAATTTAACATTCTCATGTTTATAACTATAACTATAACTTTAAAACTTTTGAATGTATGTCAGATACAAGTACATATACCAGACATAGATTTGTACTCCATTGTCTCAGGAAGTGGGCTTCGATCTACAAAAGCTCAGGCTAAAATAAATTTGTTAGTGCACTGGTTATTGACCGTAATAAAGTTTGAAATTGAAGTTTGAAATTTAACATAGCCTCAAGGAAAATATTAGCTTCATAAACATATAGCGAGTCCTGAGCAGGTTAGGCTCAATTTAGATCAGTTTTGCACTTCCCACAGCAGTGGTCAGATACTGTACTTCTGAAATCCCAAATGTCTTTCTGTTTCTGTCTTTGTTTTCAGTCCAGCAACTCCACCATAGGGAGGCTCAGTCAAGGCACGAAGCCTGCCAGTTGGAATTTCTCACCAGGTGACCACCAGTTAGGTGTCTGTGAGGCAGTGATGGGATGTCCCCGGTTCCAGACGGTTCCCTGGAACCGGTAGGACCAATTCCGGAGGGTTCTCCGGGAGGAGAGTCCACTTTTGGGGCGTCCGGTTCCGGACGCCTCACCGAAAGAAAAAAAAATTTTTAATCGGAGATAAAATGGCTCCAATTGACTGTGCATGCGCAGAAACTCAATCTGACACATTGCGCATGCGTCAGATTGAGTTTCTGCACATGTGCAGTCAATTGGAGCCATTTTAGCTCCAATTTAAAAAAAATTGTTTAAAGCTTTCAGGACGGCGGCGGCGGAGGCGGCACTAGCCCTCTGAGAAGGGCACCTCCCCCGCGGCACGTTGAGGGCTGCCTGGGCCGTCCGCTGCTGACAAGCCCCATGCCCTGGGGACGCCCGGCGCGGCGCACCGCTGACACCTCCTCCTCCGCCGGGCGCCGGCCTGTGGGCTGGGTGCCTGCAACTCCCGCCCGCCGCCCCCGGAGCTGCCGTTGGCTGCATTCCTGTGGCCTCCTCCTTGGGCCGGTCCCTTTTTAGCCCGGCTGCGGCGCCTGGCGGAGGAGGAATGCAGGCGGCGGTGGTGCGGCATGGGGACGGCCCAGGGAGGCTCGGCACCCGCGGCTGGAGCCGCGGCTGGAGCCACTGCTGCCCGCCGCCCCTGGCCATGGCCGGAGCCGGGCTAAAAAGGTACCGGCGGCCCAAGGAGGAGGCCACAGGGGTGCAGGCAGCTCCGGCGGCGGCGGCGGCGGCTGTGGACACAGTCGGAGTGCCGGGTCCCAAGAAAGGTAAGCGAGGGGTAATTTATTTGTGTTTTGGGTGGGTGGTTGTTTTTATTTTATTTATTTTTTTATTTATTTGTGTCTGGGTGGGTGGGCTGAGAGGGAGGGGTGTGTGTGTGTTTGTTTATTTTTATTTTTTATTTATTTTTATTTTTGGCCCCGCCCACAACATCATGACGTCATGATGTCGGCTTCGGCCATGACGTCATGACGTCATGACATTGGCCACGCCCATGACGTCCGTGACGTCATGGCGTGGTAGTAGAATTTTTGTCATCCCATCACTGCTGTGAGGTCTGGGTACTGGAGATGGGACTCCCAGAAAGGAAAATTATTGGATGTATAATCCAAAATTGCACATAGTTACTGGCCATTACCACATCTTGTGGGCCATGTCTTCTGCATGAAGAAATACCTTTTTCTTATATATGCTGAATCTACCAACAAACAATTCCATTATTCACTGAGACTGACTTCTAATGTTTGAGGTAATTTCACATACAGCCATTTGTCCAGCACTTTATTTAAAAAGAGGTTTAAAAAATCCATTCAGCTTCTCCATGGTGGCTATATCTCCTTTCAGCAATATTTTCACTCATCCTCAGTCTAAGAACCCAAACGCCTTTCTGGCTAGTTTCCTGCTTTTTTCTTGACTTAAAGACATTTTTATTGTCAATCTTAATCTTTCCAGCAATGTACTAAAATAAAGTTTGTGCTCCCTTCTGTTTTCCTAATTTGGGCAAGATTTCTATTCTTGAAATGAAGTCATTCTTGCCTTTTATTAGTTCCACTGACTGATCATTACCCCTCTTGGCACACTCTCCAACTTGTTCATACTGTTCTTAATCTAGGGTATATATTCCAGCCACGTGTCTGTGATTCTTAAATAACTTCTAAATATCCTGAAGACATTTAACCTCTTTGTTAAATTAATCCTTCTACTTCTGAGGCTTCCTTTTTGTAATGACATGTGACTCTTTTGGATTTTTATTTTTAGAAGGGAGATAAAGTTCCACTTACATATACAGTTGTACCTCGCTTAAAGAGCATAATGTGTTCCACCGGATTGCTCTTTAAGCGAGTTTGCTCTTTAAGCGAAACACCATTGTAAGTGACCAATTGTGACTTCTGGTGGGGATAATCGTGAACCCCAATTTAGTTGTTAAGTGAGTTTTGGCTGTTTTTATTTGTTAAGTGAAGCGAACATTCTGGGAAAAATTCTGCTCTTTAAGTGAGTTACTCTTTAAGCGAGGCACTCTTTATGTGAAGTTTGACTGTATGTTGGATCTGATAGAATGCTGGTTCCAAGACTTATTTCCCAACCACTTTGGATTAGGTTTAGTGTTACCACCCCTACACTTGGTTTTATGCTCAACTGCTCACTGTCATTTACTGTATCTTGAAAACATGGCATATGTCCAGTTATGCCACTGCTGGTATAAAGCCTATTGAATAAGTGACAGTGGATTTTCAGAGTGAGCACAAGAATTGCACGCACAACAGCCAATATACTTATGGCAAGATTTGTCACTTTTCTAGCATTATGCTAGTCTTACATTGTTTCATTTTGTTGCAATAAATACACATTTAGTCAGTGGTTGGCCAACATCCTCTTGCGGAGTTGTCAGAACAAGAACAGCATTACTTACAGTGGCAGATTACCACTAATTAAAGAGTTCCTTTTCTAGTTTTAGGTACACATGTATTGTTGTGAGTTAACTCTCTAATTAACAGCTATGACATTATTTCTGTTGTTCTGGTAGAGCTCTGGAAGACAATTCTGGTCATTGCAACTATACTTGAAGTCACCCATTATTAAAATTCTTTCTCCCTTGGTTATATCCCTGATTTCTTTCTACATTTCAAGATCACCCTCAAAGTTTTAGTTGAGGGGCCATAAATGCCACCAGTACTAAACCTGGTATTTCTATCCCCAGCAATTTTGCAGAGGAATTTGTTATTTTTAATGAACTGAGTTTCAGGGTGGGGTTATTGCTATTTTTTTTTTTTTACAAAGAAACTATCAAGGTCTGGAGATATCAAGGATTTACAGATAGTGCTCAAAGGTCTAGGGAAGAGCGAAAAGAGTCCCAGTCCCTCTGAAATTACCTATCCCTGCTCTGAGGGAGGGGGCCTAATTAATGTGTGTATTCAGTCCTATGCTTAAAAAATGGTGTGTGATCGATGGGGGAAGGGGAGGAACTACATCATTTGTCATTAATAACATTTCTGGGACTACAGAAGAGTCATGGCAGTCAAACAACCATATCTCATCTTTATAGTGTTCATTGTTACAAAATGCTAAGCAAGATTTTTAAAAAATTATTTCTCCAAATCAGTGAAAAAATACTGAAGCTTTGAGTGCTAGGAAAATGTGCTAACTCTGCAATATGGAGATATGCCTATGTCACGGGGGTGGGGTTGGAGAAAGAGAAACCATTTAGGTTTGCAGAGCAGTAAAAGTGCCAGCTGCACATCTGCTACTCAAATAAAGATCAGTTACATAGAAGCATCCTGACATCTTATTCACCAATTTGCCAAATATCTGTGTTCAGTCCGTAGTTGTGTTTAATAATGAACAACGATGAATGATAGATAGCCTGAAATAGCTCTTTGAGGGATAATGATGTTATATATTTAAAGGCAGCTTAACAGAATTTTGTAAATGATTGCCAGAGAAATAGCTGCTTTGGCACCAACAAAAAATGGTAAGGTCCAAACTATTAAACTGGGAGTATGTCTAGACAGGGTATTTAGCTGGCTTGTTGCCACTCTCAGGGTTTGTTCCTGCTTCCAGAGTCCACGTGTGGCAAAGTCTGGAGCACCCCAACCTTCCCCTTAGTGTAGGGGTGCCCAAACTATGGCCCAGGGGCTGGATCCAGCCTCTGACACCAATTCATCTGGCCCGTGAAGCCCTTGTCGCTCCTGGAAGTGGAAGGACCGCATCACCCCAAGAACATCTGTCCAGAGTGGACCGGAAAGGCTTTTTGGTTGTGCCATCAGCCAGAGAGGTGCACCTCTCTGGCACTAAAAGGCCAGGGGGGCCTCTCTGTGTCCGCCCCGGTCCTATGGAACCTCCTGCCAATTGAGTTAAACATGCAGACAGAGCTGCTGTCCTTTAGGAAAGGATTGAAAAACTGGCTGGTGGGTCATGTCTGGGGGATGGGTGGAACAATGACCACAGCCATTTGGCTAATCTGACCCCCTTGCCCTCATCTTTTAGCTGTAACTTCTAGTTTTAACCTTTAAATCTTTAATCACTAATTCAAGTGAGGTTATTTGGTCCTTTCCTGATCTAACCTGGAGAGAGAGAGAGGAATCAGAGGTATTTTTCCTTAGGTGGTATATTACACCGGTATTGCCATAGAACAGGGGTGCCCAAACTTTTTGGGCTGTGGGCTGGTCATGTGGTTCAGCGGGCCAGTTACGTGGTTCAGTGGGCTGGTCACGTGATTCCTCCCACCGGAAGCAGAAGTAAAATGTGCCTTGCAATCTGTTTTGCAACAAGGTGAGGTAGATTTTTAGTCTGCCATTTTCTCTGCTTAAACCAGGGGTGCCCAAACTACGGTCTGTGGGCCAGATCTGACCCCCAATGCAAATTCATCCACCCATGATGCCCTTGCCACTCCATACTGGTGCATTTTACTTCCACTTCCAGGAGCGGCAAGGACATCGTGGGCTGGATGACTTGGCCAGATCTGGCCCACAGCCCATAGTTTGGGCACCTCTGCCATAGAAGGTTTTTTAAAAACACCTTTGCTTCCCCCCCCCCCCCTGGAAAGTTGGAAGAAGCCTTTATTTTTTTCTGAGATCATGAAGCAGCTTAAGCTGCTTTGGGGATTTTTAAAGGTTTTGAAGTTTTAGGATTGATTAATGTTGTGAGCCGCCCACAGTCGTTGCCGAGTTAAGTGGCAATATAAAATTGAAAAATAAATAAATAAATAAATAAATGACTGCTCAAGCCACTTGCTTTGGTTTTATCCACAGAAAGAGCCTTCTCCAAGATTATGGTATTTTTGAACAACAATCAAGTGTTCCCTGGTAATAGCTACCTTGTGTTGCTGGCTAATCTTTCTCACACTAGATCAGGCAAAAACAGCTGCAGAATGAACTCACCAAAAGGTGCCTTCATTTTGGCATATCAGAAAATAAACAAAACAAAAATGCTGTACCACTTTGAAGATTAACTCTTATATTTTAATGTTAGCTTTTGTGGATCAAGTCTACTTAATCAGACATGGGAGTGAAATGGCATCCATTTATATACATTAGGTACAGAGGTATAGAGTGATTAGTATACAATCAAAATGGCTTTATACAATTGGTAATGGCAAATGATCTCTGGTTGTTATTCAGATTACAGTACAGGTAGTTGTAAATCTCCCTTTTTTCAATTGCAAATGGTGGGAAGAGTGGGAAGATACTATTTCAATTGTGAAGAATGGGAAGATACAAAACAAACACCTGAGACTGAACATTTGCTAATGTATTTAATCTTCAGCATTTATTGGCAATTGTTTGAGTACATTCTTTGTTCTGTCAGACAGCCTATGTCAATGATGAGGTACCTTGGTACTCCAGGTGTTCTTGAACTTCAATTCCCAGAAGCCTTGATCAGCAGGTGTGTGACTTGGGCTTCTGGTAATTGAAGTCCAAGAACACCTGGAATACCAAGTTTCGCCATCACTGGCCTATGTTATGAATGAGCAGGCATTATGTTTGTGACTCACCACTTCTCCAAGAGCTGCACTGGCTCCCAGTATGCCTCTGGGTACAATTCAAAGTGCTGGTTATCACCTTTAAAGCCCTACATGATAGTGGGCCAGGATAGTTAAGAGACTGCGTCACCCCAAGAACATCTCTCCATCCCACCAGAGCAGACTGGAGAGGCTCTCTGGTCCTACCATCAGCTAGAGGCTCATCTCTCTAGCATGAGAAGAAGGGCCTTCTGTGTGTTCCAATGGAAAAACTCACATAACGAGCTTTTTAAGGGGAAAAACTCGCATAGCTAATTTTTTCATTATGCGAGTTTCCCCCATAGAAACGCTCGCTATGCGAGTTTTCTATGGGGAAAGTCTGACTCGCATAGTGAATTTTTTTTCATTATGCGAGTCCCCCCTCCTAGAAACGCTCGCTATGCAAGCATTTCCATTAATTAATTAATTAAGATTTATATTGCCGCCCACTCACCAAGGCGACTGAGGGCGGCTTACAATCAAACAACAACAGTACAATAAAAATTATAAAATGCAATCACATAAAACAACCAAACCAGAACGCAAACTAACTCCCGTCAGGCCATTGTTGTGGGCCCAGAGGAGGGGGCGATGTTCTCAGCCACTGCTAGGCCTTGGCATCGTCTTCCTCAGGCCATTGTTGTGGGCCCAGACGAGGGGGCGATGTTCTCAGCCACTGCTAGGCCTTCGCATCTTCTTCCTCGGGCCGTTGGAAGTTTGACTCGCATAGCGAAAATATTCGTTATGGGAGTCGGGTCGCTTTTTGAAAAACCCGCTGATTATGCGAATTTTTTGTAAAGCGAAACGCTAGCTAAGTGAGGTTTGACTGTATATTGAAATCAAAGTAAAGTACAGAACAAAGTCCAGCAAAGGTTCAGAAAGCATTTCAAAATAAAGAAATAAAGAAAGCCGCTTCTTTGAGGGAAAGCCCATGGGCCCCCTTCTGGCTAAATAGGTTACCTACATGATTGCAGTTAGATCCAAGAGAGTGTGTCTCTCTGGCCCCCACCTTCTGGGTTATATGGCCTCCCTCAGGTGTTCCTCCCAGCCATTCCCCTAAGGGATTCCAACCAATGATCTTACAGGATGACATGTCCATCACATTTTAGGTTTCATTTCTCCCAACTCATTGGGCCAACATTGTTTACATTCCAGTCTTGTGAAGGGACTCCCACACAATATCATTTCATTACAAGAAGGACTCTGCGTACCAAATGGGCTCAGGACTAGAAAATGACTTGCAGAACTGGATCAGTGGTATGGGTGTCACACTGCAATGTGGAAGGCAAATCAAGGCCATGGCATTATATTCTCAGGACAGTCTTCATGGCTGATTGCCATGATGATTGCCAATATTCAGAATCAGATACTGCACAAGAATAAAATAACAACATATAACATACAATATATATAGCAGCATATAGCAAACCTGTGTATCAAATTTGATAATGTCCCAGAAACCCCTGACTGTTGTTGTTGTTTATTTTTTAAAGACGTGTTATCTCACTACATGTTCAATCTATGTACAGAACATAGCATTTAGATATTTGGACTAGATTAAGATTAAGGAGGAAATAGAATTGGTGAATGGAATACGGATAATTTAAGATATACAGTACCAACAATAATATTAATGACAGAAAATGGTAATAGCATGCTGATGAAGATTAAAGGGGGAAAAGCACAAAAGCATGGTTGAAACTGATCATTAATAATTGACAAAAATCATGATTGCAAAAGCATTTTATCACTTCAATGTAGAGAATGAAGTGATCAGAATTGCTTAAGATTGTCATAAAAATGGAGACTGTAGTTAAGAAGAAACCAGGACTTGGAAGGGCAGCTATAAAAGAACAAAAACAGATTCTGAATTGTAAGGATACATCATTGGAGAGCAAGGTTAAGATCATCCATGCTATGTCATTCTTGATTCCTGTACATGAAATATATACTGGAAAATGAAGAAGGCTGATAGAAAAAGAATTGACTCATTTGAAAAGTGTGCTAAAGAGGAATTTGACAGATAACAATGGACAACCAGAAAGACAAATTAGTGAGCACCAGATCAAATTCAGCCTGAATGCTCACTAGAAGCTACAATGACTAAATTGATACTATCATTCTTTAGCTACATAATCAGAAGACAAGATTGAATTGAAACTATTGTACTTTGTGCACATCTTGAGAAGACAAAACTCACTGGAGAAGACAACAATAGTGGGACAAATTGAATGCACTAGGGGAAAAAGAAGACCTGGCCTAAGATGGTTTGACTAAAAAAGAAAGCCATTGCCTTTCATTTGCAAGACCTGCCCAGGGCTGTTAATCTAAGGTCACTGAATGATGGGTTGCCATAGGTCTAGAGCAGTGGTTCCCAAACTTTTTGGGGCCATGCCCCACCTAAGTATCTCTGAAACCCTGATTCCCACCCTCCATGACATATAATTCTTATTATTCAAAAAGTGAACTCTTATTCATATGGAGGAAGCCTAAAAGGCCAGTCACTGTTAATGACTCTTTCTCAAATTGCATGCCTGTGCGGCGTGTGCCCCACACTGGGAACCACGGGCCTAGAGTGACATGTTGGCATTTAACAACAGAGGCTGGCCCCTTTCCTTTTACTGTGGATCTGCTAGAGCTGCTATATCTAGAGGTCTGTAGGTTGCAAAGTGATTTTTGATGTGAGGCCTGGTGGTGCAGTGGTTAAACTGCTGTCCTGCAACCAAAAGTTTATGAGTTTGATCCTGACCAAGGCTCAAGGCTGACTCAGCCTTCCATCCTTCCAAGGTCAGTAAAATGAGTACCCAGTACTTACAATGGTGTTTTGCTTAAAGAACAAACTCGCTTTAAGAGCAATCCTGTGAAATGCATTATGCTCTTTGAGCGAGGTACAACTGTAACTAAAACTGGGGACACCAAAGGAGATGTACTTAATGGGGTTTTGTTAAGACATTTAGACAAACTAATATTTTGAACACAGCTGTGCCAAGACAGTCAAGAACCTCAATTTCTACTGTACCCCTCAACAGATAGATCATCCAGTGGTGTAATAATACCATCCTCTCCCAGGGTCAATGTGCCAGCACTTCTCCTGCAATTTGAACCTTATTAAATGCCTTCCCATTGGCTCTTTCAGACAATTTCCCTCCCTAACTTGTGTCTCATCAGACTAGCCCCCTCCTTCAAAAGCACCTCATTTTGTGTATGATACAGATCCCCCCACCCTCAAATCTCAGACCACTTTCATTTTCAGGTGGGGGAATAATATTGTCCTGCCTTATGTTCCATCCAAGGTGACAGTAACTGGCTTGACCTCTGACTTGCCTAAGCCTGTCTGATTAGAATGCTTTGGATGCAGCTTTGCTTTCTGTGCCCCAATCTTTGTCTGCACAGGCATAAGGTCTCAATTAAAACCCAGAAAAGAAGACATCCTGCAACTCACTGATCAGGCTCCTTGCAAACCTGCCTTGCTTCTCCCCTACCCAATGCCACGTCTCTGTGAGTGCTGGTTTGTGTGTATATTTTGCAGAGGAGGCATGGTTAAAGCATGGGAGGCGTAACAGGAAAGTCAGAGCACATCCTGCTGCCTGTACATTTGACAAGCTGTGCGAGGAGATCTCTGGGTGGCAGCTTCTCCCTTCCCTGCTGTCACCCTTTCCCACTCCATAGTTGCAGGTAAGTCATAATGTCAATATCTGAATATGTGTGCATAAAGTCCCAGGAAAGAAAGAGGATCCGTATCAGAGATGGGATGTAACAGGTTCTCACCAGTTCTCCAGAACCGGTAGTAACTTTCCTCAGTGTCCCAGAGAACCTGTAGCAGCTTTTGGGGGGAACCACCTTTGGGGCTTACCTTTTCACTGGTTCCCCCACTTGGTGTGCATGCACGCCTAGTGCTTGGCACATATGCATGGCCTCCTTGTCCTCCCAAATGGGGAGGAGGAAGAGAAGCTGCTAGCCTGAAGCTCCCTATAGCCTGAAGCTCCCTATTTTTATTATTTTGTATTTTTTTATTTGGCCCCGCCCACATCATGACATCATGATGTTAGCTCCGCCCACACTGTGATGACATCATGGTGGGGTAGTAAAATTTTTGACATCCCACCACATACCAACAGAGGATCTTTGCACTTCAGAATGTGTGGCTACACTGGTGATCAACTGAGATCACCTAGAACAGGGGTGCTCAAACTTTTCAGGCCGCAGGCTGGTTATGTGGTTCAGCAGGCCAGTCACATGGTTCAGCGGGCCAGTCACATGGTTTCTCCCACTGGAAGCAGAAGTAAAACGTGCTTTGCAATTGTTTTGCAACAGGATGAGACAGATTTTAAGCTGCCATTTTCTCTGCTTACATCAGAGGTGCGGAAACTACAGCCCACGGGGCGTATCCAGCCCCCAACGCCAATTCATCTGGCCCACACCACCCCCATCACTCCTGGAAGTGGAAGTAAAACATGCCTGCATTTTATCTCCATTACCCGGAGCAATGAGGGCATTGGGGGCCAGATACAGCCCACGGGCCGTAGTTTGTGCACCCCTGACATAAACCATGCTAGCGAACCTTGGCTCTCCAGGTGTTCTTGGACTCCAATTCCCAGATGTCCAAGTCAGCACTCCTACTGATCAGGGCTTCTGGGAATTGAAGTTCAAGAACACCTGGAGTGCCAAGGTTCACCATCACCATCAGGTGTCCCGCTATATGTGTTGCCTTGGGCAAGTTGCAAGGTCCTAGAATGCCGCTAAAATGGGACCGGAAAACCACTACTGTGGGCAGAAGAGTAGCGTGCCTTGGCGGGGCCCCGTATAAAAATTTGTTACCCTTAGGAAGGGTAAAGATTTGTTTTGCTTACGCACGTTGGGGGCCCCCGTACCCCTGGGGCCCCGTATAATTGATACGGCAGATACGGCGGTAGCTATGCCTCTGACTGTGGGTTTTCTTCCTAGAAAACAGTGGAAGTCTGAATTGACTTGATGGCACCCAATCGTTATTCAAGGCAACAGAAGAAGACATACTGTATCTTGTTATTAGCTTTGTAGTGAAAAGAGGATCAACAGGTGCCATGTCGACAGTAACGCAAGAAGTGAAAAAAGGAAACCCGTGGTCATTTTAATCTGAGCTAGACTGCCCTGCTGAAAGCGGCGCGCTCTTCCACCAGGTCTGTGTTTCTCTATTCCCGGACACCCCCATCGAATTTCGTGAATTATACATTGGACCACCAGACTGCACTTCAGCCGGGACTGGTAAAGGGATCACTTCTCCCATCTTCGTTCATTTTAATTGAAATTGGATTTGGGAACTGTTCCCTTTACAGAATCAAGGGGCAGAGGAGCGCAAACAAGAGCGAGTCCTTTCCCCGCCGGGGCAGGTAACAGGCATCGCGTGATCGTTGGAAGACGCAGCCTGCCTGTGTTGTATAATTTACGGTCAAGAATCGGCACTGGAAGAAGAAGAAGAAGAAAAGAACAGGGCTTAAGGGCAGCGGCTTCATCCCGACTTCATTGGCTCTGGGTGAGCATGCGCAAACATTTGCGCACATGCCCAAGGCTCTGGAGAGCTGTGGCAGCCTGCGTAGAGGAAGGACCAGGAAGCCTTAAGAAGACACACACACACACACTCTTTCTCTCACATGCCTCAGTAGGCGGCCTGAGGTCGCAGCCCGCAAGAGGCGAAGGCGCGCTCGGCCGCCCCAAAGTGGCACTGGAGAGCCTTGGCCGGACGCGCGCTCACGCACACTACCAGGGCTAGCCCGACGGGAGCCGAAGTCCCTCCGAGTGGGCAAAGTTGCCAACCCTTTTGGGGCTCCCTGTGGCTGTAGCAGCGGCAGCACCCTGGCGGAGAGACAAGAGGGCGGGCGGGGAGGCAGGCGAGGCGAGGGAAGGCTGTGCCCCAGTTTGTGTCCAATCAGCGCGTGAATGGTGTGCACCGAGCAGGGCAATGCAATGCGTAAACAAGAAGCCCTGGGAAAGTCCTCCGCCTGCCCCTTCCCTCCGCTCAAGTAGCCCTACTACTCCTCCGTCCACGACACTCTTCCAGCCTTCCTCCTCCTCCTCGCTGACTCTCGCTCGCTCTCAGCATCCTCCTCCTCCTCTTTCCCCTCCCTCTCACTCTTCCCCCCCTTCCTCCCCCTCTCTTCCTCCGCCCGCGGAACTCCTGTCAGCTGAACGGCAGCTGCAAGCGCACCTCGCCCGCCCGCCACCTCCAGACTCCGCGGGCTCGCTCCCGGGGCTCTTTTGGGGGAAGGTAAGGGGTCGCCTGTTCCCGCTCTCCTCGCCCCCTCCCCCGCTTACCACGGAAGAAAGTTGAGGGGAGCGGGAGGAAGAGGAGGGGGGCCCGTGGCCGCCGGCTCGACTGTCATAATACAAGTTGCTCTTCGACGCGCCCGGGGGGCGAGGGAGGGCGGCGAAGCGTCTTCTCCTCACGGAGCGTCTTAACTTTCTCCTCTGTGACGCTCTTCGGTGTCTTTATTATTATTATTATTATTATTATTATTATTATTATTATTATTATTATTATTATTATTATTATTATTATTAATTTCCCCGCGCCACCCCTTTCCTTTAATGAAGGAGCCGGTTTTTAAGTGCGCCAGAGGAATATGACGGGGGAGGGGGGGAAAGCACCAGGAGGCCCCTGGCGTGGAGGTTTCACTTCCACTTGGTGGTGGGGAGCCGCGAACAGCGACCCTTCCCGCCGCCCCCAGACTGACACTCTCTCCGGGCCCCGCGTTTGGGGCCCCTGCGCGGCGCTTCTCTGGTTCTAGCAACAACGCCCGGCGTTGCTGACTCGTGGAGCATCTCTTTGATCAGGGAGGGAGGGGAAATGGATTCCTCGCTCGCTTCGAGCCCAAAGGCGGCTTCTTTGGGTCCTTTACCGGCTTCCGCTTTTGATTAGCTGAGATCATTATTATATAAGATGTCACACAGGCGGAGGAAAGGGAGGGACGACGTGAAGTCTTCGGCGGGGCGAACAGGGAGCCGTTTCGCTTTGCCTGGTAGGGCGATGAGGGACCCGCTCTCCACCACCCCTTCCTAGATGGCTCGCACCTGTCTGATTTCAAAAGTGAAACAAGGGCCTGATCTCGCTCCGTGTGCGTAAGACAGATGTGTGTGCGTACATGTGTGGCTCAGGATCGGCTTGGCTTTTTAAGGTGTTTGGCCAGAAATGCTACTTTCTTGGCTGTGTTCTCTCTCCTTGGTGCATATCGCTTGTGCCCCCGCGCTTTCGTCATGGAAGAAATTTAGATACAGTAATACCTCATATAACATTAGTATCGAATAACACTAAAATCGCATAACATTAAGGAATCCGGGGGGAAGAATTGCATCAGATAACATTAAGATCCTATGGGATGCTTCAGATAACAACCGCTAAAGCCTGTGTGGTTACAATGTATCTCTATGGATCCCATAGGATTTTAACATGCATCAGATAACACTAAAAATCATATAACACCAAGACTTGTGGAACCAGGTTTTAGTGTTATATGAGGTTTTACTGTAAATGAATAGGGGGGGGGGAGAAGAATCGTGGGTGGAGTTCAGGAATTCGGTACTGTGCCGACTCTTCCCCGGTTCGGAAGGATCTCTGTGTAAATGGGTTTGTGGATTACAACCCACGTGTGTTTTGCTTGTTATATTGGCTCGGAGATGATGACTGAATGGATGATTCATCAGTTCCACCGAATGGTGACTCACTTCTCTCTCTCTTTCTCCCGTATAAGCACACGCTCTGTAAAAGTAATTGGTTCAGGCTTCCAATCCAGAATCTAGGGACAGAGGAAGGGCCCCCATGCTGCAGTCCAGTAAACACCTTAAAGTCAGACTGAAACCACTAGGACTTCCTGCAGAGTAGATATGCATAGGATTATACCTGGTGTTGTTTTTTTAAAAACTGCTTTCCTGCTGTGGTCTACTTCACAAATGTGCTTCTGCCATTTCAAACGGAATTTGAGCTTGTGTTAATGCACCTGTACTAAAAACCTGAAGTTTACAACTTTGTTAAACATCAGACCACTATTTAATAATTTGGAATGTTAAAACAGTAATCTTGGATGTGCCTATGTTGTGTGGGATAAGGAGTCTTAAATTTTGTCCAATAATATTTTTTCCCGGTATTGTTGTTGAGTCTGACCCTTTACGACCCCATGGACCACTGCACGCCAGGCTTGCCTATCTGAAAACAATGATGAAATGCTAGCTAGCATCTCTCTCTCACTCACATCAAATACAAAGGGATAAATTACAGTAACAGAGCAATATCATAAAAGTACTTTTCTTAAGGGAAAAAAAGCAGTAATAAACAACTCAAAAAGTAAGACATAAGAAAAATCAGGATCACCTGTCAGAACCAGTTAGCATTACCGGTTCCATCCCTTCATTGAGTTTGCATGACCAACTGGTGATATGTACATGGGTCTCTGGACTTTTGGTCCATAACCTTATGCACTGAGTACCCTCTTTTAGACACAAATTCACATCAGTGAAGATGACACATCAGTGAATTTGTAGCATTTGTAAAATATATATAGGTTTTAAACAGAAAAATAGTAATGCTATATTTTCCTTGAAAAGGAAGGAGGTCATAATGATAGATACAGTACAGTATAGCAATAAATACAGTATAGCAATAAATTCACATACAGTACTCTCAAAACATGAAAGGATGGCCAGGTTTTGATTCTGAATATTCCAGGTTGTTGTTTTGTCCATCTTTTCTTGGGGATTCTGGTAGCTGTAATTCAAAAATTAGTTTTTCAAACCTGTAGAAGAGTAACAGTATCTGGGAGTGTCAAAAGCCACAAACAAAAGTAGGAATAGCTGTGTTGCCACAAAACAAATTCTGAAATCTACAGTAAGGTGATCTTCTTAGGTCAACTGAAAAGGTATAATAAAGCATGAATGTGGGGGTGGGGGAGAGAATGTGGTGGAGGACGGATATTATTGACAAAGAAATTGTTTTAAATTGTGTTACATTTCACATATGGTGTTTGAGGTAACTCACTGTGACCTTAGTAGTTAGAAAAGTTTGATCTTATAGTAGGTGCTAATCATATACAGTCAAACCTCGCATAAAGAGCACCTCGCTTAAAGAGTAACTCGCTCAAAGAGCAGAATTTTCTCTGAATGTTCATTTCGCTTAACAAATAAAACCAACCAAAAACTCGCTTAACAAATAAATCGGGGTTCGCAATCCCCCCCACAACTGGTCACTTACAATGGTGTTTCACTTAAAGAGCAATCCTGTGGAACGCATTATGCTCTTTAAGTGAGGTACAACTGTACTGTAATCTAGTCTGATACAAAGAGAGTTGTAGGAAGTAGAGGGTGCTGCAGAGACGTAGTGTGCCCCCTGCCCTGGGTGGCATTTTTGGGGGGTGGCAAAATTTCACAATAAATAGGACTTCACCGCCCCCTGGACTTCCCAGAGGGCACTGCAGGGATGGGTGGCAGGACCCGCCATCACTGCCGATGTTCTGGGTCCCGCTCAGCGGGCCGTAAATTTGGCCTACGCCACTGGCGGCTGAAACCCATGCTATATCACTGATGTACATTGGTGTAAAAAGAACAAAACAGGGATCAAATCCAGGGTGAAGGTAATAAAGGAGACTTCCCATATGGTTGCAGGATTGTGATTTCAATGTCAGGTGATGGATCAGAGGACTGAAACAACTGAAACTAGAAACTTCCCATTTTACATACAATTCCATCCTGAAGTCATGGATCCCGGTGGTCTGATTTAAAGTTTTTCCCCAGTGAATTCCTACCTTGGCAGCTATGGTCCACAGGAAAAAGTAGACTTTAGAGTCACAAATGTTTCCAGGAGTACTCACTCTTCCAGTAAGAAGCTCCACAAGACCATATGGGGAACAGCAGTCTAAGGCACAACTCTCTACTTGTTTTAATGCTTTTTGTTGACCAGGGACTTTTTGCTACCCAAGTGATTAACATGTGCATACACTATTAAGATGTCATAGAAATAATTGGTAATCTTGAGTATCCTTCAGTATGGACTTTAGCATTCCCCCCCCCCCCCGTGAGACTGTGCAACAAGATTTAAATGCTCTTGCTTCACAAATTTTCTCCCTTTTCACAAGAAATACTGGACTCAATAGATTTAGTGGTACATATTTATTTAGAGTGGCATAGTATCTAGTACCACAATAATAAAACAAGGCTTCATGGGCATAAGTATTTTTTTAAAGATTATAATGTTTGCCTTACTACAGTGATTCATTGATTTAAAGTTGTGTTTCTTCTTATTTATTTTTATACTGTAGTCCCGGGGTTTTCAACCTTTTAAAGCCATGGGCCGGACCATGCCTCTTCAGCTGAGCGGGCCAGACTGGTAGTTCTCCCTGCTGTAAACATTGCTGTAAAACATGTATATGGGTGGATTTACTGCTGTTGTAAATGTGTCCATTTCTGGTGGGGGTAGCGACGCAGGCCACATAAAATGGTCCCACAGGCTGGATCCGGCCCACAGGGCGAAGGTTGGGAACCCACTACTGTAGTCTTTTGAGCTCTTGTTGGCCAGTTTTGTATAAACTAGTGCTATTATCAGTGTAATATCAATTAACATCCCCCAAAATAATTACGTAATGTAGCTATTTTGTTGTAGAACTTATGCCGAAGGAGTTTATATTTCCAAAGACAGTCAATGGGTCTACTCAAGTTGTGACTTACTATGTTAAGCTACAGTACAGTAATACCCCAGATAACATTATGACTTGGTTCCACAAGTCATGACGTTATCCAATTTTTAGCGTTGTCTGATGCATGCATCGAACAACGCTAAAAAAAAGCCCTGACTTCAGGGACAAACCGCTTTAAAGGCAGGCAGGGAAAGAAACTACAGGGAGGGGGAAAGAGAGACCCAATCACGTCTCTCTCTTTCCCCCTTCCTGTACTTTAAATACAGGGAGGGAAATAGACACAAGCAGTCTCTGCGACTGCAGTAGGGTGGGAGAAAGGCACGTGCTTTTCCCCGACCCTACTGCAGCTGCAGAGACTGCTGTGGGTGGGGGGTGGATTGGGTAGTTCTACCCAAACCACCCCACACCTGCAGACCATTGCCTCAGATAACACTAAGAATCATTATCCAGAATTGTTGTCCAATGCAAGTTTTTTCCAAAAAACTTGCATCGTTATCCGATTCTAGCATTATCTGATGCAATCGTTATCCGGGGTATTACTGTATTTTAACCATTGAGTGAGTCTGGGTGAAATCTACCACCACTGAATCACTTGAGGAGATCCAGTTCTTAATCTGCAACATTCCTTTCCCCTTATGTTCTGAGATAGTTAGCAAGACATCATCCAAGAATCTCCTTTTAGCACCTAGCTAGCCCAAATGACCAAAACAGGTAGATGCTATGGAGGGTTATCTGACTTCTATATCCTCCTGCACCTATTGATAGGCTGATATTCTTAGGGTCATTGCAGTGGCGTAGCGTGGGTTTCAGCCACCGAGGGTGTAGGCAAATTCGCCGCCCCCGCCCCCATGCTATGCCACTGTGAGGGACAGTGGGGTGGGGGCAAGAGGAGGAAGTTGAGACACCATTTTACGGAGTGCCAAGGCCAAGGAGCCAGCTTGCTGCAGCTGCTCCTGCCACCGTGCCCTGTCCAGGGCCACCTCAGAGACTGGCCAAAGTGCAGCCAAAGTGCAAGGACCCGCCCCACCCTGCTCTGCCCTGGATGGTGTCAGAGGCATCAGCATCCCTTCCCTGGGAGAGCTCCGGTCCTAGGTGGCTGAGGAGCTGCCTCTGGGTGGGCGGGTGGGCAGTTGAATGCTCTGCACATACTCGTGGGCCCCGGTGAGTCTCCGCCACGTAGGAGCCGGGAGGAGGGGAAAGCCCTATCCAATCCCCGCAGAAGGAGGGGACTTTGAAGGGGGGTGTTAAGGGAGGTGCAGCCGCTGCGGGGCTGCCCTGGTCCTTCATCCTCACGTGTGTGTGTTGGGCCCCCGAGACTTACCTCTTGCCCTTTACACATGCCTAGGAAGCTCTGCACCGGGCCCTCCTCTCTCCGCCAGGCTTGTGAACGAAATCCTGCCATCGTAGCGACCTTTTGTGTCCTGACATGGGGTGCTACGAAGTCCAGAGGTGGTGGTGAAGTCCTGTTTATTGTGAAATTTTGCCACCCCCCAAAAGTGCTGCCCAGGGTGGGGGGCCCTGCCCTCCTATGCTACGCCACTGGATCATCAATCTGTCTCCCTTTTCTATCTTATTTCCCTAAAAATTACACATGCTCCTCTCTTGACTGTCTCTTCTCTTAATTATCGTCTAGAAAAACCTTAATATTTTTCTTCCTCCTCTCCTTATAAACATTCACAAAAGAAACAAAACCCAAATAACAACTGCATAAGATACAGCTTCTCCCTTTTACACTCTCTCCCATTTACCTTTGAAGTTATGATTGATAAAGAGATCTCCCTCACCTAGTGAAAAGAAAGGTGGCCCAGTTTTGCATTTTTCTAATTGCCATTTCCTTAGTCTGTGTTCTTAATGCAACAGCTAAGTATGTCTCAGTGACTCAAAGGAAAGCAGAGTTGAGAACCATAGACAAGATTACTCTAACTAAGCTTGTCCTAGTAAACTCTTCCTATAAATGCCAAATGCTGTAGTGACTCTTCTGTAAGGAAAGCCAGGCCAAGGTGTTGAATAGAATCTCATTAGGTAGAAAAGAATTGGATCTGGGTAGTCAAAACAAAATCATCACTGAGGATGGTTATCCTTTGATGTCCTGCTATCTCTGGAAGGCAGATAGAGAACCAAGAATCAGTGCAGCATGTAACAACAGTGCTGTGTAGCAAAAAGCTTGTTGGCAGCAGCACTGATGTGGTTAATTCATTAGTTTTCAAACTACAGCAGATATAGGCAAGAAAGCTTACATGCCTAATTTAGGAGAGTTCTCTGTTAGATTAAGACTAGGCACAATAAGCATAGTGGACTTGAACATTTGTATCACACAGGATGCTGCTGCAGGCAGTGTTGATAAAAGCCGTCACAACTATATACAGTATGCTATATCTAGGTGGGCATCTAACTTTTGTGGGGGGAAACTAACTGAAGAGTAATAGAGTAGCCTTTGTCTATTGGAGAGGTAGAAAATGTGGTTTGCCCCTCCCTTGCTCATTTATTTCTTTACCCTGGCTACCATTTGCTTCTGAGCTACCCAAATTTGGTGGTATAGTGATAAGCACTGCACCCAGAACATTTGAAGTGCATTATGCACCCACACTGCTGAAAATTGGTTATTCCTGGTCTATAACAATAGATACATTTCACCTGTGTCCATACCTTTCTGAACACATAGCTAAGTAGGGCTGGTCTTGATTAGTACAATTGGTATACTTCACATCCTACATAAGAGAAGTAATAATGTTTTAAAAATTTCATGTACAGTAGACTGTTATTGCTGATTTAATTACCAGGAGAAAAATGACAAATCAGTGTCAGCCACATGTGAACTAGATGCTAATGTTCAACTTGTTACTAGCAGTTATATATCTCATGTATCCAGTGGTGAGCACCAAACAAATTTACTATCACACTGTGGGTGTGGTATGGTGGGCGTGGCCAGGGGAAGAGCCCTTTGTTGCACCCAAATTAAGACTACTTTATTTCAAAACTTGGATGGGTGGGGCCAGCCAGAATTTCTGCTACCAGTCCTGCTGATGCCCACCACTGCATGTATCTGATAGTATAGGAAGATCATTCTGGATCAGACTAATCTATTTAGCTCAACATTCTGCCCATCAAGACCATAATTGCCTATAAGAAACATATAAGCAGGATTTTATTGCAATAGTACCCTTCTGTTCATGCTCCCTAGCAATACATTGATATGTGGTGCTTCTGATACTTGAGAGCTTATGTAGCCATCATGACTAGTAGACACTGATAGCCTTATCTTCCATGACCTTCTCTAGTCCCATTTCAAAACTGTCCAAGTTACTAACTCTCGTTTATGTGTGGCTCATGAACTGGGACAGAAGGTTTTCATCTCAAAATTTGTGGGTGCTGATTACACTGGTCTAATCATATGTCCTCACTGTCCTTGCTACATCATAAGGTAATGAATCCCACACTGTGTCAAGGAGTTATGTATTGGTGTCATACTCACTTGCCATGGCTTTTTAAAAAGTCAATTTACTGCATCATTTTATTTATTTCTTCTGAAACGGAAGGGTCTCAGCTATGAATTGAGCCTCCAGAATGCCTGCATTGTAGGTCTCGCGTGTTGATCTTGCAAACAAATGTCCCTAGGTGATAAATTTAATCCATGAAGGTTAATTTGCAATATTAGTAGTAGTCAACCCAACAGAACAGAAATGTTTTTATATATTAAATGTTTCTTGATTGGCTTGGTTGTACTTATTAAGTAATAATGAAAATGCATGGAGGCTTTGCCAACTGTAAGAATGTTAAATCTTTGCATTTTTTAATTCATTCATTCATTCACATTTATAACCTTCCCTTTTGGTGCAAGCACCACTCAAGGTAGCTTACAATGTATACTGTATATACATTCTAGATACAGTAATAAAGTAGGAGCTTTCTTGAATTGAAAAGATACTCCCTATAAAATGCCTATCGGATATCTTTGGGTGCTATGGCTGTTACAGAACCAGGGGGAAACCAAAATTACAGCTGATATATCATCTAGAACTGTATCATATACTTTGGCGCTGCACCAGAAAAAGAGGCACTGTGGCTAATGTTCAGTACTGCAAGAATTGAGAACTGGACCAGAGTCACGCTTTGTTGTTCAGTCGCACAGTCGATTCCAACCCTTTGTGATCCCATGGACCACTGTCCGCCAGGCACTCCTGTCCTCCACCATCCCCCTCAACTCACTCAGCTCTGTGCCCATTGTCTCTACAATACCATCTAGCCATCTCATCTTGGGTCGTCCCCTTCTTCTTTTGCCCTCGACCCTTCCAAACATCAAGGCTTTCTCAAGTGAATCCTCTCTTCTCATTTGATGTCCAAAGTACTTTAGCTTCATCTTTATTATTTGACCTTCTAAGGAGCAGTCAGGGTTGATTTCTTCTAAGATTGACCTATTTGTTCTCCTCGCTGTCCAGGGGACTCTCAAAACCCTTCTCCAACACCACATCTCAAAGATATCTATTCTTCTGCACTCAGCTTTCCTAACGGTCCAGCTCTCACAACCATACATTGCCACAGGGAACACCATTGCTTTGACTATGCGAATCTTTGTTTGCAATGTGATGTCTCTACTTTTCACTATGCTCCCCAGGTTTCTCATTGCTTGCCTCCAAAGAATCAGTCGCCTTTTTATTTCATGGCTGCAATCACCATCTGCAGTGAGCTTTGATCCTAGGAAAGTAAAATCTGTCACTGCTTCTACTTCTTCCCCATCTATTTTCTAGGGACTGATAGGGCCTGTTGCCATTATCTTTACACTGCTAATTCTTTATTCTTGTCAGATGCACCACCAGCATATAATAACATACAAAGCTAAAATTAATCTAAAAACAAAATACAGTCAAACCTCGCATAAAGAGCATTTCGCTTAAAGAGTAACTCGCTTAAAAAGCAGAATTTTCTCTGAATGTTCGCTTTGCTTAACAAATAAAACCAACCAAAAACTCGCTTAACAAATAAATTGGGGTTTGCAGTACCCCCCACAATTGGTCATTTACAATGGTGTTTCGCTTGAAGAGCAAACTTGCTTAAAGAGCAATCCTGTGGAACGCATTATGCTCTTTAAGCGAGGCACCACTGGTAGAATTAAAAAGGGCTAGATGACATCTGCCCAATATCGGGCCACTTCAACAACATTTCCTCTTGCCAACATAAGGTCCTCCTCAGTGCACGTTGAGGGGCATTGTGTGCATTGTATCACCTGGGAGATAGTTTGTACTTCTCCGCATTCACACAGGTTGTCATCTACAAAGAAACCCCACTTTCTCAGATTAGTCCTTGATCTTCCTTCCCCTGCACGCAGTCTATTTAAAGCTTTCCTCACAGGCCATGGTTGTTGTTGGCCAGGTGGTAGAGATTCATGTGGTTCTGCCCAGTTATCTGGTAGCTCCTTGCTCACCTTCCATAGTTCTGAGGCAGTCTGTGCAGGCTGGTTGTTTGGAGGGACAGAAGTTGTGAGGAAGCTATGCCTTGATTTCAGTCTCTGCTTTGGTGGTTGGTGATCAAATAGCAGTTGTGTTACTGCGGAACTTGCTTTGACCCACTCTTCCTGAGCAGCACTTTCTCAACGGAATTTTGATGGAAGGATGCCAGCTAAGTAATACACTTTTTGTATCATGGTTGGTTTTAGGCATCCTGTGACCAATCTTGCTGTTTCATTTAGGGCCACATCCACCTGCCCTGCATGGTTTGATCTGCACCACACTGGACTAGCATACTCTCCTGCAGAGTAACATAAAGCTAGCGCAGAAGTTCTTACTGTGTGTGGTCAGTGCCCCATCTTGAGCCTGTTATTTTCCTCAGAATATTGTTCCTGGCAAAAAAACCTTCTATTTGGTATTAAGGCAGTGGGTCTTGAAAGTGAGTGTTCGATCCAGGGTAATGCCCAGGTATTTGAGGGTGACACAGTGTTCAAGTTTGGTGCCATTCCAAGTCACCTGCAGGCTTCTTGATGCCTCATGGCTTTTCAAATGAAAAGCACAGAGTTGAGTTTTTAGCCAATTTGGCTTCAGTTGGTCATCCCTATAATATATAGCCATTAAATTCAAAGTCTCAGTCAGTTTTTTCTCAACAGCCTCAAAGGGTGCACACTGCGTGGCAGTTGCCAGGTCATCGGCGTAAAGATAGATCCTAGTGGTTCCAGCAGTGATTGAACATTGCTTGGTTAAACTGTGTGTGGGCTAGCTGGTTTAACAGTGTGGGGGCTAGCACATTGCCCTGTGGGAGGCCACTTATTTGAATTCTCCATTCTCCACGCTGCTAATGATATGTGTTTGCAGCAATACTTTCAAACAATTGCCCTAAGGGGACTGTTTTGGACATGAGAACTCCAGGGGTTGTTTTCCAGATTCTTGATTGTGTAACCTCTTGTTTTAGAGCCTAAACATATGTTGGGATACAGTACAGTAAACATATCCCAATAAACAACACTATCCCATAGTCAGGAACATTTACATGGGGATCTCATTCAAGGGCACAGTTTGTGTCATTGTGCTAGACACTGGTAGCATCTCTGTGGTATGGCAGAATCTTGTACTGAATTTATTAATGCCCAGGGAGACTGTGCTAAGCAAAGTGGACACTAGCTACTCCCTAGCAATTCAAGACTGGGAGGTGTGCAGAAGGTTTCCTGCTTTGTGCCCATACCAGTTAACGTTGGACTACAATTCTAGGAATCATTTACCATTAGCCATGCTGGCTGAGGATTCTTAGATTTGAAGCCCAGAATCATCTGGAGAATTAAGGCTAGTAACCAGTCATCAAAGTCAGTAATCACATGCTTGCAGAATTCTGGCTGATATATATCTTCAGTGCTATTTCTGGTGCATCAAGGTATACAGGGGAATTCCACTCTTGAATACCATGTGGTGGCTGCAGCTCCTTTCAGTGAAGTGAGTTGTCATGTTAACTGCCCACTCTTCCCACTATTTGCAATTGAAATAGTATCTTCACATCCTTCCCACTATTTACAATTGAAAAATAGAGGCAGCTGATCTGAATTACCAATTGTATGAAGCCACATTGATTTGTATGCTTATCTGTTATGCTAACCAATCACTCTGTATCTGATGTGTATAAATTGATGCCATGAAGCAGGGGCTCACAACCTGCAGCCCATGGGTTGGTCCCTGCCCCTGACACCATTTCATCTGGCCTATGGCAATGACCCCAGAAGCAGACGTGTTTACGACAGCCATAAAAGTGCCCACGCAAATGCCACCTCCGCCCCCCAGTTTATGTATGTATTTACAATGGGAGAAACCATATGTATGGCCTGCTCAGCTGTCTGAGGGGGAGTGGTCCAGCCCATGATGAAAAAATCTTTAGAATCCCTGCCATGAAGCCTCACTCCCTTGTCTGATGAAGTAGACGTGATCCACAAAGGCTCACATTGAAATATAACAGTCTTTAAAGTGCTACAGTGTTTTGTTTTGTTCACTCTCAGATATGCCTCAAACACAGACTAACACTGCTACTATTTTTTAAAAAATTCAGTCATGTTAACTGTTGCTGATTTAAATGGACCATAAACACCTGATATATAGTATGAAGACTTGCACCTCCACATGGCTAATGCAAGCTTAGTTTCCTGAAAAAGGACAAAAAATAATAATCAAAAGAGGCATACAAGCAGTCTGCAATTTAGATATGTGGAATACTTTGTTAGCGTCCAAAATAAAAAACCTATTCATCACAAAAAAAAAAAATTGTGTGTGACACACATTTGTAACTTGCATAAGCTTCTTGTTTTCCAACCCACACAACCTCTTAACCCTTATCTAACTATTGATGTTTTTAATAGCCATTTAAATTTTTAAAAAACTAAAATGAAAATTTATATAAAACAAACTTTCCAAGTCCAGAATCAAAAGCTATTTTGTTTTGCAGAAAAATTGGATGTTGAGAAGGTCATACTTATTACAGATAACCTGCTTCTTTTTAATGTTCCCAGAAAAATGAGATAGTCTAAACAGAGTCTTTGATTCCTCCCAAGGGTCATCTCTGAATTCCATGTTGATTTTTATACCTAATAAAACCTCCAAACAATGAAGGTCATAAGGACTTGCTCAGAAACAGGTGATGCCATAGGCTGGGGTGGCCAGACTTTAAGCCTCACAGGCCTGACCATGCCCCCGGACAGCTGATCACGTGGTTCCTCCCTCTGTAAATGCTGCCACAAAACGCATCCACGGCTGTTGTAAATATGTTTACAAGAGCTGGGGGTGCATTAACGGCAGTGTTTATGGCAGGCGTGAGCATGTTTGCGCAAGTGTGGGTGCATTTTACGGCTGTCGTAAATGAACCCGCTTCTGCTTCTGGGAGTGACGAGGGTATTGCAGGCCACATGAAATGTTGCCGTGCGCATTAATTTGGCCACCCCTACCATAGGCAGAATTGAATAAATGGTATAATGCAATCTAATGTTGGCACTGACTGGCAGGTGTCTGTAATGGGTAGAATTCAAAAGCCATTGTGGATGTTCAGTAGAAATCACAATGAATAATAATTTAAGCCTTCATTGTGGAAATACACAGTAAACCACAAAGGTTACAGCTACTGACTTTCTAGTTTCTAGTTGGTGGTGTTTTTCCAGAACCTTGTGCTTTGGGGGTGGGTGGGAAGCTAATCTAAATGTGCATGAAAAGATGGAACATTCACATTCCCTTCAACATATATACTAACTACAAATAGCTGCAAATACCTGAAAAAGAGAACAGCTGATAGCTATTATTCATAAGTGGCAGTAACTAATTGTTTCCACCCATTTTCTTTATTAGAAAAAAGAGCTAGACCTGTAGCAGAAGGCTTGCAATATATTTTGATACAGGTCTTAATGCCTTCTTATGATAGGTAAAATATAAATGGACAGGATTGAATTTAGAAAAGTAGCCAGCACCTTATTTCTATTTATTTATTTATTGATTACATACAGTGGACCCTCATACAACAATCGCCCTGTACAGCAACGAAATCGCATAACAATTAGGTTTTGAAAAAAAATATGGTGTCCCGGATAACAATTTTCCCTATGGGGGAAAAAAAAAAATCATACAACAATTTTTCAATGGGAAAAAACACTTAGCAAAAAATAAAAATAAAAAATAAATCCCGCACGATGCATCCCATAGGGAAAATCGCTATATTATCCATGCATCATATAGCAATTGTTTCATACAACAACGAGCCCCGTGTAATGAATTAAAATCATTGTATGAGGTACCACTGTATATTTATATGTTGCCTGATAGGACAGAAATCCTTCTGAGATAGCTTTCAAATAACATAATGGTTTATTTATAAAATCCGAACAAATAATATTAAATTGAATGATTCATGATCATTCCTATTGGGCAGCTAATGGTAATTTCTCTTTTGGGAAGACAGTCTAGCTAGAGCAGATTCTGGTGCAATCATTTTTCTCCCTCCTATTCCTTCTCTACAACTCACCTACAATCTTTGGTCTGGAACGGGGATTCTCAACATGCAGGCCAGATGCAGCCCACGGCAACATTTCATGTGGCCCTCCACCACATCCAGAAGTCCCATGTGGTGGAGGAAGGGCAAAATGGTTGTCTGGCCCCCGCAGCTGTCTGATGGAGTGTGACCTGGCTCCCATCTTAAAAAGTTTGAGAACTCGTACTCTGAAACATAGACATCACTGAGCAGATCACTGCTGATGTCCATGTTTAATTTGTAACAACAAAAACTCTATTTTTAACATATGATGTTAAGAGCTTTCATCTCAAATTTCAGAATGCTGGAAAAGGGTAGCACTCTTAATAAATAGACATGCTAGTTTAGTGTTATGGATGGAGGATGGTATCCTAAACTATAGGCAGTTTCAGTCCTCTACTGCTTTGGAGCTGGATGGCTGTCAGTGGCAGAATAGTGGTCTGAAGTCCCAAATTTGTCTGTCCATTGGATAAGACACATGGAGTCTGTACAACTGAAGTCTTTGTCCCACTGATCCAATTTGCAAGTACCCACAAAGAATGATAGAGTAAGAAGGGAAATTGAAGGTAACATGGTCCACTGAAAGGTTCTTCCCCCAGTCATCTAAGGAAGAGGATGGAAACTAGTACCAGTGCCTGCAGAACATCTGCATGGAAATCATACAACGACGTACATTGCTTTTGCACAACTTCATGTCATATGCCAGTTACTCCCACTCCTAGATTGAGACTCCTTGCTCATGGTCACACATGCTCTGGTTACCTCCAGACTGATTATTGTAATGTACTCTACATGGGGCTGCCCTTGATGACAATTTGGAGGCTGCAACTGGTCCAGAATGTGGCTGCCTGGGTGATGATGGGGTGCGGACATTACGCTTGTGCCTCCTCACTGCTTTGGGAACTGTACTGGCTACAGGTATGCCTCCGGGTGCAATTCAAGGTGCTGGTAATGATCTTTAAAGCTCTACATGGTAGTGGGCCAGGGTACTTAACAGACTGTGTCACCCCAAGAACATCTGTTTGTCCCACCAGAGCAGACTGGAGAGACTCTCTTATTGTGACATCTGCTAGAGAGGCACATCTCTCTAGTACCAGAAAGAGGGCCTTCTCTGTGTCTGCTCCAGCCCTATGGAACCTCCTGCCAATTGAGCTACAACTCCAGACGGAGTTGTTGCTCTTCAGGAAAGAACTAAAAACCTGGCTGGCAAAGCAGGTGTGGGGCACTGGGGATGCGGTGACCCCCTCCTGCTGGCTGATATAGTAATATCGCTCCCTCTCTCTTTTTAGTTGTTGGGCCAATTTTTTAAATTGTATTTTTAATTAGGGTTTTTACTTGTTTTATGTTATTGTTGTGCGCTGCCCAGAGTCGCTTGCCGAGTGGGTGGCAATACAAACATGACAAATAAATAAAATAAATAAAAATAAATAAAATTTAGGTCCAGGATAGCGGCATTCATTTTCTGTACTAAGACTAGCTTTGTAATAAAACAGTGAACAAACATTTCCTCTGAATATGTGCTGAATGGAATTTCCTATTAAGTGGTTCAGTAGAACACTATGTAGAGTTAAGTTTTTAGGTCAGAGAGTGTATCCTTATAACTGCCAAGTTGATCTCCACCCCCCAAAAGATGCTACTTCAGGAATTTGAAAAAAACATTTTGATGTATGGTTTTTTCACCTCTCATTCCATGTTGTTGAACTTGTTCCTTTCTAGTTCTTCTCTAAACTCTGTAATCTCTTTCTGGAATTTATTTTCTTCACCTTCTCAAGATGACATTATGATGGTGAATATTTATTTATTTATTTATTTATTTATTTTTATATGCTGCCCTCCTCAAAAGTGACCCAGGGTGGCTAACAAAGCTTTAAAAACAACAAATGACAACAATTAAAACACAGGATAAAAATTAGAATTAAAAGATTAAAAAGAGATTAAAAGAGATTAAAAAGTCACACACAGAGAGGGGAAGAGTCAAATGAGCCAACAGGTCCGGGTAACCGTATGGCCCATACCTCATACCTGTGCTGCTACCCAGGTCTTAACCCCCTTTCTGAAGGGCAGCAATTCTGTCTGGAGACGCAGCTCAGTTGGCAGGGGGCTCCATTTATTTATTTATTTACATTTCTATACCGCCCTTCTCGCCAGGGCGACCCAGGGTGGTGTACAACATTATAAAAGCATAATAAAACCCAACACAAAACCATTGTTAAAAAACTTCAAAATTACAGTTATAAAATTTAAAAAGGGCCAGAGCAAACACAGAGAAAGTTCTCCTGGTGCAAGAGAGATGTGCCTCTCTAGCTGATGGCATGACCAGAGAGCCTCTCTGGTCCGCTTTGGTGGGACAGACAGATGTCCTTAGGGTGACGCGGTCTCTTAAGTATCCTGGCAAACTACCATATAGGGCTTACAGTTATAATTTAGGACAGGGCTTCTCAACTTTTTAAGCCAGGACCCAGATCATGCACCCTCAGACTGTTGGCAGGTTGGACTGATTTCCTCCCCCACTGCTACCAAAACTACACACACCACCACCACCACCGCTGTCACAAACACTCCCCCCATGCCACCAGTCCAACCCACAAACACTCCCCCCCATGCTGTTGCCATTTAATCTGCTTACCAACCTGCCTTGGATGAAGGAGCGGTCCTGCTGTCCTTGCCCGTGTTTGGCCAGACCAGCACCCGGGAAGGATGCATCTGGCCATGTGCATCTGCCACTTCCACTTCCGTTGCTGCTGTCCTTTCCCTCTCTGCCTAGCTTGGCATGTCCCTAACACTGATCTGTAGTAGGGTGGGTGTTGTGAGCCTTCTTACAACATCTGCCCAGCTCTGGAGCAGCGTTAGGGACGTGCCAAGCCAGGTGGAGGGGGAAAGGATGTGGTGATAACAATGGCAATGGCAGTGGAAACAAGGTCATGGGCCACAGGTTGAGAACACCTGATTTAGGAAGACAAATGAGTATACAGTACTCTATACACAGTACATTATTATAGCTGTCTAAGCCTTTTATATATTTATCTTATCTAACAATTTTTAAAGTAACAATTTGATTAGAAATCAATGACATAAACTATAATATTATCATAAAGAGCTATTCTGCTGAACCCCGTTGTTATATACGGTATGTCTTGTGTTTGACTAAGCTTGCAGTTATAATACAGTTCAGTGACAGAAAAGCCAAAGCCTGAATCTTTCCTATATCATTAAGTAAATCTCTCTCTCTCTCTCCTGCTTAGCTCACTTGCATTGCTGAGAAATGTTAAACTACTATTCAAGATTCTTGTTTCAGCATTGTGGAAACAAACCAAAATCCCATGTTGGCCAAGTCTAGAATTAGGGAGGTTATCTTTCACTGAGCAGCAAACTACATGACCTCTCTTCTAATTCTTCAATTCAATGAATAGCACTGGTTGAGAGTGTGGTACCTGTAATTTGGAGTGGTAACTTGTTGTAGCTAGGAATTGTGTCCACCTGCACCATTCTGCCACCAGTAACTGTTCAGTTCTGAGGTAGAAGATAGAGCCTCTGAACTACTAGAAGACAGTTATCAAGCTTCTTACAGTGCCTATATCACAATTAGCAGGACCCATCTCCAAACCAACTTCCACTACACTGTCAAGTTACACAATCTGAGTTAAAACCTTGGATTTCTGGCTGGAGTGGTGGGATGTAGTCCATCCAACTCCCTCTTACTACAAGACTGTAACTACAGCCTTATCACACAGGGGACTCTGGGCAACATCCTTTATATGAGAGTGTTTTTCAAGATGAAATGAGAACAACTGTAATATGTGACTAACAAACAAGTGTGCAGTGAAACAAGTGTTTGTGCCTAATTCCAGTGATAGTTGGGACCTTATTTGGTCAAAAGCAAATAGTGGGGAAATTTACTTTTTTTCAATTTTTTTCTCTTACCCTCCAAATTGTGTTTTAAGGGGGGAAAGTGCATTTATATGCCAGTAAATAGAGTAGATGCATTGGAGTATGAGATGCACTCCAGTTTCCAGTGCATTTTAAGGGGTGGTGGTGCATGTTATATGCCAGCAAATATGGTACATACCGCCTCATATTGCTTAGCTGGTGGTTCACAAATTAATTAGCATTTTGCCTCCAATGAGCTGGGTACTCATTTTACCAACCTTGGAAGGATGGAAGGCTGAGTCAACCTTGTTCTCTGATCAGGATCAAACTCACAATCTTTTTGTTGCAGTACAGCAGTTTAACCAATGTACCACCAGGGCTTCTCCTTTTCTTACAGGAACAGAAGATTATATGGGGAGCATTCTGCAACATTTTCCATTCCATGACAGATCCTGTAGTTGCCTCTGGCTGATGAGAATCCCGAGGTATGTGAGCAAAGAAAATCACTAGGCCCCATTGGCTCTCTTATTTGGATGAATTTCAGGCATAATAGGAGAGCACAGATAATGTTTCTTGCTCTGAGCAGGAGTTGACCAGGTCAGACATTATCTTTAACCTCCAAACCAAATGAAAATAGTGCTGGCTCTTGGCTGGTTGAGATATTGTGATCCTATAAATTGGCCAACTCTTTCATTATCTATGATATTGGCTATGACAACAGTGAAAGTGTTTGCATAGGGATATCTATATCTATCTATCATCTAGTAAATAGCAATAGCAATTACACTTATATACCGTCCCTTAGCGTTTAGTGGATCCCAACATGCTGGGTACTCATTTTACTGACCTTGGAAGGCTGAGTCAACATTGACCCCCATCAGGATCAAACTTGCAACGTTTTGACTGCAGGATAGCAGTTTTAACCACTGTGTCACCAGGGTTATTGTAGTAGAGTGGGGAAGGGCATGTGGGTATCTATGGTCTAATGTGGGTCTCCTTCCTTTTCTATGTGTCAGGCAAGACAAATAATGATATATTACTTTGCTTAAAATAAAAATCAACATTGCTAGGCCACAGTCTTGCAATGTTGGGACCTGTTTTTATCAAAACTCCAGGGACTATTGGCACATTTTTTCCCTTTCAGTTGTAATACTGAATATGTTTAACATGTAAGTGGAGCAGTGACGTGAGAAGCCATTTATCTACAAGGATGGCAGGTTCTGTTTTGAGAAACAAGACAGTGGTGACTGGTCCAATTAGGGCATATGGACACAGCCCCCCACCCCCACCCCACCGTCCGATCTTCGACTACCTAAGCCAGACTGTTCATGCATACTGTATCTTCTCTTCTGAAACAGACCATCGAGGGCTGGTCTGAGTTTCTCTCCTAGTGAAATTAGCTACTGCCCAGAATAAATAAATAAATAAATAAATAAATAAATAAATAAATTCACAAACCCCAGCTCTTAGTAAAGTTGCAGAGTGAATTAATAGTTTGAATGAGAAATTTACTTAAATGCTTGCCTGTGTCCATGTGTGTGAGAGAGAAAAGTGGTGGGGAGGAAATGTGAGCTTATTTGATTGTCTGCTTTCCTGCACTTGTAAATGTGTCTCTGTATGCATTAGCATATAAAAAAACCCCACTTTTTATCCTGGCTCTATCTATTGCTTTCACTTCTGCCAACCACTGGCTGCTAACCACAGTGAACATCACCATTGCTGGAGACATAATAATAGGTTGTAGTTAGTCCTTCTTTAATTTACCCAACTAGACACATTTGTTCTAAAGTATTAGTTTAAATTGTTATTTTTCCATCATATATAAGATATTAGCATTGTGCTTTCTGAGCAATGCATACTGGCTGCACTCTAAGCCATTACCATAGGGAAGAAGTGACTTTGCCCAGACTGTGTTATTGCTTCCTTCTTATTGTGATACGATATCAATGAAAGTTCATAAGAGAATGATCTAAGTCATTATGCATTTTGTTGTTGTTCAGTCGCACAGTCGATTCCGACCCTTTGCAACCCCATGGACCACTGTCCGCCAGGCGCCTCAACTCCTCCACCATCCTCCTCAACTCGCTCAGCTTTGTGCCCATTTTGGAGTAAAATGGTTTATCAACCTCAGGTCCTTAGATATTATTGGACTTCAATTCCCAGGAGCCCTGATCAGCAGGTGGGCTTCTGGTAATTGAAATCCATGAACACCTGGGGGGCCAAGGCTGAAAAACCCTAGTGGATAGAGTGATGGTCTAAGACTCAAGAGACATGGGCTAGAATCCCACCTCAGTCACTGAAATTCACTGTAGAATTGAACGGAGTTAGAACTGATAAATAATAATAATCATGTGATGTCATGTCAGTTCACTTATGATGACAATTTCCAGGTTTTCCAGATCGAGAACACACAGTAATGGATACCTAGCCCACTGAGCAATCCATCCAGCAAAGTACGGTTACATTGCCACAAAAGTATAATTACCATCTCAATTTTCTTGAGGTTTGTTTTATTTCCAGAATTCAACCTCACAGTGCAGTTCCTTAAGATAGCAACAAAAAACCAGATCAATAACACAGAATATCAACTGGATAATTGTTGGGGTGCACCCTTAAAATCAGAGAAATTGAGCCTATGTATTTGTAAGCAAGAGCCTGCATTAGACAGAAGTACAGTACATGAACTCGACTTTGAAGTTAGCCTTTTCTCAGTAAATAGGCATGGGGCTCTGCTGCTACTAAGTCTTTGAAGCTGCTATTAAGTCTTAGTCAGACCTAATTGTGTCTAAAGTTAGAAACACATAACGTTACTCCTTATATAATGGAGTGAATATGAAGCTAAAGTTGTCTAATTAGGCATGACTGTCCATGGATGGAATCCAGTTTTTCATGGTGCAACTTTGCTGGGCATTATGCCGATCCAAACAGATTCTGACCTACAAAGTTAGTGGATTCTCAGCCGCCCATAAAGTGGATGGATTTTGACTGGTGAAGGTAGAAAGAACCGGATTCTGCACATGGCTGGTTGTGCTTCGTAACTGCTTCCTAGTCGTTCAGGATGGGCTTGTGAAACTGAAAGTATACACTGATGCTAAACTCAAAGGAACTCTTACTGAAAAGACTGGGGCTACAAACCTAGGTTGCGTCCAGTGGTGGGCTCAATATTTTTAACTACCACACTGTGGGTGTGGTATGGTGGGTATGGCCAGGGGGAAAGCCCTGCATTGCACCCAAATTAGGACTACTTTATTTCAAAACTTGGATGGGCAGGGCCAGCCAGAATTTCTGCTACCAGTTCTGGCGAACTGGTGCGAACCTGCTGATGCCCACCACTGGTTGTGTCCAACTGGCCTCAGCCGTGGCAGAAGGGGATGGTGTGGGTAGGGAGTGGGCAGGAGTTCGTGGCTCCTCTTTTGCTTTTGCCCATGTCTTGGTGGTGGCCTGAGGCAAGGCGGGTGTTTAAAAGAAAGAGATGGGGCAGGGAGAGTCTCTGTTGTAGACCTAGAAAGGTGCCAGGCTGTGAGCCTATAACTTGCCCATTGGGGTGGAGAAAGCGGGCTCACTCAGGAGGAGAGGCAATGAGGATAATGAACGCACAAGCCAGCTCCCTATTTGCGAAGCCCCCTTTTTTCAGGCTACTGCAGGTGAGGAAAGGCTTCTTTCCAGTGGTGGGCATCAGCAGGTTCACTCCAGTTCGCCAGAACCGGTAGCAGGAATTCTGGCTGGTCCTGGCCATCCAAGTTTTGAAATAAAGTAGTCCTAATTTGGATGCAACGCAGGGCTCTCCCCTTGGCCACACCCACCATACCACACCCACAGTGTGGTACAGGGCTGTAGCCAGAGGGGAGGGGCAAAACCTTCCTGAGCTAACAGGGGCCCCTCAACCCATCCCGTGATGCCAATGTTATATATGTGAGTATGACATTGTTGCCCCTCCTGGGAATTTGTGCCTTTCCTGAAAATATTTTCACCTCCCCCCCCCCTTCTAGAATCCTGCCTACAGCCCTGGTGTGACAGTAAAATTTTTTGGGGGGGCCCACCAATGCCTCTTTCCTAAATGGAGCACCCACCTCGCCCCTCCCAGTCTGTCATTTTTCATGAAGGAAACACTTGTTTCCTACTCAGCATTTGTTTTCTCGAATTACAGAATTAACTCACCAAAAGTTGCCTTCCTTTTGTCAGTGTCACGTCTGGCCTAGATATGGAAGTAGCAGCAGCAATAGCAATGACACTTATTTACCTCCCCATAATACTTAGTGCACTTTCTGGGCAGTTCACAAGTTAATTAGCATTTTGCTCCCCCCCCCCATGCTGGGCACTCATCTTACTGACCTCGGAAGGACGGATAGCTGATTCAACCTTGAGCCCTGGTCAGGATCGAACTCGCAGTGTTTTGGCTGCACTACAACAGTTTTAAGCCACCAGGGCTCCTTAGTCGAGATTCTGGTTGTTTGTAGCTAGCTTCCTTCCTTCCTTTAAATCAGGGGTTCTCAACCTTTTAAAGCTGGGGGCCAGGTCATGTTCCCTTAGCTTCAGGGGCCGGATGGCCATTTTGTTCTTCCTCTACCTCATGGACCTTCCTGGTGTGGTGGAGGTGTTGGGGGGCACTTGAAATGGAGCCGTGGGCCACAGGTTGGGAATCCCTGCTTTAAGTGCTGAACCATTTTAAAAAACCACATGTATTCTTCCTGCCAAAATGTAGCACATATTTCATTTTTGTTGTGGGCCCATGTCTCTTGTCAAGAGTTTTATATTCTAAGTTTCATTTCTGTCTATTTGTTCCAGGGCTCAAAGATGCCTAACTCTAAAAAGAAGCAGAGGTTAGGAACCAGCACCCTATGAGATTTCCTGGAATCTGATCCAATGCCTGGAGAGGTCCAGCTGCAGAGAAGAGATCACCAGCTCCTGTGATCCTGTTATCATCTTTGCCTTCCAAGCTCACATCTCAAGTCCTAACTCTTCTACTGCCACATCTTATACCGCGAATGGCTACCCAGAGGAAGCACTTTGTGAAAGAGTTCACTCCCCATATTACTTGTTGTATTTGTAAAGGATATCTTATCAAACCAACTACAGTTACTGAGTGCCTCCATACTTGTAAGTAGGGTTTTGTGAGTTGCCTGTCTTTGGAACAAAATACTGTTTGCTCCAGTTAGTGCTAGTACTTCATCAGTTCTGGGATTAAGGCACATGGCTTATGAATCATTGTGATAGTATTTATACAGCATAGATTTCAGTTATTCAAAGTGCATCATATACAGAAAAATTGACAATATCCATTTATATAGGTATTTGAAAGAAGATTCATTTTTAGAGTTATGCCATCAGCAAACATGTCACGGAATTTAAGCACTGAATAATTTTTCTGGGAATTTTAATGCAGTAACATTTCTATGCTTCCCCCACCCCCTTTTTCCTGGATTTGCTAGTGCTTTGCTAAAGAGAGATAAAATAAATCTTGCTTTAAAGAGCTTTGCTCAGTAGTGGCATTTCAATAAGTTGTAGGACTGCAGAATTTTTAGCAAAGACAAAATGATGTAGAGTAGGACTGACAGGTAAAATTCTAGACAAATCCAGTTTTTTATGGGTTATTTTTGTAAATGGTTGTTAGAAAGTCCTGTCTATGAACTTTTTGTTCTTGAGGCCATAAAGTTTTACCTTCTACTTTCTCCAGAATTTTACCCAGAAAAAAAAGTTTAAGTAGTGCTGTGATCTTTAAAAAACAACAATACCAAACCTACACTTTTAGCCAGATTTACATGTAAGCATATTTTCCATAGTGGAAAATTTGTCAATACAATGATCTACTTTAGAAGTTAGTAAAGTACTTTTCCTTTTATGGTTAAGTAATCCTGGTCTTGTAAACTGCCTGATGGAAACTTGCTTTGGAATTATGAAAGGGAGATACAAGTACATAAATACTCAATGAACATTATAGTATTTCCCATTATGTTTGCAAATACTTTAAAGCAGGGGTTCTCAACCTTTTCGCGCCATGGGCTGGACCACTCCCCCCTCAGACAGCTGAGCAGGCTGGACACATGGTTTCTCCGCTGTAAAAGCTGCCGTAAACTGTAGTGGGTGCGTATCCGCAGGTGCATTTATGGCTGTCGTAAACATGTCCACTTCTAGTGTCATCACCATAGGCCACATTCTTTGCCGTCATAGGCCAGGGCTGGCCCACAGGCTGTAGGTGGCAAACCCTTGCTTTAAAGAAACCTACACCCTCTCCCTACTTCACGGTTAGCAGTGTTTCCCAATCTTTGGTTTTTGGACCTCAATTCCCAGAAACCTAAGTCAATTCCCCAAAGCACTGATCAGCCAGTGTACCTCGGGGGATTGAAGTCCACTAGTATTCCACATAACATAGTTTGGGAAATGCTGTTATATGGTATCCTTTGAACAAATGTAAGAGTTCAGACACTCTTCAGTTGTTACCGTATATACTCGAGTATAAGTCAGGTTTTTTTAAAAAAAAATTTAAATTTTTTATTAGGTTTTTTAGCCCCCAAAATGAGGTCCAAAAATGGGACTCGTTTTATACTCAGGTCAGTGTAAACACTCAAAATCATACCCACACAAATGTCTAAATTAATTAATTTTACTGTATTTTCATGTATTTTGATTATTGAAACTAACTAGCAGCTGTTGCATTTTCCACCCCGACTTATACTTGAGTCAATCTGTTTTCCCAGTTTTAGAGTTCCAAATTAGGATGACTCTTAGACGAGTATATACGGTAGTTTTCTTGATATTGCTTTGATGGAAGTTGGTTTCTGGGATATACATATATATAAATTAATAATGGAGGCACATCTGTCACATATACCTGTTTCTTGCCTTACTCTGGAAGCGAGGCTTTGTATCTTTCACAGCCTAAGCTGACAGTCTTCTACATGGTTTGAAAGTTTGTGAAAGGCAGTTTCATTAGTTATGCTCTTTTAGATGGCAATATTTAGCAGTCATTCCTCTGATTTACATTTTTGCCTAAAATGCATTTCTCCTCTTATTGTTTTTTCAGTTTGTAAGAGTTGCATTGTACAGCACTTTGAAGACAGCAATGACTGTCCCCGATGTGGCAATCAAGTCCATGAGACCAATCCATTAGAAATGTTGCGGTAAGGGTATATTACATGCACATTGTTTCAGCAGGAAACTATATCACTATATTAATGGAAACGTGAAAGGAAAAATTACAGAGGTAGGATATTAGAGTTTGGAAGGAATAATTGTAAATATTTATATTGACAAGATCACTGGGATTTTTTAACATATAAAAATCACACAATTTTTACATTTTATTATTGTAAGAAAACTTTATTGTCTCAATTCAGCTAGTCACTTGTGGCTAAAGTAGGAACAGCATATGCATTTAAAAGTGTTGTCAATTACTGCTTGGGAATCTTCCTTAATTTCATCTGTAATGCAGTCATATGCCTCGAGTTACATATGCCTTGAGTTACATAAAATTCAACTTACATAATGATTTTTGCACTAAAACCATGTCCCGGTTTACATAAATGTCCCTATTTACATAACACAATTTCCTATGGGTTTGCTTTGAGTGACGTAAAAAATCATTTTTCCTATGCAGATGCTTCGATTTACATAAATATCATTTTCTTATGGGTTTGCTTCGAGTTAAGTAAAAAAAATCATTTTTCCTATGGGTTTGCTTTTAGTTTCGCAAAAATTCATTTTTCCTATGGGTTTTCTTCAAGTTAAGTAAAGAAACCGATTTACATAAAAGCCTACAGAACAGACTGTAAGTAGGGGTTTTACTGTGCTTCCATAGGCATCCCACCAAATAATTTAGAAAAAGACATTCCTCTGCTTGATTATTTGAAATGTCAATCCTTAGTTCCTTATAACTACCATGACATGTAGTTAATTCCATAGTATGATGTATAAGCAGGATTTTTCATATTCCTGACTTTCACAAAAATGTTTCAGATGTATAGATTTCACCTCCGTAATGCTTTATCTGTTTATTTTTTCTTAAAAACTTAAATGTTGCTAAGTGCATCATCACTGCCATTCACACTGGCCTTTTACACTGATATCTGAAATGTGCATGGGACCTAGCACCTATCTACGTGGGTGGCGAGGGGTGGGGAATGATGTAGAGTAGCCTGATTTGTGCTAAAAAGCTTCTTAATTTTATCTCATCTGAAAAAAACCCTCTGTTCATTCTGGAGATGTTTATTCTCCCATGGCAAGGGTCCACACTGTTCTTCATTTTGTCTTCCCTTCAATGATTGCTATTCCCTTCCTGACTTTCCCCAGCCATTTCTTTTCTTTTTTTGTTATTGCTAAAGTAAGCGACATAGAAAGATAGCAATCCATCTGCCTGGCATGGTGCACCTAATATTTTATATTTATACATATAATCAATTTATGACAATTTCCCATAAATTTGGGAATATAAGGTCCAAGAAAGGAACTTATCCAAATGCTGAGTAAATAAGGAGCCCTGGGACCACTAGTCAAGTCTACTCAGCTGTCTGAGGGGTCGTGGTTTCGCCCACAGCTTAAAAGTTTCAGAACTCCTGATCTAGACTTACAATAGCCCCAAGTGTCATAGAATGAGATCTTGGAAGGGATCTTGGAAGCCATTTAGTCAACCCCTGTTCAATATAGGATCTGTAGTCCAAGATATGGACTACAGTGGCTCAAGTGGCTAAGACGCTGACTGGGAGGCAGAAGGTCAGCAGTTCAAAACCCTAGTACTGTACTGCATGACAGAATTAGCACCCATCTCTGTCCCAGCTCCTGCCAACCTAGCATTTCGAAAGCAAGAAATTGCAAGTAGATAAATAGGTACCACTTCAGTGGGAAGATAAACAACATTCCATGCACTTCAATGTTTAGGCATGCCTGCCACATGTCCATGGAAACGTCTGCAAACACAGACGGTGCTGGCTCTTCAGCTACAAACAGATGAACACTGAACCCTAGAGTCGGATACAACTGCCTTTTGAGCAAGGGTGACCTTTAGTCCAAGATATAATTGTAGCATCTCTGATAGGTAATTGTCCAGGTTCTGCATAATTTTTTCTGGCAAAGAAAAGCTCACCACCTCCCGAGTCAATCTTTCACTAGTCAGCAGCTTCTGACCATGGTCAAGATCTTCTCCCATTAGGAGGTTTTAGTGTCAACTGAAATCTTCGTATTTCTCCCCTGTGGGTTCTAGTCCTTACCTCTAGCTGAAACCAAAACAAATCTGTTCCATTTCATGCAGTCTGAAAGTTATGGCACATCTTCTTCCGGAATTAAAATTGAAGGCATTTTAGATTCTATAATTCAGAGTCTAACACTACAAATCTTTATCCACGTGTCTAGGAGTAAGCCTCATTGAATTTAGTAGGATGTCATCCTGGATAGAAATTTGTACTATTGCCCTGCCCATGAGGTTTACACCAGTGGTTTGCAATGTGAGGCACATGCCACACAGGGGAACTTCAATTCCCAGAAGCTTAAGTCAGTACATTGGCTGATCAGTGCTTTGGGGAATTGACTTAGCCTTCTGGAAACTGAAGTCCAAAAAACAAAGGTTGCAAAACACTGGTGTACACTCTGTCTGAATATTCCTGTATCTCTACTTGAATCAAAATTGCTATATTGTTTTATGAACAAATATTCTTGATTACGTCTCTTCTAATACAGTATAAGTCGTGTTGTTTTGTCTGTGAAAATCCAGCAGTTTTAAGGTAATCACAACTAGACAAAGGTAGGTTAGGACCATCATATCTGGACAGAAGATGGCTGGAAGAACTGGATCAGTGAACCACAAAAACACCCAGCAGAGAACCTTTTCTGTAAACAAGTCCTCATCATTCTTAAAAGATTTTTCATGTATTTGGGTTCTTGACGCAACACACAGTTTGGGACTAAGTGGTTTTATTCATTGCTGTAAAAAATAAGTGTTCTGAAATATTAATTTTGATGTGTCTTAACAAACAGCTTAAATAAATAAATAAATCCTCTGTCTGGAGTCCTTAAAAAACACACTCCAATCTCATCTCTCCTAGGTTGGATAACACATTAGAGGAAATTATATTTAAATTGGTTCCAGGACTTCGAGAACGTAAGTCTCTTATGCCACCCCACCCACCTCCACAAATAGATTCATCCCCCAATTATCAGTTGATAGTCTTGAATCTGATTATTGATCTGGGTTTCTCCCCCCCTCCCTATCTAGAGGAACTGCACCGTGAAGTTGAATTCTGGAAGAAAAACAAACCTCAAGAAAATGGAGATGGTAATTATATTTCTGTGGTAATGCAACAGTACTTTGCTGTATGGATAGCTGAGTGACTCTTCTGCAAGTAAAGCCAGCCTGTGTGACCTTGGACAAGCTGCACTGTCCCAGGGAATTTCTAGAAGAAGGAAATAATAAACTACTACTGAGTATTCTCTACCTGGAAACACCACAAAGGGCTGTCATAAGTCAGAAACAACTTTAGGAGTAGCAGCAGCAGCAGCACTTTAATAAGGATCGATGTATTTTTGTGTAAAATATCAAATATTTATTATTAGTGCCTAGTGCACACAAAATGTATATGCACTTCCTGGTTCATGCAGCAAGAAGTGGTGAAAAAAAATCCCCAAACAGACAAAAAATGCTGCAAAAAGCCTCCCACTGCCCTGGGAAGCGGCAGAGGCTGTGCAAGAAGTCACAAAAATAGCACGATTACCGCCACTGCTGCTGCTGACAACGAAAATGTAAGCAGTGGGAGCAACCATGCCTCCGGCCCCCACAGCTGAGTGTTGGAGGCGGGTCTGGCCCGTGGTGGGAAAATTGGAAACTCCTGGCTTAAATCCTTAAACAGACATTTGAAACAATTTTAATCTGTTGATTGGAGAAACGTGGCCTAATGCTTTTGCTTTCCTGCCCAAAGATGGTTCTGTGCAGAAGCCTCAAATATTTTTTTATTCCAAACCCATGATTAGAAAAGTATTGTGTAATTAAATTAGTGCTTTGTTTAGCTTGCCCCCTAATTGCTCTATGAAACCTTATACAGACCTCTATTATAAGGTTATTATAAGGTTAAAGTAGTTTATATATTATCCAATCTAAAAGATAATTAGACTTGATTAGGTTTGTACAAGAAAAGGCACTCATGAATACAGATTTTTTTTACTGAAATGTCTGATAAGAAAGGTGTTTCAGCATCTGTTCATCCTGAAGCATATAACTGGTAGTTTGAGTTTCTTCGTTTAACGGATAGATGAAATTTAAATACAGTAAAACTGCAGGTTACAATGGAGGCCCATTCCAACAGCCTCCATCATAACACAAAAAAATAATAACCCGAAGCATCCATAGGGATGCATTGAGAATAAAAAAACTGGTCATTAATGTATCATCACAACCCGAAAAAAAAATCAATTAAAAATTTGTAACCCAGAACAGCGTTTGAATAGGATTTGTCATCGTAAACTGAGGCAAACGTTACCTGAAGCGGTCGTAACCTGAGTTTTTACTGTACTGTACTTTCTCCCACAGTTGGTTTGAATACATCTCTTCCTAAATGCTGGATTATTACTTACTCATTCATATGTTTTTAAAAAGTATAGTTGTCTGTAGGACTACTTGAATCATACTGTAGTTTCAAAAACATTTAAAATTTACGTGTGTAAAGATAGCAGTATTCCTTACTTATCTTGAATAGGTCTCTGTCCCATCTCCTGTCAACCTAGCAGTCTGAAAGGAAAAAATGCAAGTAGATAAATAGGTACCATTTCGGTGGGAAGGTAAACAGTGTTCCATGCATTCCAGTGTCTAGTCATGCCTGCCAATGTCCACGGAAATGTCTGAAGACACGGACAGCGCTTGTTCTTTGGCTATAAACAGAGATGAGCACTGAAACCTAGAGTCAGATATGACTGGCTTTGAATAAATTGAGACATTTTTTGCTGTGTTGTTAGAGCAAATGTGTAGAAACAAATTTCTAGAATTTATCACTATCAAGGTAATCTTTACTTACAAACATATGCAAATACAGTAACATACACAATTTATATTGGTCAGAGAGTCTAGACCCCCCCCCCCCTTAACACAAACTTTGGTTGTATAGCAGCAGAAGTATAAAGAAAAAAACTACACTATGGACATAGTATAGTATGAAAAGGAACTAAAAACTTGTTTTCATGGCCTAGTTTTCTAGAATAAAAAGAAATACTGTAGGTTTCTATATCAACACACTCTCATTGAACCCCAGTTTTGTGCTCTCAGTGATCTTCTGGCTTACTATTGTTATAGAATGAAAGCTGATCAGTTTAATTCAGGAATGATTCAGATGAAATTATGATCAACAAACAATATGAACTAGAAGAAAATGATAGGGCTAAGAGAGCTGTTTCTTAAAAGGGAATATCATCAGGAACAAGATATTTCTGAAAAAGCAAGCATTTTGCTATGGAACTTTCTTTTTATATTGATTGTGCTGCAGCTTGTTTTGCCTTCTCTAGTCCATTTCTAAACTCAATAATTTCTTAGTCTCACTTGAATCTGACATGGGGAAATAGAGTTGGGGCACCATACCAGACTAACTTCCCCAATTAATGTACTGCATCATTTTCATGTAGCTATTGAATAGTGGGGAGAACAATGCATAGCTACTGAGGTCACCATAGCACAACTGCCATGGTACAGAGGAGAAATCTAGCATGAGTAATATATTTCATTGGTTTTAATAGAGCTCATATTCAAGCAAGCACGCCCTGGATTGTTATTTCTAATTCATTAGACTGATTCATTGTACATGAGTGCATGTTACAAACTTCTTTATCAATCTATTGCAGAAGAAAATCCAAACTCCGAAAATCCCAAAGATAATGATGATGGAGATGGAAATCAAAAGGATAAAGACTATCACAGAAGTGACCCACAGATTGCTATATGTCTGGACTGTTTACGTAACAATGGGCAGTCTGGGGATAATGTAGTAAAAGTGAGTTTTGAAACCATTTGTACTGCTTTAAATTAGCAAAGTAGTGTAAATCAGATATTAGTTGGACATATGATACAGGTAATTATGGGTAAAAATGCTCATTGAAATCATTACTGGATTTTGAAGAGTGGTAATCTAAAATATAGAATTGTTGTCAAAAGTGCAGTTTGGCTGTCAGATTCAAATGTTTGCTTGCTCACTTGTTTAAAACCCTGCCTTTCTCCTCCAAGTGGAACTTGGGACACCACACATTGGCCATAATCTTGTTGCACTACAGTAGGCCCATTGAATCAATGGGGGATTTAGTGAGTCAACTCCTCCATAAGTTCCATTGATTCATATTCTTAACTGCAAAATACAATGCTAACGTAAATATCATTTAGAGCAGGCCCATTTGAATCTGGAAGTTATGCAGGAGTTGACCCACCAAGCTCCAGTGATTCAATGGGCCTACTTTGGTGTGCTAAATCAGTAAGATTTAAGCCACTAGGACTGAATGATGTCAATACAACTGCACATAAAACAATTTTTAAAAACCCAATTACATTAAAACACAACTTTAAATATGTCTATTTAAACATAGCTCAAAGCTGATGGAAAGCCTTTCCTTGACAATCTACAGGAGTGATTGAGCTTTCCTTGGCAGGATGTTTGTAGCCTAAGAACAGCCATGGAGAAACTCTTTTGACATGTTGCTAACAAATCTGCCTCTCCTGATGATAGACCCAAGATCAGGGCCTCTCTCAAGGATCACAAAGCCCAAGCTACAATTGTAATTTATGATAATATTATTAAGAAGCTCATCTTTTACTTGTGAGGGATTGCAAAGGCTTAGTGGTTAAGATGCTGAACTTGACGAGTAGAAGATCAGCAGTTCAAAACCCATTGCTACACAATGGAGTGAGCTCCTGACTCTGTCTCAGCTCCTCCCAACCTAGCAGTTTGAAAGCAAGACATTGTGAGTAGATAAATCAGTACCACTTTAGTGGGAACGTAACAGCATTCCATGTAGTCTGGCATTTAGTCACGCCTGCCACGTGACCATGGAAATGTCTGCAGATGCAGACAGTACTGGCTCTTTGGCTGTAGACGGAGATGAGCACTACACCCTAGAGTTGGATATGACTGGCTTTCTAGCAAAGACGACCTTTAGTTTTAGCTTTTACTTGTGAGTAAATCTGATTATGAACCTGCATGCAGAGTGACAGCATTGCTACAACTGAATAATTTAGGTGGGTTTAAGTTTGTAGGATTGTAGTTTTGCTGTGTGAGGCAGCAGTGCAAGTTCAACGTCCTAAATGTGCTCTGCTTTTGACTCTATCGCCAAAATGTTACTAGATGAGTTTGTTTGTTTTCATTTATAGTTTCGGGATCCAACTGAGATTTAACAATCAGGTTTATAGGGTTTGTTTCTTTTGTTACAGGGGTTGATGAAGAAATTTATCAGATGTTCTACACGAGTGACAGTAGGAACTATCAAGAAGTTTCTAAGTTTAAAATTAAAGCTTCCGAGTTCTTACGAGGTATAAAGCAAAGTAACCCAAGTTTTATAGACTCCTACCCTTCATTGCAGTTAAGTGGACTTAAAATATCAAGACCTGAGATGTATATTTTGATGCTTAAATGCCAAAAAATGTATATTTATTTAGAAGTCAGATCAACTAAGTTCAGTGAAATGTCCTCCAATGTAAATGTGCACAAGTCTATAATTTATTTATTGTAATCCAGAGTTTGGTCTCCATTTTATGGAAGGCTAATGTACAATAACTGGATAGGTAAGATTGTACTTAAATGACAAGTCAGAATTAATTTGACCTCAGTGAAAAATAATTGTAGAAACATTTCCTTTAAAAAAAAAGGGAACTTCCTGCAAAAAGACTTATTCTTCACTCCTACTTTGTGAAGGTTGTGTATGTTAGAATAAAAATAAAACAATAAATATTGTCTGACTCAGACAATGGCTGAAATCCTATTGCTTAGCACAGTAAAAATTTTTAAAGTAGTCCCATTGGGTCTATGGGGATTTGATAAATCAGCTCCTCTGCAAACTGTAGGTTTAAATTGAGATACTCTACTTGTGATTTACTATGCTAAAGTAAGATAATTATAGTAGACCTGTCTAAATCAATGGAATTTACAGAGGAGTTAAATCAATCACATTTAATGGACCTACTTTACTGATTATGCTAAGCACCAGGATTTCAGCCAATGAGTGTCAATAATCCTGATTGACTCTAATGGGCTACAGATTAAAGCATAGTGTAAGTATAGTAAAAAGAAGCCTGAATTTACATTCACAAAATTGTAGTCATAAGTACCAGCAACCTATATTTTTGTTTTGGGAAAATTTCTATCATTTATTGTACTTGCATTTTCTTTTTGTTTAAGCTGGATGTACTATGCAATGGGGAAATCATGGGGAAAGATCACACTATGGAATTCATCTACATGACAAGATGGAGGCTACGAGGTGAAAATGTAAGTCACAGTATAACTTTTTATTGGGGGTTTTTTTGCATATCTTTTGATAATTTGTACATTGGGACTGTGATGGCTTCAGTAGTTATGAAGCTTGCCTTGTTAGCTGGAAGGTAGGCAAGTCTGTAGTTCAAGACCCGAGTACTGCATGACCGAATGAGCACCTGTCTCTGTCTCAGTTCCTACCAACCTAGTAGTTTGAAAGCAAGATAAATAGGGACAACTTCGGTGGGAAAAATCTTGGGAACGTGAAAGGGCATTTTCTGAGCAGAGTTCCTCCAGCAAAAAAAAAAATTAAACCCAGAAAGCACCTTTGTGTGCTCCTGAAATAATAATAAAAAATTGTACATTTATATTGAGTAGCCTTGACCGGGCTTCTTGTTATTTTTATAGGTAAAGTTTTGTATTATTTCTGTAGTTACAGTTGAATTGTTTGGACTGTAGATAAGAAACTTGGAGAGTTATCAGGTTCATGAAGTCAGAAAATGTCCATTGCACTCTTTGTATGTAATCCTAAACCTGAGCAGACTTGACCATTGGCAATTAATATAGCACACACTTCATGTTGGAGAAAGATTCAGGTTGAATTTTTTGCACTTCCAGTTAAATAAATAATTTTTGTGTCAGAAATTACTCTAGGTTGAAAGGATTTTTGCTGGAGAAACTGCTCAGGGGACGCCTGAATGAGGCTCCTTTCATGTCCCCAAGATCCGTCGTGCAGCACTTGGGTATTGAAACCCAACCTTCCACTCTCCAAGCTCAGCACTTAACCCAGGGGTGCCCAAACTATGATCCATGGGTCAGATCTGATCCCTGAATCCCTATTCATCTGCCCCACACCAACCTTTTTGCTCACATAAGTAAAATGAGGGCAGTACACGTGGATGAATTGACATTGGGGGCTGGAGCTGGCCCACAGGCCATACTTTGGGCACCCCTGACTTAACCACTAAGCCACTGGAGGGCTGCACTTCCAGTTAAAGGAGCAGATAATGTGAAAGAGCTCTGGCTGAAATTCTGGATAGTGTTGTCAATCAGAGAAAACAGTATTAAGCTAAATGACCAATGGATTGAATTGTTAAAACACGGCTTTCTGTATTTATATCTTCCAATTTGTAGCACTGTCATCCCAGAAACAGAGGAAATACTTATTCATAAATATTCTTAGCAATAGCAATTACAGTTATATACCACCGCATAGTGCTTAGTGCACTCTCTAGGTGGTTCACAGGATAATTTGCATTTTGCCCCCAAAACACTGATTACTCATTTTACCCACCTCAGAAGGAAGCATCAAACTCACAATGTTTTAGCTGCTGTACGGCAGTTTCACCACTACACCACCAGGGTTCTAAGGCACACTATTAGCTTCCAACTTGAGATGTGTACAGCAAAAAAATTCATCTTTTATTTTATGTTCTTTTGGGAAGTACTTCTTTCAGTCTTATATTATTATTTTTTGTGCTAGTCCTTTCATTTTCCATGAAGAAGAAATCCTCTTTTGGATCATTCTTTCCAGGCTTCCCCATTTGTGTTTTCTGCCACTCCAGAAGCTCTGAAGAACCCTTAAAAACTACCGTATTTGCCGGCGTATAAGACGACTGGGCGTATAAGACGACCCTCCAACATTTCCACTAAAAATATAGTTTGTTATATACTTGCCGTATAAGACTACCCCCTCTTCTGCACACCTTCCACACACCAAATAAAACATAAAAGAACATTAGATTTCATTTCAACATCTCCCTGTGGCAGGCACTAGTGCGCAAGTGCGCATATGCGAGCTCTGCGTAGACAAGGGGCGGGGCAGAGCGCCGCTGCTTCCCACCGAGCAGAACAGGCTGGTCATGCCGAAAAGGCTGGCACCCCTGTCTTGCTGCTGATGCTCACTGCAGCCACGCTGGATACCGCGCGATACTGGATGGTATGTAGAATGAGGTGGGTGAGCATCGGGAGGCCACTATGGGCACCAGGCGGGCATCGGGAGGCCACTATGGGCACCGGGCGAGCATCGGGAGGCCACTATGGGCAGCTATGTCTATCCCAACTGAAGTACACCCGGCGTATAAGACGACCCCCCCCCCCCACTTGGAGGCATGTTTTTCGGGGGGGGGGAGTAGTCTTATATGCCAGCAAATACTGTACTTCAAATATCCACACTATTTACTTAAACAGGCCAGTGGCAGACTGGTATAGTTACAAGATTCAATCCACTGGCTCACAGACCTGCACAGGAGAAAATAAAATAGTCCCAACCCTCTAACACAAAAACGTACACCTATAACTGAATAAATACACAGTAAATTAACCAAATAATAATTAAAAAACAACTCAAAAAGAAAACCCACAAAAATAGTTTTTTTAAAAAAAATGTATATAGCCTTCTCTCCCCCCCCCTTTAAAAAAGCAAGTAAGAAAATAAATGCTAGACCCACCACAACCAAAGCTCTTCCCCACCCAACTAGTGTATTATAGAGAGATTGTTTCTTCTGTACCACTTGATTCAGTTTGTTATCTTATTTGAGTCCAGCAGGCAGACCAGGTACACAACAACAATTTCCCCCCTTATTCATGTTAGAGCATTGCACAATACAGTGCAACACGTCTGGGTCGTAAGCAAAAAGAATCCAAAAGAAGAAAAGAAAAACAGAAATCAAAAAAGGAAAAGTTTCCAAAGAAATTAAGGGAAACAATAAAAAATTCAAAGTATGCATGTTTGCCCTGGTATTGGTTGCACACAATAATCCACAAAACTGGGGAAAATAACCCCATACTCACAAATAAATATAACACGCAAAAAAGAAAAAGATCCAAGATGGAGGCTGACAGTCAGTTTGATCTCTAGGAGAGAACATCAGAAGCTCAGCAGCACAAACTAATCCCACCCACATGGAATGATTTTTACAGATTCAAAATTAATTCCCACTTTCCTCCTCCTGGATGGGATGAAAAATTTCCTAGGTAATTTGATAGACAGAGGGTGAAACAAAAGTTATGTGTAAAACGGGAACATGAAAGTACAGAAACTTTTGTATATCCCTTTATTTTGTTAATATAATTTGTGTTTAAGAGACTCTCTTTTGGTAATCAGCAAAACAACACAAAGCTGATAAGTTCCACTTTTGTGTGTTTGTCCTTTTACTGAAACACAAAAGGTTCATCACTGCTCCCAGAACCTTAGATCCATGATAATCAAAAACTTGTCCTACCACAGCCTGATGAATGATGGCATTTCAGGTTGCCATGTCTTTCTAAACCAGGGGTCCCCAAACTTTTTAAGCCGGGACCCAGTTTACACTCCCTCAGACAGCTTCAGGGGCCAGACAGCCATTTTGCCCTTCCCTCACCACATGGTACTTCCTGGTGTGGTGAAGGCAGTGTGAGGGCTCACATGAAATGGTGCTGCAGGGTGAGAATCCCTGCTTTAGACTGTTGTTGGTGTTGTTTAAAATAAAGCTTAGGTTGCATTTACTTTTTCAAGATTTATTCTTAACAAAATGGTTCCACTGAATATTCAATTGGTTTACATGTTCTCTATTTCAGTACTAAATTATTTGCAATTTAGAGGAACTTTTTGCAAGTCCTTATAGCTAATGCTGCTTGGTCTGGTTTGGATAGCAATGTAATACTTGTCTTATTTATAAAATAGTAAATGTGGAAAAAATGTAATGACTAATAATCAATGTCCAGTTGTGGATGCCTCTTATCTGATCAGAAAATCGTCTCCTCCGCAGTTTCGGTGTCAGAACTGCTCATCTTCCCAAGTCTGCTCACAGGATGGCTCTTTTTATCAGGTAAGAGGCACTCCCGACTGCACACACATTATAGTCATTAAGAGAGCATCAGCACATCCATTGTAATTGAGATTTATGGGGAGGTGGTTGCCCTATTGATGTTAGGAAATTCTTGTAATCTAGACGGAAATCAGCCTTGAGGTCAGAAAACTCAGTTGTTGTGGTTAATGTCCACATATTTTACAAAAGGAAGGGAATAATTGATGCATTCATTTTCATTAGCATGCTTTAAGATATTTAATTTCTAGAGGAGCACTGACTCCCATCAATGGATGTTGAATGGCAACATAATGAAAACATAATGGAGTGGCCTGAAATCTGTCTTGTAGCTCTGCATTCACAGTAGTGAAGTCACTTGTGATTAAAGCTGAGGTTGCTAAACTTTTCAGTCCACAGTCACATGGTTGAGCTGGCCGGTCACATAGTTCCTTCCACTGGAAGCAGAAGTAAAATGTGATTGTGCGTGTGTAAAATGCTGCTTTACAGCAGCGTTTTGCACATGCGCAGATGCATCTTCCGCTTCTGTGGGCCGGATTATTAGGCATTGTGGTCCAGATCTGGCATGTGGGCCATAGTTTGGGAACCCTTGGATTAAAGGCTTTCTTTCAGGATTCAGAGGTTCATGAGATTTGACACATTGTGTACAAGTCACATGTAGCCCAGAATTGCCTTTAATCAGCATTGATTTGCCTTTAATCAACAGTGATTTGCTGATAATGATGACATCATCTCCATGAGGAGGTGCACTAAAGGATTTCAACTGCCCACATACAAAGAGAGAAAGAGAGGCTTTTCTGTCTTCCCTTTCAAAAGACTGCAAAACACAAGGATTTGGGAGGGTTCTCTAGCACCCTCCTGTCCCATTGGTTGCTGTGACACAACAATACATTTCTTGATTAATTATGGGGGCTTCCTAGTGTGGTGTAGCAGACAGAGTGATGGAGTAGGACTCAGGAGATCTGGGTTTGAATTCCCACTCAACCTTGGAAACTCATTGGAAGAACAGAACTGGTAAAACCATGCCCCAAATATCTCATTTACCTCAAAAGCCATATTAAGGTTGCTAGTTCCAACTTAACAATACAATAACGACAGCTACAAACTACTACAGCACCCTTATACTGGAAAGTTGCAAAAATCTGGTTCAGCTTGTTTCAAAAACTGACATGAGATGGGTAGGGGCTTGCCCATCCTTAAACTTCTAAGTTATTCAGTCCCGTCTTTCTATTTAGTTATTTTTACAACTGTGGATGTATAAATAATTGCTGAATAAATTCTGTCAGAACATGTTAATAGTTATTCCTTACATGTTTTTGCCTACCTGCTGTCATTATTTCTGTTTGTTCTGTTTCTGTTGTGATTTTAGTCTTACCCCATGGTACTCCAGTATCGACCCAGAATTGACTTCGGTTAGACCAAAGGGCCAGATCCCACTGAGCTTAATCCTGCACTATGTTTACCCATCGACAGATTGCACAATGAATGGATGTGCCTGGATTGGGGCGGGGACACACGACCAGAATTCAGCATGCAAATATGGACTTTTTCTTGAGTTGATCAACTGTCTTTCGCCTCCTTTTAGAGTAAGCCAAGTGCCATTCAGCTACTGAAAAATCCATAAGATAGTTATGGCATCAAAGACTGCAAATTGTAGCCAAACTGTTAAATGTGTAGTCAAGCGTCTACATCTCTTGAGTATTTGCTTTGCCTGTTAGAAACCTTCATTGGTCCATAACATTGGTTCTTCTTCATGGTCTCTGTGAATCGCACACATGGGTTTTGCGCATTTGCTGTGAACTATCTCAGAATGTTCCAGGGATGGGGGAGAAAGCCGTTAGCCATAGCAGGGCCTCAATTTCACAGCAGTAGAGTGTTTAGATGAAGAGTTGGTCTGGAAAGAAGTACTGTATAAAATATTAGAATTATACTTTTAAAATATTTGGGCCAGTATTCTATTCAGAGTAGAAGGGCTGTCATGTAAGCATGATCCGACACAAACAATTCATGTAACTGCAGTGGTGGGCAGCAAAAAAAAAATTCGCTACCACACCGTGGGCGGAGCCTATGTCGTGAACAGAGCCTATGTCGTGATCAGAGCCTACGTCGTGGGTGGAGCCTATGTCATGGGTGATTAGTCATGCCTGCCATATGGCCATGTATACATCTGGAAACACAGGCAGCACTGCCTCTTTGGCTGTAAATGGAGATGAGCACTGCACCCTAGAGTCAGATATGACTGGCTTTTGAGCAAGGGAGACCTTGAACCACTTGCAGGGATAAAACCTGATGGGGCAGGGTAGGGAGGTGGGCGTAGCCACCCAATTTCGCTCCCCCATGCCCGAAGGCTGCCCAATTTTGCCACCCCCCTGCCCAAAGGCCACCAAATTTTGCTCCCCCCCTCCTGGGGGGTTCGAACCTGTTGCTGCCCACCACTATGTAACTGGTCATATGGCCAATCTCAATTACTTTGAGACTGAGCACACAAAAGGGAGCCCATTGGAGAAGTGAAGCTTACGTATTTGCCCTTCCATGATCACATAATGCAGCCAAGCTGGTCTTTGTATATAACATTTGGTTTAGAAATGTGGTTATTGTGCCACTACATTTTTTTCTTGTTCATTTTCTCATTGGTCCAGATATAACTTACTCATTAGTAAGTGGCAATTTTTTGTTTGTTTGTTTTTTGCAGCATCTGAACATTTAGATTTTGTGTCAGGGACAGTAAACATAAACCATTTGCATTGAACCTAGATGATATAACATCTCATAACCACCCTTCATGAATATCTACAACTTACCTAGAAGTTTGAATTGGAAAAGTAGCAAATCAGCACACATACATCAAGTAAGGTTATTCTGACTTTTTAAAAAGTCTACTACATAATATTTTAAGTACAAGGATGAACATAAGCTGTCAAGTTTGCACGGCACTAAGCAGTGTTTGTTTATCCTTAAAACTGTTGCCATAGCGGGCTTCCCTTTTGAAAATTTCAGTTTTGATAAATATTGGCAACATTGCAGGGAGAAGGTTGTATTGAAACTGATGGTCTTAGATGTGCTGGATTAGGATCACTGGGTTTAAGTATACATCTGTATTAGTTAGTGTACTGAATAATGTATAACAGTGTATTCTAAAATGTGCCAGTTTAATGGCATCCATAACAAATAATTCTTTGATTATTTAAGATCTAGCAGCTATTATAGAACTGTTTGCCCCATCAAAACTAAAGTGGGTTTAATATGATTGACAAAGCTACCTGACCAAAACTACTGGCTTTTCAGGGTTTTCTTTTCATAAGAAGCAGTAGTGTTACAAAAATGTTGATGGTTGCCTTAGATATTGCTCGTGCATTCCTTCTTGTAAAAAAAAAACCAACACATTGTGTTATGGATATCATTACAGAGATCACAATATATTCCATGTTGTTTCCTGTCTTCCATTATTTTTTATACAGTTGAGAGCCAAAATAAAATATATAGTTGAATAACTTGTACAGCTCTTAATGACCAGAGATACGTGTACAGTAAATTACACACTGTAAGTAAACTAGTTCACTTTAAGAAACCGTGGGGTAATTAATTCAGTTTAGGATGCCATGAGAGGAAAAATAGTGCAAACCTAGTTGTGAAACAAGAAACCAGCATGTGAAATGACATGCCCTGTTGCATAAAGAGAAATGTTGTGCAGTTTGAGGATAACTTAGTGCTTCTCAGACATCACATACAAGAGGCATGAGCTCTACTCTAGAGTAGTCAACAGAAGAGACAGCACTCCATTACCACTGTAGGGCTTTTGGAGGCCCCTTTTCTTGTACAGGGTGATCAGCACTGTTAGATGCAGCAAGGCAGATGGGGAAAAGAGGAACAGAGGCCTGGGCTGCTTCCTCAGCACTAAGCACATGTGAAACGTTGTGGGCAGTAGTTCTGTGGATGTGACAGTCTAATCCAAAAAGCAGTTCAAGCTGGAGCCAGAGAACCTGCCCATCAAGCCAGACCATTATTAGATGTGCTGTCTTGGGCTGATAAAATTTAGAGTCCAACAACATCAAAAAGATTCTGCCCAATCAGTGAAATCCCATTTCTCAAAATTTGAACATTAGAACATCCTTCCACATGCAATATAAAAAAGGGTGTCTGAAGCTCCCTTCCCTTTTAAAGCATTTGCTATGCTGCATAGGAGGCTAGTGCTAGGAAAGGATGAGTCTGTTTGGAGTTGATATGAAAACACACCAGTCCACCATCTGGATGTAAGTACTGGCTTCTGTGTTATACAAATTAGCTTTGGTGCAAATGCTATTAATATTGCATTTTGAAAAGGTATTTGGGGACACTCCCAGGAAGCACTGGACAAAGGATACAACAAGAATCTGTGTGTTTCCATGAGTCTGGGTAACATTCATAGTAGCAATTCTCACATCTCCTGAAAGTAATGTCTGCTAGTGTTATGGCCCAGACACTGGCCAAGCCGTTCAGTCAGCAGCTGCTGCACCAAAGGTAGGATAAAGTTCTTATGTTCCAGTTCAGAGGGTCTAGGCAGAGTTGTCTTTGGGGACAGCCAGGGTTGAAAGCTGTTCAGAAGCAACTGTAGATGCAAGGATAATCCAAAGACGTCATTGGGGTCACAGGCAGAGGTTCAAAGTTCCAATATCAGAGGTTCAGGTCCAAATGCTGCAGTGTCGGGTCCACGATGGATTGTTCTGACAAGAGCTTGCCAGCATGTCCTTTCTTTTAAGGAGACTCAGGGCTCATAGCTGAGAACCGGTTCTGGAGGTATGCTCTAGCCCTCCTTCGCCTCAGCTTCAGGTCTTGTCTTAAAAGAGCCCTGGACCTTTCAGATGTGCTGGGCTCTGCATGGTCTTCCTGAGTGCTGACACCTGGCCCTCCTTTCAAGCCTTGATCATCTTGCCTGGCTTGGCCATGAGGAGCCGACTCTGAAATGACAGCCAGCTGCAGGGCTGGTGACAGGTCCCTCTCCTCATGCCCAGAGTCCTGATCTGGGCTGGCAGAGGGCTGAGGGACTGGCAGCAGGTCCTTTTCAGGTTCCAACTCCAGTATAAGGATGTGATCACACCAGGAAATAAATCACATTTTGGACCTCCTGTGCCACTGTCTGGAGCAATCTACAGGTCAACCGGTCAACAAAACAGCGATTAGGGGCATTGACCTACACAGTCCAAAATGCATGCATTCATTCAATCAATTCTTATAACAGCCCGTTTAGTGATAATCCACTATTTTGGGCAGCTGAAGTAAAGAAGAGATAGAATTGTGTACTAGCAGACTCCAAATCTCCAGATGACCTCTCCCAATGGTGTTAAACAGCACTGGAGAGATGATTGACACCACAAAATAGCAACCAGGAGGCCAAAACAGTATCACCAAGTTGCATCATCTGGGAAGGACTAGAACCAGCTCAATGGAAGACCTCTGATCCCTAATCCCAACAGTCTGTTCAAAAGATACCATGGTTGGCAGTATCAAAAGCCTCCCTTAGCAGGTTATTATGTAGCATGACCAGTACCATGTAGCCCTTACGCTGACTGGAATAGATCTTCCTCTAAGAATGCCTGCAACTGATACGCTATGAAATCATTTCCTATGAGCGTGCATGTCCAGGAGGATTCCAATTCCAAAACATTTTCTCTGCTTAAGCAGTTATGATATTAAGCTGTGAAAAACTATCATAACTAAATGGAAGAGTGCATGCTTTGCATGAAGAAGAGTCCAGGTCTAGTTGCTGGGATGTCCATTTTAAGATTGCTGTCAAAGTAGACTGCGTTTAGTTTGACAGATAAATAGGTCAAACCTGGTATGACATCTTTGTATGGTGTTTGAAAGAGTTAAAGTCAATGCTTCTTATAGAGCAAGTCCTCACTAAAAAAGGTTGGAACCTCTGAATTTCCCACTGAACATTTCAAGCTATTGTATTAATTGCTACAATCAAAGGACTGTCATATGTCTCCAGGGAAACCACTCAAACCTCAGTCGAATTGCTGTACTGTTCTTTAAGCTGCATGTTAAAAATTTAAATTTATGTCACACAAGTTGTGCGTGGTTTTGATTCTCATTAATGGAATGTCAATTAACTGGTACAGTATTATATACTCAGTGTATATCTGGTGCCAAATCATTTTTTCTCACCAAGTTTTGGGTGGTTGGTGGCCAGTTTCAAAAGCCTATGCTGTGTAATACAATTCTATGAATCTAGTAAAATGTGTATAATATGTAAACATTCAATTCTTTGTTTGTTTTGAAAGCCCATCTTTATAATTTATTTGTAAAATAGGTTTTGTACAGAAAGGACATTGAAGATTATTCAGGAAGAGTTGTTTTTTTGTATCTTGGGTAGAAGTATGCTGCTCCAAAATATTAGCAAGAGAAAGGAAAGTTTCCAAGGCTATTCTTGACTATGAGACTGAATGTGCAAAATAGCATAATCTCTACCTTTTTTTCTTGTGACATTTTTATGCATACATGTTCTATAAGTGTTTGTCATAGTAGAAGTCAAGAATTCAAAAAAAAAAAAAAAACCAAAGTAGAAGAGCACATGAATGTGTATATATCTCCTCATGGGTAATGGGTGCTACACAAGATTGGTAAATATTCCCAGGATGCCAGGTTCCCAGGTTTGCACTGGGACATTTAAAAAAGGAAGAAAAAAGACAAAGTTGCTTGCTGATTAAAAAAAATATATTTTAAGGCGGGTTTTTTTTGTCAAAAAAAAAACAGTTTTATAGTTGTAAAATTTAGCTTATACATCATTCAAATTGAAATGGAAAATAAAATATCAGGTTATTATTAATGACAGTTTATTCTGCTTGTTAAAAATGTATGTATTTGTATAAAGGAAATGCACTTCTATATTTAACCTGTTATCTATGTGTTGTATGTCAGGGTTGTTTAGGGGTCTTCAGAGGAGATTTAAGAGGGGACCCCTCACTTAGTTCAGAGTCCCAGGGCATTGGAAGGGTGGCAGTGCTTCTAATGAAGCTTTTCGCTATAATATGTGGTAGCTAGCTGGCACGAACAGTCCCTTTTTTAAATGCCATCTTCTGAGTAGAGATATGTAGTGGAACAGGCAGCTTTTTGGGAAACCACTTCAAAAGTTTATTTTTACTCTTTGAAGATTATGGGAAACAAGCGGTCAATTCTTCCCCAAGCCTCAAACTAAGAGCACAGGTGCAACTCCTTCTGAAAGTTACCCTGGTAACCCTTATCTTGCCTATAGCAAGAAATATTATTATTCTCACTGTAAAATTGTAACCATAGTCCTGTTTCTTCCCCCGAGCTTATCTCCACAACAGCTTGGCTCTGAAAATCCTCTCTTCTGTGTCCTAAGAAGAGATGATTTGATGCCTTTTCAGAAGTTTATTTCATAGAAGCAGAAGTAATATCCAGGTACAAAGAATAATAAAAATAGATGCACAAAATCTAGCTAAAATAACTTTTGTTCTGACTACACTATCAGTGATCCCAGATGGATCTCCTAATTCTACTCTAGACTTAGAAAACTACTAAAATAACAAAGTACAGTACAGTGCTAACTTTTCTAAGCAAAAGCATGTCTTCTCAGGGACTAAGACATTTTTGCCTTGGTTTGCTTTTGCCAAGTCTTACAAAATAAGTTGGGCCAAATGGCCTCCATAACTTCTTGCTAGGCTTCCATCTTCAAATCTGGGCAGCAAAGGCTTCCGCAGGATCTGGGTAAGGTCCCCCTTAGCTCTCAATTTCAAGGTCTTAAATACAATATTTGCCTACCTCTCCCCTTTTGGAATGAGAGTTATGTGGGAATTTTGGACTTTCCCATGCAAGTGCTTTTCCCCATGATGTAAGATTGATGTCATGTTTTCCACACAGATGTGCTGCTCCTGAGTGGGCACCAGAATGCTTTGTGATGACTTCTTACCTTTCTCCTTGACAATGTGAAAGTGTAGAGGTCACTGTCAGAGTTTAAATGTAACAAGTGAAGGTTTCTGAACTATTCTATCATCCTTCCCTCCTTTTGAAGGTGTGAATGTTCACCTAGAGGTTCATCCTAGGTCATTTCCTTTCAAGTGCTAATTGTGCATGCTTGGAATGCCTTGTAGGTGTCCTTCTTGATGACTCTGGTGTCTGAGTCTATGTATTGTATGGAATGTCACTTTCCCTTGCTTTTTCTGAGAATCTGGCTTTCTCAACCAACATATCTGACTAAACTACATTGTACCTAAATGTATTTTTTAAAGTAATTCAAAGGAATTGTAACAATCCCTTAAATTCCTGACATTGTGGAACGGGGTGGGTGGATGGGAATACTGCTGTTTAGGGGATTACCTAAATATTTTTTAATCCAATGTTCAAATGTTCCCTCTCCCACCTTTCCATTTGTGGCATGGGCATTCCATACATAACTGAATAATTACAACTGGGCTAAATGGGCTACAGTGGATTAGTGGTTAAGAAGTTCCCCTTGTTAACAGGAAGGCCAGCAAGTTAGTAGTTCAAGGTCTGGGTACTGTATGACGGTTTGAGCACCCGTCTCTGTCCCAGCTCCTGCCAATCTAGCATTTCAAACGGAAGAAATTGCAAGTAGATAAATAGGGACCTCATTGGTGGGAAAAGGTCTTGGGGACATGAAAGGAACCTCATTCGTGTGTCCTCTGAGTAGAGTTTCTCCAGTAAAAATCCTTTCAGCCTAGAATAATTTCTGACATGAAATTATTATTACTGGGCTAAATGCATTTTATATTTGGATGTAAGTGAAATACATCTTAATCTCTCATTAAATTCTAATTTAAGGCAGAATATACATTGGTGCTGTGTTTTCATCCTTATTTCTGTCTTCTCACTTACATCAGGAGCATGTCTGGATACGTAATTTTGTTGTTGTTCAGTCACACAGTCAATTCCAACCCCCTGCGACCCCATGGACCATTGCATGCCAGGCACCCCTATCCTCCACCATCTTCCTCAACCTGCCTAACTGTGCCACTTGTGTCAACAATACCATCTAGCCATCTCATTTTTGGCAGTCACCTTCTTCTTTTACTCTGATGTCCAAAGTACTTTAGCTTCATCTTCACTATTTCACCTTCCAAAGAGCAGTCAAGGTTGATTTCTTTTAAGACTGACCTATTTGTTCTCCTCGCTGCCCAGGGCACTCTCAAAACTCTCCTCCAACATCACATCTCAAAGGTGTCTATTCTTCTGCGCTCAGCTTTCCATATGGTCAGCTCTCACAACCAGCTCTCAGGAGTTGGTCTGGGCATCATGTGTCTGCATTTGGCAGGTGCTGGAGTGCCTCAACCTTCACCTGAGTGCTTTTTTTAGAATCCTCATGAGCGATTCTATATTTTTAAATCAATGAAAAATATGGCATTCCAAATGTTTTTAGACATTTAAGAGACACTAACAATCCCTATCAGCATACTAGAAGTTTCATTTTACACTTTTCCCAGCTCTGCAGAGGGGCATGAAAAGTGTAATTATGCCATGGGAGGCTCGAAGACGCCGACGCGCCTCACGCCCTCCTGGCCCTGCCACCCTAACGGACTTCTTCTCACACCTGGTCCGACCCGGGGAGAGGAGACACAGCTGTGCTGGGAGCTGGTGGCTATGAGACCTGGCGCTGCCAATGGACTCCTTCTCTCACCCGGTGGCCCCGGGAGAGGAGACGCAGCTGGGTGTCCTCCGGCCGGGAGGAGGAAGGGACACCAGCTGCAGGAAGCAGAAGGTGACAAAATCTGTGTTGCCATTTTACTGGACTCCTGACCAACTTCCTTTGGCTGGGAAGAGGAATTGGACTACAGCCACAGGTGGACAGTTGTACATTATAATGTTTTCTACTATGATGTGTATTTTTCTACTGTATGATAATTATTGAACCTTATTGCTCTGTTACACTACATGCCATGGTATTTTGATTGTAATGTAATGTGTATTGATGTGTAATGTGTACTGACCTACTATATGATATTTACTGTACTTTACCGTTTTGTTATATTGTATGCTATCGTATTTTTGTTTGCACTTTCATAGTGATATTAGGGGATTGTGTGAGCCACTCTGAGTTGGTTGCTACCGAGGAGAGTGGGATACAAATCTAAAAATAAAATAAAATTTCCCCTTGCTGAACACAATAGTGTTGGATCAGCAAAGAGGAGGATCCCCTCCTTTCCCCCTTTGATTGTCACTGCTGTTAGCTGTGACTGACTGGCGATCAAAGAGGAAGGGGAGGTTCCCCCTGCCAATCCAGAACAACAACCAGGAGAGGGAGTTTAAACAATTACATTTTCCCCATCCCCCTGAAGAATAGCAGGGGAAGTATTTCGTTTGCCTGCAATGGAAGTAGCTTGTTGGCCATGTTACCATGTGAGTAAAGGGTTGCCTAGGGTGTTCAGATGGAGTAAGTGGGCTAAATGAAATTTAGCATCTCCCTCTTGTAGTGACCTGGATATGCTCTAGTTTAGGGGTCAGCAACATTTTAAAGTTGGGGGATGGGTCACGCTCCCCCAGACAGTTGAGGGGCCTGGACTGGTGGTCCCCCTCCCCTAAAAGCATTTGCAGCTGCTGTAAACACGTCTGCAGCCGCTGTAAATGGCTCCGTGGCCTCTTCCATCAGTGGCAGCAGTTGGAGTGAGCTTTGGGTCTGGATTATTTGGCACCAAGGGTTGGATTTTGCTCATGTGCCGTAGGTTGCTGATCCCTTCTCTAGCTCAACATTTGTCACCCTTTTATAGCAAAGTTATAATATGAAAGTCACATTCCATAGTAATGTATGCATAATTTCTTAACTTTCTTAGTTTATTAAGAAGTTTGGATAAGGTAAGATAGAAACTAGAAGAATTAGGCAGGAGAAAGGTGGTGATAGTTCAGAGTAAGAAGGGGTAGAGCTAATAACAGGACATGAGGTGGAGGCTGGGAATCTCTGCAATCCATTGGCTGTTTGGTCCTCGCTTCTGAATATGCAACCTTTCAACATTAGCCTGGGAAAATATAGATTGCTGAGCAACTCGGCTTATATAATAGTGAATGATACAGGGAACTAGGCTGACAGAAGTGCGATAGATAATTCAGATAGCTAGATATTCCTGTTTTTGGCAAAAGGATGGTTGAGTGGGCTTTTATACCGCATAGTTTGGAAAGCTGTTCCCTAGGAAACTGTTCCTGAAATATACAAAGTTTCAGCTACAATTCATGTGTGACTAATATGAAGTTTCTTCCCATTGTTCTCTTGTGGAGGGGCAAGGGGACAAGCTCTGGAGAGATCTCTTAAGATTAGAAACAGCCACTGGAAAGAAGATAATTCTCCTTTTTCATTTCTCTGTGAGCTAACCATTAGCAAGCAGACAGTAGAAACAGAATAGAAATATACCATTCTGGAACTGAGACTAATTAGTCAGCTTGAACATTTCACACCCTTTAAAAACTCTACATGGGTTGCCCTACGTCAGAAGTGACTGACTTGACATAACAGAAACAGCTTGCTGTAGATCTCACCCATTTCCTTAGTGGGACTAAAACTTAAGGAACAAATTCACCTTGGTTCATTCTAAATGCTCTTAAAGTTTTTTAACACTGGCTTTTAATCTTGATTACTCTCACACTGTTTCCTGAGACTTTCAGCCTTTGTCTCCAGGATTTTGAAACTGTTATGAGTTTGTTATGACATTTTGACCTCCCATTAATTTGTTTCAGTTGAATTGTAACCCTTAGGTACATATTCACCCTTGAAGCAAGGAAGAAATCTTTGGCCTACATCCAGCTGCTAGTTGCAGTTTCAGTAGTCTCATTGAATGACTGGGATTCACACACCTGTAGACATATGACTCAGTGGTTGATTTAATGGGTCTATTGTCATTTGGATCAGGAGCCGGATTTAGGTCTTAGTACAGAAGCTAACTCTTGGCAGGACTGCGGTGGCTTAGTGGTTAAGATGTTGAAATTGCTGACTGGAAGGTCAGGAGGTCAGCAGTTCGAGACCCGAGTGCTGCATGCCGGAGTGAGCTCCCATCTCTGTCCCAGCTCCTGCCAACCTAGCAGTTCGAATGCAAGAAATTGCAAGCAAATAAACAGGTACCACTTTGGTAGGAAGGTAACAGTGTTCTGTGCGCTCCACTGTCTAGTCATACCTGTCACCTGAGCATGGAAACATCTGCAGATGCAGACAGCACTGGCTCTTTGGCTATAAACAGAGATGAGCACTGAACTCTAGAGTCAGATATGACTGGCTTTCAAACAAAGGTGACCTTTACCTTTTACAAAGGATAATGGGACAGGATGTCCTTTTGAAATTTAACTTGTATTTTAGGGTAAGTATAAACAAAATGCACAGTAGCATGTGCATATTTTGTCAAGTGTTCTGAAATATGCCATTATAATCAGCCTTGCAAAAAGTACTAGCTCATTTAAATTTATACTAGTGCACTTACTCTCACCTACCTGTGCTAATTATTGGATTATAGAGGAGAACCAAATATCCAGTCTTCTCTTCCTGGTTACCTGGAAATGATTCCTTCTTATCAAAAGGAACCAGGCAACAGGTTGTTTGTTATTTGAATTATACAGGGTATTACACATTACCTCATACCCTTTTAAACAAAGAAATTGATCAACAAACTCTTGCATTTTCTGCTAATATCAAGGATGTCCACAGCAACATTGTACAAAAACTGCTCATGGAAAAACCATCCTATATGGTCTATATGCTACAATATACTTCTAGACCAGTTGGATAAAACTTTTATAACATCTGGGCAAGAGTATAACTAGTGCAGTTGTTAGCACTGAATTGTTATTTTCTGAGAGCAATGAATATAATCATGTTGTAACATCTGCTGTGCAGCCTGTGAGAAGAAGCATTCTGTTGCACTTTTGTTTTCTATAAAATTTATTTTGTGCTATAAAAAGAATTATTTGGTTCATTGGGCATTCTGTCTCCTTTGTAATATATGCATTTCTTGGACTGAGATTAAGTAACTCAAATACTATGAAAAATTCATGTCAACCATCAGAAAATTAGAACAAGGTTTTGGTTGGTCTGTGATCCTACTATATCAACACTAATACTTGAGCTACAATTTAATTTTCACTTCAGATAATCTCTTCACTTTTCCCATTGTCATACTGTACTTTCTGCACAAAATGTATAGGTAAAGGTCGCCCTTCCTCGAAAGCTAGTCATATCCAACTCTAGGGTTCAGTGCTCATCTCCATTTATAGCCAAAGAGCCAACGCTGTCTGCATCTGCAGACGTTTCCATGGACATGTAGCAGGCATGACTAGACACCAAAGTCCACAGAACACTGTTTACCTTCCCACCAAAGTGGTACCTATTTATCTGTTTGCAATTTCTTGCTTTTGAACTGCTAAGTTGGCAGGAGCTGTGACAGAGATGGGAGCTCACACCATCATGCAGTACTCGGATCTTGAACTACTGACTTGCCGACATTCCAGTCGTCAAGTTCAGCGTCTTAACCACTATGCGGTCCCTCTTGCAAAATGTATATTTATGCCACTGATATCCAAAGGTCTTCTAGATGGATTTGGAGACTTCTCTGAGCTTTTCCTTGTGCGGATATCTCCCATACCCCAGAACTGCCTGTGCTATTGAGGAGACACTTTGGAAAGCCACACTGAAGGGCTGCTCCATGAAGGAAATATGTGTGTTGCATACCACTGAAGTTCTCTCTGTGTATGCAGAAATCTCAAAGTCTTTTTTAAAAAGCTTCCTCACCAGTGTGTTGAATAAAATAGAGACTGACCTTGCCAAGCCCTGACAGTCTACCATTCAAGCACACTAGTGTTGCAAATTAAATTCAGGAAAAAGAAGAGAGGGGAGGGGTGGGACAAAGGGCAAGGAAAAGAACCACAACAGGAAACCGGAGTGATCATTTAAAAGAACCAGAAAGGAGCACAAACAAGTATGGTCACAGTATATGACATGCTTGACTGGATTGTTTTGCTTTCTTGCAAAAGAATGATGGGTAGATAATCATAATTACAATAGCACATATTTAGATTTACAAGATTTAATATGGTGTGGTTGGGCAGGGCTTTGATCAAGGGCACAGAAATTTATGAACTTACTGCCAGAAGAGTACGAAGCCACCTGTGGCATTTGGGGCTGGAAGGACACAGACACTGCTTTGCTGTTTCAAAAATGTATACCACTTTGAATGACTTCCTCAGCAGAGAGCAACGTAAAATAGACTTGGGATACTCATATCCAGGCATTTCTCTCCTTGTCATCATCTCCCTGCATATGTCATTCTCACAAGCTCTAAACTTAACCGATACAATGGCGAATATGCTAAAACTGCTAGTTAAGGTTCTGCAAGGTGAGCATTTCATCTGAGTCATGGGATTTCCATCTGTTTCACATGGTATATTTTCTTATACAATCAGCTTTCCACCTCATTCACACGCACATTAAAAATAAGCACACATGCCAACGTCTTGCCTCTTCTTTCTGCCATAAATAATTTTCTTGATCTATGCTTCTGTTTTGTGGTTTCTTGGCCCAGTATTATCTGATGGACACTCCCCTTTGAATATTAGCCTACCGTATATAGGTTTATTTATTAACAAAACTAAGTAGACATCCTCCATTTTGTGTAGTAGAGCTTCTCACCATTTTAACCCTTGCCCAAATTCATGCAACCTGCATTTTCCTAGCCAGACCTTACTAGTTTTTGATCAGCTCAAAAACTAGCTATCAGATGCCCTACTCTCAGGAAGAGCACTTAATATTAACCCTTGCAAATAAGCAGAACATCTCTTATTTATTCCCAAGAGGATTTGCCTTTTCCTTCCTAGCTTTCATTGAGTGATAATTAAACATTTGGAATTTATCGGATGTTGGCAGATAGTTCTTAGCATACTTTTAAAATGGCTTGTTAATCTCTACTCCCCCTCATGTCTATATATACACATTGTTGTTCTATGTTTTAATTTAGGAAACGAGAGCCCTTTTGTATAAATAACATGAGACACTGGGGGAGAGTGTTTTTCAATGGAGGAATATTTTCTCTTCCGATGTTATTTTAATGAGACAAATGCCAACCTCTTTATGAATTATGAATGCAGAAGGCTCCATTCCAAATGAAGTCGCTGGAAGCTTGCCACTAGAATGAGGCATTCACATTACAAGTTGCCAAGCACTTTTTTCTTTGTTTAACTCAAAACTGAATGATTACGTCACTTTTTCCATCAAAGGAAAATGTCCATGCAAAAAAAGAAGAATACACAGAGCTATTGCCCAGGAAAACCACCTGTAAGATTCAAAATTGGCAGGTTGTTAACTTTAAAACAATAAAAATATAATAACAGGAGAACAGAAATTTGTACCGCATGACATATTTAAAGTTGAGACCATGAAAACAAAGCTTAGGTTCCAAAATATAGTCTTACAAACTGTTTTATATCTAGTCAAAACTCATTGTTCACCTAACTGAGCAACAGGAAATCTGTGGCCCTCCAGATGTAGCTGGACAACAACATGCATCACCACTGGCATTATAGTCTGTGGTTGATGGGAATGGCAGTTAAAGAACATCTGATGAGCAGAGTAGCAGAGGATGACAAGAGAACTAAGCATGGGAATGATCCTCGACATCCTCTGAAGTTGCTGATATGAGCCTTAAGTCTGCCGGTTCAGATCCAGAAAGAGCTTTATGGCAAGAAGAAACATTATTGAGAGTACACAAGAGCTAAACCAAATCAAAAGATGGAGGAAGTCGCTCACTGGGAAAGAAACAACATTAAAGGAGGATATAGCTGAGGAACTCAACTTCCCCTACATCACTTGGAGGACCTTGAATAGGCTGAGGGTGCACCGATGAGGACTTAAGTTTGACCAACAACAAAGCCAAGAAAGTGGCTTCATTTTGGCAGTCCAGGGTTTGATTGGGACACCAAAGAAAGAAAAAATCTGGAAGGCTGCAAGTTTTCCACCCCTGCTTAAGATGCATATGAGAAAGAGACTGAGAGGAAATCTAGATATTTTAGACTCCAACTTCCAGGGTTCTTGACCATCTACCAAGGTGGCTGGGATTGCTGAGTTCCAAAATATTGGGCAGTCCTTGGTGAATCAAGAGCTTGGCCAGAAGACGTGTGTTGTTTTTTATGGCTCTCATCATAATTCTGATGTGATATCAGTCCACATCTTCCTAACAAATGAAACACATCTTCTGTGTGTACAGGCAGACAAAAGCTTCTGTGTCTCTTCCAACAGCCTCGTGTGACCCTAGCTATGGCAATTCCTAATATATGGTTGATTAGGTTCCCAAAAAACAAGTCTCTCCCTCTCTTTCTAACTCCTTTTTTTTAAAAAGTATTACCAGCCGGAGCAATAATCCACCCAAACTAAAGAGGTGTGTATACATTATGAAAAAATGTGCATATCAGAATGTGGCTACTTTAAAATAATGTGGACACCAATGTTGATCACCAGCTTCTACAGTGAGGACTATAGAGCAGAGAAGGAATGTGTGTGTGTGTTTAACACACACATACAGACATACTGTTACAATGGTGTATGGCATGAGCACAAATAATGCCAGGATGCCATTGTTCAGCTTTATCCCCATACCACCAGGGTACATTTCTGCAGACGCACAATTGATTCTCATTGCTCCTTTGCGCCAAATTTTCCTCAAGCTGCTTCTGCACAAACCCATCACTTATGCGTGATTCCTGGAATCATCTTCTTCATTTGTGCCCAGTATTTGGTGTGAGAAAGATTAGCTGGCAAAACAAGGTTGCCATTGCCAGTTTACGCCTAATTGTAGTTCAAAAATCTAAAAAAAATACCCACAATCTTTGACGAAGCTCTTTCTGTGTACTCCATTCCTGGGATGTGATTGCAAGACCTCCTGTGTGCCTCCATTTTTAACCACATGATAGAAAAACCATTTTGAAAGAAAAGGTGTGGATATGAACTCTTATCTTCCTTCCCTCCTGCCATGTTATGGCTCCAAAGCCACACCCTTTCTGCAGGTGTTTTCTGTTTAAAAGAGAACATGATATGTCTTCTTTTATGTCCAGATCAAACTGTGGACTGCCGAAATGAAGCCACTTTTCTGACTTTGTTGTTGGCCAAAATTAAAACTTGATCGGTACATGAGCCAGATTCTATATCTCCCAACATTCACACAGCATAGTGTTGTCTGCCAGCAGCCTCCACTTGAACATCTTGGTCTTGCATTTAGGGACTCCAGTCCTCAGCAACACAGTAGGTGTTTAGTGCCTATTAAGAACACACATAACAGATATCCTTGCACGTGTGGCAGAAGTAATTCTCCAGCCTAGCTTGAAGGTGAAATCAGTGGCTTGGAGTCACTGAGATCTGGCACCAGAAGGGAACAGATAGAGAAGGGCAGCTAGGCTTCAAATCCCTCCTATGTACAACATTCACATCTTCTTCTCCAACTAGCATTTATTTTCTTGCAGTGGGCATTTTCCTTCCAAAAATGGATAAAGAAAGTTGATGCTTTCAAAAAGAGAAGGAAAAGAGTAAATGAATATGGACCAGGAAGTGCTGCAGTTTAGTTTCTTAATCTTCGCCAGAAGGCTCACCTCTAGGTTTCATACCTTCTACATTTTGGTGCCTGGAGCAAAGCCCAACTATTCCACCATCATTTAAGGCCCTGTCAGCATCTTTTGCCCTACTTATCTGGAGAACTGGAGAAATATAGTTGAATTTTTTTGGAATAGTAGCCATATTAGTCTGTGTTTCAAGCATATCAGAAAGCAATGTTTTTGTTTTCTGATATTGGGAAATACAGACATTTCCTGAGCCTCCCTGAGACCTGGTTCTGCTCCTCCCCACAACGCAAGCACTGTTCCTCCAGGGGACAAGCCAACCTTTTTGCTGGTCAGTAGAAGAAGCATCATGTCCTGTTAGTGGTGTGGCTGACATTGGTAAGCAGATGCATTGCCTGCCTGCCTGTCACCCTCCCTGGCCAGGCCTCTCCAGTGGTCAGTTGTCTAATGTGAAGTGTTGGCTGAAGCAGGCTGGAGTGAAAAGACATCCACTCCAGTATAATTTCTTCTCAATCTCAAGGGTGATAGACAAGGACATTAACCCATTGTGATAGACAATGGAAATCCATTGGCCTCCTTATAATAATGATAATTTCATGTCAGAGATTACTCTGGGTTGAAAGGATTTTTGCTGGAGAAACTCTGCTCAGGGGAACGCCCAGATAAGGCTCCTTTCATGTCTCCAAGTGTAGCCCTTGGGCATCAAAACCCAAACCTTCTAGTCTCCAAGCTCAGCATCTTAACCACTAAGCCACAATTATATAATGGGTGGGATCCCATTAATTAAATTTGCTGGTGTTGATGTCAATAGCATAGTTTAACTGCCAGGTAAGAAGCTGGGTCTGGTTTTTCTTGCAATGCAACAGTTGTGGCATGTGATTAAAACAAACAAACACTGACTTCTTACCAGGTGGAAGTTCACTGCTGAAATGTACAATGCTGGAGTCATGCAGCATAAGTGTGTAAAAATATTCTGGCCAATTAATTCCATAAAGAATGAAACAACTCTGACTTTTATGGCCTCTTCTACCTTGCCCATGGCACTTCCTGCCATTTACTTCTAAGCATGCCACAGGTACTCTATTACAAATTAAGATTTATGTTAGTGGAAAGGTGAGAAATGCAGTGATTTTGTTGCTGTTGTAATTTCTCCCCTTTTCACCCACCCTGGAAAGATATACGGTACACACTTTATAAGTTGTAATGGCAACCAAATGGCAGTGAAAATCCATTTGACTCTTAGTTTTAAGTGTTTGTTTCCATTTTTAAAAAGTTGTGATTTGATTTGTTCCTTTCAACAAGGGAGAATAAAACAGAGCAGGGATCGGCTACCTACAGCCCATGGTCCAGATCTGGCCCATGGTGCCAAATCATCCGGCCCACACCCTCGCTCCAGCCACTGCTGCAGGAATTGGCTGCAAACACATTTACGGCAGCTGTAAATGGCAGGGGAACCACCAGTACAGCCCCCTCAACTGTCTGATGGAGAGAAACCCAATCCCCGACTTTAAAAAGTTGGCGACCCCTGCATTAGAGTAAAACACGTGACCTCTGATGGATGCATGCAAGGATATATTCTGGCATCCTAATAAAGAGAACAGTATTTGCAATGCAAATGAGTGGGTTTAGAAATGACTAAAATAAAAGAATGCATGGTTAAATGTTCAGCTTATCTGGGCATACTTTCAATTGGAATGATCTGTTGTGCCCTTGGCGTTGCAGTAAAATTTGAAGGGCACACACTCAGTCACTGAGCTGGGAGCTTCATTTATCCATAGTAAAAAAAGACAAGCAAAAGAGGAGAAAACCAACTACTGTAAATCTAGTAGTTTTCATTCCCACAAGGATTAATCATTTTGCAAAAACTCCTGAGTCCTAATTTTCATTCTAGAGGAAGAACACCCCAAAATGCTTTACATTACTACAGGAAATAGCTCACAGCTGTGCAGAGGAATGTGCCATTTCATTAATTCAGTTCATACTGAGTCATCTTGTTGTGAAAAAGAATTTAACTGTAAACTCAGGCTTCACCTCCTATTTCTTGCTAATTAAGATTTTCTTTCAGGAATGGCAGCTCTAGCTAGAACTGTCCCCAGTTCCTAATATCTCATGTTCTCTTGTTAAAATCCCTTCAGGGTTTTATGTTCTTAATGACAGGCTTCCCTACTCAAGGTTGTTAACAATAGCCTGACAACATCCTGGACAAATCTTTAAATTTGAGGCCAATATAGTTTCATGGAAGAAAGAGGAGCCTTGGTTAGTTGGTTTGGACAAAGCAAACCGACTGCTGACATATGTGGTACAAATCAGTAGAACACACTACATGCAAGTTACAAGAACCAAAGAAAGCAATACAGTAATACCTCGGATAATGCCAAAACTTGGTTCCACAAGTCTTGGTGTTATCCGATTTTTATTGTTATCCGATCCATGTTAAAATCCTATGGGATGGATCAGATAATGTTAAAGCTCCATAGAGATACATTGTAACCGCACAGGCTTTGGCGGTTGTTATCTGATTCATCCCATAGGACCTTAACGTTATTCGATCCAATTCTCCTCCCCAGATTACTTAACGTTATGCGATTTTAGCGTTATCCGAGGTATTACTGTATATGAAAGGAAAATATTTTCTCACATGCTTCTACAGTACCACAAACCGAAGCTTGCATACAAGTGGTTATAAGTGACTATTTATTTGTTATTAATTTCTTTTTTCCGACATTGAACATATAATTAAGTTAAACCATGATTGTAACTTTCACTTCTTTTGCAGTGTAACTGTAACTAATTCCTTTTATGGGTAGAGAGTTGTGGTTTCACTAAGACTGCCACTACCACAAGATTTGCTCTGCTTGCAAAATGGGTGGATTTAAAGTACTTTTTTTTTTAACTCATCACGTAATGTAAAGGCTCCAAAACGTTCTGTTCTGAACAACCCTGCTCAGCTCCTTGTAAATTCAATGTTGTGGTCCCTTTAGTTTAGGAGGTCAATCTATTTCAAATTTAGTCTTCCTCTTCTGCTGCTGTCTTCAATTTTCCCAGCATTATTGTCTTTTCCAGCTCATCTTCCCCTCTCATAATGTGCCTGAAATAGGACATCCTCTGTCTCATCATTTTTGTCTCCAATGGCTGTTCAAACTTAATTTGACCCAGGATTCCCTTGTTTGTTTCTCTGGCAGTCCAAGGTGTCATCAAAGATCTCCTTCAGCACCATATTTCAAATGAATCATTTTCTATTTATTTTTTTGGTCAGCTTCTTCACTGTCCAGCTTTCACATCTGTATGCAGTGATCAGGAATACAAGAGTGTGGATAATCTTGGTCTTGGCACATCTGTACACTCGATCTTTTCTAATTCCTGCATTGCTGCACTTTTGAGTCTCACTCTTCTTCTGATGCCTTGGCTGTAATTTGCATTTGTATTGGTGGCTGAACCAAGATATAAACAATATTTCATTACCGTAAAACCTTGCATAAAGAGCGTTCACTTAGAGACTAACTCGTTTAAAGAGCAGAATTTTCTCTGAATGGTCACCTTGCTTATCAACTAAAACGAACCAAAAACTCGCTTAACAACTAAACAGGGGTTCTCAATCCCCCTGCCAGAAGTCACAATTGGTCATTTACAATAGTGTTTCACTTAAAAAGCAAACTCACTTAAAGAGCAACCCTGTGGAATGCATTATGTTCTTTAAACAAGATACCACTGTACAGTAATACCCCGGATAACGATTGCATCGGATAACTCTAGAATCGGATAACGATGCAAGTTTTTTGGAAAAAACTTGAATCAGATAACGATTCTGGATAATGATTCTTAGCGTTATCCGATGCAATGGTCTGCGGGTGTGGGGTGGTTTGGGTAGAACTACCCAACCCACCCCCCACCCACAGCGGTCTCTGCGACTGCAGTAGGGTTGGGGAAAAGCACCTGCCTTTTCCCCGACCCTACTGCAGTCGCAGAGACTCTTAGTCTCTTTCTTTCCCTCCCTGTAATTAAACTACAGGGAAGGGGGAAAGAGAGAGAGGTGATTGGTTCTCTAGACGGAACCAGTTCTCTCTCTCCCTGTAGTTTAAACACAGGGAGGGAAAAAGACGCAATCGCAAAAAAGACGTAATCGCGTCTTTTTCCCTCCCTGTATGTAAACTACAGGGAGGGAGAAAGAGAGATGTGATTGGTTCTCTAGAGAACTGACTGAAATAAAACCTCTCTCTCTTTCCCTCTGCCCTGTAGTTTAAATACAGGGAGGGAAAGAGACAAGAAGTCTCTGCGACTGCAGTACGGTCGGGGGAAAGGCGCTTTCCCCGACCCTACTGCAGTAGCAGAGACCGCTGCTCGTGGGGGGTGGCTTTAAAGGCAGGGAGGTCTCTTTCTTTCCCTGCCTGCCTTTAAAGCGGTTTGTCCCTGAAGTCAGGGCTTTTTTTTTTAGCGTTGTTCGATGCATGCATCGGACGCTAAAAATTGGATAACGTCATGACATGTGGAACCAAGTCATAACATTATCCGGTGTATTACTGTATTTGAATTTCTTCATTGCCAACATTAAACCCATGTAATTCTTCTATAGTTATGGTTTTTGTCTTCTTAATGTTCAACTGCAGTCTTGCTTTGGTACTTTCTTCTTTTCCTGGACTAAAGGTTGTTTCAAGTCACTGTCGCTTGCTACGAGTAAGATGATGTCATATGCATATCTTAAATTATTGATGCTTCTTACACCGATTTGCACTTTCCCTTCATCTGAATCTAGTCTGACCATTATATACTCTCCATGCAGTTTGAATAGATAATGGAATAAAATGCACGCTTGTCTGACTTTTTTGCCTGTAGGAAACCATCCTGTCTCTCCATATTCTGTCCTAAGGGTAGCTTCTTCTCCATTATACAGCTTATCCATCAGGACAATCAAATGTAGAGGTGGTACACACATTTTTTTGTGCGGGTGGGAACAATCTATAGTTTCTCATGATCCATGCAGTTAAAATATTGAATTGTTAATCTCTTGAGGAATGTACATGAATTTGGACTGCTTCTGTCCCATATAACATGCTGCACAACACTCTCAATCATCTATATTGAGAAATAAGTCTCAGTCACATTCCTTTTTTGGGCCTTTTTTATGCTCAAGAGTGAACCACAACACACTCTAAATCACTTTAAGGTGTGGACAGTGCAGCTCTTTCTTTCCAAAATGATGCTTATTGGCAATATACTTGAGCCTTAATAGCTCAAATTAGATCATCTAATCGACTGAGTTCTTTTGGATTTAAAAATATGTGTTAATCAACACCTCCCACCCTTAGCATTTGTTGATTTGCATCTGTATATCAACATGAATGGAGTAGCAAATATAATCCATTGTTGTCCCAGCCTTTGTGAATCATCAACTGATGCTTGAAACATTGACAGCCTCCAGGTTCAAAAGCGACAGCAGCAGCAAAGATCAAATTCAGCTGCTATTTAGGTTCAGCAAAGGGAAGGAAGATTCTTGGTGCAGATAGAAAGAAAGCAAAAAGGTCTCATCCACCGAATGTACAAAATTCAAGATCTGAAATATGGAGTCCAAGGAGCCTCTCTTCATCAGTGTAATCAGTGCAAGAGCTAGTTCACACCTAACCATGACTGATCATCTCAAACAATAAGCCCCTGTCAATGCCTCCCCAAAGGAGAGGTTTTATCACAGTACTTGATGATCAGTTGTATATTTCAAACAGCAGATGCCTGATGAAGGTTTTGAAAAGAAGCTGTGACAATTCCTTTGCGTTAGGTGAGAAATAGTTAGCTGATGAAAAGAGGAGTCCGGTCCTGGACTTTTCCCTTGCTTGGTGCCTCTTTGTGAATGTTAGTGAACACTAGAGGGTGTCCTAAAGACCATCTTGACTGCTGTCACTGGTGTTGACAACATTCAGGCTACTGTTTGCTTTTGCTTTTTCCTGCTGGCAATATAGGCACACTGTTGCATGCCAATATCGGGCCATTTCCTAGCATTTTAAATTACAGATGGAAAAGAACAACATCCCACTTTTATAAATCAGAGGGTTTTTTAAAGAACTGGATTTCCTGTTTCTTTAAAACAGAAGTTTAAGTATACACACACTACACAGACATTCCAAGCAGCAATTACCCGGTGCTAGATGTTTCCAGAAGATGATCCCAAGAGCATTTCCCAAACTATGTTCTGTGGAACAGTGGCGGACTTTAATTCCCAGAAGCCTAAGTCAGTACACTGGCTGATCAGTGCTTTGGGGAATTGACTTAGGCTTCTGGGAATTGAAGTCCAAAAAACAAAGATTGGGAAACAGAGTATAGTTGCTGGGAATTGGCAGAACCAAGAACACCTGCAAAGTGGCTATAATCCCTCCTTGCCAAAATATTTAGAAGGGCTGTTTTTCTGACTTGATGAATAATGAATCAAAGGTGTGAAAGCATGAAGCATATATAATGGGAAAAACCACACACACCGTTTAACTTCTTTGCTAAATGCATTTTGCCAAGTCTGCATCAGAGAATGCGTGTCGGATTGCTACCCTCCAGTTTCAAAACCCTTCCCTTGAGGTGGGCATCCCGAGGAAGAACAGTTATATAGGCCCCAAAGCTCTACTAAGATGTTGCTTGCATATTTTCCAAAAAATGTCCCTAGTCACAGGGACTATAAGCATGCCTTTTCAACTAAAAAAGGAGGGTCTAGACTGAGAGACCATACTGCCAGTGACTCAACGCTGAGTTAACTAACCTGACATCTCTGAGGATTAGTGGCCTTGGTGAAGTCCACAGGGAAGGATGATGGTCCCTAAATGGATTAAATCCCACTTGAAACCATCTTGATGGAGGGCAGCAGCTTCATCAATGCTGTCCTGGGGCTGAGGAGGACTTTGAGTGCCAAAAGGGCTCAGGACCAGAAAGTGACTTGCGGGACTGGATCAGTGGTATGGGGGACATGCTGCGATGTGGAAGGTAGATGAAAGGCCACTGCATTATATTCTCAGGACAGTCTTCATGGCTTATCATCATGAGGATCACCAATATTCGGATTCAGATATGACAGAATAATAATAAGAAAAAACAAAGACTATCACTGCACACCAAGGTAAAAATCATGCACAATATGCAAAAGGTGGAGAGTAAAGAAAGCAGTCTAGAAAAAATATCAACTCATTTGAATGTGGTATGGGAAGAGTGTTATAAGGATACAACAGACCTCCAAATAGGGAGATAAGTTGTTCAATCAACTAAAGCCTGAATTCTCACTAGAACACAAATGCGTAAACTAAGCCTAACTTCACTTGAGTAAACTGCACATACAGTTGTACCTCACTTAAAGAGCATAATGCGTTCCACAGGATTGCTCTTTAAGCGAAACACCATTGTAAATGACCAATTGTGATTGGGGGGGGGGATTGCGAACCCTGATTTTTTTGTTAAGCGAGTTTTTGGTTGGTTTTATTTGTTAAGCGAAGTGAACGTTCAGAGAAAATTCTGCTCTTTAAGCGAGGCGCTCTTTATGCAAGGTTTGACTGTATAACCAAACAGGGCTTACCAGAAAAGAGGAGAAACTAACATGTGAGGATTGATTCAATAAAGGAAACCACAGCTGTTAATTTGCAAGGCCAGAGCACAACTTAAAGAAAAAGACTTTTCTGAGAAAAGTTAGTGGGGCTGTATGAAGAGAGGAGACTGATACAATAAAGGAATCCACTAATGGTAGTCTGCAAGACCTGAACCAAACTGTTACCGATAGAACATATTGGAAGTCATTCATAATCCCCACACGGCAGAAGTTACTTGATAGCACATGACATCTTTGCAGTTTTTCTTATTTTAAAGTACCAAGCCATATTGTCATGACAAAAATAGCGAAATAATATGTAGGCACAAAAGCTGTACTAACACACCTGCATGGTGTTTTTTTTAAAGTGTACAGCCACAGGGTCTAGATTAGAAACTCAACTTTTAAAATAAAAATGGGGGTGAGTGACTTTATCACTAGTATCAGTACTAGTGATGAGGTGCTAAGTCAGGGGTTCCCAGCCTAAGGCCCATGGGCTGGACCCAGCCCACGGTGCCATTTCATGTGGCACCCCACCCCTCCAATGGCATCTGAGAAACAAAATGCCCACCCCAGTGGTGGGGATCAGCAGGTGCACACCAGTTCGCCAGAACTGGTAGAAGAAATTCTGGCTGACCCCGCCCATCCAAGTTTTGAAATAAAGTAGTCCTAATTCGGGTGCAATGCAGGGCTTTCCCCCTGGCCATGTGCACCATACCATACCCACAGTGTGGTAGTAAAAATTTTTTAGAGCCCACCCCTGGCCCACCCCCATTGTGCAGGCAGTACAAAATGGCCATCTGGTTGTCAAAGCTGACTGCAAAAGTGTGACCCAGCCCCTGGCTTGAAAAGGTTGGGAACCCTTGTGATAATTTGATCTAGCACTAATCTCAAATATGTAACAAGAAAGAAAGAAAGAAAGAAAGAAAGAAAGAAAGAAAGAAAGAAAGAAAGAAAGAAAGAAAAGAGGAGGATTGGGTGGAAAGAACGTGGGGTAGGTGTTTCTGCAGTCCTGAACATCATGCCCCAACTTCTGATGTTACTGAAACACTATCCACCTAAATGCTCCCCTATCTTTACAAGAATGAATCAACTTAACACACAAGGGAAAGCCCATTCAAATTGTGACAGCTTGAAAAAAGTAGAAGCCACCAGTGGTAGAGACAGAAAACCGTGTTAGGAGCCAATATGGCTGTACTGATTTGAATTGGCCCTTGAGTCACATGATCAGGGGAAAAAAATCAAATCAATCCAGTACTATAACCGTTAATCCCATGATACTTGGTCATGTAATCACAGCTGAAGATGCAGAATCCTTTTCAGGGTTAATAGTCACGACAGAGAATTGATAGTTGCAATAGTGGTGAGGGCAGAGAAACCCTGAAGAGCAGCTACTGAGCAGTGGCAGGAGTGGGGGTAACATTGGGGGAAGAACTTTCACAAACAATAGGCATCCCCTTCAAACTCACTCTCCATAAGTATAGCCCAGAGGAAAGCAATGAAGGATTTGTATGTTTTGAATCTGAATGTGTTACACTCTGAAAACTCTGTAATGATGTGTGTGTGGATAAATGCTTATTTAAATGATATTTGTATTTTTTTTCAAACCTGGCTGCATCAACATTCGTATTACTAACAACACATGTAAACTATGAAGATAGACAACAAAATTACATACATATCAAAAATAACACCTAGCTGTATATTTCAATTCCAACATTTCCAACATTCACTCAGAACTCCTGTACCTACCCCATAATTTGATGACATTTCTTTAGAAACAAATTCATGCGAACATATAACTTTCAACGTGCTGTTTCCCCCCATTTAATCTGCCATTTTTAAATAAACCCCAAGGAACTCTTTGTAAAATGGGGAAGAGCTTTTGTGTGGCAGATTAATTTGGAGCACTTAATTCCTTAAAAGAATAGTGCAATGTCAAAAGCCTAGCGAGAATTGTCCCTGGATTGCCTTCATGTTTTCCTGTATCTCTTTGTTTTCTTTGAATGTTGAAAGAGGGCATCTTAAAAACACAAGATTAATTTTTTTATGAAAGGGGTTCATGAAAAATTATTTCATTCATGTTCCTTCTTCTCTGTATTTTTTTCACCTTCTCTGTGTTGGAACATTTGATATAATTTTCATCTCATAGATGTTCAGGGGTAACTGCCAGCAGGCAATCAGTTTGTCCAGGAAGGGGGATTTTATATTTGATTCCAGAATCCACATTAGATGATAACTTTATTAAGTAACCAAATAAATGTATCATCTAATGTAGATTGTGGAATCAATCAACTTGTTATACTATATAAAGGACTGGAATGAAAGGGAAAGGGGAAATATAGAATAAAACAATGACAATTGATTGTTAGAAGTACTGATTCCGCAGAAAGGCAGACAGTTTTATTTTCCTTATATTTTGGAAATTTCTCCTCCTCCTCCATGTCTAGGCCAGATGTGAAACTGCCAACATGAGGAAACCTTTTGGTGAATTCATTCTGCAGTTCCTTTCACCTAACTCAGTGTGAGAAAGATTAGCCGGCAACACAAGGCTGTCATTACCGAGGTTTGCCCGGTTGTGTTTCAAAAATACCGCAAACTTCGAGGAAGCTCTTTCTGCATACCACAGAAATAATTGCTGCAAAACCAAGAGAAACTTCCAGAGAAGAAAGGGGAAAACAGTATGGAGAAGCAAAGTCTTCTTATGTTCTGGGGGACAATCCTCAATGGAAAACAGCTCTGCCCTATGCCATTCTGCAAAGTAAGGTAAGTCCCAAGTGTCTCCTCTGCTCTGAACTGACAAGACACTGCCATTTTGAATTATCAACACATCACCCACCCAAGTTAGCACTAAACTAGTAACTTTTTCTTTCAGTTTGGTTGCTGTTGTTGTTGTTATGAGGTGTCAACTCATGCGGGGTGTGTGTGTGTGTTCTGAGCCTAAAGAAAGCAAGGCCAAACTGTCACTGCTCTTCAAACACATCATCAGGAGATAAGAAGAGAACCACAAATGTGACTTTTGCTCCCTGGGTTAGCTCAGTTTCTCCTGGTTTCACAGGAGAGCCATCCAAGAAGACCCCCCTGCATCCCATGGAGTCGACGTATCCATCAGGATTGTAGCAAGAGCTGGTCTAAAAATGTTAGCACCTAAAATATTGTTTTCTGTTCTATCTTTTCCTTAACTAAAAAGCATCTACACAGTATCTGCAGATGCTAAAGTAAGCATATTTATGATAGGAACTGACTATGGACTTTGTGCATGTGTTGTCAAAAAGACCTAGAATAAATTGTAAAGCTACATTTACCATGAGAGTCATTTACCCAAGCTTCCAGACATATGGTAGCATTACATTTGACAGAAAATAAATGGGTGTTTCTCTATATTTATGCATTTATTTGACAGTTTACATCTATTACATTGATATTGTTACATACTCGTTGATATTAGTTTTATTATATGCTGAAATTATAGATATATATCTTTTAAACAAATAATAAATCAGAATGATCAAGAAATAGAGCTGCAGAAAACTATAGTGCAGAGAATGGCATAATAAATCCTGCCTAGGTTGAGCTCAAATGTAATAGTTAAAGAGCAGAGAGGACAGTTGGAAAGTACAGTAATTGTACAATACAGTATTGCATCCCCCCCCAAAAAAAAAATTCTGGGGCAATGATTTGTTCCATGCTGTTAAATTTCAGCCACGGAAAATATGGCTGCACATTGGTCATATAAGCTACTACCTCTGATATCACCACCACATAGGTTGGCACCTGTGACATTATCAACATGATGCATGGAAAAGTAAATGTTGTGGGTGGGTGTGCAAATGATGAGTAAAGAGTGCAAGAAGTCTTAATGTGAAAGATTATTCAAAGTTAGTGCCAATTTCATTAACCAGTTGAACATATTTTTTACAACTTTTTTACAATTTTTTTTACAGTTTGTAAACTGGGGCCAGGAATAATGACTTGGTGGCTCCATTTTCTCAGTAAGGTCATGGCAGAACATGGCAGAATACTGAATTCAAACTCAGCATTTCAGGTTCAAGAACCATGTAGTGTTGCCAATCAAATGACAAACTAGGACTCAGCAGATCTAGGTTTAAATCCTTACTTGGCCATAGAAACTCATAGGAGGTAGAGGTGGAACTGGTAAAACCACTCCTTAAATATCACACTAATCCCTTTCAGGGTTGCTATAAGTCAGTTCCTACTTGATGGCACTTAACGTTTCAAGTTTATTGTTCCAGCAACATTTCTTTTAAAAAATCATGTGCTCGTTTTGCATAAATCTTGTCTTAATGTGAGATTTGCTAGTACAGTATGTGAATGTCACAAAGGATACAAAGGCACTTGTGCTGAGTGATTGTATTGATTTACTACCCTTTCCCAGAAAAACTACACTGTTCTTACTCAAATCAGTACCGTTGATACTCTTATCAGAAATTCCTCTTTGTCTCCAGCCTCTTTTCTCTTCCTTTTTGTTCTGCCACCAAGACAAAATAGCTGCTGCAAATCTCTTAAATATATCAGGAACAAACGAGGAGTGGGTGTTTTCAAATAAGGAATGTCATAAATTATTGTTGAGCCTTTTTATCTGCTTGCAGCAAAATCAACAAGTGCACTTTAGCTTGTGTTGGCTTGAGGGAAATTGCTCAGATAAAATAAGCCTCACCCTTCTTTTCAGAAAGAATGAAAGTTCATCACTATGCATCAGAACACAACTATTGCTGACTTAGAATCTCCTTATTTATTTTATGTGTATCCTATTTAGATTGATAGCTCCACGTCAAGTCATGGGCGGCAGCTGGACTTGTTATGAGTGTTTTTAAAACTCTGGCCTCTGCTAGCAGACCTGCTGATTACACATCTAGACATTGTGTGTCTTTAAGTTGAAAAGAGGGTCTGTTTAATATGAGCTTGCCTCAAATCTATGTTTCAACTGTTTTTGCATTTAATTGGTCAGTTTAGAGATAGCATCGCCCAAAACACTGAAATATTTACACGGTCGCTAAAGAGGAAATATTGTGAGAGGATAAACATCTACTTTAGCATGTGATCTGGTACCCTATGGCAGTGGTGGTTAACCTTTTAGAGACCAAGAGCCCAAACAGAGGGGCTGGGTAAACTCTGTGCTGGGGGAGGGAGGAAGTGCTCCCATTGGGCTGCTGGGCCAAAGGGTGGGGTGAACTCTGTGCTGGGGGAGGGAGGAAGTGCTCCCATTGGGCTGCTGGGCAGAGGGGTGGGGCGAACTCTGAGCTGGGGTGTTGTGATCCAGTCCTTGTCATATTCTGAGGATGGCCTGGATCAGGATGCACTCCCTATGCCCAGCCCAGTTCTGCCTGCACCAGAACTGAGGATGTCCTGAGCCAGGGATTTCAGCCTGCACCTGGCCCAAGTCTGTTTCCCTTGGCACCTGACTTGTCAGATCAGAAGTCTGGCTCTGACAGTGATCAGTCCTCAGTCAGGGAGAGGTCCAGAAAGGAGCTACACCTGAGATGCAGGCAGGCTAGAGTGAAGTACCAAGGCTCCCAGCTGATACCAATTAGCTGGGAGGCTTATAAGCAATCTTGTTGCAGCCCTCCAGTGTCAGTACAACTCTCATGTGAAGACTGACACCCTGCTCAACTTCAGACTGCCTCCTAGACCCTGACCTGCCTACTGTGACCCTGACTTCTCTGCCAACCCTGATGATGCCCCATAGACACCCTTTGGATCAGACGCTTGCTCGGACTATTGGTAAACAGACCTCATCTTGCCTTTTGGATTTGATATCTGGACTCTCCTTGAACAGTGTTAGGGAGTAAGTCTTTGCCCCTAACTAGGTTGTATGGCACATTGTACCTTGCTGTAAAAACTGTATTTCTGCTTAAAGATTCTGTAACTAGGGAACACAGGTGTTGGCTGTTCTCTCAGTTATCCAAGAGCCCTGTGTATAAGAAAGACACTAGCCAACACACCTTCAGTTTTTATGCTCACTAGCCATAGTGCTCACTTGGTAGGCTGCTACGTTTGTTGGAAGTCTTCGTGCTTGCTGGAAGCCATCGTACTTGCTGAATGCTGTTTATGCAGATTATAGGATTGTGCTGAGGGCTACACTGTTGACTGCTGCCTGGACACCCTCAGCAACTACTCCACAAAGAACTGACTATGGGGTAAGACTTTGACTGAAGAGAGTAAAAGCTACTTTATTTCTTTGCTACTGTGCTTACTCATCAGCTCAGCCAGAGACTCTCTGCTTATCCATTTTGCTGAGCAGTTCAACTGCTGAGTTACAGACTTGTATATATTGGACTGAATGCCACAGTGAATCTAACTGCGTGCTTTACAGAGACTTTATCTAATTTGTGTTGTTGTTCTCCTGTCCATATTTGAGCCATCCTTCACTCCTTGAATAAACTGTTTTGTTTTGCGCTAAACAAACTTGTTGTGCCTGCATTGACTGGGGAAATTCACACACACCAGGTGCATACTCCCTCGGGGCACTTCGCTGGAATACACCAACAAATAGATTACACCACTGTGCAGCGACCATGCCCACTCGGGTGGGTCAGCATGCATGCCAACAGAAAGGGCTCTGAGTGCTTACTTTGGCATGCATGCCATTGGTTCGCCACCACTTCCCTATGGTGATCCGTTCTGAGGACCATTCAATCATAGGGCAGGATAGAAATCTTTGAAATAATTAAAAATCTTAATTAAGATACAAATGACATTATGAAACTGGAGACTGTCTTGCTTCTTCAACAATCACCAAGATGAGTCCATCACAGCAAAGGTAGAGGAAGCACTAGTTTGGTGAAGAAAGACTTTTGTCTGTTAGGCTTCTCTTGCCATTGTCACGTGGCAGTGGCTCCACTTCTCCCTGGCTTGTTTCCACTCCAGCATCTCAGTATTAATACTACAGAACTTTAAGAATTAGTCCAGGGGTGCCCAAACTTTTCAGGCTGTGGCCCTGTCACATGGTTCAGTGGACCAGTCATGTAGTTCAGCGGGCTGGTCATGTGTTTCCTCTACCGAAAGTGGAAGTCCTTGCAATCTGTTTCGCAACAGGAGGAGATAGATTTTATGTTGCCATTTTCTCTGCTTAAACCAGGGGTGTCCAAACTATGGCCTGCAGGCTGGATTTGGCCCTCAAAGCTAATTCATCCAGCCCATGCCACCCTCGGCACTCCCAGAAGTGAAAGAAAAATGTGCCCATGCAAGGACATTTTATTTCAACTTCTAGGAGCGCCAAGGATTGGGTGGGCCAGATGAATTGGTGTTGGGGGCCAGATCCAGCCCACAGGCTGTAGTTTGTCCACCCCTGAATTAGTCCCTCCAATTGTTTCCTTTTTTTTTATCCTGTAACTCCATCCTTGTTCTTCCTCCTCCAGTTTTTCAGATGATGAGCCTTTAGGCAGGAACCATCTTGTTTTGTGGGCCAGGCATAAACTGCTCAGGAAAACTTTTCATCCGAGGAGGAGCACATTAAAAAATGTTTCCAGGAACAGTAGTTGGCTGGATAGCCCAGTGAGCCAGTCACCAGCGTGCAGAGGAGCCAGAGGCTGGAAATCTAGTTTCCTGCTGTGTGCTCCAGTAGCCTGTGCAGTCTTGAGCAAGATCCACAATCTTTAAGCAGCCCTTGTAGAATGAAATGCTAAACTACTTTTGAGTGCTTTCTACCTTTTAAAAAAACTCTGGAAAGGATCATCACAAGTTGGAATTAATTTGGCTGTATGTTGTATTAATAATAAAAGGGCCTTAGACTGCGGTGGCTTAGTGGTTAAGATGCTGAACTTGATGACAGGAAGGTTGGCAGGTCAGCAGTTCGAGACCCAACTGCTCCATGACAGAATGAGCTCCCATCTCTGTCCCAGCTCCTGCCAACGTAGCAGTTCGAAAGCAAGAAATTACAAGTAGATAAAGAGGTACTACTTTGGTGGGAAGATAACAGTGTTCCGTGTGCTCTGGTGTCTAGTCATGCCTGCCACATGACCACAGAAGCATGTGCAGATGCTGAGAGCACTGGCTCTTTGGCTATAAATGGAGATGAGCACTGCACCCTAGAGTCGGATACAACTGGCTTTCGAGCTAGGGAGACCTTAACCTTACCATAATAATCATGATAAAGATTTGATCTGAAGCATCTGCAAACTTTCTGTACATTTGGTGGGTTCGTGTTTCTCTTATCTCAAGCGAGAGATGGTTCTTTTTCATTACTTTTCATTTTATACTGGAAAAACTGTAGACTTAGAGAAGAACTCTATTATATCAGGACTTTTAATACTAGAGAAAAACAAAATGTAAATCAGAGCACTTGGATAATATGATTTGTCTTCCTGTTTTATTGCTCTAGGAGATGCTCCTTTTGCTCAAAACATGTAATTTCACAAAGGCAATCATGCTTCATTAAAAAGGGAAAGCTGATACAGCTACTCCACCACGTGGCTACAGTTGTCCCAATGATCCACATTATTTCATAACAAAGGTATTCAGACTATGCCGCCAGTGGAGAACTCTGTCTTATTCGGGTGAGACAGTCTGCTCAGAGAGACCAATTTCCCCATGTTCCTGCAAGACTGTGCATAACAAAACACCCACCCAAAAACATACTCTTTACATTAACTTAAGAAGATATACAGCTCTTAAAATCCAGATGGCACAGTCTGTTATTAACAGAAAAATTTTATGACATGGCCCAATCATCACACTAAGAAGGATTTTGCCCCACTGTGCTTGTTTAAGCCACCTGGTTGTATTATACTAAAATTATTCTGAGACCTGCCTATGAAGTGAGTTTGCTGAGTGATGGTGTCCCAGTCTCAGTGCAGGTTTTCTTATGAAGCTTGGAGTCAACATGCAGGTGTGGTCAGGCCCAAACAGTGTTGAATGGTGACCCCCTCTGCCATCAGTTGTAAAGAATTTGAAAGACCTAGTGATAATGGAAGAATGGAGCCTAGACATCTGAGATCCAGTGTAGGTGGGACAATAGGGGAAAGGGCAATGGAATGGAAGCAGGAGTAAACAAAGGAAGAACATGTGTTTTTGTCAGGCATTTTACAGTGGGGTGTTTGGTGGCCATATGCATGCATGCATCTATATATACTGTACATGTATTCTGCTATCAATATTCTCAACTTAAACATCTATATTCTAGAAAACTGTGTGAGAAAGCACAAACATTAAGAATTCCAGTGTTGGGCTATACAGATTAATGATTTTAAAAGTCACTACCAAAATTCAGGCAGAGATTTTACCAAGAATAGGAAGCAAAAGAAAAAGAATATTCATGGAAGATAGGAGTTGCTGCACTGGATGGACCATCCAGGACGGTCATTCCCTGTAGAACAGGGGTTCCCAAACTTTTCAAGCCGGGGCCAGTTCACACTCTCTCAGTCAGCTTCAAGGGGTCCCAGCATGATGGGGGTGGCCATTTTGTCCCAACAGCTTCAAAGGGATGGCCATTTTGTTTCTCAAATGCCCTTGGAGGGGTGGGAGACCACATGAAATGGCAATGTGGGCTGGATCCAGCCCGCAGGCCTTGGGTTGGGAATCCCTGCTATAGAATGTCATTTGGAGGTCATTAATAGTCAGATTTCTTAGCTTACTATTTAGTTCCTAGAAGAAAAGACTACCCTAGGGCAGGATTTTAGTGTGGTTGGATTATTATAACACCAGCTATAACTCTATTAAAGGTTTTTTCCTTCTTGAAGAGATTACAGAAGCAAAATACAATTGGTTCAGAATAGACACATTATTCCAACATACTACAACCTTCGCGTTTATTTTTGATAACTTTGTAGTTTTTACTTTGTACGGTTTTCCCCATCGTACAAGAATCTCACAATTTCTTGTTTACCAAACTTTTTAGAAACTACATTCATTACTTCCTCAATGGATGCCAAATAAAAACTCACCATTTTGCATGTTAGTTGCCTTATTCAATCATAACTGCTCTTCCAAATCCCCTTACCCCTTTTTTGTGGTAGGCAGTTAAATAAAGAAGAATACTGTATTAATATGTCTCATGGAATTCATCTAATACCGGTCGATAGCAGCTGGTTCACCTTGTACCGCAACCAATGACAGGCTGAGCCTCAAGGAAAGAGGGATAGTCATACAAAACCAGGCATTCACATAGAAAATAAATCCAACAACTTCCATTCTTTTTATAGTGACGTGCATGGGTTGACAAGATCCTCAAAGTGTCTCCTATGGTCTAACTTGAGTGGGGAGTAAAAGAGCTACTGGGGATGTTGTCACTGGGGGCCTCTGTAACAACAGAGAGAAAATTGCTGCTTTTGCCTGATCTCAGACTCTACACCAAAAACCTTGCAATTAAACCAGAGGTGCCCAAACTATGGCCCACAGGCCAGATCTGGCCCCCAATGCCAATTAATCCAGCCTGCACCACCCTCACTACTCCTGGAAGTGGAAATAAAATGTGCCTGGGCATGTGTAAAATGCTGCCGTAAATACATTCTGTGCATGCATGGGGTGCGTTTTACTTTTGCTTCCGGTGTGAGGAATGACATGATCGGCCCAATCAGCTGTCCAGGAGGGGGAGCATGGTCAGGCCCATAGCCCGAAAAGTTTGAGCACCTCTGAATTAAACTATCAAAAGGTAAATAACCATTTTAGATATGAGACAGAAATCCATAGCAATAAAAAATAATTATTCAACTCATTTTTTGAGTTAAAAACTGCTATCAAAAGAGAGGCTTACTGGGTGGAGCTGACTGCCCTATCATGGGGGAATGAGTCAGTGAAATGGCCACAAGATGACTTAGAGCCAATGTAGAAGGTACCTTCTTCTTTTGTGTCTAGGCCAGATGTGAAACTTCCAAAATGAAGCTACCTTTTGGTGAATTCATTCCATAGTTCATTTTGCTTGACCTAGTGTGAGAAAGTTTAGCTGGCAAAACAAGGTGTCTGTTGCCCAGGGTATGGCGACCTTCCAGTCATCAAGTTTAGCATCTTAACCACTAAGCCACCACAGTCTTCCAGTGACTAGCAGCATCCAATTGAGGGATTTTACAGGTGGGCTACTGCTCCCTCCTGGCAATTCTGTTTCTTCCTTGCTGGAAGACTCCTTGGGCAAGGCCATGACAAAGATGGTTGGCATAAGTCAAAAGCAACTGGTGGCACATCACAACAAAGTTACTGTTTCAGAAGAACTGGGTGAAATATCAAAGCAATATCAACCTTTTGCTTTGTGTCACCTCATCTGCATGTTTACAATGTCACCAGAGATGGCTGAAGTTCTGCCAGTTTTTCTACTGCAAGCGGTGGGATTTCTCCGGTGTTTATCTGCTAAATGCGTCACATTACATCAGGAGGGAAACCTGATCATAAGGCTGTCAGCTGGTGCTCAGGGCAATGAGTTCATGGGCTTTTTTTAAAATGACACTTTGCAAGGGCATCAGATGAATATGTCTTACAGTCTTTGGAGGGAAAGTGGTTTGATTCTGACCGAGATGCTTCACGCTGGAAAGTACCATGGTTCTTGAACTTGCATAGTAGGAGCTAAGAATAATCCTGAGTACAGTGGAACCTCATATAACAAATGCATCATACAACGAAAAAATCGTACAATGAAGAGAATTTGGGGGGAAAAGTTACATCGTATAACAAAAATCTCTATGGAATGCACCGTAAAATGAATATTTTTCTTCGTACAATTTTCCCCATAGAGATTTTCATTGTACGATTGCATCCATGGGGATTTTCATACAAGGAAAAAAGTTGTATAAACAAGTGCCTTGTGGAACCAATTATTTTCATTATACGTTTCCTTTGAGAGGGACTGAGGTGGCTTCGTGGTGTAAAAATAATACCCCTCAATCATCCCTTTATCATAGGACTCATTCCACCTTCCAGAGACCTGTACCCCTTCCAGAAGCCCACATAAAACTTTGTGCTGCTTCAGAGTACCTGTGGTCCTGCTTCAGGCTAGAGAAATCTATGATAGCTTTCAATCACTGATTGTTTGTGCTTACAAACCAGCCAGATCAGATAGGACACACAGTGTGAATTAATTATAGTGTTGCTAATAATGAAATAAAGGAACTGGATTTCTCCCACCAACTTAAGCTCTATAAGTAAATACAACATCTTCTGGTTCCATTGAGGCTTATTTAGATGAAAATACAGTATAGAAAAGTTCAGGATCCGGTACAAAATAGAAAAAAAGGAACATTTTTATTTGCTCCTTTCCCAGAATAAAACAAGAAAAGCTTATCTAACTATATTTCGCTGGCCTGGCCTAGCCAGCTAACACATTTAACTACATATTGCCATTTACTCACAAGCATGCTATTTCTTGTTCAGCATCTTGGCAATCAGAGTCATCGCAGTGGCTATCATGGCTTTTCTCTCCCACATTCCAATATAAGAAACCCCCTCTTCTTTCACTCATCCCTCCTCTTCCTGGGTTTTAGCCAATTATAGCAACAGCATACAATGTCTATAATTCTTAGTTCCACTCTCACAGTTTTCAGCCTGTTATGACTACATTCAAAGAAAACTAATCAGTACCTGCCTTGAAGGCCAAATTTCCAGGTTTCTCTAGCTCTGCCCAGGGAATTAAAAACTCAAAGAAACTACTTTACTCATTAAAAGCAAAAGTCTCTATTTTAATTCATAAATTAAAATAGTCAAGTTCAGCGTCTTAACCACCAAGTCACTGTAGTCCTTACTTGGCTGGGGACACCTGAAAACTGTGTAGTGTGTTTTCATGCTTTATCCCTCTCTGTGCATAAAATGTATCTATTTATAGCCAAATACAACACATGTAATAGATATGGATCAACTGAGCTGCCTCCTTGTATTTGGGGACTCTGCTTGGGATGTGAATAAGAAGATTATCATGTTGACCTTACTTTAAAATATATGACTCCACCACAGGAGAAAAAGTGACCAAGTAGCCAACTTTTATTTCCCCTAGCCATCCTATCAGGGCCGTAGCCACGATTCCAGATGGGGGTTGGTGGGTTTCAGGAGTGGCAACAATATCACACACACATATATAACATTGGCATCCTTGAGTGGGTTGGGTGGGGGCTGTTAGCTCAGGAGGGGTCTGCCCCCCCCAGCTCCCTCTGGCTACAACCCTGCTTGCTCCCCATCCCCTTTCCCTTTTATGTTTTAGACCAGTGGTTTTCAGAGATGCACTGCTGGATCAGGAGTCCACTAGTCACCTTCTGGTCTTTAGCTCTTTTGGCATACACAATCCCCATTGGCCCCAGGCCAGTACTGATGGATTAAAGTGGGATTTAATCCATTTAAGGACCATCACCCTTCCCTGTAGACTTTGCCACCCAAGATGAACCCTTACTGAGGTATCTTTTGGGGCTGGCCTTGCTCAGTGGTGGGCTCAAAAAAAATGACTACCACACTGTGGGCGTGGTATGGTGGACTTGGCCAGGGGGAAAGCCCTGTGTTGCACCTGAATTATGACTACTTTATTTCAAAACTTGGATGGCTGGGGCCAGCTGGAATTTCTGCTACCGGTTCTGGCGAACTGGGGCAAACCTGCTGATGTCCACCACTGGCCTTGCTGTTTGGAGAATCTTATACAAAGTAAGTGGTTGCCTCATTTGTCCTGAACGGTCTCTCCCCCCCCCCCAACTGTTCTGCTTGTCTACTTGAAAATAAATCAGTAAATATTACAAAGGCACTATATGTCTATAGCTCCCTCTCTCCCTGAGTGTATGTATATCAAAGAAACCTCATAACACTTTCCTTGCATCTCTCAGTGCCAAGGGAAGTTGGAACTATTTAACAATATTTTCATTGCAAATTGAAGTTCTTTACTGTTAGTAATAACCTTTCTGGTTGAAGGAAATGAGCTTCCTAAGCCTTGCTGATGATAAAATAAATGATCCTTCCATTTATTAACGTTTTATAGGTGGGTTTTTGCTGAGACATCAGAGTTCATAGATTCTTTGTCCATTCAAAAGCTTGGACAAATGCCAAGCTTATGCAAACCATCGTAGCAGCAACAGCTTTAAATCTGCTTTGGGATATCTGAACGATGCTATCTTACTTTAGTCTCTCCAAAACCAATTTCACTTATTATGAGCTATATGCAATACTGCCTCACTAGGCAGATGAATGCATTTTAAAGTCAGTGTTGTAGCAGGTTAGAAATTGTACATGGAGCCATAGAAAAACAAAATCAGCTGAAAATGTGGTCCAGATGAAGCGCTGTACACTGTTTTATGAAAGAGAATAAGCCTTCTCACTTCAGTTATGGATATTTTTTTGCTAAAATATTTGTGTTAAAATTTGACAGTCACCAGTTGATTTTGATATATTTTCTGTTGTTTCTTTCTGTCTGGGTAAGAGGTAAAGGTCAAAAGCCAGTTGTATCCGACTCTAGGGTTCAGTGCTCATCTCTATTTACAGCCAAAGAGCCATGCTGTCTGTGTCTTCAGAAATGTCTGTGGTCATGTAGCAGGCATCAGACACCGGAGAGCATGGAACACTGTTTACCTTCCTACCAAAGTGGTACCTATTTATCTACTTGCAATGTCTTGCTTTCAAACTGCTAGGTTGGCAGGAGATTGGACAGAGATGGGACCTCACTCCATCATGGAGCACTTGGATCTCTAACTGCTGACCTTTCAGTCATCAGGTTCAGTGTCTTAACCATAAAGCCACTGTAGTCCCTGTCGGGAGGAAGCCTTCCTACTGTTATATGCCTGTAGATTTTATTTAGTTGCTACAATAAATTAATGTAAGGAGAAGTGGGCAACTTTCAATGGTTAAATGCTGCCTATTATCACTTTTGGATTTTGGAAGGTTGCATCTGGCTATGCAATATTTTTTTTATTTTAAAGTGTTTTTTTAAGTGAAAAGGGCCCATAAGCAAACAAGCAAGCAAGCAAACACATATCGGAATGGGGCACAAGAGTGCTGAGACTGCCAAAATATGACAAAATTGCCTTCCAACCCCTTAAAAGGCACAAGGGAAGGGTTTTTTTTTAAATGAAAGTTCATGGTTTACCACAGCTGGGTCCAATGTTTTACATAGGGACCATGGTCCACACTTTGTTCAGTCCTGGTCTGGAGTGATCCCAGCCTTCAGCATTTTAACTTAACAGACTTATCACCCGAACAATGTTAATATTGGATGAGTTTAAGGTAAAGGTTTCCCTTGCTCGAAAGTCAGTATTTTCCAACTCTAGGGGTCAGTGCTTATCTCTGTTTCTAAGCCGAAGAGCCAGCGCTGTCTGCTTCTGCAGACGTTTCCATGGTCAGGTGGCAGGCATGACTAGACACCGGAGCGCATGGAACGCTGTTTCCTTCCCACCGAAGTGGTCCCTATTTATCTACTTGCAATTTCTTGCTTTCGAACTGCTAGGTTGGCAGGAGCTGGGACAGAGACAGGAGCCCATTCTGTCCTGCAGTACTCGGGAATCGAACTGCTGACCCTCCACCTCCCAGTCAGTGCCTTAGTGACTTGAGTTTATTTTGCATATATTTAGTCTTTTTAAAAACATGGAGCACTGAGATGCAGAAATGATCTGTTCAGAAGACCAGTAGGCTGGTCTCATTCAAAATTTCTTCTTGTTGGTGGCAGTATGGAATTCATTGGGCTCAAGAAATAACCCACAATAAAAGAATTTTATTTCATCTCACTTTATTTTAATTTTATTCCAGCTTGTGTTTTCTCTCTGAGTGTTTTTATGGAGCAGATTTGATTGTGTTGTGTTGTGTGTGTGTGTGTGTGTGTGTGTGTGTGTGTGTGTGTGTGTGTGTGTGTGTGTGTGTGTGTGTGTGTGTGTGTGTGTGTGTGTGTGTGTGTGTGTGCGCGCGTGCGTGCACACACACACACACAAATGCACATGCATGCACACATGTACGCCTTTAAATACAGTATCTATCTATACTGTACTCTATAACACATTGGAATTCAGAGTGGTCTTAAAATGTAGCCGGTTGTTAGAATATGAATTGAAGTGTCATCATCTGAGTGCAAGAATTTTTTCAACCTTGAAAATAATAGAAAAGAGTTAGAATGTGAACAGAAATTGAGATTTTGCTGATTGCTTTATACAGTATATGACTTCAAAGCTGTTCCCTCTGTTTTAGCAGATAGGATCTTGCAAATACATAATGTAGCATGGGCTGTGGAAGAGTCAGATTTACACTGCAAGATGACCAAGTCAGGCGGTATTAACTGCAGCAACGTGTATTTGACAAAAGGTTCAGAGGTTATGAAGTGTAGGTAAGAAAACCATTTCAGCCAGAGGTCAAATCTAGTCTCTGGGGGGGGGGGGGGTTTGAGAGGGAAGCTGCATTCTAGTGGTGGATGGTTTCCACAATGTTCTCTCTATTAAAAGATAGAGCTCTGTGGGGCAATCTGACCATTTAATGATGTACGTTGAACAGGGCTTTTTATGATGATAATGATGCCCATGTGTATAATGCTACCCCTTCCATTATTTGCAGGCTATAGAAGGATAGGCATTCAAATGCCTTATTATGCTTTCCCACGTACAGTACATGCCGTACTTCTTTCCCTACTTGAGTCTCCATCTAGTGGTATTGAACAAAATTAATTCATAGGAAAAAAACGAGAGAAAGAAAAGGAAGTTTCCTTTGTTATGCTGAGCATTACACTTATTCGCTAGGCTAGGTGAATGGCTCTCCATGCTATGAATGGTTGTAGAAGAAAAATCCTTGCCACCACCATGAATGTTGACTATTATATTATATATCCATGGCAACATTTTAAAATAGCAGCTCACAACATTGTGCTATTATTCATTCTTGTATTGCTTTAGAGGCTGATAGCAAAACCTTTTTTTATGTTTGATACCGCCACAGACATTGAAGGTACCATAGATCTTGGCACTAGAAGCCATGAAGTTAGGTGGTACTGGAGAATGTACTTATGGAAGGAGATCTTCCGATTAAAAGGCAACAGTAGAGGTCAATACAGAATAACCCAAGAGTTTTCATACTGCGCAGTGGGCCATTTTGGGGTGTTAGGCTTCTAAACTGAAACATAATGTTTTGGTGAAGGAAAACTCTGTAGCATACAGAGCCAGAAATAGTTTTCCCCTAATGGCAAGGGTTTAACAGCATTTGCAGCATCATGACTGCTATGTTAACTAGAGATGGGGATTTTTACTTTTTCAGTTGTCAGAATGTTTCAGTAAGGAAGAACATGGAAGTCCAACCCCTAAGAAAAATACAGCCAAAGCAGTCCTAAACTTTCACCATTCTTAACACTGTCCATGAAAGTTGTAACACGGCAGGTAATTTATCCCAGGTGTTCGTCTTCTTTTCTCCTTCTATGACTGGCTGTAGGATCAACAACAAGAAGCAAAAGAGTTTTGCCTGATACTTGCCTAAGCCAACTGATATAAAGATGCACACTTGGAAAGAATTCTTCTTAGTTATGCAGATGGAACAAAAAGAAATAACAGCAAAGGGTTTAGTAAGTACAATATGAAATATTGTTGGAATATGAAGCTGAACAAGCTTTAAGATTAAGTTGGGAAATGACATTTGGAGGTAAATTTAAAGAAGAGGAATGGATTAGAAAAGTGGTGGCGAACCTGTGGCACGCGTGCCAGAGAGGGCACTCCCAGTGCTCTCTGTTGGCAAGCATGCCATCACTTCCTCCCTCTCCCCAGCACAGAGTTTGCCCTGCCCCTCTGTCTAAAAGGTTTGCCATCACTGGGTTAGAATATGGAAACAAATATTTATGAAAAATAGGTCAGTTAGAAATAAAGATAACTGCTACAAAACAATATAGAGCTGTTCTATGACTCTGGTGCATTTAAGTTACTATGATTTAAAGTATTCAAAAGACTGTTGGAGATGTAAAAAAAGAAGCTGGGGCATATTTTAATTTGTGGTGGGAGTGTATAAATGTGAAGAAAATATGGACAAAACTTTTTAAAAAATAAATCATATATTGTCTATCAAATTGGAGATGTGTCCTAAAATAGCATTGTTGATGGATTTCATAAACATGCAGATAGAGTGGAATAAGAAAGATATGATTGATATGTCTGTAACAGCTTAGAGACTGAATATTGTGAATAATGAAAAGTAGACTGGGAATTTGAATTGGATGAAATTGCCTGTGACTCTAGTGCAGTGGTGGCGAACCTATGGCACACGTGCCAGAAGTGGCATTCAGAGCCCTCTCTGTGGGCACCCGTGCAGTCACTCCAGCACAGAATTTGCACTGCCTCTCTGCCCAGCAGCCCAATGGGAGCACTTCCTCCCTCCCCCAGCACAGAGTTAAACCCACCCCTCTGCCCAGCGGCCCAATGAGAGCACTTCATCCCTCCCCACAGCACAGTTTGTCCCGCCCCTCTGCTCAGCAACCCAATGGGAGGGTTTCCTTTCCTCCCTGTTGCTGTGTTGGCACTTTGCAATAAATAAGTGGGTTTGGGGTTGCAGTTTGGGCACTTGGTCTCCAAAAGGTTCGCCATCACTTCTCTAGTGGATACAAATCTCTCCCCCATTCTGCCCTACACATATGGGAGATTTCTTAATTTGGTGGGATAGCATATGCTTTTCATGCAGAAAGTCCCAAATTCAATCCCCATCATCATCAGCAAAATCTAGGAAAGATTCCTGGCTGAAGCCCTGGATAGCTGCTGGTAGTCAGTACTGGAGTAGAGGGAATAGTGGACTAGACGGAAAGTTGCCTCTTTCTTCCTATGTGCTAGAACTCTTCCATTGGAGTATTATTGGATGGTCAAAAAGAGTAAGTGAATGATGCTGAGGTTTCCATCACATCACAGTGAGGACATCTGGAGGCAAATATCCTTCTCTGCCAATGCAGAAGGAAGTCAACTACATCCCGTAATCCCACTCAACCCAACCTCACAATGCCTCCCCGGGACTGCAATTTTATTTTATTTTTAATCCTATTCCTCAAGTTAACAAAAAGTTCATCTATAAATACTAAGGTTATTTATATTATATTTAATATTTCCTTTCAGTGCTGCTTCTTGAAACTCGTCTTCAGGCAAGAGCAATAATATTTTTATTTTTAAAGTTTTATTTATAACATAAACCAATACAAAATAAACACATAATAACAAATTATTATATAAACTGAGTGCCCCTTACCTTTGGGACTTTGATTAACTCATTTTTTCATGTGCTGGCAGCTGGCCTTTCCCCTTCAAAAGAGCAATTTCTATAAAATCTCCCCAAATATCTTTAAATCTATTCACTGTCAACAGCCTTTTTTTACAAAAAAAAAAACCTAAACACACATCAATTTGTCATTAATAGCTATATTCCAGCGGTACACAGAAAGAGCCTCCATGAAGATTGTGGTATTTTTGAACTACAGTTGGGTGTACCCCGGACAATGGCAGCCTTTTTGTGCTGTCTTATCTTTCTCACACTAGGTCAGGCGAAAAGAACTACAGAATGAATTCACCAAAGATGGCTTCATTCTGGCAGTTTAATGTCTGACTTAGACACTCTTAATCCTTACATTTTAAAAAAAATCATTTCCTTCCCTAAACACTTCTATTCTTCTTCTGTAATTTCCCTGTCTATTTACCATGTTGTTTTCAAACTCTGTTGTTGATCTTCTGTCTCTACCAAAATCTGTTAAGTTTTACTTACTAATTCCTTCCCTTTTTAAATTTTCTTCATCAGCAATGATATAGAAAGGTCACACCCAACAAAATAATGGGGTGTAGCTCATAAATAGTTCAAATGTACATTATAAAATTGCAAAAAAATAATAATAGACTTGTAAATGTTTACATACTGTACCTGTGACATTTCTAAATATAGAGCCATTTTTATTAGGGGAAGGGGGTGTACAAAGAGCCTCCTTGAAAATTGTGGTATTTTTGAACCACATTTGGGCACACTCACTCCAGTCCAGTTGCAATTGATACTCTCTCTTTCCACATGGTATGGGATAGCATTCCTTATTGTTTTACATCCATCATGGGATATTTTTAGGGCCATGTTCAAGCTTCCTTAGATGGGAATCAAAACCACAACATCATGTCACACACCACAAGTATCATTTTTACTCACTGCCATTCAGATGCCACGCAAGTCATGCATTATTATATTTGCCAAATATTAAGCTGGTACATGCTGCCCATGGAGATTTAGCATGGTTACTCACATCTTAGTTCAACAGTATGAAACTAAACACTTGTATTTATGCTCCCTTTTTGTTCCTCACACTGTTCTACACAGTCTTCTCTGTTGATCCCAAAGAGTAGGGAAGATACTGGCACCGTGGGCCAGATCTGGCCAGTGGCACCAATTAATCTGCCCCATGCTGCCCACCCCACTTCCAGAAACAGAAGTAAAATGTGCATGCGCATAATGCTGCTGTAAATGAACCATGGCTGCTGTAAACATGTTTACGACAGCTGTGGGTTATTTACGGCAGTGTTATGTACACGTGTGGTTTACTTCTGCATCTGGGTGGGAGGAACCCAGTTTTGGCACCCCTGCTGTAACAACTTCTTACATGACTAGGCCAGACATGAAAGCACCTTTTTGTGAGTCCATTCTGCAGTTCCTTTGGCCTGACCTAGTGTGAGATTAGCCAGCAATAAAAGGTTAATGTTACCAGGGCATGCCTGATTATGATTCAAAAATAACACTATACTGTATTCAAGGAGGCTCTTTCTGAGTACCTGTATCATGAAAACTGTCCTGAGAATATAATGCAGTGGCCTTTCATCTGCCTTCCACATCACAGCATGACACCCTTACCACTGATCCAGTTTTGTGCATCACTTTCTGGTCCTGAGCCCTTTTGGCATGCAAAGTCCTCCTCAGCCCCTGGCCAGTATTGATGAAGCTGCTGCCCTCCATCAAAATGGATTCAAGTGGGATTTAATTCACCTGGGGACCATCCCCCTTCCCTGTGGACATTGCACCCAAGGCCATTATTCCTCAGGATTGTCAGGTTAGTTAACCGCACCTAACACTCGACATTGAGTTGCTGGCAGTATGGTCTACTCTATTACCATAGCAGGAAACCTGGCCAGATGATGGCTGATGATATTAAACAACAGGTAGGAGGGATTGAAAACAATGGTGAGAGGAAAGGGGGAAAGGGCAATATAAAATGAAGAGAACACTGAGAAAACATGAAGGAAACGTAAATAACAATAGATGAGGGAACAAGAAACAGATGATAAAAGAAAAAGAACCCAGATTTTTATTTTCAATCTCCTCTTTCCTTTTTCTGCTTCATCTCTACCCACTATATTTATTACAGTTCCTGCTTGTTTTCCAGACAAGGTTTTCATCATATCATTATCGTGCTTTGTATACTCAGTTTTGCATCGCAGATTTCAGAAAACAATCCTCCCTTATTTTTGCTGCTGCCACTTCCATCCTTTTTTCTCATCAGGCGGTATCAATTAAGCATTAGGAGAAGATGTAATAGTTACAGAGTGCTTGAAATCCTGTTGTGCAGTTACCTTAGAGGTAAATTGTTGTACTGTAAGAAATCTCTGTAGACTATCTGTTGGGACACTTGAGTCATGCAACTCAGCATGTCTATGGTTAATTCTTAACTTATAGCAATTGGTTTCCAAGCATTTATGCTTTGTACATAACTGCAACAGAATTTCAGGCTGCACCTTCTAACTGATAGCAGGAGCTGCTCTCCTTCTGAAAACATTCTCCAAAGTATAATTGAGTAACTAGTGTGGTGTGGTGGAGTGATGGAGTAGAACTCTGGAGACTAGAATTTGAATCCCTATCTAGGAAAACTCACTTGGAGTAGAAGCGAAACTAGTCAAATTGCTCCTTAAATATTTTTCTTATTTTGTAAGCCCTATTAAAATTTGCTATACGTCAGCTCCAGCTTGACAGTACATAACTAAATATAATTAGTAAAGTTAAAGGTTGTCCTTGCTCAAAAGCTAGTCATATCCAACTCTAGGGTTCAGTGCTCATCTCCATTTACAACCAAAGAGCCAATGCTGTCTGTGTCTGCAGACATTTCCGTGGACATGTGGCAGGCATGACTAGACACCAGAGCGCACGGAACGCTGTTTACCTTCCCACTGAAGTGGTACCTATTTATCTACTTGCAGTTTCTTGCTTTTGAACTGCTAGGTTGGCAGGAGCTGGGACAGAGACAGGAGTTCACTCTGTCGTGTGCAGTACTCAGGTCTTGAACTGCTGAAGTGCCAATCTTCCAGTCATCAAGTTCAGTGTCTTAACCACTAACCACCGCAGTCCCAAAATATAATTACATCTTACAAAAAGAATGCTTAGTTTCCATTCAAAGACAATGTATATCTAGCCTGCCTTTTCTTTTTCTTCCTTATCTTTTTTCTTTTTCTTTCTTTTTTTTTTGCAAGATGAAAAATGGTGAGGAAAAGTTATGAGTTTGTCTGAGCATCTTGTAAAATTGCATGAATGACAGAGACCTATTGCACTATAAAAGTTTCCTCTCACACACCCCACTATTCTAGTGTTAATTGGCAACTGCAGAAAACATGATTAAATTAGAGCAAGGGTTCCCAAACTTTTCATGCTGCGGGTCGGTCATCTGGTTCCTCCCGCCATAAAACATGTTAGCGGCTGTCATAAATGCACTTATGACGGTTGTGGGTGCATTTATGACAGCATTTGCACATGCATGGGCATGTTTTACGTCTGCTTCCAGTAGTGGCAAGGGTGGCACAGGCTGGATTATTTGGTGCCAAGGGCCAGGTCTGGCCAACAGACATTAGTTTGGCCACCCCTGATTTAGAGTATCATAGTCATTTCCTCTTTTTGCCCTCCCAAAACATAACTACTGTAATTGAGATGGCTGGATGGTATTGTGGAGACAGTGGGCGCAGAGCTGAGCGAGTTGAGGGGGATGGTGGAGGACAGGAGTGCCTGGCGGATGGTGGTCCATGGGGTCGCAAAGGGTCGGAATCGACTGTGCGACTGAACAACAAAGTATGTGCCAGAAAGTGAAATACAGCATCTTGATCTGCATTCAATATGCCTTTGTAGACTGTGCAGTAATAAAAGGATCTCCATAAATAAAACAGTTGTTTCTGAGGAAGAAAATGTTTGGCAGAGGAGAGAGGGGCAGAAAATACCGAAATACCGAATGTCTATTCTTGGAACAAAATTCTAGTGACAGATTGGATGCCAGAACTTAGCTTATCTAAACATTTTAAACAACCAGGGTTGTTGTTTTTTGGGGGGGGAGGGGGGACCTATTCAAATTGAGAGCACCATAATTTCCTTTTACTCACAAATGAACTGCATTTTCGTAACTCCAATCCTAGCAAGACCTAAGTGGTACCTATTACAAGAATAAGCAAGGCTTTGCTATAAACCAGTGGTCCTCAATGAGTTTTTTCTACGTACCACTTCAAGAAAGACCTCAAACTTGCGTACCCCTTATTGCAGGAACATTAAATAAAAAATGAAATCATGTGTATTTTATATTTATTATCATCAAAAGACATTCTAATGACAGAACACGTGTTTCATTAATGTGACAAATGTGCACGTTGACAATGACGAGCAAACAGGCAGGAACGGGGGCGGCCGCAATCAGGTGACGCGAGACGCGGGAGGCGCAGGAAAAACCGCCACCGCGGGAGAAAGCGCTTGATGCATACGCTTGACTTACCTACTGATCGTTTAATTAAATTGAATAATTTTTTGGCAATTGTTATTGAATTATTGTTTTTTAAGGATTTAATATTTTAGTTAAGAGATTGCTGCGCGTACCCCTTGATGCAATCTCGCGTACCCCTGGGGGTACGCGTACCACTAATTGGGAACCACTGCTATAAACTCTTAACTCACTTCAGATAGCAAAACCACAATCACTTGATAGCACGGCCCACTGAAAAAAAAAAAAAAAGAACTCTGTCAGTTCATTGTCTTGTCATCAAAATGTATTGTTCAGGAATAAATTAACCTATACACATATGCCTGAATATAAGCTCAATTGAACATAGCGGTACATACTTCTAAATAATATTACAAATTAATCCCCTTCATGTTTACTCAAAAGTTTCTCTGTGGGCAATAGAACTTAATGTTCATCAACTGTACTGTACTATAATAAACAAACAAAGACACTGAGCTTGATGACCAGAAGGTGGGACCAGTTCAAGACCGGAGTACTGCGTGATGGAGTAAGCTCCCATTGTCTGCCAACCTAGCAATTTGAAAGCAAGAAATTGCAAGTAGATAAATAGGTATCACTTTGGCAGGATGGGTAACAGTGTTCCATGCACTTCTAGTCATGCCTTTTTCTTTTGTGTCTAAGCCAGATGTGAAACTGCTAAAACGAAGCCACCTTTTGATGAGTTCAGTCTGCAGTTCCTTTTGCCTGACCTAGTGTGAGATTAGCCGGCACCAGGTGACCGTAGCCCAGGGTATGCTCAATTGTGGTTCAAAAATACCACAATCTTCAAGGAGGCTCTTTCTGTGTACATGACCAACAGGACAGTAGCCAGTGGGGCAGAGGGGTGGGGGGAACCCTCCTGAGCGAACAGCCTGCACCCCCCCCCCCAACCTGGGATGCCAATATGTGAGTGTGACATTGTTGCCCCTCCTGAAAATGTTTGTCCCTCCTAAAAAAAATGTGTGCCCCCCCCCCCAATCTAGAATCCTGACTACAGCTATAATGACCAGTGAAAAGTCTGCGGACTCAGTCAGTGTTGGCTCTTGGGCTGTAAACGGATATGAGCACCACCCCTTAGGGGCGGATATGCCTGGCTTTCGCGCAAGGGAGACCTTTAACTACGTATAATGCCTTTCCAAAACCTCAGATGTTGTGATGGGGAACGTTGAGTCATGTGGATCAGATCTGAGAAAAAGAGATGAATGGGAACCATGCATGCCTACGTCCTTTTCTGCCCCGAATCATTCTGCGATATGCGTATGACTTTTGTCTGATATCACAGCTTGTGTACGGTGGAAAACTAAATACAGTCAAACCTCAGATAACACTAAAACCTGGTTCCACAAGTCTTGATGTTATATGATTTTTAGTGTTATCCGATGCATGTTAAAATCCTATGGGAGCCATAGAGATACATTGTAACCACACAGGCTTTAGCGGTTGTTATCTGAAGCATCCCATAGGATCTTAATGTTATCCGATGCAATTCTTCCCCCCAGATTCCTTAATGTTATGCGATTTTCGTGTTATTCGATACTAATGTTATATGAGGTATTACTGTAGCTATAGTTGAGAGGCAGCAGAAGTTTTACCAGAAGAACTGGGGGTGGGGGGCACCCATCATCCACCCCTTCTGCACGTCAATGAAATCTCCCCTCTCCAATAAGCTCACGCTCTCCTTGGCTTCGAAAGCCAGCCGTGCCCCGCTCTAGGGGGCGCTGCTCATCTCCGTTTAGGGACAAAGAGCCAGCGCTGTCGGCGTCCGCTGACGTTTCCGCGGTCACGTGGCAGGCAGGACTAGACGCCGGGCCGCGCGCGGAAAGCTGTTACCTTCCCCGCCCAAGCGGTACCTACTCGTCTACTTGCAATTTATTGCTTTCAAACAGCGAGATTGGCAGGAGCTGGGAAAGGCGAGGTCGTGCGTGCGTCACTCCGTCGTGCAACACTGGGGGTCTCGAACTGCCGGTAGTCTTAACCAATAAGCCACCGCGGTCCCTTCCTGTCGAATAAACTTTTCTACCCCACCCCGGCAAGTGTCCCCACGTTTTCCTCATGAACAAGTGTTCAGCTCCGAATGGGAGCACGACAGTCCACCTTGCGTAATAAGCCCTGGTCGGCCACCGCGAGAGGCGGAGGAAAAGCCCGCCTGAGGCGCTTGGCGGGGCAGGGCAAAGCGGAATTGCCGCCGACGCCTGAGTTGCCTCCGTCTGGGCTTCCTCCCTCGCCAGCTGGTGGGAACCGCATTGGCGGGGGCGGCGCGCTGGGGCTACCGCCACGTCTCGTCTCCTTTTTCCCGCGCGGGGGTGGCTTGGCTTGCCCGGCTGGCTGGCTGTCGGTCGGCTTGGACGCAAGGCGGCGAAGCGGGCGCTGGAGTGCCTTGACGCGGCCGCCCCCGCCTTGGCTGATTCCGGAGGCGGCCTGGCGAGGTCGTTGCTGTCCTTTCTGAGGCGGGCAGCGGCGCAGAGGCCGGAGGAGAAGCGGAGGAAGGGACCTTCTTCCTTTCCCGGGCGCCTTCTCCGCCCGCAGGGGGAGAGACGCAGGAGCGGGCGGGTGAAAACTGCGGGCCAGGAGGGAGTGAATTTTGGGCGCTGCTGAGGGGGTCGAGGCGTGGGGGACACAAGTCCGCCGGGTCGAGTGTGGTGGTGGTGGTGGTGGTGGGCAGCTGAAGGTTTGGGGTTGCCGCCGCCTCTTGAGGCAACGAGGTTACCTGAGGCGACCGGGAGGCGCCTCTTTTCCAGGGCGGCGGGAGGAAAGGCAGAGGATGGCAGGCAGCCTCCGGGCTGGGTGACGGGGGGGACCCCACCACGCCGTGAGGGAAAGGGGCCATGTCTTTGCTGCGCCCGCAGCCTCCGCCCGTCCCCTCGGACAGCCTCCGGCCCGCGGTGGGCGACCAGCGCCTCTCGCAGGAGGACGGCCGCCGGGTGAGTGAGGAGGACTGCGCGGCTCCCCCGGAGCAGGAAGAGGGGGCGGCAGCGGCGGAGGAGGAGCAGCGGCGGCAGCAGCAGAAAGAGGAGGAGGAGGAAGAGAATTTGGAAGCGAAGGAAGGAGGGAAGGAAGTGGAGGAAGACCCCGAGAAATCTCCTCCGCAGCTGACGGAGTCAAGAAGGGCTTCTAGGGTAATGTAACTAGCGCCTGGTGTTGCCTAAACCGCAGGGGTGCCCAAACTTTTTGGGTTGCGGGCCAGTCACATGTTTCAGGGGTGCCCAAACAAACTACCCCCGTGGACCAGATCTGGCCCCCGACGCCAATTCATCTGACTCACACCACCCTCATCGTTCCGAGAAACGGAAATAAAATGCTCCCGTACGAGGGTGGTGTGGGCCGGATGAATTGGCATCAGGGGCCAGATCTGGCCAGCAGGCCATAGTTTGGGCACCCCTGCTTTAATTGAAAGCTCCCTGCATCTGTGGAGGCTTTGTTGAGTTCACAGGGAGACCCTTATGTCTGGTCCTTTTTGTATTTGTTTTAAAAAGCAGCTAAGGGTATATAGTATGTTACTGCAAATGAGGAAATTCAATCACCCTGATGTAATGTTTATAAACTATTTTGCATTTTTATTCTAAGAACTCTACCTCTATTGCAAGATAGCATCCAATTTAGAAAGGCTACAAATGGGGAAAAGAATGGGGAGGGTGGAGGAAAATAAGTATAAGAGCAGGACTTCCTTCTCTAGCTAAACAGGGTTGGGACTAGCTTACTCTCCTTGTTGCCAGGATGTTTCTTTCTAGAAAGCAAAGGAATAGAATCCCAGAGTGACCCTCAGGTCAGTGGTCTACAGTGTGCTGCTTTTTCTTTGATCCTTGTCCATCTCCCGTTTGCAGCAATGATCACATGTGTTTTTCCTTATTGTTATACATGTTATTTGTGCATGAAGCTTTTCCATTGAAATAATAGCTCCCATGATGTATTGCCTAGACTAGAGACATAACATATTAACATTTAATAAGGCCACACAAAGGGCAGGTGGTTTTGGCCATGTTCCTGAAACCACAAAAACTAGCGGATGGTACAGATTGCTTATGCTTAGTCTTAAGGATTGGTTTCTTCTTTACAGATGAATTCTAATAGGCTATATATGTTTTTAAAAAAACCTTTTTGTTAATTTATATTTGAATTGCCATAGTAAAATACAAAGGGATAGAAACTGTTATATGGCAGCACTCATGCCCATGTATAAACTGTGTAGTTTAACACTCAGTTGGGTTCTTAAGCTTCAGAAATCAATGCCAGGAAGGATTTTATTGAGCTTTGTGTGAAAGTGGGTTTCAAAGAGGTGCAGTTAAGCAGTGTTTTATGCACTGACTCCTTCAAAATCCTAAGCATACAGTACTTCCCACACTTCTTCAGATAAACATATGTGATGTAAATTTTTCTTATTCCTGATTTATCTATCCTGTTTATCTATGCAGAACTATATCCGATATGTTGGGTCCTGTTATTCCAAAGCAGATGTTACTATGACATAATCACATTTATAGGATAAATTCAGAAGTCAGTTCATCATAATTTGCATTGGTCCCTCTTAAATTAACTTCCAGCCAATTTCCTTCTCAGCTTTCTTTTTTGATAGAAAGGAGGAAACATCTATGCAAAATGGGAGTGGGGAGAGAGTATCTTGGAAATATTACTGAGCGTTTGTGTTATAGACCTGTCTGAGTGAGTCTTTTGCTGCTGTAGGAAATGTCTTTTTTAAAAAAAGCCCTTGAAGTTTACATGGAGTCTTTCTTCTTGTCATATTGATTTTCTGTGTTGAAAGTAGATGCTTTGGTTTTGTTTTAAGACTGAAAGGCATTTAAACATACCTTCTATGCCACCTAAAGTGAAACAGAGTCAAGAAAAGCTTCACTACTTTATTCTGCTGAATGTGTTAAGTCAGGGGTTCTCAATCTACAGTCCATGGCCAGACCCCAGCCTGTGGCACCATTTCATGTGACCTGCCAGCGGAAGCAGATGCGGGTGTATTTACAATAGCCGTAAATGTGACCATGGCTGTGGTAAATGTGCCATAAATGCATCCACGGCTGTGGTAAATGCACCGTAAATGTGCCCACGGCTATGGTAAATGCATTTATGACAGCCACAGATGGGTTTTATGGCAGCCTTTCGGCAGGGGGGAACCACCAGTCCAGCCCGTTCAGCTGTCTGAGGGGGTGTGGTCTGGCCCGCAGCATGAAAAGATTGAGAACCTCTATAAGTTATCCTCAGGATGATGAATTTTCAAGAGTGATTACAATTTAAATTCGTAGGGGGCAGCATAATGATTCTGGGATTCAAAGTGCAATAGATTGTCCAATGTCTGAACACACACACACACACACACACACACACACACACACACACACACACACACACACACACACACACACACACACACACACACACACACACACACACACACACACACACACAAAAGATGGGATGGAGTGCGCTCTGTGTGTGTGTGTGTGTGTGTGTGTGTGTGTGTGTGTGTGTGTGTGTGTGTGTGTGTGTGTGTGTGAGAAAGCCAGTTGAAAGAAGACAAAATACAGCATCATTTTTTCCAATTGTTCCAAATCAACAGGAATGTCATTATCAATAATCTTCATAAATTATTTCCTTGAGGAAATGTTATACTTGTGCAGTAGAGACCTAGATTGCCAGTTGTGCGGTGTGTTTTTTAAAAGTCAAACACATATTGAAACTTGGGAAATGTAATACAGTATACTGTTTTGATCATTTAAGTAGCATTTGAAATGTTGATTATTACTGACACATTTCTGATAGTTCAAGTTTACAAATGCAGCATAAAGACAGCCTCAGTGATATGTGATTTAGTTCCCACACATGTCTGAGTGAAGAAGTTAAAAGCAAATTGGAAGGAGAAAGGAATACCAGATTGGCAGCCCCTGTTCATGTCCCATTTTGCTTCCTGCCTGGAGAGGAAGTGGGAAGGACACAGCTTCATTTATAATGCAACAACAAAACAGAAGGCTCAGCATTTCCTCAGTAGAACTATTACTTGGAGTTCAGGCTTAAATTTCAAAATATATTTCTCTTGCTTCCAGACTATGGTTTCATGGAATTTTTGCAGCGAAAGTAGCAGTTTGTGGGATCAGCTGTGGAATGAGTGGGAATCCAGAATGCTTTGTTTTCAGGCTAGTGTTCCTCAGAAAAAGTCACTTCCACTCTAGGCACTGGTGCCAGGGGCTCAGAAGAGTGAAAAACTACAGAAACATGCTGGTGTTTTTGCTGCTTCTGCTGCTTCAAGAACCATCAAGGCAGTTCTAGTTTACAGCAACTCTTTTCACGGGTTTCTAGGAATCAAATACAGTACTCAGAAGTTGTTTACAGTCTCTCCTTTTAATGAATTTTTTGACATAGTAGCCATGTTAGTCTATGGTTCAGACATATCAGAAAATAAAAACAAAACAAAAACACTGTAGCACTTTAAAGACTTAACTGCAATATTTTTACTTTGAGCTTTCATGGATCAAGTCCACTTCTTCAGACAAGGAGTAAAATTTCAGGCACAGTTTACATACATCAGATGTAGAGGTCAAGATGTTACAAAGGAAGTGGGTTACCAAGCAACAAAGCAAAGAACAATCCACAAGCCTGGCAAGACAAACAGGGATATCAGTACAGCCTCCCACAGCTGGCATCAACAAAAGATCCATGGCTTGTTATTCAGATTAATTCTAAATGCCCTCTTTTCACTCTTAAAAGTGTGAAGTTGCCAAGCATATGCTAATGAGTTCAACCTCTTAGTAGTTCACCTTTTACTGTTTAACCTCTTACTTGTGCACATCCTGCTGTGCTCATGTTGTAAAAGAGAATACAGTGTTGCAAGAAAGTTAGTGAAGGTGGTATAATACACCAGAATATAATATAGCAATCTGTGTATCAAATTTGATAATGTCCCAGAAACCCTTGGCTAATAGTTAAGCCTCTGTGGTGGGTATCCAACAGATGGATGTATTTGATTTCTGTTGTCTCTCTTTGGATCCTAGTCTTGTAATTTCTATGTCCCAGAATTACAAACTTTTAATGAGTCTCTGAGCTGGCCCAGTGGGCCCACTTCTGCACAGCTTGCCTCTTCCTTCTGAGGCACATCAGGGAATCACACCCTTGACCAGCCTGAGCTACTCATCTGGCAACACATGTCCAGCATTAGAGAAAAAGACAAAACATTATTCCCTGGGTACTAAATATACAGCATTCAAAATCTAAACTTAGGTAAGGTAAAGGTCGCCTTTGCTCGAAAGCCAGTTGTATCCAACTCTAGGTTTCAGTGATCATCTTTGTTTATAGCCAAAGAGCCAGTGCTGTCTACATTTGTAGAGATTTCCGCGGACATATAGCAGGCATGATTAGACACCAGAGTGCACAAAACACTGTTTACCTTCCCACCGAAGTGGTACTTATTTAGTAAAAGTTTCCCTTGCTCAAAAGCCAATCGTATCCAACTCTAGGGGTCAGTGCTTATCTCTTTTTCAAAGCCAAAGAGCCAGGGCTGTCTGCTTCTGCAGATGTTTCTGTGGTCATGTGGCAGGCATGACTAGACACTGGAGCACACAGAATGTTGTTTATCTTCTCACCGAAGTGGTCCCAATTTATCTACTTGCAATTTCTTGCTTTCAAACTGCTAGGTTGGCAGGAGCTGGGACAAAGACAGGAGCTCATTCCATCCTGCAGTACTAAGGAATTGAACTGCTGACCTCCCACCTTCCAGTCAATGTCTTAGCCCAGTGTTTCCCAAATGCTGGTGTTTGGATTTCAATTTCCAGAAGCTTATGTCAATTCCCCAAAGCACTGATCAATCAATATACTGGCTTAGGCTTCTGGGAACTGTGGTCCAAACACCAGCATTTGGGAAACACTGTCTTAGCCACTTGAGCCACTGCTGTTTCCCATGGTACCTATTTAGTAAAGGTAAAGGTTTCCCTTGCTCGAAAGCCAGTCGTATCCAACTCTAGGGTTCAATAGTCCCTATTTATCTACTTGCAATTTCTTGCTTTCAAACTGCTAGGTTGGCAGGAGCTGGGACAAAGACGGGAGCTCACTCCATCATGCAGTATTCGGGTCTTGAACTGCTGACCTGCCAACCTTCTAGTCATCATGTTCAGTGTATTAACCACTAAGCCACCACAGTCCTTCTAAATTTAAATTTAGCAAGCACAAATTGACGGAAAGGCATGGCGAAAATGCTGAGAACATTGTTACAGAAAGAAGGAGTTGCCTTGCCATTGTGTGCTACTTGTTTGTGTTTAAAAGGCTATGTGAACATGCTCCCACACTTAGATAGTACAGAAGGAGGGGTACTCAGTGGGTTAGAATGTATTTTGAATGACTAAAACAAAATTCCCTAAAATTAGAACAGGACATAAAGCAGAGGCGTTCACTAACTACATTACAAGCACTGACGTTCAAGCAGCTTCATTCTGTAGCACATATACTCACAATAGATACACTAGCTAACAGAACAAAATCCGGTCTCCCTGTGGTTAAATGTTCCTGGGAATATGCAACATGCCTACAATAGAGAAGAAGGTGGAGACCATTGAGTTAGAGTGTGAGAGATCACAGTGATGAAACTAGAGAATATGCTGTTCCTAAGATTTTAATGGTTCTCTAGGTTCACATGAGGATAAATTTTAAATCTACTTTCCATATATTAAATTCTCTCTGTGAGATAACAATGGGGAGTCCCATTGTACTGCTTGATTTTAAGGAGTCTTTTTTTCCCTACTAAAGGAACCGGTCATTCATTCAACTAATCCTGAGTATCTCTTTCTTTCAAATAAATAAATGTGTGTGTGAAATCTTTAGCCTGTAACATTGAAATAAAGACAAAACTATAGAAGACATTCTTTTGCAGCAATGATGGTTCTTTATTTAGTGAAACCTGCTAAAAATCAGCTGTGATCTTACAACAAGTTACTATGAAAGCCAAATACAATACCTGAGAATCATACACACGACAAGCAATATATTAAGCTTTAAAATACTTTACTCACAATCTGCAAGAGAAATATGCTGCTCATAAATTCCAAGTACCAACAAGACAACAAGAAACCTATGGTTCCACAGCACAGTGGTTTTTATTTAATTCAAGAGGCTTATGATTACATTCAATATTTTTTAAAAACCCAGAAACACTAACTCCAAATATCTACTATTTTAAGATTTGCAGTAGTTTGCAACAGGAAGGAAACTAGCACTGTGCTTTAGTCTGAAGAACATGTTTTTTATATCACAACTTGTTTATTTTAAGATTGGAAGTACAGTATCTGAAATCAGTCATTTTGTTTTCTAGGTAGTAAGAAGATTGTAATATAAGGAAAGCCAACCCATCTGTTTTAGTAGAAAGAACTCAAGCTATTCCCACATATTCAAATTATTTATCTGAATAGCTTGAATGACGCTGATAAAAGAGGAAGTCAGAAAAAATGTGTTAAAATTATAACTATGGCACAGCAAAAGCTACATTGTTTTTCTACAGAGTGGGAACAGATGGAGATCTAGGAACACAATGATATTTTAGTAACAAACGTCAGAGATTATAAAACATTTTAAAACAAGAAATGAGAGGGAAACTATTGGACCAGACTTCCTTTACTTCAAAGGTCTTTTCTTTAGGCTAGGATACCTGTGAGAACATCTGTGCTAAGTTAGTTTTCGTGGGTGAGAAACCACGTCAGATTCCACCCACACCACTGCCATCATGGAAAACACTACAGTCATAAAATATCTAACATTAGCATGTGAAACGAAGATATGCTTCCACTGATTTCAGTTGGAATGTATGCAGACATGCATACATGTACACCCCAGCGTTTCTCCACCTCTTGATAGATTGCCAGAATCCTTTTGGTGATTTAGACCAGTGTAAGTGTAATGGAGTGAAGCGCAACAGTAAATTGCAACTAACCAACTGTTGTGTAACTTGGCTTAGTCATGAGCCAAGCTGTGTGGTACACAGCTAGACAGGCAAATGGCAACTTATTCGCTAGTGGCAATTTGCCACTGTACTTTGTGATATACAAATGCTGTCATAAGTCTACATGAGGATTTTGACCAGTTATTGTTATAATGATTTATAAGAAAGTTAGTGATTATGGTTACTTTAAAACCAAATTGCTGAACTTATTTTAACACTCCCAGGGACTTCAAAATAGTGGTTTTGAAGGGCAATGTGTAGGTCTGTGATATTGTTTGGATAGTTCTGTGAGTTAGGTATCTGGCTGTGGTGCCAGAGTTGGGAGTTCAGGTCACATGGGTGTGAAGCCAACCTGCATAGCCTTGAGCAAGCTACACAAACCCAGGATGCCCCCAGAAGAATGGAGCAGCTAGTAATTTCTGAATTCTGTACTCTCTACCTAGAATATCTTGGAAGGGGTTCCTCTAAGTCTAGTTAATACATACGTATCTGTAAAGTCATCTGAATTCCATTTATCCCTCACCTGCCCAGTGGAAGTGATCAGCCAAACTATTTGTAGAAGATTTCTGCCATGCTGCTTGTAGTAGAATTTAAGTAGCATTTTAATTTTCATACTAAAGCAATCCTTTTTGTGATTAGTTTATCGGAATGCAAAACTCTGAAAGGTTTAAGTGGCTCTTAATTTAATGGAGTCAAATCCATAGGTGTTGCACTGTAATTTTTTTTAGAAGAAAGTGGATCAGCTTTATTTCCTTTGCTATTCTTAGTAGCATGTGATCTTTTTGCATACTTCATATAGGTTTCATGTTGTTCACCCACTTGAGAACAGTTACCATTTAATCATATATCATCACTGTAGTAAATCTAATGTTCCGAGTATCTGCCTTCTTCAGGTCTGTTTCTATTTAATAAATCATGTAGGTAAATTTCATTCAGGTAATTCACTGATGAAAAGAACAAAAAGATCAGGACGTTCTCAGCAAACCATGAGATAAATTATAAGACTAAATTAAAGCATGTTCATATTTAGCCCACTCTTGGGAGCTTTGGGGACAGTCCAGGCTCCATGTGTCCAAATTTTGGGATGCTTGAGGATTACAATCCCCCCCCCCCAATTGCTTATTTTTGAACCCCTACTGTTTTTAAAGCAATTATATGCCATTCCAACCAACCACAGGCATAAGGAATGGTGAATACAGGAAGCTTGCAACTATCAAATACTACTCCTGGGGTAATGAACACCTTTAGCATATCAATCTCTGCTTCTCTACAGAGATACCCCCTTGTAACACTGGATTGTTTAGGAGGATAAATATATATATATATTTCTCATTTTCCACTTTTATTGCCAATCAAAACCACGGCTGTGAGCAGGTTTTTGATTGATGATAAAGGGGAAAAACAGGGGATAAACTTTTTTTAAAAACTCTTGTAAATGATTCAGAGCTATAATGATCACTTATGAGGGGTAAAAAAAATACACTTTCCCTATCCCTCTGCAGAGAAGCAAGAGTTTCACTGTGCCTACATGAGTGAATAAAGGGACTGCAGTGGCTCAAGACACTGACTGGAAGGTGGCAGGTCAGCAGTTTGATACCCAAATACTGCAGGACGGAATGAGCTCCTGTCTTTGTCCCAGTTCCTGCCAACATAGCAGTTGGAAAGCAAGAAATCACAAGTAGATAAATAGGGACCACTTCAGTGGGAAGGTAAACAGCATTCCGTGCATTCCGGTATCTAGTCATGCCTTCCACATGACCACGGAAACATCAGCAATAGCAGACAGCACTGGCTCTTTGGCTATGAAACAGAGATGAGCACTGAACCCTAGAGATGGCTACAAAAGGGTGACCTTTACCTTTACATAGGTGAATGCATCCTGACCCAGTCCCCGGCTTTAAAAGTTTGAGAACTCCTGACCTATGGATTGTTCCTTAGCAAAAGAGATATTCTTTGAACTGGAATCTTTGTGGTCCTGATTGTTCACATTTGTATTGTATTCCCTCCCCACCCTGATTCTGATTTGCAGGGATTTGAGAGAGGATCCAAAAATGATATGTCTCCCTTCAGCAGTTTGATTTCAACTATCAGCCAGAAGAAAGAAGATACTGGTAGTGAAAGTCCACCTACACAGTTTGTTATTGCAGATATAAAAAATGGTAAGAGAAAGAAAGGCTTCATTCTTTAGTCACCTTCAATTACAGGAGGTACTTTGTTCATCATTGTCAGTATTCTTTTTTTGTGTTGTGATATGCTTCAGGTACATACTGGTAGAACTGTTGTTGTGTAATCTTCTGCATAGTCACAATAAATGGCACTACACCCCACAAATGCAAGTTGCAGCAGCCATGTCAGAAGAGAGTTACTGGCTGAAAGAACTGTAATGAGCCTTGGCATAGATATAGTAGGAATTAAATCTGCTACTACAGGTAAAAATAATTAAATATCTGAATAAAGAAATAGGAAGGAATGAGCAAGCAAGGTGTCAGAACTCCATGGTAAAAACATTTTAGTTTTAAAAAAATATTTTAATAGCACATTATAGGGCTACACAAAAAGAGCCTCCTCAAAGATTGGGGTGTTTTTGAACCACAATCAGGCATACACCAGTCAATGACCACCTTGTGTTGGCTAATCTTTCTCACGCTAGGTTGGGTGAAAAAACTGCACCAACAGGTGGCTTCATTTAGGCAGTTTCATCTTTGGCCTAGACACAGAAGAGGAAGAAGCATATTACAAAGGTTCATTCTATTCTCTTTTAAAAGAGCCTATGAAATTGATACAGGAACTGTGACATTATGATGGAAGTTAATTCACAGCTGTGTTTAGATTTCAACTCTTCCCTCACCCCAGCATCCAAGTACAAACTGTCTTTTTTGGACAGTGCTATGCTTCTTTCATGCAACACTCTATGAGGATCACAATCTGTGCCCAAAAGCAAAAATCAGCAAAGTATAGAGCTTGGCATTTCCTGCAATCAGACAAATACCTTGATATTTTACTTGAAGGCACAGACAGTTACACCAGCATAGTTTTGTCATCATGTGCATGTGCACTGTTATGCTGACTGTAAAATCTCACTACTCAATAGTGGGGAGCAGAGTTGGTCAATGTAGCATGAAATTGAATGTTTTTTCAGGCTCAGTGCCGACAACTTGTTTGTCTCTTTTAATCCATGCAGTTGTACCTCGCTTAAAGAGCATAATGTGTTCCACAGGATTGCTCTTTAAGTGAGTTTGCTCTTTAAGCGAAGCACCATTGTAAGTGACCAATTGGGACTTTGGGGGGGGGGGGATTGAAAACCCCGGGGAATGCAGGAATGCGGCCGCTTCCTCCGGGGAGAGCCGAGGCCGGCCAGTTAGCTGCTCTGCCTGGAGGGATCAGGGCCGCTGCCAAGTCAGGCTGCCTCTTCCTGCTGAACAGCAACTTCCCGCCGCTCCAGCCCCGGCCTGTCCTGTCCCATGGCGGGGGGAGGCAGCCCGTGGAGGAATGTGTGTGTGTGTGGGGGGGTTTGCTGGCTGCTCTCCCTCCTCCTGCCTTCCTCTTCCCCCTCTCTTGGGTGCGCGTACCCTCCTCCTCCTCCTCCTCCTCCCTCGCATCGCCTTCCCAGCCCCCTCCTCTTCCGCCCTCTTGCTCCCAGCCACTGCCGTCCCCCCCTACCCTTCCCTGCCTTGCTCACTCGTTCCCTCCCTCACCACCGCCTGGCCTGAATCTTATTGATCCAGAAGGTGGCTAATTAGCCCTTCCCGGAGAGGTGCCTCTTCTCACCCGGGACTCCCCAGCCTCACAGCGAGCCGCTACGAGGCCAGGGAGACCCCGCGGAGAGGCGCCTCTCCTCGCCCGGGACTCTCCGGCCTCGCAGTGAGCCGTTACGAGGCCGGGGAGACCCCGCGTGTCATATGGGGGTTGGGGAGAGTACGGGGAAGATCTCTGTATCCTCCCCAAACCCCGTCTGACGCGCGCGCGCCTGCACAGTATTTGGAAAGGGTATGGGTCCTGTACCCTTTCCAAACATCGGGTGGGTGGGCGCTGGGTGTGTGTGTTGGATTGGGTAGATGTTCTACCCAATCCAACCCCTCCCCCCCACACGATTGTTCCGGATAACACTAAAAATCGCGTTATTCGATACAAGATTTTTCCAATAATTTTGTAACGTTATGCGGTTTTAGCGCTATACGGTACAAACGTTATCCGGGGTATTACTGTATTTGTTTTTCATTTCATCTTAAATCAAGGCCCTTCTCCTCCCAGCAGTGGTGTAGCGTGTGGCTGTAGGGGGTCCCCTCCCCGGGCAGCACTTTTTGGGGAGAGCAAAATGTAACTTGGACATATGGGTATTCTTGGACTTCAATTCCCAGAAGCCCTAGAGGCCACTTCAGAGATGGGCGCCGGCATCTTGGGCCCTACATAGGGGGGAGGAAATTTGGATTACGCCCTGGGCAGCTGAAACCCACGCTACGCCACTGCATCCCAGTAATGTTTTGTTTATCAGATTTTTCAGTTACACCCTTGCCTCTCTCACACTGATTTAAGTGAATTTTGTACATAATGGGTAGCTAAGCAACATTCCAAAAACAGTTACCAGCACTGCAAAGAAAATGAATCTATCACTGCTTTTCAGTGGGACTCATGAAGTTCCAGTTATCAGCAGGATGCAATTGATTTTAGTTATTTTAAGTGAATGTATTTCAAGGTAAGAATGATATATACTGGTAGGATACTGCGATAAGCTCAACTTGAAATGCCCTGGTGCAGGTAATAAAAATTCTATTTGAAACTACTTTAATATCTTCTTCTAGTATTCTTGTTCATTTTTATTGTTAAGGGTCATGGAAGAAAGGAGATTAAGTAATACCTAACATTAACAACATTGGTAGTAAATATATAGTTGTAAAGCATCCTGTTTATTAGGGGCCTGCACCATTGTCAGTTTTTTTTTACTTCTAATCCACAATTCAAATGCCAGGAAGGGACTTGATATTATTGCACAATAATCTGACCATGCTGCCAGTAGCAAAAAAGATACTAAGCGTAACATTTAAAACAGCCTTATTGTTGACAAAAAAAAATATTGACAACACTAATGGCAGCAGTCAAGATGGTCTACTTTCTTGTGCTTACTACCATTCACACTTGTTGAAAAATAGCCATGACAATTTGCTTTTGTGTTCGAGTGAGGAGTGGTTCTGAGTCAGCTTCTGTTTTGGACTTAATGAAATGGTGAAGCAAAGATGTAAGAAAAACAGACACACCCTTTAACCTCTTAGGTAAACAAATGTTGCTATATCCTCTCCACAGAGTGCAGACTGTAAAACTATCTACATTTGGAAAATATTGCCAAATATTGCCAAATGTTCTTAAGGGTTTTTAATTGTTTTATATTGGTTTTAACTTGTTTCATTGTGTATGGTCAGTGAGGTGCTTGCTGGCCTATGTACACTGCCCAGAGTCCACCGGATTAGGGCAGTGTATAAATCTACTAAATAAATAAATAAATAAACTATTTAAAACATGGGTCTTGAAAAAGGGTCATATGCTTACCATAAACAGCCAGAAAGTTTTAAAAAGTGGGTGTTCAAACATGCCAAGATTGAACTCTCACTATAGTAAAAATGAGTAACCTATGCATATAATGAAAATAAAGTACTGTCCAAAAAAGATAATATTTCTAGGAAATAGGGAGACAGTAGGTAAAGAGGAAGATCTAACATGAGATGGGGTGGCCCAATAAAGAAATCAACCTGCAAGTTTGTAAGACCTGCTGATAAGCCTGATCCATACAGTGAAGGAGTTTGCAACCTGTGGCCAGTGGGCCGGCCCCGACCCATGATGGCAAATCATCTGGCCCACAATGGTGACCCCTGGAAGTGGATGCATTTATGACAGCTGTCAACACACCCACGTATGTGCAAACATGCCCGCACATGTGCAAACGTGGCTGTCGTGGTTTACGGCAGCATTTACTGCAGGAGGGAACCATGTGTCTGCCTCACTCAGCTGTCTGCGGGGGAGTGGTCCAAGCCCATGGTGCAAAAAGGTTGATAAACCCTGATATAGTGTACAGTCAAACCTCATATAACACTAAAACCTGGTTTCACAAGTCTTGATGTTATATGATTTTTAGTGTTATTCGATGCATGTTAAAATCCTATGGGAGCCATAGAGATACATTGTAACCACACAGGCTTTAGCGGTTGTTATCTGAAGCATCCCATAGGATCTTAATGTTATCCGATGCAATTCTTCCCCCCAGATTCCTTAATGTTATGCGATTTTCGTGTTATTCGATACTAATGTTATATGAGGTATCACTGTATATCAGTCACTACACTTATTTTATCCTTTTGAGAAGTCTTTTTTAAAAAAATTATTTCAGCCCCTGGAGCCAAGATTCCTTCTAAATAAACAAAAGTGAGTGGAACTAATCACTATCTTTCAAGATAAGCAAGATTTGTCTTTTCAATTTATATGAGCTATTTTAAATCTGAGGGCATAAAAATAACTTGTTTCTGCACATGGTAAGACATGTCTCTAGTCATGAACCACTTGCACTCTTAGCCTCTCTTTTACTTTTTCCTCCTGTTAAGCCAGTGAAGAAAACAATCATTTATTTATTATAGTAAAGAAGCCACCCAAGGGACTGCAGTGGCTCAAGTCACTAAGACGCTGACTGGGAGGCGGAAGGTCAGCAGTTCGATTCCCGAGTACTGCAGGACGGAATGAGCTCCCGTCTCTGTCCCAGCTCCTGCCAACCTAGCAGTTTGAGAGAAAGAAATTGCAAGTAGATAAATAGGGACCACTTTGGTGGGAAGGTAACAGCGTTCCATGGGCTCTGGTGTCTAGTCATGCCTGCCACATGACCATGGAAACGTCTGCAGAAGCAGACAGCGCTGGCTCTTCGGCTTAGAAACAGAGATGAGCACTGACCCCTAGAGTTGGATACAACTGGCTTTCGAGCAAGGGAAACCTTTACCTTTAAACAAGCCACTGGATCCACACTTACCTTAAACCAGAGTTAGTATGGGCAAGTAAGGATCAATTTGTAGTTTCAGACCCCGACTTCTTTTGAAACGATAAATGGGCTACAGTTTTCAACGTTTGAAGCCCAGTTTGTTTAAAGACAGAAATGATTGTATCTTATCCCTTTTTCTGGAACAAGGTTCGTCACAGCTTATTCACATACATCTATGAATCCCAGTTCCCAAGTACTTCTGAAAATAATCCAGAAGCAGAAGGAAGGTGGAAAGGATAGCTTTGATGTTCTAGCAACATCGTGTAAATCGGTAAAAGAAGCTCAAATCAGTGGTTGATGAAACCATTTCTTCAATAGGAACAAACAGGATGTGCGGGTGATCCTAAGAGGGAAGATGGGAAAACACAAGCAAGAGAATTATTTTTTGGAATGGGGGAGAAATTAGGTTTTCATTCATTTATATTCATGTGGCTGTTTCCTTCTCTCTGAAGTTCAAAATAAGGGCAAGGGGGAAAAGGGTGATAGGAAGTTCTGTTATCAATATAAATATAATTTATGTAGTTTTTTATCTTGTTTAATAATTAAGTGGCTTATTAACAATCAACTTAAGGGTGATCACTAATCCATTAATTTTCCGACCTTTGTTCTACATCTATGTATTGTAGGTTGTGTTTCATTTGAATTTTTTATATTATGCATACTTATGTTTTCTTACAGCAGCCTAATTCTAGCTATATTTAATTGGAAATCTCTTGATTTATTTCAGTGATACAGTACTTATTTTTAGGCATGTATGTTTAGGTAGTTGTGCTCCTTAGATAGACTGATGACTTTATTGAGGACTATAGAATTTATTTTTGTAACAATACATTTTGATTTTAAAACATTTAATTCTAAATCAGCAAAAGAGCTCTCATCTCTTGGCCATGATGTTAGACAAAAGCAGCGCTTATCTGTGGATGTACCTCCTGCCGAAATGAAAGTTTCTGTCCCTCCAAAAACTCCTCTTCCCACCCATACAAAAACTGTGGATGACTTCTGGTAAGCAGTATTATTATTTATATATATGTTTGCATTACTATCTTACTGTAGATTTGTCAGTGTATAGTCTTTTCCTGCTTCACCACAGTTTTTACCTCTGCCACACATATAAACCACTATATAAGCTACTGTGGTAAGTATAGCATTAACTACAGGAATTTTTCCAAACATTAAAATAGAATTACAACTATAATACTTTTTTATAAACAGATTGTCATTATATATATATAAATGTGGAACAATTGACATGTTAAATCTTAAATTGTCCAAATATTTTTGGAACAAATGAAAATTTTTGGAACCAATGAAAATTTTGGAACAAATGAAAATTTTCATTGTACGATGCTCCCATTTGTTCCAAAATCCTCTTTGCTGTATAATTTTTTTGTACAGTGCAGTGGAGGAGGAGGTAGCTGAGTGGGTTGGCTGCCTCCTCCAAAAGCAAGCCGGGGATCAGACATTACAATCTGGGACTTTTGGATTGTAATGTCTGGGGGCAAGCTGGGGATCAGACGCCCCAACATGGGGCTTTCAGAGGAGGTAGGTGGGCTTGCCGCCAGGTTCTTCCCAGCCCTCCTGAACTCAAACCGGCCGACAGAAGGCAAGCCCACAGTGGCTGTTTTGACTTTAGAATGGCTGGGGGGGGGGTACCTAGAAGCTGACCTGGCTGGCACTGGAACCCCCCCCCCCCGGCCATTCTGAAGTTAAAGCAGCCACCATGGACTCACCCAGTGCTGGCCTCTTTGACTTTGGAAGGGCTGGGAGGAACCTAGTGCCAGCCAGGGCAGCTTCTAGTTGCTGCCTCCCGGTCCTTCTGAAGTCAAAGAGGCCACCATGGGCTTGCCCTCCACTGGCCACTTTGACTTGGGAAGGGCTGGGGGGGGGGGAAAGCGCCTAGAAGCTGCCCTGGCTGGCACTGGGTTCCTCCCATCCTTCCCAAGTCAAAGCAGCCACCGTGGTCTTGCCCTCTGCTAGAAGCTTTGACTTCAAAAGGGCTGGGGAGAGTGCCTAGAAGCTGCTTTGGCTGGCGCTGGGTTCCCCCCGGTCCTTCCAAAGTCAAAGCGGCCACCGTGGGATTGCCCTCCGCTGGCCGCTTTGACTTCGGAAGGGCCGGGGGGAACCCAGTGCCACCCAGGCCAGCTTCTAGGCACTTTCCCCAGCCCTTCTGAAGTCAAAGCGGCTGGCGGAGGGCAAGCCCACGGTGGCCACTTTGACTTGGGAAGGGCGGAGGAAACCCACACCAGCCAGGACATCTTCTAGGTGCTCTCTCCCACCCTTCCCGTCAAAGCAGCCACTGTGGGCTCGTCCTCTGCCAGTCACTTTGACTTGGGAAGGGCTGGGGAGAGTGCCTAGAAGCTGCCCTAGCTGGCGCTGTGTTCGTCCCAGCCCTTCCCATGTAAAAGCGGCAGGCAGAGGGTGAGCTGCCCTGACCGGTGCTGGGCGAGCCCTCCGCCGGCCGCTTTGACTTTGGAAGGGCTGGGAGGAACCCAGTGGTGGCCAGGGCATCTTCTGGGCGTTCCCCCTGGCCCTTCCCAAGTCAAACCGGCTACTAAGGACTCGCCCAGTGCCAGCCAGGGCATCTGGAGGAAGCTTCCTTCAGAAGCCCCCACGCCATCATGTGCATGGATGGTCACTAGAACCCTGTATAACAAAAAATCATACTACAAAGAACCTCGTGGACCAGACTTTTTCCTATTATACGGGATTCTACTGTACCTCATTTTTAGCTGTATAACTAGTTGTTCCCATTTTATTATTTCTTTATATACATTGCTTTCTTCTTTTGGTTAACCTGGGGAATATGAAATAATGAACAATCCAAAGAATCATACGAGATTACCCATATTTAATTTAGCCCTATTCATAAATTACTTACCTAATTCTTAGAAATAGATTTGAAGTGCTTAGGGTCTCTTCCATTCTTGCTTTCTCTATGTGAAGAGCAATGTTTCTGAAGAAAAGAGGTTCCTGTTCAAATGAATGCAGTTTACATAAGCAAGAAACCTGATTTTCCAAGATTATTTCTGACATGAGTAGGAGCTTTCTCTTCTTCGAACAAGTTGCTCTCCACATGAAGAATGCAGCAATAGAAGCTAGCATTCCTTTCTAAACATTTCCCTGAGAATGAGGTAAGCAATTGATGGAATAAAGCTAAAGACATCATTAGATATGTGTGATTAAATATGGTGGTCTTTCAATCCATTTTTTTGTTGTGGTATGTGGTTGCACGATGGAGAGTGAAACAGTTATTAAGGTCTGAATTGTTTGCAAGTTCACACTGAAGTTTTCCTCACATCTAGCACACTTCTCTGTCACATGATTACTCAGATCAACAAGATGAGGTAAAAAGGGGGGAAATGTTCAGAAATGTATAACAGGATTAGGTATCAGGTTTGTTAGAACAGAATAGTTATTCAGTTCAGTTACAATAAAACATTTGGAGAGTTTTTCTTTGTTACAGTTTTGTGGCTGAAGAAAAAGAGTAGTTGTAGAGAAAGCACTAAAAATGACTGCATTTCCCTCAAGGAAATGTTAGGGTCAGCCAGTCAAATTTCAGGTGGTAAGACCTGATTGGTTAGAAAATCAAGCATGCAGGCATGTTTGGTTAGAAAAACAAACATGCAGGCAGTGTAGTCCCAGTAGCAGAAACCTCCTCCTCTCAAGGATTATTTGTTAACCCCTTACATGCAGAATTGCCATATTCCCAACAATGTTACTCATTATATCGTGCCCCATAGTTAACCAAAAGCAAATAAAAATTATAAATGTAAGTCTCTGTGTTTATTAATGATATTCTAATGTAAATATAATTATACCTATTTGAGTATAATCTAAAAGCTTAAAATGTGTGAAAAAGAATTTCACTGAGTGTAGGAGTGTGAGATGCCACTTACTATTCTCTGTTTCTAAGTACCTAAAGCTTATTCAGATCTGTTTGGATATAATTTATAGTAAGTGAATAATGGTTGTGTCTTTTGGTTTCTGTTTAGGAAAGATGTAGAAAAAGCTAAGCTCATAGGAGACTGGAAAGAAGTATATGACTTTTATTCAACCACATTTAATTCATTTCAAGATGTTAATATTGCATTTAAGGTAAAATCCATCTCTCCCAATATACTGTCTGTTCCTAACTTTGGGTGAAACACTAACTAGCAATAAAGTAAATGTGTGCTTTGTATAATAGAAGGAAAGAGAAAGTAGAAGCCAGATTATATACTGTGTAAAGTAAAGGTAAAGGTTTCCCTTTTATCGAAAGCCAGTCGTATCCGACTAGGTGTCAGTGCTCATCTCTGTTTCTAAGCCGAAGAGCCAGCGCTGTCTGCTTCTGCAGACATTTCCATGGTCATGTGGCAGGCATGACTAGACACAGGAGCACATGGAACGCTGTTACCTTCCCACTGAAGTGGTCCCTATTTATCTACTTGCAATTTCTTGCTTTTGAACTGCTAGGTTGGCAGGAGCTAGGACAGAGACGGGAGCTCATTTCGTCCTGCAGTACTCAGGAATCGAACTGCTGACCTTCCGCCTCCCAGTCAGCGTCTTAGTGACTTGAGCCACTGCAGTCCCTATATAGACAAAATACTTTTAATAAACAGTGTGTCTACAAAAACAGTTTTTTATAAGAAGATTCTGAACTTTTTAAAATGGAATTTGTAACAATGCAACATTGTTTTTTAATACATTACCTCAATTTCCAGAAACACAGAGATGCACCTTTCAGTTCCATTGAAGACTGTGGTGTGGATGTTGAATTTGTGAATGCAGTATATGATACTTTACCAAGTGCAGTAAGTCAAATTATAGTGTGTTTTCATACAGACATTTTATTGTAAACATATTCTATCTTTATAATACAATACAACAGTTGTTATACTGTTAATTGACAGTTCAAATATTTTCCATTCAACAGTTATAGATTACAGTGGGGACCACAGTACATTAGTTTGCTTTAGGCACATCAAAATCAATGAACCAATATAGTTATGACTAACTGAGGTCCCTCTAAGAGCAACAGAATCGTGGCTACTGTCCCTGTTGATATACTGTATATCTTAAACATTTGTGGGACTGTAATGATGTAATAATGTGGTGCTGGAGGAAAGTTTTGAGAGTCCCCTGGACAGCAAGGAGAACAAATAGGTCAATTTAAGAAGAAATCAACCCTGACTGCTCCCTTGAAGGTCAAATAGTAAAGATGAAGCTGAAGTACTTTGGACATCAAATGAGAAGAGAGGATTCACTTGAGAAAGCCTTGATGCTGGGAAAGATGGAGGGCAAAAGAAGAAGGGAGCGGCCAAAAATGAGATGGCTAGATGGTATTGTAGAGACAATGGGCACAGAACTGAGTGAGTTGAGGAGTATGGTGGAGGACAGAAGTGCCTGGCGGACAGTGGTCCATGGGGTTGCAGAGGGTTGGAATCGACTGAACAACAAAAATAAATAACCACTGACATTTTAAGAATATATTTTCAAATAGTTAACATCTAAGGACATTTAAGATACTTAAAGATTTCTAATCATTTTTACCCTGTAATTGCTTAGTAGCCTTTTGAATTCTAGGTGATACTTGGCTTACAGTCTTCAATGATACAATTGATTAAAAGTTACAGAATTGTTAAACTTAATTGTAAAAATCTGTCAGATGTTTTAAATTGGTATACTGTATATCACTCAGTATTGAGTTATGTCCAATGCAGAAGGAAAACATTTTGTATTAACCAGCTAATCATAATGCAATCTCTACAACAGTGGTTCCCAACCTTAGGTTTTTGGACTTCAATTCTCAGAAGCCTAAATCAGAACATTGGCTGATCAGTGCTTTGGGAAATTGATTTAGGTAGGCTTCTGGGAATTGAAGCCTAAAACCCAAAGGTTGGAAAGCACTGCTCTACAAGTTTGTTTTTTTAACCACAATAATAGAATGTGTACATTAAATAAATTCAGTAGTCCAAAGTAATGCACAGAGCTGAGCGAGTTGAGGAGGATGGTGGAGGACAGAAGTGCCTGGTGGACAGTGGTCCATGAGGTCACAAAGGGTCGGAATCGACTGTGCGACTGAACAACAACAAAGTCCAAATAAAGGATCTAAAGATGCTGGCATGCTAAATGAGCACAGCCAAGGAGACTCTAGGAGTCATGAAAGCATTTTTCAAAAGCCGGTGTCTTACATAAATGAGGACAAAAAAGCTGTATTGGATTTTCTGGGAAACTTTTCCCTACATATCTGTTGAAATAGCATATGGTTGTTCCTCTAAAGTACAATAACTCATATTGCCCCAGGTCCTGAGTATCAATCAGAATTATTATTAAATTAAATTATTATTATTAAATTCAAACTTATATGCCGCTCTTCTTGCCGAAGCAACCCAGAGCGGCTAACAATGTTGCAATAGAAAACATAATATACATACAATGTCACAAAAATATTACAATCAATGTGGTCAACAAAACCTTCATAAAAAATAATAAAAAATATAAGTACATTACAGTCAAAGGGATGCAAACAATCATGGATAAACAGTACAAAGCAATAGGGAAAATCCTCATCCCTTATAAATAATACAATTAGTAAATATACAGTTATCTGAAGGAGTGGCTGGCCAAGGTTCAGCTGTGGCGGTAGTAGCGGGACTGGCGTCCTTAGTCGTCGTCGGCGGCAGAAAAGTTATTTTTATAGCCGCCCGCCCGGAGTCCCCAGGTGTTCCTCGTTCTCCCCGCCCAGCCAGCAGGGGAGAACATACGAAGCATCCGGCGTAGGTCCCGGAGGAGGCGGGGGCGGCGCCTCAACTGCCCGCAGCTGCTGCCAGAGTTCTTTCCTCTCTGGGCCAGGGTGGAGGGGCCCGGAGGCAGGGCAGAAGCGTCTTCGCGTCCCCACTGCCGAAGTTTTTATCGTCGGCTCCGGGGCCAGGATGCCTTGGTCCCGGAGGAGGCGGGGGCGGCGCCTCAACTGCCCGCAGCTGCTGCCGGAGTTCTTTCCTCTCTGGGCCAGGGTGGAGGGGCCCGGAGGCAGGGCAGAAGCGTCTTCGCGTCCCCGCTGCAGAAGTTTTTATCGTCGGCTCCGGGGCCAGGATGCCTTGGTCCCGGAGGAGGCGGGGGCGGCGCCTCAACTGCCCGCAGCTGCTGCCGGAGTTCTTTCCTCTCTGGGCCAGGGTGGAGGGGCCCGGAGGCAGGGCAGAAGCGTCTTCGCGTCCCCGCTACCGAAGTTTTTATCGTCGGCTCCGGGGCCAGGATGCCTTGGTCCCGGAGGAGGCGGGGGCGGCGCCTCAACTGCCCGCAGCTGCTGCCGGAGTTCTTTCCTCTCTGGGCCAGGGTGGAGGGGCCCGGAGGCAGGGCAGAAGCGTCTTCGCGTCCCCGCTACCGAAGTTTTTATCGTCGGCTCCGGGGCCAGGATGCCTTGGTCCCGGAGGAGGCGGGGGCGGCGCCTCAACTGCCCGCAGCTGCTGCCGGAGTTCTTTCCTCTCTGGGCCAGGGTGGAGGGGCCCGGAGGCAGGGCAGAAGCGTCTTCGCGTCCCCGCTACCGAAGTTTTTATCGTCGGCTCCGGGGCCAGGATGCCTTGGTCCCGGAGGAGGCGGGGGCGGCGCCTCAACTGCCCGCAGCTGCTGCCGGAGTTCTTTCCTCTCTGGGCCAGGGTGGAGGGGCCCGGAGGCAGGGCAGAAGCGTCTTCGCGTCCCCGCTACCGAAGTTTTTATCGTCGGCTCCGGGGCCAGGATGCCTTGGTCCCGGAGGAGGCGGGGGCGGCGCCTCAACTGCCCGCAGCTGCTGCCGGAGTTCTTTCCTCTCTGGGCCAGGGTGGAGGGGCCCGGAGGCAGGTCTCCTTTCAAGTCAGCTCCTTGGCTAATGATTTTAGTGCAGTGTCATTTTATTATGCCTGGAGCTACAACATGAATGTATGGTTCAGCAGCAAGGAGTCAAAAGTCACCATTTATTGTAATTGTCCCTATCTGGGTCTCTTTCTGATTCTACAATCTATGATAGAATTACCCTTGCTTTGCATATTATCGTGAGGATGGGCTAATATTTGTTTTTATAGTGACTCTAAGAAGAAATTGGTTTATGTTAAGTTTTCTAAGAGGGATTGCATTTATTTTCTTTAATAACCATATTTGTACTCGAGCATCATCAAAAGGCATGATATCATATAGGTTCCTGGAGATTATTTAACATGGCAGCAAGCAAATTACGCACAAATTCATTGCTGGTTTTATGTTTCTTATTTCTCATTGTGATCATAAGAGTTGTAGAAAAGGTTTTTTCATTATTCCAGAAGGCATGTTAAGTTTGGGATAATATTTTCTCCATATATTGTGTTCTGCTGTTTAACTGCATCTCTTTTTAATGCTTTTATATAATTAAAATTACTTTGGCTCAACATAAATTGTGGATAGTCTAGGGCTATAGAATCTTTTTTGGCAGAGACTGGTTTAAAAATTGATTTGGGTTGTGGCTAATAAAATCTTATTAACTACAATTGCTAGTAGCATTTTATTCATAACTTCTGTAAAAGAATGTGCCAGGTGACTTGAAGGCTGAATTGTTAATATCCTTTGAGGTCTGTATGTGTAATAAAGAAAAATAATGTCATGAAAGGGGAAAATAGCTTCATGTTTAATGACTAAGTAACTACCAGTTTCTCTCAATGCTACATATAATTAATTTTTTCTCAGATATTCAGAAACAGTATGCATACTTTGTTTGCATTGTTTCATCTGTCTGTTTCATCTGAAACCTGAGCCAGACTTTGTACACTGTTGAAGTTTTATCCATGCTAGTCTGTGGAATCATACCATTGTATACCTCTGTATCCCCACCTGATCATAGGGCCATGTATACATTAATACCATGAAGTCTAACTCTTATGTTTGAAGAAGTGGACTTGATACACAAAAGCTAACTTTGAAATATAGTATATCAAATAGTAAATAAAAAACCAAATAAAACCCACCAAAAAAGGTTGTGGCACCTTAAAGACTAACTACTATATTTTAATGTCTGAATATCTTTTATTCATTTATGTCTGATGGGGTAGACTTGATCCATGAAAGCTAATATTATAATATAGTAGTTAGTCTTTAAGGTGCCACAACCTTTTTGTCTTATTTTGTTTTGCTTTCTGTCTAATATATTTGTAAATATTGTTGTCATGAATTGCCAGACTCCTCTAGTCTATATCAACCCAGGGGTTTTTCTGTTGCGCTAATCTGGTACATTGCAGTCATAAAATATATGAGCTTTCTTAGGTATTTCATTTCATTTTTGTTCAGTCAGGCATCAGCTGAGTTTTCTACCAATTAATCTCTAACAGTTTGCACCAGAATATTTTACTTACTTAATTGTAAGGTGCCAGGGATGATCACAGTTTTATTAACAGTAGCAATGTGTAAAATGATGCTGTTACCTAAACTGAATTTTTTATTTAATGCTTTGCCATTAAAGCACACAGATAAAGAATTAAAAGAGTACCAAAATATTATAAACAGATTTTGTAATGGAAAACGAGGAGCTAGAATAGTTAAGATGCTGTGGTATTTACCACAAAAAGAAGGTGGATTGGGCATTCCAAATATCACTAACTATTATAGAGCTTTTCAAATAAGAAATGTTATTAAGTTATTAATTAGAGAAGAACCAATATGGGGGAAAATTGAAAGAAAGGAATTTCTGAAGACTGGAAAGGCATTGTTCCTATGCGAAGGAAAGGATAAAAGGAAGAAGAAAATACAGGGAAAGATGATAAAATCAACTATAGAGGAATGGAATAGAGTAAGGAAAGAACTTATCCCAGGCATCTCACCAGTAATAGAATTAGAAGATTTTAACAATTTTCCAATAAAAATAGATAGGAGGATTAAGGATATTCTGTCAGAGAATGGGGTCCTACTATTGAAGGATTGGGTCAAATCTTGTAGAGATCAAGAAAAAAGAAATGAGCTTTATGTTCAACTGGAGTTAGGATGGTTTAAGATTCTCCAGATGAATAATTGGAATAAGAGATTTCTATTAGAAGGAGGTTTAGACAGGGAGCTTACGAAATTCGAGACACTTCTGGCTAAATTAAGAAATGGAGACATAGGAATTAAAGGGATAGTAAGCAAAATTTATAAAATTTTGAATAAAGGTGGAAAAATACAAGAAGTTCTGAGAGATAGTTGGGAACAAGAACTGAACGTGACAATCACGGAAAATAAATGGCAGAAAATGTGGAGGAGAAGGATTATGAGAACTATGTCCGTTACAGTGAAAGAACACAACTATAAGTTAATTTGGAGGTGGTATAGGACTCCAATGGGGCTGCATCTAATGTATAATAACTTGAGCGATAAATGTTGGAGATGTAAAAAAGCAAGAGGAACATATGAGCACATGTGGTGGAGTTGTGATTGTTTAAAAAACTTTTGGGGGAAATAGAAAATGAAATCAAGAATATATTGGATATGCAGCTCGAATTGGGGTCGGAGGCAATTTTGTTAAAGGAGGTAGACAAATACAAAATGTGTAATGATAATAAGTAATTGATGGCTGTGATGTTGTCAGCGGCTAGACAGTGTATAGCAAAAAACTGGAAGAATAATGAAAAGTTAAGAATGCAGGATTGGTATAAAGAAATGCACTTAATGAAAAGCTCACCTGGGAATTAAATCTTAGAAAGGGTAAAATGCAAGGTAATCGATTCTGGAGGACTTGGAAACCATTTGTTGACTACGCGATGGTTAAGAAGAAAGGCATGGTCCCTGTACCGGAACAAAATGATTTTTGGAAACTATGAGGATACATAATTCCCCGGACAATGTATATAGCACAAGGGTGATAATAAAGTTGTGAAATGCAGTGTAGTAGTGTAGGAGAACAATATGTATTAGAAGATAGGAGGACAAACAATATTACTGTATGAACTTGTAACTTTACTTTTATTTCTTTTTTTAAATTAGACTGAGTGATTTTTACTTACAGTTATTCCATGGGTAAAGACTTCAATGTAGTATTGTTATTTATATTACTTATGTTATTTTTTCCTTTTTCTTATATTGTTTTTATGTATACTTATACTTGTTTTGTTTAATATACCTAATAAAAATTATTTTTTTAAAAACAATATTTTAATAAAAATAATAATTGAATAACAATGGGAAATGATAGTTAAGAGGCAAAACTTCCATGCAAAAATGCATAGTAGTAGTAGCCTAGGAGACTGGAAATTAATTATTTTCCACACCCTCCATTGTCTCCACTCCTCCTTATCACTCTTCTTCTGTGTTTCCTAAATCAATATTTGCAAAAGGGCTTTTGAGCAAAAGTGTAGTGTCTGTGTGAAATAAGCAATTTAGTTACTAGGCTAATCCCTGTTGATTATTCCTAAGGAATGAAGGCATTGCTCAGCTCTGGTCAACTGCTGCAGGACCTCAGAAGAATTTCCTTTCTTTTTCCTTTCCTGCCTTCTGTCAAAGTCCAGCACAAGCACCAGGACCCAGGGCAATCAGCAAACTTTATCCAGATGGAAAATCCAAGTCCAAGATCAAAATCAGGCATAGACAAAAGAACAAGGCTAATCCAGCAGACCAGACATAGTCCAGGCAGGCCAGGAGTCAGGCAACCAAGGAAGCAACTGAAGTAGGGTACCTTTATGGCTAGAGCGAAAGCAAAAAGATCAAACAGGCAAGGAATCATAAAACCAAGGAGCAATCAATACAGGGTACCTTTAGGTCTGGAGCAAAAGCACTACAACAACTCCAGTAACTTTCATTGCAAAGACAGCTTCAAGGGCAGTGATGGTGAACCTTGGCACTCCAGGTGTTCTTGGACTACAATTCCCAGAAGCCCAAGTCAGCAGGAGGTTCAAAAACAGCTGGAGTGCCAAGGTTCACCATCACTGTTCTAAGGAGAAAAGCTGGTTCTTATATAACTCTTCCCACAGGCCTCCCAAACAGAGCTGATGAGGACTCTAGAAGCTGCAGCCAGCTTTGGGTCTCACCCTACAACTACAAGGACTGTTTTCCTAGCAGATGGATCCAGGAAGCTGCCTTAGATACTATACACCTACCTTCCTTTTTGGAAACCATAAATATTCTTGATTATACCCCAGCAAGTCCTAGGTCTTCTGCGCCCCAAAAGAGGTAGCATTGTTTTAAATGTACATGATTTGAATACATTTTGTATTCATGGTTCTTTGAGATTTTATTCTTAAATGCAAACTATCTAAGAAAGAGCCAAAGAAAATGAGTTCTATGGGATTCAGTCTCATTCGCCAGTGTGCTGGTTCTAAAGATAGGATACAAGGATTTCTTAGCTACCTTAATATCATAGTTTACATAGTTACTGTGGTGGTAACTAGTTAATTCCAGATGATGTAACCACACAACTGCTTATAACAGTAAGGGTAAGGGTCACCCTTGCTTGAAAGACAGACGTATCTGACTCTAGGGTTGGGCTCATCTCTATTTCATAGCTAAAAAGCCAGCACTTTCTGCGTCTGTAGACATTTCTGTGGTCTTGTAGCAGGCATGATTAGACACCGGAGCCCATGGAATGCTGTTTACCTTCCCACCAAAGTGGTCCCTGTTTATCTATTTGAAATTTCTTGCTTTCAAACTGCTAAGTTGGCAGGAGCTGGGACAAAGATGGGAGCTCATTCTGTCTTGCAGTATTCAGGTATCGAACTGCTGACCTTTCACCTTCCTGTCAGCGTCTTGGCCACTTGAGCTACTGCAGTCCCTGTTTATAACAGTATTATTGTCCAAATTTTAGGACCTTATTGTCCATACTGATAGAGAGTTGGCAAGAGATAGATCAGCTCAAGATGGTTGAGCTCTGTCAGAAACACATTTTAAAATAGTATTTCTATTTTTCCCCCTTTTGGCTCTTACTAACTATTACCTTACAACAGGGGTAGACAACCTATGGCCCATGGGCCAGATCTGATCTGTGGCACTAAATCAACTGGCTCATGCCTTCGCTCCATATGCTGCCACCGGAATTGGCTGGGGACATGTTTACATCTGTCATAAATGGCAGGAGGATTACCAGTCTGGCCCCCTCAACTTTCTGAGGGAGCATGATCTGTCCCCTGACTTTAAAAGGTTGGCAACCCCTGCCATACAACTTTTAACTTTTTCATTAATTGCCATATTCCACATCTTATGCCATTCCTCCAAACCTATACATTTCCCAGTTTCTAGCAATTAAAATTATTGCAGCTGTCATGATGATAATATCTTTTTTTATGTTTTTGAAGTTTTAACCCTCCCATGTTAGGAAATTTTAAAGGTGTTAAACCTAGAAATGAATATATGATATCTTGGGAGATAGAGGAAAAGACATATGTAATATGTACAGTTCACTGACTGGAAGGTCAGAGTTCAATCCCGGGTACTGCATGACGGAGTAAGCTCCCATCTCTGTCCCAGCTCCTGCCAACCTAGCAGTTTGAAAGCAAGAAATTGCAAATAGATAAATAGGGATCACTTTAAGGGGAAAGTAAACAACATTCCATGCACTCTGGTGTTGAGGCATGCCTGCCGCATAACCACGGAAATTTTGCAGACACAGACAGCATAGGCTCTTTGGCTATAAACAGATGAGCACTGAACCCTAGAGTTGGATACGACTGGCTTTCAAGCAAGGGCGACCTAATAATTACAATTGGTTTAAGTAAATGTTTTAAACAAGAACTAATGTCCCCCGGGTGATATCTCTACATTGTATTTGTACATGTATGTTATATGAATATGATTTTTCCTTTATATTTGTGTGTTTCTTTTCTTTTATGTTTTAAGATTTAAAATAAAATTAATGAAAGAAACAACTTCTAAATTTATTCACCAGAATCCTGTTGGCATATGTAGAGCACAAGGCATCTGCAGCTAGAGCATTTATCCCAGCAGTCTCTGGCTTACTGTTATACTATGTCCTTTTTGAAAACAGTAGGATTTCCGCTTGCACATCTTGTGCAAGCAGCGGGGTGGGGTGGGGGAAGGAACTATTCACAGAACAGACCATTCTGCACGTGGTTCCTAAGCATGTGTTGTCGACTGTTTTAACGTGTTATATTCTAAGGTGCTTCGAAGGACTTTGACGGGAAGGCAGGATATTTGTGTTTTTATAAAGAGGTCTTATAGCTACTGTGATTACAGTGTACAACCATACCAAAAAAGAGAGAGAGAAGAAGAAATAAAAGTACCCGTAATGAACCATGTGATACATTGAAGCACAATGGAAAGGACCTTTCCTAGTGAAAAGACTGTTGTAGTTGGAACAGCTTACTGTGAATAATAACTAACTGTAACTCTGTGGGGTCAGTAGGGCCAGGAACCACAATAATTAAATACCTAGGTAACACTGATGAAGTTGACTGCTGTAGGCATTTTATACATTTTTGTTTTCAATCAGCAGTATAAAAAAGGGAGTTAATTTAAAAATGCCACTTATTTCCTTCAGTTGTTAGCACAAAGAACAGAGAAGGAGCAAACATGTACTGCCCCCTTTCTTGTCAAAAGCTACCTGGGAGTCTTTTTGGGGTGCAGGCTGCCTCATTTACAGTAGCCAGATTGTTTAATTGTTTTATTTTTATATTTTTTTGTTATTGTTCAGTCGCACAGTCGATTCCGACCCTTTGCGACCCCATGGACCACTGTCCGCCAGGCACCTCTGTCCTCCACTATCCTCCTCAACTTGCTCAGCTCTGTGCCCATTGTGTCTACTATACCATCTCATCTTGGGCCTCCCCTTCTTTTGCCCTCCATTTTTCCCAGCATCAAGGCTTTCTCAAGTGAATCCTCTTTTCTCATTTGATGCCCAAAGTACTTTAGCTTCATCTTTACTATTTGACCTTCAAGGGAGCAGTCAGGGTTGATTTCTTCTAAGATTGACCTATTTGTTCTCCTCGCTGTCCAGGGGACTCTATGCTATATCCATGATGGTGAACCTTGGAGTGCCAAGGTTCACCATCACTGTGCTACACCATCCTTGCCTATGGAAAAGTTCTGGATGACTCAAAAAGTTTACCTTCTTTGTAATTTTTCTATAACTAACACTTTATGAATTGATCACACAGCTACCTTTGGGCAGGGGATGTTGTCTACAGTATACATAATGATTTTTTAAAATGTGATACCAAGAATTTAAACTGTCTTCAGTCCTTTTGATAAGAACACTGCTTTTAGTCATGATTTGACTGCAATATGATGATAATAAATGTAGAAGTTGCTTCTTTAGTTAAATATTAGCTGTGGAATTATGTGGATTTTTCTTTCTCTCCTTTCTTCATCTGTTATAGCCTCAAGATATCCAGAAGTGTGTCTTAAAGGGAATAATTAATGTCTTATTGCAGGAATGGAAAGGGTAAGTATTACTAATATTTATGTATGCTTATTCCATGCAAGTCCTTTAAAGATTCTGTTGGATGAAAGTTTGAAAAGTGAGTAAATTTTAATACTTTAGTCAACAAGAAGAAATCACAAGTGTTAGCCTAATTTGTCAGATATATTTGCATCAATACAGGGGGAAGCATTTGTATAAAGTAGAGCCAAAATGCCACAACATCTTGGTGCAGCAGTAGGTCTCATATTTCTTTACAAAGTCCATAGATATCTATAAAATAAAACCAGAGTGGACCCATTTCCAATAGCAGTGATTGGTATTTCTTGTTATCATCTTTACTGCTATGATTACTATTACTAGTAATATTACTTATTATTACTGGCTGCTGCTGCTGTTACTATTATTGTTACAATTTTTTTGTGCTATTATCACAACTGTTACCACTATGCCAGATTTCAACTCACTGCTGCTAATATTAGTATTGCCACATTTCATTACTTTACCACTTCCCTTTTCAAAATATCCAAAATATGCAATGCTTGTGATAATGATAAACTAATAATTTGATGTTAAGCCATTATCATGCAGTATAATCTTATGTCTTCTAGTGTTAGTGTGAGACTTACATACATAACACACACATACATATGTACGTACGTACGTACATATTGTATGGCAGACTTATCTCTTACCTCAAATATTTAAAAACTGACTGAAATCCAATTATGCATGCAGAAAGCAACAGCTTAACATCTATTCATTTCTATCTGGCAACTAGCAAATCGCTGCTGGGATTCTTAGAGTTCTGCACACCTTCTGGCTTGGTGCATGTTCAAGAAGGCCAGTGGGGACTCATTAATTGCCAGCTAGAAATGATAGAATATTGTGCAACAGGATTTCAAGCACCGACTTAGTCCTCTGAATGGCTAAACATCTTGACATGGTGAGTCAGTACTGATGAGGAAGAATTGAGGAGTGTCAGATTGGATAGCATGCCAGAATCATGGTGCCTTTTGTCTGGGAGATTTTTAAAAAAGGACAGACAGGGAAAATTGTATCCCCAAGGGACAGGAGAAAGCCAAGAAAATGTAAGCTTTAGATTTCTTTGTTTGGCAATTCTGGTCTGATACAGTACTGATAAATGCATTTACTGAATTCTGATTAAACTACCCTAGGAACAGAAACTGTTGTGCCAAGTGATAATTGACACCAGCATCTATGATAAATTTTTGTCTACATGATTAATAAATTTTGACCCTCTTTCCAAAGGTCAGACTGCTGTATACTGTAGGCATTAAATATACTTTAGAATTGATGCAGAAAGGAAAAGTTCTTGGAACTGAGGATCTTACATAAAATCTTAATTGTGGTTTCCACATATTGTTTTTGCCTAAATTTAAAAAATCTGAAATAACATTTGCTCTTCATTGTGGGAAAGATATTCCAAACCCATGACCATTTTGATTGTCTTTTTCTGCACCTCTTTCAGGTCTGAAATCTCTTTTGAGATGGTGTGATCAAAACTGTTCAAAGTATTCCAAATGCAGGTACACTGTAGATTTCTGGAAGGAGATTTCTCTTCTAACCCTTTCCCAGTAAATCATTAGCATTTAATTTGCCCTATTCACAGCTGCCACTCTCTGTGTTGTTCCAAGATCTCTCTCCTGGTTAGTTGCTTACTCACAGTTTAGACCCCATCAATAACAAAAATGAAATAGGATGATGAGCTCCAAAGTGCATGCTGAATCTCATTTACCAAATTGTTGCTCATTCACCCAATGGAACGTTTTAAAGCTTTAACCAAATAATCTGATACAATCTACAAATTTGGCCATTGTATTGTACAATGTTAACTTCAGCACAAATGTTAAATAGTAATCAGTTCTGAAACCAAGCCTTAAAAATCTACTGGTCACTTTCTCTTACTGTGGGAATTGCCTATTTTTCCATATTCTCTGCTTTCCATTGTTATGCTATAATTTGTGAATAAGATCTTGAACTTTATCTGCTTATCTCTGTTTCAGTAAGTTCTTCAGGTATCCTCCTCAGGGAAAATAGTAAAGGGGTGCATCTCCTCTACATTTTCTGTAGTTTGGACAGAGATAAAGGGACAAAATCTAATTATTAATACTAATTTGAGTAGGCCTGTTGACTAAATGTGACTTGTTATCACTAATGTAAGCCCCATTGTTTCAGTGAGTCACTATAGTTAGTAGAAATAATTGAATTTAATTGAAATAACCAATTCAACATCTCTGCAGTCTCTTTTGTCAAAGATCCAATCACTGTACGATGACTGTTCTTTTTTTTCTGCTATACTGAAACTATCAATCTTTAATATTTTTAGCAATAGAATTCTTATCATACAGACATCAAGGGTGTGTACAAATCCGTGACCTACTGCTATTCCTTGAAGTTTCTGGCCCTTTGGCCCTAGGCTCATAAATGTGTCTCACCATCCTAAATTACATATTTAATTTTTGAATAGCTTTCATGCAAATACAGATGATAATGCAGGGAACCACCCAACTCGCCTTGGACTTATGTTTAGAAATAGCGGGTACAGTATATCAATACTATTTTTGTGTTAAGATACAGTTGAAGGCAGTCTGTGCTGTGTTGGTTTAAAACAGGGGCGCCCAAACTTTTTGGGTCACGTGGTTCATGAGCTCGTCACTATGGCCCGGGGGCTGGATTCAGCTCTGATGTCAATTCATCTAGTCTACAAAGCCCTCATCGTTCCTGGAAGCGGAAGTAAAACGCACGTTTTACTTCTGCTTCCAGGAGTGATGAGGGCCTCACAGGTCGGATGAATTGGCATCGAGGGCTGGATCCAGCCCCCGGGCTGTAGCTTGGGAACCCGTATTTTAAAAGCTCTTCATTATTCATATATCATGTTTTGGGGAAAGTACTTTTTTAAAGACTACAGTCCCAAGACTCCGCCAGCCAGTATGAAAGCTTTCACCTCTGTTGTTATGTAGCCAAGTTGATTGTTTCCTTTCCTAATTTTGGTGAAACAGTAAACTTTTGGGTGATAAGTAAACACGTGGAAGGAGTTATCCAAAACTGATAAGCCCTTGTATGTGTGTGCGTGCGTGTTGGGATGGGGGGAATAGATTATATAGTTTTTGTACAAGACCAATCACATAATCTGCCTCATGAAAAAAGAGTTGAAATTCCAGTGCTGAATATTCCTATGAGTTGTGAAATTCATATTCTTATTGGCAGTAATAAATTACAATACAGCCATTTGCAACTAGGTTTTTTTTGTGTGTTTTTTGTATAACAGGTGTAGCAAAGACATGTTTCGCAAGTAGGATCAAAGTTACTTTATTGTGTTCTATTTACTTCCAGACATTTCTTTTAAAGAGCATAGAGGCATCTTTCAAGGTTTATGCCATTCTTTTATCTATCTTAAGAGGGCTTTTAAAAATATATATAAAGTGATGGGAAATAATGAAAGCCAAGAATTAACCAGTCATTTGACAAATGACAATAATGGATTCCTTTTCAAATAGTGTAGTAAGTAGTATGATGAATTACTTTTAGGAAGTTATTTCCCAAACTCAACTTCTATCTTTTGTCTTATTCATCTACTTTCAGGCCATGTACAAAAGATGATCTTAGAGCATATTTTGTACTTTTGCAGGTAGGAGAAGTGGTTATTTCTTATAAAATAAGCCCGTCTGTTTCTTTTTGTGTTGTTTCCACCACTTCTTAATCTTTGCTCCTGTGCAGCTCTTAGCCTGTTTGACATGTTTTGTAGAAAGAACTGCACAGAAACAGCAAGGTACATGGTGTCCAAAATCAAATGTCCAGATCAACATATTGGTTGAAATCCTACTGTAATTGGCACAGCATAAATTTATGCCTACAGTACTTTATAGGGAATTATGTCCAGGCAGTCTGCATTGCATAATTGATTCTATAGCTAGTTCTGCAACTACATCTGTGGAACTGCTTGCTGGGTATGACTTCCACCTTAGTGTGAATTTTATAACCACCTGGACAACTTTAAGCTATGTAGGTGCAGACGTGCAACAGGATTATGTCCAATGGCACCTCTGCAGAGAAAGCTAGTCATTTGCAGGCATAATTAGTTGACTGCTGGACTCTGGTTTTAATAAGGTAAAAATTATGTACAAGTAAGGATGTGCTACAAAGCTGCTTTTCTAAGGGGATTAGGTTGAGTACCTTTTTTTTAGCATAGCTCTTGCGGATTTTGATTACAATATAATCTTCTGAGATATAGCACAGAAACAATTAGCTATTCATCAGATTCCTTAAACATGTCTCTCTCCAAGATGGATCCCTCCAGGTACAAGACAATTACAGTATGCTAATTTCCAATAGGCATGGTCTTTTCTGAATATGGTACTCACTCTTAGGCAAGTCAAGTCACTGAAGTGTCTTACATTTATAGATGTAATAGTACTATATCTGAATATCACAGTTATACCAGGGTAAAACCTTTCACAAAACAAAATATGTTATTAATAAAATGCAAAAAGCAGAAGAATAACTGCTAATATATAAAGCAATAGAAGGCTATCGTTATTTACTCTGATTATCTTTCATGGTGATTTGCTGAATCAATCCTAAGGATTTCAAAAAAATGCTAGATATGGACTTATTGGCCCCATATTCACAATATGAAGTTTTGCTTCAGTGATGAGTTTAGTCCTGGTGTAACATTATGCTAGTATCTATCCTGCTATGGTAATGGAATTGACCGTACAGCCAGTGACACAACACCGAGTGTTGGGCGGCAGTAAATAACCTGACTCCTTAAAGGGGCCAATGGCTACAGACTTATGATCCCTTTTAGGTGGAGTGATGGTCCCCTCAGTGGAGGAAATGCCACCTGAAACCATTTTACACTGCGGCAAAATGAGCAAAGGAGGAAGCACTTCACTATTCTGCTTTCCAGTGGTCATGGAGGCAGAAGAGACCATGCCAGATGGACTGGCTGTGAAGGCGCAACTTGTCCATATCCTCAAGGCTGTGGAAGTCCATTGCAGTCCTGGTGTTAAATTATGCATGTCTCATTTTATAGTGTGTGGGTCACTTCATGGGAAGCTGGGATCCACCTTAAACAAATTCATGCCAAGGGCATTTTTTCTGCTTGCCTTGGAGGGCAAAGACAGCCCAGCGTGAGCCAGTCTCCAAGACCAGGCCTCCTAGTGCACTGGGGCAGGGGAAAAGCATATACTTGGACTGAGTTGCATCTGACAACATTATAGCTCAGTGATGCTATGTTATTACTGTTGCACAGTAGAGTCCTTATTCATAAGAGCCCTGATGGCCCATTGGTTATACTGCTGTACTGCAGCCAAAATGTTGTGAGTTCGATCCTGATGGAGATCAAGGTGGACTCAGCCATCCATCTTTCTGGGATCAGCAAAATGCGTACCCAGCATGTTGGGGACAAAATGCTAATTACTTAGTGAATCACCTAGATAATCCAGTAAGCACTATGGGCCAGTATATAAGTGTGTTTGATAATGATATATTCATATCCAGTAATTTAATATAATGTGAAATACTTAGTATGTCTTCAGTGCAAGGAGAGGAATCAGTTGCACTGAGAAGTGGTTGTAAACAGATAAAGTTGCTGTGAAGGTTTTTTCCTATTAGTGTTTTTATTGTAACTCATGTATGATCTATTTTTATACTGACAGTGTTTTTAATTTTCCCCCTCCAGAATCCTCTGTTTAGTAACACATCAACGTACGTTATTTATGCTCACTTGCTAAGACAGATTGCTGCCTTAACAGAAGGCGACCATCACTTCCTGGTTCATTGGTTTAAAAAGTAAACTATTTTCTGTTCTCTGGGATTATTTTGTTTTCTTTCTGTAACAGGCAGTTGGCAGAGGGGCGTTGTAAATGACCAGATCTGTAGTTTAAAGAAGAAGTAAAGTTGTAGACAGCCAGTTTAATTTAACTCAAATTAAACTTCACATACAATTCTGTGGTTCTTCTCTCTGCACTTTAAATGAAAAATATGTAAGTAGCATTTTAACAGAAAGGTGAATTAGCAGCAGTCTTCTTGGCCTTTACCAGCTCAAAATTGCACTGTCCAAACTGTGTTTTTACCCACACGGGGGAAATATGAAGTTAAAGGTATAGTGTAACCCTTCCCGGCATGCACTGGAGAGAGCAGCTTGAGAAAAAATAAAGATAAAAGATTTAGCACAGTTTCTCTTTCACAGTGTTGTCTGCGTCTGCGCACCCTTTTTCTACTTTTATTCAACTGCACCAAATTATTTTAATTCAAATGAATTGAATCTTAATAGCTACCTTTGATTCTCAGAAAACAAGGTCAGTAATTACAGACACATTAAGTCTTACTCAGATGTTAAAGAATTAAGTTTAAACATTTTGAATGTTTTGCCTCAGTTATTTGCATTTGTAGTTCTAAAAGTTTTAGGATATATAACATTTCTAGATTTCTTTTATTCCTGCTCATTTAAGGATATGATTACAGTATATTGAAAAGCTAAATCAGAGTGATTTGGCTCTGCAAAGGTTAGATTTGCAGCCTCAACTATTAATGACATGGCAATAAGTGCTAACAGTGGACATGGTAATTAAATTCTAATTAACTTGTAAACCACCCAGAAAGTGCACTAAACACTATGGAGTGATATCTAAGTGTAATTGCCATTGCTATCAGACTCCACACTGGCAATGCAGAACCCAACCCACAGACCCCTTTCTTTCCTTATTTTTTCTGTGATCCCACCCTTGTGTGATTCAGCCATGGCATCATGTAAGTAGCAAAAAAAGAAAAAATGAACAACATTCTTTTGAATCCATGGTATTAGAAGAAGAAATCTTGAGTTTCTTGATGGTGTAATTGGCTTTTTAGACAGATCAGTATTTACTCATACTGCAGGAGTGGAGGGGTCAAGCATGAGGAATATAGTCTGAACTCTGTGCAACAAAAATGTATGTATGTTCCTTACACATTATGGGTACCATTTTCTGACTGTGAGGTGACTCTGAAGACCTTAACATTCCCAAGAACCACAGGAGGAGTCTGTGGCTAAACTGGAACATGCAAGTACTGTATGTTTTCCTTGGGAAAGAGTGGTCTTTTCTCTGCTGGAATGCATTTTTTCTATCAACATAAATCCATCCATGTCAACTAGCTCTTTTATAACATTGTTAATACCATACAGTAAAACCTCACATAAATAGTGCCTTGCTTAGAGACTAACTTGCTTAAAGAGCAGAATTTTCTCTGAATGGTCTCCCTCCCTTAGCAACTAAAACCAACCAAAACTCACTTAACAACTAAATCAGGGTTCACAATCCCTCCCACCAGATGTCACAATTGGTCACTTCCAATGGTATTTTACTTAAAGAGCAAACTCACTTAAAGAGCAATCCTGTGGAACACATTATGCTCTTTAAGCGAGGTACCACTGTACTTAGAGCAGTCAGCCAGATTTGCTCCATAGAAAAGATTTAAAGAGTCACTAGCTCTGTAACACCAGATACAATTCCCCATGAAGGCGGTAGAGTACAATTTTTATGGAAGATAGTCATCCTCAATAATTTTATAAAGTACAGTGATTTCCATAAATTTTCAGTAGCTGTCATTCTATCAGGAACATAACATGAGCATATTTCTCCTAGGATGTCACAGAAGAGATTCAAGCAAGTGATAGACAGAATGCTACAGTTTATTTCTTTACGCCTGTTTCCTGCTAGACCTGAAGAACTGCCTCCTATGGAGAAATGCACCTGGTGGATTCCATCAGCGACCAAAGTCATGTCTTTATTTAGTAGGTTTTCCCAGGCACAATTAATTTTTGTTTTCTGTCTCTATTATGATGGTTTTTCCCCTCAATAGAGTTATTTTTATTAGGTAATGCAGTAATGCAGTAATGGTGAACCATGGCACTCTAGATGTTCTTGAACTTCAATTCCCAGAAGCCCTGATCAGCAAGAGTGCTGACTTGGGATTTTGGGAATTGAAATCCAAGAACACCTAGAGTGCCAAGGTTCGCAATTACTGCAACAGGGTATCTTTTACCTGTAAATTGCCTGCTACTCAATTAAAATTATATTTTACCTGCATTCCTGCCCAATTTTGTTGGTCTCCCTTGCAAAAGCAGCCTGCCTCCCAGTCTATTTTGCAAGGGCTCCTTTTCTATTACCACCAAAAGATCTGCCATTCCTGAGTCAAAATTACTTTGCTGACACGACTTACTGCAGCCTCAGTAAAGCATTGGCCATATTTGTGCATTCTATTTTTCAACATATCTATAGAGCTACTCTTAAGTATTTCTGCAATATTTAATTGAATGCTGTGACTGGCAACAACTTTTAAGAATAACAGTACTAGCTACTTTCATCTGATAACACAGTTTTCATTTTTAGGTTCTCACTCAACAGAAAACTGAGTCCAGTTTAATATCTGCTTTCATTAACATGCCCTTTTGAACTCCAATGAAATGTTTCCCATTCAAACTAACCTTTCTACCCCTCACAAAAGCTGAACTTTTTGTCAACTTTCTCTTGCTGACTCTTTCCAGTCAAACAAAGTATTTCTGGATGTATAAATGACACAATAGCAAGTCAGATTCAGCAACTATAGACTACTGTCAGTGTTTAACCTATTGTAAAAGTAAATACCACTATAGATTCATCACCTATTTATTACTGTAGAGTATTAGTTTTCTGTTGAGTGAGAATCTAAAAATAAAAACTGTGTTATCAGATGAAAGTAGCTAGTACTGTTATTCTTAAAAGTTGTTGCCAGTCACAGCATTCAATTAAATATTGCAGAAATGCTTAGAGTAGCTCTATAGATATGTTAAAAAATAGAATGCACAAATAGGGCCATTGCCTAACTGAGGCTGCATTAAACAGTAAGTCGTGTCAGCAAAGTAATTTTGAATTTAATGCTCATGCGAGCAGTGCAAGCAAAGTGCAGGTTTTCTGCACGGAGAACCTCATTTGTGCAACAACAACCATTAAAACAATACTGTGCATAACTTTTCTCCAAGCAGTAGCTTAGTAGAATATTGGTCTGACAGTTTAGCAATTTTTAAAAAAAAGACATCCCATTTCCCTGGCTTGATCCAGAGGTTGCTGTTCACTAGTGGGATAATTTCTTCTTTCTAAGAAAGCTCATGGACTGGGAGAATAAAGTGCCTTATCTCCTGCCCTGTTCACAAGCTGCCTATGCAAAGCACACATCCTTATCTAAAAGTATTGTTTGAAGCAAAGAACACCTCAGTGTTTGTGATTCTCAAGAGTGGTTAAAGGCAGCCCAAAGCAAAGACAATAAAATGTGGCCTGGGATAATTACTATAATCATGATGGAAGAGCTGGACATAGGGATTCACCAAGAATGTGACTGTTACAAATGTTCTACTACAGACTAGGTCCTTGCATTGGTCATAAACATGAAAATGGTCTGGATGTAATAACTATTTTTGTCTTATCAAAACTTAGTATATTGTGCATCATTGATCATTAATTTCTCTCCTTTTTTACAGGTTTTAATTTTATTTCTTTAAACAAAGTTGATTATTAAGAACTAATTTTGAAAACTTTTTTTAAATACTTCCAGATGCTTCAAATAGTCTAGCTAGCCCTACTATTGTTCCATATACGGATTTCTATAATTCTACACTGGATCATATTGATCTCATGGAGGAATATCAGAATTGGCAATGTTATGGAAATTCTAACAAGTAAGGAAAAAAATGTGAGAACGTGATACTGCGGGGTGAGGATCTACTAAATGTCCTGTGACAGGGGATAGGTTACTGATAAATAAAGGTCACCATTTTATGTAGTATATTTAAGTTATATTTTATTACTTAAAATGATGTTCTTCATCTAATTGGTCATACTCTAAAACTATGGCCATTACATCAATTTGAATTAAATAGTTTTTGCACAATTTTGAAAAATAGGTATTTCCAAAAAATAACTTCAGAGGAAAGATGTTCTTGGAATAAATGACAGGTAATAATAATCAGTATGGTGTGATAAATATAGTAGCAGATTAATACTCAAGAGACCTGGGTTCATATCCTTTCTTGGCCTTGGAAATTCACTGGAAGTAGCACTGGTAAAAATACTACTTAAATATACACCTTGAAAACCATTACTAAGGTTGTCATAAATCAGGTGTGACTATGGCACAGAAGAAAGAGGATAATAGTTTTTCAGAATGGTGCAGATAATAACTTTAAGTCTATTAAAGTGCTATTGGCTGATCAGTGCTTTGAGGAATTAACTTAGGCTTCTGGGAATTGATGTCCAAAAACAAAAGGTTGGAAACACTGATCTACTTGCAAGTTTTTGCAGACCATAATGCTTATTCACGACACTTTCATTCAGTAATATGTTTGTACATCACAGCAACCTGCAGAAGATCTCAGTCAATTCTATTCCTCATTTACCATACTTCATCTTTCATCAAATCATTAAAATCACTGCAGATACTGAAAGTTAATATTAATAACTGCATGCCATCAATTCAATTCTAACATATGGGGACGTTTTTCAGGACTTTCTAAATAGAGAGTACAGTATACAGAAGTGGTTTTCCATTCACTTCTTTTGGGGTCAACCTGGGATTGTGCAGCTTGCCCATGGTTACAAAGGATGGCTCTTCTCCCAGGAGACACAGTGAGGGTTCAAACTCGCAACTTCTGGTTCCACAGGTAGCAAGTTAAACTACTGAGCAGTCCAACTGGATGGAAGTAAATAATAATTGTGTAAATTTCATTGAGCAATAAAGTCTTTGAAAACACTTGTGCAAATGTTGAAATCATGCTCCGTAACTTATGCCACATAAGGCTAGTGATATCATCAGTCATGGCAATTTTGCAAATATAAAATTTCTGATCCTTCCTCCCTTTTAAAGGTCCTGAGGCTTCCATGGGATTTTTTTCATCATATGGAAGCTGTTGGAGATAGCAGAGTTTGGAGGGGTCTTGAATTCCCAAAAGCTGCTGCTGCCCGTGAAATTATCCTGATGGCTTCCCCAAATAAAAAAGGGCCCCATGGGAACTCAGGATCTTTGTGAGGGAGGGGCTCTGGAAATTTCTTTATTTCTGAAAATTGCAGTACATAAGGAGGCCATCAGCCTTGGTGGCATAAGTTCTAGTAATAGGATTTCAGCCAGTAATTAAGTGCATCTTCTTGTATTGGCTGAAGAGATCTCAGAGCCACTGTCACTATTATTATTATTATTATTATTATTATTATTATTATTATTATTATTATTATTATTATTATTATTATTATTATTATTATTATTATTATTATTATTATTATTATTATTATTATTATTATATCATGGAGGCTGACATCAATCCTAGAGAACATTCTGGAGCTAAATATAAAGTGGTTATTTTACAAACACCTTGAAACAATGCAGAAACCAATATGGATTTGTCAAGAGCAAATCTTGCCAGACTAATCCTATCCCATTTTTTGATGAGATAACCTCCTTAGTTGATGGTGGGAATGCTGTACATACAATATATCTTAACTTCAACAAAACCTTTGACAAAGTGTCCCATGATATTCTGTTTAGAAGGCAAACTAGCCTGGAGAACACAGGTGTCAGGTGGATACACATTTGGTCACAGAGTCATAATCATAGAGTGCTTATCAATGTTTCCTTTTCAAACTGGGAGGGGATAACAAGTGGAGTACTACAAGGCTCAGTTCTGAGCCTGGTGCTCTTTAACATTTCTACTAATGGCTTGGAAAAGGATGTGCAAAGAAAACTAATCAAATTTGTGGAAGACACAACATTGAGTAAAATAGCAAACACCTTGGAAGACCAGAAACAAAATTCAAAAATATCTTGATAGGCTTGATCAGTGGACTGGAAACAACAAAATGTAATTTAACAGGGATAAGTGCAAAATTTTACACCTAATGGTTCCCTGCTTACTGGGCTGAAGGAGCTGCATGGCGTAGGTGAAGGAGGAGTCCAGGTTATCCTTCTAAACAAACAGTAATAGATAGAGGACACTTGGCTCAGTAATACTGCAAGCGAGATTTTGGAATTGTTGTAGATCACAAGCTGAACATGAGCCAACAATGCAATGTGGCTGCAAAAAAGGCAGATATTATTTTACGATTTATTTATTTATTTATTTATTTTATTGAATTTATTACCCCGCCCCACTCGGGAGAACCCGACTCTGGGCGGCTTACATCGTCATAAAACAGAAGTAAAAGATAAAAACATATAAAATCATGAAATTTAAAAATTATCTAAAATCATTTAAAGTTAAAAAACAGTATTAAAAACGATGCATTAATAGAGGAGTATAGTCTCCAAAACCCATGAAGTACTAGTCCCCTTCTATTCAGCACAAGGTAGGCCTTATCTAGAGTACTGTCTCCAGTTATGTACGTCACACTTCAAGAAGGATGCTAACAAATTGGGACAAGCTAAGAGGAAGGCAACAAGGATGATCAGAGGAATGGAAACCAAACCCTGTGAGAAAAGACAGAAAGAACTGGGCATGTTTAGCCTTGAGAAAAGGAGACTGAGAAGGGATATACAATATGATAGTACTTTTCAAATACTTGAAAGATAGTCAGAAAGAGGATAGGCAGGATATGTTCTCGATCATCTCAGAGTACAGAACATGTAATAACATTCAAGTTAAAGGAAGACAGGTATAGACTGAATATCAAGAAAAACATCTTCGTTATAACAGTATGACAATGGAACCAATTACCTTGGGAGGTGGTGAGCGTTCCGATGCTGGAGGCATCCAAGAGAAAATTGGAAAACCATATGCTAGATCTGCTTTGATTTTGATTCTTGCAGTGAGCAAGAGGTTGGACTCAATGGTCTCATAGACCTCTTTCAATTAAATTATTCTATGATTTTATGATATATTGATGGTGAAAAAGGAAAATAGGTGGCGCTAGCCCTAGTTGGGTCACAAATCCTTCCAGCTTTGCTTTTTCCCGAGGTGCATCACATTTAGAACATTGGTCCGTCCCACCAGGGCGGATCGGGGAGACTCTCTTATCATACCATCGGCTAGAGAGGTGCATCTCTCTTGCACTAGGAGGAGGGCCTTCTCTGTGTCCGCCCCAGCCCTTTGGAGCCTCCTGCCAACGGAACTACGCTTACAGACAGAGCTCCTGCCCTTCCGGAAGGGCTTAAAAACCTGGCTGGCAGGGCAAATTTGGGGATCCAGGAATGTGGGATCCCACGTTGGGTGGCTGATCTGATCGGACAGCCACCCTTCTTGTTTCTCGTTGTTTTAATCTTTTTAACTTTTTAAGTCTTAAAGTTTTAAATTCTTTTAGTATCCTGTAGATTATAGTCGGAATTTTTAAGTTAATTTTTAAACTAATTGTAATATGCCTCATAGGATTCTGTATTGTCAATTTGTGTTTTTTAACACCGATGTTTGTAAGCCACCCAGAGTCGGGTTCGCCTGATAAGGGTGGGATATTAAATTTGACTAAATAAATAAATAAATAAATAGTTGTCTACCAATTAGAACTCCCAGAATGGAGAGTGTCGGGTTTTATAGTAAAAAATACCAAAATCCCATGTTTACTCCTTTGTCTCTGCAGCCAGGTACTTCAACTCACTGAGCTATCCAGCCAATTAATGTAGCATTTCTGTTGGTTAATTAAACATTTGATTTTATATATCATATGTATCACTTTCTTAGTATGTCTGATAAATGGTCCGGTATTCAGGTATTATAGTACCAGCTATTTATGTTGGGGTAACAGAAAGAGCCTCCTCGAAGATTGTGGTATTTTTGAACCACAATCAGATGTACTTGGAACAACAGCAACTTTCTTATAGTAGGTCAGGTGAAAGGAATTACAGCAGGGGTCCTCAACCTTTTTAAGCCAGGGGCTGGTTCATGCCCCCTCAGACTGTTGAGGGGCTGAACTGGTGGCAGTGTCAGCAACCACCCTGAGCTCCCACACTCCCCCACCACTGTGACTCCCCCAGCACACACTTCACCACCACAAGCCCCACACTCCCCCCCTTCCCTGTTTATCAGGCTGGAGGAGCTGCATTGTGTGGGTGAAGGAGTGGTCCATTCTGGGCCCCAGGAATGCCACAGGAGGCCTCCCCCCAGCTCCCATCTACCAGAGTGAGGGCATGGGACAGATTTTGATGTCGCAAGCCAGATCCTCCTAATGGACAATAGATTGAGGATCCCTGAATTACAGAATGAATTCACCCAAAGGTAGTTTCATTTTGGCAGTTTTACATCTGGCCTAGATGTGGAAGCAGCAGCAGATATTTATGCTTCCTTTTTGCTCCTTTAACTAATTACTGCTCCCAAAGGGGTTGATAGTTGATTATAGAATAAACAATTGCTTACTATTTGCAGCAAGAATTAAACTTCATAGTGAGTTATATACAGTCAGTGATGTGGTTACACAATTATTTGTGGTGTTGATACAGTGCTGATTATTATTTTTTCCTATATTTACATGTTGTGTTTATAAATTTGTTGTTTCTCTGTGCTTGTGAACCGCCCTGAGTCGGCCCAATCCGAGTAGGGCGGTATAAAAATTGGAAAAATAAATAAATAAATAAATGTCAATCCTATATTTCCAGCTCCATAAATGTCTACCCCAAGAAATGTGGGGGTAGAGAGTCATTCCTTCTCATGAGTATGAGAGCAACCTAGACATATAAAGGGACATTATTTGTAATATATCTCTTAAAACAGTTGCGTCTTGACATATTCTAAAACGAAGAGCCCATTTACCTTTTCTCACCCAAAAATGCATAATACACATCAATAACAATTAGTTTAGCAAGCAAATGACTTGGAATTTTTATTCACTGATGTAGTGAAATTGGTATGTGTCTTTTACAATAACTATTGAAAAATATTGTAAAATAGTAAAGATGAAGCTAAATTACCGGTACTTTGGACATCAAATGAGAAGAGAGGATTCACTTGAGCAAGCCTTGATGCTGGGAAAGGTAGAGGGCAAAAGAAGAAGGGGCGGCCAAAGATGAGATGGCTGGATGGTATAGTAGACACAATGGGCACAGAGCTGAGCAAGTTGAGGAGGATGGTGGAGGACAGAAGTGCCTGGCGGACAATGGTCCATGGGGTTGCAAAGGGTCGGAATCGACTGCGTGACTGAACAAAAAAATTGTTGGAAGTTGATTGTGTGTCTTAATCTACTTAATTCATATTCAAAATAATCATATTTCTGTTTTATCATTCAGGTTTTCTTTCTGCCAGTATCCATTCATTATTTCTATAGCAGCAAAAAAAGTAATTATTCAGAGGGATTCAGAACAACAAATGATAAATATTGCACGGGTAGGCATAACAATATATAGTAGATTAAAATCAATGTGATTGTACTGTACTGTTTAATAAGAAATGAGAGAGAATTAGAAGTTGTAAGATTGTTCCTTTTGGGAAGCATTGCTTAGTCTGTACTTCAATCAGCAATAGCATATATTATTCTGTTTATGACATTAGATTACTACTCTGTAACATAAAAATAGCTAGCATATTGCAAAATTTGGAAATACGTAATCAAGGTATATTTAAATTGTCAAAAACAGTTACTAGAACAAAGCCCACCAGCTTTAACCTAACATTGTATGATACCAATTTTGAACTTCAGAGTGGTTCTTGATGAAACAATGTAAAATGTATAAAAAATTAAAGTTAGAGTTGCTAACACTTACATCCTTCAGTATTGCATTTGAATGATTTAGATTTTCTGAAGAGAACAGATTCTTCCAAAAGAGAGACATGGCTTATTATTGTTCTGATCCTTTAAAGCATTTGGGGAATTTTGAATATACCGTGCATGCATGTATATTATTTGCTGATATCATCAGCCTTATGTGGCTTAAGTTCCACAACAGTATTTCAATCATTAATTTTCATAAGATTTAGCTCTTTAATTCAGGATTAAAAACATAATATCATTTAATTGTTAATCATTATTTTGTCTCCCTTCCTGATTCTACACAGCAAAGCCTTGTGGACAAAGTCTCTCGCAGGCAGAGGCCCGATATGAATATGTTGTTCTTAAATGTGAAAGTGAGAAGGATGCATCTAGTTAGTGATTCATTGGATGAGGTATACAAAATATTTTCTATGAATATAATTGAAAAATTATCTAACTTATGTAAAAACTATTAAATGAAAATGTTTTGTTGTCTAAAAACAAATGTTAAAAAATATCGTTCCTAATTGAATGGCTTTCCCCCTATCTATTGATTTAAATAGCTAACAAGAAAGAGAGCAGATTTGAAGAAAAAACTGAAAGTTACATTTGTAGGAGAAGCTGGTCTTGACATGGGTGGCCTAACAAAAGAATGGTTTCTTCTTCTAATTCGACAGATTTTTCATCCAGACTATGGTGAGTGGAGAAATTGAAAATTTATGGTATTTATCAAATGGAGTTAATAATTAATAAATGCAAAAGTAGGCAGATTTGTAGGACGTTAAAAGAAAATGAACTCATTCAGGTAAATATCTATTAGTCCTAAACAGCCTGTGGAAATTCTTCTATGTGAGCTTACCTACATACAGTTATACCTCACTTAAAGAGCATAATGCGTTCCACAGGATTGCTCTTTATGCGAGTTTGCTCTTTAAGAGAAGCAATATTGTAAATGACCAATGGGGGGGGGGATTGCAAACTCCGAATTATTTGTTAAACGAGTTTTTGCTTGGATTTATTTGTTAAGCGTAGCGAACATTTAGAAAAAATTCTGCTCTTTAAGCGAGGCACTCTTTATGCGAAGTTTGACTGTATTTACTCCATGTTTCACCACAATCTGAACTATGGTAGAAATGATATGCAGGATACATGCTTTTAATGGCTGGACTGAAATTAGAGAACTATCTCACTAAATTGCTTTCCCTTCCTTCCTTTCTATTATTAGTCAAAGTGCTAATAGTTGAGCAAAAACATTTATTTGCATGAATGAATTGAGTTATGAATTTGTATTTCCTTGTGCTTTTGAGGCACATTCAGATAATTGTTCTGCTTTTATTTTTACTAGTGTATCAGAACAGATTTTGTCAAAGCCAAATTTGATTTGGATGGGAATAGCGCTCTCTATGCCCAATGCATAATAGACATTTGTCCTTTACCCTTAAGGTTTCATATAAATGACAAATACAAAATATTAGAAAGTACTTATTGCTTACATAAGCTGCTAACAGAGCAAACATGACACTTGCATAATATAGCAAGGATTATATGTATTCATAGTGTAGTTGCTAAATTCATAAAAGTGTAACAGAAAGGCTTAACATATATATGGCATTAGTAGTATATAAATAATATACTTTATAATTAAAGTAAATAACAAAGAAGACCTATAATTTCTTCAGTGCAATGCAGTGAGGCAAACTTTAAAGTTACAAGTTTAATCAGAATGAAGATTAAAATAAGCTTTCTACAAATAGCCAATAATAGCACTTACAGCATTTAAGACACATATTATTTATATTAATGACAGAGAGAAAATAACATATCATTCAAGATAAATATGATATATCAGATTCATCAATACATTCATATTGAGACAAGCTTGATTCTTTATGTTAACAATAGAGAGAGAGAAACAAGGAAACAATATGACATCTAAAATACATCACTAATAAAACTTGTACTTTCAGTTATATAGTTAAGAAAGAGTTAAAACATCAGAAGCCAGTCACTGTAAAGAGACTTGTATTTATAGTTTGAGGGGTGACGTATTTTACTCCCTTACCAGGCTACCTGGCAAGGCATAGCTTGGCCAGTTAAGAGTTGCTTGGCAGGATCAATTTTGGCTGGCGTGGTCCCTCTCTTCATCTAACAGCTCTGCTTTTTTTCTAACTGCTTGCTGAGCATTTTTTTTCTGCTTTAGCTGACTCATGTAAGTCCATAAAGCCTCGTACATTGCTTTTAAACACTTTCATGCCAGTTTGTATTAAGGTATGCATTCTAACAAAAGTATAATTATGATTAGTGTTGGGCAGGCTACACAGCCCCAGGAGGTAATGGTAAACCACTTCTGAGTATTCTCTATCTGGAAAACCCTGAAAGGGGTAACTATAAGTCAGAGTTGGGTTGCACTCGATGATGATACATTTTGTTTTACTGGATTTTATAACTATTGCACTTGCTTTAATTCTTTTGTAAGCCTATTAGTTCAGCAGTTCGATTCCCGAGTACTGCAGGACGGAATGAGCTCCCGTCTCTGTCCCAGCTCCTGCCAACCTAGCAGTTCGAAAGCAAGAAATTGAAAGTAGATAAATCGGGACCACTTCGGTGGGAAGGTAACAGCCTTCCCTTCCGCTCGGGTGTCTAGTCATGCCTGCCACATGACCATGGAAACGTCTGCAGAAGCAGACAGCACTGGCTCTTCGGCTTAGAAACAGAGATGAGCACTGACCCCTAGAGTCGGATACAACTGGCTTTCAAGCAAGGGAAACCTTTACCTTTACTAAGCCTATTAGTGGACCAGTCAGTCAAAAAGTGGTACTGAAAGACCTGAAATAAATAAAAAGAAAATTAGAACATCGTAGATGTTGTCAATATTTGTCAGATATAAAACTTTTTCTTCCCACCTTAGCTTGGCTTTATTGCATAGCTATGATATTTGCACTGTACTGTACTTTAATAATAAGAAATACTTAGATCCAAGTGGAAGTAAATCTGAGCCAAATTAACCTAATAAGCTTCTGAGCAAAAGAAAACCATCTAAAAGAATTTGCTTTTGCTCTATAATAAGCTGATGGTGCAGGTATGTATTCAATGAAAGACACTGTTCAGATAATCTGGGAGAAGATCTTGAGTTGATTTGAAACCAGGGTTTAGACATGTCTGGTTATGGTGGATCGCACTAAATTTGGGACACATAATAGAATGTTAATATAAAATGCTTGTTCTATTTTACAGGCATGTTTGCATATCATAAGGACTCTAATTGTCATTGGTTTAGCAGCTTAAACTGTGATAATTACTCTGAATTCCGATTGGTTGGAGCTGTATCCTTTTTTGCCCACTAGAAGGTGCTGCATACATAGTTAATAAACTATATCAAGACAATGCAAATGTTTAATATATTCCTTTTATAACTATTTTTTTCTTTCATAGTACTCAGTAACTGTCAGGCAATATAGAGAGATCTATGTTTGGAATGAAGCCAGAGTATATCTTATTGATTGTGTAAACAAGTATGAAGACAAGTACACCAGTATGAAAAAATGTGTGTCAATATCAAAGCACTCATTATTTTGAATATTTGAAGAGTACAGTAAAACCTCATATAACGCTAAAACCTGGTTCCACAAGTCTTCGTGTTATATGATTTTTCGTGTTATCTGATCCTCTATGGGATCCATAGAGATACATTGTAACCACACAGGCTTTCGCGGTTGTTATCTGAAGCATCCCATAGGATCTTAATGTTATCTGATGCAATTCTTCCCCCCAGATTCCTTGATGTTATGCGATTTTCGTGTTATTCGATACTAATGTTATATGAGGTATTACTGTATATCATCTCATGGTTTTAGCACAGCTCTGCATAATACTTTCCTAAGAGTTGCCCATACTCATGACATTGAGATCTTAACACTGAAATACATTGTCCAATATCTCTTTGTAAAGCTATGTAAATATCGGAAAAGGCAGTGGCATGGCGGTTACAGGAGTTCCTGGATGAAGCAGATTATTTGGATCCTTTTCAGTCAGGATTCAGGCCCGGATATGGGACGGAAACTGCATTGGTCGCGTTGGTGGATGATCTCTGGAGGGAGCGGAATGGCGGACATTCACCTGTCCTGGCTCTTCTTGACCGCTCAGCGGTGTTTGATACCGTCGACCACGGTATCCTTCTGGGAAGGCTCCAAGGATTGGGGATCCAAGGCACAGTGTTGGCTTGGTTTTCCTCATTTCTGAGGGGCCGGACCCAGTCGGTGTGGTTGGAGGGTGAGATGTCCAGTCCTAGGCGGCTCGGTGCTCTCACCTCTCCTATTTAATATCTACATGAAACCGCTGGGTGAGATCATCCTTTCTCATGGGGTGAGGTATCATCAGTATGCAGATGATACCCAACTGTATATCTCGGCCCGTGGGGACCCTAGCAATGCAGTGGAAGTCCTTTCCAGGTGCCTGGAGGCTGTCAAGGTCTGGATGGGGGACAATGGGCTACAACTGAATCCTGACAAGACTGAGTGGCTGTGGGTAGGGGGTCCTGTGTTATCTTGGGAACTACCACCTTTGGTTCTGGACAGGGCAGTCCTGCCCCAAACAGACCCGGTACGTAACTTGGGGGTCCTCCTGGACTCGCGACTACTACTCAAAGAGCAGGTGGCAGTCATGGCCAGGAGGGCCTTTGCCCAACTTCGTGTGATTCGTCAGTTACGGCCATTCCTAGACCGGGACTCCTTGCTCATGGTCACAAATGCCTTGGTCACCTTCAGACTTGATTATTGTAATGCGTTCTACATGGGGCTGCCCTTGGTGACCATTCGGAGGCTTCAACTGGTCCAGAATGCAGCTGCACGAGTAGTGTTGGGATGCGGGCGTTATGCCCGTGCCTCACCACTGCTGAGGGAGCTGCACTGGCTCCCAGTTTGCCTCCGGGTGCAATTCAAGGTGCTGGTTATTACCTTTAAAGCCCTTTATGGTAGTGGTCCAGGTTACTTGAGAGACCGCATTGTCCCAAGGAGATCTACCCAGCTCACCAGAGCAGACCGGAGAGGCTCTCTGGTTGTGCAATCAGCCAGAGAGGCACATCTCTCTGGCACTAGAAGAAGGGCCTTCTCGGTGTCTGCTCCGGCCCTGTGGAACCTCCTCCTGATAGAGCTACGCCTGCAGACGGAGTTGCTGTCCTTTAGGAAAGGAGTGAAAACCTGGCTGGCAGGTCTGGTCTGGGGAGTGGATGGATCAATTTCCCCAGCCAGTTGGATGGTTTGACCCCCAGTACATCCAAGTTATAATACCTAGCTTTTAATTAAGTTTTTAAGCTTTTTAAAGTTTTTAATTTTTTAAGTGTTTTAAAATTGTTGGAAATCGTCCTGGGTCTCTTCGGGGAGGAGGGCGATAAACAAATATAAATAAATAAATAAATAAATAACATAATTTATGGAAGCAAATTGCCCCAAGTTACCATAGACATTACCTGTTGCATAATGAGTTATCTGAGTAATGACACATTACAGCTATGGGGATTTTTTAAACTTACAGCAACTTATCTCCTGAAGCTGACATATGAGTTATGCCAGTGTGTTAATGAGGCAAGAGGATTTGGATCATTTTCTGTATCTTTGACTGAAGTTCTGTAACTGGATTGTATTGTGAGGATTGTAGATGAGGAATCCAGTGTTTGAATCATTTTACCCTTCAAGAACAGTTCCTCACATATATGGAGGAAGATGTTATCCCAAGTGCAGAGACTCACATACCATTTTAGTTGTTAACCATGTTGGCTTGCCTGAATTTAAGCACAGTACATTAAGTCCAAGAAGCATTTAATCTTACAAAGTACCCTGCCTTTATATAATAATCTGTTGATCTGGCATTCAGTGGAATGTCCAGAAAACAGATACTGGCTGAAATCCAGCAGTAAGTCAGAGCATTTGACTCAGTAAATCCCCACTGATTCAGTGGGCCTACTAGTTGTGACTTACTTCTGGATTTCAGCCATTGATTGCATTAAATATTGCTCAGCAGGATGAGTATCTGGAGCCAGAATTAAGAGTTCGATTTCCCACTGTGTCTTCTGATGGTGCATAATTATTGTTACATTTTAAAATACAAGCAGTTTCTTTGCCTGATACTTTTCAATATGAAAATATTTTCCAGTATTAAGTATAAATGTGATGTAGTCATTACATAGAGCAGGGGTGGCCAACCTATGGCCCACGGGCCAGGCCCAACCCGACCCACAGTGCCAAATTCTTCTGCGCCAGCACTGGAACCAGAAGCAGATGCATTTATGACAGCCATGGACGCATTTTACAGCAGCATTTACAGTGGGAGGAACCACCAGCCCAGCCCGCTCAACTGTCTGACGGAGCATGACCCAACCCCCGACTTTAAAAGGTTGGCAACCTCTGACATAGAGATTAATTTGGAGCATATGACTTGTAAAAAAACCAGGAAGATATCTATGTCACTTTGTGGCTGTTATTCAGGGTAAAATTATAAAATTCCCTTGAGAAATTACATCTCTGGGCATTGTTGATAATTCAGGCTGAAGCCAGTTATTAATTCTTACTAAAGTAGATCCATTGAACTGATCAATATCTTTAATTTCTATTGATTTAGTGGTCTTTCTCTAGCTGGGACTAACAATTAGATTTCATTCATAGTATAAGGAACAACAGATATATATGTGTGTGTGTAAGAGAGAGAGAGTCCTGGCTAATTGATACAGCTTTTTTATGCATACAGTAATACCTCGGATAACGTTTACCTCGGATAACGCTAAAATTGCATAATGTTAAGTAATCTGGGGAAGAGAATTGGATCGAATAACGCTAAGGTCCTATGGGATTGATCGGATAACAACCGCTAAAGCCTGTGCGGTTACAATGTATCTCTATGGAGCTTTAACGCAGTGGCGTAGCGTGGGGGCGGGGGGCGGATGCCCCGGACAGCGGCTTTCAGGGGGCGGCAAAATGTCCCCTCCCCACCGCTTTGGCCTCCCTCTTTGGCTTAGGAAGCAGGACTTCCCAGGCGGAGGGCAGCCCTTTTGCTGGTGAGCGCCCCGCATGCGCTTCGCCGCTTGCAGGCAAGGAGGAGAAAAAGGGTTATTTTTTTTAGGTGTCCACGGGCGCTGGTCCCGAAAGGTCCCGTTTTGTTCCGCCCTGAGCTGGAGCTTCCCTTTGCTTCACAGTTGATGGACAATTCAAGGAGGGGCCCGCCCGCCCGGCTGGCTGTCGGGGGCTCTCCGCCGCCTGCTCCTGGCGGGCGGCCCGTGTGCGCACGCACGCTGCTCGCCTCCGCCCGCCCAGCCACCCACCCAACTTGCCGTCAGATAGGGCGCTCGTCGGGGGGGTGGCGCCGTGGCGGGGAGCCCCTGGCAGCTGGCTGGGCAGGAGGAGGAGGGCAGCATACGCGCGGACACAGGGCGCCCACCAGGGGCAGGCAGCGGAGAGCTCCCGCTGGCCAGCCGGGCGAGCGATCTGCCGGAGGTGCGCTCGTCGGGGGTGGGTGGTGGAGGGCCCCTGGCGGGCAAGCGGGCGGAGGTGTGCAGCACGCGCGCGATAGCGCGCGCGCCACTAGTCAGCAGGGGGCCGCCTTCTGCCTGGGTCCTGGGGGGCGGCGGCAGCAGCGAGCTGAGGGGGGCGGCGAGTTTGTTCTTCGCCCCAAGCGGCTGAAGACTGCGCGACGCCACTGCTTTAACGTTATCCGATCCATCCCATAGGTTTTTAACATGCATCGGATAACACTGAAAATCGGATAACACCAAGACTTGTGGAACCAAGTCTTAGCGTTATCCGAGGTATTACTGTATGTGTTTATGTATATGTCTATAGCTTGAATGTATTCTGACAAAATTTGTAAATTGTAGTGGAATCCTTTGCTTATAGCGATGCTTTTCTCCTACTTATATGCCACAGAGCATTGTATTATAGCAGCGGTTCACAACCTATAGCCCACAGAGCCATTTTATGTGGCCTGCCGCCCTTGTGCTTGCCACCACCGCCGGAAGCAGCGAAAACAGCTGAAAAAGTGCCGGCCTCACTCTTGCCAACAGCGCTGGCACCACTAGAAACAGTGGAAGCGGCAAAAACAGCCAAAAATGTGCCATAAATGCACATAGCTGTCGTAAACATGTTTGGGGGAACCACATGTATGGCCCACACAGCAATCTGAGGGGTGTGGCCCCGCCCACAGCTGGAAAAGTTTGAGAACCCCTGTATTAGAGATTCGAAAAGAAGCATCAGTAGAATACAGTATTGTATTACAGTTTCCAAAAGAAATACCAACAATTTACACATAAATGTCATTATTTTTTAATTGTTAAGTATTATTTAATATTATTCGGAAGTCATATTTAAACTTTTATGGTTTGGGGTTGCTAAAACTCTGTTGTTATAATAATATGATTTTAAACTTAACATCCAGCACCTAGCTTATGGGACTAGCTGTCTATAACAGTATCACATTGGACATTCGGTTTCCACCATGCTGCTACAAAAAGCTGCTTAGTCCTCCTATTGTACCAGGTGACCAGAATGCACCTGTAGGAGTTTGCAGTGTTAATATTGATGATCTATTTCAGGTTATGCCGGTAGGTATAAATCATTTTTTTAAGAAAACACTTTAAAGAAATAAATCTACTTTTGCTGTTTTCTAGGATTTCTTAAAGCTTTATCTTCAATCACATTTTTATATTTGTCAGGATTTTCAAATTATATTTATATAGGAGTAATATAGTTTTATATTCTATAATAACTTTCTGTTTGTCAGTGGGAAACTAACACATTGGTTGAAATCGTCTTGTATAATTTGAGCCCAATTTATGTTATCAGCAGGCTCCCATGTAATTCTTTTCACTGTTAAAAAACCATGAGTGCAGCAGGATGGGAGGAGAAAGTCTATCAGTAGTTGTGATTTTCAATAAAGGCTTCCTTCTCCTGTTCCACTGCTCTCACAGCTTTCCCATGATGAGAGAAATTATGTGGGAGCCTCAGAACAGAAGGAAAAAAATGTTGCCTTGCAAACAGGATTTCAGCCACTATGATGGTAGATAGAAGTAAATTTCATACATCAGTGGTAAAGCCCAATGGTTGATAATTTGTGCTAGCTTCATGTTTGTTATGAACAGGAGAAGGCATGAACAATTAACCATGCTTGGAAAGTTTGCAGTCATGGACAAGATGGTAGCTTCTGTTTGTATTACATTTTTAAACTCATATATTATCACAAGCAAGAAGCTACAGTGAGCAAGTGAAGAAAGCAGTCCTGATTAAAAGAAAAGTATGTATTCATCTTAATACTTCTGAATCTACAATTCTTAGTGAGTTTAGGATACTTTAGGGTCTTATTCACTCAGATAGTTATTTTGTTATGGGATTGAAAAACTATATTTCCAAGCACTTATATTCAATGAGTTTGGATGCAGTAAATTTAGATTCTAGACACTTATACTCAATTATGCCTAGATAAAGAATTTAAGTTTCTAAGTGTTTATATCTGTGAGTTCCCATTTTAATTCGCCTCAGCCGCCTGCTCATAAGCTAATAGCAGAGGGCCCTTTTTTTCAAACCCTCATGCCCAATTGGGTTACAAAGCAAACAGGAGAAAGTTATTTGAAATCAAGGCAGTTTATTTTTGGCCAATATCAAAGGGAGCCCTGGGCATACATTCTCACAAGCTTGTTAAGAATGCAGCAGCCATACAAAGGCTGTTAACATTTTTATACATTTTCTTCACTCCTTTTTCCCTCCCAAGTCCTTTCATGAATCAAAAAATTTCAAACAATATCATACAAACAGGTAACATTTATGTTTCTTTTAACCCACAAGGTTACTTAAGCTCAGTTAAACATCTTCTTTCCTGGTTGGTTCACATGATGAGTTAGATGTCATGAGGCAAGAAACCAAAGTGGGACTCTTGAAATTTAGTATTTCTTGAGTCACCCCTGGAGCAAGGGGATAGGCCTTTGGTATCAATTCTTAACTCCTTTGGAATTTCTCGTGTGTCTCCAGGCAGGGAAGTTGAAGATTTAACATCTTTGGGGTCAGATGGACCTTAACCTTTCAGTCCAAAGTTAGCTTAAAATGTATACAACCTTAGCACTGAATATGAACCATACAATCAAAGGGGCCTGCTTTAGATAGCTGACAACATTATTTTCAAGATGAAATCATGTTTGTGTCTTATCTAAAGACTCTTAGTGAAAGGCAAGTAATGTACCTGGATAAATGAATATGGTAAGCAACACATGAATATACTAAGCAATGCATAACTAGATTACATACAAGAGCAACATAAATTCTATATGCTTAGGTATATAAGACTACCATATGTATAATATACAATAATCTAACGGGTTTGTAGAACAGGCCTTATCTTTTTGGTGCCTGAATTATATTCAAGGCTAAACAACACACAAAGTTACATTCTGCTACATTACTTTACTAAGTTATAATATAGTTACAGTATAAGTATAGCATGCCCAAGAATGTTGTAAGCTAATATACCTAACGATATATATATTGATATAGTGTTTCTAAAGTGTAGATGCAATAAGGATAGGTGCAATATAAGTGTTATATGTAGTATATTTCTATGTAATTAAAATATTTATATATTTAATAAAAACCAGTTCTCATCAATTTTAGTTTAATAAATCCTTAATTTGTTTTCCTTTCAAAACACTGGCCCTCATCCTTTTCTAGTAAATATCAGACATCATTTAGTGGTGTACTAGGCTACACAGAAAGAACCTCCTAAAAAATTGTATTTTTGAACTACAATCTGGCATTCCCTGGTAACGGCAACCTTGTGTGATATTTCTCACACTACGTCAGGTGAGAGAAACTACAAAATGAACTCACCAAAAGGTACCTTCATTTTGGCACTTTCATGTCTGGCAAAGACACAAAAGAAGAAGTGGTGTGCCACATAAAAATCTGCTAAGGATGTTTTTCATTAAAAAAAATCACTGTGGCTCATAACAACATCCACTTTCTGTGGTTATGTCAAGGAAGAGGATTTCAGCCCAAGACTATCTGTGTAAATATTTAGGACTTAGAATGAGCTATCTACAGTCAGGCCTGTTGGGAGGAGAGAATTTACTGGGACGGGCGGGCATCATTAGTTTCTTTTATATTGCTGTAACTATATATTATGAAGGTGAAGAAAACTCTGTAACTGAAATTCAAAGAAGAAAACTGACAAAATTATGGAATTGCAACATTGAGTATTTAATTTTTAAAAATATTTTTTCAAAAAAAAAATGAGCTCCGTTTTTGGTCATTTGGCAAACTGAGATCTCTTGAATCAAATGGAAGAGGGGAAATAGACAGAAAGGCTTGGATATTACATTTTGTATTGCAGCACAAAAACACAGGTGCAGAATATAAATGTGCAGTATCCATTGTGAAGGTAAATGTAAGTTTCTGCTTTTCCTTTTTAAAATGCATCACTGCAGCAACTAAGAAAGGATGAGAACCAGTGTTTTAAAATGCAAAATTTATACATACATGCCTCAGATTTGATATACTATATGTTTGATTTAATATCTGTAATATCTTTGGGATGCTCATACATTCCCAAATGAGTCTTGTATTTCATACTCTTGAGTTATATGAAAGTATAAATGTTTTTGTATTATGTTACATATTCTTTCTGTAGGAGCTGGCGCATGGACTAAATGAGCTTTTATCTTATGAAGGAAATGTTGAGGAAGATTTTTATTCAACCTTTCAGGTATATTAGATGTAAAATTATTTAAAATAGAACAAATTAGTTTGGCAATTGGATAGTTATACGGTTTACACTATATGATTGCAATAGAATTCTGGCCATTGGCTGATTACTAGTTAGCTAGTTGGAGAATAGCCCTCATCTGGAATAATAAATTAATTTATATAGTGCAGATACAACCTTTCATGGCATCTTCTCTCCAGTCTTTTCTTGATAAAGTGACAAGCAGTCTGTCCTGTGGGCACTGAAACTCAGAATTTTTTCTTTGTCTTCTATGTCATTTTAAGAGGATTCATTTGAAGCCTTATTACATGAGTAGCTATTTTCTTCATTACCTTCCCTCTTAGACAAAAAAAATACTCTTCTGCTACTGAAGACTAGGTCATACTAGCCACACAGTAATGGGTAAATCCTGTGGTGGGATTCAAAAAAAATTTTTTTACTACCTACTCTGTGGGTGTGGTATGGTGGGCATGGCCTGCATTGTTTCAAAACTTGGATGGGAGGGTCCAGCCAGAATTTCTACTACCAGTTCTGGCAAATTGGGACAAACCTGCTGAATCCCACCACTGGGTGAATCTTCCAGGCTCTTTTGCTTATTCCTTTTTCCTTTGACTGGGTCCAGGTACCTCTATAGCTGCTTGTGCAAGTGTAGTAAAGGAAAAGCTACCTTCTTGTGCATTATGAGAAACCCAAATGGGGTTAAGCAGCATTATTCTTGTCCACCTATCCCCTTTTGCCCCTAAACTAAGCACTTTGTTTCATGTGTCCCAACCCCCGGTCTTTCTTCTCACCTTACCTGAGCTCTTCATGGTAGACTTTGAGTTTTTGATAACTAGTTTAGCAGGCTGTTCAGGCTCTTAAGGACTACAAAAATGTCTTTATTTTCATTAGAACGATCTGCGTTGGCTCAGTGGTTAAGAAGCTCACCTTGTTATCTGGAAGGCTAGCAAGTTGACAGTTCGAGACCCGGGTACTGCATGATGGATTGAGTGCCCATCTCTGTCCCAGATCCTGCCAGCCTAGCAGATCAAAAGCAAGAAATTGCAAGTAGATAAATAGGGACCACGAGTGGAAAAAGATCCTGTGGACATGAAAGGAGCCTCATTCGGGTGTCCCCTAAGTGGAGTTTCTTCAACAACAACAAAATCCTTTCAACTCAGAATAATTTCTGGCACAAATTTATTATTATTTTCTTTAGAGACAGTTCCAACAACAGCATACTTTTCCTATTGCCACAATTTTGCTGTAGTTGGAGTATAAATGTGCTGGTCATCCCACCCACCCACCCAATTGTTTTAAAGATGATTTAAAGAGCAAATACCTGAAAACTGAACAAAGAACAAACATTTTAAAAGAGCATGTTGTGGACAAAAACACAGCATTTATCTTTGTCAATGCAAAGTCAGAATAGCTGGCATGCCATCAGAAAGCCTGCTCATTGTATTGTCAGATGCATTGTATAATGTTGGTCAAGTTCCAGGACAATCTTCAAGTTGGAGTCAGATTAAAGGTAGAATCCACTTCAGAGACCTTGAAGGTTAAATGAGATTTTTCAATAAATGCAGAAAGCCTCCCCAAATGAAGAAAGTGGCAGTGCCTTCACTAAAAGACAAAGTGATATTATTGGCTTCCTGTCATCTATTGATAGCTATATGCTTTTCTCTGTTATCTATGGAAAACTCGTGGATAGATCACATTAAAAAAGGCTGGGAGAGTTGTTAGATCAAAAAAAAACCCCCACTAAACTAGTAAAACCTGCTCCAGACATATTCAGTGCATAAAGATGGAACAATAGAACTTGCCATGATTTTTCTTATGCTATTGTAGAACTAGCTCGGTGAGGTATCTTGACAGTTCAGTTCTACCCTGTGCATTCCAGAAGAGCCAGCCTGTGTGGGTTTGGACAGACAGCACAGTCCTAGAAGAAGGGAATGGTAAACCACGTCTGCAAATTCACACTATCTAGAGAACCCTGAAGAGGGTCACCATAAGTTGGAACTAATTTGACAGCACACAATTATCATTATGAAACTGGCTTCTACTCATCCACTTTCTGGAAAGGAGGGGAAATACAGTTCTGGAAAGGAGGGGAAATACAGATTCATTGTTGATTTAAATTAATACAATACTCAGTAGATATAAATTTATTCAGTTAAATGTACCTTCTTGAATTACAGTATATTCCTGAAAAATCAGTTTTAAAATGTCAAAAAATTGCTCCGGTAAGCTGAGTTAGTGATGCAATGGTGCAGCTAGTAAGTGCAGTGTACCAACAGTTTTCTCTGTAATCTGCACATCCAGTTTCTCCTGAGGCTGTTCTGCAAAATAAGAGAGTGAAATGAAAATGGTGACATAATTTCCACAGGTCACCCATTGAGATTATGTACATCTATATGCAATGTTCAAAAGGATATCAGAGTAGTTATGTTTTACATTTCAGATAGTAAAGTATATGTGCTAAGGAGCAATGAATATAGTTAGATCATTAATTGTAGCCTACATGTCTGAATAAGTTAGACATCTAGAGTTAAATTCCTCATTATGCTTCCAAGGGGGAAGAACCAGTCTATATAATCATAGGCAAGATGCACAGGCACAGGCTCTCCTCAGAAGAGGGAAATGGCAAACCACTTCTGTGTATTCTCTACCTATGAAGCCCTGGAAAGGGTCACCATAAGCCAAAATTGACTTGATGGCACATTATTCTGTATTGTAGCCTAGGGCCAAGGTGGCAAACCTTGACACTCCATGTGATCTTGGACTTCAATTACCAGAAACCCAAGTCAGCACTCCTGCTGATCACAGCTTCTGGGAATTGAAGTTCAAGAACAGCTGGAATGCCAAGGGTCACCATCACTGGAGGGTGAGTGGCAGGACAATAAGGTTTAAAGCAGAGCAAAGCACAGTCACTGTGCTCAGTTCTTCTGCCAGAGAGGTCTGTTTTCAGAAGATCAACTAATTCTGAGATCCCACACGAATCAAGGTTAGAAGACATAATTAAATAGACCACCTGGGCAGATTAAGCTAAGACTGTTTAATAAGCAATGGCCAGAACTCTACCCATGTTTGTAAATTCTATTGCAGCTAATTGTCACTAATTAATGAGATGTTATGGCATGTGCCTTATCATAGGCCCATTTGCACAGTGGAAATGCACCTCATTTCCTCATTAATTACTTGAAGATAGCTATAGCTAGTTACAAAAATCTTACACAAATGACAACAGGATTGCAGCAAAAGTGACTAAAGGGACAAACAACACAGCATTTGTTGAGTTATTCTCTTATTTTGTTCACATGTGAAGAATATCTAACTTTAGATAAGACTAGTGTGAACAATTATATGATATTGACAACATATTCTGACTAAAGCTTTTGTTTAAAGAATATATATGCATTTGTTAACATTACATTTAGATACAGTATTACCTTTTCTAGAGAAGCCCAAAGTGATGTAATATATGCTTTCTTCGTTGTATCTGCCCAGGAATCTTTTAGCTAGGTTAGGTAGAGAAATACTAACTGTTATAGCCTGTTAAAATTATGGCAGAGAAAGAATATGGAGCACAAATTTCCCAATCCTAATCAGATACATAAGTCATTGTGAAACAATGTTGTCTTTTACATCAGGTTTTCCAAGAAGAATTTGGAGTCATAAAAACTTACAGCTTAAAGTCCAGTGGTGATAAAATTCCAGTTACCAATCAAAATAGAAAAGGTAATTTTTCTCCCTCATTCAACTGGCAATTGTTTGTTGTTGCTCAGTAATCCAGTCAAGTCTGACCCCATGGACCTCCTCTGTCACCTGTCATCCTACATGGTAGGCCCAAATCTGTGCCCACCATGCCAATTTTTTTTAAAAAAAATCCTCTGCCACCCCCTTTTTCTTTTGCCTTTGATCTTTTCTAGCATAGCATCAGGGCTTTTTCCAGTGAGTCCGCTCTTCTCTTTGGTGGCCAAAGTTTTTGAGCATCAGCTTCAGTATCTGTCCTTTCAAGGAGCAGTCAAGGTTGATTTCCTTTAGGATTGACTGATTTGATCTCCTTGCAGTCCTGGGGACTTTCAAGATGCTTCTCCAGCACTACTGTTCAAAGGTGTCTATTCTTCTGGCTCATCCTTATGGTCCAATTCTCACAGCCATACATTATTACTGGGAAGGCCATCACTTTAAAAATGCATACTTTTGTTGACAGGATGATGTTTCTACTTTTTTTATTATACTGCATAGATTTGCCATAACTTGCCTCCCAAGCAGTAATTGACTTTTTGTTTCTTGGCTGCAATCTCTGTCTGCAGTGATCTTAGATTCTAAGAAAGTAAAGTATTTCACTGTTTCTCTTTCTTCCCCTTCTATTTGCCAGGGAGTGATGGGGTTGGATGCCATGATCTTGGCTTCTTTTTTTTTATGTTGAGTTTTAAGCCAAATTTTGCACTCTCCACTTTTACCCTCATCAAGAGGCTCTTGGATCTTTTTCACTTTCTGTCGTTAGGGTGGTGTCACCTGCATATCTGAGGTTGTTGATATTTCTCCCAGGAATCTTAAACTGGGACGTAAACTGATCTTTTCCAATCCTGTGGCCACTACTGTATTTTCCAAATTTGCTGGCATATTGAATGCAGCACTATAATGGTGTCATCTTTTAGGGCTTTAAATAACTCAACTAGAATACCATCATCTCTACTAACTTTTTTGTTAGTGATATTTTCTAAGGTCCATTTGATTTCACATTCCAGAATGTCTGGCTCAAGGACAGTGATTACACCATCCTGATTGTCAGGGACATTAAGGTATTTCTTCTAAAGTTCTGTGTATTTTTGCCATCTTTTCCTAATCATTTCTGCTTCTGTTGGGTCTTTACTTTTTTTGTCCTTTATCATGGCTATTTTTGCTTGATACGTCCTCTTAATTTCCCCAACTTTCTTGAAGAGATCTCTGGTCTGTCCCCTTCTGTTGTTTTCCTGTATCACTTTGCATTGTTCATTTAATAAGGCCTCCTTATTTCTCCTTGCTGTTCTTTGGAGATCTGTGTTCAGTTGGGTGAATCTTAATCTTTTGCTTTTTACTTCCCTTCTTTCTTCAGCTATTTGTACAGTCTCATCAGATAACCAATTCACTTTCTTGCATTTCTTTTTCTTTGGGATGGTTCTAATTGCTGCCTCCTATATGATGTTATGAATCTCTGTCTCTAGTTGTTTAGGCACTCAGTTCATCAAGTCTAATCCCTTACATCTATTCTTTATCTCCACTGTATTCACAAGGGATGTAATCTAGGTCATACCTGAATAGCCTAATGGTTTCCCCTAATTTCTTAATTCTAAACAATTCTTTAGCAATCAGTAGCTCATGATCTGAGCCACAGTCACTTCCAGGTCTCATTATTTCTGACTGTATAGATCTTATCCACCAGACTGCAGAGTACATAATCTGATTTCAGTGTTGGCCACATGGCTATGTCCACATGTAGAGATGCTACTTAGGTTGTTGCAAGAGGGTGTTTGCTATGACCAGCGTGTTCTCTTGTCAAAATTCTATTAACCTTTGCCCTGCTACATTTTGTACTCCTAGCCAAATTTGCTGGTTATTTTAGTTATCCTTTCACTTCCTTTTTGGCACTCCAATCTCCTATGATGATAAGGACATCTTTTTTGGTGTCAGTTCTAAAAGGTGTTGCAGCTCTTCATAGAACTGATTGACTTCGGCCTGTTCTGTATCAGTGGTTGGGATATCGATTACTGTGATGTTGAACGGTTTGCCTTGGATTCGAACTGAGATCATTCCATTGTTTTTGAGATTGTATCTCATTACTGCTTTCCTCATTTTTTATTGACTGTAAAGACCACTCCATTTCTTCTAAGGGACTCTTGCCCACAGAAGTAGATATAGTGTAGTAGATATAGTACAGTAATACCTCATATAACATTAGTATCGAATAACACTAAAATCGCATAACATTAAGGAATCTGGGGGGAAGAATTGCATCAGATAACATTAAGATCCTATGGGATGCTTCAGATAACAACCGCTAAAGCCTGTGTGGTTACAATGTATCTCTGTGGATCCCATAGGATTTTAACATGCATCAGATAACACTAAAAATCATATAACACCAAGACTTGTGGAACCAGGTTTTAGTGTTATATGAGGTTTTACTGTATATCTGAGTTGAGTGATGGTTCCTTCAGTGGATTAAATGCTACTGGAAACCATCATATTGGGCCCAACCGCAAAATGAGTGGAGAAGGGATGTGGAAGAGGCCATGCCAAATGGACTGGGTGTGAAGGAACACCTGGTCTATGTCCTCAAGACTGTGGCAGTCCATTGCAGTCCCAGTGTTAAATCCTGCATGTCTCATTTCATATGTGCTGCAGGAGATGGCTCCAAGATCATAGTGTGTGGGTCACTTCATGGCAAGCTGGGATACATCTTAAATAAATTCACGCTGATGGCATTTTTCTTGCTTCAGGAAAAAATGCAATCTCAGATGTGACTTGCAGTCGATGAGTATATATAATAGTAGTAGATATAATATAAATTCACCAATTCTTACCCACTTTAGTCCACTTATTTCCAAGATGTTGATGTTTAGTCCTGCCATCTAATATCTGGCTACTTTCAGCTTACATAGATCCTTCCTTCCAGGTTCCTATGCAATATTTTTCTTTGCAGCAGCAGACATTCTTTTCACCATCAGACACATCTGCAACTAAGCATCCTTTCAGCTTTGGCCCACCCATTTCACTTTTTCTGGGGCTACTTATTCTTGCCCTCTGCTCTTCCCAGTAGCATATTGGACATCTTCTGACCTAAGAGGCTCATCTTCCTGTGTCATATCTTTTACCCTGTTGATACTGTTTATGGGGTTTTCTTGGAAAAGATATTGGAGTGAGTTGCCGGTTCCTTCTCCAGTGGATTGAGTTTCGTCTTGAGTTCTGCACTATGTCATGCCTGTCTTAGGTGTCTATACATGACATAACCCATAAACTAATCGAACCACACAAGCCCCATCACCACAGCAAGGCAACAAGATTTTGGGGGGAGGGGCAAGGGGTATGCTTTTAATTTAATTCCTATTTTTGAATTAGTATGTAAGAATGTGATTGACAGTTATATAGTCACTCTAAATACTCTTATAGTAGCTAACTAAGATATGGTGCAGTAAATGGCAATGATGAACATTTGCAAAAAAAACACAAGTGTGTTGTTGTTTTTTCAGAGTATGTGCAGCTTTATGTAGATTTCCTTCTCAACAAATCAATCTACAAACAGTTTGCAGCATTCTATTATGGATTTCACAGTGTCTGTGCTTCTTATGCATTGATGGTAAGAATAAAAGTCTTTGAAAGAAATAATTTAATCTGTACAGTGGTACCTCACTTAAAAAGCATAATGTGTTCCACAGGATTGCTCTGTAAGCGAGTTTGCTCTGAAAATATTCACCATGCATTTGAGTTCCCAAGAAAGGAGACATCCAGAAGTACAATAACTATAGGATTGTTGCATTACTTTCTCACGTAATGCAAAATGGTGCCCAAGATGTTCCAACAAAGTGTTTTACATTGATGGAGAAATAGTTGATGTTAGTACTAGTTTCTAGAAAGAAAGAAACGCCAGAGATAACAGCCGAAATATACCTTGACTATGGAGTGTACCAAAGAATTTCAGAAAAAGATCAGTCTATGTTTTATAGACTATAGCAAAGCCTTTATTTTGTGGATTATGAGATGTTAAAGACCATTTTCAAGTATCAATGGGCCTCAATACTTGATTATCTTGATATATAACCTATACTCAGGACAAGAAGCTGCTATCAGGAGAGACTATGGGGAAGCTGAATAAATACCATTTGGGCAAGGTGTCAGACAAGGGTGTGTTTTATATCTTTATCTGATCAGAATTTATTCAGAGCATACCATATGGAAAGCTGCATTAGATTCAGATGAATGAGTGGAAATCAGTGGAATTAGAATAGATCCTTGAGTTTAAAGTATGCCACTGAAAAGAAAGGCCAAGATCATCTGCACTATGATATGGCCAGTTACTGTGGTCAAATGTAAAGGCTGGGCGTTGAGGAGACATGACAAGAGAGGGGAGGCATTTAGAGATACTGTGTCTTGGCAAAAAGACAAATAAGTGGCTGCTTGATCAAATCAAGCCTGAACTCTGTCTAGAAGCAAAAGTGACTAAATTGAGGCTACTGTACTTTGGCATATCATGGGAAGATAAGACTCACTGGAAAAGACAGTGATGGTTAGAAAAGTTGAAGGCATTAGGAAGAATAAGACCTATGATTAGATTGATTGTCTCAATAAACCAAGCCACTACCTTAAATTTGTAAGACCTGAGCAGAACTGTTAACTATAGGACTTTGGGTAGATTTATTGTACTTTTCTTAACACCTTAACTGTATTTTATCTTAATAAAGAATGATTCACTGTTAGGATTTCTATTTAAGTGGAACTAAATAGAAAATAGTGTTCTGATTAACTAGCTTATGTGACTTAGTTTTCAAATTCAATTACCTGACAGCTGCTTCGTCCTGAAGAGGTTGAAATTCTAGTTTGTGGAAGTCCTGAGCTGGACATGAATGCTCTCCAGAAGTACACGCAATATGATGGCTACCAAAAAACTGATCTTACTATCCGGTAAAATTATTTCCCCCTTCATTTTTTACTGCATATTTATATAGAAATGTAACAAGAACTGATTGTATGCAGAAACTAACATTGATTTTATGTATGTTATAGGTATTTCTGGGAAGTAGTACTTGAATTTCCTCTTGAACTTCAAAAGAAGCTCTTGCATTTTGCTACAGGAAGTGACAGAGTACCAGTTGGGGGAATGGCTGATTTGAATTTCAAAATTTCAAAAAGTGAAGCATCCACAAACTGGTATATAACTTTCCTTTCCATTTATATTATTCTGTCTTCAGAAAGTATGCTGTTGCTTCACAGATGGATGGGATGATTCTTTGAGTTCTTTCCTGCTGTACATCTCAGTAAGTTTGGGATTCTATGGCATCAGCCAAAATCTAGTTGGTGATCCCAACTAAGGTAAAGCCTTTGTAAGCACTGACTTGTCATTCAGCAAATTTCAACAGGTCTAGACTTAAATGGATTTTAGACAATTGTGTCCCTGTTCTCCAAACCCAATTGTGCATCTTATTGTATTGTTTGACTTATATGCCGCCCCACTCGCACATCGACTCTGGGCGGCTCACAAAGGAAACAATTACATAGCAAATTGTGTAGTATAGAAACAATTACAGATATCACATAACAAATATAACATCACAAAACATATTTTAAATATCCCAAAAAATCTCTAGTAACAATTAAAAATCGCAAAACATCAGGACATCATAAAAAAACATCAAAAATACTATAATATAGCATAATGTAACACATTCTTATGTCAAGCGGCTGCACTGCATGTCTATTCCCAGTGGAGTTTATTCCAGTCCGGTGGTAGTGGCAGCGGCGGGAGCAAAGTTCTTATACAGGCTGGCCTTTCTGCATGGCTGCGCTCCATTCCGTCGAAGCCAGGGTCAGCCAAGGGATGTCCGGTGGTAGTGGCGGTGGCAGGAACGAAGTTTTTATGCCAACTGGCCCACACAGCTGCACTCCATCCTCTCGAAGCCGGGGTTGGCCGAGGGAAATCCGGTGGTCTGCATGTACAGTCATACCTCGCATAATGAATTTAATGCGTTCTGCGAGGCTGCTCCCATAGCGAAAAATTCACTATGTGCGTCAGACTTTTCCCTATGGAAAAACTCGCATAACGAGTGTTTCTATGGAGAAAACTCGCACAGCAAAAAAAAATTGCTATGCGAGTTTTCCCCATAGAAACGCTCATTATGCGAGTTTTTCCATAGGGAAAAGTCCAACTTGCATAGCGAAAAATTTGTTATGCGAATCGGACCGCTTAGCAAAAAACTTGCTCGTTATGCGAGTTTTTCGCTAAGTGAAACGATCGTTATGCAAAGTTTGACTGTATCCTATGTATATTTCTCTACTTGGACCTCTAAAACAAGCAGAAATCCTCAAGATGATGGTAAGAAACAATCCTTCTCAAAATAAAGCACGTCAAAATTTGTAGGATAAATAGAAAATATTTCTGGCTCATTGGTGTTTAAGACTTCTGTGCTACTAAAAGTGCTGTGTTCAAGACTCCCAGCATTGGCTTGACCAGTGGCTGCTCCACATCCTACTTTAAAACTTTATCACATGTAAAGAGCTTATTGTGGGTTATCTAAAAGGTGCAAATCCTGCCCTTTAGTTCGAGTCCCATAAATCTGGAGCAGTGGTGTTTTGTTGTTGTTTTGTGCTTTTGCACACTTTACATCCCTTTTTCTAGTGTAATATAAAATACATTATTCTTCTGTGAATCATCTTTACTAAATTTATTATCTTATAATTTGGGGGGCATAATAAAGTGGTGTTGTTTGGGTGGCAGTCATCTTCCTACTGTAGTCACATACTGAGAACTCTCTTTGCTCTGCCGTGAGAGAAGGCATTTCCTGGTGTCAGATATCTTTATATCTTATTTTGATATATTGACCTAAATAATCCCATTTCTTAAAAGGCAAGGCTTTACTAAAGAGAAGTGGGCCTTTTGTGGCTCTCAGGAAGCCATTTCTGGACTCTCAAGAGGAGCATTCCTCCCTCCTTGTCCTCCTCTTGAAAAATACAAAACAATTAAATTAGTAGCGTTTACATTTAAATCATCCTAATTCCCTCAGTGAAGCAAGATCTTTGTTAGCTACTGAATCTCTACTGATGACTGTTAATCAGATGTTCCCAACCTTTTTCCGCCACACACCTGACCATGTCCCATGGATAGCTGAGCAGGCTGGACCATGCCCCAGGAAGCAGAAGTGGGCACATTTACACCTGATGTGAACATGCCCACTTCTGCATTTACAACAGGTATGGGTGCATTTGCACATGGGTGGGAGCATTTTACGGATTATGTAAAGCTGCTCTGAGTCGCTTCGGCGAATAGAGCAGCATACAAAATACATACAAAATACAAATGTGTCTGCCTCCACTTCCAGGTGCGGAGGAGGTGGTGGGCCTCTTAAAATGGCTCTGTGGGCAGTAGGTTGGGAACTCCTTCTGTAAATCTTCAGCCAGTGGAGATAAAAACATGCTTTCAGTTACGGATAAGACTCTGTGTTGTCAATTAGACAACTTTAAAAAGACACAGTTAAGCAGGAGTCTTGCTACAAACTTATTTGAAATACCATAGCAAAAAACATCAAGGCTTTTGTCTCCTGTATGTTTGATCATCTTTAACCTCGCCTGCCCCCCCCCCAAAAAAAAGAGGGGGGGAACCTGCTGGTGCATTTACAGGCAAAAAGACTTCATTTTTGCACTGAATCCTTTGCTTTTCGGACTGAGTGCCTTTCAGAACCACAAATCTCCTTTCAGATATTGACATTGTGAACTGGCTGCTTCACTTTAAATTGATCCAGCCCCAATTAAAAGGTGTAGACCAGCTTGATCAAGAGTTCACCGTGAGCAGGGAGAAAATCTGATTTGGAACATCTTCACTGGTTGGAGCAGACTCCACATTTCTGCCTTGCTTTCCACACTTGGCGGCACTGTAGTCAACATCAAACCTAGGCTGCCAGCCCTCTTTGGCTCTGTTTCTGAATCATGACAAGGAGAGGTATTTCCTTGGCAGAGAGAACTCTCTCAGGAATAGCCAGCATGCTCATTTCAATGAAGACAGACTGTCGGTAGGAATTATTTCAATAAATACATATTTTTCACTGAAATGAATGGGGTGGGCCTTGTTCTTAAAGGTAAAGGTCACCCTTGCTTGAAAGCCAGTCGTATCCAACTCTAGGGTTAAGTGCTCAGCTCTGTTTATATCCAGCACTGTCAACATTTGCAGACATTTCCATGGACATGTGGCAGGTCTGACTAGACACCAGAGTGCACGGAACACTGTTTACCTTCCCACCGAAGTGGTACCTATTTATCTACTTGCAATTTTTTTGCTTTCAAACTGCTCGGTTGGCAGGAGTTGGGGTAGAGATGGGAGCTCACTCCATCGTGCAGGACTAGGGTCTCAAACTGCTGACCTGTCAACCTTCTAGTCATCAAGTTCATCATCTTAACCACTAACCACCCACTGCAGTCCCCTTGTTCCTAACATGTACCTTTTTGCACCCATGGAACCCTGCATTGCAACAATGCTGTCATTTAGTTAACCAAAATGATTTCTTATTTTTAAACTGTGTTCTTTTGCAAAATGTTTAGGTTACCAATTGCCCACACTTGCTTCAATCAGCTTTGCCTGCCTCCTTACAAGACCAAAAAGGAACTGAAGGAGAAGTTGACCATTGGAATTTCAAATGCAGAAGGCTTTGGTTTGGAATAAGTGAATGTATCAGATGTAGCACTTGCTTTTTTTCTGATCGTGCCTTTTAAAGCTTTTCATTTTTCTGTCTGTTAACACTACGACAGTATTTCCTAGAACTGGGTAGATCTGTTGTTCACCTTTTTTTAGAAAGAAAAAATGCGCTCTCTTTTTTTTCTGTATAGAAATATACTTACACTTTCCTACAGATGTTTTGTACAATATTCATAATGCTTGACAGAGAAAAGCTTCCAGGGCTATTTGACCTGAGTTTGCATATTGACACAAATTGTCTCAATCTTTTTTGCAAGGAGAGACTTTTCAGGATCAGCCTCACTCTCTCTCCTCAGGTATCCCAGACTTTAGGCAAAAGACGCCAAGTACTTTATGGTTGATCATAACTGGCTTTGCTCGTGTATATTTCACAGGGAAGTACAATGTCTAAATAATGTATTTCTTGATTAGTTAAGACCAGTCAAATAATTCACTGAGTGCATACTATAGCAAAAAGTCTACCACCAGCCTGAGGAATATGGCTGTGTTTTCAAGTTGAAGCAAATAGCAATTTTAAAGTAGATTAAGTAGCCTTTCACTCATCATTTACAAAAAATCAATTGTTAATTTATAAGCCTGTACATAACTTCCTGTGGGCCAATATGATTTTGATAGTTCAATTTACAGCTGGAGATTTATTTTTACAGATGTCTCAAATGTTATATATTTAGCTTTTACAGGTGAACAGATTTGATTGTATAGGGATGTAAAAGCTACTATTTTGAAATGTATTTGAATTCATGGACCAACCTTTGAGTATGTAACTGTTTGCATGCTTATGACATAATACGGTACTAGCAGTGAATTAGACAGTTTGGTTGTTATTATTGTACTTTTGTAAATGTAATTCAAAAGAACTTTAATGTTAATAATAAAGGGGGAATTGTTTACACTTTTCTGCACAATGGGCGGTGTACTTTTGATAGTTTTAAATTATACAGCTTTTAATTAGGAACTTTATGCTGTAAGTCTTTTTCCTAAGCTTTACAATAAATGCAGTAAATTTTTTACACAAAAGTGACTATATTAAAACTGTATCAAATGTCCAGCTTTTATCTCTTTACTACCAGATATGGTATAAAAAACACTAGTCAAAATAACTTGAAAAACAACTTGAAGAGGGACTACATGTGAGGCTTCCTCAGGCTGATGTGACATTTCCTATACCAGTGGTGGTGAACCTATGGTACGCATGCCAGAGGTGGCACTCAGAGCCTTCTCTATGGGCACCCATTCAGTCACCCCAGCACATCATTTGCTCTGCCCAGCAGTTAAATGGGAGTGCTCTAACCCTCCCCTCAGCACAGAGTTCACCCCACCCCTCTGCCCAGCAGCCCAATGGGAGCGCTTCCTCCCTCCCCCAGCTCAAAGTTTGCCCTGGCCCTCTGCCCAGCAGCCCAATGAGAGCATTTCCTTCCTCCTCTGTTGCTGTGTTGGCACTTTGTGATAAATAAGTGGGTTTTGGGTTGCAGTTTGGGCACCTGGTCTCTAAAAGGTTTGCCATCATTGTCCTATACCATTACTCAGCCCTTTGTACAAGCTGAAATCATTGTTCACGCAGGAAATTTTTAATTATGCTAAAGTGGCACATTCCAAGTGTCCAGACAGCACAGGATCAAATTAAGTACATGTCTCACCACAGAACTTCCTTAGCATTCTTATTAATAGCAGCCTGAGAATGTTCAAAAATGTCCCACTAATGGACACTATGGAAAAACAGTTGGGACTTTGAAATGCTATACACAAACAGAACATATTAAATTGGGCTTTCTCTTCCCCTTTGTCCTATTAGCAGGCTGAATGCCTTGGATCTCTGTGTGAACGTCTTTCAAAAGTACTGTCAAGCATTCAGCCCCATTCTCCCTCCCTCTGGACAGTGGCAAAGGGAAATTTGCCAGGACTTTGAAATGTGCACGCCTGCACACAACACTCTGTTGGGATTTCCTCTTCCCTATTTACAGCTGAATGTTGCCACCTTTTCTGAAAAAACTAGACTTGGCAATCAATTCAGTGGAGACAAATGCTACTCTTAACACACTTCATGAAGCCAGGATAAATCCAGCATATGTCAATGTCATAAGCATTAATATGGGATGCATTACAAATATAAAACTGCTATCTAAAATATGTCATTTACAATCAATAAAGGTGTTCATCAAGGAGACACAATATCGCCAAATCTTTTTGTGATAACTTTGGAAAGTCTCTTTCATTAAATTAAATTAAAAGGTGGTATTAAGGTTGATGGAGAAATACTGGCCCATCTTCTGTTTGCTGATGACTGCGTCCTACAATATAACCTCCAGTGAACTCTTCTAAACAGGTCGGGTTGGAGATGAATTTAACAAAAACAAAATGGATGAGAAATGGCCAATGTATTCAGGGCTCCATCACCATAAGCGGAACTGAGATTTAAGAAGTAGCTGATTCACACAATTTTATGATATGTGAATTTTAAGATGATTTTAATATATTATTGGTAGCCACCCAGCATGGGGATGAATCTCCAGATGGGTGGGATATAAGTGGATGTTGTTGTTGTTGTTGTTGTTTCTTCTAACTCAGTCAGCAAATCCAACCAAATAACATACCATGCGGTGAGTGGATAAGAAGACACAAAGCAGCTTGGATTGCCTTTGCTATAAACTGAACAGTGCTAACAGATGACAGTCTTCCAATGAATATCAGAGCAAATGTATTCAATACGACAGTGTTACCAGCAATGTTGTATGCTTCCAAAACATGGGCAATAACAAAATCAGAGGAAGAAAAACTGGCAGTAACCCAAAGAGGAATGGAAAGACAGATGTGGAGAGTAACAATCAGTGATAAGATCAGCAATAAGGAATTACGCCAAAGAACCAGACTGTGTTATGTGGTTGATGAATTATATGTGGCAAAAAGAAGATGGGCAGGCCATATTACCTGCTTAAAAGATAATAGATGGACCTGTCGACTAACAGACTGGAAAAAGTGATAAAATTCATTTGTCATTACACTGTTAATTGTCTCAAATGCTGCTCTCACTTTTCAGGATACTGAATTTTCCCACCCCAACCTATTAGAGTAGGGATCCCCAACCACCAGGCCATAGACCGGTACTGGGCCACAGGCTGTCCTAAACTGGGCTGCAGGGATAGGTGGCCCTGAGAGCCCCAATGGCAGCCTTCTCCCCTCTTTGTGCTCTGCTGGGTCTTGCCTGGCAAACTGAGTGAGAGCAGGGCTTCAGACACAGCAGATAGGCAGGTGGCCGGGCCACTCCTCCATGTTACTTAACTACCGGGGGGGGGGGGCTCTACCCCCCCCACCTGTGTGCAGAGTGATACCTCGCTGCCTGAGTCGAATGATGTGACTGACATGCAGCTAGGCCCCTCCTCCTTGTTTTTTAGCTACAGTGCACACTTTATCACATTTTATTATGTGCTTGCACTGTCCATTCCCACCACTGCCACTTTACTGGTCCATGGAAAAATTGTTTAGCATGAAACTGGTCCATGGTGCAAAAAAGGTTGGGGATCCCTGTGTTTAAGAATCAGTACCTAAACAATAACTTACCTTCTAACAAGTTCTTTGGTAATGTATAAATAAATACTCTACTAATGCACAATTAAGTGGTATTTTAGCTGTTGTTCTACCACCTAGTGCTTATTAACTTGCCTGTCACTTACTGTTCACAATCTTATAAAGAAAGCCAAAGATTCCTTTTTTTGCCATTACACACTGAGACAGCTGGTGATAAAAAGAAACAGAATTATATGTCACATTTATCATGTCATTCAGTAGTGATTCTCTATCAATCAAACTTCCATTTTTCTTTCTTTTAAAAAAATTTCTGTGGCTATGCCAGCTTTGAAAAACACTGAGAATGTATTACAAAAGCGTGACCTTTGGGATGACCTCTTATCTGGTAGGTAAAATTAAAATCCTTGGAATGGTCTTTCTTTCCCAGCTATTTAAACCCCCGCCTTTTCCCCATGCCTTCTTGATAACTGAGCTAAGCCTGGAGAATTTCACCACTGTCTGACAACTGAACTAATGCTAAAGACATTTGAAAAATGTCTAGAACCAAAAGCTGTAGTTCTCTTTTTATACATTGAACCAATATCTCACTGTCCAATATCTTCTTGGACAGAAGATGTGAATCAGAACTCTTGAAACCTAGCTTTTGGTTTGACCACTCAACTTCTAGCATCTGATTGACTTACCCTAACAATATTAAAAATCCAAAGGACTGCAAACAAGAGCTATTTTCCTTGAGAAAATTGTATGAGCCCTGCTGAGTTCAGACCAGACTGGGTGTGTCATGTTTTAACATATTAAAGATTTTGTTGTTCAGTCGCACAGTCGATTCCGACCCTCTGCGACCCCACGGACCACTGTCCGCCAGGCACTCCTGTCCTCCACCATCCCCCTCAACTCCCTAAGCTCTGTGCCCATTGTCTCTACAATACCATCTAGCCATCTCATCTTGGGCCCTCCCCTTCTTCTTTTGCCCTCGACCCTTCCAAGCATCAAGGCTTTCTCAAGTGAATCCTCTCTTCTCAGGCTGTTGAATGCTGAATTCCAAACTCTGGTGGTGTTCTGCATCTAAATGTGTCTTCCAGATTCTTTGGCCAATACATTCTTATCTTTCCCACACACACACCACACATTTTACCTTGAATGATCAAGCATAACAAGATATAATTTTTAATTTTTATTACGTGATCAAATATTCTAGCTTTTTGAATTGCATGTTTTATTAATCTTTTGGTATTTAGTCCCACACCTTAATGCTTCTTCACTGATAATTCTCTTGACACAAGAATTCTCAACATCCTATAATAAATGCTTCTAGTTTTTGAGTGGTTGCCTATGTTAAAATCCATGGATCCATGCACCACAGTAGAATTCAGAAGCATGCACTACACATTCTCAGTCAATTCTGCTTTTTTGTAGCCCACTATATTGGTCACCTTCCAGAAGCTGCATGCTGGCTGGATAGCTCAATGGTTTTGGTATCTGACTGCAGAGCCACAGGTTGGGAGTTCAATTTCCTTCTCTGGCTTCAGTTTGTGTAGTCATAAGCAAGCTGCACAGTATCAGGTTGCCCCTCCAGAATGAGAAAAGGTTAAACCACTTCTGTGTACTCTCTATCTAAAAGTCCCTGAAAGGGTTGCCATAGGTCAGTGGTGGCAAACCTATGGCATGCCTGCCAGAGGGGGCACTCAGAGCCCTCTCTGTGGGCATGCACGCAGTCACCCCAGCACATAATTCACCCCACCCCTCTGTCCAGCAGCCCAATGGGAGCGCTTCCTCCAGTGGTGCGCTAAAAAAAAAGTATTACCACACTGTGGGGCGTGGTATGGTGGGCGTGGACAGGGGGAAGCCCTGCCTTGTACCCGAATTAGGACTACTTTGTTTCAAAACTTGAATGGGCAGAGGGGCCAGACAGAATTTCTGCTACCAGTTCTGGCGAGCTGGTGCGATCCTGCTGATGCCCACCACTGATGGAGAGCATTCCTTTTTTTGGCCAGATAAGAACAAAAAACCTAACATGTTTCACATTGCAATAGAGATCATTTACAACAGTATACTATTCCTAGGAAAATCCATTTCTTTCAGCTGCTGTAAGAATGACTGCTAAACACAAACCGAATAATGAAGGTGGTGGATTATGTTGTGATGTCTACTACTCAAAGACCTGACTTGCAGTATTATGCCACTGATTTAAAGTCAGCTAGTAATAGTTTTCCCTTTGTCTTACATGTTATTGATATCCTTTCCATAACAATTCTAGTGTCATCTGCCTTAGCAAGATGTTCCTGGAGTATACATTGGAAAGCACTTGGGAATATACATCCATGTACTCTTCTAGTATCTCTCTATCCTCTTTCACTTGATTTTGAACTTTTATTACAGCTTCCTGTTCCCAGAACAAGTTGCCAATTATATCCATGGAACGAAGACCTGCTTCAATTTGCCTTTTCAGACATTGCCAAAGGTTTATTTATACCAGCAAAGCAAACATACATCTCCACATTCCTATCACAGTTCTTCTCCTGGAAGGGACAGGAACCAAATTCTCCTCTTGTTCCAAATCTTCCTCTGAATCCCACCATATGTGTCCTCTCTTTTCTTTGCATTTCTAGTAAATACTACCATGTGAAAAGAAAATTTCCAAATTTTTAAGTTGTTGGTTTTAAGGAAGTTTAATTGGTACAAAGGGACTGCGATGGCTTAGTGGTTAAGGCACTGAACTTGATGACTAGAAGGTCGGCAAGTCAGCAGTTTGAGATAAATAGGCACCATTTCAGTGGGAAGTTAAACAGTGTTTCATGTACTCTGGTGTTTAGTCCTGCCTGCCACATATCCATGGAAAGATCTACAGATGTACTGCAGATGCAGCACTGGTTTTTTGGCTATAACAGAGCTGAGCACTGAACCCTGGAGTCAGATACACCTAGCTTTTAAGCAAGGGTGACCTTTGCCTGACCTAATCAGTACAAATCTCTGTGTAATTCAGGAAATGCTTGTTAATGGAAGATAGAAGGGAATGTGCATCTACCATTCCCTGTCTTCGAGCTGTTCAGAATCTAAGTCTGCTACTTTTTAAGGAAGCAACTGCCTTCCCTTCAAAAACGGTTGCTGCTATGCTTGGCATGAAATGCATGATGCAGCTGGTGAACATTCTTTCATCATGAAGGGGATGTCATACTATCGTTAAAACCAGTTCTTCCTGCTCCGAGAAATGGAAGATACACTACAGGCCTGGCTCCTTTCAACCCCATCAGAAATTTCTAGGCCTGGAGAGAATAGCAATTACCAATACTGTATATTTATTTGTTGTTCCGTCGCACAGTCGATTCCGACCCTTTGCGACCCCATGAACCACTGCCCACCAGCCACTTCTGTCCTCCACTATCCTCCTCAACCTGCCCAGCTCTGTGCCCATTGTGTCTGCAATACCATCCAGCCATCTCATTCTCTGCTGCCCCCTTCTTCTTTTGCCCTCCACTTTTTCCCAGCATCAAGGCTTTCTCAAGTGAGTCCTTTCTTCTCATTTGATGTCCAAAGTACTTAAGCTTCATCTTTACTATTTGACCTTCTAATGAGCACTTATATACCACCCAGTAGTGCTTAGTGCACTCTCTGGCCGATTCACAAGGTAATTAGCTTTTTGCCTCCAACATGTTGGGCATTCATTTTATTGACTTTGGAAGGATGGAAGGCTTAGATAATCTGGATTCAGTCAGGATTGAACTCACGATGTCAGCAGCAGTTTTGGCTGCAATACAGCCGTTTAATCACTGCACCACCAGGGTACATAAAGTTTTTTGTTATATATTTAAATTAGCTCACAAAAGAGGTGTGTGTGTGTGTGTGTGTGTGTGTGTGTGTGTGTGTGTGTGTGTGTGTGTGTGTGTGTGTGTGTGTGTGTGTGTGTGTGTGTGTGTGTGTGTGTGTGTGTGTGTGTGTGTGTGTGTACACATTTTAAAGCTGTCTCTTGATTTTAAAATTAGCTCTTCAAGGTCTCTCAAAATTTCAAGCCATATGGTATCCTCTATATTCCAATCCTCCTCAAAAGTGACATTTAAAAAAAGAGTTTGGCATGAGCTGGACTCCTTACGGCCAACAGCAGACTTAGCCAGCTTACATCACTTCAGATGTTTTGGATTATAGTGCCCCTCATCCCTTACAGTCAGTGATGATGGCAGGTTGTGATGGCTCAGTGGTTAAGAAGCTCACTTTGTTAGCTGGAAATTATTATTATTATTATTATTATTATTATTATTATTATTATTATTATTATTATTATTATTATTATTATTATTATTATTATTATTATTATTATTATTATATCAGGCCACCACATCAATCAAGGAGGGAAGGAGTAGACCTATTAAATTTGTTGCCCTTGGGCAAAACCAGTGGTGGGCATCAGCAGGTTCGCACCAGTTCACCAGAGCCAGTAGCAGAAATTCTGGTTGGCACTGCCCTTCCAAGTTTCAAAATAAAGTAGTCCTAATTCAGGTGCAACTCAGGGCTTTCTCCTGGCCACGGCCACCATACCACACCCACAGTGTGGTAGTAAAATGTTTTGGAGCCCACCACTGGGCAAAACTACTGTTGACTTGCCATTGTTACAGTCCTTGCAGGGGTGGGGGTAGGGAGGAAATATTGAGGCACTTTAAAGGCTAATAAATTTATTTCAGCATTAACTTTTTTTTGGAACAACATTTGCAACTTCTTGAGATGTTGATTAATGGAAACTCACACTGAAATAAATCTGTTAAATCTTTAAAGTGCCACAATATTTTACTTGCTTGTTGGCTGCTTAGTTTTCTCCTTTAAATTTACCAACAGGTTGAGACACACTAATGCAACTGCTTCTGTGGAAATCTCTGTTCCCAGACACGCTTGGAACCCTGCTCCCAGTTCCACATTCAATTTATGAATGGTTTTAATAATTAACTAAAAATTTATGGCCACATAAAACTCTGCCAATTTTCCTCTCAGGGTGGAGATTGTAATTTATATAGGTCAGTCTGCTGCCATGTTGTTTTAATTGCCTTTAAACTGTGATTTAAAGTAGACTGTGATTTAAGGTTTGTATTGTGAATTTTACTTTTTTAGGGCTTGCTTTGTTGACCAGACCCATGGTACGCAGCCTTGGTTTGTTCTGCACAGCTGTAAGGCAACTTAAATAAAATAAAGTATCGCTAGTGTGGAATCTCAGTAATATATCACCCATTCATTCTTTGTGGATGTGCCAAATTCAACCAGGTAAAGCTGTCCTTGGGATGGAGGCCATTGACATGAAAGGGTTCATCTAAAGAGTAGGACAAGAAGAAACTAATGAACAAACATAGTTTGTGACTACATTGGAAAACCAGTTCAATTTGATTCTATATTATGTTAGAAATCTCAGTCATTTCTCGGACAGCAATTGCAGGTTGATTTGGGGGTTTACAGTTCATTTTATGCTGGGTGTCATGCGAGTTGCATTCCAGACCAACAATCTCCCTGCTTTCTATCCTTCCTCTGGTCTCACCTCTGCCAATCCTTTTATGGGTGCATAAATAAATGATAATAACAATGATCCAGCAATAAAGTGATAGGGTGATCTAGTGCTAATTTCATACATTTTTTTTAAAAAATAAACAAAAATCAGAGAATGATCAGGGGAGAGGAAAGAATTCAAGGCTATGTTTCCCTGGCTTTGAACATGATGTTAATACTGCCTCCATCACAGAAGCACCACCTACAGACATGCCCTGCCCCTATTTTCACAAGAATATAGGACAATTAACTATACAGGATAAAACCCAATTGAATCATTCCAGCTTAAAAAAGTAGAAACCATCCAGTGGCAGAGGAAAAAACAACTGCTTTAGGAGCTTCAAATTCATTCAAATATTTCAAATTCACCCATTTTATAAGCAGAACAAATCCTCTTGTATTTGACTGTGTAATCTGAGCCTGAATGAAGAAGAATAATGAGAACATCATTGCTTAAGTATGTGCATTTACCTTAACAAGAGTAAAATCTGTTCTTTGAATCTCCTTTACACATCTTAAAATGTAATATTAGGAAACATTACTTAACTTTTCTTAACTAATGGATTTCAACAGAACGTCTTGTTAAGTTTATTATAATAATTTTGTGTCAGAAATTATTCTGGGTTGAAAGGATTTTTGCAGGAGAAATTCCACTCAGGGGACGCCCGAATGAGGCTCTTTTCATGTCCCCAAGAGCTGGGACTACGTTTATTAATCTTCCACTTCATACAAATAGAAATTGGCTGGATAGCTCAGTGAGTTGGATACCAGGCTCCAGAGCCAAATCTCTGGAGTTTGATTTTCCTCACTGTGTCTCCCAGGATAAACACCAGCCTGTGTAGCTTCAGGCAAGCTTTACAGACCAAGGGTACCCTCAGAAGAAAGGACTGGTAAACCATATCCAAAATACACTGAAAAGAGGCACCAAAAATCAGATATGCCTTGATAGCATGTAAATGATTGACAGACAGACAGACAGACAGACAGACAGGAATTGCTGGCTGTGCCAGACTCATTAATAAACTTGTTCACATTTTTTAATTGAGTTGCTTCTTTTTTAATGAAAATTCTTCTGGTCAGGAAAAAAGTTACCTCCAAATGTGGACAGTAAGTTCATTCCACTCACGAAGAAAAGCATGTTTAGTTACTGTCTTTCCTGCTAGAAATTCCCATTGCTTCATTTTTCCAGTGTGTCATCTTCTTTGCTTGGCAATTATGATCTTGCATGTGATAAAATTTAATTATCTCCAGTGTCAGGGTCACCTGCAGCCTCAGTCAGTTTGACCTAAGCCAAAGATGTATATGTGAAGCCCAGTCTAACCCGCTATTAGTGATTCTCTAAATGCCTTTAAAGTGCCTCACATTCTATGATAGTCTTTTGCCCATCAGCCCACCCAGATTTCTACAGGAGTTGTAGGACAACAGCCCATCAATACAAAAAAAATTGTTTTTAAATTCCTGAGACTGCCAAAAGCTGAGCAGCATTATTTTCCCGAGGAGTCTTTTTGATCTACGTTGATTATTATTCTGTCTTGCTTCACCAATTGAACCAAGACTGGCTAGAAGGCTCTCTCTCTCTCTCTTTCGTGCTTTAGGATAAATAGTCCTATTAATATTTGCCCTTCCTACCTGGTGAACAGCAGTGAAGGACAATGAGAGGCTGTTTAAAAAAGTTTTATTTCTTGTTAATTCCCTACAAAAAAGTGCAAACTTCCAGCAATTATTCCTTTCCAGAACTATAGATTTATTTGGAAGCTAAACTTTTAAAATAACAACAATGTTTTCTTAATGTTTTCTGCACAGTTTCTTCTTCTTCTTCTTCTTCTTCTTCTTCTTCTTCTTCTTCTTCTTCTTCTTCTTCTTCTTCTTCTTCTTCTTCTTCTTCTTCTTCTTCTTCTTCTTCTTCTTCTTCTTCTTCTTCTTCTGGTGTTGACAGAGACACAAGGTTCTTGTTCTGGCACTTCTAGGGGTCTCCACTGGCATTATTTGGTGTTCTTGTAATGTTTCTTTGATCTCTCTCCACCTTCCTCTGGGTCTGCCTTGTGCTCTTTGACCTTCTCTTCTTTCTACATAAGCCTTGTAAGGTATGGAATTCCAAGACATTCTCTCCAAATGGGCAAACCACTTTATTTGTTGTGTCTATATGTTATTTAAGACTGGTTCTATTTTAATTCTTCCCTTTATAATCTCATTCCTGAATTTATCCCTTCTAGTCACTCCAGCAACTTTCCTCAGGCATCTCATTTCCATGGTGACCAACATTTGTTTATGTTTTGTTGTACGTTCATATTTGGCACGTAACATAAGGTGGGAATAAATATGCTTTGTATGAGGTGTTTCTTTGTGTTGGTTGGTATTGCTTTATGTTGTAAGAGTGGAGCTAACTGAGCTTCATATACAGTACAGTATATGCTTTCAAAATATATACAGTACTGACAATGATGGAATTGTCCAAGTGCAAATTTCTTGATCCCAGGAAATTAGCTCAAGAGACTACCAGTATATTGTTCAGAGTGAGCAGGTTGAAAGTTGGTGAGCAGAACCAACTGGACTTGCTGTGGCATGTAGGGAAGTTTATGCAATTATCACTTCAGTCCCTGAACTCTTAAATATGTTGGCAGTTGTGTTGATTATAGTACATGTCTCTTTGTGCACACATCTAAAAAGTCACATGATGCTTAGAAGACAAAGAATTAAAAATTAAAAACTTCCTCACAAGTCTTTGTCTAAATCAGGCACAGACTGGATTTAATTTTAATTTAATTTTTAGATTTCTATGCCGCTCAATATCAAGACTCAATATCAAGAAAACCAAGATAATGGCAACAGGCCCTATCAGTCCCTGGAAAATAGATGGGAAAGAAGTAGATGCAGTGACAGATTTTACTTTCTTAGGATCTAATCTCACTGCGGATGGTGATTGCAGCCATGAAATAAAAAGGCAACTGATTCTTGGGAGGCAAGCGATGAAAAACCTGGGGAACATAGTGAAAAGTAGAGACATCACATTGCAAACAAAAATTTCGTATAGTCAAAGCAATGGTATTTCCGGTGGCAATGTATGGTTGTGAGAGCTGGACCATTAGGAAAGCTGAGCGCAGAAGAATAGAGTGTTGGAGGAGAGTTTTGAGATTCCCCTGGACAGCGAGGAGAACAAATAGGTCAATCGTAGAAGAAATCAACCCTGACTGCTCCTTAGAAGGTCAAATAGTAAAGATGAAGCTAAAGTACTTTGGACATCAAAGGAGAAGAGAGGATTCACTTGAGAAAGCCTTGATGCTTGGAAGGGTCAAGGGCAAAAGAAGAAGGGGACGGCCCAAGATGAGATGGCTAGATGGTATTGTGGAGACAATGGGCACAGAGCTGAGTGAGTTGAGGGGGATGGTGGAGGACAGGAATGCCTGGCAGACGGTGGTCGATGGGGTCGCAGAGGGTCGGAATCGACTGTGCGACTGAACAACAACAAAATGCCACCTCATTCATGAAAGCAACGCTAGGCGGCTTACAGAATATACAGCAATACAATATAAACAACATTTATACAATACACATCCAAAGAACAGAAAAGAAAAAGAAACAGTGCTTAACAGCAATAATGACACAATATCCTTCAAACAGAGTCCTTCAAAAAGAGAATCATCCATAGTTGTAAAGAAGAAAGATAGATCAGCCTATATTAGTGATAGTGCACTTTTTAGAGATCGAGTACCCAAACTCAACAGGCTACCGTCTGTGCCGCAGAGGGGTGGGGCAAACTCTGTTCTGAGGGGAGGGAGAAAGCACTCTCATTGGACTGCTGGCCAGAGAGAAAGGATGAACTCTGTCCTGGGGAAGGGAAGAAGCGCTCCCATTGGGTTGCTGAGCAATGAGGTGGGGCAAACTCTGTGCAGCAGTGACGGCATACATGCCCACAGAGAGGGCTCTGAGTGTGCCATAGGTTCGCCACCTACTGGCCTGTATCTATATAGCCACCCTAGAAATGGCAGGCAGGCCATGGTGTTTCATCCTTATGTGCCTTCTTTTTGCCTTACCCCCACCTCTCAGTTGCATGGCCTCTCCATGAGTCTTACAGAGGTGCTTTCAAATTCCAGAGCTGGGAATGGTAAATCTTATTTTATTAGTATAGTATATGCTAAAAAAAATTTCCTTTGTAAACTGTACTGGCAACTCTGTTGAAGGGTGACAGAAATCTTATTAACACATACAGATTTCCAGACTTGGTGCCAAAGGTTGGAAGTAACTACAGCAATAATATCACAGCTTTTACTTCTTTTTCTAGCTGTCAAATGGTACCCTTTTCATTACAAAGAGTCTTTGTTCCACTGCCAATATGGAACTGGATATGGGAGGAAAAGATAGTTTGGGTGAGATTCTTAACTCACACTCACTGTATGGGTGTAGGGTGTGGAGGAATACTGCTGCTTGGAGAAATCTGCAGGGTTTTTTTGATCTGGCCACCCAGAACCAGCATAAATTAAAGGGAATGTAGTGCCACAAAATCCATAATAATAAATTAGTTGAGATAATGGTGTTTTCTTGCATAAGTTAATTCCCCTTCCTTGACTGCCCTGTTATTACCAGTTTCCAAAAAAGTAGGTAGTGGACTGCGATGGCTTAGTGGTTAAGGCACTGGACTTGATGACTAGAATGTCGGCAAATCAGCAGTTCAAGACCCGAGTGCTGCATGATGGAGTGAGCTCCCATCTCTGTCCTAGCTCCTGCCAACCTCGCAGTTTGAAGGCAAGAAACTGTAAGTACTGTAAATAATGGTGGGAACGGTAACAGCGACCCATGCTCTCCTGTATCTAGTCATGCCAGACCATGGAAAATGACTGCAGACACAGATAGTCTTTGGCTGTAAGCAGAGATGAGCACCAAACACTAGAGTCAGATACGAGTGGCTTTCAAGCAAGGATGACCTTTACCTTTGCCTAAAGAAGTAGGTACTGGAAATATGGCATATATGAGAGCACATGGACATAAATAGACCCCCTGAAGGGAGCTTAAAAGTGGGAGTTGACCTGCTCCAGTGTCCAACGTTTGTAGACACCATTAAAAAAGTGGACCAGCCAGCACCCAAAATGTCCTAGTCAGCAGACTTAATGTCTGTCCAGGCAACCCCTTTAATACAATTATAAAGTAGCCAGTGATGGAATGTAACAGGTTCTCACCAGTTCGCCAGAACTGGTAGTAACTTTTCCCAGTGTCCTGGAGAACCAGTAGCAGCTTTTGGGGGGGAACCACCTTCAGAGCTTACCTTTTCACTGGTTCCCCCACTGCGCATTTGTGCCAAGCACTTAGTGTGCATGCACGCCTACAGTGCTTGGCACATATGCATGGCCTCCTTGCCCTTGCTGTCCTCCCAAGCGGGGAGGAGGAAGAGAAGCTGCTAGCATGAAGCTCCCTATAGCCTGCTCCCCAGGATAAGTGACTCACCTTTGGATGTGGTGTCTCTGTGTGTATTTTAATGTGTATTTAATACCTTTACCTATATTGACGTACTAACACAGTTCCTAAAAAGGCCTGGAGGCCTGGTTTGGGGTTTTTAAGCAAAGTCTTGGAGTTACCTCATCAATAAGCTACACCTGTGCTGTTCCAAGGGCTGTTCCAATTGGAGAAACCTTAAGGAGGTACAGCTGTTTTACATTTACATTAAGGCATATTATCCTAGAGAATTGGTTAGGCAAAGACTTAGTATCTAACTTCTTTAACTGTTGAAAAGTTGAAAAGTGCCAAAATGAAGCCATCTTGTGGTGAGTTGATTCTGTAGTTCCTTCCATCTGACCTAGTGTGAGAAAGATTAGCCAGAATAAGCTTTAAGCTCTGGTTTAAAAGCTCCAGTTGATTTGTGTTTGGAGTGGGTGGGTGGGGGGGTGTATTTTAATGTATTTTTATTTTATTTATTTATTTATTTAATTTATTTATGGGTTTGTGTTGTGGATGGGTTTAGGTGTGTGTGCGCTTATTTTGTATTTTATTTTATTTGGCCCCGCCCATGACATCATGACATCATGAAGTTAGCTCCGCCCACACTGTGATGACATCATGGTGGGGTAGTAAAATTTTTGACATCCCACCACTGAAAGTAGCCATCCTTCCAGCTAGACATACAGCTTAGATCAGGGGTGCCCAAACTTTTCAGGTCACAGGCCAGTCATGTGATTTAGGGAGACGGTCACTATGGCCTGGGGACCAGATGCGGCCCCCAATGGCAATTCATCTGGCCCACGAAGACCTAGTTGCTCCTGGAAGTGTACGGGCGCATTTTACTTCTGCTTCCAGGAGCCATGAGGGCTTTGTGGGCCAGATGAATTGGCATCGGGGCCGCATCCGGTCCCTGGGCTGTAGTTTGGGCACTCCTGGCTTAGATCAATGTAAACAGCTAGACCAGTCCCACAAACGTTAACTGTGGCATGGAACAATCGGGCAGTTTTTAAGGGCCTTTCGAAAAGAAACAAATGAAACTTGCTTTATACCAACTTCTTTATTGTTACAGATTGGTGTGAGCCTAACACACAATTACAAAATGTAATCAGCGTAATGGAAAAGTTTTAGAATCCTTGTCAGAAGCTCCCAGGAGAGATGTGTGTACGTCTATACAATCAACCCCCTGATTCCATTACGACGTCAGAATTGCAAATTGCTCTAAAGCTGATCTCTTAAAATATATATAATAAAACACTTACGTGCATGTACTTAATATAGTACAAACCTCCCACAGATCCCCTAGAATTCATTTCCTTGGTTATTGTAAGACAACTGCTAGGTGCTCTTCTTTTAATTAGAACCCACAAGTCTCTGGCATTGGTAAGGCAGAAAGCTCTAAATTGTTTTTCCATACTTCACCCTGCAACCCATACAAGGTTTAGTTTCTATGGCATTCTTTTTCTGCCTGATTATAAGAGCCAACTGAACATTTTGATAAATGAAACTTGCAAAAGTACAGTGAGGGATTTAAAGATTGGATTGCACATGTGTGCTATGCCCAACTCAAAAAGCCAGTGACAAAGCCAGAAACATCTGCAGTATGTATTGTTCTTCAGTCGCACAGTTGAGCCTGACCCTTTGCGACCCCATGGACCACCACATGCCAGGCTCCTCTGTCATCTGCCATCCTCCATAGCCTGCCCAGATCTACACCCACTGTGTCAACGATGCCATCTAGCCATCTCTTCCTCTGCCACCCCTTCTCCTTTTGCCTTCAATCTTTCCCAGCATCAGGGCTTTCTCCAGTGAGTCCTCTCTTCTCATTTTGTGGCCAAAGTACTTGAGTTTCAGCTTCAGTATCTGTCCTTCCAAGGAGCAGTCAGGGTTGATTTCCTTTAGGATTGACTGGTTGACAGGGGACTCTCATCTCCTCCAGCACCACAGTTCAAAGGCGTCTATTCTTCTGCACTCAGGTTTCCTTATGCTCCAGCTCTCGCAGCCATACATGACTACTGGGAAGACCATTGCTCTGACTATGCGGATTTTTGTTGGCAAGGTGATGTTTCTACTTTTTTATTATCTTGCCATAGCTTGCCTCCCAAGGAATAAGCATCTTTTTATTTCATGGCTGCAGTCACCATCTGCAGTGATCTTATTTGAGTTACTGCACCTGAAGGACACTAGGAAGTAAGATATGGGATGAAGTGATCTTTAATTTTGCATTCTAACACTCTGTACATGTGCACTGAGATGAGACAGCTCCATGCATGGCAGCAATGTAATGTTTTGAATAAGGCTGTCCTGGCTAGCAAAAAATGTTGCTGCAGGTATCTATTCCACACCCCAGCAGCAAGGGGAGGAAGCAAGATTGACTCCAGCAGACCCTATTTGAAAGTGGTTCACTCACCACTGCTTTGTGTGACCTATCTTTAGGCAAACAGATATGAGATTCGATTACCCTTGTGGTGCAGTGGTTAGAACTGTTGTACTTCAGCTGAAACATTGTGAGCTCAATCCTGATGGGGTTCAATGTCCTTCCATCCTGAGGTCGGTAAAATGAGTACCTAGCATGTGGGGGCAAAATGCTGATAGCCTGTAAACTGCCCAGAGAGAGCAATAAGTGCTATGAGGTCGTATATAAGCGTAATTGCTATTGCTTGCTATTGCCATTGGAAAGGTACCCATGATGGTAGAAAGTTTAAACAAGGGTGCTCAAACTACGGCCTATGGGCTGGATCTGGCCCCAATGCCAATTCATCTGGCCCACAATGTCCTTGTTGCTCTCGCAATGAGGGCTTCGTGGGTCGGATGAATTGGTGTTGGGGCCGGATCCAGCCCATGGACCATAGTGATCAGCCCTCTGAACCATGTGACCAGCCCACGGCCCAAAAAGTTTGGGTGCCCCTTGTTTACAGTGTAAAATGCTACAGATTGTTCTGGGTTTCACTGCCCAATCATCTCCTTTTCATTCCATTCCCCTCCTCCATCCCTAAAGTGAGTCAGCATTTCATGCCCTCTAAGCCTGGCTGTTCCTCATAAGATTGTTTCTGGGCCTTTTGCCCTTTGAGATATTTCCCTCTAAAGTTGTGTTGCATTTCTGCAAAATAAGCTAATTCCTTCTTCCAGAGCTGACTAATGCTGGTGTTGGGTTCTGTGCTGTATTTTACTGCTGCTATGGCCCCATTTTGAGCAAGAGCAAAAAGCTTGAAGATTGCCAGAAACATAAGAGAGTTCCCTGGATGGTAGCATTAGTTAATTAACTATATGCACTCTCTAATGATTAAATAAAACCTGCATGGGAGTTCTAGATACAGTACATAATTTTAAAAATGTAACCCATGTGAGTATCTTTCCATCAGCCAATTCACAGAGCACACACCCAAGTTCTATGATGTTCTCACCGCAAAGAGAGCTTAGGTGATTAAAACACCGGCTGGACACATTTTGTGATCATCTGTTGAAGAGAATGGCAACTTGTGATATTCCAGATGGTGTTGAGCTACAGCAGTGGTAGATACATAAGTACTACACCTACAGCCCATGACCCAAAAGGATCGTGGGAACTGCAGTAGGGTGTAGCCATTTGGAAAGGATCATGAGAATGGAAAAGAATATCACATGACTGGGTACATGAAATATTATGTTGGTCATTAAGAAGCCTTTTCTGAAGCAATATTATCCTTCCATTTGAGAATAGAAGTAATTTTGAATGTACATCAGCAAAACAAATATTGGTACCGTTATCTCCGCTCTTACAACATAAGGCATACCGACCAACACAAAGAAACACCTCATACAAAGCATATTTATTCTCACCCTATGTTACCAGTGGCAAATATGGAGACGTACAACAAAACATAAACATAAGTTGGACACCATGGAAATGAGATGCCTGAGGAAGGTTGCTGGAGTGACTAGAACGGATAAAATCAGGAATGAGATTATAAAGGGAAGAATTAAAATAGAACCAGTCTAAAATAACATATAGACACAACAAATAAAGTGGTTTGCCCATTTGGAGAGAATGTCTTAGAATTCCACACCTTACAAGGCTTATGTGGAAAAAAGAGAAGGTCAAAGAGCACAAGGCAGACCCAGAGGAAGGTGGAGAGACAACATCAAAGAAACATTACAAGACCACCAAATAACAGCAGTGGAGACCCCTAGAAGTGCCAGAACAAGAATCTTATATCTCCTTTGACACCTGAAGGGATAAAAGAGGAAGCAAAGAAGAAGATAGGCATAGGACCAAAATAATGATAAGCAAAGGCTGATTAAGATAATAATAGGGTTGTAGCTAGGAGTTTAAACAGATATACACTTGCTTACACCAAATTTGCTGCAAGCAAAAATAAATGATTACTTTTGCTCTTTTTTTCCTTTGAAAAAAGACAGTAGCATATATGATCCCCCCCCCCCGCCGCCCACAAAGGAAAGGGTCTCCTTTTCTCCCTTGCTCTCAACTCAGTTTTATGATTATTTATTTATTTATTTATTTACTCACATTTGTTATCCCGCCTTGATACTAGCATACCCTCTTAGACTTTCTGGGGTAATATTACCAGGCCTGCCCTGACCCTTGTGAGATGGTCTAGGATCATGGTTTTTGAGATTATTTGAGGATAGGAGAGGAGCTAAATTACATTTAACTGTCTATCATCCCTCCTCCCCCCTCCCAAATACAAACAGCACAAGTGATCTTCACCCATCTCATGAAGTGGCTGATGAGATACTTCATAATTATTTATTTATTTATTTATTTATTTATTTATTTAGATTTATATTGCCGCCCACTCGCCGAGACGACTCAGGGCGGCTTACAGTCAAAACAACGACAGTACAATAAAAATTATAAAATGCAACCACATAAAACAACCAAACCAGAACACAAAGTAACTCCTGTCAGGCCGTTGTTGTGGGCCCAGAGGAGTGGGCAAGGTCCCTAGCCACTGCTAGGCCTTCACATCTTCTTCTTCAAGCCGTTGTTTAATACGAACATATTAAACAAAAAGCTGAATCCCTTGATGGGGGATCAGAAGGTTCACCTTGGCGTTACTGGGACCACTCTGGCATTCAGTATGTCTGGACACTGGGAGGGAGTGGAGACACTAGCATGCCTTCAGAAACCCCTGGAGAGTTGACCTAATGCCTGCATGAGCAGGTTCTTCGTTGACTGCAATTGTATCTGAGAATGCATTTTTTTTCCTGAAGCAGGAAACATGTCACTGATGTGAATTTGTTTAAGTGACCTACGTAGTATGATCTCGGAGCCATCACCCACAGCATACATGAAACACGACATGCAGGATTTAACACTGGGACTGCAATGGACTGCCGCAGCCTTGAGGATATGGACAATTAATTTAATTTAATTTAATTTAATTTTTGCACTTGTATGCTGCCCAACCAGGAAACCGACTCAGGATGGCTCACATGATAATTAAACAATATACACAATAAATACACAATAATACAATATACAAAATTCAGTCTACATAAACAGCACATAATAATATACAAATACAATACAGTACTATAATATAATGATAAAGTCACAACCCCATAAAAAGCAAGGTACGCCTTCACAGCCATTCCATCTGGCATGGCTTCTTCTGCCTCCATGACCGTTGGGAATCAGAGTTCCTCCTCTACTCATTTTGCCATTGGGCCCAATAGGATGGTTTCCAGTGGCATTTCCTCCACTGAAGGTGACCATCACCCCACCTAAAGGGGCTCATCCACCTAGCTGTTTGCCCCTTTAGGGAGTTGGGTAACTTAACCACTGCCTGGCACTTGGCATTGAATCACTGGCTGTACGGTCTACTCCATTACCATAGCGGGATGTCCAGCCAGGTTCTTAGGTACTTAAAAAAAATCAGTATGACCTGGCCAAAGCTACTACAGGGCGCTGTTTGCACTCAGCTTTAGTCACAAAGTGTTCTGGAACACCACTGATCATGTGAAATCCCTTCTAACTTTTAAACTCTGTTGTGCAGGAAGTCTACAGTCCTTTGGAAGGTTACTAGAAAACAAAATTGGACCCAAGGGAAAAAATCCAATCAAGGATGATGGTGGTTTGTTTTGGTTTTTTTGTAAAAAAAAAATTGTAATGCCTATACTAAAGAGTGAGAATCCTCATGGCAGATTTTCTTATACTGTTAAGGAGCTGGGTCATCTTTCTGGACCATTTTCACCTTGTGTAAACTAAACTAAATGGTTGCACATGCTCAATTAGATCTCATGGTTGATTAGCAAGGGATTGCAGGATGGCCCCCAATACTTTTTGCTGGCTGAGCCAAAACATAAGATAGTTCCTGCTCCATTGCCAAGGTCTCAGATTATTTCAGCCCTCAACATGACAATCCTACACAATAATAAACAATACAAAAATGCACCAAAAAGAAAATGAATTCCTAAAAAATAGCTAGTTTTTCATGATACCCAAAACTCTGCTGCCTAAGATCACTGCCTGATTCTCCCTAAAAAGTAGGGCTATCTCAGGACAATGAGCAATTCTTTTTTATATTTTTCATAGTATTTGTTATATCTACATTTTTATTTCAGGTCATTCAGTATAGGAGTCTGTCGCTTGCTGTTCTTGCCTCATGGCTATGGACTAACACTGTTTGAAGAAGAGTAACTTGGTCTGGTATCCTGGCAAACTACAAGAACTGGACTGCACCCAAAATCCAGTTTGTTCTGATGCCCTAGATACATATTGGTTCAGTGTTTTGTGTTTCTTAGCAGCGAAAGGAGAGATAATATGTGAGGCAACTCAATGATACAGCTCAAAGACTGGGTACTTTTCCACACAGATATAATTTAGGATTAGATTGTTTATGGAGTTAAAACAGCAGGGAATGTAACAATTGAATTGTCTATATCTACGTCCAGGTTGGGTTGATAGCTCAATGAGTTAGGCTTCTGGCTGTGGAGTTAGAGGTTGGAAGACTGACAATTCAATCCCCACTATGCATCCCAGAAGAGTCAGCCTATGTGACCCTGGGCAAGCTGCACAGTTCCAGGACAGCCCCAGAAGAAGTGAATAGTAGACCATTTCTGAATACTCTCTACCTAAAAATCTTTGAAATGAGTCACTGAAATGCAGAATTTATTTGAAGCATACAATTGCCTATGAGTTGGCTGGATAACTCTAACAGCTGAATAGCTGGAGTTCATTTTCACCACAGTGTCTCCCAAAAGAAGAGTGAATCTATGTAGCCGTGGGCAAAATAAGGGAACAGTAAGCAACTTCTGAGTACTCTCTACCTCAAAAACCCTGAAAAATTTGACAGTGGTGTGCAATTGCAAAGCGTACACAAGCTTTGGCCCTGAGTGCAGGGCCATAGCCAGGATTCTAGATGTGGGTGGGCGAATATTTTTTCAGGATGGGCAACAAAGCCTCTTTTCAATGCATTTCCATGGGAAACTATGTTTTACCAGTGTGGGCAAAGTGCTAAGTCAGGGTGGGCCAAGTCCACACTGGCCACCACCTCTACCACCCCGGCTACAACCCTACCTGAGTGTCTCTAAAGCAGAGGATGCTGCTCCATTATGGAATGTATCTGCACATGTGAAACATGTTGATATTGCTGTTAATGAAGCAATGTGCATAGTGACAGGATGCCTCAAACCCACAACAGTTGAGAAAATATATCCTCTTGTTGGTATCGCTCCACCTAAGATAGGGAGAGAAGTAGTAGTGGAGACTGAGAGAACTAAGCAAGAGAATGACCCTGGACACCCTCTGAATAGATATGAGCCTCAAGTCCGCTGGCTCAGATCCAGAAAGCGATTTATGGCTAGAACAAACATTCTTGTGGGTACGCAAGAACAAAACCAAACTAGAAGGTGGAAGAAGGGGCTCGCTGAACAAGGAATAATATTAAATGAGGATGTGGCTGAGGAACTCAACCTCCCCTATGTCACTTGGAGTACCCTGAATAGACTAAAGGTTGGAGTCCTTAAATGTAAGACTAACATGCTGTGAATGTGGAGAGATACAGAATCCAGCTCATTTGTTAGTCTATCAGCTACTACCAGAAACATGCACCAGTGAGGACTTAAGTTGGGCCAACAACAAAGCCAAGAAAGTAGCTTCATTTTTGGCAATCCAAAGTTTGACCTGGACACAAAAGATGAAGATTAAATGCGCTTAATGATTACAGCAAAATCTAACAAATTGGTAGATTAGGCTCAAAATCTCACATTATAGAGTCATGTACAGTAATTCATTTCTTTGCATGTTAGAGAACCTACAGCAGCTTAATTAGATTGGAGATCTGAGGAGAAGAAGGATGTGCGGAGCAAGGCTACCCACTTTTTCTTCTTAGGCTGCTTTTCACCTTAGCAACTGGGCCCATGTGGGAAAGTCTGCCACCTGACTCCCCAACTTTGGCATAGGCATCTTGGACCAAGGGGACTTGGGCATCAGAGAGGAATAAGTTATGCAACCTCTCCCTACTGATGGTTTATTCAAAAAAAATACTAAGGTTGCAAATGCAAAAAGAAAAGTGGGGGGAAGATATTGTTGGATATGTAATTTAGACTTAAAGCTCATGTTAAATTATGCCAGCGCTAGTTATTTGGCATGTGTGGGGGGTGGGGGCGCTACACAAAAACAAAACCTATAAATATTTAAAATTGATTTATTTCAGATTTTAATTATTGTTGCTATTGTTTCCACTTATATGACACCCCCATAATGCTAAATCTTTTCTGGTTGATTCACAAGATAATTATGCAAATTACAGGTCTCCCCCTCCCCCCAACAAGCTGAGAACTCATTTTACAGATCTTAGAAGGATGGAAGTCTGAGTCAAACTTGAGCCCATCAGGATTGAACACAGATTCTGAGCAGAATTTTGAATGCTGCATCACGAGAGCTCCTTAGAAAATAATTTCAAAAAAGGTGAAGCCTGCCTTCATTTTCTATTATTCTATTATCCTATTTTTATTATTATTCTATGATCCTATGATCTTAGGAAATAAAACATTTGGGAAACCGGAGGATGAATTATGGGCCTTCCAACTCCCATCGAGGCCAACCTCCTGCTCAATGTACAGTCAAACCTCGCATAAAGAGCGCCTTGCTTAAAGAGTAACTCGCTTAAAGAGCAGGATTTTCTCTGAATGTTCGCTTCACTTAACAAATAAAACCAACCAAAAACTCGCTTAACAAATAAATCAGGGGTTGCAATCCCTCCTGCCAGAAGTCACAATTGGTCACCTACAATGCTGTTTCACTTAAAGAGCAAACTCACTTAAAGAGCAATCCTGTGGAACACATTATGCTCTTTAAGCGAGGTACCACTGTACATCACTAACTTCATCCTTTTCTTGGAGCTGGTTATTTCCTACTTGATGAGAAGGAAGTGCACTCTAAGCAAACACATTGTAGACAACCTATATCTAAAATGCTGTCAACTCTGAAGAACAATAAGGATTAATCTAGAATTTTTCACTAGATATTTTTTTCTGATAAATATTCTGTGATTTCTATTTTAAACAGCTGCATCCTATTATGGGGTACCTTCACACAATAAGTACTAAAAATGGCATAATCACAGACCATTGGGTGAAGGGGGGTATTTTTTGAACTACCATTCCCAGAATTCCTGAACTAGCATTGCCACCATCCTGGGAGATGAGTGGGAAAGAAAAAAGAAGCTCTGTAGTTACTCATTTAATATTTAACTGTTGAGGACTTATATTGCCCAAGCTATTTTGGTTTATTTGTTTATTTATTGTTACTGTTTTTGCTCTTCTGTCCCCATGGACATTGAGCAAGACTGCTTTTTTTGTGTGAAATGGGTCCAAAAAAATATTCCGTCATGATCAAAACAAGCATTTATCTGACAGAAGAGTTTATATTGGCATTTTTTCGAAGGTTACATACTAACCACTCTCAAATCAGGTTTGCTATACAGATAACTCCTTCTTTACTCTGTGCATTGCCTTCAAGATTATAATCTTGTAGTTAAAGCAAGATGTTAAATTTTAACTGACCTTTAAAAAACTTTTTGATGTATAAGCTCAAGTTAACTGAGAATAGAATTTTTAGTGATTGACCTTGGGGAATGTCAGTAAACAACAGAAAATATACATTCCTTCAAGTTTCTACTCTTTTGTTTATGTTGTAATGAAATAGGGTAACAAGTTATGCAGTGTGGAATTTCTTAAACTTGGAGACTGTGGTACTGGTATAGCCAGTGGTGGGCTGCTACTGGTTTGGACTGGTTCAGCTGAACCAGTAGCGGAAATCCGGAGGGATTCACCGGGGGAGGGGGATAGTAAACCCCTGGGCAACTGGTTCAGTCGCCTCTCCAGCTGCCCTCCGGATTCCTTTTCCAGGCAGCCCAAAATGGCTGCTCGGAAGTGCGCATGCATCAAAACACCATTTGACGCATGCGCACTTAAAAATAGAAGTGCACATGCATCAAATGGTAATTTGATGCATGCGCACTTCTGAGCAGCCATTTTCAGCTGCCCAGAAAGGGCGCAGTGACATCCTTGGAGTGGCGGCGGCCTTTCCTTCACTGCCGACCACCAACGCTGCTCCCACGGCAGCACCGCCGGGCCTGGCTAGGGCAGGGCATGCTAGGCCACGCCGCCACGCCACTGCACTGCCACCACCTTCCTGCTGCTCCTCGAGTTCCTGACCCCAGCAAAGGTAAGGAACTAGGGTTTGTTTTCTTTGGGGGGGGGGGTATTTTATGTAGTGTGTTTTTATTTTATTCTTATGTATACTGATTATTTTATTTTTATTTTATTTACTTTGGCTATGCCCACAACATCATAATGTCATGATGTTGGCTCCGCCCATGATGTCATGATGTTGGCTCCGCCCATGACATCATGACATCATGACATTGGCTCCTGCAATGTGCTCCTGCAGTGTGGTAGTAAAATTTTTGGCTGCCCACCACTGGGTATAGTATGGCTTCTTTGCAAGGGCCCTGTTTCTTTTATTACTTGCTCATCAGCAGGTGCAGCTTATGCAGCTTTCCAAAGCCACCAGGCTTGTGTTGTCCCAGCCATGGGTGCCAGGACCCCCTGTACCTGCCAGCACTCCTGGACCCCACCCCTCTCCGAGCTTGAAAAGGCCATTATGGTGGCAGGATCTCGGAATTTGGAATTCCCTTGGAATTTGCCTGTGGCCAGGGTGGAGCGGCCATTATAGTGTTGTATTGTGTTGCATATTATTATATACTGTTTTTGTAGATTGAATTTTGTATATTGTATTACTGTGTATTTACTGTGTATATTGTTTAATTACCATGTGAGCTGCCCTGAGTCAGCTTCCCTGATTGGGCAGCATACACGTGTGAAAATTAAATTAAATTAAATTAATCACCTGGTGTGGAAAATCTGCCCCCACCACACCCAGCTCCTAGCAACAGCTAGAGGTTCTTTATAAGAACAGGGTTCATTCACATTAACCAGAAGAGAAAGGGGGGGGGTGCTATTAAGGAAGTCAGGACCCATGGTTGAAGTGGAAGGCACATGGAATGGAGAGAGATGGACTCTATCAAGAAGCCCATGCTCCATGTAAGCTACATCAGTATTATCCAGATTAGTCAGGTTTTCCTTTCTTTGTGGAGGGAAGCCTATGTATGCATTTTCCTTTGTAATTTCCATGAGAGATTGTTTTTTGGGAATTTTTTATAACCTAAAACCAATTCTTTTTTTTTATATGCTTAAAGATTAATAAACAACCTTCTGTTTTAAAATGCAATGTATGTTTATCTGAAAAGGGGCAATAACAAGAGCACCAAACCTATGCTATATGCTACCAATTATTCAGACTCTCCATAGTTTTTGTCTGGGCTATCAGTATTTGAGAGGTTCCCAAATAGCTGCAAGGAAGATTGCAGGACGACATGCTGGCTGCTAAATACTCAGAGTCTCAGGGGTTCCAAAGTTGAGCCTGCTGGCATTGGAGGTTCCCCGGGGGGGGGGGGGGGGCCTGGAGAGGCTTGAGGCAAGAGTGATAGTGGAAGCTGGTATCATCATATGTGTGTATTTGTTTGTTTGTTTGACTGCAGTGGCTTAGTGGTTAAGATGCTGAACCTCACAACCAGAAGGTGAGTGGTTCAAGACCCAAGTACTCCATGACAGAGTGAGCTCCCATCTCTGTCCCAGCTCCTACCAACCAAGCCGTTCAAAAGCAAGAAATTGCGAGTAGATAAATAGGTACCACTTTGGTGGGAAGGTAAACAATGTTCCAGGCACTCTGGTGTCTAGTCATGCCTGCCACATGTCCACGGAAACATCTGCAAATGCAGTCAGCGCTGACTCTTTGACTGTAAACAGAGATGACCATTGAACTCTAGAGTCAGACATGACTGGCTTTTGAGCAAGGGTGACCTTTACCCATTTGTTTTTAGATAGCAGCATAACATATTTACTTTGAGTTCATTATATCAATTTATCGGTCCATGGTCCCATTATCTACAGGAACATTGGTATTTCTAACATAGCATCTTGTGAAGCCCTAATGATATTCAGTCTTTTAAATACTGTATGTGAGTTGCTGAAAGTATCCAAGATGCTTGTTGCATCTCTCTACCCACCTCATGAACAAACATCTCTCCTTGAGTTTAATTTGGGAAGGTTAACCATAGTTAGAAGTAGGGGTGGTCAGGCCTTTTGCTTAATAGTGCACAATACCCATAGTTAGTGCTAAAACTTGCAAAATGGGTGTTGAATGCATGAATATGCCTGTGCAGGTAATCATTAGTCATGGTTATTTCCAAAAACAACAAAAACCAAGAGGAGTGTTGTATTCTTCCTCCTCCTCCTCCATGTCTAGGCCAGACGTGAAACTGTTAAAATGAAGCCACCTTTGGGTGAATTCATTCCGTAGTTCCTTTCACCTGACCTTGTATAAGAAAGATTAGCCGGCACAAGTTTGCCTTTTCCCAAAGCATGCCCAATTGTGGTTCAAAAAGACCACAATCTTCAAGTAGGCTCTTTCTCTGTACCTCAACAGTCCTGCTTAGCTTGACAGAATAAAATCCCTTAACAGTTGGTTCTATTGTATCAAAATGATAGTATTTTGCTAGGCATGCTGGTTTTCAGTGAGCTCCATATTCTTTCAATGATTAACACTCATCATTCATTCATTATACGCATCCTGCCTTTCTTCCAATGAGTTCAAGGTGGTATACTCATCTCACCCACTCCTTTTGTCCACAAAAATCCTGTGAGGTAGTTGAGACCGAAAGAGGGAGAGTGGCACAATATCACCCATCATTTCTGCCCACCCCTTCTTCCCCATGGAAGCATCTTTGGCTTCCTGAAAATTTTAGTCAGAGTGAAGATTGGAAAGATATAAGGAAAAGCTTATCGTGTTTCATTAACTGCCAATTAATTTATTTAAGGTTGGTGGAGATAATTTTTAACACTAAATGACTACTCTGTTAACCATTAATTGGGGGGGGGGGGGATGGAACTGATAGTGAAAATGGCACATAATAGCCAGAATTAGTTATATCCGCCAGAATAATGCTAATGGTGGATGTCTTGCTGGCAAATTGCACTTTGCATGATAAAAGTAATCTAAAAGTATTTAAAGTAAAAAAAGGTTATCTTTATTTACAATTACCAGCTGCAAATACAATTAGAAGAGAGCGAGAGAAATAGGGAAAGGAGTCTCCAGTACATGGAGAAAACCTCCACGTTTTTTGTTTACCTAGAGAAGGGATGGTCAGACTACATCCCACAGGCCAGATCTGGCCTGCAACGCCAAATCATCTGGTACATGCCACACACACCACAACCAGAAGTAAAATGAGGCCATGCATGCACAAAACGCTGTCATAAATGCACCCATGGCTGTTGTAAATGTGTTTATGACAGCCGTGGATGCACTTTATGGCAGAAGGAACCATGTGACTAGCCTGCTCAATCATGTGACTGGCCCCCAATGTGAAAAGTTTGGCTACCTCTGGCCTAGAGGTTGGAGAGAGAAGGAGAGGCTATCAACAAAACAATGGAAACAAGAAAAGAGAGAGAGAGAGGAGGCAGAAGCAGAAAAGAAATTTACCAATCATATTAGGCTGTAAAGCCCCTCCCAGTGATAACCAGTGTTAGTGCATGCAAGACTGCTATTATTCCAACAGTTGTGCAAGCATAAAACCTTAATTTAGGATTTTGCTCAGTCACATCATTACCTGCAAGTGGCACATTCATGTACATGCTTCAAACCCTATAAGAAATCCTGCCAAATAGCTCAAAAATGGCCATAAAATAGCTGTAGTGCTGTTTCCTCTGATGATGTTCCTTTTGAACAGGGAGTTCCAACCTACGGCCCATGGGCCAGACCCAGTTCTCGATGCCATCCTATCCAGCCCGTCACTTCCTCCGCCACACCCAGAAATGGAAGCAGGTGTGTTTACATCATTCATAAAACGCACCCGTGCATGTGCAAACACGCCCGCGGCTGGCGTAAACACTGGGGCATGGTCAGGTCCATGACATAAAAAGGTTGGCTACCCATGCTTCTGAACATATATTGTGCTTTTGTTACAGGAAAATTTAACTCATTGCTCACAATGAGATGGGTGAGTGGGGTGAAGGCAGAGAGGACAAATCCCTGAAAATCAATAGAAGCGCTTTCTGCAAGTGGAAGAGAAGGCAAATCTTGGCTCTAACTCCCAGATTACTATATATCAAACAGACAGTGTATGGAATGACTTTTGGTGTTTCTTTTGCCCACTACAAAAAGGGGTCAAAACACTATTTGTGTGACAAAGGAGTCAGAATCTAAATCTGACTGTAAATACTTAAGTGAGTATAATTGGTACTGGCAAGAATACTAATATGTACTACTTACTGTATTTTTATGACAATATCCTATTTTCTGCTACTGTGTGTAAAAGCCAACACTCCCAAGAAAATCACATAATGGTGCAATTATTTGCTTCCTGACTGGCCTCTTGGGCAATGTTGCTCACGTGCAGCTTTTCAAGTATGCTGCCCGATGTCCAAGTCGGACAATGAACTCAAAAATATGTGCTGTTGAAATACATGTGGCCCAGAACTTCAAAACACTGCTGTAGTGCCACACAAGCAATGAATCTCCCTGCATGAACATAATTAGGGTGCAGGACCAAACTGGGAGGTGTATATTGGCTACAATCCAGTAGTAAGTCACAATTCAAGTAGGCCCATTGAATAACTGGGGATTTGGTGAGTCATTTCCTCCATAAGTTCCATTGATTCTATGGGCCAAGTGTTGTTGGAACTCATGAAGGGATTTCAGCCATTTTGTCTTGGTCATAATTATTTTTTGGCAATATTAGCTTGCTCTCCTACCATTGTTCTCCCTCAGAGGTGTGTACCAACTGAATGTGCTCCTGATGTGTGTTCTACATCATGTTAGAGAAAACATTTAGGTCATATATATAGTGTGATCAGCTGGCTGAATAGTTCAGTGAGTTAGATACAGTATTTGGCTGCAGAGGTTAGGAGTTTAATTCCCTGCTGTGCACCTCAGGAGAGCCTGCGTAGTTATGGGCAAGCTGCACAATCCCAGGACACCCCCAGAAGACAGGAATGGTAAACCACTTCTGTGTCATTCTGTACCTAAAAAGCTCTGGAAAGAGTCACAATAAGCCAGAATTGACTTGATGGCACACAATTATTATTATTTTCTGTAGTGAGATCACAGGCGTTGGTAAATCAGGGAAAGAGAACATCTCACTTCAAAATTGGTGACCCACAGGCTTACAGGTTCTTTGTTTATTTGTTTTTGAACGGATACCTCCTGTCAATCTCAGCTGGTATGACTGGTAGCCAGGAGAATGCGAGTTGCCATTGTTATCTGAAACCCTTGGCAGGCAAGAGATTGCTTACCCCCTTTATAAGCATATCGTTCATTGCAGCAAATGTATGGCTGCTCTTTTGGACCATATAGTCTACTACATGGATGGTCTTCCATTATCCATGCTGAGAATACAGAGCTAGTTGGCCAGGATTGGAATCCCTACTGAGCCATACATAAATATGTACTGAAAATAAAACTTGGCCAGATCATTCATTTTTTTCCGATTGCCAAACCCAATCAAGAAACTATCACCTCAGCCTAGCGCTTTGGAAAGTTACTATTGGAGGGGGACTACAGTTCCCAGAAGCCTGTGCTGCCATGTTGGCTGGGGTAATTCTGCAAGTTTTAATTCAAAACAGTAACATTTCTGCATTACCAGAGCGTTAACAAAACAAAAAGACAAAAAACATTGTGGCACCTTAAAAACTAACTGCTGTATTTCAATGTTAGCTTCCGTGGATCACGTCCACTTGGTCAGACATTTCAGCATTAGAAATGGTTCATGGTGTCAGAATGCCTAGTTTGCATGTCTACTTGTTTTCATTCATTCATTCATTCATTTGTTGGATTTATATAACTGCCTTTTTCACCTAAGCAACCCAAGACGGCTCACAACATCAGCTAAAACCCATACCCAATACTAATTAAAACCAAATACAGTACAGTAAAAACTTGGATAATGCTAAAACTTGGTTCCCCAAATCTTGGTGTTCTCCGATTTTTAGTGTTATCCGATGCATGTTAAAATCCTATGGGATAGATCGGATAACGTTAAAGCTCCATAGAGATACATTGTAACTGCACAGGCTTTAGCGGTTGTTATTCGATCCATCCCATAGGACCTTAACGTTATTCAATCCAATTCTCCTCCCCAGATTACTTAACGTTATGCGATTTTAGCGTTATCTGACATAAACGTTATCCGAGGTATTACTGTACTATAAAATTTAAGGGAGATGGGGAGAGAGAATTTTGAAAACCATTTAATCTGAAAAATGTGTAATAACTTTTATACATCCCTGGAATCATACATTACAGTAGTACGGTCAAACCTTGCATAAAGAGCACCTCGCTTAAAGAGTAACTCGCTTAAAGAGCAGAATTTTCTCTGAATGTTCACTTCGCTTAACAAATAAAACCAATCAAAAACTCTCTTAACAAATAAATCGGGGTTCACAATCCCCCCCACAATTGGTCATTTCCAATGGTGTTTTGCTTAAAGAGCAAACTCGCTTAAAGAGCAATCCTGTGGAACACATTATGCTCTTAAAGCAAGGTACAACTGTACAGTCAAACCTCACATAAAGAGCACCTCACTTAAAGAGTAACTTGATTAAAGAGCATAAATTTCTCTGAATGGTCGCTTTGCTTAACAAATAAAACCAACTAAAAACTCGCTTAACAAATAAATCGGGGTTCACAATCCCCCTCCCCCACCAGAAGTCACAATTGGTCACCTACAGTGGTGTTTTGCATAAAGAGCAAACTCACTTAAAGAGCAAGCCTGTGGAACACATTATGCTCTTTAAGCAAGGTACAACTGTACCTCGATTTATGAATTTAATGTGTTCTCCGGGACGTTTTGTATTGCAAAAATTTCATAAATTAGTTTTCTATAGGAATGCATTTCATTGTTTCCCATAGGAATGCATTGAAAAAATCATAGATTAAAACACAGTCTCCCATAGGAATGCATTGAAAAGTAATTAATCCATTCTGGGGGGAAATCATAAACCGAGGCATTATTTTCAATGGATGTTCATTCGTAAACTGAAAATTACATTAACGGAGGCATTCGTAAACTGAGGTACCACTGTATCTTCACTATACAGATATTCTCTTCTTATTTTGAAAGAAGATAACCCCTGGTCCCTCAGGTAGCAGTCTTTCAATGTTGCAACCATAGAAGAGTGACCTCAGCTTGAACCTGACTTATTTTTGCACATGGACTTTGTAAAATGATAACAAGAACAGGAGCTGTTTCTTATTTTTGTTTTATGATGCAGGCACGCTTAAGTGTATGACTCAGAGCTAAATGCAGAAGGTATTTGGCAACTTAAGGGCTGCTTGTGTTTTCCTGCTTTGTTTCTGTGCTCCCAGAATATGATTTGTAGTCGCTCACAAAAAATAGGGAACACATGATTTGTAGTCACTCACAAAAAATAGGGAACACAAGAGCTGAAGGTCTCTGCTCATGACATTTTAAATATCTGTCTATATCTATCATGCCTGCAAATCAGTTCCATGCAGTGAGGAGACCCAGCCAAAGTAAATAATTCCAGAGACCACCAAAGATAAGAATGAAGCAATCCAAGGAGCTTGGTAGACATGACTGGCTTAGAGAGAAAAACAAAGACTTTTCAGAAGTTAAATCTTGGTTAAATCCAAGCATTGAAACTTGCAACAGTCTTTCAGTGTGGCGGATTCAGGCAGGGGAGAAAAAGGAGAAACCCCAAATATTTTCTTTTCCCTGCTGTCTCTGATATAAATGAAGGAGAAATTTCTAGTCCTATCAAAGGCTCTTTTTCTTAGCCCTCTTTGCTATCCTACAGCAGCAAATGTAGAGATTTCTAATGTGATTAGCTTAACATTTCAGTTGTAATTTCCATCTGGCTGACAGTATTTTTTTATGTTGAGTCTGGGATAGGTTTTCTATCGTTGGTTTGAATCCTTCTTTGTTCTTGAATGCTTGAGAAAAGCACTGTATTTCTTTGGTACACATTAATTTAGACCTGACTACACTTTCGAATAATGTGGGATTTGTTCCTCTTGTAAAATGAGTGAATTTGGTTAATTTTTAGTGTCCATACGACACCAAGGCTGGATCAAATCCATCTGGTCCTTTTTGCTCCTGACATGCTTTTGTGGGGTGCTTTTCCAAGCCCGAATGATTTAAACAGGCTTTTCAGGGTGCGGCAGCATAACTTCCTGTTTTCAAAACTTAATAAAACCCATTGTATGAATTAGAAAATTTTTATTTGCTTTTTTATAATGTAGCTGCATACCTAAAGTTTTGTTTTACACAGTTTTGAAGATCAAATCAGGTAGGTGATGTCCCCCATTCTCCATACACTGAGTAAACCGATTTCTGGCGTTTGTCATGACTCTTTCCAGCATAGCAGGCTGTATGCTGGGTTGCGATCACTGAACAACTGCTCAAAAAGTAGGCCTCAATGGCAAACGCACGCTCCACACTATTCCAATGCATGATGGTGACTGAACTGTGTCGGGACAAAACTTTATAGTCCCGCCTCTCAAACGAGACCACTAGCGCTCCGCTACAACATCAACTGCCTAAATTGCACACATTTTAAAAAAGGAAGTTATGCTGCCCCACCCTTGTAGAAAAGATGGGATGTCAGCAGTGATGGGATGTCCCCGGTTCCAGACGGATCTCTGGAACCGGTAAGACTAATCCCGGAGAGTTCTCCGGGAGGGGAGTCCACTTTTGAGGCGTCCGGTTCCGGACGCCTCACCGAAAGAATTTTTTTTTTTAAAATCTGAGCTAAAATGGCTCCAATTGACTGCGCATGCGCAGAAACTCAATTTGCGTCAAATTGAGTTTCTGGACATGCGCACTAAATTGGAGCCAAATGGCTCCAATTTTAAAAAAAAAAATCTTCTGAAGCTGGATGGGAGGCTCCCCGTCCATTCATTTATCTCCCCCCTCCCAGCCTCCAGCTCTACAGCACACTAGGGCCGACTTTACAGAAGAAACTGAATTTCACATTTCAGCAAAAATGCAGCCCTCGGAGAAGGGAAGGGTCAGGGTGGGAACCACCATCCTCGCAAGGGGGAGACAAGGCCACCCTGCCCCGCAGAAACAGGGAGGACAAACGGGTGGCAGGGCGGGCGAGACGACCTCGTCGCTCTGCCGGAGGCTGAATGGCGGGAGTGGCAGACAAGAGGAGGGTCTCCCCCCCCCAATTCGACACCGACCGGGAAGGCTTCCAGACGGCCGAGCTGCCCCCCACACACATACCCCGGCTCTCACCTCGTCCTCCCTCTCGCTGCGGAAACACAAGCAGACTGGCTCCGGCAGCAGCGGCGGCAGCCCTAAGAGAAGGGTACCTCCCCTAGCCGGCTACCTGGCTCCCACAGGCACGTTGGTGCCTGGCCGCGCCGTCCGCCCGCGCCGCGCCGCGCCGTCTGCCCGCGCCGCGCCGTCCTAGGGTCTCTTGGGCCCAACAAACCCCCATGCCCTGGGTAAACCCGGCGGGGCTCGCCACCGCCGCATCCTCTTCTGTCGGGCGCCTGGAGCTTCCTCGGGCCGTTGCCTTTTCGGCCCGGCTCTGGCTGCGGCCACGGAAGGTAAGTGAGGCTTTTATATTTTGGGTGGGTGGGTGGGTGATTTGATTGTGTTTTGGGTGGGTGGTTGTACTTTTATTTAATTTTTATTTTATTTATTTCTTTATTTTATTTCTTTAAGTTAATTACGGGTCTGTGTGCGTGTTTATTATTATTATTATTATTTTTGGCCTTGCCCACAACGTCATGATGTCATGACGTTGGCTCCGCCCATGACGTCATGACGTCATGACATTGGCCACGCCCATGACGTCCGTGACGTCATGGCGTGGTAGTAGAATTTTTGACATCCCATCACTGGATGTCAGTCTCTAAAAAGAGTCTGAACTTCTCTGTAAGAGTCCTACAGATTCTTGTAGACCAGGCTTTCTCAACATTTTCTCACTAGGGGCTGGACCATGCTCCCCCGGACAGCTGCGCAAGCCAATCATGTGGTTCCTCCCACCCAGAAGCGGAAGTAAAGGGTGTCCCATGCATGCGCAGAACGTGTTTCTGTGTTCTGCGCATGCATGGAGCACATTTTTCTTCTGCTTCCAGGAACAGTGATGGTGTCAGGGGCCGGATGAAATGGCATCAGGGCCCGGGTCTGGCCCATGGGCAGTAGGTTGTGAATGCCTGCTGTAGATGTCTAGCAAAAAGAAAATTACGGTAGGGAAATCCTGGTGAGACTGAAGGAAATATTTTGCACATATCCCTCTTTTGCAGTTTCTCCCTGTTTCTCCCCATTTGTAAGGAAAAGCTTGTCTTATCTTCACCCCTATTTCTTCCAGCTGCCTTTGTAGAGTTGGGTCAGAGAAGTGTGAAGCAAAGTCTTAGTCTTTACATCAACAAAACAGGAGAACAAAACATGCATTAGAGGTTGGTTGGAGAAGACCAAGTCCTTAGTGAGGTTTAGTCTCATGGATAAGCCTTTTATGGCAGGATAATTTCTCCCAGGTGGCCTTCCATACTATTTTCAAAAGCTACTACAGAAACTGGCCATGCAATCCATTCATAAGAGCAAAGCTTAAGGTTTGGAAATACTGTACAGTATCTTTATTGGATCACTTTAAAAAGTTATAAATAAGACAAGTTTTTGAGTGCTCCAAAATTCTTCATCAGGTGTTGATATAAAACATGGAGTTAAAGCAGGGGTTCTCAATCTTCTCAAGCAAGGTCACACTCTCTCAGTCAGCTTCGAGGGCCAAACGGCCATTTTGCCCTGCCTGCACAATGGGGTGGCCATTTTGTCCCAACAGCTTCAAAGGGATGGCCATTTTGTTTCTCAAATGCCCTTGGAGGGATGGGGGACACATGAAATGGGGCTGTGGGCCAGATCCAGCCCACAGGTCTTAGGTTGGGAACCCCTGGGTTAAAGTAACTAATTCAAAACCTGAGCCAAGTGTAATATCCATGGATCACAGTCAGGATGCCACAATGGCAAACCTTTTAGATTGTGTTCGCAATACAACCCAGAACAGCAAGAAGAAACTGAGGGTACTATCAGATAGGGGAGTACCTTATGTGTTGGACTGCTTGTGGAATTGTCAAATGCAAGCTACTTCCCCACAGTCACATGACATACATGAGGCAATGAACAAGCCTGATATTGATCCATGCCCCACAGCTAGATCTTTTCAGTCCAGTGACAGGGCTTTTCATTGGGGAGGACGAGACAGGCTGGACTGATCTCTGCACAAATGGGAGGGACAATATAATGGAGATGACACCCAGCAAAGCAACCCTTTCCAGCCCATTCAGATGTGATCCTTTCTTGCTGTCTGATTACATGCTAAGTTATCTTGTGGATTCAGACCATGAATATTGGACTGGTTAATTGAAGCACACAATTCCTGATTTGGAAAGAAATCACACTGACACTTCTTATTTTAGAAAAATAAAAAAGCTGGTATTTAGTAGAGAAATACATTGAGATATGAAAGATAAGAAGACTCCTATTTCTAGCAAACTAAAATGGAGATGCAGGGAGCTATGGCTGCTCCCTCACCTCTCAAGAATAAAGGGAAGATAACTTCACTATCCTGACCTAGAAAAGGTGCAAGGAGATGCTGACATCAACTCGAACATCATGTGATCTTAAATCTATTCCGCACACAAAAAACTTGAAACCCAATTTACTGGACAGTCAAAAAACACCCTCTATTAACTTTTGATGCAAAGTTTCTAGTATGCAGCAAGGTAAACTAATTCAGCTACAGAAGAGAAGCAAATTCCCTCTCTCTCTGACTTCTGCTTCTTATATAGCTTCTGACCACATTTTAACCAGCAACACATTCTTGGAGTAATTGCAGTTGTGTTAAAGAAAACAGAGGAAGTTTTGTGGTAAAACCACAGAAAGTTGCCAGGAGATTGTTTAGCTGTACTTCCAAAGTCACTTGATTTTCATCACTTTCTCACTTGAAGCCTTGGAGTCTTCTTCAGAATAAAATGTCTTGTACTTTCCTTCTTCAGGGAAAGCTTAGCTAAACACAAACTCCTACAGCATCTCTTCTCAACTTGTTTGTGGAATATTGTCCTAGTAGTCTTTCTTTATTCAGTTGAGTTATCCGGTTTGGATACCTTATGCTCTTAGATATGGGTGCTCACCTCCTTGGTTTTTAGCCAAGCATCCTCATATGAGCCACCTCACATTGTTACCTAAAAATCGCTATCCCCTTTTTCTCCCTCACCGGTAAAACCTACGAGTGCTGAAGATGCTTTTCTGAAACTGAAAAGTTTGTCTACTGATAGAGCCCCCCAAGAACCACAAAGATTTGAATTTCAGGCAAAATAAAATGGTTTATTGAATATGCATTTAATCAACAGTGGCCTGCTGATGGTCAATGACAGTTCTCAACCTTTGCCTGAGCTTCCCTAACTAATTTGTTCAGAGAGAGCTGGCTCCCCGAAAATTGCAAAGTCTTTTATACAGTTCTACAAATACAGACTAATCCTACCTTTTAATCCTATAATCTATTGCTACAATAAAGTTTTTACAAAGAAACAATAACCTAGCAGCAGGATCTTATTTCATAGGTAAATAAGTCAATTTCGAGTTGCAATGGTAAGTTTTCATGTAAATAGTGGCATTAGGGGAAAAAATATTACAAATTCCAGGAAAGGATAGAAAGAGGAGGTTGGGGGATAAGGTGGGAGACAAGTCAATACAGTAGCCAATGGCAGAGTGGAATTTTTGAGTGTGCTCCGATGAGCATGCTTGGCTTGCAGACCAGAACCAATCAGAGGCACTGCACGTCTGAAGTGGGAGGTTTGATTGATCAATCAGCATCGATTGAACTTCTTTTGGGTCTTTACCTAATGAATTGGGCTGTATCAGGGATTCCCTTAGCGATATGTGTGGCTGGATAGCAGAGTAGCACTTTTAAGCTCTTACGCAGCGAAAGCCTTAGTGCAATATAACACACAAACATATGCCTTCAGTGGAAAGGTGCGCTTTACTTACAGTGAGGGGAAGACAGACATACACAGGACTATATACAACAGTCTCTCTCTCTCTCCAAGCCCCACAGTAGGTAGACAGCTTGGAGTCCTCTGTTGGCTCCAACTCCAGGAGCACTCAAAAGAGTCCTGGTGATCCTTTAGCAGTTCTTTCTTCTCAGTTGAAGAAAAGCTCTCAACAGCATCACCTCCTTCAGTGACTCAGTCCTTCTCAGTATATAGACTCCTTCAGAATAGCAACCTCCTCACAGATAATCTCCTCCAGAATAATAGCCTCCTCCATAGACCCCAGAGGGCCACAGTTATACCCCAGTGTTGCTGGGCAGATTCTCTAATCAGCCACAGCTGGGCTGTTACATGAGCACGTGGACCAGGCATGCACAACCTGGCAATCAGTTTGAGGCTCTAATATGTACACCTGTGTTCAGAACACATGGAGGGCCTTAAAGTTGTACTATTCCACTGGGCAGCAATCTTTGTACAATACCCCCAAAAGAAAAATGTCCAGGCTTCACTTGATGAAATTCTTTACAGTTCTGATCCAAATCATCCCATCCTGACAACAGGCAGAAACTAACTAGCATTGTGTACATATGGTAATTCAAACCCCAGAAACAAAAATGTGAGAGATACATCCAAAAGACTTTCAGGAAGCTTAGAGAAGGGTGTGTGGCCCTCGAGGCATCAGGTGTTAATTGTTTCCTTTGGGAGCACGGTAAGCCTCTAGGGTCTACTGAGGTAGACTCAGGTTTAAAGAAAATAATTGAAAAGTTTCCTGCTTTGGAAATACAAAATGGGGCGAGAGGTGAGAGGAGAACTTTGGCCAGGAGTGCCAGGACTCTTCCACCCATTGTCAGTCCCGGGCCCCACCTTCACACCGGGCTCAAAAGGCTGCTGGCCGGACCTGTCCCCGCCGCTTTGGACTGTAGCCCGATGGGGCGAGAGGAAACCTTTGGCCAGGAGTGCCAGGACTCTTCCATCTGTTGGTGCTCCCAGGCCCCGCCTCCATGCCAAGCTCAAAAGGCCACTGGCTGTCTCCGTCCCCATCGCCTTGGACTTTAGCCCAGCGGGGCGAGAGAAGATTTAGACATATTGTATTGAATTGTATGGATTGTATTACTGTGTTTTTGTTGTATTTGGTTGCTGATGTTATTATGATTGTGTAACTGTATTTTGCATTTCTGTAATCCGCCCAGAGTCGCTGTTGCGAGTGGGGCAGGGTATAAGTCTAAAAATTAAATAAAAAAATTAAATTAAATTTTACAATAATTGTAGTTATTTTTGGAACATTTAATTCCAACCGCTAATTGAAGTTCAATCAGGGATCAAAGAGTCAAGTTCTCCATGCCTATGGTCAAGCATGGCTCCAGAGTTGGGAAAACTGCATTTTAACCAGAGGCGTAGCTACCGCCGTATCAGCCGTATCAATTATACGGGGCCCCCGGGCTATGGGGGCCCCCAACGGCAAAAAATAAAATTAAAAATAATCTCCTCATAAAGGCTCTGTTGCGGCAGCAGAAGCTGGTTGAGGATCCGCAGGGAGCCCCGACGGTACCGGATCGCTTCCAAACCCATGGCTAAGTTTCCACGGCAGGAGGCGGAGCCGCAACAGAGGAGGGAAATGGGAGGCAAGTTGTTCACCAAGCCTCCGCTGGGTCCTAGTGCGCCCGATTCATGGCTCCCATTCCCTCGCCCCATCCCCGGAGAGCATCGAAGCCGTGTAGACCGGCTAAGCTTCGCGTTAATTTCAGTAGAATTCCGAGCCTTAATTGGGTCTCTTTCGGGAAAATAGCAAAAATCCGAGTTTAGTCATAATCACAAGGCCCAGCTGCTTCCGAAGAGGTGGATTGATAGGTTAAGCTGCCGAGTTAAAAAAAAACAGCACTTTTTTTTACACCAGTGCAGGACAGAATGAGCTCCCGTCTTTGTCCCAGCTCCTGCCAACCTAGCAGTTCGAAAGCAAAAAAAATTGCAAGTACTGTAGAGAAACAGTGTTCCGTGCGCTTGTCATGCCTGCCACATGACCTGTCACCCCAGCGTCGAGGTGGAGAGCACCGCCCGGGCTGGCGCAGCCTGCCAGGGAGCCCCTGCGGCGACCGGGGGGAGGGCCTCGGGGCTGCCTCGCTGCGCCCGCTCGCCTTCCACAGCTGCCCCTTGCCTTCGCCGTGCGCGTCGAGGGAGCGGTCGTGCGATGGCAGCAGCGGCGGCGCGGCGGTGACAGCAGAGGCGGAGGAAGAAGAGGCCCCAGGATTAAGGTAAGTGAGGTTTTTGTGTTTCGGGTGGGTGGGTGGGTGGGTTGAGGTGTGTGTGGGTTTTTTTTTTACATTTTAATTCTATTTTATTTATTTTATTTTTATTTATTTTATTTTTATTTTGGCCCTGCCCATGACGTCATGACGTTGGCTCCCCCCACGACGTCATGATGTCATGACGTTAGCTCCGCCCCACATATAAAGGGCCCCCAAATAATTTTTATACGGGGCCCCGCCAAGGTAAGCTACGCTTCTGATTTTAACTCAAATTACTTTAAAGTCATTTTAAAGCCTAATTTTGCTTTGCTGCTGCAGCCATGCTTGACTTTCAGGCAGGAGGAAGCCCACACTTTAAAAGTAGGAGCCAATCAGAAATAAACAAACTTTTACTGTCTTACTCCCAAGGAGACCTTTTTTCGATCTGTTCCACCACCGGCCCTTGACTTGCCAAACTGATCCTGAGGCTCAACCAAGTTTCTGGAGTAAAGACATGATTTTTAACAATTATTTTAAAATTTATTCCAGCATATAAAGTGCTAACCTTTTGTTTCTGGTCCCCTCTGCTGTCTTCCCCCATCGCTCTGAATTTTTGCTAGTATTTTTTGTGCACAGTGCTATCGACGAATCCCTCGAAAGCATCTATACCTTTGATCCCTTTGAAGCCTGATTGAATCATTCAAAATGGATACAAATAGATAGATTGTAACAATCATACAGCCTTTGGTGTCTTTGAAGCACCATATTTGGACTTCCATTCATTAAAAGCTTGTGGGTCAATTGAGGACATTTTGCTGGTCTACCTGCCTTTAGTCTTTAAAAATTATATTTCCAAATGCGGGGCAGTCTACCTGCCTTGGAAGTATTGGCTCTTGGTCACTGAACAGCACCCAGGCTGCTCGGCTTTGATTTTAAAGAATTCCGTTTTCTATTGGGGTCCGGTCTACTTGGCTTCTTTTAGACGAAGTCATCTACTTGGGTTTTTTTACCTGGCTGTCAGCTTCCCCCAAGCCAACAAGGGTGCTTTTTCCCTGGCCTTGCTTTTCGAGCAAGGCTGGTGCCTCACATCTCTAGCAAGTCCCTGTCTACTCCCATGCATTTGAATGAAGAAATCCTTGTAGCGGTCTACTCCCATAGGCAATTGCATAGACTCTTCAAAACTCCGCCAGAGCAGAGCTGCGGTCTACTCCCATTCAAATGAATGGGCTTTTTGGAACTTAAAGGAAAAATGATTAAAAATTGATCTTTGCAGTTATTTATCTGCAAAGTGTTGTGCATGTTAGTGTGGTGGTTGGTGCGTATGTAAGCTAACCTCAAAGTGGATGGCAAATAAAAAATAAAGAGTGAAATATCTTTATTGAAAATAAAATTATAAAAAATAATAATAATGTGAATTTTAGATTTGGAGTGACAACATGTCACAGTTCATTTGACATCTTGTCTGTTGCATTAATTGGTAGACAGTTTTGCAAGTTGGTAGCTGTTGATGCCGCTGCTCCCAAGTATCTTGCAGGCAGTCGTGCATATCTCTTACCATTTCTATGAGTACATAGTAGTTCTACTTTCTACAGCACTAGCTCAAGATGGGTTGTAACGCACTGTGGTTTGAAGCATTATTCCTTGTTAAAATAGATATTGCTGTTTTGTCTCTGTGTTGGCTGTACAAAGTCCTTTGTTAATTCCAAAGAATGTGACAGACCTTTTACGTTTGTTGATCATCTGGCTTTTCTCCTTTTAAAAAGATCACTGTGTATCAGCTTCAGAGGCCTCCTTCTTTTCCGTTCACTCTGTTTTGGAAGCACGGGTCTAATGCTTCTGACTTTCATGCAGTATGCACAGTAGCCTTTGTGTGGTATAACTTTCATGACTTTGGCTAACTCCCTCTTTTAAAGATCTCTTAGCATAGAACTTACTTTGTGGCCAAATCTTCTATGTCACAGCTTCATTGCTTGTACATCCTTTTACTACATGGGCTGTTTCAGGTCTGCACTTTATACATGCCCTTACTTTTCTACACTGCATAATATACTTCCTTTCAGTGTGTCTATCACAACTTGATTCAACTTAACATCCTTTGGATACAGCTAACCATTCTGACACAAACCCTTTTGTCATTTCTGGTACAGACAACACCCCATCTTTAGGTTTTATATCTTTGGAGATGTCCAGAATTTCACAGATCAAAATTCCTTGCCAGCTCTTTCCATTTTCTATGGTACCGTATCAGCAAGTAGAATATTCTTAACTCTTGATTCATCTTTTAGCAAAAAGTACTACATTTGCATTGGTTTTGCTAGTTTTGAATCCAATTCTAAGTCCATGAAAGGTGGGTTATTTTAAACCACCCAACCGGAATTGTTTATTTTGCACTGATTCCTCAACCGCTGTATTCTTCTGTATGCATTCATGTGTAGGCACATATCATTTCCACCATAATGTTTGCAGGATTCCATGCAGCCCAGAAATTATGTGTCCCCGCCCCAATCCTTAGAACTACAGGGTGGTCCATAAGTACCTAACTGTCCATATGTTATTATCTTATATTCAGTTACGCATGTATTTTATATAGGCATGTGTTTATATATATGGTCCACCCTGTAGTTCTAAGGATGGGGGGGGGACACAATTATATACATACATAATATTATGCAGTGAGAATGAGGGACAGCACAAAGATACACTGGATATATAAGCTATATGTATGGGTAGGGACTTATGGGCCACCCTGTATAATGATTTGCTGCCATTCAGTAGCATCACGTGAATTTAAGCCCCCTGGAGCTTAAGCCAAATTTGTTGCCTCCTGTTCGACGCTGGCGCCCGCTCCCCCTAGGAATTGTAGTCCAAGAACACCCATAGCCCAAAAAGTGCCGTCTGCCGCCCCCCCCCCGGGGGCCTACACTATGCCAGTGGTGGGAGAGGTGGTAACTGTAGTAGTAGCAGATTACCCTTCCTCTTGGGGGAAAAAAGCTAGATGATGGCTGGTTACAGCAGAGGAGAAGGAGGAGAGAGAGAGAGAGAGAAGTACAGTATTTAATTGTATTGTTCTGCTTGTATTTTCATTTGCCTCTGCTTTTAAGCAGTCCCTCTCCCAATATGAACCTTCTCTGGATGTGAAGCTGAGGCTATACAGTAAACCACCACCCCCATAACGAATGCTTCATATAATGAAAATTTCGTATAATGAAGCATTCATTAGGCAATTGCGATACCCTGCATAACGAAAAAAAATCATTATACAGGGTTTTTGCTAAGTGGGGTATACCCCAGTTAACGTAAGCCCCATATAACGAACATTTTTTTCGTTATGTGGGGTATCACCCATTTTATCTGCATAACAAAAAAACTGCATAACGAAGAGCTCCAGGTTTTTCGCTATGCAGGGTATTACTGTATTTAGCTTTAATACTTACTGGGTTTTGCCAAGCCTCTTTGTCTACTGGTGACTGGTGAAAGCTGAAAACAAGAAATAATAGTATCCGTTCCCAGAAAAACAGAGTACATATCTCTCTCTGAATCAAGCAAGCAAGCACTATGGCTATGCTGATTGCTACTGCTAGTGCTGACATCAACTCGAACATCATGTGATCTGACATCTATTCCACCCAAAAAACAATTTGAAACCCAATTTATTCAACAGGCAAGAAACACCCTCTGTTAACTTTTGATGCAATGTTTCTAGTATGCAGCAAGGTAAACTAATTGAGCTACAGAACAGAAGTAAAATTCCTCTCTCTCTGACTCGTGCTTCTTATATAGCTTCTGACCACAGTTTAACCAGCAATACATTCTTGGAGTAATTGCTGTTGTGTTAAAGAAAACAGAGGAAGTTTTGTGGTTAAACCACAAAAATTTGCCAGGAGATTGTTTAGCTGCACTTCCAAAGTCACTTGATTTTCAGCACTATCTCACTTATAGCTTTGGAGTCTTCTTCCAAATACTATACTACAGTACTTTCCAATAGACATACAAAGTTCTGGAGTCTGCCATATATAGAATTGTTAAGGAACATAATCACGGGAGTGATCTGTATTACAACAATTTGATTGTATAATTTGATTATAGCAACACATGAAAATATGCTCTCTCCATTTCATGAAACCTGGGAGCCCCGGTAAGTGGCAAAAGGAATTCATGCTTGGTATGCACTGCTTGCTTATGTTCCTGCTTCTGTTTCTTATTCTGTTTCAGTTATGTATTGCTTAGAGAGCTGTCCAATAAAGCTTTGTTTCTTCACCTACTGAGTGTTTATTGTCTCTCTGTATCCTAAAAGAACCCTAGCCCATCAGGTTTGGCTTGTGCTAGCCCACTTGGCAGGACAGCCCCACACACACCTCACAGATCTCACTGCTTCCTGACATGAAAAGCTATTGTGTAGGTTCCTCAAGAGCAAGGTCATGCCCCATCAGACTGTTGGTGGGCCAGACTGGTGTCCCCCTCCATGCTGCTCCCACCCCGAGCCCCCCATCCCCATCCTGCTGCCGCCAAAGCTCCCCCACACGCCACCAGTCTGGCCCACTAACACTTCCCCCTATGCCAACGGTGCCACCAACACTCTCTCACACACACTGCCACTGTCACCACAAACATCCCCCCCCACACACACACACACCACCAGTCCAGCCTGCAAACATTCCCCCACATGCTGCCGCCGCTGCCACTTCCTTGCTTACTGGCCTTCTGTGGGTGAAGGAGGGGTCCAACCTGTCCTTGCCCACGCTCGGCCAGAGTGGCACTCAAGAAGGACACAGGCAGCTGTGTGGATCTGCTGTTTCCACTTCCACCGCTGCCTTTTTCCCTTCTACCTGGCTTGATGTGTCCCTAACATCACTCCATAGCAGGGCAGATGTTGTAAACCTTCTTACAACATCTGCTCTGCTATGGAGGAGCAGCGTTAGGGACATGCCAAGCCAGGTGGGGGATAAAAAGGATGGCGATGGTGACAGTGATGGCAGGAGTGAGAGTGTGGGCCGAATGGAATAGCGCCACAGGCAGGATCTGGCCCATGGGCCATAGGTTGAGAACCCCTGCTCAAGAGCTTCAGAAATATCTATTTTCCAAAAAAAATGCTGTTGCTGATGTTATCAACCTTATAAAGCAACAACAGGGTTTTAGCTAATGATAAGTAATTGGAAATATAGCATTGCCAACAAAGAGCTTACAACCTAAGACCTCAGAGTGTAACATCCCTGAAAAAGAGTATATGAGGACAATTTTGAGATGGAGGCATCCCAAGATGAGTATCCTCCTCTCCACAATTCCTTCTCAGACAGCAGCCTCTCAATACTGCTTTTAACTAAAAAGCAAAGGAAAGACTGAACGTTGCACCCAATAGATCTGGTTTCAGCTTTTACAACTAGGACTAGGAATGTCTGGTCACCAGGAGGCCATTGGCTGAGATTTAAATCTAGGAAGGTCCTGTGAATCTCACAGAGGCAAGAACTGGATGGGTGACGGAATTATTTTTTGTGTTGTTTTCTATGAAATCAGACAAGGGAGGAATCTGAGTAAATCAGTCCTAATCTGGGTAGAATTTGGCTAATTCATAGCTTCCATGATGACTTGAGCCCTAGTGATGCGGTGGTTAAAACTGCTGGACTGCAGCCAAAATGGTGTGAGTTCGATCCTGACGGGGAGCAAGGTTGACTCAGCCTTCCATCCTTCTGAGGTTGGTAAAATGAGTATTTAGCATGTTGGAGGCAAAATGCTAATTACCTTAGGAACTGCCCAGAGCACTATGGGGTGGCATATAAGTATAATTGCTGTTGGTATTGGTATTGGTTTTGGCATTGGGAAAAATGCATCTAGCACCTGCAGCTACTGTCCCACATTCCTGCTAGGGCTCATACCCAACACAACTCTGTCAAGCACACACAAGACACTTTGGGAGTTTTCTCCAGCCTTGTCCTGCTGCTGGGCTATGAGGCTCACTGGCAGCCCACAAAGAGCTTCACAACCCACCAAGCTGTGAGCTGCTGCTGCTCCTGCTGATTCTTCCGTGTCTAAGCCAGGTGTGAAACTGCCAAAATGAAGGCATCTTTTGGTGAGTTCATTCTGCAGTTTCTTTCGCATGACCTAGCTGAGAAAGATTAGCTGGCAACACAAGGTTGCCAATAGTCCCAGTGTACGTCCGGTTGTGATTCAAAAATGTCCCAATCTTCAAGGACGTTCTTTCTGCTGCTGCGCGTACAACACGAAGCTCCATACTGGAGCACTATGTCCTGCCTTGTTCCCATTGGCAAAATGGGCATGAGCCATCTCTTTCCCGGTTCCTTCCTGCTTGCAGCTGAAGCCCTGGCACTAGCTACCAATGGATTAAAGACGTGTGTTTAGACTTTAAAGTCCCATCACACATCAAAACCAAGCTTTCTGCTCTTTCTTGTCCTGAGCTTTGTCTTCTGCTGGAGAGCTGGGAAAGCATAGCAATTCCTCAATACTTCAGCGAGCATTCGGAGTCCTAGCAACCCTAACAAAGACAATGATCAATGGTGCTTTTATTTCTGTCTCTCTGTCTTTCTTCAGCTACATTTTTATAGGCAGCATCAACTTTTTTCTATATTGGCAAGTTAGTTGAAGTCTGGCTGTAAAGGAAGAAAGAGGCAAAGTAATGTAACAAGTATAATTCCAGAAAGTAGCATTGCAAATTCTCATTACCAAGTCAAGGATGGTTCTGTTCTATTTACACTTTTATATTGGGGAGGCATGGGGGGGGGGGGAAATCTACCCACACTTTTATTTGACTGAACAAATGTCATTCTTGCAACTTGACAGCCTCCCATCTCATAAAGACAGGTTCTTACATTTTTGGAGATAAAGGTAAGCTTTGTAAAGCAAGGAAAAACTAAATTATATCTGAATAAATTTTCCAATTCAAGCTGTGTGCAAAGGAGAAACTAAAATAGAGCTTCTTGCTTAAATGGATTTCTTGCACACACAGTCCTGCACGTAGATTTGACATTTAATTATATATCTTTGGAATAAAACCAGCTGAAAAAACTGTAATTAGATTCCATGTACAGCAGAGATATTTCTGGAGATAATCATGTGTTAGAAGAGGCAATTCAAGCAAGACCTTTGCCCAGATGTGTGTTTCTGAAATCCATATTGCAAGAGCAAAGGGAAACATTCAAATGAAATATGACATAACATCTAAAACAAAAAGTAACAAATAGCATAAAGAGAGGGCTTTCTCTGTTCTACCTCCAAGTACTGGAAGTCCAAAAGAGGATACGCTAATCCCAAGAGATAGGAGATCATTACTTTTTTAACTACAAGTTCCAGAATACTCAACCATGTTGGCTGCAATATTATGGAAATTTTAGTTTAAAAAAGTAAGCTTTTCATAATATTGTTGTGTCAACTCTGTGGTAGCACAGACAACACCGTCCACAGCACCTTGAATACTAACATTTTATTAATGTAGCAGCAAATGTTTCCCTGCTTTGAATGAGTACTTAGTTTTGTTGCAACCCCTCCCATTCCTATGGCTTCCTTGCTATTTATGCACTGTTTGCAGGCAGTTCTACAACCTAGATTTCAGCTGTTTGCAAACTACCTTGGGCAAGTTGTTCCAAAATTGCAATGTTTACCAAGGAACTGTGAGAGGATGTGTCTTTAAACTTTAAATGGGTAAGACCCTGTCAAACTATTGATGGCTTATGAGTAAATAATAGTGAAATATTCATTTTTTGCAAAGCATGTGGCTAAGCATTTTTTGCAAAGCATGTGCATACAGGTATTTTTCTTGTATATGAGCTTCGATAAGGACGAAAGACTTTGCGTTTTTTGTTTAAGTAAAGCCTTGGACTTTGGTGAGCTGAACAAGTACAGCAAGGCATACTTAGATCCTGGGTAAAGTTGGTCCAGCCAGGTAATATGGCAAATCTAAGAAATAGCCAAGAGGTCTTAAAATTAATTTGTTTAGAAAATCATACATGAATTGGAAATACAATAGAAAGAACTTAAGCCATAGTTATTCATTCTAATCATACAGCTGCCAGAATATCCATCTCCCAGAAACTTTTCAGCCAATGATAACAAAACCACTCCCAAGACAAAGAATCACAAGGAGGCATGTGAAATCTGACTTCAAAAGATGAGCACAGAGAAAGCCCAGAAAGAATTTTAAATTGAGAGAAGCAGAAATTGTCAACTGCCTAGAGCAGCATTCTATGCTAATTACGGTGGGCTATCAATCTATCACATAACTGGATTCTTGATGCCCACATATCAAAGGAAATTCTATCTCACCCTAGATGAGAAGGCTAGTGGAAATATTAAAGTATCTAATGGTGAAACTATGAGAAGGAAAAGGGACTGGCATTTTAGAATGTGAATTGCCTAATGCAATAAGTGCCAAGACTCTAAGTGATGTTTTGTATGTCCCTGATTTGCCACGCAACAAGTTGAGTGCATAAGTCTTAGATGAGAAAGGTTTTTTCAGACATTTTGAAAATGGAATATGCGTAGTTTAAAAAAACACAATGAAATCTATCTTCAAGCCTTTAAATTTAACGGTGTTAACTAAGTCTTTCAGCACAATAGCAACCTAACACAACACAGACCCAGAGAAAAGATATCAGCTTGCACTTCTGAGACTGTCACTTTATACACAGAGATTCAAGGCTGATCCTCAAGCTGCAGAACTATAACCTTGTTTCATGTGTCAAGGTAAACCCAAAGTGATGCAACCAACACAGCCGGAATCATAGTACTGTACATGAATTACAGGGTAAATGGCCAAAACAGTAGCCCCATAAGTTGTACAGGATCACAGTGGGTGACTTTAGGCAAGTTACCTTCTCTCAGCGTCCTCAGCTCCCACATGTGCAAAATGGAAAAAACTATAATGCAGAGATAGCAAGCAGAATGACTGAGATGCAGGTGAGGTTGAAACCTCTTTCATTCCAGTGCTGCTGCAGATCACTGAAATGGGAAGGGAGGTTTCCCTTTGCCACCATCCCAGGAATACTCTGTATTGCCAGAATGGGAGCAAAGCTAAATCTCCCCTCCCTTCATCAGGATCCCTATGAAAATGGAAACACTTTAAATGTGATCTCTTTTCTAGGATTGTGTTTGGAAAGAAAGCCTCTGCAGGAAACTTTTCTTGGACACCCAGCATTTTAAGCTACATTCTGCTGCTTAGGATAGGTTCTCTATTCTTCTGGGTGACAGGGGCACAAGGAAATTGTTCTTTTCTGCAGCCTCCCCACCCCACCCCATGTAGAATGAATGACAGCAGTGTAAGTGACATCCTGGGGCATCCTTGTGAGCGATAGGGAAGAGCTGCTTGTAGGTTTCCCTTGCCCACCACTCTCTTATAATACAGTATCATGTGTGTATATAAAGGACTTTGAACCCTTGCAAAAGTTCTGGAGGTGTCCATGATGATATCAATTGTGTTTTCTTTTCATTTCAACAAAGGCCCCAACATGAGCAGGTGGGACATTGTCATGGTGAAAGAGATGATTTCATGCCCATTTCTGACTCATGTCACATCAAACCAGCATTGCTTAAGCCTCTGGGTTTAGACCTCACCCATAAGAACTCTTAACGCCTGCTTGATGAAAAGTTGCTGAGTTCATGAAACTTTAGAGACCTAATGATTCTCCTGCTCTGGTGACATTGTTTTCTACTTATAGTAACTGGAACTGGTCCAAGCACTTTATCCCCTTGGCTGCTGCAATTCTACGCTCGACTGAGAACTTGGCTGGAAAGAGGCTCCGCATTCCACACTGGCTCCTCTCACAGACACTCGGCACAGGACTTAGAATAAATCCAGCTGCCGTTAACACTTTGGAGTCTCAGTGTCTGCTTTTCCTCCTTTTAAAACAACCTTCAGTCAGTGCCGGGATCTGTGTGGGGAAAGCTCCACTCCCCAGCTATATTTACAGTTCCTTTTCTTTCTCTTTTCGAAAGAGCCATGACAGATGCAGACACACACTTACCACATTTTAAACCCATAGTTCTCAACCTTTTTAAGCTGGGGGCCGGGTCATGCTCCCTCAGACAGTTTTGGGGGCCGGACAGCCATTTTGCCCTTCCTCCACCACATGACACTTCCTGGCGTGGTGGAGGCAGTGGGGGGCCCACATGAAATGGTGCTGCAGGCTGCATCTGGCCCACAGGCCGCAGTTGAGAATCCCTGTTTTAAACAATGCTTTGGTTTTACTGTATTTGGTTTAATCTGAGCTGTAGCTACCCAGATTCAACCTACCACAGGGGGGAGGGGAGGAGAATCTCAGAACATATTTTAATGAAGGCATTTATGGAGTAACTGGTCCAATGAATTTCTCAATCAGTTGAGGTTTATCGGATTTTCGTCAAATAAGTCCACTACAGGCAGCTCTATAATGCTAATGAAATTTCTTTGATGGAAAGCCAGAGTCTTGCCATTAAGTTGTTGATGAGCAAATAAGGTAACGCAAAGCAAAACAACTTCCAGAATTTCTGATTTATAACCTTGCTCTGAAGCAAGAGGATTCCTATTTCTGTCCTTATGACCTCTTAAAAGGACATGATGAGGTGTGAGTGCCGGGCCTGGCAATCACAGTTATGATATTTATTGACAGTGCCTTTAAGAGCCTAAGAGGAGTCATGCTACCTCAGATGGAACATCTAATCCACCATCGTGTTTCTCACTGTGGCTAATCAGAAATCTATTGTATCAACGCCCACCCTTAGGCCAGAGTCAGATGTAGCCTACAGAGGTGTCTCATCTTCCTGGTAATCTTCTTCTGCTGGTATCAGAGATAAATATCAATGTACAGCCTGGGGAAACCTTGCATAGAAATAACCTCTGCTTTGCAACCTTGGAAGCACTGAGACTCATGTTGCATTGAGACTTATTCCTGAATAGGTACACATAGAACTGGATGTGTTTTGTATGCTTCATAGGGAAATGGGGTACAGGGGCAGGAGATAGCTAGCATACAGTTTTCTGCTCCAGGACCTTGTTGATGCACTTTGGTATCTGCTACTTGAGGTGGCTTCCTCACTTTGCCCTTGCTTTATACTTCAAGGTTCTTACAAGCTAAACCAGAAATAAGAAGAAAGAGGAACTGGAGGCATAGGAAAACAGATTTGAGGAGCATGTTCAGACATCACCTTTTAAACATTCGGGTATCATTTGATTTTGAAAGCTAAGCAGTCAGGCCTGGTTAGTATGATGGTTTATCTCCAGAAAATACCAGGGAGTTCCAGGTAGTGGTAGAAAACAATGCTTCCTGTTTTCCTGAAACAGTGAAGAATTTCTAACAGTAGATTTGACAATATTGGAATTATTTGTTTGTTTGTTTGTTCCCACTTGTATGCTGCCCTACTCGCAGAGCGACTCAAGGCAGCTGACAAAGTACAGCAAAATGTCACAAAATATAATTTAAACAATAAAACACACTAAAACACATTGTCCTCTGTGGGCACTGCAGCTGGACGTTAATGAAGCCCAGGGGTTGGAGCCCGAGGTTCAACGTCCTCGACAGAGCCTGGGGCTTGACATCCTCAATAGAGCCCGGGCTCAATGACCTTGACGGAGCCCGGGGCTCAGTATTTACTGAGTCATGTTCTCAGTATAAAGCAATTTCCCATGATCTAATGTGGTTATATTAATTATAAGCAGATCAGTAACTAAGGCAGGACCACTGGAGCTTTGCTACAGGGTACCAAAATCTGGAATGACTGTGGTGGCTTAGTGGTTAAGATAATGAACTTGATGACTGGAAGGTTGTCAGGTCAGCAGTTTGAGACCCAAGTACTGCACAACAGAGTGAGATCCTGTTGTCTGTCCCAGCTTCTGCCAACCTAGCAGTTCGAAAGCAAGAAATTGCAAATAGATAATTAGGGACCACTTCAGTGGGAAGATAAACAATGTTCCGTCTAGGCATGCCTGCCACATGTCCATGAAAACATCTGTTGAAGCAGACAGCACTGGTTCTTTGGCTATAAATGGAGATGAGCACCAAACCCTAGAGTCAGATACGCCTAGCTTTTACCTTGCTAAAATCTGGAGGGTACCAAATCTAAGATGATTTGACTGGAAAATGTCAGAAAAATAAGTGGCAATGCCATATCCAAATGGAACTCTACACAAAATCTGAGCTCTCCTGCCCTTTGAGTCTGAAAGCTAAATACCACCCAGATCACATTGTATCCCAGTGGCATACTTCCAAAAGAAAGAGAATGTTTGTATTTTCAAAGAAAGAAAAAAAAGGTGGCATGTGCCCTATTTGACAATGATAAGCACTACTGCATCCCATATCCTGGACTTCTGTGGCTCAGTGGTTAAGAAGCTCGCCTTGTTATCTGGAAGGTTGTCAAGTTGGCAGTTCAAGACCCGAGTACTCAGTGGTGGGCATAGGCCAGTTCGGCCCAGTTCTATCAAATAGGTAGAGTGGATCCCGGATGTTCTCTCGGCGGGGGGGTTTACTAACCTCCCCGAGAGACCACCGGGGGGGGGGGTTTGCCCTTTTTCTGAGGTGACCGCTTCGGTCGCTTCACTGGCTGCCCCACTCTCCAGCCCAAAATGGTGGCTGGTGAGTGTGCATGCGTGAAAATAGCAATTGACGCATGCACACTTTCAGTACTGTTTTTATGTGTATTTTATGTGCACTGTATTTTTATTTTATTTTTTTACTTTGGCTCCGCCCACATCATTGGCTCCACCCATGACATCATGACATTGGCTCTGCCCATGACATTGGCTCCACCCACAGTGTGGTAGTAGACATTTTTGCTGCCCTTCACTGCAAGCACTACATGACAGAATGAGCACCTATCTCTGTCTCAACTCCTTTGTGTGCTTCTGACACAATTTTTTTAAAAACATCTCATATCCAAGAAGGAGGAAAGGACTGCTCCACCAGCAACATTGTGGGGCAGCCACATTCACCCACATGGCATCATGGGTGATGCTGCTTGTCTTGGATGTCAACATGTTACAGTTCATACAATAAGATATAACAATTAGGAGGAGGATTAAAATATTTCCTGTGTGAAGTGAAAGGAGAGACTTAAGGGAAATAAATGTGAGCACACAGAGGTACTCTGAGATTCAGCTCCAGGAGAAAGACCTCTGAAAGGCTAAGGGTAGTAGATCTGAATAAGCAATGATCACCAGGAAAGCAAGAGAGGTTAAGAAGATAATATCACATGTAAAGTGGGTCTCAAAAGTCTTTGATGGCTGGAGAGTCCTCATGGTGTTTCTTGAAGTAAAAATAAGCTGGAATGCTTACCTTTAATGGGTGGCTCTGTAATGGAAAACTGCTGCAACTGTGCCCTGGGAACTGTTATCACTTTGAGAGTGTAAAGAGTGTATTGTTGAGATGATAAGGACATTCCAAACGCTTAGTACAGGCATTGAAACATGAACCCATTTTGAAGCTCCGTTGTGCTTCCTATTCTCATCCAATCACATACTCTGTCACAAAGAGAGATAAATGAACAAAGGATGCGTCTTTTTTGCCAACAGTTTTCTAGTATGTCAGTTATTGGAATAATACTGGATGTTGTTCCTTCCAAAGACAAAGAGTAAGACATTACTGCAGCCCCCCATTTAAACTGGGAACTCTGAGATGGGACATACCCTTAGAATAAGGATATGCACTCCAAAATCCTCCTGATAATTTGAACCACAGCTTCCAGAGTCCTTTATCACTGGCCATTCTGGCTTCATTTATGTAATTTGTAACCCAAACCATGGTGAGGCATTGGTTGTCTGTCCCAAGACTTTCATCTCAGGTGACATTCTTTCTGAACAAGAGTGTGACATCGAGGACCCAACTCATGATGGACTGGAGCAGTGATTGTGAACTTCGGCACTCCAGGTGTTCTTGATCTTCAATTCCCAGAAGTCTGATCAGCAGGAGTTTTTACTTAGGCTTCTAGTAGCGCAAGTCATTTGTAGCCCAAAAGGCAAATTCTCCAAAGTCTGCTTAGAGTATTAAATTTCCAGTCAGCCATAGACTTCACTAGATAGCATTAAGGACAATTATTGTGGCATCAGGAAGTGCTCTAAAGACTCAGTCTAAACTTAAGCAACTGAAGCCCACAATACTCCCACACACACTCTTCTCCTCGCCACAACCACAAATTTAATTTTGGCCAAGAGGTAGGAGAGAGAAAATGGAATTAAATGCTAGAATGGTCAAGTTTTAGCTTCTGTTTTTGTTTTGTTTTCTTTGGCCACTCAACTTCCAAATCATCAACAGTTTTGAGTTTTAAACCAAAAGCTGCCATTCAAAAAGTGGGATTGATTTCTGAATGGCCGGCAGTTACCCACTTCCACTTGAACTGGAAAGCTTCTTCAATTTTGTCACATCTGTTGTAATGTGTGTGTGTGTGTGTGTGTGTGTGTGTGGGTGGGTGGGTGGGTGGGTGGGTGTGAGAGAGAGACAGAGACAGAGAGAGGGAAGGAGGGAGAGGGAGAGAGGAGAGAGAGATGTGGATAAAATGTTTGGCAATCAGCGTGGGAAGAGTGGCACTAGTAGTGGTCATTAAATACAACACTGTGGCAAGCTTCCAGGGTCTCTTGTCTGCCATTCTCTCGTTGTTCTGTCTCATGCTATGCACATTGCCAATTTATGACAGTACAAAAGCACTTAATTTAAACCATTAGATGAACGATTCTCCCACTTAAGAAGAAATGGAATGAGGCAGGAGGCAAGATTACGGTAATTATGGCTTGTGTCATCAAAAGTGGTTGTTTGTTGAATATAATCTTAGGGAAGGACACTTGGAGGCATCGGACGAAGCCCTGCTGCAGTGGAAGGAAGGCAGAGTCCCACTGTTTTAAAACAAGTTGCCTACAAGGACAGTCATGTACTTCATGACTCAAAAGGAACAAGCAGCATGCTTGGTTAACAGAAATAGATGGTAGCCTTAGGTGAAAAATCCTGAGTTATAAGGAAATGAGAGTTATAGACAATTTTAATATGTAGAGTTCAAAATTAAAAATGAAGTACAGTACTGTATTGTTTCCTGATACTTGTTTGCAAGAGTCAGATAACTTGGGGCTAATACTTTTGTTGCACTTCTTAGGTAAAGGTAATCCTTGTTCGAAAGTCAGTCGTATTCGACACTAGGGTTTGGTGCTCATCTCTGTATACAGCCAAAGAGCCAGCACTGTCTGCATCTGCAGACATTTCCATGGACATGTCCCAGGCATGACTAGATACCGGAGTGCACGGAGCAGTGTTTACCTTCCTACTGAAGTGGTCCCTATTTATCGACTTACAATTTCTCATACCAATGGACTATTCTGAGCATGCAGAGAACAACTTGGAAACTTCTGTTGCTGAATTGGAGTAATTTGGCTAGTAGTTGTTCAGCCTGAACATAAGACAGCAGTGTAGTGATGGAGGTCATGTTTCCAGGACTGAGTCTTAGTACATTGGGAAGGCAACCTTGCACAACAGTCATGAAAAATATAGTATGGCCTGTTGTATCAGAATGGGAAACTCTGATCCTCCATGTAAGAGAGCCTCAGCAGTAGTGCCTGTCTCTGTAATATTGTCTCCAGGCCTGAGCAGAAGTGGCAGTAGCGTAGTATGGGGGCAGGGGGCGCCCTGTCCTGGGTGGCACTTTGCGGGGAGTTGCAATAGTTAACAATAAATGGGAGTTCGCCGCTGTGCCAGACTTCCTGGCAGCCAGGGCGGGGAGGCCGCCGCAGGGACAGGCACCGGGACCCTCCGCCACCGCTCTGGGCACTGTCCCAAGCTGGAGGGCACCAGGAGTGTGCAAGCCCGATGGTACAGTGGGGACGAGGGGGTGCTTTTTCCTCCTCCGCCGCCTTTGTCCTCCTCTTACTCAGGCACTCTCTTCCTCTTCCTCACAGATAGCTCGTGGCTCCGGGCAGTGCTGACCCGGCGCAAGCCCAGCAAAGGCCGAGGACACACATACCCCACAAAGCCTGGCTGCTGTTGCTTTGGCTGCAGGTGCTGGGCTTACGCCACCTCAGCCTCTGGGTCTCAACCCGGGATCAAGGGTGCCCCCTGGTCCCCACCACGGTAGCATTTTGGATTTGAGTGCCTAGATGGGGGGCGAGCCTAAGCAGGGTGGTGGTGAGCCTAGGTGGAAGGGTGAGTTTGGCCTGCGCCCCGGGCGGTTGAAACCCACGCTACGCCACTGGGAAGTGGAGCCATGGAAATACATGGACTCCAATGAGAATGCTCTTTGTGCTGACCTCAGTCTCAAACACAATCAAAATGTATGGCACAAAAAGAGCAAGAGAGAGTGTATCACCTTTTGAAGGCTCTGTCATAAAGGGTGACAAGTCCCTATGCTAGGGGTTCTCAACCTATGGCCCATGGGCAAGATCTGGCCCATAGTACCAAATAATCTGGCCCCTGCCCTTGCTCCAGCTGCCAGTGTTGGCAGCGGTGCCGGAATCAGATGCAGACTGTAAATGAGTCTGTGGCAATCGTAAATGCGTTTACAACAGCAATGAATGGTGGGGGTACAACTAGTCTGGCCCCCTCAACTGTCTGAGGGAGTATAACATGGCCTCCAACTTGAAAATCTTGAGAATCCCTGCCCTATGCAATAGAGACAGTAGGTTGAGCCAGTGGTGCGAAGTCTGATATCTTATTCTATGAGAGAGAACTAGAGGTAGAAAGAAAACTTTTGTTGCCAGCTGATGGTGGCTGATGGTGGCTGATGTTAGTGTTCTGGATATGGCTCAAGACTGGTAAAAGTGATTTAGAGTGATTAATAATGAGTTCTTGAGATGGAGATGGCCTTGGTGATGGAGCCCACCCAAGATCCCTCTGGTGCTGATGGTGGATCCTTAGCTTTCTCTTTACATCTCTTCTTCCTTTTTATGCTCCAGGTCTAAAACAGAGGAAGCTGTTTTTTATCTCAGTGGCAGAACAAGTGTTGGTACTGAAATGGTCCAAGCTGGGGGTGCAGACTTCAATACTAGTGTCACAACACACTTCTTAGGGTTGATTTTATGGAATGGAGTGGGTGTTCAATTAAAGAATCTGAGGCAAGGACTACCTTATCCCATAGGATTTTACAAATTCATTACAATTTTTTTCTATCCTGTGCGGTAAGGGTTCTGCAGTGCTTACAGGACGGTGTATTGTGTGTGTGTCTCTCTCTTAAATAAAGCAGGCACTTTATCCATCAGATAAAGGAATTTTAGCAGAGCAGGAAACACACTTTTTAAAAGATTTGGGTACTATGCATTGTTAAGGGAATATCAGCACTGACTACAAGCCAGGGGCTGGTCAAGGGTGGGGAGTCAATGATAATAAAGTATTTCTCTTTGTTTAACTACAAAAAAGGAACTAACCATCTAAAGATATTTACAAACATTCCAGTGACTTTAGGAGGTTTTAAATTGTTCTCTCTATATGCAGAATGGCCCATTGATTTGTGTTCACAGAGACTACAAACAAGATGCTATGTTGATATGAATGATCAGATTTTCTTGGGCATCTTAGGAGACAAATAAATCCTTATGTGAAACTAAAGGAAGCTGAAATGGAACATATGTTCTTGAATTTCCTGTGTGTGTTATGTGCAGAGACTTACAAGTACCTTTTGACTTATAGAGATATTAATAAGGTTATCAAGATAACTGAGATATTTAAAGAGTGATTTTACTAGTGCCAAACCACCACCACCCTTGCCAATCCATGGCTGAACAAGAATTCAAACCCAGGTCTTTTGAGTCCTCGTTCATGAGTCTATCCACTACACCATGAGGTGCCCTGAATTTCCCATGCATCAGACCTTTAGAAAAAAGGAGGAACATCCTAGTTCTGATCTTTTGCTGTCATAATTCATGTGATATAATAATACTATACAGGCATTCTCAATGCTTTCAGGTCACGACCCTGACCATGCCTCCTGGGCAGGTCATGTGGTTCTGCCCACCCGGAAACAGAAATAAAATACACACCACACATGCACAGGATGCATTTAGCAGCATTCTGCACATGTGTGGCATGCAGTTTTTTCCACTTCCGGGTTAGGTGAGGGCATCATGGGCCTGAAGAAATGGCTTTGGGGGTCAGGTCTAGTCTACAGGCCATAGGTTGAGAATGCCTACACTAATACATTAAAAGGAGATACAGTCAAACCTCGCATAAAGAGCGCCTCGCTTAAAGAGTAACTCGCTTAAAGAGCAGAATTTTCTCTGAAAGTTCGCTTCGCTTAACAAATAAAACCAATCAAAAACTTGCTTAACAAATAAATCAGGGTTTGCAATCCCCTGCACAATTGGTCACTTACAATGGCGCTTCACTTAAAGAGCAAACACGCTTAAAGAGCAATCCTGTGGAACGCATTATGCTCTTTAAACGAGTTACAACTGTACTTTAGAAACATCCTACCTGTCGTTGGTCAGGGATGGCTAATGATGACAACTGATCTATTCATTTGTGGTCCCCTGTCCTCTTCTTCTTCAGAGGCTATTCTCAGTTCCTTCCACTCCTAAAAGGTATAATGCAGAATCTCTCTTTCCCTGTGTTTGCTTTGAATCATTTGCCATTCCAACAAATGAACTTGTGTTTCCTAGACATGGACAAAACCCACACAGAGTGTGTTGAGGACACAGTGTCAGTCTGACATGTCTTCCACTCTGTAGTTATGAATGGCTGGCTCACGTGCTTTCTCTGTTTCCAAACACCACCTGCAACCACCACCACTACTGCCACATACAGATACAGTATACAAATTTCTGCTACAGGGCCGGGACATTCTGGCCCAAAAGTAAAGTGATCTGTGGGGTGAAGAAAACAGAATGTTATAGAGGTGTTTACTTTCCAAGGTGAATATACCATTGAAGCCAGTGTGGCAAAGCATATAGTCCGTGAGATTCTGGCCTGATTTAAACTACCAGCAACCCCTGACTTTATTGGATGACTTTGAACAACAACAACAAACCTCTCAATCTAACTGTTTTCCTTCTTCTTCTGTGTCTAGGTGAGACATGTAACTGCCAAAACAAAGCTACCTTTTGGTGAATTCATTCTGTAGTTCCTTTTGCCTGACCTAGTGGGAGAAAGAAGAGCTGGCACAAGGATGCTGTTGCCTAAGAGACGCCTGATTGTGGTTCAAAAATACCACAATCTTCATGGGGGCTCTTTCTGTGTAAGCCTCTCAATCTAATACCACTATGGTATTCCCACTTACTATATGTGAATGTAAAAGCTGGAAAGTGAAGAAAGCTGGCAGGGAAGAAAAACCCTAATTCATTCTAGTTTAGTGTTAGAAGAGATCTTTACAAATACTATGGATTGTCAGAAACACAAAAGAAACAGAAAAGGGTTCTAGATCAAATCAAGCCTGACCGCTCCCTAGAATCAAAATGTCTAAACTGAGGTTATTGTACTTTAGTAAAGATAAATGTCGCCCTTGCTCAAAAGCCAGTCATATCCACCTCTAGGGTTCAGTGCTCATCTCTATTTACAGCCAAAGAACCAGTGTTGTCTGCGTCTGCAGACATTTCCGTGAACATGTGGCAGGCATGACTAGACACCAGAGTGCATGGAACAATGTTTACCTTCCCACCTATTTATCTACTTGCAATTTCTTGCTTTCGAACTGCTAGGTTGGCAGGAGCTGGGACAGAGACGGGAGCTCACGCCATTGTGCAGTACTCGGGTCTCGAACTGCTGCCTTCCAGTCAGTATCTTAACCACTCGAGTCACTTACAGTATTTTGTAAGAAGTATTTTAAACCCAAGCATTATATAGTTACACATACATTTCTTCAGTGTGATTGAACCTATAATAAGCTTCAGTTACAGAAAGGAAAGGAAACAGTCTCAGCCATTGAAAAGAAAAGGCTGAAACACATTTTTATGGAGGAGGAGATATACATAGCAATACTCTCTTCTTTCCCTTCCCAGCTAGCCAGAGCCTCACTTTTTTCTACAATGACAGCTCAAGGATATATTGCATAAAGTAACCATATCCAATGTGGCCCAAATCTCTGGTAGAGTCTCTGAAACACAACTCTGGGTCTACTATTTCTAGATGTCTTCAATCATTCCATAATTGACGACTAAGCCCATCTGTCTGTTATTCTTTTCTAAATGTGTGGACTGGATGAAACTTACTCAAATGCCACAGCCTGTATGCATTCCCTCAAAACTATGCAAAGAAAAAGAAATCACAAGGGGTAGGGGGGGAGAAACACAGAGAAGTCTGTGTGGTCTTCATCTGATCCCCTGTCATGTTTCTCCTTCAATGTAAGACCTGTCACAAGCTTATTTTAATTCTGTGGTAAATGGCCCAGCAGTCCCAAAGCCTCAAGGCATGCACAAACAGCATAAACTCTCTCTTTCAAACACCAGCACCAAAATAAAACTTTGGGGAAACTGTTTCTGTCAGAGAGGCCCCCTCGGAGAGGTTCTTATGGTTGTGTGGATTTTTAAATCCACAAAAGCAATTTTATTAACAACATTGACCTAAAGAATTCAAGTGCATTAGATCAGGGATTCTCAACCTGCAGCCTGGCCCACAGCACCATTTCATGTGCCCCCCCCCCAATCGCCTCCACCACACCAGGAAGTGCCATGTAGTGGAGGAAGAGCAAAATGGCCATCCGCTGCCCGAAGCTGTCTGACGGAGTGTGACCCGGCCCCCAGTTTTAAAAGGTTGAGAACTCCTGTATTAGATAAACATTTACAAAAGTTAGGGGGAAAGAGCAGATACGGAAAGGTCACCGATGTTAACATCTTTCCATTCAAGTGTGGACAAAACACATTGTATAGCGTGCACTTTTTAAATCATTTTTCAACAAAAGAGGACTTGGGCTTTATGCCCTCAAAGTCCAACAGATTGAAAGCACTCTACTGTCAATGCACCTCAATGTAATAATACCTTTCTTAACTGCTAATGCTGTTGTGAGGGCCTTTGTTCTGTCCCTTTGCCATGCAAGCAGAAATAACAGCCATTTCACATCTGTTCATTGGATCTGCCTACCACATAATGCAAACAGGAATCAGACCAAGGGGTGCTGACAAAGCACACAGCATTTAGCTGGAAATGGACCTTTTTTTGAACCCAAGGTGAAAAGGGTTCCACAAAATTCAGCGCCACTCTGGTAAAGTTGGGGGGGGGGGAATAACTTGAACAGCAGCTTCTGGAATCCTCACGTCCAGTTACCCTGGTTATGACAGTGGAGAAAGTCATAGAAGTATATTCCAAAAAATAGCTCTGCCCAAATGTGTGCGTGCATGCGTGCTGTGGAAAGTCTTTCTTGAGGTTGGATCAGGAAGGACATTTGGCCCAGGCCTCACCTTAACAGAGGTCTCAAATTTTGATCTTATCTCCATATGAGGTTATATATTAAGTCAGTGATACACCGACAAGGATGAAAGAAGATATGGTAGAAAAATAGAAGAGTTTAAAAGGCATTAATTTGTTAAAAATACAATAAACATATAAAATATAACACAAGTTTTTTAAACCTTTTTTTAAAACACACCTAAAAATGGAAATAACTGAAACTTCTCTTGACCTCTGAGGGGTTCTGCAGCAGGTGATAGAGAAAGAACAGGGAAATAGCAGTAGACAGAAACATGATCAGAAGCAAACTGTAGCATAATACTCTCTGGTTCTACCTACCTACCTATCATTAGTATTGCAAACACAATCTTAAGGGGGAAATTCGATATTTACCTATATAGCAATAATGATTTCATATAATTAGATGCTACAACTTGGACACTCCAAGTTCTTTTCACCAGCAGTTGTTTGAAGAACTGAGGTAAAGGTCATCCTTGCTCAAAAGCCAGTTGTATCTGACTCAAGGGTTCTGTGCTCATCTCTGTTTATAGCCAAAGAGTCCCTATTTATCTACTTGCAATTTCTTCCTTTTGAACTGCTAGGTTGGCAGGATCTGGGACAGGGACAGGAGCTCACTCTGTCATGCAGTACTCAGGAATCGAACTCCGACCTTCCAGTTATTTAGCTCAGCGTCTTAACCACTTGTGCCATTGCAGTCCAGTGAAGAACTAAAGAAGAATTCAAATGTCTTTTTGAAACCAATTGAAAACCAAGTCCAAGATGTATTTATCAATTGACATAGGACATCCACACAGAGGAATTGGTTTCACATATACAGTCTCTGAAACCATATCTCAAGGTGGTAAGAGCCTTATTATCCTCCAAGGGAACAGACCCTCCAGCAATCCTCCTTTATTTAAAACTCAAATCCAGCATCTGTTGACTTCACAAATAAGATTTCCCCACCCATTGGGTTGAACTATATAGTCCATAAGGGCTACAGTAGCACTGGCAAAGATCTCATTGGGGCATTTCTCATTATTTCTTCTTGATATTTGTTCTGATAGGCCATCTCTAAATTCTGATCCAGGAAGTTGGGCACCAGCATTTTTATAGGTAGTGTTTTAAAAGGGATTTAAGAAAACTCTCACAAAGACACAGAAGAAAAGGGACAAGAAACACAAGAAGAACCCAAAGGAGAGTTTCTCCATCTATGTCTCCATGGTGCTAAAGCACGTCCACCCTGACATTGGCATGTCTTCCAAGACCAAGAGCATCTTCAACCACACCATGGTGGAGGCCTCCAACCTGGCACATTACAAGTGCTTCAGGAAATCCATACCACAGTATACCTTTGCTTGCCCAGGATTTAGACCAAGCACATATTCTTAGGAAGCACAAAGTCTGTCTCTAAGTACACCAGTGGTCCTGCATTTCATAGCTTACATTAGGTTCTTCAACTTAGAAATAAACAAAATTTTAGTGTCACAGTTTTCTAACCAGGTATGAGGTCAAGGGAAGCTGTCAGGGCTGGGATATTGCTTCCATTAGTCTAAAATCAAGTGTGATTTTTATTCTACTTTGATTGCAGTTCAAACCAAACACCATTTGACACCTACTTCTATGCATCTTTGGTACCAGTTCAGTTTCACCTTATGTGGTGAAGTTTAAATAAGATTTGCAGTGGCAGGAAGAAAGAGTAATGTTATACAAGATTTACACCGTTTCTATAAGCAAAGCAGGGGTTTATGAGAAAAGTTTGTGAGACCAATGATATGCAAGTCTGCAGTGACTTACAAGTACTGTACCATGAAAACACATTTCAAATAAACTCTACTTCAGTTATTGTATCTGTGGCATTTACATTGAATTAAAGTGATTTACACTCTTGCCTGTTGAAGTGTCAAACTTTATTCTACTTCTCAGATGGTTATTTTATTCAATACACATTTCATAACAATCACTGTAGTCTGCAATTCTTTCCCCTCTGTGCCCACTATTTTCCTTTTAGCACAGTGTATGTGTCTATGAAGTCAAGATAACATTCCATATACCTAATACATATACAGGTACTGTACTCAGTGGTGGGATGTCAAAAATTTTACAACCCCACCGTGACATCATCACAATGTGGGCGGAGCTAACATCATGATGTCATGATGTCATGGGCAGGGGCCAAAGAAATAAAATAAAATAAAATAATAAAAATAAATAAAAATAAGCACACACACACACCCCTCAACCCACCCACCTAACCACCCACCCACAACACAAACCCGTAAATAAATAAATTACATAAATAAATAAATAAAAATTACAATAAAATACACCCACCCACCCCAAACACAAACCCGTCACTTACCTGTTAGTATAAATGCCTGGGCAGCACCATGTTGCAAGATGGATATGGTCATCGTACTGGTTCTCTAGGATAATATGCCTTAATGTAAATGTAAAACAGCTGTACCTCCTTAAGGGTTCTCCAATTGGAACAGCAATTGGAATGCACAGGTGTAGCTTATTGATGAGGTAACTCCAAGACTTTGCTTAAAAACCCCAAGCCAGGCTGCCGGCCGCCAGGCCTTTTTAGGAACTGCGGTAGTACGTCAATATAGGTAAAGGTATTAAATACACATTAAAATACACACAGACACACCACATCCAAAGGTGAGTCACTTACCCTGGGGAGCAGGCTATAGGGAGCTTCAGGCTAGCAGTTTCTCTTCCTCCTCCATGCTTGGGAGGACAGCAAGGAGGCCGTGCATACACGCCAAGCACTGTAGGCATGCATGTACACCAAGTGCTTGGTGTGCATGCGCAGTGGGGGAACCAGTGAAAAGGTAAGGCCCGAAGGTGGTTTCCCCCAAAAGCTGCTACTGGTTCTCCGGGACACTGGGAAAAGTTACTACCGGTTCTGGCAAACTGGTGATAACCTGTTACATCACATCACTGAGTGTACTCATGAAAGTTTATTCCATAACAAATTTGTTAGCCTTGGTTATTTTTGCCAGATGTTAAGTTTTACATGCATGTGACTTATTCTGTATGTGACAATGAGCAGGTGAGGCTCACCAATAATTACGAAAAAGTTAGGTGGAAGAAATAATGGGCTCAGTACCTCTTCCCATTCAGAAAAATATTAACCACAAAGGTTGATCTTTGTATAGCTGTTCAGTCTACATTAGTGCAACACCACTGTCAAACAAACTCAAAATTTACAAACTGCTGGGTAAGCTTTCATGTTCTACAGAAGGCTTCTGTTGGCTTGGTGGTAAACAATGCCAAAAAATGCTGTGAAGAGTCTTGACTTCTTGGTTTTAGAAACACTGGAAGTTGGGGGCGTGGCTTGGATGGAGTAGGAGAAGCAGCGGCTTGTCCTTACTCCGCCATTAAATGAGTTTACCAATGCGATTTAAATAAAAAAAACAAAGGCGATTTCGGCGGAAAAGGGGCTGCTGGCGTTTTCTGAGGCGATCCCCGGACTGGGGAAAAAAAAAAGTGGCGAAAACAGCGAAAAGCGGCGGATCGGCAGACCGGGCGATCGGGGCCTGGGAGTGGAGCTCTGGGCGGCGAGGGGGGTTGGGGGGCTCGAAAGAGCGTCTCGGACCCCGGCGTCGTCCGTTGAGCCGCCTCCAGTGCCGGAGGAAAGGTCGGAGTGTGCCGTGGAGGTTTGTAAAAGCCGCAAGGGAAGATTGACGACGAAGGTGGGAGTGCCGTTAAAGGAGAAAAAGTTGCTGGCGGAAAGCGTGTCCCCCGGAGTCTACCCCACGATATGACTGTATGTGAGTGGAACTGGGCTGGCGTTATTCTTGGCGAGAGGGGAGACGGGGGGGACGAGTGAAGAAGAGGACAGATGAGAGAGAGCTGGTCGGGAGAAACGTGAAGGCGGGGGCTTGAAGAAGAGGAGAAGAAGAAAGGACAAAGGGGAAGACCGGATGGTCTTTGTGGCGGTGTGGCTGGAGAGTAATTCAAGGCAAAGCCCTGTTCCTGCCTCTGGATCTTTTTTGGCGCTTTATTATTAATAATTCTCAATTAAAAAAAAAAGTCTTTTCCTTTTTGCTTGGGCAGTGATTTGGAGGGAGTGAAAGAGATCTGTGTCTGGTGGCAGGATTTGGGATAGAGGGCGAGGGGAAATGGGAATGACAATAATGGCGGAGTAATTCGAAACTTAACTTGGTGGGCGGAAACGAAACTAAAAACAGCAGCGTGGTGAACTAAAGGAGGACACTGGCTGATTTCGCTTTTGTTGGAGAATGGAGGCTGATTTATGACTTTTGGATTATGAGACATGGTCAGATTTCCCCAGAGAAGAGATAATTAACCCGCATATCTGAAGAAGAAAACAGCACCAGCCTTAATACTTTTATAAGTGGATCATCCTTCTGTCCCCTACTTACTTCCCCCCCTCCTCCTTCCTCTTTGGCTTGTATACAGCATATTAAGACTTTGACTGACTGGTTTTTTTTAAATATATAATATGATTTTGGGATATTGAACTTTGAGATCCTGTTTTGTTATATACAAAGACTGATTCAAATATATACAAAGACTGATTCAAGACCCTCATTATATTTGAAGCAGGCATAATTGAAATAGAGTTGCATTAGTTGGAGAGATCACTATATATTTGTATTGTTGTATTGTTGTATTAATCAGTTAGATTATGCAGGGAGGGGAGGAGACAGTCAAGCCAAAGGGGAGGAGAGAGAAAAAAGAGAAAGATCAAAAAGACAAGGAAAGGGACACACCATCGCCAACGATGGAGACTACAGCAGTACCAATGGAGCTTCAAGCAGCTATAGGAGGAAAACTAGCAGACCTACCGGAGAGAATGGACAATATGTGTGCGATTTTACAACAATTGGTTAAAAATGGAAATGATAATCAGGTAGCAATGCAAAAGTTGAATAAAATGGTGGAGAGTAATTGTGAAGAAATGAAAAAAGACAGAGAACTGGCCAGGCTACAACATGAGAGCCTGGCCAGGACTCTGACTGACGTGCAGAAGGAGGTTACTGAGAATACAAAAAAAATTAACATGATTACTGACACAATGCAAAAGGATTTAGAGCAAGCAAAGATTTCTATGAATGAGATGTTGATTCAAGAACATGTGATTGCTTCAAGAGTATCTGTTCAAGAGAAAAGGATGATGATGGTGGAGGAGGGGCAAAGAAAACAGAATATTGTGATACGCAAAATGGCCGAACGAACGCCAGACAAGCTTAGAGATAGAGTAGTGGATTGGCTGAACTCTTTGAAAATGGGAAAAGATTTTGTGGCAGAAGACATTGGAGCTGTGTATAGAGTGGGGGGAAGGGGAGATAGGAGATCATCAAGGAACGTTTTGGTTAAGTTTGCAAATTGGGCGGATAAGTTAAAAGTGATGGCTTACATCAAACAAGCGGGGTCTGGCGTTCTAAAAATTGAGGGGGCTGATGTGGAGATCTACAATGACAAAGCACCGGAGGAAAGAAAATGGAAATATATGATGAAACCTGTGACAAAATTTTTGGCCTCAAAAGACATTAAGTATAATTGGAGATTTCCACAACAGTTGAGATTTTTTTATGAAAAAAGATGGCATATTTTGGATGATAGAACAGACGTCTTGGAGTACTTGACTCAATTAGGGTTCATGAAGGTGGCTAGCTCAGAATGGATTGCTATGAGAACTGACCTGTACGCAGTTGGGGTGATGGGCCCGGTTTTGAATAAGGAGGGGGAGGTGGAGGGTGCAGTGGGAGGAGCGGAAGTGTCAGGGACATCGAGTGCGGAGCTTTTTGAATAAATAATTTGCAGAATAAATTAGGATGGTGGAGGGAGGGGGGCCTTAGAAGAACACAATGCTTTTTTCCCCCGGTCCCCCCCTCCCCTCTTTGAAGGATAGAGGCGACATCTTGGAACAAGGTGTGGGGAGGGTTGTAGAAAATGGAAGAGTAGGTAAGTTTTTTTTTCTTTTCTTTTTTGTAGTAGTAGTAAGTAATTTCTTTCAAGTATTTTATTTTACTGAGTTATTTTGTACTGAGAATGCATTATTGTTTTTTCTGTCATTATATTGTATTCTTTTTTTTGTATTTTTTCTTAGCTTTCTTTTTAGATTTCTAGTAGGGGATGGGGATAACACGTCCGGGGAGGAATGTAAAGGAGGGGAGGGATTAGTAAACATAAATGGTTAAGAATTTAAGGTTGATAACATGGAATGTGAAAGGGACAGGGAATGCCGTGAAGAGGAGGAGGTTGCAGATAGCGCTCAACAAATCTAAGTCTGATATCATCTTTCTACAGGAGACCCATCAAAAATCGGCAGATACTAATAAATTATTTGTGAGAGGAATTGACATTTATGAAATGGCTTATGGGACATCAAAAGCGAGAGGTGTTGCAACCCTTATTTCGGAAAAATTGGGTTTTACTGTGATAAAATCTATAGCTGACCCAGAGGGGAGATATCTAATAATTAAGGGGAGGATAGAAGATGAAGAGATAACTCTTGCAAACATATATGCTCCGAATACCAATCAGGCAGAATTTTTAGAAAAATTAAGAATAATTTTGCAGAAAGAAGGAACGAGGAATATGATTGTTGGGGGGGATTTTAACTTGTTAAGTTCCGAGATTGATACTACAAGTACCAAGAAGAGAAGTAATAAATATATTCTAAGTGATTGGGTAAAATTAATGAATATAAAAGATGTATGGAGGGAACTTAAAGGACAGGAAAGGGATTATACTTACTATTCCCAAGTTTATGATATGTATTCAAGGATTGATTACATATTTGTAACGCAAGGGTTACTGAAAAACACAGAGGATATTAAAATAGGGACATTTAGAGAATCAGATCATGCCAAGATAAGTATAGATATAAAATTGGATGAAGGCGATAGGAAAAGATATGTTTGGAGATATGACTCAAAATTATACAAAGAGGATAGTATGAAAAAACAAATTATGGAGAAATGGGACGAATATTGGACATGGAATGATAATAATGAGGTCAGCTCAGGAGGGGTATGGGACACAATGAAAGCGATTTTTAGAGGAGAATCAATAAAAATAAGTAGTTGGAAAAAGAAACGGAACATCAATAGAACTCAGGAATTGGAAACACAATTAAAACAACTTCACCGGGAGTATATAAAGGGTAAAGATCAGAAGGTATTACATCAGATACAGAAAGCAAAGAAAGAACTGGAAGCCCAGGACATGGAAAGGGTAAAAAAAGATTTGATATTTTTAAAAAGAGAATATTTTGAGTATAGTAACAGAAACTCTAAGTTATTAGCAAAAGCAGCGAGGGATAAAAAGAATAAAGGTCAGGTAGAAGTATTGGTAGATGAGAAGGGGAAGAGATGTAATAAAAGGAAAGAGAAAGCAGAAATAATAGAGGCCTTTTATAAAGAACTATACTCAAAGAAGCAGGTAAATTTGAACAAATTGGAGGATTATTTTAAAAAGTACAATATATCATCAATAACAGAAGAGCATAGAAATAGGATGGAGGAACAAATATCGGTAAAAGAAATTGAGGAAGTAATTAGCAAATTAAAACTGAATAAAGCACCAGGAGAAGATGGGCTTCCTGCTGAATTTTATAAGGATTTTAAGCCCTGGATTGTTCCAAGACTACAGAAATTGTTTAATGGGATTTTAGAGGGAGAAACAACACCGGAATCCTGGAATAGATCTATTATTGCATTGATCCCTAAGCCGGGTAAGGATTTACAGAAAATTGAATCATATAGGCCGATATCCCTAATTAACCAAGATGTTAAAATTTTTTCTACAATAATGGTGACTAGGCTAAATAGTTTCATAGCCAAATACATAAGAGATGATCAAGCAGGGTTCGTAAAGGGTAGGTACATGTCAGATCTCACAAGGAGGGTAGTGGATTTATTGGACATAGCTGAAAAGCAAAAGGATAAAGTAGGTTTTTTAGCATTGGATATCTTTAAAGCATTTGATTCTTTGCAATGGGCAACAATACATGAGGTAATCAAACTGTATGGATTTGGAGATAAATTCCAAAAAGTTATTAAGAACTTATATAGACAGGGGATAGCGACAGTGAAATTTAATGATAGTTATACAGGAGAAATTAAATTGGAGGCTGGAACCCGACAGGGGTGCCCTTTGTCGCCCACATTGTTTGTATTGGCTATGGAACTATTGGCGAATTTAATACGGCAAGATAAAGAATTAATTGGAATAGAAGGGAATAAAATAAGTTTATATGCCGACGATACATTAATTACAATTAAACAACCAGTACGGGTAATACCAAAGATTAATGAACATCTGAAAACTTTCGAGGAAATGACAGGTTTAAGGGTGAACTGGGATAAATCCGAGATGATTTTAGTTAATGGGAGTAAGAAGGATGAAGAAGAAATAAAGCAAAAATTTAATATTCAAACTCCAAACAAATTAAGATATTTAGGGGTAATACTTGCTAAAAAAATTGGGGAACTTAAGGAACTGAATTATGGAAAACAAATGAAAGAGATAGACAAAAAAATACTACAGTATAACAAGTTGAATTTATCGTGGTTCGGCAGGGTCGCAATGTGTAAAATGATGTTGTTACCGAAATTAAATTTTTTATTCGATGCTCTGCCAATAAAACACACAGACAAAGAATTGGAAAAATATCAAAATATTATAAATAGATTTTGCAATGGGAACCGAAGAGCTAGAATATCTAAGTTTCTGTGGTACGTTTCGCAAAAAGAAGGGGGACTGGGTATCCCGAATGTTAGCAAGTATTATAGAGCTTTTCAATTACGAAATGTTATCAAATTACTAATTAGAGAAGAATCAATATGGGGAAAATTAGAATCAAAAGAGTTCTCGAGGAAAGGGAAGGCATTTTTTTTATGTGGGGATAAGGATAAAAAAATGAGAATTCAGGGTAAGATGATAGGAGCAACAATAGAGGAATGGAACAAAGCAAGAAAGGATCTTATTCCAGGGATCTCATTGGTTACAGAATTGGAAGATTTTAATAACTTTCCGATGAAAATAGACGGTAGGATTAGGGATATCTTATTAGAAAATGGGGTCTCTATGTTGAAAGATTGGATCAAAAGTTGTAGGGATCTAGAGAGGAGAAAGGAGCTTTATCGGCAATTGGAGTTGGATTGGTTCAAAATCATCCAGATGAATAATTGGAACAAGAGATTTTTTTTGGAATTGGGTTCAGACAGGGAGCTTACAGAATTTGAAAAATTGCTGGTCAAATTAAGAAAAGGAGATATAGGAATAAAAGGGATAGTTAGTAAAATATATAAAATATTAAATAAAGGGGGGAAAGCTCAACAAATATTGAAAGACAGCTGGGAACAGGAATTGAATACAAAAATTACTGAGAAAACATGGGGGAAAATGTGGAGAAGACGTATTATGAGATCTATGTCGGTAAGAGTGAAGGAACACAATTATAAATTAATCTGGAGATGGTATAGAACCCCAGTAAGGCTGCACTTAATGTATGAAACCGTGAGCGAGAAATGTTGGAGATGTAAAAGAGCTAGAGGTACATATGAGCATGTGTGGTGGTCTTGCGACGTTTTGAAGAATTTTTGGGGAGACATTGAGGAAGAAATTAAGAATATATTGGAATTGCAGGTTAAACTGGGGTCAAATTCAGTTTTGTTAACAGAGGTGGATGAATATAAAATGAGTGAGGATAACAATGAATTGATGGCAATAATGTTATCAGCGGCCAGACAATGTATAGCGAGAAACTGGAAAAATAATGAAAATTTACAAAGAAGGGATTGGTACAAGGAAATGTGGGATTTGGCACTCAATGAAAAGCTCACCTGGGAGTTAAATTTTAATAAGGGTAAAGCAACTGGTAATAAGTTCTGGAGGATTTGGAAACCTTTCATTGAATATGTAATAGATAAAAATAAAGGCATATTCCCTGCATTTGAGCAAAATGATTTTTGGAAAAAATAAGGAAACATTAATCTCCGGACAATGTATATATCACGAGGGTGTTTCTAAAGTAAAGAAAGATAGTAGAGTTAGAGATTGAAATATATTGGTTTTGAGGTGATATGGGGAGATATAATTTACAGTTTGAAGTTTTATTATGAGGTAATAATATTTGAATGATGATATAAATGTAGTCTTGTTAAGTATGAGAATTTGTATCTTCTTCTTGTTTTTTTTTTCTTTCTCTATATACATTTGGATTTGTGTAATGTTTTTACTTTTCTTTTTTATTCTATGTATTTTTCTTGATTTGTAATTCTTTTTATACCTAATAAAAATAAAAAAAAAGAAACACTGGAAGTTCTATTCAGGCTCTCCATAAGGTTCCTGAGATTGTCGAGTTGCAACTACCATTATCAATATCCCTTGACTGTGCCGGATGTGTATGATGGAAATTGTAAATCAGTAACATTGTAAAACAGCCCTATTTACTCAATGTGAATGTACATGTACTCTACATGCTGTGAAGGGAAAACAGTGGCCTTACCTCCTCTATCGCTGATCTGGGCACCCATTGAATGTTGCTACTGTTATCTTTTGTTATCATAGTGTGGCTTATTTTTTATTATTATTGTATGGATGTTTTTATGAGGTTATTGTCTGACACTCTTTGGTTCTGATAGGTGACGTTTGTTTGTTTGTTTGCTTAAGTCACTTTTCAGGTTATTGTGTTCCTGTTGTGCACATTGTTTTTATTATATTGCTTTGTTGTTGTAATTTATTGTTTCTGTACTGGATGTTTTATATGATTGTAAGTCATCCTGAGTGGTGCTTGTACCAAAAGGGCTGGGTAGAAATGCAAATAATAAAATAAAATAAAACATCTAGAGACTCCAAAGAATGATGACCTGTTCAAATTATGGAGAAGACACTGGTAGCCCTTAGTCCCCTGGGATCCTATGAATTTATTCAAAGAAGTATAAATGTATATATTCTATATATTGAATCAGATCTTGCCCAGTATTATCTCCTGTGACTAGCAACACCTTTCCATGAGCTCTGAATTGTTTGTTCCAGGACCAGCCCTTCCATTAAGCAATGTGGGGAAACTGTCCAGGTAACAGAGAAGGAGGCTAGCTATCCAGCCATTACTCTTGAAGTGTAACGTTATGCCTTCTACATGACACTCTGCTTTGAACTAGCTCACCACTCGAGGTTAGTGTAGTAGGATGTCAACCAACAGTGTTAAATCAAAATTAGAATGTCATTTCAGCTTATATCTATAGATGAAAGGTGAGCCTAGAATGGACAAAGCAGCAAAATATATTTGGTTTTCCCTGGTTCCAATGGCAAAATGAGTGGAGGAGGAACTCTGATTCCCAACGGTGATATAGGCGGAAGAGTCCATGCCAGATGGACTGGCTGTGAAGGCACACCTTGTCCATATCCTCAAGGCTGCAGCAGTCCATTGCAGCCCCGGTGTTAAATCCTGCATGTCGCGCTTCATGTGTGCCATGAGTGATGGCTCTGAGATCATAGGGTGTGGGTCACTTCATGGCAAGCTGGAATCCACCTTAAACAAACTCACACCAGTGACATTTTTCCTGCTTCAGGAAAAAAATGCATTCTGGGATATGAGTTGCAGCCTTGCAGTCAAAGACATGAGATTATTTTGGAGGTGCTGAGAATTAAAGGACCTTCTCTGCATACCAACCATGCACATTACCAGTGAGCAATGCCTCCTCTTTTCATTGTCACCAGAATAACTCATTTCAGCACCTCCATACATTGACAAAGGAGAGTAGAAACAGCAGACACAGAAGCCCCTCGGGGCTCTGCATGTAAACCAAACTTTAAGTGGTGTTCAAATGAGATTAAAAGACTGCATATCTCACAACCATTCTGCCCTGATATTGTGAGGGACAGCCAAGTTACAATCTGCAAAGTATGGTACATTTATTAAACTGCAAAAATATAGAACTATTGTAAGCCATTAACCGCAATTGTTAGGGTGCTAGAATTGGAGGTCACAACCAAAACAGAAGAGAGAATCCCATGGGGTTGTCCCCAACTAGACTAGACCTACAGAATCAATGTAATTTACCTATGTGTTGACTCGCCATTTGTTAATTAATTCTACAGGTCTACTTTAGTGGGGGGGGGGGATACTAAGATGATTCTAGCAGCAGCAGCCCTTCAAAGACTTCAGAAGTTGTAATTTGCTTTCATGGACTACAGACCACTTCAGCAGTTTTTGCCCACCAAACCTTGTCCAAGAGTCACTAGGTTCTTTGATGTCATACTCACCTACAGCTAAGTCCTCCTGCACTTCTGAAATGTGAGATGCATTCAAAACATAATATTCATGTGTATCATGGTCCAGCCCATATTTCATACACGTTACTATTCTGGTCCCTGGTTTTCCCATTTTTAAAGGTAAAGGTGGCCCTTGCTCGAAAGCCAGTCATATCTGACTCTAGGGGTCAGTGCTCATCTCTGTTTATAGCCAAAGAGCCAGTGCTGTATGCGTCTGGAGACATTTATGTGGACATGTGGCAGGGATGACAAGATACCAGGGTGCATGGAATGCTGTTACCTTTCTACCAAAGTGATACCTATTTATCTACTTGCAATGTCTTGCTTTCAAACTGCTAGGTTACAGGAGCTGGAACAGAGATGGGAGCTCACTCCATTGTGCAGCACTTGTGTCTCGAACTGCTGACCTACTTAACTTCCAGTTGTCAAGTTTCAGCATCTTTACCACTAAGGCTGAAGACTGAATTTACATCGCCCCCTCCTCTGGGCCCACAACAACGGCCTGAGGAAGAAGATGCCAAGGCCTAGCAGTGGCTGAGAACATCGCCCCCTCCTCTGGGCCCACAACAACGGCCTGACAGGAGTTAGTGTTCTGGTTTGGTTGTTTTATGTGGTTGCATTTTATAATTTTTATTGTACTGTTGTTTTGACTGTAAGCCGCCCTGAGTCGCCTCGGTGAGTGGGCGGCAATATAAATCTAAATAAATAAATAAATAAATCTACAGCTTCTCTTAGCCCAGTCATTTGTTCTGAGAGGCAGTGGTTTTTCAAGGCCCTAGACCACCATTAGTTTCCTTCCTTGCTAACTGGAAATGTTAAGAATACCACTTTGCACCTTTTACATGTAAGGCATACCAATCCTATCAAGTGGAGCCCCTCTCCAGGCTTGGAAGGGCAGGGAATTCCTCCACAGATTCCTTAGATTCCGTAATTATGTACAGGGATAGATGCTCCCCCTCCCTGCCCACAACCCCTTCAAGAATGATTGATTAAATTACTAAGTATCAGAGGATGAGGGTTTGCTTTACAAGACACAGCTGCTTCTACAGTCCTTGACCAAGGTGGTGGAACAGAAATTTCTTAAGAAGGATAAGAGAGTAAAAGAAAAATTTAACAGAAACCACACACAGAAACCAACTTATTTCTTTGCCACATACCACATGTGACACAGCTGTGTGTTATTTGGCAAATGGGCTCAGCAGCCTATGGTATCAGGAAGATTCTTCTGAAACTAAACAGAGAAGTTGACTGTGTAAAAAGGGCTGGTCTGTATATAAAGCAAAAATGGCCTTGATCCAGCCCTTGTTTGCAGTCGTAAAAGCGGATAAGAATCAATGCAAACTGGGACCAGGATGCCATAAAAGACCTGAGCACAAAGGTTTTATGATCCTCGGATACCATCGTCACACCTGTCTTCATTCTGAAAAGATCCAAGAGTAGGAACAGCTTAGACAAGGTTTAGGTACAGCCATTCTCTGACTGCCGTCTTCCAAATATGTCATACTGTGGGAGGCAAGAGAAACTGAGCCCAAGTCCACATTCATCTTGGGTTTGCTAGATGGGATGGTTGCAGCCTTACTTGTAGAGAGAACCTACCTAAAACAATGAGATACAAAGCTGGTGGCTGACATTAAGTCCAGCCAACTCTAGTAGGCATGTTTGAAATATGACAAGGTAAAGGTTACTCTAGCTCAAAAGCCAGTCATATCTGACTCTAGAGTTCAGTGCTCATCTGTTTATACCCAAAGAGCCAGCATTGTTTGTCTCTGAAGACATTTCTGTGGACATGTAGCATGCATGACTAAACACCAGAGTGCACGGAACAGTTTACCTTCCCACCAAAGTTGTACTTCTTTATCTACTTGAAATTTCTTGCTTTTGAACTGCTAGGGTGGCAGGAGCTGGGACAGATGGGAGCTCACTCCATCGTGCAGCACTTGGGTCTCGAACTGCTGACCTTCCAGTCAACAGGTTCAGTATCTTAACCACTAAGCCATCTCAGTACCTGAAATATGATAAAGACTGATCTAATTTGGGCTGTTGAGTGTCAGCACTCCTGGAATACCAGCTGAGAGGCAAAGCAGCTTCTAACTATTCCTTCCTGACCAGGGCAGAGGGAGTTGACATTTCAACAAGGCAAGATCAGTAGGTAGGCTTTTGCCCAGGTTCAACAATCCACCAACCCTTAGGCAAGTGATGGTGAACCTTGGCACTCCAGCTGTTCCTGAACTTCAATTCCCAAAAGCTCCGATCAGCAGGAGTGCTGACTTGGGCTTCTGGTAATTGAAGTCCAAAAACACCAAGATTCACCATCACAGCTGGCTCAGGCTCTCTCCCCACCATAAAAAGGATAACATACCTGAAGCTCAACTTGTCTTTAAGAAAGAAAAGTGCCACAACTATCAAAAACACAATTTATTATTGAAGTGAATTATTTTAGACAGTAGTGTAATAAGTGGGGCAAGGAAAAGCGTGAAAGGAGTTTTTCCCATTCTTTTTACAATGCACATTTCATCTCAATTTTGGTGTTACATACATAGGCAGCCGGTTTGCATTTTCTACTGCCAATAACACTTCAAAAACAGGTTTGTGAACACGAGGTGCATGCATACTCCCAAACTTTGTCTTATACAGCCCTGTGCCAAAACTAGCTGCACACTATTATTTACAACAAATATGATGTATCTGAAGATTACACTTTTTTTAAAAAAAAATAAGCTCAAAGCTTCTGTGTCTGTAAATGCTACAGAAGAAAAATGAGGTATGAGAAAGTGAATAGAAAACTATTTCTATTTTAAGTGCAAGATGCATACTTTGTCATTTTGAACAGATTAGCTTAAGAAGTGCAGCTACACATCACCCCTTCAATATGAAGGACTATAATAATCTCAGGTTTATTTTATTGTCATGAAGAGCTCATTTTAGAGGTAGGGGGAATACTACTAAACTCTGAAACAAGCAGCAGATTAAGAAGAAGATTCTGTTTCTACTTTAACAAGGCAACTTCAACAGATCAAAAAGCCAACACCTACAGATTAAGGCATTTTGCAAAAGTTTTCCCTTGAACAAAACAGCACGCTTTCAGGACACTCCCTATGAAATTTCACTTAAAGCACAACCCTTATGTACAGAGGGTGGAAACCTGTAGAGAAATATGGTTGCTCAAGTGTATATGAAAGCAGTTATCAGCCAACTGTACAGCGTGCTGGAATATGAATTCTTCAAACCAAATACACAAGGTATGAAGGGGCTTATTTATTCCCACAATTTCTCGGCCCCTCAATTATTTTCACACTTTCACACATACCCATGCCCTGGCTGGCAGGAAATTTGTGGAACTTCACAATCCCTCCAAACAATGCAGTGATGGGGGAAGTTGCATCTCCTGAAGTCCTGCCTCTTGTAAAGTTCCTAAGACACAAATATCTCCCTTGGGATACAAAAGTTGGCACCCCTAATTTGTGGGGACAATGTACTTTGTATTTTATCATGCTCTTCAGCCTCCTAAAAATCACTTTTGGCATTTTGAAGATCAAGTGCCTCCAGACCTCACGTCTCCTCATAGTACAAGCCATCATACTTTCTCTTTTCAATACTCTTTCTCTACCTCTCCACTTCATTCCTGCTGAAATGAGATTTCCACATCAGAATTCCAATCACTCAATGGTATTATGAGCAGGACTTGTTCATTCTTGGTTCAAGCATCAGGACTGGTAGTTCTATATCTCTCAGGAGCCTCCACTATACCTTACAACAGGAACAAAGGTCATATTCTTGAGAACTATCTATTCAACATACCTCACAACCCCAGCTTCCCAAAATACTCTCACCACACAGTGATCCTCCCCCCATGATGCCTTTCCCTCTTCCTTAAGACAAGTGAACAGCAGCATATGCAAAGTCACATACATTGAACATGCATGCCAATTTTGCATAAAGTGACAGTCTCACTGAATTGATATTGTGCCAAGTCTCTTAAGTTGTGGCTGGTCTGCTCTCCAACGTATGCCTCTAGTATTCTTTTCTCCCTTTGTAAGCAGTCCACAAATCCTTCCAGGTGGTTTGTTTCTACTGAACATTAAGAAGCTGAAGATGGGCCATGTTCAAGTGGCTGATAACTGGTGTCTCTATGTTTATCTCCTTCACCAATAGGGAGAAGAGTTTTCCACTCTACCCCAACTCTGCCATTCAGGGAAGATGCCACTCACTATCCGAGGGGTACCACGAAGCTGTTCACAGCAAATTCCATTTGCTTTTCTTGCAGGTTTGAGGATTGTGTTCTCTTTCTTAGGAGATGCTGGTGCTTGGACTCCATCAGATTTCCACTCTGCATGAACAATCTTGTAGTTCTGGCCATCATTATTGTCCCAGAAAATGTTGTCACCAGTTTGATAGTACACACAAAACTCAATCTTTTGTTCTGTAGGAATGGCAGCAGGCAAATCAATTGCAAAAGAGAATGTGTCGTTGTCTGAGTCGCCATACACATTGTTCATGAAGACACAATCAATGTCAGAGTAGGTTTTCCATGAATCGTAAGTGATCCGTATGCGCACCATCTTCTCAAAACTGACATTTTTCACTTTCACAGTTCCTGACACAGCCCTTTCTTGGAGGGTGCAATTTTCAAGACACACCAAGTTTTTCTGCAGGCGGTTCCGGAAATCCAAGTAGTCAGCTGAAGGTGGTGTGAAACCCAGAATTAGATTCTTTTCCTCATGTAGTTTCAGGCCAGCAGTTATGTTTTCAAGGTCCAACAAGTCAAACTGAAGATCCCATGCTGGGTTTTCTTGGAATTCAGAGAAAACATGGATTGCAGTCAGAGAAAGGCCTTTAGAGTCTGCAAAGACAACCTTCTTCTTGGCACGACTGGCAGAATGCTTCCAGTCATTGTTTGGTGACTCAGTTTCACGTTTCACATTGAGGCAGGGTCTGAGAGGCTTGAATTGGTTGACAAAGTTTCTTCTTTGGTATTCATCAAGTGGGTTGAGAAAACTCTTCAGAGGGGGTGAACGAGCCAAGCAGATTCTCACAGCCATATCCACAGGCATGATGGAACTGGGCAGAGGCCTTGGGTCTAAGACTTGTATCATTCTGCAATGTAAACACAGACAGGTTAGGTTATTTCTTTACTCTGGACAGAGACATAGTGCAGGAAAGCCTCTTCCCAAAGCTCAATGGCTGTACTCACCCTCCTTTATAATTCATGACCTGTCAGCTAAGAGTCTATAAATAATTCAGTCACAAGCAAGATTAACCAGAACTATGACCAGCAGCTAGAAGCCAAAATGAAGAAATAAGAATGCACTACTCAAAGCTCTTCACTGGTATTTTGAAACAACTCAGTTTTTATTCTGCTTTATACCTATGAAGAGAATAAGAAAGGGCTATGTCGTCTCTCATGAAACAGAAATTCAAGAGTAGGTGGTACCTTTATTAGACCTCTTCTTTAAAAAATCAAATAATCAGCAAACTTTCATGAATAAAAATCCACTTCTTCAGGCTTATGCACCAACCAATCTTAGTGCAGAAAAGGCATACATCTGCAATGAATAGCACTAGCAGTTGCACTAATATTACTAAGCATAGCGCTTAGTGCATTCTCTGGACAGTTCACAATTAGCATTTTCCGCCCCCAACATACTGGGGGCACATGGATTTTTGAGACTCTGCATTGTTTAAGGAATGCTGGTGTATAAACCTGAACCAAATCTTTATTCATGAAGCGCTGTCAATTATTTGGTCTCATAAAGGTACTGTATCACCTAATCTTACATTTATATATATATACATAAAAATGTCTTGTGCCTGTTTTACCATGAGGCCAAAAAAACACAAAATATTTAGATACAGTACTTCTGTTGACACATTCAGGAAACAATCACTGCTTCCAATGAATGTACAAACACCAAAAATCCTATACTAAAGATAAGAAGGATTTACCAATAATTATGAGGCTACTGAAGAACTTGTCTGTTTCCCATTTACAGACCATTGTTTACACAGTACAATTCTTGCGCAACATGGACACATTCTTTCTAAAATCTCTTCAGTAACTTAGATTTTAAACCCACTGTTTGGACTAACAAAAATACCCCCCAAACATTATAAGCATTTTGGTCTTTCCAGTGACTGTTACCAGGTTAGGTGGTACAAAAGTAAAAAGATGAAGGAGGGAGAAAGAAAAGCCCCAGAATGAAACCAGATGTTCATTTATTACGTATCACCTAAATGACAGAGTTCTGAAAACTCTCAAAAGCTTGCACATTTTAGTGATATTTTGTAAATCTAATAAAGGTATTTCTCAAGTTTGAATCCCCCCTCTCACAGACATACAAACCTGCCTTTGTGGTTTTCATTTGATTTTATGAGTTATTTATTTCTGCCTGGAAAATTCAAATGAATGCTATAGTTAAACTAACAGAAATTAATCTGTGATTCTTACGGTTACAGTTTCTTACAGATTTTAAAATAAGCAGATAGTTTATTAAACACTCCTAGCTTTGGGAGGAGAACATCTGAGATGATAATAATTATGATCATGATATTAATCATAACGGCATTTATTATTACAGCTCCCCACAAGTTCAAGAGACACATTTTCAGCTTTTATGGCAGGCCCACTGAGTCTGGGTATTAGACTTTCCTAGAACCAAAGGCAAAGAGTTCCGACTGTAGTCACTGAAAAGCAATATTCTGCAAGATAACCTTCTTTGGAAGTTTTCGGAAGTTACCTGGTACATTGCCAGGACATTAAAAACTCCATTTTTTAGACAGCTGCATGAAGCACAGGGAAGAAAACCTTGAGGAATAGGAAGACAGTTGGGCATGGGGCTACAGTAGCTCAGTGGTTAAGAAGCTCGCCTTGTTAGCTGGAAGGTCGGTAAGTCAGCAGTTCAAGACCCAAGTACTGTATGATGGAATGAGCGCCCATCCTCTGACCCAGCTCCTGCCAACCTAGCAGTTCAAAAGCAAAAAATTGCAAATAGATCAATAGGGACCACTTTGGTGGGGGAAAAGATCTTGGGGACATGAAAGGCGGCGTCCCCTGAGCAGAGTTCCTCCAGCAAAAATCCTTTCAACCCAGAAGCACCTTTGTGTTCCACCCCCACTCGCCACAGATTAAAGACTTCAAATTCATGGCTCTGTTCTGCATGAAACAACTTACAGTACTTGCAACATGGATTCCAAGTAGAAGTCGCTAAGAAAACTAACGTGATTGTGCTAAAGGAGTCATTAGCAGGCAGCAGATTAACGAACGGGCAAATCGCCCCCACCTTTTAAAAAGAAAGGTTCCGCTCAAAAAGCAACAGAGAATCAAGTCTCTCATCCTCTCACACACAAAGCGCTTAGTCAGAATACACTTCGCTTTGTCCTCTCCTCCCCCCTTTTTAATGTCTCGCTTCTAGTCTGCAAGGATCCGCACTGCTGCTTCAGCCCACCGTCCGCCCTAGAAGGGAGCGAGAAAATGGGCATGAGGTCCTCTTAAAGTAACCGGCCCCGATCCGGGAGTGGGGTCGCCCCCGAGCGCAGATCCTGCGCAAAGGAGACCGTGTCTGCAAAGGCGTCGAAACCCTCCCGAAAGGTTGCAACCTTACTCGTATTTGGAGAGAACCTACCCAAATCAATGAGATTCGAAGCTGGTGGCTGACATTAAGTCCATCCAACTCTAGTAGGTATGTTTGAAATAGGACAAGGTAAAGGTTGCTCTTGCTCGAAAGCTAGTCGAATCCTACTCTAGGGTTCAGTGCTCATCTCTGTTTATAGTCAAATTGCCAGCCCAGCGTTGTCTGCCTCTGCACACGTTTCCCGTGGTCATGCGGCAGGCATGACTAGACACCGGAGCGCACGGAACGCTGTTACTTTCCCCACCAAAGCGATACCTATTGATCTCCTTGCAATGTCTTGCTTTCGAACCGCTAGGTTAGCAGAAGCTGGGACAAAGAAGACGGCAGCTCCCTCCGTCATGCAGCACTCGAGTCTCGAACTGTCGACCTTCCGGTCATGGAGTCCAGCGTCTTAACCAGTAAGCCGCCGCACTCGGTTCGTAATTAAAGGTAAATGTTTCCCTTGCTCGAAAGCCAGCCTTACCCGACTCTAGGGTTCAGTGCTCATCTGTTTCAAAGCCGAAGAGCGCTGTCTGCTTCTGCAGACGTTTCTGTGGCCACCTGGCAGGCATGACTAGACACCGGAGCGCAGTCTCCCTTCCCCTATTTACCTACTTGCAATTTCTTGCTTTCGAACTGCTAGGTTGGCAAGAGCTGGGACAAAGACGGGCGCTCATTCGGTCCTGCGGTACTCGGGAATCGAACGGCTGACCTCCCGCCTTCTAAGTCAGCGTCTTAGGCGTCCCTTTCCCCCCCCACCCTTTCCAAATAGGCCTCCCTCGTTAGGCTTACCTGCTACAACTGCGTTAGACACACATTCACACATACACACCCCGCAAAACCTAGGGGAGCAGAGCCTAAAGCTGGAGAGGGAAGGTCGCGCTCGCACAAACGCACGCGCACCCCTGCTTTGCACGGCGAGGGTGTGGGTTGTGTCGGGTGCCGTGTTGGCTTTCCTGGGCTAAGTAAGAGCCTCCCTCCCTCGGTCCCTCGGCAGGGCAACTGAGCGCCCCCGCCGCCCCTGCTTATCAAATGCTGCGCGCTCCTTTTCACGTGAAAGCCCCAGGGCGGCCAATCCGGGCGCAAGCTTTGCGCCTGCCAAGCAAATCAGCGCTGGCTCCTCATGCAAAGGGGGTGGGGGGATATATGAGAGCTGGGCTGGCAGGAGGTGGGAGTGGGCCGGCGAGGCGAGGGGAGGGGGGGCTGACTCTGTTGACCCAACTGGGAAGAAGGCGACCTTCACGCGCGCGCCGTGCCCGACCCCCCACCCCGACCCCCTCTATCTACCCACCCTGCTCGGCTCAAGCTCAGCCCCTGCCGGCTGGGGACCATCCAGCTGGAAGGCGCGGGGCCGCTTTCCCCCTCGGGCCGGACGCGACCCCTTCCCGGCGCGCTCATTTATGTCGGGAGTTCAGCGCCCCATCGAGGGGGGCGCCCGGGGACGGGGGGGGGGGTTTCCTATTGTGAAGGGCCTTCGCGAAAAGAGTGCAATCCCCGGCCATCGGGTTCCAGAAAAGTCCCTCAGTCTGACACGTCGGGTTTCTATAGATTTCCCTCGCTTTCTTTTTTGGGGGAAGCCCTAGACTGTTCAGGTCCCGGAGAGGTTACGTTTCCAGTCGCGTTTCACATGTACAACTCGCGTCGGTTTCTCTCCCCTTTGCCCCCTCCCAAAAGGTTAAAAGTTTTCTGGGAGGGGCTTGGCGGCAGGCAGCAGTTCAACAGGTGAATCGGGGTACACAGAAAGAGCCACCTCGAAGGTAAAGGTGTATGTAGGGCACCATGAGGAGATGCTGGACAGGGAGTGGGGGGCGGGGCGCCTGTTTTGGAGGAGGTTTGGGGGGGGGGGGATCCCATACATTGCTATTGGCACCCCAGGGTGCCAGAGGTGGGGTAGGACAAAGCCTTATTGCCCAATGCACCTGCCTTGCTCCACAGCCAGGCGTATCCAACTCTAGGGTTCGGTGCTCATCTTTTTTTTTCTTCACAAGAATACTACACTTAATATGCATTAAATACAAAGAATAAAAAAACTATAACACATTTTTCAACTTTTATATCACCTCTCTTCAACCAATAATTCTAATACAGTAAAACCTCAGATAACACTAAAACCTGGTTCCACAAGTCTTGGTGTTATACGATTTTTAGTGTTATCTGATGCATGTTAAAATCCTATGGGATCCATAGAGATACATTGTAACCACACAGGCTTTAGCGGTTGTTATCTGAAGCATCCCATAGGATCTTAATGTTATCCGATGCAATTCTTCCCCCCAGATTCCTTAATGTTATGCAATTTTCGTGTTATTCGATACTAATGTTATATGAGGTATTACTGTACCTCTATTATCTCTACAACATACATTCTTCATTACTTAATTCACCTCTGTGCTATATACAATGTCCAGGAGGGTTATATCCATTCGGTGCTCATCTCTGTTTATAGCCAAAGAGCCAGCGCTGTTTGCATTTGCAGACATTTCTGTGGTCATGTGGCAGGCATGACTAGACACTGGAGAGCACGGAACACTGTTTACCTTCCCACCGAAGTGGTCCCTACTGATCTACTTGCAATGTCTTGCTTTCGAACTGGTAGGTTGGCAGGAGCTGGGACAGAGACGGGAGCTCACTCTGTCATGCAGTACTCAGGTATCAAACTGCTGGTCTGCCTCCTTGAAGACTGGTATTTTTGAATCACAATCGGTTTTCCCCCTAGTTACGGCAACCTTGTGTTTCCGGCTAATCTTTCTCACACAAGGACAGGTGAAAGGAACTGCAGAATGAACTCACCAAAAAGTCCCTTTGTTTTGGCAGTTTCACACCTGGGCTAGACACGGAAGAATACAAAACACCACACCAAAAAGTGTCATGTGGAGGAAGGGCAAAATGACCATCTGGCCCCCAAGCTGTCTGAGGGAGAATAACCTGGCCTCCAGCTTTAAAAGGGTGAGAACTCTTGAAATAAGACATGGTGTGTGTGTGTGTGCACAACTGTTTTGCAAGTTTGTGAATGGAGTAGGTGCAAAAATCTCATTGCTTTCCTTGGTGTTGTAACCTTCTGCAACTTCTTTTCCAGCACTTGGAGTTGTAGCCCCCAAACCCCACAACTCTGCTCGTTAATTCTGAGGAATCTCATATGTTGGCTGCAGGGTCTTTTGGGCTGCAGGCTTCGATACAGTGCAATAATTTTACCTCCATGTTCAATGGACCTTATCCATAAGCAATGGGTGCTTAGGAGCAGCAGCTAAGAACTGCCTTTGTGTAGGCCTACCTTTTTTTATACCTCCCTATTCTTCTGAGCTTCCTGTTTCAGCCAGGAAATGCCAGGAGTAGCATCCCCAGATTTCTTGTTTCTTGAAAGAAAAGGATCTTCATTGGGTGTCCTGGAGAATTAAAGCAAAAGTTTAGAAGAGTGACAGTTTTGGTCTATGACTCTCAGAATATACCAGCCTGCATTATCATGATGGTTGAGGGATTGGGGTACCGGTAATTCACAGTCCAGAAAAACTTTTCCAAACTTGCTTGTTTTACAGTTGCATATAAATGCAGCATCAGTAAAGCACTAAGAAGGTCTGCTAAAAAAAAAAAGGCAACAAACTGGCTTAGCGGTTAAAATGCTGAGCTTGACAACTGGAAGGTCAGCAGGTCAAGACCCGAGTGTTGCGTGACGGAATGAGCTCCCTGTCATCTGTCCCAGCTCCTGCCAACATAGCAGTTTGAAAGCAAGAATTTGCAAGTAGAAAATTAGGTACCACTTTGACAGGAAAGGTAACAGTGTTCCATGTGCTCCAGCATCTAGGCATGCCTGGACATAACCACAGAAATGTACGCAGACGCAGACTGCGCTGGATCTTTGACTGAAAACAGATGAGTATCACCCCCTAGCCTAGACTCGGATATGACTGAGTTTCGAGCAAGGGATATACAGTAATACCTCAGATAACAATTGCATCGGATAACACTAGAATCGAATAACGATGCAAGTTTTTTGGAAAAAACTTGCATCAGATAACGATTATTTAGCGTTATCCGAGGCAATGGTCTGAGGGGGGGGGGAGTTTGGGTAGAACTTCTACCCAAACCACCCCCACCTGCAGCAATCTCTGCAATTGCAGTAAGGTTGGGGAAAAGGCACACGCCTTTCCCCCGACCCTACTGCAGTCTCTGTGAATGAAGAAGGGGTGAGGAAATCCTCGGCGTGTGCGCTCGGGATTCCCTCACCCCTTCTTCATTCACAGCACTTGTAGCTTGGAATGCAGGAAGGGGGGGAAGAGGTGCGATCTCGCACCTCTTTCCTCCCCTTCCTGCATTCCAAGCTAGTGCTGTGCTGGGTGGGGGGGAATACCCACCCCACCCCACAAGGGCAGCTATGGATCGCTGCCCTTGCGGGGTGGGGTGGGTTCCCCCACGGCCCCACCCCACCCAGCGCTAGCTTTAAATGCACGAAGATCCACAGGTAAAGAGACGATTCACGTCAGTCCTACCAAGTCGGTCCTACCGAGTAGGGCGATACAGAAATTGAAATATAATAATAATATTAGTTTTATGTCTTCTCATTCCAAGGAACAGTTAAATGGAAAATTATAACTAAAAGGACAGCTCTGACCTGAAAGATTCCTGGGGGAAATGCCTTGTGCCTTCAGGAAATGCTTATCAAAGGACCTTTGTTTCAAACCAGCTTTTCCAGCCAGCCATCAGCCTTCCAGCCAGATGTGGAATTCAGTACCTATTGTTGTGGAAATGGAGCTGGCAGAGGGGAATTATCAGTTTGCATATCAATGTGTTTATAAGAAATCAAGAGACCAGTTTTCATTGGAGAACTGGCCCCCATCTATGATGTATCACAACTTGATTAGTCTTGGATTTTAAAAATTATAACTCTGATTTGCTCATCTTTACAATCTCTGATATACTTTGACCTTAACTGAGAAGGCTAGGATGCATAATTAAAAGACAGTGATTTGTTACTGTATTGTTTTGTACTTAAAGAAACACTTATTGTTTTGTGTTACTGATCTGCTATACTTATATTTTAATCTGTGTAATTATCTTATTTGAATAGCCATGAGCGTCCCCTTTTGTCTACCTAAACTGTAACATTTACCTGTAATAAGCTGCAATAGAATTGGCCTGGCTGAGGCTGACACATGAAACCTTATAAAAACTAAACTCTGAAGTCAGGAGCTCAGCTTATTCCTGGCTTTTCCATCTGTTTAGGGTTTGGTCAAAAACGCAGGTCCTTTGCCTTTTTGGAAATGGTACCATCTAGGGGGGCAAAAATGTCTGTACAGTAATGCCCTGGATAACGTGAGTACTGTATAGCGTGAAAACCGCATAACGTTACAAGGTTTTCGGAAAAATCTTGTATCGAATAATGCGATTTTTAACGTTATCCGATACAGTCGTTCTTAGCAGCAGGGTGGCTGGAAAGCTGAACGGGGTTGTCCGTTCAGCTTCCCAGCCACCCTGCAGCTACAGAGGCAGGGGTGGCGAGGCTGGAAAGCTGACAGGGGGCTCCCCTGTCGGCTTCCCCAGCCACTCCACAGCTGCAGAGGCAAGGCCGGGTGGGTAGGGAAGCCGACAGGGAGTCCCCGTCAGCTTCCCCAGCCACCCTGCGGCTGTAGATCGGGTCCTCTGATCTCTCTGGAGCAGGCAGGGGACACGATCCAAGCTGTTTCCGGGCTTCCCCGACGTCCTCAGCCAGTGCAGCAAGTCAGAATGTCAGAGTTTGAATCCCAACATTCTGGCTTGCTGCACTGGCTGAGGACGTCGGGGAAGCCCAGAAACAGCCTCCATCTCCCTGGAGGCTGCAGCAAGCCAAAATGTGAGGATTCAAATCCCGACGTTCTGGCTTGCTGCAGCCTCCAGGGAAACAGGGCTTTTTTTAACATTGTGTGATCAATGTATCGCACAACGTTAAAACAATTTGTCTGTGGCTCATTTTTAAACCTTGCGCCCGTGAAACGTTTCTTTAATATTTAAACAAAATAATTTCCTCACTCCTTAGCCTGGATGCTTCTGGCTCTGAGGCATGAACTCGGATATTCAGGTAACACAGATACAACTGGTTTCGAGGAAGGGTGACCTTTACCTTTAACCATGTTTCAGCACAACAAAATCTAAGGGAAGAAATAAGGAGAGGTGTGGGGAGGCAAAGGAAAAATGTGGCATCTTAAAAAACAAAGATTTGTTCATTGTGAGCTTTCACAAATATCTGTAAAATAACCCGAGTCGCCTCTGCGAGTGGGGGGCAATATAAATCTGAACAAATAAATAAATAAATCTGTCAGTCTTAAACGTACTGTACTTTTATTTTCAATTATTTGTTTTGTTAACTACAGTAAATCCTTGAATAATGCTAAAACTTGGTTCCACAAGTCTGCATGCATCGGATAACGTTAAAATCCTACGGGATGCATCGGAGAACGTTAAAACTCCATAGATACATTTTAACCGGCACAGGCTTTGGCGGACGTTATCTGATGCATCCCATAGGATTTTAACATTATGTGATGCAATCCCCCCCCCCAATTGCTTAACATTATGTGATTTTAGTGTTATCTGATGCAAATGTTATCTGAGGTATTATTGTATTGTGTTATCATAGGGTTATTACAGGGCAAATTAGATGGCTGCTTAGTATCAGAAATCACTTTTTTATAAGTTTGAATTAGAATTATAAAAAAGCTGAGTCATGCTGATGCATGAAACCTTGGAGAAAAGAGATTGTGGTCCAGGTATGTATCAGAGAACAAAAGAAAGCATTGGCCTATTCAGGCTGCCCTGCAGCTCATTCCAAATGCCAGGCATGTCTAGGGGACACTAGAGATACTGCAAAATGTAAAAGATTCCTTGCTTGTTACCTCCCTACTTGCACCTTAGACAAGACTTCTGTCCTAGAACATCTGGACTGGGCAAGTATTTGCTATGCCTAATAGTTAGAAACTGCATGTGTAAAATGCTTACACTATCAAAGACAGGGTACACAGAGCCTCCTCGAAGATTGTAGGGGTTTTGAACCACAATTCGTCATACCCCAGGCAACAGCAACCTTGTGACAACTAATCTTTCTCAACTAGGTCAGGCAAAAGGAACTTCAGAATGACTTCACCAAAAGGTGATTTCATTTTGTCATTTTCACATCTGGCCTAGACAGAAGAAGACGACGACGATGAAGGACATTCTTGTTGGGGAAAGGGGAGATGTAATACACCCATTGCATAAGAAAAGTATGTATACAAAACCATTTGTGCTCATTGTATGATGATAAAATCATATGATGCAAAACTGTGATTCTGCAACATTACAGTCCCAGTGTTTTATGGCAGGGGTGCCCAAACTTTTTGGGCCGTGGGTGGATCATGTGGTTCAGGAAGTCGGTCACTAAGGCCCGGGGGCCGGGTATAGCCCCCAATGCCAATTCATGGTCACACATGCCTTGGTCACCTCCAGACTTGATTATTGTAATGCGCTCTACATGGGGCTGCCCTTGGTGACCATTCGGAGGCTTCAGCTGGTCCAGAATGCAGCTGCACAAGTAGTTTTGGGATGCGGGCGTTATGCCCGTGCCTCACCGCTGCTGAGGGAGCTGCACTGGCTCCCAGTTTGCCTCCGGGTGCAATTCAAGGTGCTGGTTATTATCTTTAAAGCCCATTACGGTAGTGGTCCAGGTTACTTTAGAGACCGCATCGTCCCAAGGACATCCACCCGGTCCACCAGAGCAGACCGGAGAGGCTCTCTGGTTGTGCCATCAGCCAGAGAGGGACATCTCTCTGGCACTAGGAGGGCCTTCTCGGTGTCCGCTCCGGCCTTGTGGAACCTCCTCCCGACAGAGCTACGGCTGCAGACGGAGTTGCTGTCCTTCAGGAAAGGAGTGAAAACCTGGCTGGCAGGTCTGGTCTGGGGAGTGGATGGTTCAATTTCCCCAGCCAGTTGGATTGTTTGACCCCCAGTATGTCCAAGTTATAATACCTAGCTTATAATTAAGTTTTTAAGCTTTTTAAAAGTTTTTAATTTTTTAAAGTGTTTTTAAAATTGTTGGAAATTGCCCTGGGTCCCTTCGGGGAGGAGGGCGATAAATATAAATAAATAAATAAATAAATCCGGCCTGGGAAGCCCTTGTCGCTCCTGGAAGTGGAAGTAAAACAGCTTTTCAGAGCAGAAACAACTAAAAGGCCCAGAATATATTTATTTATTTATTTTGTCAAATTTATATTCCGCCCTACTCACGCAAGCGCCTCAGGGCAGAGCACAACAGACATAAAATAAACCCATAAAAACACAAAAAGAACAAATTAAAATTAAAAACCCCTTTAAAAACTTTAAAAACTTCTCATTCCCTACTACACTAACCCACCGAATATAGGAATGAGGGTAGGAATGGGGGGGGGGGATATAGGATGTTAAATAAGCCAGCGGGGTCCGTGTGTGTGTGTGTCACTAAACTCTCATTACCCCACACCATTCCTGCCAGCCAGGTTTTCAGGTTCTTTCAAAAAGCCAATAACCCTGTCTGAAGGTGCAGCTCCAGAGGCAGGTGGATGGGTGGATAGACAAAAAAAAAATGCTCTTATGAGACTCTGAATATTTGCTTTTGAATAATATCAACATATAAACAACCAATGCCTCCAATTCATTTCTTTAGTTGCAGATACGGTCTTTTTTGTCAAACTTTGTACCATATGATTGATCAGTTGTCTTGTATGAAAAATTAATAGTTCTTGGCTTTTTGAAGGGTTCCAGACAAGGGAAGCTGAGCCCATCAGCACCATCCTCCTCCGGCCAGTCTGACTGTTATGTTTGCTAGACTTTTTCTAGGCTCGAGTTTTGTGGTAGCACCTACATCTCAGATGGACACATTGCCTTTCTCCTTTCCCTTGGACAGAAGGAAGGGGAGTAGTCTGTTGGTGGCCACCAGCTTAATGGGTAGGATCCAGGGTGAGTGGGGTGGGGATGCCTTTTTGTAACTTTTTTTCTTGGTAAGATTGTGTAATGTTCCTATGGGTTTTGTAATATTTTTGTAACTTTATGACATATATTGGGGTTTTATCTTACTGTACTGTATTTTATGATATTCTATTGTTTGAATTATTGATGTATGATATTTCATCGTGTTGTGACATTTTATTGTTCTATTGAATTGTTGCATTGTGTTTGATTGAGTTGTGAGCCGCCCTGAGTCGGTTTTCGCTGAGTAGGGCGGCATATAATAATAATAATAATAATAATAATAATAATAATAATAATAATAATAATAATAATAATAATAATAAGCCTGTTCTTACACATCTTATTTGCACATCTTAGCTCCTGCTAAGATTCATAGAGCTTTTATTTTATCCATTTGGAGTTGGAAAAGGGGTTGTAACTTTAACAGTTAAAATATGATGGTGATTTTTGTTTGCTTGTTTTGCAACTTTTCTTATCTTTGTGTAAACTGCATTTGTCAAAAAAAAAGGGGGGGTAGTTCAGCAAAGGCAGGGGCATGTGGAAGTACTTCGTGCCTGGATGCCCTCTGGCAAATTTTCTAGTCATACGTTCCAGGTATGAGGCACTGAAGGTCCCATAATCCGTGATCACAGGTAGGTCATGAGATTTGTTGTCCCGTTCATATCGAGGGAACCTGTCAAGAAAATAGTCCTACAGAGAAGGAAGACCACATGGCTAAGAATCAGTTCACATATACAGTACTGGAGCAGAAAGAATGTTTGCCACTACTAATGTGCCTAGAATGGCTAGGATGGATGGCTGTCCATCAATGGTTTTGAACTACATATCTCATCAGCCCTGTGGCATAGCCCGTAGTGAGGCATTATAGAACTTACAGTACAAAAGTCAATGAAAGGCCATAGTTGCCCATCTTTGTAGTAAAGACTGATAGCTTGCTGTTCCAAACTCCTTAGTTTATTTATTTATTTATTTATTTATTTATTAGTTCAAATTTATATTGCTGCCCACTCTCCGTGGCGACTCAGGGCGACTTACAGACAATACATTACATTACAATACAATACAATATGTTGGGGTGGGCACAGGGGGAGTGGCGGCAAGGTCCTCATCCTGCCCTGGCTTCTTCCCCTGGCAGTTGGTGTAGGCACAGGGGGAGGGGCGGCAAGGAAGGTCCTCATCCTGCCCTGGCTTCTTCTTCCCCTGGCAGTTGGTGTAGATTGGTGAATTAGTTAGTCTCATTTTGTCACTAGCCTGTTTTCCTTAACCATGCTTCCTTCTCTCTGGCTTAGTGGTTAAGACGCTTGATGGCTGGAAGGTTGGCAGGTCAGCAGTTCGAGACCCGAGTGCTGCACAATGCAGTGAGCTCCTATTTCTGTCTCAGCTCTTGCCAACCTAGCAGTTTGAAAGCAAGAAATTACAAGTAGATAAATAGGGACCACTTTGGTGGGAACAGGATTCTGTGCACTCCAGTGTTTAGTCATGCCTGCCACATGTCCACAGAAATGTCTACAGACAGTGCAGTCCCTTTGGCTTTAAATAGAGATGAGCACTGAACGCTAGAGTTGGATACAACTGGCTTTCAAGCAAGAGCAACCTTTACCTTTTATTATGGCCAAGAGGCCATTAAGTGAAGAATAAGACATTTTCCCTTCCCATTCCATGTACAAAGGACTGCTGGTTGAACCTTTACCACTGAGGATCTTCTGTCATCACACCTGTAGCACACCTGTGTCCCAATTTAGGCAGTACACACATACTATGCAGTGTACAGCTATCCCCTCCAGGATATTGCTGCTGCCTTTGAGCAACTGCTACCACATCACTTTGTCTAAAGGTAGGATCAATCCAGCTTGAGTTTGTTCCTGCATTCCAGCTCATTGAATTGAAACAGATGTCTGTGTTATGAGACTTAGTCTGTATATTGCTGGAGCCGTTAAGGCTACAGTCTTAAGTACCTCTTGTCTGGCAGTCAGACCTACTGAAACCACTGGATCATATTTCTAAATAATCACAATTGTGCTCTGAGAGTAGGTGTGTCACAGGGGAGAAAATCTAGGTCAGTTGACTTTTTCCTGGAGCAAAGTGCAGGGATGTGAATTAGCCTACTAAGCAAGTTTATATTTCTTGGGTTGCTTGACACAATATAGCTAACCTAGAGGAGGAGGAGATGCAAACAGCTGGCCTTTGCCAGCTCCACTGAGTAAACAGCTGTCAAATTTCTTCATTCATTTCGCATAAATAGAAGACATAAGAGGCAGGGGTAGTGTTTGCCATTTTTAAAAGAATGTTTAATCTTTAATGGTGAGTCTGTGAATGCTATTCAGTTTGGTGGTATTGCATCAGCATAAAAGAGTGCAAAGGAACTGTTGACATTTGTCTTTCTGAAGGGTCTAACACACAGCATTCACACACCTGGTGCCTCTTAGATACTGTATGTTATATTTTTGGGGCAGGGCAAGACACCAGTTTGGGGAAGGGTAATCTAGGTAAGGAGAGGCTAATCCTTCTAAGCTGGAAGGTAAAGTGGCCTTCCAAATGTTGCTGTTCTGCAGTTCCTCCTCCTTCTGCTGTTGTATCTGAATCCAAATATTGGTTATCCTCATGGCGATCAGCCATGAAGATTGTCCTGGGAACAATATAATGCAGTGGCCTTCTGTCTGCCTTCCGCATTGCAGCGTGACACCCATACCACTGATCTAGTTCTGTGAGTCACTTTCTGGCCTTGAGCCCTTTTGGCACGCAGAGTCCTTGTCAGCCCCAGGCTGTATTTATGAAGCTGCTGCCTTCTGTCAAGATGGATTCAAGTGGGATTTAATCCATTTGGGGGCCATTACCCTTCCCTGTGGATTTCAGCACCCAAGCAGTTAGTCCTCAGGGTTTTCAGATTAGTTAACTGCTGCCTGGCACTCAGCATTGAGTTGATGGCAGGATGGTCTACTCTTATTATCATAGCAGGTTAACCTGCAATTCCCATGATCCCTCATTGTAGGAGCTGCTTACTAGGACTGATAGGAAATACAGTCTAAAAGATTGCGCTTTGCTTATCTTTTGTACACCACTTCTTCTCTTGAGGAGTCCTATACCTTGGAGGATATCAGGATAAGCAAGACGGATGGAACAGCTAACCTGCCTCTCACTTTTTACAGTATCTTCATGAATTCAGGGCTCAAACACAACCTATAGCAGCTGCTATCACTGCTTCCTTTCCAAAGGAAAGATTGTTTTGTAGGTTTCTGCAGAACAGACTGGAATTACCAATACCAGCAGGGGAGAGATGTGTTTCCGATGGATGAGTGTCTCTTAATCTCTACAGCAATAGTCTATTATGAACTTTTGTAATGCTAGAAGCAGGGATGGGTAGTACCTTTACTGGATCACTAAAATGTCATCAAAAGGCAGGCTTCCAAGTCCCCCAGATATTTCCCCCAGGCTGGGTCCTGCAGTGTGGAGGGTTTGGGGAGAAAGAACAAAGTAAAAGGATCTCTACTGAATGTTCTACCAAGAGGAATGCATTGTTGATGAATTAAGCTTTGAGGTGTGGTTATGCCATGTTTCAGCTCCAGCATTCCAGAATAAATTGTCATACTCCCCATTTACAGCCCAAGGGCTCAGTCACTCAGTGAATTCTCCAATGTGAAATCTTGTGACTCCTTCATACCAGAAAAAAAATATTAAAAAACACTCTATCACTTTAAAGACTAACTGCTGAATTTGGCATACAGTATAAAGAACATGCCTGTAAGTTTCACTTTTTGTCTGATGAAGTGGACTTGATCCATGAAAGCTAACAATAAAAATATAGCAGTTAGTCTTTAAAGTGCTACAGTGTTTTTTATTTTATTTATTTTGTTTTGTTTTTCTGATATGCTATATTTTTATTGTTAGCTTTCATGGATCATGTCTACTTCTTCAGACTAGGAGTGAAATTTACAGGCATGGTTTTTATACACCAAATTCAGGGGTCAAAGGGAGAAGGGTGTGTTCAAGCAAAATGACAGACAAGCAAGCACAACAATATAGCTTCCCACAGCCATCAGCAACAATAGATTATTCAGATTAGCTCTAAATGTCTCCCTTTCAATCTCAAAGGGTCTGAGAAAGCCCATTATGTTCTCTGATCAACCTTTGACCTGCAAACAAAAACACTGTACCTGGTTACTTCTTGTTTTGCTAAAGAGAATTGGCAGTAAGGTTGTAATAATAGTACAGTTGTACCTCACTTAAAGAGCATAATGCGATCCACAGGATTGCTCTTTAAGCGAGTTTGCTCTTTAAGCGAAACACCATTGTAAGTGACCAATTGTGGGGGGGATTGCAAACCCTGATTTATTTGTTAAGCTGTCCTTTTTGTTTGTGTCTTCTTCACACTTTTCTTGCATCAACCTCAGCCTGCAATCTAGGACAGTTGATCGTGTATAAAAAAACTTGGTTTTATTTGTTAAGCGAAGTGAACATTCAGAGAAAATTCTGCTCTTTAAGCGAGTTACTCTTTAAGCGAAACGCTCTTTATGCAAGGTTTGACTGTATATAAAATATCTAGTAGCATATAGCAATCTGTGTATCAAATTTGATAATGTCCCAGAAACCCTTTGCTATTTTTATTATTATTATTATTATTATTATTATTATTATTATTATTATTATTATTATTATTATTAATAATAATAATAATAATAATAATAATAATAATAATAATAATAATAATAATAATAATAATAATAATAATAATAATAATAATAATAATAATAATAGTTTTGTTTTGTTTTGTTTGTTTTGTTTTGTTTTCTGGTATGCCTGAACCACAGACTAACATGGCTACTATTAAAAAAAAAATTTGTTACACCTGTTACCTAGGCGTAGACACACACAGAAATAGGCAATATTTGTACTGTATCAGAAAAGCTGGAGATTAAATTCAGGCTAGAAGATCACACAGTCAGGCCAATTAACTGCAGCCACACTGGGAGCGTCACCTAGTCTCTGGAAGACAAGAAGAGTCCTCAGTGCAGTGCAGTCACCCTTGAGTGCTTTTGCTTTGTTTTATGCTAGATTAATGTTTTGTGGTACTGTGCATTTATTGAGCTAGTTAAGCAAGACTGCAGTTGTGGACACTCATCTTATGGCTGCATTTCATTTGCTGTTATCATTGAGGTGGGAATTAACAGCAATAAGAGAGATGATTGTGCAAAGATTTCCAGTTGTGTGCACTGACCAGAGAGAATGTGTGCAGGATTCGGGTTAAAATTAAGTGCAGCTTTGTATTTAAAGTAACTTGTGTGGCCATGTGAGATTGGGCATCCTGAGCTCTTGGATAGCTCAGTGGTTTAGGAATCTGGCTGCAGAGCCAGAGGTTGGGAGTTTGATTCCCCACTTTGGCCCCTTGATGGGCTGGAATCAATAGTCCAAAGGGATAAACTCTGCGGGTCTAAGATTATTATTGAATGGCTGGATAGCTCAGTGGTTGAGGTACAGTATCTGATTAAAAGTTCAGTTCCCCACTGTGACTCTTTGGCAGCGGCTGGAATCAGTGGGTCTTTGGGTCCCTCCCAGTTCTGGTCCCTCTTGTTTTTTTTTTGTTGTTGTTGTTGTTGTTTGTTTATTAGGTTGGTTTGGCCTTTTGCACAGGGACTGTGGTGGCTTAGTGGTCAAGATGCTGAACTTGATGATTGGAAGATCGGCAGTTCAGCAGTTCGAGACCCAAGTGCCGCACAATGGAGTACACAACTGGCTTTCAAGCAAGGGTGACCTTGGCCTTTTGGGAAGGAGGAATGTGGCCTATTGTCATTTGATGTCCTTAGGACATTTCCTTTGGGTCAGTCCTCCTCCTTACAGGAAATAGTTTCTTTCTTCTCTTCTGTCTGGAATTGAGGGTTCATTGATGATGCCTCCATGTTGGCCTGTATAAACATACCTGTATAAACTTCTAGGTATGCCTGTCCTCACATCTTGGTTTCATCCTATTTTATCTTTACTGGACTTCTTGGAACAATAAACATAAGTTTTTTTGTAAATATCCCAAATGCTGGTTTTTGGACTTCAATTCCCAGAAGCCTAAGTCATTTCCCCAAAGCACTGATCAGCCAATGTACTGACTGAGGCTTCTGGGAATTGAAGTCCACTAGTGGGCTGTGTACCCCTTGTTGGGAACCACTGTCCTAAGTGATTATTGCAAATTCGTAGCTACATAAGCTCATTTCCCTAGTGGGCTACTCTCAGCTAACATAATTGCCATACATTTTTCCACGTCCATCCGTCCCATCTGGGAAGTACCAGACTGGGGGAAGCCGCCCTACAAGAATAGTGTGCTCACCCAGAAAGACATCTATATATAATTATTTGATCACTAAATTAGGGTGCTCCCGTTTCAAGCCTCCTACAGGCCATAAATAAACTTCTCAGACTGTATCCCTGCTGTCCTTTTTGTTTGTGTCTTCTTCACACTTTTCTTGCATCAACCTCAGCCTGCAATCCAGGACAGTTGATCGTGTATAAAAAAAAAGTTCTGAATGCTGGCTGTCACCCACCTGTCTGGAGCAGTTTTCTGTGACTCAGTCAATAGTGGTTTTTAGCAAAGTACTCACCCACATCATTAATCTAGACAAGCAGTCAGTCAGTCCATTACTAGCACATGACTCCCAGTAGTGGATATGTCAGAATCCCAGATCACCTTCTGAGTTGATCTTGCCTTTAAGGAGACTGAGGCAGCTGCCTCAGGCAACAAATTTTGGGAGTCCAAAAGGGGCAGCAGTGTTGTGAGAGGTAGCCATGCTGGGCTGTGTCAGAAACCACAAAAACAAAACTATGTTGATAGATTTGCCATGGAGTCTGATTGATATTAGTCGATCAGCCCCTACATTAATGCCCCGGCCTAATTGTCTATGTTATGTCTTGTCTCAGTATTGGAACCATTCTGTTTCTTCTGGATTTGTCCTTTGGAGAATAGAACACTTTATAGTTGTCTGCCTGAAAATATTCCATTCCAGCCCACTTTATTCCATTGACACCATTTTTATGTTCCATTTCTTTCTTTACAGTGTCCAGTTTACAGTACTTTGATTCATACTTTTCATGTTCCAATTGCATGCGTTGTGCAATATCAGACTTTTATTTCATTTCTGTGCATATTAGCCACTCGATTCCTCTGAAGGGTGTCTCTATTTCCTATGCAGCTTTTGAAGGACACACTTCTTTAGATTCCTTTTCTATCTGCTTCCTTCCAGTTTTTGAACTTTATATTCCCCTGTAACCTGGTCTAGCCAGGTTATCCTGCTATGGTAATAAAGTAGCCCATACTGCCAATAACTCAACGCCGAGTGTCAGGCAGCAGTTAACTAACCTGACCAACCTGAGGACTAATGGCCTTGGATTCCAAACTCCACAGGGTAGGGTGATGATCCCCAAGTGGATTAAATCCCACTTGAATCCATCTTGATGGGAAGGCACCAGCGCTGAAGAAGACTTTGTGTGCCAAAAGGGCTCAGGACCAGAAAATGACTCAAAGAACTGGATCAGTAGTTTGGGGGTCATTCTGTGGTGCAGAAGGCAGATTAAAAGCCACTGCATTATTATTTCAGGACAGTCTTCATGGCTCATCACCATGATGATCATCAATGTTCGGATTCGGAATAATTCTCCCACCCCATCAATAATTTGTACAATAATTTGTAAATTCAAGGTCACTACAATTTTATATTTGAGTGTGGCATTTTCTTTTTAAATCTAATGTTTGAGGTTACCATAAGAAGTCTTTCTAGTTCAGATGATGTCTTTTCAACATCAGGATCTTACAGCAGTTATATAGCTGTGTCATGGCAACCAGGTGTATATTTTTTTCTTCAAGGAGATGCTGCTATCATAGTTATGTTTCTTCAGCATTGCATATATAGTTGACAATAGAAAGAATATTTGGACTCCCCAGTGAAGAATATGCATGGTCATTAGGAGTGCTATGTAAAATATGGTTGCAGAAGGATTATGATGGCATATTGGCTAAGGCAGATCTACATACTGTATTCCTCTGCTATTTTGTATACCCCACTCTCTTCCCAGTGTTACTCTGTCATGGTTCTCCCTTCTCCACTTTTCTTTCCTTTTTAATCATACATACATTTTTTCTCGGCTACACTGTCATTCTCCCTTTATGGGATAGATAGATTAAACGGGTCTTTCCCATTCACTCTTCAGCTTTTGGCAAGGGCAGTGAAATTTCTGCCTTTAGAGCAGGGGTCAGCAAACTTTGCTCTCCAGATGGGTTTTCGGTAATTGAAGTCCAAGAACACCTGGAGAACAAAGTTTGCTGACCCCTACATTAGAGCATTAAACAGCATACTCCCGTCTGTCCACCAAGGTCTCTCTCTGTTTCATAGTTTGTGCCCCTTTCCATGGACTGGTACTGTGTAAGATATATAAATGGATCATGGGATGGTTTTTAAAAAGTTAAAGGAGTTGTAGGCCTGGTGAGAAACCTCTGTTAGATTTCAGTAGAGTCTTTGAGCCACTAGCTAAGTCTGGAGTGAACCTTGATAAATCCACCATTCCTGTTTGGTGAAGGTGAAAGTAGGGAAATTCCCTCAATACTGGTTTCTTGAGATGGAGATCTTTGAAGCAGCAACTGAACCTGGGTCTGACATGACCCAGCTCTTGCCATTCAGATTGAGGAAGGGCAGCAATGGACACTGAAATGAAAGCTTTTTGAACACTAAGTAAAACCTAATGTAAGGCAGGCTTATGTGAATGTGCCACAATGTTGAATATGAAGTTCATCAAAAGAACAACCCTGTAGAAAGCTCAGATTCCCAGAGGTATCTGTGTAATAATTAGACCTTAGAAGGTCACTTTTTAAAAGTAATTAAATTACCACTCCAGGCCCACTGAAACTTAAGTTATTACTATTACAGCTGCGATTTTGAAAAAAAAGAACTATGGAATTTCTCATTATTCAACAGTAATTAAAATAGCTGCATTTGGTTCCTGGTTTGTTTGTTTTTTAAATCAGAATTTTATGAGCCACTGGCATGGCATTTAGTATGAAACAGAGCCCTCTCATGATGCCCCATGGTATACAAATAACTAAACAATGATAATTTCAAAAGGTGTCAAGTTGTCTCTCACAATCTTACAGTCATATTGTAACTTAGTTATCACACATGAGTAGAAAATTATTTTCTCTAAAGAACCATTTTGTCAGCCCTACTCTCATAATCTGATTGCCTTAACAAGTAAAGAACATTGATGGCCGAAATATTTTGAAGGTGGACTTGATTTTGATAGGTCACCTAAAAGTATTTATTTATCATGACCATCCTGCTCCTCCATGGATCATTTCCAAATATTCTTTATAGGTCAATGCCATCATGTTACTAGATTTATGAATATGAAGATCACTCATTCTCCGTGCTTCTAGTTTGATGCCAAGTCACAAAGTTTATGGTTTGGCATCAGCCTGGAAACAGGGTGCAAGCACATGATCTCTTTAATATTACCTGTTGACAGGTGTCTAACAAATCCGTTGGCAGACCTGTAGTGCAGGGAAAGTTGGTCCCCTACAAGAGGTTACCCATAGATGAATTAAGCTGACAAACCAACAGGGTGATACAAGGTCGCTGGTCTTTGGTGCCAGTAATGTACTTGTTCTGTTTATAAATAGAGAGTCTGTGTTCCCTTGCTTTACTGTTGGCACCTTTTGCTTTAAAGGAACACTGGGTAAATTCAAAGTAAAGACACTCGGCTGTTTACATTTCTTTAAGCTATTTAGTGAACAGGGAAAATTGAAAACTTTTATCCACATCAATTGTATTAAACAATACATTATTACAGTTTTTCTTCCAGCTGTTGGGGGTCAACTCTCACTTTAGCGGAGGCTAGTGGCCTTCAGTAACTTTCTATAAATGTTACCCTTTGCGGATTCACCTCATATTTTAATCACTATGTACGGACAATGGTACAGCACAGAAAAAACATTGTTCTGAATTGGGACTTCTTCCAGGCTAGGAATTTCTTACATTGGTTTTCTTTTGGATGAATTTCTCTGAAGATCTCTCTCTCTCTCTCTCTCTCTCTCTCTCACACACACACACACAGAGAGAGAGAGAGAGAGAGAGGCAAGCCCCCACAAGTTCTTGCAAAATCAAATGGAAGGAAACCTTTCACTAGAATTGCCCACCCAATTTGTTTATTATTGCCATGCTTCTTCTTAGAATATTTTATGTACAGTATTTGAAAAACTTACTAAGTCATTTAGTAAAGGTAAAGATTGTCCTTACTCAAAAGCCCGTCATATCCAACTCTAAGGTGTGGTGCTCATCTCTGTTTATAGCCAAAGAACCAGTGCTGGTACCTATTTATCTACTTGCAATTTCTTGCTTTTAAACTGCTAGGTTGGCAGGAGCAGGGAGAGAGACAGGAGCTCACCCTGTTGTGCAGCACTTGGGTCTTGAACTGCTGACCTGCCGACCTTCCAGTCATCAGGTTCAGTGTCTTAACCACTAAGTCACTGCCTGTGGTTTATAAAGGACATAACCCAAAAAGGGAACTAGGAGAGAAGAAGAAGAGAAGCAAACTTCACAGGTTTCATGGAGATTCTTATAATGATCATTTGATGCAGAAACATTTAAGAGAAAGAGCCCAAATACCTACTGGCCTCCCAGCTCAATTAGTGGGTCCTGTTATCCTATTTCTTCTGCATTGCATGTCCTGATGATATGAGAAAGTGCTTAGTCACCAGAAATACTCTGCATTTTAGGATGACATTTGCTCTGTTATCTGCAATGCAATGAGTCATTCATACTCTTAATTTTAGCACCAATGTGTGAAATATCCCACTGGGTCCCTCATTTTCCCCTCCTGCCACCTATCCACAGAAAGCATAATGACATGCAAATGGGAAATGTGTTTATATATATCATATACATTCCAGAACAATTTGTCAAGATCATGTCTGCGTAGTTGCTGCATTGCTGATCAAATGGGCCATGCCCTTCAAGGTTTTAATTTTAAAAAATATATATATAAATGATTCCATTCAAGATGATCTTGCAAAAGTGAAAAGCTTTATTCTTGATGACGGCATGTGGTTTCCCGGCCAATTCACCCTCAGCTTGGAGCATACAGGTCTAAATATTCAGTGAGTTTGCAAAATAGACTGCATGGCATGTAGCCACATTAGTATTGAGGTATTTTCCCCTCCACAAAGAGAAAATTTTGTTCAGACTCTACAAAGACTCATTTGACAGACTTGTAATCCCAGCCTCTTCTGTCATACACCCCTGCAACTTCCTGACTTTAAAAAAACCACGTTTTATTTTTCAAAATGGATTGAAATGTTTGTATGTTCATGTCAGCTAGCAGATGCCTGATGGTTTGTTTATTTATTCATTTCCTGCAAAAGACGCTTGCTGTGCAGGTAAAACAAAACGACCTTCAGTCTGCAAGTTGCATTCCAGGCCCATGAGTGAATTGGCACTTGGGGATCTATGACTGACCTAGGGTGCCTTCCTGTACCTCAGTTCCACTAGCTTAGAGGTCATGGGATTGGACAGAAACCCTCCTACCCTTGCAAAATTTGAGACACACCAAGAAAAGTGCCACACAGAGACTGGGCGCTAGATGTCAACAAATGCTCCAGGATGGATCTGTCACCTGTTTACTGTCATGGTCTTCTTGGCCAACGATTGTCTAGCTCTGCAATTCTCCCCTGCCCTCCCAAGCAATTCCGCCATCTTAGAAACAGCAACTCTTCCACTACCTCATGAGGTAGACAATAGGATTGTGTTGTTATTAGCTCCAAAAAGCTTGGGAACAGAAATGAAGAAAACTGAATTGAAAGATTACTCAAAGATTTCCAGCCCCTGCTTAAGCAAAGTTGCAGCAAACATTTACATAAGGTTAAAAAAAACAGTTATGTGGCTATTTTTAGAGATTAAAAAAAGATGGGTTTGCTTACTTACCATCCTCTTCTCTTTTGCAATCCATCCTCTGGTAAACATTAACAAAAGTGTATTTTGGAACATAGAGCAGATCTAGCTGTGGATGTCAGATCTCTCCTAGGTATGTTCACTCTTCTTTTGTTTTTCTTGTTTTTCTAGTAATTATGCCGTTTCCCATTACTTTGCATTTTATAGATAAATCTTACAGCCAGAGAGCTTTGGCAAGGTAAACAATGTCTTGGCTTTCAGACACAGGATACATGAAGGCCGGAACATGTATAGAAGCATGTGTTATCAGTGAGATAGAGGGCACACATAATATTGTCTGAGTCATGAGATAGGCAAGCTGAGCGTGTGATGGCTTCTGAACAGAGGTAAAAGATGAAGGCGCATGATTAAATGCTGATCAAGTGTCAGCAATACAGAGAGCATGAATGAGAATGTAATTCAGTGAACGGGGGATTTATTGATCAGTGTGCCAATCAATAACTTGCCACTGTACCATTCTAGGATCTTTTATTCTCAGTCACAAGAAGTGCTCTGGGCTACCACAAAGTCAACAAAGAGTTCACTGAGTGATTGCTATCCTTTGTCTACATCAGTGGTTCCCAGTGTGGGACCCAAACCCCCAGGGAGACTTCAATTCCCAGAAGCCTAAGCCAGTACATTGGCTGATCAGTGCTTTGAGGAATTGACTGAGGCTTCTGGAAACACTGGTCTACAGGGACGGAGAGAGAAAGGGGGAGGGAAGGAGAGAACCAATGGATTCCTAGAGATATAATAATTTAAAATACGACTACACCTTGATCTAACTTTGCGGTCACCATCTTCAAAATTTTGCCTCAGATCCTATGCTTTCAGTATCTATCAAAGATAATTTATGGATTTTAATTCACTCTCATCACTACCAATACTATCTTTGTCCAGCTTAATGAAGACTATTGAAGTATTTCAAAGCTCAAGTCTAGAAATGTGAATCACCTTTCTTTCTGGAGAGAGTTAGTCATGGGCAAGCTGCACAGCTCAAGGGCAAACCCCAGCCCAGCCCCCACCCCAAAGAAGGGAATAGTAAACCACTTCTGTATTTTCTCTTCTTCTAAAATGCTGGAATGAGTTCCCATAAGTCAGAATTGACTTGATGAAAAATAATAGTTATATTAATATTGCCAGTGAAAGATGATTAGGAATATAAGAATGTGAATGACTGTCAACAATGGCAATAAATAGCATAATGATGGAGTTTATGTACTCATATAACAAGAATACAGGTACAGTATATTGTTAACACAAAGGAAAGGCAATACTTTATTAATTAAAACTCAGCATGGTTTTAATTAATGATTTCTGGAGAAAGGGTAATATCAAGTAGTGTTCATTTCATTAACAACCAGTTTTTTCTGCATTTTTGTATATACCTTAATTGTGAAAGCTGAGTAGTCCAGAAATATGAATCACCTTTCTTTCTGAAGAAAGTCAATCATCTCTACAGATAACACAAACTCAATTTCATCTCTGCAATGAGAGAATTCCAGATAGGATTTCTACCTTCTTTATGCACTCTAGTTTTTTCATGGATACTAAATAAAAGTGGCAATGAACAATGAATATTTAGATTAATATTCTAATGCCATGCCTTAGCTTGTAGCACAGCTAAGGTTTTTGTGATATGGGCTTGGTTTTGTGTGATATGGCAACTAACACTTCTTGGTGGGTCTTTGCTGTGAAATATTAGGGGTCCATTATGTATTTTATACTTTTTCTTACACTCTTAACCAAATAGACACAGTGGGTGCCTATATTAGAGTGGTGGGCAGGAGGGTCTCTCACAAGGTCCTTCTTGTTTTGTATCTCACAGAGAAGTCTTCACTCAGATATAAGCAGAACTTGGAATTCTTTTTCCAAGTTTTTCTTGGACTTGCTACACAAGGAAGGTCCTCTGTAAAATAGTCTCAACATGAATGAAGCCTTTTTCCTCTAGTTTCACTCTGGATTCTGCCTTGTATGAGCCTTAAAATGGGGGTTTATTAGGGGGCTGATCTATTTACTCCAATTTACTTCTGTATGTTTTCTTTCTCTCCCCCGCCCCCCAACTTTCCTCATCAGTTTCTCCAGGGTTGTGGTCACTAGTACAGGATACAACTCAGCTCTGAGTTTTAATAGTAATGATTTTTATAAAAAGAGAGAAAAGAGTTAAGAATTACACTTCTCTTGAGTATGAGACTGACAAAAAGGCCATTCTTCCTTGACAAATTGACAAGGGATTGGGAATGCTGACTGGATTGCAAAGTAGCCATTGCTCAGCCTATGTTTTGCACAATATATCTACAGTACTTTGGATTTTTGGCTACATGGGGTTATAATTGCCTAAGGATGAATTTCATAATTTAAAAACCTGTGCCAAAAATCACTACTAACTGTTAAATGTTGTATTGCTTTCTGTTTTCTTTTACTCCTTAGTGGGTTTCTTATAAATAAAACCATTATTACTTGTTTTTCAATGCAATAGACTTACAGTACTGTGCAAAAATCTTAGGCCATCACCAGCTGTTTCGATGAGTGATTGGAGGACATTACTCAGCCCCTGAGCCACCTAGACACACCAAACTTGGAGAAAGTCTTCTGCTGACTCTCCTCTCAACCAGCTCCAAGTGAAGTTTGGAATTAGGATGTCAGAGTTATGGCCTATCAAATCACACATTGAATTTTCCCCAAATCAGCTGGTGATGATCTAAGACTTTTGCATTTTTTCTACTGCAAAACCCAGAATATTTGGCTAGGTTCTGTAGGGGAGGTTCTAAACTCACATCCTTCCTTCCTTTCTTGTTACTTACAATTAAGTCTGTAATCATTTCCCTACTTGTTGGCTGTACAGTCAGTGAAATCAATGAGACTTCCTTCTGAGTCTCATTGTGCTCTCAGCAGTAATGTAATCTGCATTATAGAGTGATTCAGGATATGGGGAGATCTGAACCTTTCTTAATAAATGTTCCTCACACCCTACTGAGAAATATGATTTCACTTGGAAATCACAGAGATGAGGCAACCTAAGGTTCCTAGCAGAGACCATAACTATGTCAAAGTCAGTTCATCAAAGAAAAAATAATGAGGTACTTGGTTCTCTGTCTTGATTGAAGCTGCATGATTGACTCAAGTACATATACCCCCTCCTGGTCTTTCCCCTGCCCCCACAACCTCCAGTTAGCTTCCCACCAGTCCTGCATTTTTTTCAATGTTGTGCAGAAGCTGGGCTCATACAATGTACTGAGCCTTGGCACCAGTAGGGTACTGGGTAGAGATGTGTGCTCAAGCATGGAAAGCAAACTTCTTTTCTTCCCCAGGACCATTGCTCTTGATGTTTGTCTCACTGCCAAGAGACATGGAGAAGACATGTTGGCCTAGCGGTGCGATAAACGAACCCTGAATAAGTTTTGTGTGTGTGTGTGCATGCTCTAAGTCTCTGCCCGGCAAGAAGAGGCAGCCTTCGTTTGTTTTGGCTGAAAGCCTGCGTGTGTGCGTCTGCAGCAGAAGCTGAGAAAGTGCCTCCTTGGACTGCTTGTGTTTTCCTGAGATAAGGTGCTGAAGGAAAGCAAGATTGCAGCTGTTTGCTTCTTCGATTGCTGTTTTGAGTTTTGAGTTGGATTCTCAAACTCCCAGACCGTGGGCCGTGGGCCAAGGGCCGTTTCCAATGCTGGCAAGTCCAGAGGAACTGAGACGTCTTCCATGCCTACAAAATGAAAGGTAAGCCAGTGGCTGATGAATGTACCCCCTCACCACAGTTAGCACCCCAAGACAGACTCCATTCCAGATGGGTTCTTGGAGAAGGTGCCCAGATGATGTTTAGCCAAAAGGAAGGGCCCAGGGTGGGTGAAGCTTGTCCAGATGACTTCTGAGACTTCCCCAGACGCCCAGCAAGCCCCAAGCCCTAAATAAGACTCTTTTGTGTTGAATTGGAGTCAAAACTCCACAGAGTGCCTATTTTCACCAGAAGCAGTTCCCTGAAGTTATTTTCCCCCAAAGCCAAGAAGAGGGAGTGGAACCCTTCAGATAAGATTTATTTTCCTGCATTGAAGTTCCTAGTTGCTGATTACATGTGCTGTTTGGTCTTTGAAGACCTGGAGAGTTTGCAAATTGCCTCATTGTGTTTGAGATACCAGCGTAAAGGTGGAAGAGCTCCAACGGACTCCTCCACGTGTCCAAGGAAGAAAAGTTTGCTAGAGTGTGTGGGCAAGACCTGCCACTCTGAAAAGTGTTATCTACAGGCTGTTACACTACGCTGTTTTGGTCAGCTAGTGGGAAGTGGGAAATAATTGCCGGATGCAGTGTTTCCCTGAGTTTTACTACCCTTCGAGAAAGCCAAGAGCTGAAGAGGGGGGAGTACGTAAAGATGGCTGTGGGAGAGCCCAACTAGCGGTATCAGCAATAGCAGATGCGAGGTCCAGATCCAGAATCCCGACGTACTGAGGAGAGTGAATGTAATCCTGCGCGTTCTTGAGTTGAGAAGCTAGTCAAGCCATCAATTCTGTTGCCTGTTTAGTTCCCAGACCTCACAGGGATGAGGGTGCGGGGTTGTTTGATTGATTCCTTTGGACTGTGTTCTGATAAATACCTTAAAGGTTGTTTCTTGAGTTTGTTTTACTAGGAGATGCACATGTTCCTGTCATCTGAAAGAAGAGCTGATAACGGAACTCTGAGTGGACTTTGTTCAACTGGATGTTTAACTGTTTGCAGGTGCAACAACAAAGAAGAAGAAGACGAAGAAAGGGGGGAAATGTTATTGTTTCTTGCTAATCATCTGTTTATTTTTCCAGAGGCTCGTACAAGCGGCCTCTGTGACATGTGTGGTGTTACTGACCTGTTTCCTGATTTAAAGATTGTTCTGTTTGGGCAAAATGTGTTTTGGAAAGGGGAAACCTTTGGTACCTGAAAATGCCCAAGTCTTTTGTTCCAGCTAGGTTTTATACCTGAGTTTGCTTGCAATGCAGAATGTAACTTATGTAACGTGTACCTCCAGTAACTAAAACTGGAAGAAGCTTTAATGCTTGATATCCTACATATATAAGGGATAGCTTGTTTGCTCAATTGCTTTGCTCACATTAGTAAATAATGCCTTTTGGTAAAGTCAAACCCCCGGTTTGCCTTTCCAGAAAGGAGGGCGTGTCAGGAAATGAACCTATTTCCTAAGGCTTGAAATTGCCAATTTCCAAATAGGCCTCAGAAAAATCCATTTTTCTCTCTCTGAGCCTCAAGGCTGTGTAACAGCATGTTTTTCAACCATGTTTTCAGTATTTCTTATCTTTTGTAAGCTAGCTAAGAGCCATGTTATGGCTAGCCCCAGTGCATCCTGTGTGCACGTGTATAAACAATGTACTGTTGTTTTGAGAAAGTTTTCTCTGTTGCTTGCTGATACGTGATTGGCTAAGCTGTCCCACCTGACTGCAAATTCTCCATTTTGGAGAGAAGAAAGAGTTCGTCTCTGATTCTTCATGGATTAAGACCGGTTTTTGATTAGAGAGCTTTTGTTTCTGGTTCTCTATGGGCTAGCTATCTTTAGCCTAGGAGCTATGCATTTTTGCTCCTTAAAAATGGTTACCTAGATTTGCCTGTGGACTTTATTGGACTGACCTGTGCTACTGACTTTTATGCTTTATGAACCTGATCAATAAATCTTCATCATTTTTCTGAACAACATGTCTTCATTGGACTAAAAAGGGTAAGAGCTGCCTTTCACACACACAAATCTTTGAACACGCTACCCAATTAAAACCCCTTAAGAGCTGATAAGCAGCTGAGAGTTGTCTCTCTGTTCTAATTAGCCGTCCAGCCCGCCTCGGTTGTTTTGATTTTGGTTTCCAGGGGTTTACCAGAAGTGAGGGGGCCGGCTGGATCGTGACAGGTAGGATGATGGTCCCCCTCAATGCAGAGATGTGCTGGGCACCATGGGAGGGTGCTGAAGAGGGGTGAGGGGCAGCAACCAAGGGATGGGGGAGAAGACTACCCCCAGGAACTGCTTGGTTGCCGCCCCTCACTTGCTCCGCCCAGCACGCGGCACTTTAGAATAAACCATTGTTGGGGGAGGGAGCTTGGAGCAATGGCTTAATCTAAAGTGCAGCACACCGGGTGGATAAAATAATAATAAAACTATTATTTGTGCCCCAGGGTGCCAGAGGCGAGGGGGCACCAGGATAAATCCCCCTGTCCCAGTGGCCCAGCCCATGCCTGCCTCAGTGGAGGAAATGCCACTGGAAACCATCATATTGGGCACAACAGCAAAATGAGCGGAGGAGGAACTTTGATTCCCAATGGTCATGGAGGCAGAAGAGGCCATGCCAGATGGACTGGCTGTTAAGGTGCACATTGTCAATATCCTCAAGGCTATGGCAGTCCATTGCAGTCCCGGTGTTGATTCCTGCGCATCTCATTTTGTGTGTGCCACAAGGGATGTCTCCGAGATCATAGTGTGTGGGTCACTTCATGCAAGTTGGAATCCACCGTAAATAAATTCATGCCAATGACATTTTTCCTGCTTTAGGGAAAAAATGGATTCTCAGATATGAGTTGCAGTCAATGATGATGACGACTGTCTTAAGCACATTTACTCAAGACTCCAACTGAGCTAAGTGTAATTTACTTCTTAGTAAGAGTGTGGTGCATTGTGATCTTGGACAACTAGCAGCACAAATGTAAGCACATTTATTCAGAAATAAATATTGCATTCTGTAGGATAGCATAGAAAGTATGCTTACAATTTCAACCAAAGCTTTAAAACTCCAGTAATTCATTGTGACTGGTCCAATTTAATGCTTTGTTTAGTTTGCTTGTTGGATCTATATCCCATCTTTCCCCTACAAATTCAAGCTGCTGTACAAGGTTTTATTCCTCACAACAGTTTTATTCTCACACAAAAATGCTGTAGATTTGACAGGGATAATAGCTGGCCAAAAGACACCCTTAGATCATTGAGACTTGCTGAAGATTTGATCCCAGACCTTGTACGTCCAGCTTTTTTAACCACTAAAACAGTGGAGATCCATGTGGTGAAAATTGCTTTGATGGTGTCAGTGCAATGCACTTGATTAGTCTTCATAATTAGTTGCAAACAAAAAAAGTATTGTAATATGTATTCAGTGATTTCTTACTCTAAGAATAAACCCATTTTCTTACAAATGAACTTTAGAAATCATATTATTTTAGCAGTAAATACAACAGATTCTTAGAGCTTTTGATTACAGTCATCCACCTTAAGAGTAACAAGAGGAAAAGCTGTCCTTCCTATGGTGTTCCTTGCAGACATCCATCCTTGCCTATGAATATTAATTTGTCACTCATACTCTTATGGGAGCGGGCTTTTCACCACATTTCCTAATATAGATTCCTCAGGAATTTAGGCAAAAAATATGACTTAGAGCTCACAGAAACACAGCCTTTCAATGGCACAGAGTCATTAAACTATTAGGAACACTTGCTTGGGTACTTCTTTGCATTAATTCGCTATTGGTTTCAAGCTAGCTCTTTCAACCTCTAATGTTGAACATTTGTTCTATTTTCTTGGCAAGGCACAAAGTTATCTCTGTGGGCCAAGATAGGGGTATGTGGGAATTGGCTGTAGCTTCATGGGACCAGCTGGTGCACAAATAGGCATATGGCTTCTTTTAAGAATGAAGAATGCTTATAGGTTTAAGTTGTTGGTTTGAGGACCCTTTGGGTTTGTGTTGCTACCTTCTCTTTAGATTATGCTTTGCTTTCTCCCTGATTTGTGGAAAGGAGGAATGAGCACAGATTGCATTCTGAGACATATACTTGAAAGCCAAAAAACAGGGAGAGAAGGAACAGCTTGTCATGACTTCCCAAGCCTATGTTCTTGGACTCTTAACATGATTCACCACCACCTATGGTAAATTCAGCTCAGTTCAAACCAAAGTAAAGGTTCCTATCTGAACAGGAGAAAGTGACAGTACAGAACAGTAAATCTCATATTGCTATTGAGAAAACACACAAGGTGCATTCACGTATCATAATATGCTATTGTCTGTGTGAATCATTGTTTGTTGTTTAAGCCATTAATTACACAAAACAACAAGCAGTAGTCTGTCACCCCCATTTCTGGATTGTTTCCCATCCTGTCCTGTTTATCAGCTCTACTTTCAGGGTACAGAGTTGGAGAAGCAAGCTAGGGAACAAGCTTGCAAGTATGCAAGTTCAAGAGTCATAGCAAACAATCTTTTTTTAAAAAAATAAGCAAAAGCTTGTTAGTAAACAAGAAGACATAGGTTTAGACCATGAATTGTGTCTGGTTAGCAAAACCACATCTTGTTGGCAGATGTGGGTTCACACATCATAACACGTGAGATTTTAGCAAACCACATCATTTGATATGATATGGTGTGAAAAATTCCCAGTACTGGGACTTTTAGTGGCTGCAGTCCTATATATGTGTACAGTAGAACCCCATATAACGAATGCCTTGTACAGCAATTAAATCGTACAACAAGGATTTGGAAAAAAAAACCTGTGCCCCGTATAACAACTAAAATTGTTAAAATTGTTATACAATGCAATGCATCTCTTTGGGAAAAATTGTACAACAAATTGTTGTTGTTGTATGATTTTTCCCATAGAGATAATCATTGTACGATGCATCCCATAGGGAAAATCGCTATACGATGCATGCATCGTATAGCGATTCTTTCATACAATGACGAGCCCCGTGGAACAGATTAAAATCATTGTACAAGGTACCACTGTATATGTATATGTATATGTGTCTATATGTATGTAACTAGGAGTAAACTCAATTGAAATCAGTACTGTGTGGGTAGGTATGCCTGAGATTATATTCTAAAGGTCTTTCAGGCTGAATTCTCTTAAGCATTTACCTAGGAAGTTGCTGCACTGAACACACTTCTTTGAAGAATCATTTTTTTTTAAAAAGCTTTATCCCATTTTACAAAAATAAAATATATCCTCTTGTTGGTATCGCTCCACCTAAGATAAAGAGAGGAATAGCAACAGACACTGAGAGAACTAAGCAAGAGAAGGACCCTTGACATCCTCTGAATAGATGGATGCCTCAAGTCTTCCAGCTCAGGTCCACGAAGAGTTTTATAGGACATGCATGGGCAAAATCAAATTAGAAGATGGAGGATGGAGCTCACTGAACAAAGAATAAAATTAAAGGAGGATATAGCTGAGGAACTTAACGTCCCCTACATCACTTGGAGGACCCTGAATATTCTAAGGGTTGGAGTCCATAAGTGTAAGAATAACATGTTCAAGTGGGGGCTGCTGACAGACAACAACACATGCTGTGAATGTGGTGAGATACAGAATCCAACTCATTTACTGGTTTGTCGATTACTACCAGAAACATGCACCAATGAGGACTTAAGTTTAGTCAACAACAAAGCCAAGAAGGTAGCTTCATTTTGGGAGTCCAGAGTTTAATTGGGACATGAAAGAAGAACCAAAGAGTGTCCCCAAGAAATCAGAAATAAGGCTATCCCAAGTTGAAGGCTTGCAAAAGAAAAATGGCTGGGCAGGAAGAAGGAAAAGAGCAGATTCTGCCACTAGGTTCTTAGTTACAAATTTCAGTAGGTCATGAGAGCTGGATATGGGCTCAATAGAAGTAGAGTGCTGTGGTTCCCCTTCTCTTTCATGACCTTTTGTGATGGCTGTTGGTGTTTGGAAGGCATGTGCTTCTCACTTACAGCTGGTTCCAGGAATGGTGGAGATGTGCATAGATTTACACTTGACTACAGTGCTATGCATGCTTACCCATAAACTTCACTGAATAGAGAGGGAGGGCACTTTTTGCCTTTGGTCAGGTATCTGGTTAATTTTTTGTGGGAACAAAGTACTAGTCTAAGCAGGCCTTTCCCTGGACTGATCCAGCATAGATTTCCTATGTTCTAACACGGTCCAGGCAAACCAATGGCAAGCAGGCCAGAGGTGGTATGCAGAGCCCTCTCTGTGGGCACATATGATGTCATAAGCAAGCCCTGTGCCGCGCCACCGGCACAAATGGCAGCACTGCTTCCCCATCCAGCCCTCTCCCTCCACCAATGGGGAGTCAAGAGGGGAGTCTGAAATCCTTTCCAGGAGGTAGAGGCGGGGATTAGGGGAGGCTACCAGAAACCCACACACACACACCCCTCCTAGGAGGTGGTGGAGGCAGTGCATGCACAAGGGCCACATCGGGGGGGGGGGGTTGCGTGCATGCCCACATGACATCACCAGCATGCCTAGAGTGGCCCGCATGCGCACGTACCCACATGACATCACAAGAGACGTGCCAGCAATGTCACATGGGTGCATGGGCATGAACAGTGCCTGCCCACATGCCGCCTCCTCCTCTTGGATACTATAAATGTTCAATATCACTGTTCTAATGTGAGGGGTTAATTCCAAGGAAACAGGCAGAGGCTCATGCTGTTAGGTTTGTTATCTCCTTAGTTTCTCCTCCTCCTCTGTTTCTGCCTCTTCCTTTCTCAATACAGTACTGTGGAATTCCTGCTGTTTCTACTGTCATTGTTGTAAATTACAAAATGTTAGTTTAAACTTTTTCTCCCTACCTCTGTGGCCTGCTGAACTGGTGGGATGAGAAAGAAAGAAAAAACAATAGGAATGTGACAGAGAAAGACAAGGAATGTCATAGAGAGGGAAACTGAAAGAACAGGGTAGCCTTGTCTATCCACTTGCATTCACCTCTCTCCTAGAACAAATTATTTCCAGTCCTTAGCAGAAAGAAGCACTTTCTGACTGATCTTATTCATTTCTTATCTTCTAAACTTTTCTCACTATTTTTAATGAAAAAGTAAAATGGTATTTGGATGTGTTCTGAAAACTCAGCATCAAATTTGAAAGATCTTAAGTGATAGTTTTCAATTGTGGAGCTGTGATACTTGGTTGCGGAGAAAAACAAGAGTCTCATGGCACTTGAAAAACTACCCAGTATCATTTGGTGTAAGTAAGTAGACTACAATAAGTAAGTCTGGCCAGGTTATCCTGCTATGGTAATAGTGTCTGTAGATCATACTGGCAGCAACTCAATGCCAAGTATCAGGCGCCGGTTAACTAACCTGACCACCCTGAGGACTAACGGCCTTGGATGCCGAAGTCCACAGGAAAGGGCGATGGTCCCCAAGTGGATTAAATCTCACTTGAACCCATCTTGATGAAGGGCAGCAGCTTCATCAATTAGCCTGGGGCTAATGAGGACTATGAATGCTAAAAGAGCTCAGGACCAGAAAGTGACTCATGAAAATGGATCAGTGGTACAGGGGTCATGCTGCAATGCAGAAGACAGATGGAAAACCACTGCATTATATTCTCAGGACAGTCTTCATGGCTAACTTCCATGAGGATTGGGAATGTTCAGATTCGGGTATGGCAGAAGAAGTAGACTATAACATACTTCTTCTAATACAAGATTCTTTCTCATAACATTGTTCAGTGGTTTCCTAGCTTTTGTAAGATTCCTCCATTCCAAAATTTTGAAATGCCTCTCCTGTATTGACAAACTGTTTATGCTTTCACAACATCCCTGCAAAGCCATGTATACCTATTACTTGATAATATTCCCCTGTTTTGAAGAAATGTATTTTAGTACCTATTTCTGTTTTATTCTGCCCTGAGTGTGGCCCTAAAATAAAATTATCAGATTACCGTATCAATGTTAATTCATAGATACTGTACTTTTGAAGGTTGAGGAAGGGGCCACCATGAGACCAGGTAGGCCACTTACACATCACCAGGACATTGGAAATGTATTGCCAAAGGGCAAAATATACCATTGGAATAAAATGGGCATACACTAATATATGTGTACAGCAGCAGATATGGAAATTGCCATACACCTACTCAGATGACACATATTCGAATGACACATTTTCAAAGAAAAGGCTATCCTCTGAGAAGTCCATTTTGACAAGGACACTTTAAGAAAAGTGTTATGTAATGTTTTTGCACTTCAAGACAACACTGCCTCAGCCTTTTCAGTAATGCCAGTTTAGTCACACCACAGCTACTACCAGATTCCATAGTCTCTTTTCAGTCAGTTTGCTTGGAGACCTCTGTTTAAAAAAACTTTGCTGTAACATCTGCCATCAAGTTGCTTCCAACTTACAGTGATTCTGTGAGTGAGTGACCTCTCAAATGCCCTATCACCAGCCCTGCTCAGTTCTTGCAAACTCACAAAGCACTTCCATATGTGTGCTGTGCAAACACTCATGACAGGAACTGTGCAACTGAATTGTGCGATCCAACAGCACAATGCTGGCATCATGGGTATAAACTCTGGCATACTTCCGCAGGCATGATTCTATGTTATGCCAACATGAACAGGATTTGAACCATAGTTTCTCACTATTTCTAGATGTGAAACTGACATAAAAGATATAAAACTGAACTGCTTTTAATCTATAAGTAAGCGGTACTGAATAGCAGGATGATTCTGAATGTTATAGGACTAAAAGTTATTAAGTACTGTACTGTACTTAAGTTTTCAAAAACAACCTTGCACCTTTAAAGCCAGCTATATAAAATTTTGTTTAGAATCAAAACAGAAGATTGTCATTTATAGAAGTATCCTGTGTGCCAATTGTAGGTCAGTGCTTCACAATCAACTAGTCATGCTTAGCTCTCAGCGGGAAGTGGAAGTAGGATATTTTTGTAAATGGAATTATTTAAACCACACATTCACTCACTCTGTCCCCATCGTAGCTCAGCAGCACAGGATGTATGCTGTATGTATAATCTGCACAGGGCAGGTCAAAGTTTGAAATACTGTATTGTATAAATAAAGTATTAGATTACTAAGGGGATATAAGATTTGTAGCCCTAAACATGTGAGATATGAAACTGGAAGTTTGAACAGCAACCAACACAGTTAATTCTTTATAGTTCTTTTTTAGAGCTTTATCAAATCTTTTGTTGACTCATGAATACAGAGCAGCTAATTATGCCTCAGCCAGAAGTCGCAATCTTCAATCAATTTCTCTGGCCAGACTCTCCTGCTATGGTAATAGAGTAGACTGTCAATGACTCAACGCCGACATGACAACCCTGAGGACTAACGGCCTTGGGTGTTGAAGTCAACAGGGAAGGGTGATGGTCCCCAAATGGATTAAATCCCACTTGAATCTATCTTGATGGTAGGGGGCAGCACCTTCATCAATACTGGTCTGGGGCTGATGAGGACTTTGTGTGCCAAGAGCTCATGGCCAGAAGTAGCAGAAGTAGATCAGAAGGCAAACAGAAAGTGACTGCATTATATTGTTCTCAGAACAATCTGTATAGCTGATTACCATGATAATAACCCAATATTCAGTATCAGATAAGGCACTTGAAGAAGAAGGTCACAATCTGTAATCAATTTGCAACCTTAATTGGGATCATAGTTGAGGACATCCATAGAGACCTGGACTCTCAGGGTAATGCAGTAAATCAGCAGATGGCTTGTCTGATTATGTGGGATCACCTTCAGCCTGTATCTTCATAACCTGTTGCATGGTGCCTGTGTGCTGTAGGGCAATTATTTCTCCTCTTGACCCCTAGCTATCCTGACTGGTCAAATCTGCCAGGAAGACAACTACAGAATGGGCTCTGCATATTGCGAATTCTTCTTTGTGGGGAGAGGGGCATTTGCCTTCCCACTTGAAGGAAACAATTGTGCAGTCCATTCAGAGAAAGCTAAGGTTGGCAGTCAACAACTATAGATCGGTAACCAATACATCCTTTATGGGCAAGGTAGTTGGTGAGTGATCAGATGCAGGCATTCCTGGGCAAAACACATCCCATTGATCCTTTCCGATTGAGACAGTCCTGGTTGCACTGCTAGATGACCTCATAAGAGAATCTGACTGGGATAAGGTTACTCTTTTGGTTCTCTTTGCTGCTCAGTATGCTACATAGCCGGGGGGGCGGGGGGGGGCCGCCGGCGCTAAATTGGTTCTCTTGGACATTTCAATGGGCTTCAATACTATCAACACTTGTATCCTAATAGATAGGTTATCTGGGGTTAGTATTGGTGGCCAGGCTTTGGCCTAGTTCTGTTCCTTTCTTGGCAGCTGAACCCAGAGAATACAGCTCAGGGATGTGGTGTTTGGCCCATGAGTCTTAACTGGAGGTCCCACAGAGTTCAGCCATATCCCCAATGCCTTTTAATATCTATATGAGGTCCTACACAGATTTGGGATCCATTATCATCAGTATGTTGATGATACACAGCTCTGTCTCTCAACATCTCAGCAGTGGAGGCTGTTCAGGTCCTGGAGCAATGCCTGGATGTGATGTAGATGAGGGATAATAGACTGAAACTGAATCCCAGTATGAGAGAGAGTATGTTGGTGAGGTGAATCCTGACCAGTTGGATAAAGTCATCCTTCTATTTAGGGATAAAGTTCAGAATTGAAGCATCCTTCCTAATGCAGAATTTAAGATGGAAGAACAGATCTCAGTGGTAGACAGGTGTTCTATTAACTGAAGCGGTTTGCTCAGCTCCGCCCAATCTTGACAGGAGATCCCTTACCATGTTGCTCTACCTGTGGCAATCTCCAAAATTGATTACCATAATGCTCTCCATGTGGAGCTTCCCTTGAAGTTGGAATTGAGATTCCAGTGGGTACAAAACACAGCCACCAACTTGATTATGGGAGGCTCATTTTAAAAACCACTGCTCATGAAAGCTTCCAGGAAAGAAAGCAGGTCTTTGGGAGCCAATCTTTTTCCTGTATTTGGGGATTAAAAAAGGGTTCACAGGTGGTTTTGGGAGCTCCAAAAACCCTTTATAATTCTGAGGCCTACCCATCTCTAGCATAGAGGATCTGCAGCAGACTGAAATACAGAAATCAAGAAAACCACCAATGCCCTTTGAAACATTTGATTTGGCAGGCCTTTATTTGTTTACTTGTGCCATTTCCAAGCTATGGTCTCTGTGCCTTTGGGGCTGCCTAATAAGTGAAGTGTTAAATTTAACTACTGTACATTAGATCATATTATTTTTGCTTTGGGGGCCTGCTGTTACTGATTTACTTATTACAATGGTGTTTTGTTGGGGGCTAAACTGATGACAATGATGAAAGTTAAGTCCACCCTCACCTTTTGCATCACTTTGAAATGAGCTGTTCTATGAAGAGGTTGTCTAAATTGTTGAGGAACTGCCTGTCTAAGCTTTATCCTGAACTGACACTTAGGCTTTTTATGTGTGGGCAGCTGCAGTAACATCATTCCTCAGTTGCCTTCTTGTTCTCCTTGCACGTCCTTTTCCTGATTAGAACTCTGGCAATGGAAACATCACGTATAATAAGACTAAATGCTCATATTCACACAGCATCCACTCTGTAGAAAAATGTCAGTTGGACAGAAGCTATCTGTATTTGTGGATTCTCCCCTCTCCTTAGCAGAAAATAACATCTTTATAATTTCAGATTCCGCTCATCTCCTTTTGGTGTAACCTAAATTTCTCATTCAACCCTGACAGCAAAATTGGTGGGAATTAAAATAATAATAATTTAATTATGGTAATTCGGAAGCAAATAGTGAATCTCATACAATGTATAGGCTATGTAATAGGAAAAATGCTATTCCAGGGCTAGCTGAACCAAAAAATATGGCATTCTGGGAAGGGATATCCTCTCTTCATTGGCTAGCATGAGCGTGTTGGTAGAGAAAGACCAAAGTAAGAGGAAATCTTCCACTCTAAGGCTTGAAACTGATCTCATGGGAAAGGATATAATTTACCCTATCCTATCATCACGTGTCCCAAGTCTTCAAATTGAGTAAAGGAATAAGATGTACTGAGGCCCCTGTTCTGCTCTCTTAACACCTGTTCAACAATTATATCCTCCAAGAGTTATATCTGTTATCTGAGAGCAAGACTGAGCTTTCTAACCAGTATTTTCAGATTAGGACTAGAGATCTTTTCAAAAAAATTGGGGAAATCAAGGGAACGTTTAAAGCAAAAATGACAATGATAAGGGAGAAAAATGGCAAGGAGTTAGCTGATGCAGACGAGATAAAGAAAAGATGGCAAGAGTACACAGAGAAACTCTACAAAAGGGACCTCAACACCCCTGATAATCACAATGATGAAAACATTGAACTTGAGCCAGACGTCCTAGAGAGTGGAGTCAGAAAGGCCCTAAAAAGCACTGCAAACAACAAAGCTAGTGGAGATGATGATATCCCAGCTGAATTTTATAAAGCCCTAAAAGATGATGGAATCAAATTATTGCCTTCAATATGCCAGCAGATTTGGAAAACATAACAATGGCCACAGGATTGGAAAAGATCAATATATGTTCCAATCCCAAAAAAGGGTAATGCCAAAGAATGTTCAAATTATAGAACAATTGCGCTCATCCCACATGGTAGCAAGGTGATGCTCAAGATAATACAGGATAGACTTCAGCAGCACGTGGAGAGAGAATTACCAGAAGTGCAGGCGGGTTTCAGAAGAAGCAGAGGAACTAGAGACCATATTGCCATCATACATTGGATCATGGAGAAAACAAAGGAATATCAGAAATAAGTCTTCCTCTGTTTCATTGACCAAGGTCTTTGACTGTGTGGACCACAACAAAATGTGGCAAGTAATTAAAGTAATTAATTTATTAATAAATTAATAAATAAATTAAAATAATAATTAATATAAATATAAAAATAATTAATAAATTAATTAAAATAATTAAAAGTAATAAATTAAAATTTAATTAAAGTAATTAAATACCAGAACACCTTATATGCCTCATGAGAAATCTGTACATGAGTCAAGAAGCAACAGTTAGGACAGAATTCCAGAATGACGGAGTGGTTTGGAATAGGAAAAGAAGTAAGACAAGGCTGCATTTTATCACCCTGCTTATTCAACTTATACACAGAGCACATAATTCACAGTGCAGGGTTGGACAAATCACAAGTTGGGATCAAAATTGCTGGGAGAAACATAAACAACTTGAGATAATGCAGATTATATTACTCTAATGGCAGAAAGTGAGGAAGACCTAAAGAAGCTTCTGCTTAGGTTGAAATAAGAAAGTGCAAAAGTTGGCTTGAGACTCAACATCAAGAAAACTAAGGTAATGGCAACAGGCCCTATGAGTCCCTGGAAAATAGATGAAGACTAACGGTAACAACCCATCACTGCTCTTAGCCAGAAATCCTGATAGTTGCTTGGGAGGAAAGATAAAAGGACAGAAAGCAAAGTTCCAAAAAGTTATCCAAATTTTCAAAATCCTTCAGACAGTGGCGTAGCGTGGGTTTCAGCCACCCACGGCGTAGGCCAAATTCGCCACCCTCTGGGCAGGGCCCAGGATGCCAGCGGTGGTGGAGTGTCCTAGCGCCCATCCCCACAGCGGTCTCTTCACTCCAGCCACTAGGAAGTCTGGGGGCGAAGTCCTATTTATTGTGAAATTTCACCACCCCAAAAAAGTGCCGCCGGGGGGGGGGGCATGCTATGCCACTGCCTTGAGAAAAAATACAGATCATCTTGGGCAGTTCAATAATTTAAGAGTTCTCACCAGAAAATAATAAAACTCAACTTATCTACCTGATACTCACACCTTAGCATAGTTCAGTGTTTTTCTAAGCATCAAGGAGAACAGCTAGATACAGGCTTCTCCTGAGCCTACAAAGAACTCATCCTGAAAGTGAACCTGAGCCCCTGAATAGTTTCCTCACAGAGACAGACTGTGCTTCTTCTTCTTCCATATCCGAAGCCATATATTGGTGATCCTCATGGTGATCAGCCATTAAGACTGACCTGAGAATATAATGCAGTCTAGTTAACTGCTGCCTGACACTTGCCATTGAGTTGCTGGCAGTATGGTGTACTCTTATTACCATAGCAGGATAACCTGGCCAGAACTGTGTAACTAAATTTCTAACCCTTTATTCATTAAATGATGTATTACAGACCTTTATAATTAACATCATGAATCCATTTGAGTGTTAACTAACAAAATGTTTTCCCCCAACTTCAAGGGAAACATAAGTGTTCAATTTTCAATACAGTATTCTGAAATGGCTCACTTACTAACTAAGCTGCTTTATAATGTCACCAGAAAGATCTTTTTATAACTGCAAGAGTTGACTCTGGTCTGTTCCCAGTGATTGTACATGTTAAGGACTAAACCTACCTGCCCCAGAAAAGAACTCCATGGCAGCGGCTCAAAAAGATGTGGGTAGGGGCTTCCTGTGGTGGGATTGGTTTGTTACAGTGATTATGTCATGTGGTTACTGGAAGAAAGAATATACCAACACACCCCTGCAGCACCTCAAACAGGAGGAGAAATTAAGTCTGATCCAATCCTGAGTGAGTAGGTAACAATATGACGAATGAGATGCATCGCAAGTTAAGTGTCAAGCGATCATTCACATGCTGATGAATTTTGAAATGGCAGTGACTAATCAGGGAAGAAATCTTAGAGTTGTGGTAGATGGCATATTGAAAAAGTCAACTCAGTAGGCAACTCCTATGAGAAAGACGAATTCCACACTAGGGAATGTTAAGAAAAGAACCACATATAAAAGAACCTTCATACTGTTACAATCCTCTTATTCAGATCTCTGACCCAGCCATGTTGCTAACATTGTGCACAATTCTGGCTATCCTCAAAAAGGATACTGTAGGACTGTTTGTTCTAGAAGCTGCGTGAAAATCAATTCATCATAAAAGTCCATGCGAATTGGGGGGGGGGGGAGGATAACTGTGTGTGAGAGAGATGTGTCACTTGTTCTTTGTGTTCTTCTGCCCTCTGGTGGCAAAAATGATTTTAGAGCTTTAAATCGGGGTGACCAAACCACGGCCCAGGAGTGGTGAAGGCTTTGTGGGCCAGATGAATTGGTTTTGGGGGGCGAATCTGGCCCCCAGGCCATAGTGACCAGCCCACTGAACCACGTGACCTGTCCATGGCCCAAAAAGTTTGGGCACCCCTGCATTAAATCTACGGGGTGTGGATTCATGATATTAAATCCACAAGGATAATAGGAAGTTATCAAATGTAATTGAAACATGCAACAGATGCATGATAGACATGCAGCATCTCAGATGAACACATACTGTCTTTTAATGAGCCAGGGTCTGTCAGCCTTTGCAGTTTTAGCCTAAGAAATACTCAGCTGTCACTCCTTTGTATATTTCTGTCCTTGCGGTATTGCTTCCTTTGAAACATTAGAGCCACCAGCCCCAGTCATAAGTAATATACTGTACTGTATTATGTATTTCTAAGGAACACGAAAATCTGTTTAAAGCAAAAAAGTTATGGTTCAAGCTATACCAACTGCACCTACACCAAAGTCTAGAAATCCAAGCTTACAGATAAACAAACCCCTCCTCATTCAAAGCAGAAATACAGTACAGTATTACTAAATAAATGTGATTAGGCTATAACTAGAGCTACCTATTTGAACAATGGAGCTTACAGAGGAGATAATGTTAAGCAACAGGATTTTGGTCACTTGATCGTAACTCTAATATCTCCCTTCAACTCCACCTAGACCAGGGATGGCGAACCTTTTAGAGACCCAAACAGAGGGGTGGGGTGAACTATATGCTAGGGGAAGGAGGAAGTGCTCCCATTGGGCTGCTGAGGAGGGGTGTGTGAACTCTGTGCTGGGGAGATGGCTCACATGCCCACAAGGCTGGGAGTGCCACATCTGGCAAACATGCCATAGGTCCACCACCACTGACCAAGACTGTAACTAAATGCAATTAGCCATGAAGACTGTCCTGAGAATAAAATGCAGTGGCCTTTCCTTTCCTTCCACATCTCAGCATGACCCTGTACCACTGATCCAGCTCTGCGAGTCACTTTCTGGTCCTGAGCTCTTTTGGCACGTAATGTCCTCATCAGCCCCAGGCCAATATTGATAAGGCTGCTGCCTTCCAACAAGATGGATTCAAGTGGGATTTAATCCACTTGGGGACCATCACCCTTTTCTTTGGACTTCACCACCCAAGGCCCATTAGTCCTCAGGGTTGCCAGGTTAGTTAACTGCTGCCTGACACTCTCCACTGAGTCACTGCAGCATAGTGTCCTCTATTACCATAGCTGGATAACCTGCCCAGACTTGTCTTGAGAGAATAGAGACATAAAACAAATAAATAAGCAACCTTAACTTCCAATGTTATGAAAAATCCTTTAAAAAATCAAAAACTTTATCAATATTTTATAACATATTGATTGATCCTAATCAAAGTAACCCTTTCTTTAAACAATGTAACTTCTGTATCAAAAACTCCGATCCAGGGCGGATCGGAGGGGCTCCCTTGTTGTTCCATCGGCTAGAGAGGCACACCTCTCTAGTACTAGGAGGAGGGCCTTCTCCGTGTCCGCCCCAGCCCTTTGGAACCTCTTGCCAATCAAGTTGCACCTACAGACAGAGCTCCTACCCTTCCAGAAAGGTTTAAAAACCTGGCTGGCTAAGCAAGTGTGGGGACAGAGGATCGTGGGGTCCCATATAGGGTGGCTGATCTAGTGACAGCCACCCTTCGGTTCATTTGGTGTGATTTTAATGTTTTTATGAATTTTTTAAAGTTTTTAACATCAAGTCTTAGGATGTCGATATTCAGTCTGTAAGCCGCTCAGAGTCGGGCTTGCCCGATTGGAGCGGGGTATCAAATACGAATAATAAATAAATAAAAATAAATAAATAAATATCTAAACATGAAGTGGAATTTTGAGCAATCCTGCCAGAGGGCAGACTCCTGTTCCAAGACGAGACTCTTAGCAGCGTCACACAAAGTAAAATGATCAAAACTGAAGGATCAGACCAAGATACACGCTTCCTTTTCAGGAATCATGGATCATCCGGAAGTGGAAAATGGTAGGTTGAATGGTGAGGGAGGTAGAAAATTTCTTAAAGAGCAGCTACTGTGCAGCAGTAGCTTTGGAAGATAACACTGGCAGAAGACATTTGCAATTAGCACAGTAGTTGAAATCTCGTTGCAGTTAGACAAATGGCAAAACATTTGGAAGTGAATTGCCATTAGATGTGATACAGTAAAACCTTGCATAAAGAGTGCCTCGCTTAGAGACTAACTCGCTTAAAGAGCAGAATTTTCTCTGGTCACCTCACTTAACAAATAAAACCAACCAAAAACTCGCATAACAAATAAATCAGGGTTTGCAATCCCCTGCGCCAGAAGTCACAATTGATCACTTACAACAGTGTTTCGCTTAAAGAGCAAACTTGCTTAAAGATCAATTCCATGGAACACATTATGCTCTTTAAGCGAGGTACAACTGTATCTATGTAGACTAGGAGTTCTCAACCTTTTAAAGCCAGGGGCTGGGTCACACTCCCTCAGACAGCTTGGGGGGGGGGGCAGACGGCCATTTTGCCCTTTGTCCACCACATGTCACTTCCAGGTGTGGTGGAGGCAATGGGGGCCGTATGAAATGGTGCTGTGGGCTGCATCTGGCCCACGAACTGCAGGTTGAGAATCCCTGATGTAGACGTTATCTGCTGTACACTACAAAAAAAGAGCCTCCTCAAAGATTGTGGTATTTTTGAACTACAATCAGGTGTACCCTAGTAACAGCAACCTTGTGTTGCTGGCTGATTGTTCTCACACTAGGTCAGGCGAAAGGAAATGCAGAATGAGCTCACCAAAAGATGGCTTCGTTTTGGCAGTTTCCCATCTGCCATAGGCATGGAAGAAGAAGACTTAGTCATGTGATTTTGCATGCAACAGAGAATGCCTATAGAGATTTTTTTAATTTGTAGGAATTTGTGTCTAGCAGTTTTGCTTTTTGCAACTTTTGCTTTTTGCAAGAGGAATTTAGCCAATGACAATGAATCAAGCTTACTCTTGTTAGTACTGCACAGAAAAATAGCAATTCTGAACTCATTCTAAATATTTTACAGCTCAAGAATTCTATGAAACAATTTATCTGCAAAAATTGTGGAACCAACATCAGTAACTTAAGACAAACCATTGATATCATATCACTGGCAAAAAATAGCACCTTCCTTAAATGTGTGCTGATGAAAGGCTAAAGAAAAGTGAGAAATTAAGATTAGGTGAACATAGGGTCTGAGTAATTTTATCACAGCTGATTACAGCCACCTGACAAGATTAAAAGCAGGGTGGATAAGATATCTGCAGATCCATTCCATCCAGGATATAAACTGTTTAATCCCCTTCCCTCTGGATGATTATAGGGTATTGCATACTAGAACAACTACATTTAGAGATAGTTCTTCCCCCCTCCCATGCCATCGTTCATTTAAACATTGAATTATATTATTTGATAGGATATAGTGAATATAATTCATTTTATGTATAAATTCCATTGTTGCTATGTTTTTATGTGTTGTGCCAATGAGTTTTTGATACAGAAGTTACATTGTTTATGTGTTTTGTTACACTTGGCCAATAAAGCATCTAATCTAATCAGTAGCCAAACCCTCCCCAGCTCAGGAGGAAAGGGACTTCAATTGATCTATGGGGGAAATAGCTCAAGCGGGGTGGGTGGAGGTAAAAACTACAGGCACAACACAGCCATCACAGAAACTGAGTAGACAAGTTACCAACCAGCAGTTAACAGCCAGCATAAGGGTTAGGCCAACCTAAGGGTATTAAAAGGAGGGCTGCAGTTGAATATTAAGAAAGGCAAAAATCATGACTACAGAACTGCACAACCTGAATGCTGACAATGAAGAAATAGAAATTGTGAGAGATTTTATATACCTAGGCACAATCATCAACCCAAATGGAAAGTGCAGTGAAGAAATCAGAAGGCTTAGACTCAGAAGACTAGTAATAAAGGAATTAGAAAATATCATAAAGTGATATACATATGCTGGACACCCATCTCAAAGGTTTAAATATTAGCCAAGTGTTTCTGTGACACCAAAATCTAACTGTAATTGCTATACAGTATACTGTAATTTACCCATACAGTACTGTAATTCCCCATTCCACCTTTACAGAACAAACTGCAAAAGAATGGTCAATTATTCTCATCAGTACAGTACTACCTCGGATAACGACTGTATCGTATAATGCTAAAATTGGATAGCGATGCAAAATTTCTAAAGAAATTTTGCACTGGATAACGATCTATTAGCATTATCTGATGCAGTCGTTCGTAACAGCAGGGTGGCTGGAAAGCTAAACGGGGTTCTCCGTTCGGCTTCCCCAGCCACCCCGCAGCTGTGGATCGGGTCCCCTCATGATTTTTCTTCTTCTGCGTCTAGCCTAGACAGGAAATTGCCAAAGTGAAGGCACCTTTTCATAAGTTCATTCTGCAGTTCCCTCCGCCTATGCCCAAGGTATTAGAAGTTTCTTTGCTTAATGGTCTTACTTAAACAGTTCTTGTTCTTTATCCATCAGGCTTCTACAGTCTTCTTCATCTGCCATATTCGAATTTGAATATTGGTGATCAGCCATGAAGACTGTCCTGAGAATATAATGCAGTGGCCTTTCACCTGCCTTCCGCATCGCAGCATTACACCCATACCACTGATCCAGTTCCATGAGTCACTTCTTGGCCCTGGGCCCTTTTGGAATGCAAGGTCCTCGTCAGCCCCAGGCCAGTACAGTAATAATAATAATTTCATATCAGAAATTATTCTAGGTTGAAAGGATTTTTGCTGGAGAAATTCCACTCAGGCTCCTTTCACATCCAAAAGGCTTTTCCCTATTGATCTCCCTGCAATTTCTTGCTTTCGAACTGCCAGGGTGGCAGGCGCTGGGACAGAGACGGGTGCTCAATCTGTCATGCAGTACTTGGGTCTTGAACTGCCAACTTGCCGGCCTTCCAGCTGGCAAGGCAAGCTTCTTAACCACTGAGCCATTGATGAAGCTGCTGTCCTCCATCAAGACTATAAAGGCAATCGGACTTCCTCCCAGGGAGGCGAACAGACCCCTGACTAGGTAAAGGTCACCCTTGCTCGAAAACTAGTCATATCAGACTCTAGGGTTCAGTGCTCATCTGTTTTATAGACGTCTGCAGACGTTTCCGTGGTCATGTGGGCAGGCATGCCTAACTAGACACCGAAGCGCGCGGAACGCTGAAGTGGTCCCTATTTATCTACTTGCAACTGCTAGGTTGGCAGGAGCTGGGGCAGAGACGGGCGCTCATTCCGTCATTCATGCAGTACTCGGGTCTCGAGCTCCTGACCTTCCGCTTCCCAGTCAATGTCTTAACACTTGAGCCAATGCAGTCCCTTCTAGAGCCCTGACTACTACCCACCACTATAGTCTGTGGCCCTCTGTGGGACGACGCTGGAACTCAAGCGAGCGTATAAAGACTGCGCCGCTCGTGGCACAAGGGCCGTGACGTCAAAAACCGCGACGACCGACAGAACCTCCTCATTTACAAAACACACACACAGGCAGACACTCAAACTGGGCCACTCACCCACCCGCCGCAACCCACGGCCGCGCGCTCCAGCCACTCCGCTCCCCACTGCGCATGCTCCTCGGCCAACGGACTCTCTCCCCTCCCCCTCGGTCCGTGCGCGCGCACCTGTGTGCGGCCCCGCCCCCCTCCCCACCGCCGCTGCGGCCTTCCTTGCCTGGGTTCGCCTCCCCCCCTCAGCAAAGCCAAGCCATCTCTTTTTTTCCCCTCAGGCCAACCTGGGCCGCAATGGCGGGCGTCGGGCTCTAAATGAGGGCGGGCCCGGCCCCTGGTGGAGGAGTTGGGCCGCTCCTGGCATGGCCGGGCGGAGGGGCGGCGGAGGGGCAGCGGCGGGGAGTCCCTTGGGAGAGGCGCTTCGGTCGCCGCCGACGCCGCCGCCTTGCTGCGCCGGGATGGCCGAGCCGGCCCGGGAGCTCTTCGAAGCCTGCCGCAACGGCGACGTGGAGCGGGTCAAGCGGCTGGTGAGGCCCGAGAACGTGAACGGCAGGGACACGGCCGGCAGGAAGTCCACCCCCCTCCATTTCGCCGCAGGTACGCAGCAGCAGCGCAGTGGGCTGTGGTGGCGGCTCCGTGGTTAAGACGCTGAACTTCACGACCGGAAGGCCGGCAGTTCGAGACCCGAGTGCTGTGTGACAGAGAGAGCGCCCCTCTCTGTCCCAGCTCCTAGCAGTTCGAAATCCAGAAATTGCAAGGAGATAAATAGGTACTGCTTCAGTGGGGAAGGTAACAGCGTTCTGTGCCCTCCGGTATCTAGTCATGCCTGTCACATGACTATGGAAACGTCAATAGAAACAGACAGTGCTGGCTCTTTGGCTGTAAACAGAGAAGAGCACCCTAGAGTCAGACACAACTGGCTTTTGAGCAAGAGTAACCTCTACCTCAGGGCAAGGGTGCCCAAACCTTAGCCTAGGGACTGGATCCAGCCGCTGATGCCAATTCATCTGGCCCGCAAAGCTCTCATCACTACTGGAAGCGGAAGTAAAACATGCTTGTATGGCCGTACAAGTAATACCTCGAATAACATTAGTATCGGATAACACTAAAATCGCATAACATTAAGCAATCTGGGGGGGAGAATTGCATCGGATAACATTAAGATCCTATGGGATGCATCGGATAACAACCGCTAAAGCCTGTGTGGTTACAATGTATCTCTATGGATCCCATAGGATTTTAACATGCATCGGATAACACGAAAAATCGGATAACACCAAGACTTGTGGAACCAGGTTTTAACGTTATCCGAGGTTTTACTGTATTTTACTTCCACTTCCAGGAGTGACGAGGGCTTTGCGGGCCGGTTGAAATTGGCGTCAGGAGCTGGATCTGGCCCTTGGTCCATAGTGACTGGCTCCCTGAACCACATGACTGGCCTGCAGCCCAAAAAGTTTGGGCACCCCTGCCTTAGAGAGACAGAAACCTTCAGTTGAGGAGGAGGATGAGTTGGGGGGGGGGTCTTAAGTCCTGACAGCAGTTAGCAATAGCAATTACATTTATATACCATCCTATACGGAATCTATCAATATTCTGTGAGCATTCACTTCCAGAGAAGAAAATTCAGATAAATTCAACAGTAGTATAAGGGCACTTGGTTGTGCATCTTCTGGGAGATTTCTGCAAGACTATAGGAGATAAGGCAGAATGATAATGGAGATAGGATCCCCCTGAAATGGCCACAAGTGCAAATGTTGGTGTCTGGCATGCCAGGGCATGTTCAGATTTGCCCGAGGGAAGAGTCAGAAGAGTTTGAACAGATGGGTATGGGGAAACAACATTTTCACTACTTCCTCCTGTGCAAGTTAGAACCAAGATAGTAGGTTTCTGGAAGTGACAGATTACCTGTAATAATACCTCGCCATTTAGGATCACAGCGCTTGGTTACAAAAACTTACCACTCCATTTCTTACTGGTAGGTGTATTTGAAAAACCTTGATATTTGTAGCTAAATTTCTTTTGTGTAGTTTTAGTTATCTGAATTGTATTTAAAATACTGTATTGTAATTACAAAGCTCTTCGGCTTTGAAACAGAGATGAGCACTGAACCCTAGAGTCGGATATGACTGGCTTTCGAACAATGGAAACCTTTACTTTAATTAATAAATTTAAAGAAATAGAGCAATTTGAGCACCGATAGAAAAATAAATTGCACATAGTTGTAGTTGTGGGCGGCAATAAAAATCCGAACAAATAAATAAATAAATATTTGTAAGCTTTCTGTCTAGAGCTGTGTTTCCCAACCTTTGGGTTTTTGACTTCAATTTGGACTTCAATTCCCAGAAGCCTAAGTCATTTGCCCAAAACACTGATCAGTCAATGTATTGACTTAGGCTTCTGGGAATTGAAGTCCAAAAACCAAGGCTGTGAAACACTGGTCTAAACAGTTGTATCTGGGGGAGTAATCTAGATTTAGAAATTTGTGGAAGCAGAGATGGCAACACTGACCAAGAATGCCTTTTGTCAGTTGAGGCCAGTAGCTACGGTACGTTTGCTAATACAGTATATACAGTGTTTCAATATTTATAAAGGTTGACATTTCTGTGGCACTTCTTTGGATAACCTGGTCCCAAAATGTTTAGGCCTGGGAAACCAAAGTGAACATTTTGATTTAGGTTTGTAAATGTGTAAATGATCAGTGCAGCTTATATAGAATCAGGGTAACATGTGACTTTTTAGTCCTAGTGAGCACACGAGTTGTACCCTACATTGTCTTCAAAAGCAATGTGGTACAAAAGATTTATAATAGTCTAGTCTGGATGTATTTGTTGCCTGTGTGATCAAGGTAATGCCTACTCTTTCTAACTGAGGTTGGTGTTAAAGTGTCAGGCTCAACATATAAGAAAGCTATCATTGCCACCTCTGGTTCCACAGATTCTGAGTCCAGAAGAAGAAGAAGAAACACAGGCAGCAAATTTAGTCTTTTAAGAGAAGTATAATCCTCTTCGCAACTGGTTGGCCTACTTCTGTGTTTGTCTGGATTAAGCATTAGCTTTTTCAACCTCATTTGTTCAAAAGCTGTCTTGAGACACTTGAATTTCACAGATTCCCCGAAACTTGTGTGTAGTAAACAGAGGTAGACAGTATGTTGTCATATCTGACACCAAAATCTCCAAATTACAGTACAGTGGAACCTCGGTTAATGTAATTAATGTGTTCTCCAGAACATTTTTTACAGCAAAAATTACTTTAATCAAATTTCCCATAGGAATGCATTGAAAGCAAATTTCCCATAGGAATGCATTGAAAACCAAAATGCATTAACTGAAATGCGGTTTCCCATAGGAATGCATTGAAAACCAATTAATCCATTCTGAAAAAAAATTCTGTAAACCAAGCCACTATTTTCTATGGATTTCTTTTTGTTATGTGATTTTTATGTTAACTGAGCCGTTTGTTAACTAAGGCTCCACTGTAGTTCTATATCATAATGGGAGGTTGAATCCTATGGGCTCCCTGTTTACTAGAAATGGTAAAATCCCCAGCACCTTAATCTGATTTTGCCTTAAGAAAGGCACAATGATAATACAGTCAAACCTCGCATAAAGAGTGCCTCGCTTAAAGAGTAACTTGCTTAAAGAGCAGAATTTTCTCTGAATGTTCACTTTGCTTAACAAATAAAGCCAACCAAAAACTCGCTTAACAAATAAATCCCCCCCCCCCCAGAAGTCACAATTGGTTACTTACTATGGTGTTTTGCTTAAAGAGCAAACTCACTTAAAAAGCAATCCTGTGGAACGCATTATGCTCTTTAAGTGAAGTACCACTGTATTGTTTCTTCCAAGTCCAAGCTAGACATGCTTCTGACAAAGACAACCTTTAGTTAGACACTAGAGAGACACAAAGGAGAATTGTTAATCTTAATGCTGCTTGTCTTCCCCCAAGTTAGGGAATCTGCAGGCATCCCCAAATAATGACTTGAACTAGGAGAAAGTAATTATTTATGTTAGCTTCTTCCAAAACAGTCTGGATGTGCCATGCCATGATCATGCTTGAAAATGGAAGGCTGGTATTGAGACAGTTTTTTTCAAGAGAGGTCTTATTAGCATTTCTTAAGAATCCTATTAGTTACAATTCTTGTTTATTCCTACTAGTGCAACTCAGCATAAGTCTCAGTGGCAAATTGTAGCAATGCAAGTCATCAGAGTGGGTCTTTACTGTCATACATCAAGTTTTCCTACTAGGTTTGCAACAGCAAATGCCTATGCTTCTTCACTTGCAGCAATTTCCCAGTGCTGTCAAACCTGTGGTACGTGTGCCAGAGGTGGCATGCAAGCCCTCTCTGTGGGCCCGTGGGCTGTCATCCATAGCAAGGTGAGGTGACCAGATACCCCACACACCCCTCCTATACTTACAATTGTGTGTTTGAGAGCCCAAGCAGGCGTGGGTGGGGCGTGGGCAGCCATCACCAGAGCACCACCTCCTTGGGTACTCAGTCTCTAAAAGGTTTGCCATCACTGCTATAGACCTTTAGCAGTATAGATGCATAATAGGTAGGATGCATTATTTCAATTTCTATTCTAAATTATATTTATTCACTAGGTGCAGTAGTACAGTAGTTTTTGCCCATGGTTTCAAAATCTGGAAATTTTCAGCAAGAAAATTCTCACTGAAAGTTAGTTGTTTTTTGAACCAGTAACAGATCGAAAAAATTTAGTTGCAGCAGTCTTAGGAGTATCAGGAGTTGATGAATTTGGATGTTGATTTCTTTAAATTTAATTTCTTATATTTATGTACCACACATCTGATAAATATACCAATCAAGGTGGTTTATAACAAAAAAATTCATAAATAGTTTTTGTAGCATCTTTTATTAGTCATTATATTGAGCTACTTGTTTGTTTCAGGTTTTGGTCGGAAGGATGTAGTGGAATATTTGCTTCAGAGTGGGGCTAATGTTCATGCACGTGATGATGGAGGCCTCATCCCACTTCATAATGCCTGCTCCTTCGGTCATGCTGAAGTAGTGAATCTTCTCCTGCGTCATGGTGCAGACCCTAATGCACGGGACAATTGGAGTTATACACCTCTTCATGAAGCTGCCATTAAGGGAAAAATTGATGTCTGCATAGGTAACTATTGAAAATCTTTTTTCCAGAATGTATTTTATAAGGTAACCAACAAATCTGTCTTTAAAAGCCTAACATTCCCCTACCGGGAAAAGTATGAGATAAGGGTTGGCTAATTCACATTTTTTTGCTTCTGCTGTTGACTATATGATGCAAAGACAAATGCAAATCAGCCAGGAGTTCATTTGCCCCTAATCTGAAGCTTTTCATATCTTCCAAGATGAGAGAATGTTGGCCTTGTCTCTGTTTACTTGAGGAAAGAATACCAGGCACCTTTTTTGAGTTTTTTCCTATTCCAGCTTACTCTTTGATTCCCCCCCCCCCCCATTTCTCTCTCTTCTTAAAAAACAAGACGAAGCTTCTTGGGGTTTTTTACCCGCACAGTTCATGGAAAGCTAATTACAATAATACCTCGGATAACGTTTACCTCGGATAACGCTAAAATCGTTAAGGTCCTATGGGATGGATCAGATAACAACCACTAAAGCCTGTGCGGTTACAATGTATCTCTATGGAGCTTTAACGTTATCCGATCCATCCCATAGGATTTTAACATGCATCGGATAACACTAAAAATTGGATAACACCAAGACTTGTGGAACCAAGTCTTAGTGTTATCTGAGGTATTACTGTATATATGAGTTTTGTCATCTTGTAGGCCAGGGGTGCCCAAAGTATAACAGGCCCTGACGCCAATTCATCCGGCCCCCGATGCTTCCAGAAGTGGATGGGGGAGTGCCTGGCAATGCACATGTGCATCCTGAACCACTTCTGGGAATTGCGGGGGCACATTTGCACGTGTGCAAAGATGTCCAGAATAACTTCTGGGAGTAGCGGGGACACACTTGTGCATGTGCAGAGACACCCAGAACAACTTTCAGAAGTGGTGGCAATGCATTTGTGTATGCGCAGAGACGCCCAGAACCCCTTCCAGGAGTGGTTCCTGATGTGCATTTGCAAATGTGCCCACTTCCGGGGGCGTTCGGCTTTTCTGGGGGCATGGTCAGGCCCCCGGCGCAAAACATTTGGGCACTCCTGTTGTAGGCAGATCCCTTTTAACTTTGCCATTTTCTGCCCTATTAAGATTAGCCAGTTAAGGCAAAGAGACTTAGGGAAACCCATGTGACTCCACAGCAAATGAATATTAGTGAAATCACTTTTCTGTCACTGTATAGTTGTAGCCTTAATTATAGATCATCCAAGGCGTTATTGAAAACACAAGAAGTTTGTATTGACATGATTAGAATATTTTAAATTATAGTCAAGAATTGCTAAAAGACTTCAGTTGGTCAAATTGTTCCTTGACATAAAAAACTGCAAATTAATTCTGTTCTTTGGTTCCCATTCATTGGAAGTTGGCAAGGCAGTTACAAATATGATTAGTATCCAGATTTTCTTATGACACAATCCATTGTGTGTGCATGGAATATCTGTTGTAAAGGTCAAAAGTACCTGCCTTGATTCACAAGCATATATGTGCACTGCTGCAAACATACATTAGCTAAATTCTTGTCACATCCTAGTAAGCTGCAATGAGAGGAGGACCAATGACTCAGTGGAATTTATGGAGAAGTTCACTCACCAAATTCCCAATGATTCAATAGGGCTACTCTCGTTGCAATATAATACTGTAGTATTGGTAATCACAGGGTTTCGCCATTATTTAGAATAAGCTTCCAATTCTACCTTTACTTTTCCGTCCTAAGCTTCAAGGCTCCAGACACTGAAAGCTCCCAAAAATTTCTTGCCACAGCCTTGATTCAGAGAAAAAACTGAGAAAAAGAGAGGAGATGTAAATTTTTGTCTTTCATTTTCTTCTGTTGTATTCTATTATATGTACTGTATCAAGGAAGTTTTGGAAAACAAAACAATGGCCACAGGATTGGAAAAGATCTGTATACGTTCCACTCCCCAAAAAGGGTAATGCCAAAGAATGTTCAAATTATCGAACAATTGCGCTCATCCCTCACGCTAGCAAGGTGATGCTCAAGATAATACAGGATAGACTGCAACAGTACGTGGAGAGAGAATTACCAGAAGTGCAGGCGGGTTTCAGAAGAGGCAGGGGGACTAGAGATCACATCGCCAGCATAAGATGGATCATGGAAAAAACAAAGGAATATCAGAAACAAGTCTACTTCTGTTTCATTGATTACACGAAGGCTTTTGATTGTGTCGACCACAACAAAATGTGGCAAATAATTAAGGAGATGGGAATACCAGAACACCTTATATGCCTCATGAGAAATCTGTACATGAATCAAGAAGCAACAGTTAGGACAGAAAATGGAATGACGGAGTGGTTTGGAATAGGAAAAGGAGTAAGACAAGGCTGCATTTTGTCACCATGCTTATTCAATTTATACACAGAGCACATAATGCGCAATGCAGGAATGGAGGAATCACAATTTGGGATCAAAATTGCTGGAAGAAACATCAACAATTTGAGATATGCAGATGATACCACCCTCATGGCAGAAAGTGAGGAGGACCTAAAGAAGCTCCTAATTAGGTTGAAAGAAGAAAGTGAAAAAGCTGGCTTGAGACTCAATATCAAGAAAACCAAGATAATGGCAACAGGCCCTATCAGTCCCTGGAAAATAGATGGGGAAGAAGTAGAAGCAGTGACAGATTTTACTTTCTTAGGATCTAAGCTCACTGCAGATGGTGATTGCAGCCATGAAATAAAAAGGCGACTGATTCTTGGGAGGCAAGCGATGAGAAACCTGGGGAGCATAGTGAAAAGTAGAGACATCACATTGAAAACAAAAATTCGCATAGTCAAGGCAATGGTATTCCCTGTTGCAATGTATGGTTGCGAGAGTTGGACCATTAGGAAAGCTGAACGGAGAAGAATAGACGCCTTTGAGATGTGGTGTTGGAGGAGAGTTTTGAGAGTCCCATGGACAGCGAGGAGAACAAATAGGTCAATCTTAGAAGAAATCATCCCTGACTGTTCCTTAGAAGGTCAAATAATAAAGATGAGGCTAAAGTACTTTGGACATCAAATGAGAAGAGAGGATTCGCTTGAGAAAGCTTTGATGCTTGGAAGGGTCGAGGGCAAAAGAAGAAGGGGACGGCCCAAGATGAGATGGCTAGATGGTATCATGGAGACAATGGGCACAGAGCTGAGTGAGTTGAGGGGGATGGTGGAGGACAGGAGTGCCTGGCGGTCAGTGGTCCATGGGGTCGCAGAGGGTCGGAATCGACTGTGTGACTGAACAACAAAATCAAGGAAGTGGAAGAGAAATAGTGCACATAGGGATGTTGAGTGCACCGGCCTTCAAAAAATAGCTTGAAAAATGTGATAAGATGTGCATTTCTTTCTCTCTTTTGTTCCAACCGTCAGTGCTACAATTATAGTCACTTCTAGTTCTTTTCCAATCCTATTCTGCGTAAAGCTGTTTTACATAACATGTGCCTGTTTCTCAAATGACATCTTATGTTGTGCACTGAATACTTAGAATTGATTAAAGTTCACATCATGCTCAATTGTTATAGTGTCTGATTGGTCTGAGGAAGCATCCAGATAAATGAGAAATTTTACCATGCACTACTGAACTACTTTTCTGAGTATTAGAGAAGTATTGCATGCCTTCTAAAAGCAGAAATGTGTTACAGAATTTTAAGTACAATACTGTATCATTGTTCTTTCTCATTGCAGTACTGTTACAGCATGGTGCTGAGCCGACTATTCGCAATACTGATGGAAGAACAGCATTGGACTTAGCAGATCCTTCTGCCAAGGCAGTACTTACAGGTAGTTGGATTCTGCTATAATTCATAAGATTTCAGTTTGCTCTGGCTAACAAATGCTGCTACTGCTTTGTTCAGGTTAAAATAGCAAACTTGCTGTATAAGTATGGAAAGCTGCAAACTCTCTGACTACTTATTGACACTCAAGGTGATCAAAAACCATGAGTATCATTCTTATCAATTTTACTTTCATTTTGATAGGAAAAGTGAAATTCTCAATGTCCTATTTATACCTGGATTACACCTTACCTTCTATTTGTCACTGTAACTGTTCTTGAGCTTTTGCGATATATTGGCAGAACATTGTCAATCTATCTTTGTGTGGCATAACCCAGATCAGGCATCTGAATAATTTCACTTAAAGTACCTAAAAGCTTCTTATTTCACTCCTTTCAGATTCTAAGCTACCTGTAGTTCCCCTTTGCCTTGGCATGGAGGAGAACTTTTAATAGTAAAATAATTGCTGCTGAATCCCTAATAGCAGTCCCAATCCTGCTAGCAGCAAATTGGCAATGATCTTTTTTACAATTAAAAATAAAGGGCACCCTTGCTTAAAAGCTAGTCACTTCCGAATCTAGAGTGTGGTGCTCAACTCTGTTTACAGCCAAAGAACCGATGCTGTCTGCATCTCCAGATGCTTCCGTGGTCATGTGGCAGGCAAGAATAGATGCTGGAGCACACATATCGTTGTTAATTTCCCACCAAAGTGGTACCTTGTCTACTTAAATTCTTTCTTAGAACTGCTAGGTTGGTAGCAGCAGGGACAGAGATGGGAACTCACTCCATCATGTGGCACTCGAGTCTCAAACTGCTGACCTGCCGACCTTCCAGTCATCAAGTTCAGCATCTTAACCACTAAACCACCACATTCCCTTTACTATTAAATGTTCCCACCAAAACTCAAAGGCAAAAGGGAATCCTAAGGAGCTTTGAACCTAAAAGGAAAGTGTTAGGAAACTTAATTATTCTGACTTAAATGTTTCCAGTGCCAAATCAGAGTTAATCTGGCACAAAGTTTAGCAATAGGATTTTGCCCACTGTATAATAATAATCAGGTGGATTCCATCTTATAGTCTTCCCTGAATGTTTAGCAGCTTCTGACATCATGAAACATAATTTATGTATGATCGTTTTCTGATTAAATACTTTGTAGATATAAGGATTACAAAAAGAATTTTGTATCTTGGTTTATATTGAAGTTTGTGAAAGCATAATCTTTTGTTTATTAATTTTCAGGTGAATATAAGAAAGATGAACTCTTAGAAAGTGCCAGGTAAGGAAGAGTATGGCTATGTTTGTCTTTCAGAACTTTCATGCCTGGGGGAGAGGGGGAGGAAAAATAAATTGCATTTTCTTGAGAGGTCGTAAGAGACATTATTTTGGCAAATGAAGTGAAGGGCTAGAGAGCTGTTCTCATGGTCCTAATGTCAGACCTGTATGGTAAATTTTGTATACAACAGCAGTAATCAGATACCATGAGATTTATGAATTGTTCTTATACCTAGGAGGTAACATTTATATTGGTGTTCTGATTAAGTGTACAATGAAACATGTTGAGGACATTGAGCCCTGGACTCCGTCGAGGACGTTGAGCCCTGGGTTTCATTGAAGATGTTGAGCCCTGGACTCCAACCCTTGGCCCTCACTGATGTCCAGCTGTGATGCCGACAGAGAACAATGTGTTTTATTGTTTGTATTTATATTTTGTGACATTTTGCTATACTTTGTCAGCTGCCCTGAGTCGCTCCGCAAGTAGGGCGGCATACAAGTGGGAACAAATAAATAAATAAATGTTCAGGTGTTCTTGTGGGAAGGTGGCAGCAGGGAGATCATGTTGCTGGCATCCACAATTTTTCAGTCCATGGATACCTAGTGACTAAATAGGACCATTGTTCACCTTACCAAAATTTTAGTGTTTATAAAGCTATTACCAACCTTGTCTTTGAGTTGTCTACAAGGACTGTGTGTCTTTTTTCTCTTTTTTTGGTCAAATGTTTACTAAAAGTGATTTTGTTCCTGATTTACACTGCAGTCACATACATGTCTATTTAGAAGCAGGCCTGGCTGAGAAGCTGAATTTACTCCCAAGTAATTATAAATAGAATTGCAACTTAATTTTATTATTAAAAAATATTACTATGTCTGTTGTTGGCAGTTGATAATTAATCATGAAAGCCCTATTAAAATATACTATGAAGTTCTTTGTTTAATAATAGCTTTCATCATCATTGTTGACTGCAAATCGTATCCGAGAATGCATTTTTTTCCTGAAGCAGGAAAAATGTCATGGCGTGAATTTGTTTAAGGTGCATCCCAGGTTGCCATGCTTTCATATAGCAGACTAATAGCTTTGTGATACAGTGGAACCTCGGCATATGAATGGTTCTACAGTACTTATGAAAAACTCGTGATATGAATGGAAATCTTGGGAAAAATCAGGTTCAAGATAGGAATTTTAATGTAATTTGTTCGAGATATGGAAAAAAAATTGAGTCTTCGACGCTTCTGATGTCGGAAGACCTCGCCAAAAGCTCTCTCTGCAACCAGGTAGCATCAGAAATTCCCTGTCCCCTCATCAGCTGAATACTGGAGACTAGTCCTGCAATTATCACAGCTGGCCACTAGAGGAAGATGTCGGAAATGTGCTGAATATGCATTAAAAACCAGGAAAAGTTAAAAAGACTATAAAATGCACTTTAAAGGCATAGATAATGCATGGTTCAGGATCTTTGCCTTTAAAGTGTACTTTATGAAGACCCTTGAATAGAAACAAGACTTTTTAAAAACATTTTTGAACCTTCAGAACCAATTAATTGATTTTCAATGCATTCCTGTGGGAAACCGCACTTCGAGATACACATTTTTCAAGATACGAATAACCTCATGGAACAAATTAATTTTATATCGCGAGGTTTTACTGTATTACAAAACCAGTTTTAAAATGTGTTCACATGATGTTCATTAATGTTAATTGCTTTTCAGGATTGGAAATGATGAAAAATTAAAGGCTCTTCTCACACCATTAAATGTCAATTGTCATGCAAGTGATGGCAGAAAGGTATTTTGATTTAAACACACATTTTAAACGGTTCGGATGAAAAGCTATACATTTTAAAACATGTGAAAGGCATTACATTAACATATTTTGTGATAGATCTCAGGTGATTTAAAGTTGCTTGTTATATTTGTACTCAGAAATATTCACAAGACACAAATCTAATTTTATGTGGAATATTAACAAGCATGAATAAAGAAATATAAAAATCAATATAGGTAATTGTTGTGTCAGTTGTAAACTTTCTGAGAGAACTTGTAGTCTGATATCTTTGCCTCAAATAACAGTTCTCTTCATTTATTTCTAGTCAACTCCTCTACACTTAGCTGCTGGTTATAACCGTGTTAAGATTGTGCAGCTTCTATTGCAGCATGGAGCAGATGTACATGCAAAGGATAAGGGGTGAGTATTAGTTAGATAGTAGTATAATCTAGAGAGTTAAGCAAAATTCACTCTGTGTTTTAATATCAGAAATGCCATGTCAGAAATGTTTCAATTTGTAGTACTGTACTTCATTTCAAGAACAGGCCACTTTAATTGTAACTTTCATAACTAAATTCATTTGGGTGACTAAATGAAGCTTTTAAGGCAGGTTATAACATTAACTTGCACTAGTGTCCTATGGGTTCTTTCCTCTAAAACAGTGTTCACAACCTTTTTAAACCGGGGGGCGAGTCACGCTCCCTCAGACAACATCTGGGGCCGGATGGCCATTTTACCCTTCCACCACCACATGTGTGGTGGTGAGGGTAGATGAAATGGTGCAATGGTCCGCATCTGGCCCACAGGCCTCAGGTTGAGAATCCCTGCTCTAACACATTGTGCTGTGTTTGGTCAGAATGTTGCCAAAATAGATTTACAGTATGACTCTTTTAGGGGAGAGAGTGACTCAAGATTTCCTGAGCTAATTCTATAGCTGTCATCTAAACATAGGCTGGTTAAAAACAAGTACAGTACTTAATTTTTACTAGGTTTCATGTACAATCAAATTAACTTGATTAAAGTTCCCTCAATTAAGAAGTAAACAGTCAAATCATTTGGGTAGGAATTCATTATTGTAGTTGACCTTTCCATAGAAGAGTCTTGATAAACTAAAAACACACTCAATGTCTGATTTTCTGTTTTGTCAGTTAAGTAGGGTTTTCCATTGTGCTACTACGGATGAGCTGTTCTTGTTGACTATGAAGGGTTGAATCCTTATTCTTCAGTTCTTATGTTCTTAGTTAATGGGTTTATTTGTTCCTCAGAGACCTCGTCCCTCTTCACAATGCTTGTTCCTATGGTCACTATGAAGTAACAGAACTTCTAGTAAAGGTTAGTGTTTTTTAATTGTGTGACACTGCTATGGGAAAGCTACTGTTGTGTTTAATTTTTTTGCTTTAAAAATGAGTATTTGAAAATTGATTACTACCCAGATTGGAGTATTGCCTTTGACAATGGACAAAACCTTATGTAGACTGTTCACTACAAGATCCATTTTACATTAATGTGGCCAAACATTAAGTAAAACAATTTATTGAGAAAAATTTAGGACTCAGATTTTATTTAGTTTTGTTGTTGTGAAACTGCAAAATACGTTGTTTATGGTACTTTGTCTTTGTTTCGAGTAATGTTTGTATATTTTTGCAAAATCTATCTTTAAGAAATGTGAGCAAGTGCCAGTTGGAATGTAGGAAGCTGGAACAGGAAGAGGTTGCTTGCTACAATTCATGTTCCCTGCCTAATATGTTTTAGTCCTGATTTTGGGTGCAGAAAGCCATTTAGTGGGTTTGATTTCAGTCTCTGTCAGCTTAGACTAGCACAGACTGTTTCTGATACTGAATTTAAGTAAAATATATCTTTCCTGTGTTCTCTTTCACTTAAGAGCACTCTGTGGGCAGTTTACCAGATAATTAGCATTTTGCCTCCAAACTGACCTTGGTAGGATAGAAGTTTGAGTCAGCTTTGAATCCATCAGGATTGCATTCCGATTGTGATCAAACTTTTGGCTGCAGTACCTCAGCTGAACCATTGTGCTGTGAGACCTCTTATGTATTATTATTATTATCCAGGAAGAAACTTATGTGTTTCTCTTTCCTCTCCTAGCATGGTGCCTGTGTAAATGCAATGGACCTGTGGCAGTTTACTCCTCTGCATGAAGCTGCTTCTAAAAATAGAGTGGAAGTGTGTTCTCTCTTGCTAAGCTATGGAGCTGATCCGACATTGTTGAACTGCCATAATAAAAGTACAATTGACTTGGCTCCAACACCTCAGTTAAAAGAACGATTAGCATGTGAGTACAGAAAACATTTTCTTTATATAAATTCAATTTCTGTCCTTTCTTCTCCCAAACCCCATTGCTTTTTTACACATGCAGAAAACAAATGTCATAATATTCCATCACTTCTAGCTGACAATTAACAAATCACTGCTGAGAATCTTGGTGCATTTGCCACTAGCTAAGCATGTGCTTGGGAATCTTAATTAATTAATTGCCAACTAGAAAAGACTGAAAATTATACTGTTTGGTTTGTGTGTGCCTCCCTCAGTAAGGAGTTGCAGAGTCTGAAAAAAGTACTGAGAGAGGTGTCTGCATTAAAAACTTTAAAATCCAGCAAGCTCATACAAGAGAATATGGTATTTCACAGTAGAAAATATCCTGAAGTTTAAAAAAAAAGTATAAACACTTTTCTGGTTTTTGTTAGGAATCCAGTTTGGCTGGTCTTAATGTTATGTTATTTTTGGATCCCTACCAGAAGCTGCCACTGTTTTGAGTGCTTTGATAAGTATACAGTCAAAAATGTAGCCATCACCTAAGCCTAGAACAGACATAACATTGATCATGCTATGCTCTGCAAAAATTCAGGCAGAATACAGTAAGACGTGAGACTTTAGCTCTTCAAATGTGGGAATAGTTTCATATTTGAATCCTGCAGAGTGGTAGATACACTTTTGGATGCTTGGATAGTTGTCATTCAGGTATGGAACTTGCTTTTGATTATTGGTAATAGAAATGTAGAGTACTTTTGCTATTCTTGTAAGAAATAAATCATAACTTTTAATATGCATGTGAGAGTGAGTAAAAATGAGGTAGTGTGCATATATTTGCCAGAGAAGTAGTGCACATGCACTGCCTGATTTATGTCATATGTTTGCTGATGGAATAGTGTGTGTATATATATGTTACTACAATGGTTGAAAATGCAAAAATGTTATAATACTGTATTTGAGATGCATATGCCATTAAAATGTGTGTCCTCTTCTAGATGAATTCAAAGGTCACTCATTGCTGCATGCTGCAAGGGAATCAGATGTTGCGCGTGTGAAAAAGCAACTCTCTCTTGAGATTATAAACTTCAAGCATCCCCAAACTCATGAAACTGCTTTGGTAATATATAGAGCATATTATAAATTAAAGTTTTTCGTTGCTAAATTGTGTAGCTGGGATAATGTTTTTGAAAAAATTGATCTCAGTAGCATACTGTTTTAGTTTAGATCGTTCAGTTCTACAGAGTATATTCTGATCCATTTATTCATATTTCCCTTAATCTAAGTGGGACCAAAGTGAAACTGACCAGTGCCCCAGCATGCTTCCAACTTGACACAAAAAAGTTTTTAAATTTCATTGTAAAATGTCCAGTCTTGCCCCCAGAAACTTTCAAAAATGCATTTGGCCATGTAAGTGCTGATAGTCACTTCCAGTTTTAAGGACTAAATGGGTGCCTTCAACTGAAGCCAGGGAATGTCTCAATATCCTTTAACAGCCACCTACCCTGCCATAGATTTTAGAAGTCTCTCCTGGAGAACTGTGTAAGAAGAAGGGAATAAAGAAAATAAGAGGAGTTGATATTAGTAACTGAAATCTGCAAATAAAAAGAGTGATAAGATTCATACGAACCACTTCAGCTGTTGATTATTTTAAAATTACCATTCATGTGTAATGATGAATAATGCATAGAAGTGCTTTCTTAATTATTATTTTCTGATACATTTTATTTGAAGTTGTTATCAACTTTTTGATGTTATTTTAAGAGCTCTGTGGAAACTTTGTTGTTTTGAAATGGCAATTTTTTTTCTGAAAGGGATTTTGCTTTGGGGAAAAATACCATATTTTCTAGAGAGTACAGTACAGTAATACCTCAGATAACATTAGTATCGAATAACACTAAAATCGCATAACATTAAGCAATCTGGGGGGAAGAATTGCATCAGATAACATTAAGATCCTTTGGGATGCATCAGATAACAACCGCTAAAGCCTGTGTGGTTACAATGTATCTCTATGGATCCCATAGGATTTTAACATGCATCGGATAACACTAAAAATCGTATAACACCAAGACTTGTGGAACCAGGTTTTAGTGTTATCTGAGGTTTTACTGTACTTGAAAATCACAGCAATATTACTTTCAGTATGAAGATAGATGAGTAAATCTAGTAGAGAAAAGGAAAGAGGGGAAGAATAATGTAAGGATACCACATACCTGAGAATGTTAGATCTACAGCAGTAAGTAGGTACCATTATTTTAGAAGATCCAGAGGGAGAGAGATACAAATACTAACGTCTTCCTTAGCTGCAGTACATAGGTTTGGGAAGAATATGGCTTTTTAAAAGACAGTTCTGTTGCCAAACACTTGTAGAGGGGGAGGAACAGCCATGAACCAAAGTCAAAAAGTCTTCACATATTAGAGGCAAACGTTATTTCCTTACCTGTGGTACAAGAGGTAGACCAGTTTTGCTTGGGTGCAGATAATAATTTTGGATGTAGTCCCTTACAGTTCTCTGTGCTGTTTGGGACTGAAGGGAATTGCTGTGAAACATCTGTATTGTTAGTTGGTGGAAAGTCCAGTATGCTGTTTGAGATGAAGTCACCTGAAGCTGTATAGTTATTGAGATATGAAAACAGAAGAAAATTGATTGCTTTATTTTTATAAAAATGGTAAAATCATTTAATTTTATTGGGCAGAGTTGATATACTGTATAGTTAAAATAGAGAATATAGTTCTAACAATTCAATGAGGTATTAAATGTTATAAATAGAGATGCACAATCTATTTCAGTATTGGAGGGGGGAAAGGAAAGCATCCTGGAGGAAAATAGGTTTTGTACTTTATGAATGATAGAGGAGGAGAGAGGCTACCAACTGAAAAACTCCAGGGAGAGTTAAGAGATTCATTCTTCAGAATATAATGTACCTGTTGTATCTTCTATTATGTTGGATCTTTTAAAAATTAATCCTATTTAAAATACAATTATTTTTGAGGAATGGTGTAGAAATTAAGCAGTGCACATTTCTGTAATATTCTGCTATATTCAAGTATTGTGGTTCGTGTACATCTGTTTCTACTGAAATAATGACTATAATAAAATGGTTATGTAATTTTAATAGCATTGTGCGGCTGCATCTCCATATCCCAAAAGAAAACAAGTCTGTGAGCTGCTGCTAAGAAAAGGAGCCAATATCAATGAAAAGACGAAAGAGTGAGTTAACTTTTACTTCCTTTCCCTTTTTACCCCATCTGTCTTCCCGGGAAGACAGAACACCATTTTTTTGGCCTCCCAGATTTATCTTTAGCATTTGCTTAAGACCACTCACCAAGTTTAACAAAAAAAAAAGCGCAGGAATTTCAACCTGCATTTCCTTGATCCCAGTATTTTTTTTTCTGAAATCACTATACTCTTACTAATTATCAGTAATTCATGGAATCTAATAGGGTACTTACAGCAGCAAAACTGGGGAGTAAGGGATTCTCTCTTACCTCACCTTGCTGTATACTCAAACCTGCTCCATTGCTGAGTAATTGCTGAACATATCTTTGATGTGGGGAGAAAGTATCACCAGGCTTAATGGCACATGTTAACATGACTAGATTTAGATAGGTCAACAGAAGAAAATAACATGAAACATTTGTTTTCATGAAACACGGAAATAATGTGGATCATTTTTGTTGTTTTTACAGTTTCTTAACACCTCTCCATGTGGCATCAGAAAAAGCACACAATGATGTTATTGAAGTAGTTGTGAAACATGAAGCAAAGGTATGGATTACATTTCTTGTAAATGACATCCTTCTATATAGATAGTGAAAAATTAAATAACCATTAGCATAGAAGTTTTATAAACTGTTCTGTAGGGTCTTCCAATGTCCAATATCGATTTGTCGTCACGTTTAGGGTTTTGTTGAATCTTTACGAGAATCAAGGACAGAATGAGCTCCCGTCTTTGTCCCAGCTCCTGCCAACTTAGCAGTTCGAAAGCAAGAAATTGCAAGTAGATAAATAGGGACAACTTTGGTGGAAAAGTAAACAGTGTTCTGTGCACTAGTCATGCCTGCCACATGACCACGGAAATGTCTGTAGAAGGAAACAGCACTGGCTCTTTGGCTTTGAAACAGAGATGAGCACTGAACCCTAGAGTCGGATACAACTGGCTTTTGAGCAAGGGAAACCTTTACCGTTAATGAGAATATGCACAACATGGTAGCTCTTTTGTTCTCAGACTAAGCAGAGCAAGAATTAACTTTAATTATATTTCTCAACTGCATATCTTATTTATTTTTTAACAAGAAATCAGCTAGAGACTGATTTGGTAAAGAACCAGGTATCCAGGGTTAAAAAAAAGAGCATTTGAATCCATATTTGGTTCTCTTATTTCACGCTCAAGAGTGTTGTCTGGCAGAAGTGGCAAAATTGTCAACAATTTTGAAAGATCAAACTAGAGAAATTTAAAGAGGAATGGTCATCTGTCATAAACTATATAAAGAAAAGAAAAAATCAAGAGTATATTAAAGGGTTTGAAGTATATGGCACTTGTAGAGGAGACGAACATCTTCCATGTCTAGGCCAGACACTAAACTGCCAAAATGAAGGCATCTTTGGGTGAGTTCATTCTGCAGTTCCTTTCACCTGACTTAGTGTGAGAAAGATTAGTTGGCAACAAGTATTCCATTTAAAGTGATTACAGGACTCCTATGTAATCCAATAAATTAATTTTGATCTTATTCTTATGTTACTTAAAAACCCAATTCTCAAATATGGTTGTAGGAACTGAAATTCTAGAAAGCAAATTTATGCATTGTAGTTCCAGTTACAAAATAGTTCTGTAGTCTTTGTTCCCACTTTTATGGAACAATATTGTGAAGATTCTATTATAATTTTCAGGTCAATGCTTTGGATAACCTTGGACAGACATCTTTGCACAGAGCAGCACACTGTGGCCATCTGCAGACTTGTCGGTTGTTATTAAGTTCTGGCTGTGATCCATCAATTGTATCACTGCAGGGTTTTACTGCCTCTCAAATGGGAAATGAAAGTATTCAACAATTATTACAAGGTAATACTTGAGCATTTTATTCTTATTCTGCATTTCCTACTGGCCATTTCAATGGTTTTGAAGAATATTGCTATTGGAACATAATATGCATTCTACACTAGTAGTACAAATGTACAAGTATACTACCTTGTTGTAAAACTGCAATTCCTTGAGATCATTAAATTCTGCTGTTGAGGAAAAGCCTTAGGGAACTCCATTACAGGAAAAAATGTAATTAATAATTTCTTAGGGATTCTCAACCTGCGGCCCATGGGCCGGATGTAGCCCACGGCACCATTTCATGTGGCCCACCACACCAGGAAGTGCCATGTGGTGGAGAAAGGGGGAAATGGCCATCCGACTTCTGAAGCTGTCTGAGGGAGTGTGACCCGGCCCCCGGCTTTAAAAGGTTGAAAACTCCTGTCTTAGACTAAATAGAAAAAAATGGTTTTTGCTTGAGTCTTAATGGTGGGAGGAGATTTTTCCTTTCTTGCTTGGTTTTGAAAGGAAGAATGTATTGGCCTATTCCCTCATTGTATTTATCCTATCTACTAGTTCTGCAGATTCTTGATCTTCTAAATATGAACCTAAATTGTTAGTAGAATTGGTACATCCAGTCAGCTTGTAGACACAGGCATTAGGATAGTTGTTTTGTAGATTTTATAGATAGTTTTAGTGTTGTTAGTAGCTTACTCTTATTTGTACAATTTGTTGTACAAATCTCCACAAAGTTATACAGTACTGTACTCCTGTTTTTACAGAAGGTGTCCCTTTAGGTAATTCAGAAGCAGATCGACAGTTACTGGAAGCTGCAAAGGCTGGCGATATGGACACAGTAAAAGTAAGATAGAATTTGTTTATATATTTTCCTTGCCTTGAAAAAGTAGCCTGAATAGGCTGAGGGTTGTAGTCCCTAAATGCAAGACCAACATGCTCAAGTGGCAGACAACAACACACAGTATGAATGTGGAGAGACACAGAGTCCAACTCATTTACTGGTCTGTTGATTGCTGCCAGAGACATGCACCAGTGAGGACTTGGGTTTGGGCAACAACAAAGCAAAGTCAGTGGTTTTATTTTGATAGTCCAGGGTTTGATCGGGACATGAAAGAAGAATGTTGCCATTACCAGGGTACGCCCGATTATAGTTCAAAAATGCTACAGTCTTCAAGGAACTCTTTCTGTGTACCCCAGTAGACGTCTAATAATATTCATGTTCATTCTATCTCTATGTCTGCTCAAGTCTCATATACACACACGATTCATATACGTTCAGATATCTACTTTTCTTTGCCTGATCAACTGGAGAACAGAGAGCTTTTCTACTCAATAGTGATTTTTTCCAGTGCAAAGCAAGGGATCTCAGTTCTTATCTTTAATGATGTTCATTCTTATCTCTAACGACTCATTTGAAATAAAAGGTATTTCCATGCTAAACAAGCAGAGGGAAGTTGCTTTCACTAGTTCTGTGCAAAAACTGGAGACTGTTGTACCAAGTCTGAGGAGGAAACTGGAACAAAGGAAGAAGGTCTACAAGCAACAGACTTTCCTTCCATGACCGAGAGAGTTAATTCTGCTGAATATTCTAGTTGAAATGCAGCTACAGTGGGGATGATGTCAAATCACTGCAGTTTAAAGACATTTTTAAGGAATTTTGGGGTGCACACTACTTTATTGCATTGTGAATGAGTCAGGTGCACTACAAAAAATCACATTTAATCCATGATGATGTGTCTTCAATCAGTGGTCATTGACCACTGCTGATGTCATCCCCATTGTGCATGTAGTACTGTACAACAGGATTTTAGCCAGTATCTAGTACTTCTGCGAAGCATACTTACAGCACTGGTTTCTGATGTATAATGTTATAAGGAAACTAAGCTATTAGCATATCTTGGACATCCTCCAGTATTTATCTTGAGTCCAGCATTTCTTTGTGTTCCCTGTGAATGCACACAAATGGGTTAACTATTATGGTCTTAACTATTACATTTTACAGAAATTATGTACAGTTCAGAGTGTGAATTGTCGGGATATTGAAGGGCGTCAGTCCACACCACTTCACTTTGCAGCAGGATACAATAGAGTATCTGTGGTTGAGTATCTTCTGCAGCATGGTGCTGATGTTCATGCAAAAGACAAAGGGTAAGTATTCTGTGGGTTTGTTTTGTTTTTTTGCTTTTGTACATATTTGATTCCATGTATCAAGTTTTTATACACAATAGTTGGTATGAGAAGCTGTGAATGTTAACACCTAGATAGTCCTTGATCCGTGATGGCAAACCTTGGCACTCCAGGTGTTCTTTGACTTCAGTTCCCAGAAGCCCAAGTCAGCACTCCTGCTGATTAGGGCTTTTGGGAATTGAAGTTCAAGAACAGCTGGAGTGCCAAGGTTTGCCATCACTGTCCTAGATGTTTAGATATTCCTGGTGTATATTTGAGGAGGCACATATTTTTGCAGCTAATTTTTATATATAAGATAACCTATGCCTTCTGTTCACAAAAAACACTTTTATGTGGGGATTAGTCGTATATACTGTGGTCCCTTACACTAGTAGGAAAACTAATTAATTGGATACAGAACTATTCTAATACATTGTACCTCGCTTAAAGAGCATAATGTGTTTCACAGGATTGCTCTTTAAGCAAGTTTGCTCTTTAAGCAAGTTTGCTCTTTAAGCGAAACACCATTGTAAGTGATCAATTGTGACTTCTGGTGGAGGGGATTGGGAACCCCAATTTATTTGTTAAGCGAGTTTTTGGTTGGTTTTATTTGTTAAAGCGAAGCGAACATTCAGAGAAAATCCTGCTCTTTAAGTGAGTTACTCTTTAAGCGAGGGTGCTCTTTATGCGAGGTTTGACTGTACACTAGTACCCCGGATAACGATGAGACTTGGTTCCACAAGTCTTGTTGTTATCCGGTTTTTAACGTTGTGCGATACATTGATCACACAATGTTAAAAAAAGCCCTGTTTCCCTGGAGGCTGCAGCAAGCCAGAATGTCGGGATTTGAATCCTGATGTTTTGGCTTGCTGCACTTGCTGAGGACGTCGGGGAAGCCCAGAAACAGCTTGGATCGGGTCTTCCTACCTCCCTGGACCCGGCAGGGGGGTCAGGGACCCCAAAATTGGTTTTAAAAAAAGTCCATTTTTAAAACCAATTTTGGAGTCCCTGACCCCCCTGCCGGGTCCAGGGAGGTGGGAAGACCCGATCTAAGCTGTTTCTGGGCTTCCCCGACGTCCTCAGCAAGTGCAGCAAGCCAAAACGTCAGGGTTCGAACTCTGACGTTTTGGCTTGCTCCACTGGCTGGGGATGTCGGGGAAGCCCAGTAGCAGCTATAGATTGGGTCCCCTGCCTGCTCCAGAGAGATCAGAGATCAGATCTACAGCTGCAGGGTGGCTGGGGAGGCTGACGGGGACTCCCTGTTGGCTTCCCTAGCCACCCGCCCTTGCCTGCAGCTGTGGGGTGGCTGGGGAAGCCGACGGGGGAGCCCCCCCCCTCAGCTTTCCAGCCACCCCACCCCTGCCTCCATAGCTGCAGGGTGGCTGGGCAGCTGAACGGAGAACCCCGTTCAGCTTTCCAGCCACCCTGCTGCTAAGAACGACTGTATCGGATAACGCTAAAAAGAACGTTATCCGGTGCAAATCTTCCCCCCAAATTTGTCGTCGTTATGGGGTTTTAGCGTTATCCGATGCAATCGTTATCCGGGGTATTACTGTACATAGATTGGGTAATGTCACAAAATGGAAAGGAGGCTTGTGTTTCTGTACCTCTCAACTTTCAGCTCCATGTTTCTTCCATGTATAGATCAGATATTAAACTGCCAAAACTTAGCTACGTTTTGGTGAATTAATTCTGTAGTTCCATTCACCTGACCTAGTGTGAGAAAGATTAGGTGGCACAACAAGAACGTCTGTTGCCCGGGGTACATCCTATTGTGGCTCAAAAATACCACATTCTTTGAGGAGGCTCTTTCTGTGTACCCTTTGCTCCATGCTTAATAGCATTTATTGATTCGTCTCACTTTATTCATAGAATAACTATACAGTAATACCTCAGATAACGCTAAGACTTGGTTCCACAAGTCTTGGTGTTATTCGATTTTTAGTGTTATCCGATGGATGTTAAAATCCTATGGGATGGATCGGATAACGTTAAAGCTCCATAGAGATACATTGTAACCGCACAGGCTTTAGCGGTTGTTATCCGATCCATCCCATAGGACCTTAACGTTATTCGATCCAATCCCCCCCCCCCCGATTACTTAACATTATGTGATTTTAGCGTTATCCAAAGTATTACTGTACTGTACTTGGGACTCTTGATTGATGTAATCATCAGAAAGCGCATAATATAATTTATGATAGGCAATCATTATGTTGATTGAAAAACCTATGTTCTGTATCTATTGTGACTAGACACCAATCGAATGAGAAGCATCTGAATAACTAAAATGTTCAGTCTATCTCAGTACTAACGTGTATTTTTTCATGAAGTTTGTTTTTCGTAAATCTTCTAAAAGACTTTGTTACTTCATGAAAGATTTTTAAAATTCAAAGCATTTTTAAGATATGGCGGTCAAAACCCTGTTAATTAGTTAGGCTGTTGTAAACCCATTGGCTTAATTTGTAGTGGCGCGTTACCACTATGTAACAAGCCACTGTTTCGATTCTTCTTTGAATGCCAGACTCATGAATGAGTTGATACAATGAGCAGCAATCTGCTAAGCCCTAGTAATTCACTCCTTCAGTTTATGCCACTGGATTTAAGTCAACATAACTAGTCAAAAAGATTCAGGCAAATGCTTCAATTAAAATGGTTTTTGTGGACAGAATAATGCAAGCACCAACTGTTATCTTTCACTGACAGATGTTTCTTTAATATTTTCAGCGGCCTTGTTCCTTTGCACAATGCTTGTTCTTATGGGCACTATGAAGTGGCTGAGCTGCTTGTTAAACATGGTGCAGTTGTTAATGTGGCTGATTTGTGGAAGTTCACTCCCTTACATGAAGCTGCTGCAAAAGGAAAGTATGAAATTTGTAAGCTTCTGTTGCAGGTACGTCACTTAGAAAGTGATGGCACACTTTTTCTTTTCTATACACTTTTTTAAAAAAATTAATTGTTGAAATCTTATTTATAGACTAAGCCAAATTGTAACATTCCATCAATTCCTTCCAGGTAAATGAAATTGGCAATGTCATGATTCATAGGGGTGCACATAAACCCAACATTCATGACAAAGGTGCTTTGTTTAACAGGAAGGATCAGATGAAAAGTTATAATTAGGATTATACTAATAACAGGTTTATGGCCAGTAGGTGTTAAACTACAAAGGGTAAATCCAGTTGTTTGTCTCAAGTAGAGCAGATTCACTGAATGAGTAAGATTTGTAAGTCAGTTTGGATAGTAATGGCAATTACACTTACATACTGCCCCATAGTGCCTGTTTAACTCAGTCTTATGGAAGTAGTATCGTGTTTCCCCCATAATAAGAGACCACCGAAAATAAGCCCTATGCAGATTTTCGGGGGGCTCTAAAAATATAACCCCCCCCCCCCCCGAAAATAAGCCCGTGGGCCATTTCTGGCTGTTTACGTAAAACCATTTTTTAAAAAGCCATTAAAAACCACAGCCACAGGCAATAACGCGCCTCGCCACTCGCCAGCCCCGCAAAGACGGGGCGAAGTTAGGAGGCGACCTTCCCTTTGCGCGCGATTTGCGCGCCCGCCCTGCCGCCTGCTCGGTCCGGCCGCCTGGCTGAGCAGCGCCCACCACACAGGCCCGCCAGGCCGGGAAGCCTGCCCCATCCTCCGGAGGCTCCGCTGGCCTCTCCGCGCCTCTCCGCGCCTGCCCCCTCTGCTGCCCAGCCGCCCGGGAGGGAAAGGGAAGGTGCGCCGGATTGGGCCCCCCGCTTCGCGCCGTCGTCCCGTGTCCTGAGTCCACCGGCTAGCCAGCGCCCGTGCGGCCGGAGCTTGACCGGCAAGCGGCGCCGCCACCAACCCGGCACCTCAACGCCATCGCAGACGGCGGGCGTGGCGGCGGCGGCGGCGACTGCGCGGGGAGGGGAGGAAGGAGGCGGCTTCCCGCGCTCGGCCCCGGCTCGGCTTCCCGGCTCGGGCGCCGGTGTGTGCTCTCCAGCAGAAGCGCCCAGCGCCAGCAGCACCCAGCGCCAGCAGCAGGAGAGGCCTCCATACGGGGGCTCTCTGACAACGGGCGTCCCTTCGCCACCTTTCTCCCGTGATTCCCCTATTCACATCGCTGAATTTCCGCCCCCTTCATGTGGTTGGATCTCTATGTCAGCTGACATAGAGATCCAATCACATCGCTGAATAGGGGAAACACGGGAGAAAGGTGGCGAAGGGACGCCCGTTGTCAGAGAGCCCCCGTACGCTGTGCCCGCCATCTGCAATGGCGTTGAGGTGCCGGGTCGGTGGCGGCGCCGCTTGCCGGTCAAGCTCCGGCCACACGGGTGCTGGCTAGCCGGTGGACTCAGGACACGGGACGACGGCGCGAGTCGCAATACGGTAAGCAGTGCTGCTGCTGCAGGCGCTGGCCGGCCGTGGAGGCAAAAGAAAAGGAGCACGGGTCGTGGTGGAGAGACAGCCCGGGCTTGCAACGCCCACTCGCTCAGGTAAGGCGGCGAGGCGCCATCCTTGGCCTCCGCTCCGCTGCTGCTGCCGGGCAGGGAGGCGAGTCTGGCAGATGAGCGGGGAGGGGGGATTGTGGTGGGTGGGAGAGAAGGAGGGAGGGTGGAGGGGAGCGTTGCCGAGTGGTGCTGCTGCGTGGGAAACAACGTGCCCGGGGCTTCCACGCCCCTCCTTTTGCTGGCGGCGCTGCTGGCGTCCCGTACGGGGGCTCTCTGACAACGGGCGTCCCTTCGCCACCTTTCTCCCGTGCTTTTGTTTTGGCTGTTACCGTGTTTCCCCTATTCAGCGATGTGATTGGATCTCTATGTCAGCTGACATAGAGATCCAATCACATCCTGCTGAATTTTTCCCCCTTGTTTCCCTACCATAGTTTAAAAAAAGCCTCTGATCAGCTGTTAGTCGGGAGAGAAAATAGGTAAGCAGAGGGAAGTTACGGTAAGCAGAGTTGGGGGGTGTATTCTCTGTGTCGGAGCAGGCAGTACGGTAAGCCACCCCCCGAAAATAAGCCAGTGGGCCATTTCTGGCCGTTTTGGGGGGTGAAAAAAAATATAAGCCATGGCTTATAATAGGGGAAACACGGTAGCTGTAATTACATCAAGGCAGAAGTGCTCTTCATAAAACACAGGTGTATTGCACAATCAGTCATCATGAGAACCACACAACTGATTGTGCAACAGATCTGCTTAGTCTGTTTTGCCTGTACATATCACCTAATAGTTTTATTCAAGTGTAAGGTAAAGGTCACCCTTTCATATCCTACTCTAGGATTCAGTGTTCTCTGTTTATAACTAAATAGTCAGCACTCTCTGTGTCTGAAGATGTTTCCATGGACATGTGGCAGGCATGACTAAACACAGTGCATGGAATGCTGTTTACCTTCCCACCACAGTGGTCCCTATGTATCTACTTTCTATTTATTGCTTTCCAACTGCTAGGATGGCAGGAGCTGGGACAGAGATGGGGTCTCATTCTGTCATGCAGCACTCGGGTCTTGAACTGCTGACCTTCCAGTCATCAAGTTCAGCATCTTAACCACTAAGCCACCACAGTCCCTATTCAAATGTAGTATTATATTATATGAAAATACACTTGATTCTGGCCAATAAGTTTACTTTAGTTGGCATTGGAAGCTGGATTTAGATCTTAACAGTACATTTTGATGGCCGTCATCCTGTTGCTGTTTGTTTGTTTGTTTGTTTGTTTGCACAACATGCTGCACCTACTTAGGATTGATAAGGCATTAGGCGTTGTAGCATGCCTCGCCATGTGTCCCACTGTACAACTAAGATACACCTAGCACTTCCTTAGTTAGCCATAACTAGATGCAGTGTGTTATATATATCTATACAAACATCAGTGGGATTCGGCTGATATATGTTAAATGTTTTAATAGAAGAATATTTATTACATAGTTAATCATACAAACGTTAGGTGTACATCAAACATTGGAAATAAAATAAATAGGTCAGTAATATAAATGTTAGACATTTTTATAAATATCTGTTTGTGTATGTTTTTTCTGGTTTCTTGCTAATCAAGCATGGAGCTGACCCGACAAAGAAGAACAGAGATGGGAATACCCCATTGAATCTTGTTAAGGATGGTGACACTGATATTCAAGATCTCCTTAGAGGTGATGCAGCTTTGCTTGATGCTGCAAAGAAGGGTTGTTTGGCTCGAGTAAAGAAATTATGTTCCCCTGATAATGTGAATTGCCGTGATACACAAGGCCGACATTCCACTCCATTACACTTATCAGGTTAGTGTTTTTAAAATGTCAGTGACAATTTAATATCTTATACCCACCCTCTCTCTATTTTATGAATGAATAGTTGTTTTATACTGTTTTTAGATATATTTCTAAAAAAAATTTTGAATCTGTGATTTTATATATTTTTATATGATGTGCTTTGTAATCCGTCCTGAGTCGTCTCGGCGAGTAGCGCGGAATAGAAATCTAAAAATAAATAAATTTTCATGAAGTTATCCCGAGGTAGTTCTGTGAAGTACAGTGTCCTTATTAAATCATTGCTAGATCATCAGCTTCTTGTTTTGCTGATCAAATGTCTAAATAGTTGTAACAGCACTGAAGCTAGTACAAGTCCATTTTCTAGTGAAGTATAGCCTTGCACATTTGCTATAAGTGCCTCATGGAGTAATATGAAGCTGATTTGCATTCATTCAGAACACTGATGGGTTTACCTGAGATGGTCTACTCTTACAGGTTGCAGCTTCTCAGAGTCATGGACAGAAGTATTTCCTCATTTGAGGAAAGAAATTGGATGGTAGCTTTTATAGTACGGTAATTCCTTTTCAGGCATTGTTTAATAATCCATTTTAAAAGTTTATTCATACCTTCCTATATTCTAGCTGGATACAACAATTTGGAAGTTGCTGAATACTTGTTACAGCATGGAGCTGATGTAAATGCACAAGATAAAGGAGGCCTGATTCCTCTACACAATGCAGCGTCGTATGGAGTAAGCCATAAAAACTCTTTTCCTTATGTAATAACACGTAACTTTTGGAAGCTTCTTAATGTGGACATAGCTTCCCAATACTGTACATGAAACTTTTGCAGCGATTTTTAATAAGTGTTTTTAGGAAGAGATATAGCCCTAAACAAATTCCTTCTGTTGAGTTCACAGTTTGGGGAAATAAACAGTTGAACAGACATAAATGGTCATCCATATAAATACAAGATTGTATTTTTACTTTTTCCCATGTGAGGTTAGTGATATGTGAATCCCACTCCAGAATCCTTCAGAGATATAACTCCCACCAGGAAGATAGAAGATAGCATTTTTCCAGCACTTAATTTTTAATTAATTAATTAAAATCAGAACACATTACATTGCCTAAGTATGCACACATCTCTAATTGTTTTACAGTGTTGTGAGTAGAACATTATGTAGGAATCTTATCAACGAGATGGTATGCTAAGAGTGTTGGTTTTTCCGATGGGAGGTTTAAGTTGACTCAACCAGAAATTTCACTGGTTAACTTTCTGCCAGTCATGAATTGAAGGTTGTTATGGAAATAAACATGGACAGGAGAATGAAGTGTTGAATTCCTTGGAGAAAAGGCAAGATATAAATTAGAAAAGTAGAACAAAAGTGATGGAGAATTTCTGAAAATTTTCTGGTGACAATCATGCTTGGTTTTTTCTATGGGCATACTCTTCTGACTGTGATGAATCAGTCACAGCTCTTCATATGCTAATGCGTGATTTTGATTTTTTAATATAAATATAGGAAGAAGGATTGTCTGCAAAAGTAATAAGAATTTAAGAGCATATAGTATAAACCAGACATCTCATCTTATCTTAGTACTAAAGTGGCTGAGTAGCTCTATGCAGGAAACATTCTCACGCCATTCACTCTGCCATACATATAGTGATCCAGTTTATAAGATGATTATTAAAAATCAGGTGAAAACTGAGAGTTTTCCTAGCAAACTCATAAGATATTTATGAAACTGAGTTTATATATTTTCTGAAAGTAGTCAAATTTGCTCTATAGATAATAGGAAGATTTTTTAAGAGTGCACATCTGTATATCAGAATAATGTTGATTTTTGGTTTAAGCATCCTAAAACCATTATTCATACTTGATCTTAGTGCTGTTTTAACACTGCTGTCTGCATCTGCAGATGTTTCCGTGGACATGTGGTAGGACATGACTAGAGTGCACAGAATGCTGTTACCTTCCCAATGAAGCAGTACCTGTTTATCTACTTGTAATTTCTTGCTTTCGAACTGCTAGGTTAGCAGGAACTGGGACAGAGACAGGAGCTCACTCTGTTGTGCAGCACTCTGGTCTCAAACTGTTGTCCTGCCAGCCTTCTAGTCATCCAGTTCAGCTTCTTGACCACTAAACCACCACAGTCTCCTATATATAGCTATACGTCATAATAAAATGACCATGTGACCCACCATGTCACTAGTCATGATATACGTATTGCATTTGTATGTTTTTAAAAAACTATGCGTAAGTGATTCAGGTATTATTACAAATGTCAGGCTTCTTGTCTTTAAGAAAGATACTGGAGGTGTCTCAGCATAGTACTCAGTGCTGGTTTTTGTATTCTGCTTGAAAAGGTTGACTGACCTGACCCATTTTTGATGAAAAAGGAGATTGGGAGAGGACACAATATATTCTGAGAAGGTTTAGCTCTCTTCCCAGCTACCAGTCAAGGCTATTTCTAGTGAAAGAAAGAGTATAAATTAAAACTGTACACTACATTTTTGTGTATACTACAATTGTATACTACATTTTTGTACTCTTTAATTGGAACATTTGTTGTTTAAGTTTTTAAAGGGGTTTTAATTTTAATTTTACTTTGTTCTTTTTGTGTTTTTAGGGGTTTATTTTATGTCTCTCGTGCTCCGCCCTGAGTCGCTTGTGCGAATAGGGCGGAATATAAATTTGACAAAATAAATAATAAATCCAAAGGCAAGTGGCAAGAAAATTTCCTTTTCATCTGAGGATTCTATTTCATAAACGTATTTTATTTTCCAGCATGTAGATGTAGCAGCTTTACTAATAAAGTATAATGCATCTGTGAATGCTACAGACAAATGGGCTTTCACACCTTTGCACGAAGCAGCCCAGAAAGGAAGAACACAGCTGTGTGCCTTGTTATTGGCACATGGAGCTGATCCTACTCTGAAAAACCAGGAAGGACAAACTCCGTTAGACCTAGTCACTGTAAGTGATGGTTTTTTTTTTGAGATGTCTGTATTAAACGTTGGTTCCTGACAGCTAATTAGGAATCGTATTTGTGAGTCTGAAACTTTGCAGTTTCTGTATTCAGCTATAAGCTAAATAAATTCAGTGGTTCTTTAAATAGTATAGGAAAAGGTGAGAAGGAATTCCATTAAGGTATGGCTTTTGGAAGTATATTGTTCAGAAAGGAGTGAATAAGAAACCATGTATTCTGCAATTTCTGTTCATTGTAAGTTTACTTTGACACTTGATTGTTCTCCTTATTTTCGGGATTGTTTTATGTCCTTCCTATTTGAGAATATTTTTCTGGAAGTATGATTGCCTTAAGCTTGGCATTGTGGAGGAAATCATCACTGGCAATATGAGAAACATATTTGGTCTGCTAGGAGCTTGAGAAATCTCTTGCACATGTCTGAAACTCCCCCTAAAAGTTACCAAGCCATAGCATATTCATATTGAGCTGCAATGGTGGTGAGAGCTGGACCATTAGGAAAGCTGAGCACAGAAGAATAGATGCCTTTGAGATGTGGTGTTGGAGGAGAGTTTTGAGAGTCCCCTGGACAGCAAGGAGAACAGATAGGTCAATCTTAGAAAAAATTAACCCTGGCTACTCCTTAGAATGTCAAATAGTAAAGATGAAGCTAAGGTACTTTGGACATCAAATTTGAAGAGAGAAAGCCTTGATGCTGGGAAGGGTAGAGGGCAAAAGAAGAAGGGGGTGACCAAAAATGAGATGGCTAGATGGTATTGTAGACACAATGGGCACAGAGCTGAGTGAGTTGAGGAGGATGGTGGAGGACAGGAGTGCCTGGCGGACAGTGGTCCATGGGGTCACAAAGGGATGGAATTGACTGTGCGACTGAACAACAAATACAACTAAGCCAGAGAAAAATCACTTTTATATTATGCAAAAATTGATAAGTGCATAGTAAAGTAGAAATCTTATGTATTTGATCATATTGGACTGAATAAATTTTGAAATAAATTTAAAGAAAGGATTCTCCCTATGTTCACTGCAATGAACTGCATTCTTCAGAAATGCAGTAACACTGATCATGTTGATTTAAATCTATTTTATATTGAAATGTTAGAAAACATGTATTTTCTAACATTTTGATTTCAAATTTCGTTTCCTTTTAGAGTAAAACTATTGCTTTGACTTTCTATCTAGAGAACTCATCACTTATTTAATGTGAATGTTTTAATTATATAATCATATTTATTTGTTTCTTTCCAATTTTCAGGCAGATGATGTAAGTGCATTATTGACAGCTGCCATGCCACCTTCTGCCTTGCCATCTTGTTATAAGCCTCCAGTTATTAGCATGTCTCAGAGCACAGGATCTCCAGCTGATTCACTCTCTTCCATGCCTTCGAGCCCATCTAATTTGTCAGCTGCCAGTAGTCTTGACAACTTATCTGGTAGCTTTTCTGAACTCTCAATTGTTGGGACAAACGGTGCTGAAGGCGCCACTGGTCTAGAGAAGAAAGAAGGTAAGACTTGCTTTTCTTTTGCATTGGTTTGGTCGGTTCCTACTATGACAGCACTGCTCCCGAGCCTGGTCTCCCCCTCTTCACCAGGGGTGCCCAAACTACAGCCTGTGGGCTGGGTCCAGCCTGCGTGACGAGCTGGATTGCCAGCAACACCAAAAGTGCTGCACCTCCACAGGAAGTGACAAAATCAATGTGTTTTTGTGCCAAAACATGGTGAAAATGTGCCAAATAATTTTTAAAGGCGCAAAAATATTCCCCCATCACTCCCTCCTCCAAAGGAAGTGTTGGAGGAGGGGGAAATGTCTAGAAATGCAGCGTGATTTCACACAACAATGCTGCTGCCAGGAGGAACCATGTGACCGGCCTGCACAGCTGACTTAAGGGGTCATGGGCAGGCCCCTGGCGGGAAATTTTTGGGCACCCCTGTTCTTCACAATAGAGAACAACATACCAACTGACTGTGTGTTACTCTGGTAGAATTATCAAGTTTCTTCTCTGATCTTACTCAATTTACCTGAGTTATAATAACAGTTAAAGAAATACTTTTATTAGAAAAATATATAACTAAAATTAGTTTTCTTAGAACTTAAAATGCTCCCATTGGGCTGCTGGGCATAGGGGCAGGGTGACCTCTGCTGTGGCGATGGTGCATGTGCCCACAGACAGGGCTCTGAGTGCCCTCTCTGGCACGCGTGCCATAGGCTCATCACCACTCTTTAAAACCTCTAAGAAAGTTTATCTGTTTAACTCTTAAGATACCAAATTTTGATGCTTTAAAACCTATACTTTTTCTAAGGCTCTTCTCTTGAGTCCTTACCGGAGTTCTTCAGCCTTTTATACTTGTCAGATGATGTCTCTCAAACAAAACACTACTCCTCCTATTTAAACTACTACTACATAGAACACACTATCCCTATGGAAAATCTCCTGATTGGTTTATCAGAACTGTTCAACCCATGATTTCATTAACATTTCCTGAATAGTAAACAGGCAGTTCATCACACCTACAAATATCGATAGTCAAAGACTGCAGCATCATTTAGTGACATCACAACTGGTACATCTGTCCAGTAGGGTATAGGTTTTGACACAGAAATGGTACTTCACATATTCTGCTGCAGTATCATAAGTGAAATAGATGTACTGTGTGTGTAACTGAACCTAGATAAATATATATGTTAGAAAATTGTATCTTCAGGTTATGGCATCTTCATATTTCATGCATCTTCTGTGCAAATGAAGGGCAATACTGTATGTTGAAAGTTCTACTGGATTGTAAGACTTGTTTTTTGATTGGCAGTTTTTAGTCTCAGTATCATAAGTACATATTTGAAATAATTTTTAATCTTTGTTTTGCTTAGATTTGTGGACAGTAAAATTAAAGTCAAATTTAAGAAAATAGCTGTAAAAAAGCGTAGCTAGATGCATTTTGATTTTATTGTATGGCTTAGAAGACAAGCTTTTACTTCAGCTTTATTTCTTTCCACAAACATGCATGGTCCAGATGTTGTTGGATGCATGCATGAAATTGTTTCTTACAGATTCTCATTATTATTATCAATGTTAAAGTGTAAAAAGCATTTGTTTGATGAATATGTACCTAATTTTTATATACCTTTTCTGTTCAGTTACAGGGGTAGATTTTAGCATAAATCAGTTTGTGAGAAATCTTGGACTTGAACATCTGATTGATATATTTGAGAGAGAACAGGTGAGTCACTATGGTGGCTTATATTTTCAGGGAAATAAATGAGAACTTTATTTTGAGGGAAATCTTGCAGCAGTCATTTTAAAAGGGTAGCTGTGCACTTTTTTCTATACACTAGTACCTCAGATAACATTATAACTTGGTTCCACAAGTCATAACGTTATCCGGTTTTTAACGTTGTGTGATACATTGATCGCACAACATTAAAAAAAAACCTGTTCCTTTTCTGAAGAGGAAAGGAAATGGGGGAGGAGCAATCTGGTTTGCTTAGCAAGCAAGAGGGAGGGGTGTTTCTGAAAAGAAGCTAGGAACATTTTTTCCTAACTTCTTTTCAGAAACCTCCATCTGGATTGTTAAGGGGCTTAGCAAGCCAGGCAGGGGAGGGCTTCTTAAGAGAAGCTTGGGACCCTTTTCCCAGCATCTCTTAAGAACCCCCTCCCCACCTGGATAGCTAAAACCCTTAGCAAGCCAAGCCCCGGGGGGGGGGTCTGAAAAAAAGTTAGGAACACTTTTCCCTAACTTCTTTTCAGAAACCTCTGTCTGGATGCTAATGGGCATAGCAAGCCAGGCCCGGGGGGGGGGGTTCTTAAGAGAGGCTTGGGACCCTTTTCCCAGCCTCCCCTAAGAAGCTCCCCACCTGGATAGCAAAGCCCCTTAGCAATCCAGGGGTGGAGTGTATTTCTGAAAAGAAGCTAGGAACACTTTTTCCTAGCTTCTTTTCAGAAATTTCCACCTGGATCGCTAAGGGGCTTAGCGATCCAGGTTGGTGTGTGCGTGCGCATGCACAGTCTCTTCCCCAACACCCCGGCAATCCCAGCATGCGATTGGATCGCTGGTTTGGTTGGGGGGAGAACGGGCACGCGTGACCTCCCCTTCCAACCAAACCGCCGATCTGAGTGGAAATCTCTGCCCCAAAGCTTGCAGAGCTGATCTTCAGCCCTGCGGGCTTTGGGACAGAGATCAACATCGGGGAATTTGAGGCAAACATTTGCATCACACAACGTTATGTTAACGTTGTATGATGCAAATGTTTGCCTTAAATTTCCCGACGTTATCCGATTTTAGCGTTATGCAATGCAAACACTAATCGAGGTATTACTGTATTTCATTCCACATTGAATTTTTATTCGATTGTAAAACTAATTCAAGTACTGTATGTGCAAAGGTTGTGTGCTAGAGTAGAAAGTCCTCTGTTTAAAACTGTTTAGAAACTGATTGTGTAGAGACAGTTTAAATTTCATCAGTTTTAACATCGATCTCTTTAATCCTGTTGTTAGTGTTAATGATAATAGCTTAGGATCCTGACTTTCATACTGTGCTTCAGTTTTACGGGAGGACTTCTTATGAGCCAAGTATATTTTCTCATACAGTAGTAGTTATTTTTCATTGCATGAAGTAAATTGAATTCCCTTTCTTTTGGAAGAAGATGTCCAAAAGGATGGGTTTAAATTATAGTACCAGCAGTGCCATGCACAAAAATTATGGTATAGTATTAGTGGCCATTAACTCCTCCAAACAAGCTGTTAAGAGACTAAATATTAGTTTGACACTCTTAGCTGGCAACTTGGTTCTCTTGGCACTGTGTGGTACCATGTTTTATCACTGAAGGATTTACAAGGCCAGAATATGCTCTGATGCCACTCAGTCAAAATTGAAAGAAGTAGTTAGTTACTTGCTATGTTGATTTTTGTCCTGCAGGTTTAGGTCTACTATGGACCTCAGGGATGCTGTTGCAGAAATTGCCCAGCCCTGTGTTAGTGTTTAGAAATATTGTTTCCATATTAATAATATATTTTAACAGTGTGGTGTTTATACAACATTTTATTTTATTTTTACTAGATAACATTAGATGTGCTGGTTGAAATGGGTCATAAAGAGTTAAAAGAAATTGGAATTAATGCTTATGGCCATAGGCACAAAATAATTAAGAGCGTTGAAAGACTAATTTCAGGTCAACAAGGTAAGTTTTTATAACTAAATATATTCCACTCTTATTAAATACTGTACATACATACATTTTTACATGTTTATTTGATGATCCTAGCAAAGCCGATTGCATTTGTTCTGTAAATTATGGATTAGATTTGCAAGCAGCACAAACATTCTGTTTACTTATTCTCAAGCTATGTTCTAGAGCTGTGCCCACTCATGTTATGTTCTGTTTTTGTTTTTTGGTTAATAGAGACTGTAATCCAATAGAGTAGGTCCATTGAATCAGTTGAATTTACATATGTATTGATTCATAAGTACCCATTAATTCAGATTTAGTGAGTCTACTCTAATTTTAAATTACTGCTGGATTTCAACCATGAGTGTGCGTCAAATCATTTGTCTTGGATAGTACATGTCAAGACGGCATATAGTTTCCTCACTGGAGTTATTTGGGCATTGCACATAGTAATTCTGTACACATGTTGTGCGCACTAGAACACCCCACCCTTCCCTAAATGCTCTTTTTGAACTTGTCAGAGAGTGCTACATTTGTTGTTGTTTAGTCACAGTTGATTCCAACCCTTTGTGACCCCATGGACCATTGTCCTCCAAGCATCTCTGTCCTCCACCATCCTCCTCAACCTGCCCAGCTCTGTACCCATTGCATCTACAATACCATCCAGCCATCTCATTTTTGAAGTGCTACTTTTGGGGGCACTCATTTTTAGCACATCAACAGCTAATGCCTTTGCTGAGAATAGGCTAAATGCAAGCCCTGCAACTGTCAAATTGGCTCCTTCCTGTGTAGACTTCTAATATATTAAAATGGCTAATGAGCTGCTTCAGCATATCAGCAATTAAATACTTCCTCTGATCACCTGTGAACAGTCGAGGGAAGGGAAATATTACTAATTTTTAAAAACCTTTTTGAGATCATCACTGAAGCAATGCATCACTTTATTTAAATAAAACATATATTTATGCAGGTTTGTATATGTTTGGCAATCGAAATAGTGATTTGTATTTATTTATTTTATTAGATTTAATTGGCAATACACAGACATGTAATCTATTGTTGCTAATGGCTGTGTGAAACTGCAATCTTGTGCTTGCTTGTCTGTCATCTTGCTTGACCACACCTCTTCTCCCGTTGAGCCCCTGAATTTAGTATATAAAGAACATGCCTGTAAGTTTCACTCTTTGTCTGATGAAGTGGAGACACCTGCGGCGGGAGCGAGGCCACCTCTTCGCTCGGCCCCGGGCTCGACCACCTGGCCCGGAGGCACCACCCTGCCTGGCAGGGCTTAAAAGCCGCGGCGGCTGCTGGACCTTTGCGCCGCCGCCATCAGAGACATCTGCGGCGGGAGCGAGGCCGCCTCTCCGCTCGGCCCCGGGTTCAACCACCTGGCCCGGAGGCACCACCCTGCCAGGCAGGGCTTAAAAGCCGCGGCGGCGGCTGGACCTTTGCGCCGCCGCCATCAGAGACACCTGCGGCGGGAGCGAGGCCGCCTCTTCGCTCGGCCCCGGGCTCGACCACCTGGCCCGGAGGCACCACCCTGCCCGGCAGGGCTCAAAAGCCGCGGCAGCGGCGGCTGGACCTTTGCGCCGCCACCATTAGCAACACCTGTGGCTCGTTGACTGTATATTAATTTAATTAATTTTTAAGAACTTTTTGTTTTAGGATTATTGCTTACGAGATTGTGATTACCGTGTTATTTTCTGTCATGTAATATATATGTAATTGGAATATTTTGTATCTTATGTTACAGTGTGGTTTTGTTTCATTACACTGTATTTTGTAACTTGATTTCGCAGTGTGGTTTTTTAGTTACACTGCTGTATTGTATCGTTTATTTATTGTATTATGTTATATGACCTGAACTATGTTATTTTTTGATTGCCTTTATGTATTGTCTCTGTAAACCGCCCTGAGTCGGTTGTACTGAGTAGGGCGGTATATAAATCAAATAAATGAAATGAAATGAAATGACTTGATCCACGAAAGCTGACAATAAAAATATAGCAGTTAGTCTTTAAAGTGCTACATTGTTTTTTTTATTTTGTTTATTTTGTTTTGTTTTGTTTTCTGAGAGACATGTAAAGGTTTGTTTTAAAAGGGTAAGTGAAGTGATACATCGCTTCAGTGATGATCTTTAAAAAGTTAAAAAATATATTATTTCACCTCCCCTGACCTTTCACAGATGATCAGGGAAGGTGTTCAATTAAGATTCAAAGTTTTTGTACTAGTGCTTTTCCAGGCGATCCAGCAGTGCAGTCTTGGCATGTCCTTAGTCATACATGCAAGAAACATCCTAAGAGATCTTTTTGTTTTACTGCTGCTCTTTTAAATGTAAAAGTTGACTTTATGTCATGAGTTCTCAACCTTTCTAAGCCGGGGCCCAGGTCACGCTTCCTCATACAGCTTTGGGGGCCAGATGGCCATCTTGCCCTTCCTCCACCACATGGCACTTCCTGGTGTGGTGGGGGCCGTATGAAATGGTGCTATGCTATGGGCCACATCTGGGCGCGGGGCGGAGGTTGAGAATCCCTGCTTTATGTTATGATTTTGTAACTGATATGGTTATCTAAATGTTAGCTAAAATCATTACATTGTATTTTCCTATAGGTATTAACTCTTACCTAGCTCTCAATACTTCGGGAAGTGGAACAATCCTTATAGATCTGTCTCCTGATGATAAAGAATTTCAGTCAATAGAAGAAGAGGTAATCAACATAGAAAACTACTTCTAGTATTTTTTAATTCTATTGCTATTTCATTAGACTTAGTTTTCTTCCATGGCTAGTTCCATTTTAAACATATATTACTTTCCATTTGAATTGATTTATTTAGCCATATGAAGGCCACATTTAGACTGAAGTCTTGATGTAGAGACCCTTTGCTTCGCTTTTCCCCACAAACGTGCAGACAAGTTGGGAAGCTATATTTGATTATTGCTTTGCATCATATCTTAAACAGTAAACGATGGTTAGTGACTTCTGTAACAGCTGGAATTTGGAAACAAGTTTTAAACTATGGTTTCATATTCAGGCATGTTCAGAAATTATAGCAAGCAGTAGTAAGTTGTAGTTAATTAAGACTTCCCAGCCTCATTTTCTTAGTCTCAACAAGGGAAGGAGAAATGATCCTGTATGCAGGTGCATGAAACTGAAACTAGAACACATGTTGTTAGTTTATATTAATTGTGAGTACAGTTCAGCAAAGACTACAATAATGCCTGTGTTAAATCAAAATATGTGAAGAAAGATTTTGAGCAGGATGGGCAAAGTACAGCTATACACAATGTGGAAGAGATGCAAGTGCCTGCAACTCCTGGCTCTGCTGATGAGGATTTGGATTACAGTGCAGCAATCTCTGAGGGGCACATTTTGCCCACTTCTAAATTAGAGGTTACACACAGGTAGCTTGTACACAATAGGTTCCCTGTGTCATTTGATTTCCACATACAGTAGTTCCTGGCTGGTTATAAAGTGAGAGAAAAATCATAACATCTATTATGGGAACATAGATCAGTTTCAGCAGAGGTTGATTTATAGTTTATATATACATATTTAATATTGCCACTTAATTTAATTGTAGATGCAGAATACAGTCCGAGAGCACAGAGATGGTGGGCATGCCGGTGGAGTTTTCAATAGATACAACATCTTAAAGGTAATATATAGAGATCTCTCACTCAGAATTCATTGCCCATCCCCTTAGTTATGAATGTGATATATTTCTGTATCCATGATTGAAAATGCCATGTTAAGGACCTAATGTTGCTGCACAGTATTGTAGCATACTGTATATATTGCCAGCGGGGGGGAAAGGATGCCAAGCTTTACATAGCAAAGGGCAGCCTAAATGTTGATAGGAGTAAAGGCAGCAGTTAAGATGGTCTACATGAGGGATTCTCAACCTGCAGCCTGTGGGCCATATGTGGCCCACAGCATCGTTTCATGTGGGCCCCCACTGCCTCCACCACACCAGGAAGTGCCATGTGGTGGAGGAAAAGCAAAATGGCCATCCAGCCCCTGAAGCTGTCTGAGGGAGTGTGACCCGGCCCTTGGCTTAAAAACGTTGAGAACTCCTAAACTACAGGATATCCTCTTGTGCTCACTATAATTCATGTCAAAATACACCCATGACCATTGCTTTTCCCTTTCTGTGTGCATGTTTTCAAAAAGATGTCCCGCCACCTTTTGAAATTAAAAAAGTCACTGGGGACCAAGACCATGCCACCCCTCCCACTGTGCCCACCCCAACATATTGTAATGTAATGTAATGTATTATCTGTAAGCCGCCCTGAATCGCCACGGCGAGTGGGCGGCAATATAAATTTGAACTAATAAATAAATAAATAAAATAATAAATAAAAATCATCCATATTAAGAAACACAAGGGGAAATCTTTCGTCTTAATTACCACGTAAATATATCATGACAAGACAGGTAGAATAGGCACCAAATCTCTGCTAACATCAAGTAAGGCTATAAAGCAAAAAACAGCAATTTTGCAACTTATACAAGTGAGCTTCTGAATATCTGTACCATATACAATACTGTACTTCTAAAAATATCTTTTAAAATACCTTTACAAGTATTTAATGCCTGTTTGGCTATGAAACAATTAAATTTTTTTTCTCTTGAGTGTTGTCAAATTATTCAGCCCTGGCATCATCATATTGCCCCAAAGGTCAATGAACTTGCAACAATATCTATACTTTGGAAATATACTAATGGAAAGCCTCTTCAACCGCAGTTTATAGCAGCCACTATTTTATCCGTTAGAGAATAAATATTTCAACCTCTATAGCCAGCATGCCTTCTAAATTTTAAGAAAATCAGGTGATACTAGTCATTCTCCTTCAAGAAAAGAAAGATTTGTCTTCTCAGCTTGTTTGATCTATTCCAAATCTAGAGACATAAAAGGTCACTAGTTTCTGCATAGGTAAGACAGTTTTACTTTTAAAGAAATCATAACTCAAAAGCCCTTTGCCACAAAGCAAGAGCAAACTGTCTGGCAAGTCTGTGCCAAGTTTGGTGGTGATCTAAATCCTAGTTTCAAAGTTACATGTTTTTGATTGGACATTTTTAGAATTGCCTTGTAGAACATTGTTTTGCTCTGCTCTGCTATAACATCAATGTATTTCCATGCAGCTATTTTACTTCAAATGTTTGTAGACATTCTTCTCCAACTTTTACAAATATAACTTGTGAACAGAAACTCCTGTGTAGCACTGTCCTTTGAAAGACCATTATAGTTAGTGGAATTCAGAATAAAGAATCAGATTGTCCATATAATAAACTAAATTTGTCATGGTTTGGCAGGGTAGCAATTTTTGTAAAATGATGTTGTTACCTAAATTAAATTTCTTGTTTGATGCTCTGCCGTTAAAACACACAGATAAAGAACTAAAAGAGTACCAAAATATTATAAATAGATTTTGTAATGGAAAACGAGGAGCTAGGATAGTCAAGATGTTGTGGTACTTACCCCAAAAAAGAAGGTGGATTGGGTATTCCAAATATTAGTAACTATTACAGAGCTTTTCAAATAAGAAATGTTATTAAATTACTTAATAGAGAAGAGCCAATATGGGGGAAAATTGAAAGAAAGGAATTCCCGAAAATTGGAAAGGCATTGTTTCTATGTGAAGAAAAGGATAAAAAGAAGAGGAAAATACAGGGTAAGATGATAAAATCAACTATAGAGGAATGGAACAGAGTAAGGAAAGGTATTATCCTAGGCATCTCATCTGTTACAGAACTAGAAGATTTTAATAATTTTCCAGTAAAGATAGATAGGAGGATTAGGGATATTCTGATAGAAAACGGGGTCCTATTATTGAAGGATTGGGTCAAAACTTGTAGAAATTGAGTAAAAAGAAGAGAGCTTTATTTGCAATTGGAGTTAGGCTGGTTCAAGATAATCCAAATGAATAATTGGAATAAGAGATTCTTATCAGAAGGTGGTTTAGACAGGGAGCTTACGAAATTTGAGACACTTCTGGCTAAATTAAGAAATGGTGACATAGGAATTAAAGGGATAGTAAGTAAAATTTATAAAATTCTGAACAAATGTGAAAAATACAAGAAGTTTTGAGAAATAGTTGGGAACAAGAATTGAATGGGATAATTACAGAAGAAAAATGGCAGAAAATGTGGAGGAGAAGGATTATGAGAACTATGTCCGTTAGAGTGAAAGAACATAACTATAAGTTAATATGGAGGTGGTATAGGACCCCAACAGGGCTGCATCAGATGTATAATAGGTTGAGCGATAAATGTTGGAGATGTAAACAAGCAAGGGGAACATATGAGCATATGTGGTGGAGTTGTGATTGTTTAAAAAATTTTTGGGAAAAAATAGAAAATGAAATTAAGAATATACTGGATATGCAGCTCGAATTGGGGTCGGATACAATCCTCTTAACGGAGGTTGATAAATACAAAATGAGTAATGATAATAAGGAATTGATGGCTGTGATGTTGTCAGCGGCTAGACAGTGTATAGCAAAAAATTGGAAGAACAATGAAAAGTTAAGATTGCAGGACTGGTATAAAGAAATGTGGGATTTAGCGCTAAATGAAAAGCTCACTTGGGAATTAAATCTTAGAAAGGGTAAAGTGCAAGGTAATAGATTTTGGAGGATTTGGAAACCATTTATTGACTATGTGCTGGTTAAGAAGAAAGGCATGGTCCCTGTACCGGAACAAAATGATTTTTGGAAGTTATGAGGGTTCACAATTCCCCGGACGATGTATATAGCACAAGGGTGATAAAAAAAAGTGTGAAATGAAATAGTGAAAGAAAACATTTTGTATTAGTAAATAGGAGGAAAAATAATACTATTGTATGAACCTGAATTCTTATTTTTTCTTGACTTAACTTGAGTGACTTTTACTTATATTTACTCTAAGGGTGAAGACTTCAATGTAGTATCGCTATGTTATTTTTTCTCACGTTTTATATTGTTTTCATGTGTACCTATATTGTTTTCATGTATACTTATATTTGTTTTGTTTCATATACCTAATAAAATAATAATTTGAAAAGAATCAGATTGTCCAGATGGGAGAATGGATTTAATGAGTTTTATTGCCTTTGACAAATAATAGCAGTGAGGGTTGAAGCACAATCTAAGGGCAATAATGGACTTTTAAGGTATCCATCAAGTAGTATTTCATGTAACTTTCAAGGCTAATTAGTCACTGAAATGAAAATATACAGAAGGAATAATGCACTCCATGTCCATATTAGACATAGCTCTAAGTGCTGCCCTTTGCATTTTAAATATGTTTTGGTGATTAAAAGATTTGTTCTAATTAAATGTTTATGGTAATTCAATATTTGGAACAGCAGGACAAATTTTAATAGACAAGCTGGTTATCTGGTGGATATAAATTGAAATGCTTTGGGTATCAGGAATCAGAAGAAGCGCTGACAATGAATTTCTCTCTCTTTCTATAGATACAAAAAGTATGTAATAAAAAACTTTGGGAAAGGTATACTCATAGGAGGAAAGAAGTTTCAGAAGAGAATCATAATCATGCTAATGAAAGGATGTTGTTCCATGGTATTCCATTTTTTTCTCATTTAATTGCTATTTTAATGTTATCCAAACATCTGACTCAGATTTTAAGTTACTCTTAGTTTGGTTCCATATAATAATTAGAATAAGTCCACAATCATTCTTCAAGACAGTTTTAACATTTATACAGCATTCTTGATAACAATGAATAGAAAGTACAGTCAACCCTCGCATAAAGAGTGCCTCACTTAAAGAGTAACTCGCTTAAAGAGCAGCATTTTCTCTGAATGTTCGCTTCGCTTAACAAATAAAACCAACCAAAAACTCGCTTAACAAATAAATCGGGGTTTGCAATTCCCCCCACAATTGGTCATTTACAATGGTGTTTCGCTTAAAGAGCAAACTCACTTAAAGAGCAATCCCTTGGAACGCATTATGCTCTTTAAGCGAGGCACCACTGTATCTTCTAAGAAACAATAAATTATATCACATGACAACTCTTCTCTCAAATAACTTGAGTATTCTGCAGATAATTAGGAATATGATATCATCTTATATCTACAGGACAGTCTATACTGACTTTTCATTGGCAACCCACTCATAGGTACAGTAATTGAATCCCTGTTCAGTTACATGTGAATCACACATTGATGAAGCTCAGTGGCTCTATAGTAATGCTTTACACATGAGCACAAAATAGTATGTAGTCTTTAAAAACTGTATTAGCCTTTCTAGACTTAAGGGGTAAAGAACAAGAATGTGCTGAGTTTCCTGCATGCAATTATTTTGTTGCCAATGGCAGTTAAGAGACTGCTGAAATATGAGGCTGTGGTTAAAATGTTTAAAGACCGTCAAAAATATAAAAAGCAGTATCCTGTTGCCTTTTGTTGAGTATAACTGCTCCATGCACTCTGCCTTTGGCTCACAGTTGCCTGAGATCACTCCATTCACAGCAATGGGGCTTTCCACTTCTAGGGTTTAATAAGTTCCCCCTTACACAGGTGGCAGGAACAAAGGAATTGGGTGCAGAACAAATTGTTCTGTGTGCAGTTCAGAATGACAAGGTGCTTCCAAAGAAATGTGTTCAGCCAAATCTACCCAACCAGAAATTGTTTATAAAAGTATGAGAGGTATGAAAAATGAATGGTCAGTGTTTTGGAAACGTGCTAAGAGGTTTCAGAACCCTACAACTGATGGGCAGTTAATGGCCCACAGGCTGCATGTAGCCTTCCCATCTGTTTTTTGCAGTTGCTACTGCCATTACTAGTTTTGCTAGACCACAAGCATCCTGCGGTTTTCACTTGGAAAGCAAAGCTTTTTAAAAGGCTGAATTGGGAGCACAAATCAGCTGAAAAATAAAATGGAAGAACTCCTGCATCTTGCTCAAAAGTGAAATAAAAGAGGGGATTGGGCACAGCCTAATTTGTTTAGACCAGTGGTTCCCAATGTGGGGCCCACGTCCCACAAGGGGACTTCAATTCCCAGAAGCCTAAGCCAGTTCATTGGCTGATCAGTGCTTTGGGGAATTGACTTACGCTTCTGGGAATTGAAGTCCAAACATCAAAGGTATAGAGCAGGGGTGCCCAAACTACAGGCCAGATCCAGCCCCAGTTGCCAACTCATCTGGACCACAAAGCCCTCATTGCTCCTGGAAGCAGAAATAAAATGCGCCCTACGTGTTTTATTTCCATTTCTGAGAGCAACAAGGGCTTTGTGGGTCAGATGAATTGGCATCGGGGTCTGGATCTGGCCCATGGCCCGTAGTGACCGGCCCCCTAAACCACACAGCCGGCCTACAGCCTGAAAAATTTGGGCACCCTTGGTATAGAGAATTAAATTAAGTAAGAATGACTGTACTGTATTTCTAAATAAAATTTTCACTGCAGTGTGTTCTCTGGATGGCTTTTGCAATGCGACAATGTTTTCTGTTTAATTGTGCTTGGCAGGCTCCCCTTTTGTGAATGCCATTATTCATAAAGGTTTTGATGAGAGACATGCTTACATAGGAGGAATGTTTGGAGCTGGAATCTATTTTGCTGAAAATTCTTCCAAAAGTAATCAATATGTATATGGCATTGGAGGTGGCACAGGTTGCCCAATTCACAAAGACCGCTCTTGCTATATCTGTCATAGGTAAGTTCCAGTAATGGATAGATTGCACTAAAATTGGTAGAAGTAGCTTTTTACTTACTCATTTGTTTTTAAAAAGTATAGACTATTGAAACAAGAGCTTCGAAGAGTCTTTTTGAAAGGCACTGGTGCCGTGATGGCACTCCAGGGGTTCTTGGATTTCAATTACCAGAAGCCCAAGTCAGCACTCCTGCTGATCAGGGCTTCTGGGAATTGAAGTTCAATAACAGCTGGAGTGCCAAGGTTCTCCATCACTGCATTAGTGGCTCCAAAGGGGTGGTGGTGGTAGGGAATACATACATACACTTTGCTACCCAGTAAGACTAACAATCTCATTTTCATTAAGTAACAGCAAAAGCCCAAGTTACACAAAGTTCTTTCATAGTACAGTAATACCCCGTATAACGTGAGTACCGTATAGCGCTAAAACCGCATAACGTTACAAGATTTTCGGAAAAATCTTTTATCGAATAACGCGATTTTTAACGTTATCCGATACAGTCGTTCTTAGCAGCAGGGTGGCTGGAAAGCTGAACGGGGTTCTCCGTTCAGCTTCCCAGCCACCCTGCAGCTACGGAGGCAGGGGTGGGGAGGCTGGAAAGCTGACGGGGGGCTCCCCCATCGGCTTACCCAGCCACCCCACAGCTGCGGAGGCATGGGCGGGTGGCTAGGGAAGCCGACAGGGAGTCCCCGTCAGCTTCCCCAGCCACCCTGCAGCTGTAGATCGGGTCCTCTGATCTCTCTGGAGGTGTTTCTGGGCTTCCCCGACATCCTGAGCCAGTGCAGCAAGCAAGCAAGAATGTCAGAGTTCGAATCCCGACATTCTGGCTTGCTGCACTGGCTCAGGACGTCGGGGAAGCCCAGAAACAGCATGGATCGGGTCCCCACACCTCCCTGGACCCAGCGGGGGGGTCAGAAACCCCAAAATTGGTAAAAAAAAAACGGACTTTTTTTTACCAATTTTGAGGGCTCTGACCCCCCCCCCCCGCCGGGTCCAGGGAGGTGGGCAGACCTGATCCATGCTGTTTCTGGGCTTCCCCGACGTCCTGAGCCAGTGTAGCAAGCCAGAATGTCAGAGTTCGAATCCCGACATTCTGGCTTGCTGCACTGGCTCAGGACGTCGGGGAAGCCCAGAAACACCTTGGATCGGGTCCCCACACCTCCCTGGACCCAGCGGGGGGGGGGTCAGAAACCCCAAAATTGGTAAAAAAAAAACGGACATTTTTTTACCAATTTTGGGGGCTCTGACCCCCCCGCCGGGTCCAGGGAGGTGTGGGGACCCGATCCAAGGTGTTTCCAAAGTTCTCCCACCTCCCTGGAGGCTGCAGCAAGGCAAAATGTCAGGATTTGAATCCCGACATTCTGGCTTGCTGCAGCATAAAAGAGGGTGGGGGAAGTTCAAAATTAGCGTGCATCGGGTCTCCCGACCTCCCTAGTGAACTTCCCCCACCCTCTTTTATGCTGCAGGAAGCGAGAACGTCGGGATTGGAATCCTGACATTTTGCCTTGCTGCAGCCTCCAGGGAGGTGGGAGAACTTTGGAAACAGCTTGGAGCGGGTCCCCACACCTCCCTGGACCCGGCGGGGGGGTCAGAGCCCCCAAAATTGGTAAAAAAAAAGTCTGGTTTTTTTACCAATTTTGGGGTTTCTGACCCCCCCCCCCCCCGGCTGGTCCAGGGAGGTGTGGGGACCCGATCCAAGGTGTTTCTGGGCTTCCCCGACGTCCTGAGCCAATGCAGCAAGCCAGAATGTCGGGATTCGAACTCTGACATTCTGGCTTGCTGCACTGGCTCAGGACGTCGGGGAAGCCCAGAAACACCTTGGATCAGGTCTGCCCACCTCCCTGGACCCGGCGGGGGGGTCAGAGCCCCCAAAATTGGTAAAAAAAAACGGACATATTTTTTTTTACCAATTTTGGGGTGTCTGACCCCCCCGCCGGGTCCAGGGAGGTGGGGAAACCCGCTCCAAGCTGTTTCCAAAGTTCCCCCACCTCCCTGGAGGCAGCAGCAAGCCAAAATGTCAGGATTCAAATCCCGACGTTCTCGCTTCCTGCAGCCTCCAGGGAAACAAGGCTTTTTTTAACATTGTGTGATCAATGTATCGCACAACGTTAAAAACCGGATAACGACGGGACTTGTGGAACCAAGTCATAACGTTATTCGGGGTACTAGTGTACTGTATTCTTAAATTGGAACATTATACAGCTTATGTGTTTGTGGGGAAACTGATCCCCTCATCATCAATATCATTTTATTATTACTATTGCTGTTGTTCAGTTTACCATTTGCCACATGAAATGATATGTTTATTAACAAACAGTTTATTTTTTTTAATATAGACAGTTGCTGTTTTGTCGTGTTACTTTGGGGAAGTCTTTTCTGCAGTTCAGTGCAATGAAAATGGCTCATTCTCCTCCAGGACATCATTCAGTTACAGGGCGGCCAAGTGTAAATGGCTTAGCTTTAGCAGAATATGTCATCTACAGAGGAGAGCAGGTATTGTCTTAATTTTCAAATACTTTTTAAAATATTTGCCATTCATGGCTCTTTTGGATTTTTCCTTCTCCTTATAGCTATTTAACAAGTGAGATACATTTTGAGAGCATAATTCTCTATGCATCTACTCAGAAATCACTCCCACTAATATTTGATGGGTTTTCAGTGGACACAGCATTGCAGCCCAAGACCTTGAGGGAAATCTTACATGATGTTTTTGTTATTTTTCTTCTTCCTCAAGATAATTATTTTTCATCAAAAGCATTATGTCGCTTTGAATATAGGAGAATAAATTTGCTCTTGTGTTTCAGGCCTATCCAGAATATTTGATTACCTACCAGATTATGAAGCCTGAAGCCAGCACAGAAGCGTGAACCTTTAGGTGTTTTGCAGAGATCAAAATGAAGAGTATTTGAATTGCTAAAAAATTGTATCTCACCTCCACAGATATTGTGGTAGAAAATGTGAATAAAACCTAACATTTTAACTTGGTAAAGCTTTAATAAATGTATAGTAAATTTTCTAAAAAAAAAAAAAGATTCTGAAATTTCCTTTTTCAGCACTTTAACAGATATCATTCCAGTGACACTGGGTTTGTCTGTACTAAATTGTAAAACAGGTATTAACTTGAACTGTGTTTTCTATATGCAGCTATACCAATGGAATCTTAACAACTGTTGCTGTACAGGAACTCATTTTAGCAATACCGTGTCCTTTAAAACACTACATTTACAAAAACCAGTCGCATTTGTACAACTGTAAATAAGAGCTTTTCTACTAGCCTGGTATTTATTTACATTGTTTTTGTAATATAAATGTTTCAGAACTGCAACTTTTACAGATCTTATGTTTAATCCATCTGCATTAAATTGCATGCAGTAGTTTAGAGGACCCCCATCGTCAAGAAGGAGAAGCATACAGTTGAATTTTAGCTAAATAAGCAAATTTTAGTGGAGAAAAATGTTCCAGCAAGTTGTAGGTCTCATACATTCCTGAGAAACCAGACACAACATTCCAGATCCTTAACAAACCCAGCAACGTTAAAATGTCAACTGAAAGTGGGGTAGGTAGAGTGATTGTGTGTATATTATCGCTAAATATTTGGGCATGCATTTTATATGAAGGCAAGATATTTTATAAAAGACATCACACACATAGATGCCTACCTGCTCTTGTCAGTTTTCTTTCCAGCATTACAATGCTAATCACAGAGATGATGCTAGGTAAAATTTGAACCTCCTTTTGCATGCAGAGCTCTTTGAGTGAAGTCTGTTAGGATTGCACATTCTCACTTTTTTGTTGATTACACACTTAGCTTTCTATAATTCATGTGCTCCTTTTTGTAGACAATACTTGGGGCTTTCATGTGAAAATCATTTGAGGAAAGGACAGCAAAGGGAAGCAACTGCACCATTTCAAGGCGCTGACAGCTTCTTCACATACATATAATATCTGCTTTTCTTAACTCGGTTTCTTCTAGGATTAGCCATCTGTTTCAGATACTATTATGTAAATAAAAATAAAAATGATTTCATTAGCCCAACTTTAAATAAGTATTTTGATTGCCATTTTTCAGCATATAGGAGCATCGCCCATAATTTCACTGCGGATCATTGTCATGTTATGATTTTTACAAAGATTGTCAAGATTATTTAAGAACTGGCCTAAATGGCAACTTAAAATTTAAATCTTAAATAATTGGTTTACCTGTGATGCCTGTCTGTGGAAAGTTTAAAAAGCATGTGGGAAATAGAGCAGACATCATTTTATGCTATCCTCGCTGCAAGCAGTGTCAGCAATACAGTCAAATAAAAGGGGTCTTAATTTATACGGTACTCTTCCACTGCATGTTTTTTACTCACTAACTTGTCCAAATGTTGGAATAAGTTATTCTTGCAAAATCTGATGACTTTGATTTAAGTATTTAGAACTTTTTTTCATTACTGAAAATATTTCATTCTTTGTGAATGATGATTTCATATGATGTGAATCATTGTGGTATGGTAGCATTTGAAATGGTACCACAAGGTTGGCTAGAGAGTTTTTAATTTTGCATGACGTATCTTTTTCTGAAGGCAAAAATCATAATCTTTTTGATTGTGTTGACTTGACTAGCCTCCTGTGCAATTAGTGCTTCACTCATTTTGAAAATGTCTTCTCTGTATTGTATCACATTCCATTCAACCCTAAATAAACTTCATTTCAAGCTTTTTGGTAATGCAGTGGTATTATTACAAATTAAATTAATACACCAACAAAACTCATTCTCTGGGCCAACAATTTGTATTACAGGAAACTGCAACTTAAATGCAATACACTAAGTATATCACATTTTTGTATATTTCCATAGCTGGAGGCATTTCCCTATGCTTCCCAAAGCATAAGATTTGTTGATTGTTTTAAATATCCTTGTATAGGAGTCAGTATTAATGTGGCTTCATGTTACTGAACTGTTAAGTTTAGTAACATGAAGCCATATTTATACTGACTCTTGAGTAACTGCAAGCAGAGCAAGTTAACTGAATGTTTCGAACTCCTGGCTTTTCAAGGAGCAGGGTTCTCAGCATAGAATGTCATTTAAGAAATGCCTGCAGCTTGGGTGAAATTAGTGTGCATCTTTGCCATAATAACCCAGATGAGCTACTGGAAATATTTAAACTAATGAAAAACTACCTACCAGTCCCCATTTAATATTCCTAGGGGTTCCTTTTGCCTTGTGGGAGCCTTTGGACCATGGAAGGTAACTTTTAGTAGTTAAACCTGCTGAATGAATCTGATTGGGGGGGGGGGCTTTTTGCAGCAAACACGATCTGACAGTGGTTATTATTACCAGTACCACCATCCTGTGTCTAGACTCAAGGCTGCCAAAGGTTTCCTAAGAGCATAAGGGTGCTCTAAAGAACTTCACAGGAAGTTACCTGTTTGTTTCAATATTTCTAGTGTCTATTCCAGGTTATTTCATTTCATTTATTTGACTTGTATGCTGCCCACTCGGCCAAGCGACTCAGGGCGGCTAACAAAAGTCACAGTACGACCATCATTGCCATATAACAAAGCACAATAGCATAAAATACAATAAAAGTAACAGCACATAGACATTGCAAAAATGAGGCAAAACATTACAAAAACCACCACATCCCCTGGGCAAAAGGAGGGGGGATGGCGAGAAGCCACAGTTGCTTCTCAATCCCCTGCCAGTGGTGGGGCCCGGGGGGGGGGGAGCAAGTCCTGGCCTTGCCTACAGCATCCTTTTATCCTCCAGCCATAGTCAGAGCCCGGAGGGCAGTGGCGCTCACAGCTGCTACTCAACCCCCCGGGGGGGGGGGCAGCGAATCCCTGTGTAAATTCACCTGACGTGATTTTGTCCAACTAATAGGATTAACAAACCTTCATTTTGCCAAGTGAGAATAACTTGAGACTACTCATACAGTACTTGCATATCTTCTTTATAGAGGGAATGACATGCTTCTATTAGAGATGTCATATTTAACGTCAGAGCTGTTGAATTTTCCCTTAATATTTAAGTGCTGGGCCAGTGGCGGTGAACCAATGGCACACGTGCCACATATAGCACTCCCAGCCCTTTCTGTTGGCATGTGTGCTGTCACCCCAGCCCAGAGTTTGCCCTGCCCCTCTGCCCAGCAGCCCAATGGGACCGCTTCCTCCCCCCCACACACACACACAGTGTTTGCCTCGCCCGTCTTTTTTGGCACTCGGTCTCTAAAAGGTTCGCCATCACTGCCTTGGGCCAGCCATTTATGCCTAAATGTAAATTCTGAAAATAATTCAGCTATAAATTCAGTTTGTATCAAATGCCTAATGTAGTGTTGATATTGGACCAAGGAGCTGCACTGGCTTCCTATGTCTCCGGGTGCAATTCAAGGTGCTGGTTGTCATCTTTAAATCCCTTCATGGTTGCGGACCAGGATACCTCAGGGACTGCATCGTTCCTAGGACATCAACCTTTCCCATGAGAGCAAACCGAGAGGGCACCTTTCAGGTACCATCTGTTGGGGAGGCTCGCCTCTCCAGCACAAGGAAAAGGGCCTTCTCGGTCGTAGCCCCCACACTATGGAACCTCTTCCCAGTAGAACTATGCCTCCAAACCCAGTTGTTTCTATTTAGGAAAGAACTGAAGGTGTGGCTGGCAAAATGGGTCTGGGGGTGGGATTGTCAACAAGCTCCCCAGTCTGGCTTGTCTGAGGCTCCCCCCTCCTGTAATTAATTTTTTTAATGTTAAGGTCTTGTAGATTTTATATTTATTTTTAGATAGTAAATGGCACAGCAGTGGGTAATATTGCTATGTTTTTAAGGTTTTTAATTGTTTTATATTGGTTTTAACTAGTGTACACTGCCCAGAGTCCATTGGATGGGGCAATATATAAATGTATTAAATTAAATTAAAAATAAATTGTTGCAAGGCTTCTGGTGCTGTATTCCCCTTTTATTGACAGTCACACAACAGGAATTGCTTGTTAGCATGCATGAGAATAATTATCTGCTTTCAGATAATTCACTTGATAAAGCTGTCCTACATGCTTGACTGTACATACAGAGGAATCCTGGTACTAGCAAAGAAGAAACCTGTAACATATACAGAAATAAACACCTGAGGAAAAGGATTCTTAGTCCAAAAAAATGAGAACTATAGCCAGATTTGCACTAGGGGGCACCAGAGTCCAACATGCTAACGTAGCATGACTGCTGCATTTGGCAGGCCAATCCTACTCCTGTGATCGCGAAGCTTGGCACTCCAGATGTTCTTGGACTTCAATTCCCAGGAGCCCAAGCACCCTGTGAATCCACATGCATGAGTTTACTGCGATCCATTCGGCTTGCACTGCCCTCGTTGCTCCCGGAAGCGGAAGTAAAATGCACCCATACGGAGGAAGGATTAACCCTGAAGAGTCTTAACCATACAGGTGCATTTTACTTCCGCTTCCGGGAGTGATGAGGGTAGCACGGGGTGGATAAATCACAGTAAACCCATTCATGTGGATTCACAGGGTGCTTGGGCTTCTGGGAATTGAAGTCCAAGAACATCTGGAGTGCCAAGCTTCGCCATCATGGCTAGACTCCATGCATTCATAAAGTTTGGGAGACCATTTCAAATGTACAGTAATACCTCGGATAACGTTTACCTCGGATAACGCTAAAATCGCATAACGTTAAGTAATCTAGGTAAAGGTAAAGGTTTCCCTTGCTCGAAAGCCAGTCGTATCTGTCTCTAGGGGTCAGTGCTCATCTCTGTTTGTAAGCTGAAGAACCAGTGCTATCTGCTTCTGCAGACGTTTTCTGTGGTCATGTGGCAGGCATGACTAGACACCAGAGCGCATGGAACGCTCCATAATGGGGTGGGGGGATTGCATCAAATAACGTTAAGATCCTATGGGATGCATCGGATAACAACTGCTGAAGCCTGTGCGGTTACAATGTATCTCTATGGAGCTTTAACGTTATCTGATGCATCCAATAGGATTTTAACATGCATCTGATAACACTAAAAATCGGATAACACCAAGACTTGTGGAACCAAGTTTTAGCGTTATCCGAGGTTTTACTGTACTGTATATCTGGACTCTCTTAGCTGAATGTATGTTTGTGGTGTGGCAGATTCCTACACACGCCTTATTCTGCCTTGACCCTATAGCATCCATGGAGTCCCTACAATTTATGATCCTTGCTTTGCCTTCTTTAAAACCGGTCTAAAATTTAGATCCTTGTGCTGTTTTTAGTAAAGGCAAATTGCTAGTTAATTAAATACCCTATAAACATGACTGTGTATACTAGTTCATATATCAACAGCCTTACAGCAAATTAATCACCCCTCTGTAAAATGTCTATACTTTCGGTAAGAGGCTACTGAAAACTTGCTCCCGGAACCTGCCGGCAGCTGAAATCACCATAAGAGTACCAGATGTTAGTGGATTTGTCTCCAGGCAGCATCCAGGAGGAAATTTTTCAATGCTTCTTTAATTTTTAATAATTATGCAGTACATTAGCAATGCCCTAATGCAGTGTAGAATTTTTTAAACTTCTTATACTCCTCTATGGAAAGGACATACAGTAATACCTCGGATAACGCTAAGACTTGGTTCCACAAGTCTTGGTGTTATCCGATTTTCAGTGTTATCCAATGCATGTTAAAATCCTATGGGATGTATCAGATAACGTTAAAGCTCCATAGAGATACATTGTAACCGCACAGGCTTTAGCGGTTGTTATCCGATCCATCCCATAGGACCTTAACATTATTCGATCCAATTCTCCTCTCCAGATTACTTAACGTTATGTGATTTTAGCGTTATCTGAGGTAAACGTTAACCGGGGTATTACTGTATTTAATTTTCTAACACAGTAAAGTGAGTGTCTTCTTAAGCTACTTCACAATATGAAAAATTCAATGAGAAAGGAGGTGAACCAAATGGAATAGCTTGGGGGTACATATGCCGCTTTAATGCAAGGATTGCACCAAATGGCATACTTGACCTCAACTCAAGGTCTAGCAATCCATTTAGCTTGTTCCAACCTAATCCAAAGAGCTTGTGTGGACAAACTCTAGACTTGTCACAGAATAAACGCAGTGGTGGGATGTCAAAAATTTTACTATCCCACCATGATGTCATCACAGTATGGGCGGAGCTAACGTCATGACGTCAGCGGAGCGAAAGAAAAAATTAAATAAAAATAAATAAAAATAAAAAGAAGCACGCACACACACCTCAACCCACCTACCCACCCACAATACAAACGAGTAAATAAATAAATAAATAAATAAATAAAAATACAGCCACCCACCTAAACACCCACCCATCCCAAACACAAATCAACCAGAGCTTTTAAACCAGAGCTTAAAGCTTATTCTGGCTAATCTTTCTCACACTAGGTCAGATGGAAGGAACTACAGAATGAACTCGCCACAAGATGGCTTCATTTTGGCACTTTTCAACTTTTCAACCGTTAAAGAGGTTAGGTACACTAGTACCTCAGATAATGTTATGACTTGGTTCCACAAGTCATGACGTTATCCGATTTTTAGCGTTGTCTGATGCATGCATCGAACAACGCTAAAAAAAAAAAAGCCCTGACTTCAGGGACAAACTGCGCAGTTTGTCCCTGAAGTCATCTTTGCAGGTGGGGGGTGGATTGGGCTACCCAATCCACCCCCCACCCACAGTGATGGATCACTGCGGGAGGGGGTGTATTGGGTAGCCCAATCCACCCCCCACCCGCAATGATCTCTGCGACTGCAGTAGGGTCGGGGGAAAGGTGCGCGCCAGAATAAGTTTTAAACTCTAGTTTAAAAGCTCTGGTTGATTTGTGTTTGGGGTGTGTGGCTGGCTGTATTTTAATGTATTTTTTATTTTATTTATTTATTTAATTTATTTACGGGTTTGTGTTGTGGGTGGGTGGGTGGGTTGAGGTGTGTGTGTGTGTGTACGCGCGCGCGCGCGCTTATTTTTATTTTTTTATTATTATTATTATTACAGTAAAACCTCATATAACACTAAAACCTGGTTCCACAAGTCTTGGTGTTATATGATTTTTATGTTATCTGATCCTCTATGGGATCCATAGAGATACATTGTAACCACACAGGCTTTAGCGGTTGTTATCTGAAGCATCCCATAGGATCTTAATGTTATCTGATGCAATTCTTCCCCCCAGATTCCTTAATGTTATGCGATTTTAGTGTTATTCGATACTAATGTTATATGAGGTATTACTGTATTTTATTTCACCCTGCCCATGACGTCATGACGTCAGCTCCGCCCACACTGTGATGATGTCACGGTGGGGTAGTAAAATTTTTGACATCCCACCACTGTCTATATGTGTTGTTCTTGTACTGCTACAGCTAGTTTAGTTTGTTTGTTTGTCTGACTGGTTCAATTGTCTTTCTGACTCAAAATATTAGCTTCAGAAAACCAGTAACTAAGTACCCTCTTGCCACTATTCTTGCCATCTACCCAACAACTTTATTTGAACACAAGCTTTCTTTTTCCCTTCTGCTGAAACTGTGCCTGAGCATTTATACTTTAGGAACCAAGAAGAAATTAATGGAGAATTGAGGAGGAATTTTATTTCAAAACATTTAGCCTTAATCCTTTGGGAAACAACAGCTGCACCAATCTGCAAAGACTATCCAACATAACTAGCACTATCTCCTACTACTTTACCCCAAGGCATGGGCATGAGACACCTCCCCTTTACAATTTGTGTGACTAGTGTCCTCCCAAAAGAAAGAGAAACGTCTGCGGGAGGGGGAGGCTGGGAAAGATGGTAATTTATTTCCCACTGCCCAGTAGATTCCTCTTTAGACTCTGGGAAAAAGCCTCTCTTGTTCCACTCTCGTTACAGACCTGTTTTAAAGGGTTTTTTGTTGCTCTTCAATAGAACATTAATTTCAGGGAAATGCAGCCTCTGTTTGGTTGTTTGTTTTCTTAGATTTTTAACTCCTGAAGTAAAACCACCAAAGCTGCAGCCTATTCAAATCAGATCCCTTTGGGTTTAAACGTTTCGATAAAATTAAGTCCATGTTTTTAACCACAAGCATTCTCTACGTAGGGATACCAAAAGGCCAAAGAATACTTGCAGGGTGTTAACTGTTTAGAGACTTGACCATTTTGTTTGGAGTGTCAGGCGCTTGGATTGAAAGAGGAGCCTCTCTTTCAGGAAGCCAAAACCAAGGCGAGAGAGAGACCACCAGTTCTGACGATCCGACATCCCACGTTTCCCACTGTTTTGTTCTATTGAGGCCAAATGTGAGAAGCTGCTTCCAAGTCCTCCCCACACAAAAGTCTTTATGAGTCTTTACTGAGGCGTGAGCCAGGCAGCTACCCTGACGTTGCCAGCCTAAAAGCAACCCTCATTGATGGCATTTGGCAGGCTGGCTTTCTAAAGGGATAGATTTATGAGTCGTGAAAGATGGGCAAATTAAAATCCTGGCCATTCTTGATAGGATTAAATTTTCCAGGGCAGGCGTCTGTTTGTATCCAACTCTGACATCCCACATTCGTATTGTTTTCAGGGCTCATTTTAATATGCTTCCCACCCTCACTTCCCTGCCTCCTCACCCATCCACCCTCCCCTTTCCTTGACTTCTGCTACATCCTTTTGTTACCCACCAAGATAGTAAATAATGAAGAGACCACCTTAAAATTACAGCCTGAAGTGTTTTTCAGTCTGCTGCTCTCTGTTCTACTGAATTTAGCATATACACTAGAGCACTAGACCTGAAAAGATCTCTGTATAATCATAATAATAATTCAGGTGCAAAAGTGCATTTCTTGTCACTGCAGAGAATCCGTGATAGAACTAGTAGCACTGACCAGCTTATAGATTTCTTCCTGCAACACAGTGAGAACATTTTGCTTTGCACACCTAGGAGGGGAACTGCTATACAAAATGTTTAGTACTATTAAAACTGGGCTTATTTATTTCCAAGCATGATTCTACACCAATGGGATGTCTCCTTCTGCACTCTGCTGTACAGTATCATCAATTTCTTATCCAATCTGTCCTTTAAGTTAAATAATTTGAACCTCAGCTGACGCTTGTGGACAGGCTAGCCCAAGAGATTTTGCTGCCTGGATCCAAGCAGAAAATAATCCAAAATAAATTTATTTAATAAAGGTACAGAGTACTCAAACCCAGCCAAGTTCTTTTGACTAAGCTCAGGAAATACTACTCTAAATAATAATGACATTGAGTCAATTAAATTCTAGTGTAAGGCAACCCTTTCCAGCAATTTCTAGATACTGTATGCGAGTTTTTTGTGGGCTTGGTATATGTGGGCTTTTAGTGATGGTACAGCTTTTCCTAGGTGGCTCTTCTCCAGGGGGATGGACACAGTGGGGAATTGAAATACGAAATGTTGACTCCACACCCAGAATCATAGCACACCGAGATATCCAGTCAGCTAAAATGCAATGAAAGCGAATTAAATAGCTAGTATTTTGTTAAGCTTTCATGGCACTCAGAACTCACTACCTCACTCCACTTAACAGTAGAACTGCTGAAAATGGATATTGGAACTTATTAAGCACATTTTAAGCTCGTGAAGAAGAGCTATCCATTTAATCAGCAATGCTAGCCTACATTACATCCAGCCAGTAATTAAGATGAAATACTTCTGTGTCACAGGAATCAATCTCTTATGAGTGTTATGTGCCATCAAATTGGAACTGAATTATAACAACCTAGAAAGGCTTTCAAGATAAGCAAAATGTATAAGGAATGGCTTTACCACTGCCACACACATACACCCCAGTGAGTTTCCATGAATAAACAGGGATTCAAATTTGCTCTTTGATGGCCAATCTTTCCACTATACCACAATGGCTGTTGTTGTTGTTCAGTCGCATAGTCACGTCTGACCCTTTCAGGATCACTGCACGCCAGGCTCCTCTGTCATCTGCCATCCTCTGTAGTCTGCCTAGATCTGCACTGACCCCGTCAATGATGCCACCTAGCCATCTCATCCTCTGCCGTCCCGTTCTCCTTTTGCCTTCGATCTTTCCCAGCATCAGGGCCTTCTCCATTGAGTCCTCTCTTCTTATTTGGTGGCCAAAATACTTGAGCTTCAGCTTCTGTATTTGTCCTTCCAAGGAGAAGTCAGGGTTGATTTCCTTTAGCATCGACTGATTTGATCTCTTTGCAGTCAAGAATCACCTCCAGCACCACGGTTCAAAGGTGTCAATTCTTCTGTACTCACCCTTCCTTATGGTCTGGCTCTCACAGCCATACATTACTACTGGGAAGACCATTGCTTTGATGTCTCTACTTTTTATTATGCTGCCTAGGTTTGTCATACCTTGCCTCCCAAGAAGTAAGTATCTTTTAATTTCATGGCTGCAGTCACCATCTGCAGTGATCTTTGATCCCAAGAAGGTAAAGTCTGTCACTGCTTCCATTTCCTCCCCTTCTATTTGCCAGGAAGTGAAGGGCCAAATGCTATGATCTTGGGGGGTTTTTATGTTGAATTTCAGGCCAGCTTTTGCACTCTCCTCTTTCACCCTCATCAAGATGCTCTTTAGGTCTTCTTCACTTTCTGCCATTAGAGTAGTGTTAGCTGCATGTCTCAGGTAGTTGATATTTCTCCCAGCAATCTTAATCCCAGCCTGTCATTCTTCCAGTCCTGTATTATGCATGAGAGCTGGACCATTAGTAAAGCTGAGCGCAGAAGAATAGACACCTTTGAGATGTGGTGTTGGAGAAGAGTTTTGAGAGTCCCCTGGACAGCGAGGAGACCAAATAGGTCAATCTTAGAAGAAATCAACCCTGACTGCTCCTTAGAAGGTCAAATAATAAAGATGAAACTAAAGTACTTTGGACATCAAATGAGAAGAGAGGATTCACTTGAGAAAGCCTTGATGCTTGGAAAGGTGGAGGGCAAAAGAAGAAGGGGCCGGCCCAAGATGAGATGGCTAGGTGGTATTGTGGAGACAATGGGCACAGAGCTGAGCGAGTTGAGGAGGATGGTGGAGGACAGGAGTGCCTGGCGGACAGTGGTCCATGGGGTCGCAGAGGGTCAGAATTGACTGTGCGACTGAACAACAACAACAACAACAACAACTCTGCATATAAATTAAATAAGCAGGATGAGAATATACACCCTTGTCATACTCCTTTTCCTATACTAAACCAATCAGTTGTTCCATGTCTTGTCTTAACTGTCACTTCTCGACATGCATACAGATTTATCAGAAGACAGGTGAGGTGTTCCGGTACTCTCATCTCTTTAAGGACTTGCCACAGTTTATTGTGGTCTACACAATCAAAGACTTTGATGTAGTCAATGAAACAGAAGTAGACATTTTTCTGGTACTCCCTTGCTTTCTGCATGATCCAGTGAATGTTGGCAATTTGGTCTCTAGTTCCCCTGCCTCTTCGGAATCTAGCATGTACTTCTGGAAGTTCTCAATCCACATACTATATTGCTGAAGCCTAGCTTGTAAGATCTTGAGCATTACCTTGCTAGCGTGTGAGATGAGCGCAATTGTATGATAACGGCTGTTACAAGTGGGTTAGAACATCACAATGTCTTGAAAAAGCAATCACAGAACCAAAATCCAATCTAGCATATCATCCTCTTCTTCTAGTCACTACTGTATAATGTGTAACTGTTGGGAAGGAATCAGAGTTCAAATCCCTGCAGTTTAATCATTTTGGGATTTGAGGGACAGTGACAAGTTCAGCAAATAAAATGACCTTCCTGCACACTGTCCTTCAGTAGACATTGTAGGGGTGACTAAAGTATTTGTACTGGAATTAGGAAATGATAATACAGTAATGAATTAACAGCAATGTCTTATTCCCTAGCTTTGTTTCCTGGTTGTGATTCTAATTTTGTCTCTGGTCAAGCATGCTGACCCTTTTACCTCAGCCTGACTAAGTTTGGATTTTGATTAACCTCTCATGATCCCTCAGCCTCCTCCAGAGCTGAAGTAAAGTGTTTGTAGAAGAGACAAAGTATTCATACCTAGGATCAGCACAGAAAGCTACCTTAAGCCAGCAGACAGTTTTCATAGTTTATGATGGGGTACACAGAAAGATCCTCCTTGAAGAGTGTAGTATTTTTGAACCACAATCAGATGTACCCTGGTAACAGCCACCTTGTGTTGATGGCTAATCTGTCTCACATTATGTCAGGCAAAAGGAACTTCAGAATGAACTCACTAAAAGGTGCCTTCATTTTGGCATGCCTGTAAGTTTCACTCTTTGTCTGATGAAGTGGACTTGATCCACGAAAGCGAACAATAAAAATATAGCAGTTAGTCTTTAAAGTGCTACAGTGTTTTTTATTTTATTTTATTTTGTTTTGTTTTCTGATATTCATTTTGGCAGTTTCACATCTGGCCTAGACCTAGAAGAAGAAATAGTTTAGCAAAACTTGACTGCACCTTTCTGTGTGCCAGCTCCCTTCGGCTAGAGAATTTGAGAAGCTGTAAAAAGTAACTTTCCCAAGCTCTAATGGAGGGCAGCTGTTCAGAGTCTCATACTGGAGGCTTTTGCAGCTATGCAAAGAACTGAACCTGGGAACGCTGCCAGCTAAAGATGGTCCTACACCACCGAGCTACAGTTTTCCCTTTTGTTCATTCTTAATATAACACTTGCTCTTCATAGTGAAAACAGGTTTCTGTGTGTGTGTGTGGGGGGGTATTTTCAGATGTATAATATTGCCCTCTCATTTGCAGCATGTAGGGCAGTCTCTTATAGCAAAGGTACTACAGCTAATTAATCTGATTTGAACACTGCCAGAGGGCGCAGGACTATTGTCAACACATACATCACTCTCTGGGAGCCTCCAAAGCAGGGTTCTTATTGGTCTTTCTCCGGGTGGCATGACATCGTGCCTTATGTTCAATAGGTCCTTCCCTTTGCCTAAATATCTGCTGATGGTTGCTAAAGAACCTGACTGGGAGTGGGAGAACGCCCCGGCTATGTGGTCTCAGATCCAATGAAAATGCAGTCTGCTTTACTATAAAGGAAACCCTCCTCCTCTGCACAAACATCCACAGCTCCCCCCCCCCCAAGAACTACTCATAACTCTTGCAGTTCTTATTAAAAGCTAGATGAAATGCAGGCAACAATTTACAACTAAACCACTTTAAGGTTTGAAATCCCTGAGATCTACGAACATGAAGCAATATTTTCCATGTGGTCTTGTTATCTCTTTCCTGTTAGCAGACCATGAAGAGTAATTTTTTTTCACCATTCCTTAGGATCCCTTCCTTCCTTCCTTCCTGTTACTTCTATGGGCAATTTTTTTGGGGGGAGAGGGGCTGCAAGGACTAGGTTTTTTAATCTAATTAAATTTATTTTTTACAAATAAACATATTTTTTTTGTATTTTTTTCGATTTATATGCCGCCCCACTCGCAGAGCGACTCTGGGCGGCTTACAGAAGAAACAGTTACAATTACATACCATATTCCATAGCATAATAATAATTACAGATAAGTTACAAATATCACATATATCTACAATAGCAATTGCAATTACAAAACATCAAGACATCCTAAGAAATAAAGCAAAGATACTATAATATAAATAATTACAGAATCAAAATTCAATAAGCAACAATAAAAAAGCAACAACCAAAAATTCAAAATATCAGTCCTGTTTACACAAAAAATACAAAATAAGAAAACTAAACAATATCAGGACATCATAAAAAACATATCAAGACTATTACAAGACGATACATTGTAAATCTCGAAACCCACCCTCTCAGCCCTAGGAGTCCGTTGGGGGCAGAGGCAGGTCTTAAAGCCTCCCGCCCCGAGCAACACCTGTGCGCGTCTCTCCTGGCCGGACCGGACGAGAGCCGGGAGTCATAAACAAACATAAAACACAAAGAAAAAATTTAAGACAGAGCCCACTACAGCAGGGGATTAAACCTTTTCAAATTTATTTGATTACAATATACAACCCTCAACAATAAAGGACTACATTTTTGTTGTGTTGTTTTACCTTCAAACATGTGGGCATGCAGAATCTTATTCAAACCATACAGCAAAAATTCAGAAGCACACATGTTTGAATGGCACCTTAGACATGTTATATATTCATTCTAGTCTACCGTGTGTAGACCAGACATGAAACTGCTAAAATGAAGGCACCTTTTGGTGAGTTCATTCTGCAGTATCCTCCACCTGACCTAGTGTGAGAAAGATCAGCCAGCAACACAAGGTTACTGTTACCAGGTTACATCCAATTGTGGTTCAAAAACACCACAATCTTCAAGGAGGCTCTTTCTGTGTACCATGTTGTTGTTGTTGTTGTTGTTGTTGTTGTTGTTGTTGTTGTTGTTGTTGTTGTTGTTGTTGTTGTTGTTGTTGTTGTTGTTGTTGTTGTTGTTGTTGTTGTTGTTGTTGTTGTTGTTGTTGTTGTTCAGTCACACACCCAATTCCAACCCTTTGGGACCTCATGGACCACCACCCTCCAGGCACCTCTGTCCTCCACCATCCTCCTCAACTTGTCCAGCTTTGTGCCCACTGCGTATATAATTGTACAACAGGCCTCATTCATTCTACTGTATATATCCTATTATGTAGAGAGAGATACAGTAAAACCTCGCATCAAGAGTGCCTCGCTTAGAGAATAACTCGCTTAAAGAGCAAAATTTTCTCTGAATGGTCGCTTCGTTTAACAACTAAAACCAACCAAAAACTCACTTAACAAATAAATCGGGGTCGCAATTCCTCCCCCCCCCCCGCCAGAAGTCACAATTGGTCACTTACAATGGTGTTTCACTTAAAGAGCAAATTTACTTAAAGAGCAATCCTGCGGAACGCATTATGCTCTTTAAGCAAGGTACAACTGTATGAGGCACTGAAAGCAGCCTTTTGGAAGTCCAACTGAACTGTCTCTTTCCACACACTCCCTACAAACAGCCTTATGTTCAAGGGACTCATTAGTAAAGTTATTTCTAGTGGCACCATATCCATTTGGTAAGCCTGTCTAGCAATGTGGTATGCTGATTAACATGAGGTAGCTAGATTTGGAAGCTACCATTTTGATTAACTGCAAGGCATATTGGTGGACTGTAAGAAACTGAACTGGAAGATCTCGGTTCCTTCTAGTTACTGATCCCATGTATCCCATCCAGAAAATCTCAGCCAGACATAGATGTGCCTTCTCTTTCAACTGATGCAAAGCGCGTGCATTTTCTGTACTCAACCATGCAAGGACAGAATGTACTGCAAAAAAGAAAAAGAAAAAAAAATCCCAGAATAGAACATTGACAAGAAAGATACTGTATTCATTTCTAGATACAGTGGTGGGTCAGTCATTTGACGTAGCGTTTGTGCTCTCTTGGCCACCCCCGCCTCCACTCCAAGGCTCTCTGGCCCTGGGAATTCTCCTGGCCTTTGTCACACTGAAAACTGCCTGAGAGTCAAGTGGAATGTGATGTGACTGCAACGAGGAACAGAAGGGGAGGGTCCTGTCCTGTGGGAAGGAGAGCTGTCTGATGAGTAAAATCACACCATAACCATCAGGCCATTTCCTCCATTCAACAAAGTGAAAAGTGGGCTGGATTATGGCTGGCCCAGCTTCCCTTCCATGCTTTCCCCCTGCAAAGGTACATACATAATTAACCTTGGGAACACTTGAGATCAACAGTGTGAAATATTATCCCCGAATTTGAGTATAGTGCTGTTCCCCCCCCCCCAAGGCACATAGTGGGCTGAGATGCTGCTGCTGCTGCTGCTGCTGCTGATGATGATGATGATGATGATGATGATCATGATGATGATCATGATGATGATGGGAAAGGTTAAAGCTCTAAAATGTCAAATTTTCCCCAAAGCTTGTTCTTATTTATATAGGATCTTGCTGTGTCAGGGATCTTTTTCAATAATGAAACATTTGTGAAGTAGGAGAATTAGCCCTAGCCTCTAGCACTTTGAGTGGAACAGTATTCTTTCAGCTATGGTAGTGGGGTACTGTTCTGGCCTGAAATCCTGGGTGCGAGGAGGAAGAGGAGGAGGACCCTTGGCCGGTGCCTCAGCCTGCTACCAGTCCAGACTCAGATCCAGAGAGCGAGGAGGACCTGTTGCCGATCCTACAGCCTGCTGCTGGCCCAGTTTTGGACTCTGAGCATGAGGAGACAGACCTGGCACCAGCCCCACAGCCTACTGCCAGTTTGGAGCCAACTCCTTATGTCCAAGCCAGTCAAGTTGATTGGGGCTTGACAGAAGAACTGACAGGAGCACTAGGTGTCAGCTCTCTGGAGGACTGAGTGGAACCCAGCATTTCCAAAAGGTGCAGGGCTGAATTAAGAAATGATCTACAGCTGAGATGGAGAAGGGCTAGGGCACGCCTTCAGAGACAGCCATTAGCTGTGCACTCTGAGCCTCCTTAAAAGAAGGGATGTGCTGGCAAATTCTTGCCAGAGCAATTCATCTTGGCCCTCCAACACTGCATTACTCAAATCTCTGCTCTTAGAAACCTGAACTTTTGCCTGTGCTACTGACGATGTCCCCAGATCATTTTTGTGTCTACTGTCTGCTATTGAATGGCTTCTGAACTCAGCTATCCTTATGTCTATTGTCAGCTATCGAACGGCTTCTAAAATTGGCTACCCACAACCACAGCTTTGTTTACCCTTCTGGACTTAAAAGTAAGATTCTCTCTTACTCTGTGTGCAGTGGCCGCTGGCCGATCTGCTTGGCTGAATGTCTGGGCCATAACAGGTACACAGAAAGAGCCTCCTCGAAGAGTGTAGTATTTTTGAACCACAATTGGGCATACCCTGGTAATGGCCCTTCAGGGCCGTAGTCAGGAGGTAGCCAGGAGGCAAAGCCCACTCTGAGTTAGCAGTTTCCCCACCCTCAAACTCCCTGCTACTTTCCATGGTGCCATATATATACTATATGACATTGTTGCCCATCCTGAAAAAAATATTTGCCCACCCACATCTAGAACCCTGGCTATGGCCCTGACCACCCTGTTGTGCCAGCTGATCTTTTTCACACTAGGTCAGGCGAAATGAACAGCAGAATGAACTCACCAAAAGGTGCCTTCATTTTGGCAGTTTCACATCTGACCTAGACAAAGAAGAAGAAGAAGAAGAAGAAGAAGAAGAAGAAGAAGAAGAAGAAGAAGAAGAAGAAGAAGAAGAAGAAGAAGAAGAAGAAGAAGAAGAAGAAGAAGAAGAAATGTTAGCCATTTTTTGATGTAAAATATCCTGAAATTAAAAAATGAATAAATCAATTTTGGCAATTTCACGGAAGAAGAAGAAACTGGAAAGCCTGCAATGGAATTTATTTTTTACTCCTGCCTACCTCTTTACCAGCACCAGCACTTCTGTGTTTCACGAAAGATTGGGGGAGGGGGGGGGAGAATCCAAGCACAATTCCTTGCACTTTTTAAAAATTCATTTATCTAGTGTGATCTATATCCACAAGTTTCCTTACTCTGTTTATCTGTCAATTTTCATTCTACAACAATCTGACTTTGTAAAAGGCCATTGGGAAATATCCGTTTATACACATCAGGTACAGAGGCACAGAGTGATTGATGTCATGAAGTCTCACTCCTATGTCTGGCGAAGTGGATTTGATCCACGAAAGCTAACCTTAAAATACAGCAGTTAGTCTTTAAAGTGCTACAGTGTTTTTTATTTTCTTTTCTTTTATTTATTTTGTTTTGTTTTCTGATATTCATTTTGGCAGTTTCACATCTGGCCTAGACCTAGAAGAAGAAATTGTTTAGCAAAACTTGACTGCACCTTTCTGTGTGCCAGCTCCCTTCGGCTAGAGAATTTGAGAAGCTGTAAAAAGTAACTTTCCCAAGCTCTAATGGAGGGCAGCTTTTCAGAGTCTCATACTGGATTTGATCCACGAAAGCTAACCTTAAAATACAGCAGTTAGTCTTTAAAGTGTTACAAAGTTTTTGTTTTGTTTACTCTTTGATATGCTGGAAACACAGACTAACATGGCTACTATTTTTAAAAATAAAAATAAAATTCAAGCCTAAGAAAACAGTTAAAATCCTTTAACAGCCTTGAAACTGAAGAATTACACATTTGGACTGAACACATTTTGTTCCATTAGAATAACTCTCTTTATCTTCACTCTTCCTCCAGCAATTAGGCCCTGTGTCACTAAAAAAAATTAAAATACTGTATATTAGAAAGCATGGTTCTGATTAGAACATCTTGGTGCCCAAGCACTCAGTGTGGGGCCTTGAGACCAATCAATTTCCATTGTGCTCACACAAGAACAAAGGAACAAACAGTCCAAAGATTTGGGAACTGTTGTCTGAACAGTGTCATGTGACCATCTATCTCTGGGGTTCTTAACCGTCAAACTTGGAGCAGGCCTCAGTCTCCTTCTCTATTCATGAGAAAGTCTTCTGTTCCCTAGCAACAGAGTTCCAGTACTGTTTTATACATTTCATGGCTACTGCCGTTTCCTAATAAAAGTCTTTGACTTCATAGTTATTTCAAATACTTATTTGGTTGCCCGCACGGTACAGCCTAACTAGCCGTGAAGTGAAGTGGAGTGAAGTGGCATCATTTTCATTTCATATAATTCTGCAAGGTTGCAAAGTCCTTAATTCTTCAGCATTCCTACATGCTCAGTGTTTAGACTCATTACTGGTACAAAGAACTTTGCATTAGTGGAGAAAGCAGAGGTGAAATTCGTTCATATAACCGACACCAAAATGAAATCCTTACACTGTGTTATTTCAGGCTCGGGGGGGGGGGGGGATAGCTGAATTGCTTCAGAAAAACTAATCACATTTTTTTTGTAATCACAATTACTCTTATTGTGCAATTTGCCCTATGGTTTTTCCAAAGCTACTCCACAGTATTTATCTGCTCAGCTCAACATACTTTTGGCCTCCTACTCAAAAAGGGTCTTGGAGTAGCTTACATAGTGTCAATACAGGAAAATAATTGATTTATAACCTAAAAGAAACCATACAAAAAATAAATAAGAGATGGGGTAGAAATAGAGGGGGGAAGACATGTAGCCCTCTTCTGCTACACACATCACTTTAAAAAAGTTCTATCAGTAATGTCTACACCATCAAAATTTACCTTGATTATGGCTTCATTTTTGTTGTTAAAAAAAGTGCCTTCCATAACATTACATGCTCCATGGAGCTTTTATTGACATTCCTGAAGCACCATAAGGCAAGGATAGATTTCCTTTCAGGGGTTTATTATGCACTGCAGTGCCTTTTACACAGTGGTGGGCTCAATTTTTTTTTACTACCACACTGTGGGCGTGGTATGGTGGGTGTGGTCAGGAGGAAGCCCTGCATTGCGTCCAAATTAGGGCTACTTTATTTCAAAACTTGGATGGGCAAGGTCAGCCAGAATTTCTGCTACTGGTTCTGGCGAACTGGTGCGAACCTGCTCTTGCCCACCACTGGAGTGGCCAAATTTGTCCTCGGAGCACCCCTACCTGAAACATTTTATGTGCCTGTCAGTAGTTTCTACTCTTTTTGGTGTGGGTCAGCGCATTCTAGTTTAGTCTGTTCCTAGTACTGTACAGTACAATCGCTGAGAACGGACAAGATCAAGCCTTGCAACTGCCAAAGACATCTCCTGCTGTCAGTTTCCAGTATTGTGAAGTGGCTTAAGAAGTGATATCTGCAAACTGAACACTTCCCCTACTCCTCTGACACATCTTTATACGACTCACACAAGGCTGTAACTAGGCTGGAGTCCTTGGAGGGCACCGACATTTAAAATACAGTACACTGAAATGTAGCGGTGAATCTACTGGTGAGTGTAAGAAAAATAAATGGAAACACCTCCTGGTCCTATTTACTTTTCTCATAGCATAAATGTTCTCCTTCCTTGTGGGGTGGGGGGCATCCCATTGTCCTTTTTCATGGAGGTGGTCCCTCTTGCCATGGCTCTGATTCAATTTGTGTACTCTGAGAACACTTTGAACTGGATAGAAAGAAGAAGATGAGAAGGAAGATTAATTTGCTTGAGAGTGGGGAAAGGACTTCTTTGATGCCTCTCAAAGGCTTCACAATGCAAATACGTAATATGATACCAAGATATTCAATAGCTTATTGGTGACACTTCTATGGGCCCATATCATATATGCTGGCTCTTTTGCTCTTTCAAACATCTAAAAATTTGCTGGTACATAAACTGAGACAAGTCTCTGTCAAAGGGTAGATTTATTAGGATGGAAGGCTGTAACAACTGTTTGAAATATCAGTAAGGACATCTTCCCTGTTGCTTCAAATGCTGGGAAATCCCTCTCGAGTCATTATATAACTAATTAGTCTAACTGGAGTCCAGTTCTCTTTATTGGTGCTTGGAAGGGCTGCCCCATGTCATTTTGCTGCCAGAAACGGAGTAGAAAATATCTCCCATCTCCTATAAAGTAAAATGCATGGTACCAGTGGTGGGCTGCTACCAGTTCAGACCGGTTTAGCCGAACCGGTAGCGGAAATCTGGAGGGGTTCGCCAGGGGGGTAGTAAACCCCCGGGCGACTGGTTCGGTCACCTCTCTGGCTGCCCTCCGGATTCCTTTTCCAGGCAGCTGAAAATGGCTGCTCAGAAGTGCACATGCATCAAAACACCATTTGATGCATGTGCACTGAAAAATAGAAGTGTGCATGCATCAAATGGTATTTTGATGCATGCACACTTCTGAGCAGCCATTTTCGGCTGGCCGGAAAGGGCGCAGTGGGGTCCTTCGAGTAGTGGTGGTAGCGGCGGACTTTCCTTCACTGCCAACTGCCAACACTGCTCCCCCAGCAGCACCACTGCGCCTGGCTGGGTCGGGCCAGGCTAGGCCACACTGCTTTGGCTCTGCCCACAACGTCACGGCATCACGATGTTGGCTCCGCCAATGATGTCAGCCTCACCCACAGTGTGGTAGTAAGTCACCTGGGGGTTTACCAGTCGCCTGGGGGTTTACACTAAAAGAGCCAGCATATATGATATGGGCCCATAGAAGTGTCACCATTTTGGCTGCCCACCACTGGCTATAGACCCTGCTAGCCAGGTTATTTTGGCAGCAGAGATAAACATTTCCTCAAATTAACAACAAATTAACTGACTATTCTGAATCTACTGGCTCACGCTTACATCACGCTGCCCAAAGTGAATGCGATCACTGACTTAATGGTCCTTTGAGCATCATGGTCTGACGATGTAGGGATGCAGTAATATTGCAGAAGCTTAGAAGGTCTGTGCCTGGTCAGTGTTTGAAGCTGCCTGGAAACTATAGGCCAGGAGTTCCACCCTGCCTTGAGTGGGAATGATTAAGCAAACAAATATAATAATAATAATATGAACTGCTAGACCAGGGATTCTCAACCTGCAGCCCACGGCACCATTTCATGTGGGTCCCCACCTCCTCCACCACACCCAGAAGTGCCATGTGGTGAAGGGCAAAACAGCCATCTGACCCCCAAAAGCTGTTTGAGGGAGCATGACTTGGCCCCTGGCTTTAAAAGGTTGAGAACTCCTATGCTCAGTGGTTTGGGTATCTGACGGATGTATCAGAGATTGGGAGTTCAATCCCTCACCGTGCTTTCTTTGCAGAGGCTGGGCTCAATGGTCTATAACAGTGATGGCAAACCTTTTAGAAACTGAATGTCCAAACAGAGGGGCAGGGCAAACTCTGTGCTGGGGGGAGGGAGGAAGTGCTCCCATTGGGCTGCTGGGCAGAGGGACGGGATGAACTCTGTGCTGGGGAGAGAGAGAAAGCGCTCCAATTGGGATGCTGGGCAGAGGGATGGGGCAAACTCTGTGCTGGGGGCAACTGCATGTGTGCCTACAGAGAAGGCTTGAGTGCCACCTCTGGCACTCATGCCATAGGTTCACTACCACTGGTCTATAGGGTCCCTTCCAGCTCTGCAGTTCTAAATTATGATGATGATACCAAAAAATAAAAATAATTTTTTTTTGTGATACTGCCCAAGATAGACAAAAAGAGGCTGAGGAAACTTGATGAAAAATATCAATATTAGATAGAATAATATCATTTATTATTATCATTAACATAATAATTGCATCCAGTAGCATTTACACCATCACAACGGGAACAAATGTCAGATGTCTCCTACATACACAAGCTAGAACATCATGAGTGATTTAGATACAATACTTGGAAATACAGTATCTTCTATCAACTGGGGATTAGCTACTTCATTATCAAGAGAGAAGACACTATCTTAAGCAGCTGAGCATTCTCATTACCACTGGAGTTTGTGCAGCATGGAAGAAAAGGTACACCCCTGGTGTTAACTCATAACCACCCCCTTCTTCCACCATTTAGTCCACACCCTTGATTGCTTCATTAGGAGTTGATGTAGGATTAGTACCACTGAGTCAAATGATATTTCTCATCAAGGCCTTTTGCTGCACAAACCCCCTTCCTGTCCCAAACCTCTGTTTCTGTTTGGTTCACTTCCCTGCCTCTCCATCAGTCCTACCTTTATTTGACTGCCCCATTTCCCTTCAAACCTATCTTTAGCTAGGCCCATGATGGTGAACCTTGGCACTCCAGATGTTCTTGGACTTCAATTTTAGAAGCCCAAGCCCTCATGAATCCACACAAATGGGTTTACTGCAATTCATCCGGCCCACACCGCCCTACAGGTGCATTTTACTTCCGCTTCCGAAAGTGACGAGGGCAGCGTAGGCTGAATGAATCGCAGTAAACCCATTTGTGTGGATTCATGGGGGCTTGGGCTTCTGGGACTTGAAGTCCAAGAACATCTGGAATGCCAAAGTTCACCATCACTGAGCTAGGCTCTGCTGTGCAGTGCATTCCCCTTTCCTACCCTCCCCCTCCCTGACACACACCCTAGCTTGGAAAATTTCCTTTCTGGAACTACAGCTCCCAGAATCCCCCCCCCCCCCAAGACAACACAGCCTCTACTACATTGGGATTCTACCACCCCTACTTCTGCATGCATGGTCACTAAATGGCATTCTGGGAGCTGTACTCCAAAACATGTCACTTTCCCAAGCTCTACTCTCTCCCCCTTTCATTCCCTTCTTGTTTCTGGTTCAGCCGTTCCAGAAATTCACAAAGAAGTTACACAGTGAGTGCCACTTCTCTTCACAGTAGGCCTCTGCCAGGTTTTGCTCTGTGGGCTGCTCGGTGCCTCCTAAGGGTGCCGTAGAGTGCCGATTGGGTGGCTGGGTTGAGGCCATGGAGGAACCAAGGTGTCCTTTCCTCTTTCTCCCTTTGCTCGGCTTCTCTGGGGAACCGGCCTTTGCCAGACTGAAGAGTGCCTGATCCCTGGGCTCTTTCTCCAGGGCTGGTGCATCCTTGGACCTGCCTTTCCCCTTGGGCCTCCCTTTAGCAGGACTCACTGTACCCACAGGAGCTTCCGTAATGGAAGTGGCAGGGACCAGGAGCAGATCTGCTTCGGATCCTCCCTTCTTGCCACCACAAAGCCGGGATCTGAGTGGGCTCCTGTCCTGGCAGGGGTGCGGCTTCTTGCGCAGCTTGCCCAGGATCTGCTTCCAGAATTGACGGCCTTTGGAGCTGTAGGCAGAGCATAGCTCTGGCTGACCCCGATAGGCACACTGCTGACCCTGGCTGTTGTCCTCTTCAGGCAGGTGACAGCTAAGCTGGATCTCAGCAGCTCCTTCCTTGGCAATCAGCTGCCAGGTACACAGGTGTTTGTCCCGGGTGGAGAACTGTCCAGACTGCGCCCAGGGAGAGGTAAGTTTGGCTTTCTCGCTGTTTTCTTTACTTTTCTTGCCAGCGCTGCTTTCCAGGCAGCTCAGGAAAAGAAGGGTGAGTGGGAGAGTTTGGAGGAACCTCATTTTCTCGAGTCAGTGGAACTGCTGCTGGTAGTCACTCAAGGACATCCTAGACATTTCCCCAGTCCTATGGAGACAGAAACTGATCAACACTGGACAGATGGAGGAAGAAGCTATCTATGTACAGAGAATTCATCAAAAGAGATGGGATGTTAGTGACTATGGCAGGGTACATAGAAAGAGCCTCCTTGAAGACTTTGGTATTTTTGAGCCACAACTGGGTGTTCCCTGGTAATGGGAACCTTGTGTTGCCAGCTAATATCTCTTACACTAGGTCAGGTTAAAGGAACTGCAGAGCGTACAATCAAGTGTACCTTGGGCAACAATCCACAACCTTGGGTAATGGCAACCTTGTGTTGCTGGCTAATCTTTCTCATGGTACGTCAGACAAAATTAACTACAGAATGAACTCACCTAAAGGTGGCTTCATTTTGGCACTTTTATGTTTGGCCTAGACATGAAAGAAGAAGAAGGAATGACAGAGGTGGTTGAGAATTCTTATTTCCTGAACACCAGTTACAAGACAAAGCAAATAAATTTGCATGCCACGAGAGGGGGAGAAATGGTTCTGCTGTAACAATAATACTTGAAGAGTTTTCTCTTTTTGTGAAAGGTTATTTTAAGTATAAATTTTGGCCCTGTCTGGACAAGGTGACCAGCAATAGATAATTGCAAGTACAGTACAGATGTAAGTTCTCAACACAAGGCAACCAAATTGGTGTAGTAGATATATAGTGGCGAGATTCAAATCCCCACTTGGTAATCCTACAGCAAGGGTAAAAGAGGCAATAGTAAAAACACTCCATAAACATCTCACTTATTTTGAAGGCCATCTTAGAATCACAATAAGTCAATTTGGACTTGACGGTGCATGTCGCACACAAGTTCTTAATCAGAGCTTCGAAATAACTTCTGGGAACTCAACCTCTCAGAATCCCTTTGAGAGGCCACTGGCTGTCTTAACACAAAAATTATTCACTTTGTAATCTCAAAAAGTAACATTTCCAAGCTCTGCACTTAACTAAATGCTCGATTCTTCCCAGTGTGCAATGCCCATACCAGGAGCAACTTTGTCCTCTCCTTTAGACAAAGCAAGTGCTGAAGAAGTAGTAGAGCAAGTAGAGCAATTGGTGTAGCTGAAGACTAGATACTTTGCATTAGTTACAACCAAGGACACCCTCTGCTGTTATACATTTACACCAGTAGCATTTAACTGTTCCTGGGCCAGAAAAATTATTGCAATTTTTGATTTACATGAAGATGGGTAACAAACCTGTCATGCTTTTAAAATTAAAGTTAAAAAGAAGACACCCTCTCTCTGCAATCTACACTACATAATTTCTACTCCTATGATGCTCATGCGATCAGAGCAAATGCCTCTACCACATTTTTCTCAACAAATATGAACTCCACCTGATTTTTCCAACAAATTTCTTCCTAAAAAGCCAGAAAGTGTGTCAACAGCATTCTGAAAGAAGTGTCAACAGCAGTAGGTGTTATCTCAATTTCATTATTTCTCCTGTTATTTCCTTTCCCTCCTTCCCTCCTCCTCGCAAAGAAGTTCTCAGTTTGTGATTTCTTCAGTTTTCCATGTTTCAGAAAGACAAAGAAAGCCCTGTAGTCTTTTCTACACAATGCAAATGCAGAGAAGCTTTTGAAAGCTCCGTGATGGCTTGGTGTTTTTTTAGTGGTCTGGAAAAGGTATCACTTGTATCTACATTTGTTCAATTTTCTAGACCTTTTTTACCCATCCTTTGGGTGGGGAAGGGGGAGTAGGGGGGAAAAAGACCTTCCCCATTATATGCTGCTGCTCAACATCAACAAGCTGCTGGTACGTAAAGGCAAGGGGTTGCTGACAAAGTGATTCATTAACAACACATCCTTCCTTACCCCAGCATCAAAGAAGACTGCATGGCCTCAACTAATAAGAAAAGGATTCCCAGTATGAAAAATCTCCCCTCCTAGTAATACTTACCACTGTTCATGAGAAGGCAGAGAGCTCTGGAAGAAAACAGCAAGTGTTAGTCTCTGTTGAGTGCATTCATGTGTTATGAACAGCTCAGGAGGGGCCAACCAGAGGCTATGCCCCTCCTCGGTTTTACATACACAAACACACACAGAGAGGGTGGTGGGTGGGAGAAGGGAAGAGAACAAACCTCTCTGACAGAACTTCTGTTCTGTCTGTTCCTTATAGACTTGCAGGCAACTTCTCTGTAAATCAAAACTAGTGTAATCCAGTATTTGTGAGAAGATCGCTCTGTAGTTCCATTGACTCGGTGAGAATGAGGCCAGTCAATACTTATGCAAGTTGCATTGACTGAATGTGGCTACTCTCTTTGTGACTATCCATTGCATTTAGACTTTAAGATGGCAAAATGCATTTAGGAGCTGATCTGTGGGAGTCTGGAGGAAGGGATGGTGTCATAGTTTTAGCAAATAGTGGGGATCATCCATTGAAATTTGTCACTATTCAGTATTTATTAATTTGCAAACTAATTATCATAGTTTTTTTAATAAAAGGTCTTCTCTACTAAGGCCGCTGCCAGGGCTTATGCTCCATTGCAGCATTTGAAATCAAGTTTTTAGATGCTGAAGAGCAAAGTCAAACTTTTTCCCCTTTCCCAAATGATATATTTTTGCATTCTTCCCACAAAAGCAGAACTGAACAGCAGCTAACTTCCAGCTGCAAAACAAACCAAACACCAACATTTACTAGGACCTCCACTATTCAATAAGACCCTCCATCCTGTTTTGGAACAGAAGCAATACTTCTGGAAGCTTCAAGTATAATCTATCTTCTCAGATAAAAGAACCAGGGGACTGCAGAAACAGCATTTGGGTCTACCTTATATTGCTTGTGCCCACTCTGCTTAGAGCACTTGCTCTGTAATTAGGGTTGCCATATGTTACGGAAAACAAGGACTGTCCCAGATTCAAGGTCGGGAAAATTGTCCCAGCCAGTTTAATAAAAGTCATGTTAAACTCCTGGATTTAAAAAACTTACTGATTGTGTATTATAATACACCATTAAAATAAATTCGAACTCTTACCATCAAACAAGTGATTTTCTGCCACTTTTCAGAAGTACAACAGATCATCTTACAGTAAGAATTAACTGTTGCAAATAAATTCATTTATGTATTGATATATTTAATATGAAAGTGTTTTATAGAGGTCATTATATTATGTTCTTTTAGAGGGATATTATGTAGATAACCCACCCATTTTTGTCAAGTACAATTCTGTTCTGGTTTTGTGGGAGATAATTATGGCAACTTTATCTGTAATACCATTCAGTGGTTAAAATCCTATTGTGCATTTCTGCTAGAATGATGGCTGGCATTTCCCCTTTGGAAATATGTAAGGCTCTGCTAGCAAATAATGAACAAAATAAGGTAATACAGCACCAAAGCTATCCCCTTCATGAACATCAAACCCTATACAACAGCTAAAATCAATGCTTGTGGCACCGTAGTGCTGGTTGTAATGTCATAGGACAATATTCTGGCTGAACCATTTAAAAGCCATTTAATAGACTTCAAAGCAAAGTAGGAAGAGCAATGAATAGTCAAGAAAATGGGCCTACCTGGTTATAGGACAGATTTTCTGTGAATGCATTAAATCTTCAATCAATACAGCATTTGTGCACATGCAATTTATACCCCACCATATATGCAAAAAAGATCTAGTACAGTAAATGGCTAATGATAATAATTTTGTGTAAGAAATTATTCTTTGTTGAAAGATTTTTTGCTGGAGAAATTCTGCTCAGGGGGTGCTCCTTTTATGTCCCCAAGATCTTCTCCCATCCAAGTGGTCCCTATTTATCTACTTGCATAGATAATGGCTAAGGCAACACTATTGAAATACCTGTAGTACACTTCTGGTCAAAAATAGTCTCATTGTTTTAACATTTTATTTTGTTTTGAATTTTACCTGTATTTCATATATATCCATAATTTTAAATTGTGCAATGCTCTGCCACAAAGCAAGAAATAGAATAAGTTTCTTATTTGCAACAGGTGATCACAGTGGTAGCTATTTACATGCCTTTTAATTTCTATTTTTCATGGCTTTGTATACATTTTTGTAGACACACAGTCTTAGACTTACTTAGACTTAGTTCATCCTCATGCTATACAACTTATTGGGAACAAGGATCCTCAATGCTTCTTGAGCAATAAAGTTTCATTGTTCTACCCTCCTCCTTTCTTACCCAGGCTTGGGACCGACAATGCTAGAGTCAGATACACAGTAGAAGAGTTATAAATATTTTCAGTAAATATTATGAAAACATGTTTATCATTGGTGACTTTGTGAACACGTAGAAGAAAGGAAGGACTTAATCTTTTGTCTTCTTCTTTGTATGCCACAGGCTGTTTCAATAGTATTTTCTCATCAGTTGTTAAAAGGGACAAATTGAACCACAAGAGTCCATTGTTTAGCTCAAAGGAGACACCTAGTGGCATGTTTTTTTGTTTGTGAAAGGCATGGGACGCCTTGTAGTATGGCTTCAAAAGGCAGTTCACGTTTGCAATGTTTGGAAGGTATAGCTTGGGAATGTTATTTTTGAAAACTCAGGTCCTCAAATTCTCAAGCATCTCTAGAAAGACTGCCTTTGTAATGCTAAACCTTGTTGGCTTGTAGGACGAGAAGGCGGCTGCTATACTTCAGCATTTGCCTGAACCAGACCAAAGCTGCTCGATTTTGCTTGGACTTTCACTACACAAAATGGGCATCTCTAATAGACTGCAACCCTAAGCATATCTCCTATTAATTTCCTATATGCCAGTGCTAGCAGGGTGGGGTGGGGTGGGGTGAGGGAGTTGTGCTAATACTGTGTCTTATTCCATTATTTTGTGATGTGAACAATAGCAATCTTCTTCTTTCATGTCCCGAATGTGCCAAAATGAAGCCACTTTATTGGCTTTGTTGTTGGCCAAACCCAAGTCCTAACTGGTGCATGTTTCTGGCAGTAATCGGCAGATGGGTAGATGAGCTGGATTCTTTATCTCTCCACACCATGTGTTGTTGTCCACCAGAAGCCCCCACTTGAGCATGTTGGTCTTACATTTAGGGACTCCAAACCTCAGCCTATTCAGGATCATCCAAGCAATATAGGGGAGGTTGAGTTTCTCAGCTATATTCTCCTTTAATGTTGTTTCTTGCCCAGTTAGCTCTTTCCTCCATCTTTTAATTTGGTTTTGCTCTTGTGTACCCTCAATAATGTTCTTGTCATAAAGCTCTTTCTCGATCTGAACTGGTAGACTTGAGGCTCAAATCCATTCAGAGGACGTCAAGGGTCATTCTTTTGCTTATTTCTCTCAGCGTGTGCTGCTACTTCTCTTCTGGTCCTAAGCGGAGCAATACCAACAAGAGGATATATTTTCTCAACTGGTGTAGGTTAAAGAGCCTCCACAAATATTGTGTATACAGTTGGACATACTGTGGGCGGCAACCTTGTTGGCTAATCCTTCTAGCACCAGATCAAACCAAAACAATAGCAATTACACTGATATACTGTATACAGTTGTACCTTCCTTAAAGAGCATAATGCATTCCACAGGATTGCTCTTTAAGCGAGTTTTCTCTTTAAGCGAAACATCATTGTAAATGACCAATTGTGGGAGGGGGGGATTGCGAACCCCGATTTATTTGTTAAGCGACTTTTTGGTTGGTTTTATTCGTGTACTCTGTGGATGGTTCACAAAGTAAATTAGCATTTTGCCCCTAACATGCTGAGTACTCATTTTATCAACCTCAGAAGGATGGAAGTCTGAGTCAACCATGAGAATGAGATCAAGTTTGAACTCACAACCTTCTAGCTGCAATACAGCAGTTTAACCACTGTGCCACCTGGGCTCTGTATGTTAACATAACATTAAGGAATGCAAAGCGTGAGCCAAACATGTCAATCTGGTAGCAGGATCTCAAGCACAAGCCCACAGTGGGTTGTCATTTTCACACTGTTTTGCCAATATGGTCTCATGATGGCACAAACAGTCAATGCCAAAGAGACAGACTAGGAAGAGACTTGTATTGGAGATGTGTGAATGTGCTTAGAATGAAACGAGCAATTAGCTGTGGTGTGTCAAAGGCAATGATCCCTAGTGGAGTGGGAGAAACAGACAGACAATAAGGAGAGAGGAGGAATCGGTTGGAAGAGTCTGCACCTTCACATAGTTTGCAACAACCACTGAGGACATGTGAGAAACATGTCACCATAGACCAAAACAGAAAATTCCTCCTAAGGTGGTAAGACAGAGCATAAACATACCAAAGTAACTTATGAGACCACTTCATAGTGGTTCACTGAAGAAGACAAGCCTATATATGTCATGTGCTTCCCAAAACAAATCTTAAACTACCCTAGAAAGCTAAAGTATATAAATCTCCCACCTGTTTCCTCACTATATATCAGGGGTACCCAAACTACAGCCCATGGGCTACATTCAGCCCCTGATGCCAATTCATCCAGCCCACCTTGCTCTCATTGCTCCTGGAAGTGGAAGTGGAAGTAACACGTGCCCATATGGCAGCCTAAAATGGCAGCCAAAAATCTGTCTCATCCGGTTGCAAAACAGATTGCAAAGCACGTTTTACTTCCGCTTCTGGTGGGAGGAACCATGTGACTGGCTCTCTGAACACGTGACCAGCCTGCTGAACCATGTGACTGGCCCACAGCCCAAAAAAGTTTGGGCACCCCTGTCACTTCTTCTGTGTATGGGATCAGGTTTCACACCAACTTTTCTGATTTTGGGCAGATCTGTCAAGACATTTTAAAAAGTTCTTAATGATATTGGAAAAACAAAATTCTTCCCTGCCACACAGCTTTAGAGGGGAAGGTTTACATTTGCTTGTAGTTGCTGCTACATGACCTGGTGCACCCATGACACTTTGACAGGGCTTTCCAAACTGGCCACCTCTGCATTACTGATGTGAGCCCTTGTTATTTTGGTGGCTCTTTTTGTTGTTCAGTCGCACAGTCGATTCCGACCCTCTGTGACCCCATGGACCACTGTCCGTCAGGCACTCCTGTCCTCCACCGTCCCCCTCAACTTGCTCAGCTCTGTGCCCATTGTCTCTACAATACCATCTAGCCATCTCATCTTGGGCCGTCCCCTTCTTCTTTTGCCCTCGACCCTTCCAAGCATCAAGGCCTTCTCAAGTGAATCCTCGCTTCTCATTTGATGTCCAAAGTACTTTAGCTTCATCTTTATTATTTGACCTTCTAAGGAGCAGTCAGGGTTGATTTCTTCTAAGATTGACCTATTTGTTCTCCTCGCTGTCCAGGGGACTCTCAAAACTCTCCTCCAACACCACATCTCAAAGGCGTCTATTCTTCTGCACTCAGCTTTCCTAATGGTCCAGCTCTCACAACCATACATTGCCACAGGGAATACCATTGCTTTGACTATGCAATTTTTTGTTTGCAATGAGATGTCTCTACTTTTCACTATGCTTCCCAGGTTTCTCATTGCTTGCCTCCCAAGAATCAGTCGTCTTTTTATTTCATGGCTGCAATCACCATCTGCAGTGAGCTTTGATCCTAGGAAAGTAAAATCTGTCACTGCTTCTACTTCTTCCCCATCTATTTTCCAGGGACTGATAGGGCCTGTTGCCATTATCTTGGTTTTCTTGATATTGAGTCTCAAGCCAGCTTTTTCACTTTCTTCTTTCAACCTAATCAGGAGCTTCTTTAGGTCCTCCTCACTTTCTGCCATTAGGGTGGTATCATCTGCATATCTCAAATTGTTGATGTTTCTTCCAGCAATTTTGATCCCAAATTGTGATTCCTCCATCCCTGCATTGCTCGATATCCTACTCAAAATTAATGCTGATTTTAGTCTAGATAAGGGATTATCAACCTGCAGCCCATGGGCCAGATGCAGCCCACAACATCATTTCACGTGGCCCACCACCACACTAGGAAGTGTCATGTGGTGTGGGAAGGGCAAAATGGCCGTTCAGCCCTTATAGCTGTCTGAGGGAGCGTGACCTGGCCCCTGGCTTAAAAACTTTGTGAACTCCTTGTCTATAGCCATGGTTCCTAAAGTGGGGCCCATGCCCCACAGGGGGGACATTTTGATTGGGGGGGGGGCAATTTGAGAATAAGTGTAGACTAAATTAATGGCCATTTAGGCTTCCTCCAGTGTATAGTTCACTTTTCAAATACTGTAATAAGAAATATATGTGATGTGTATCAGTTTTAAGTGTTTTTTCAAACCCTTATACCCAGACGAGTTTGAATGCAAAAGCTTTAGATTCTAGACACTTATACCCAATCATGCCTAGATAAAGGTCTTTTAGTTCCTAAGGACTTATGCCCAATGTCCCCAGGAGAAAGTTTTAGGTTCTGTGAGTCCCATTTTACTCACCTGCCATTTGCTCATGTGCCAATTGCCAACAGCACTTCCTCACTGTTCAAACCCTCATAAGTCAATTGAGTTGGAAGCAATCAAGTAGAAAAGTTATTTCAAATCTGAGCGCTTTATTATTGATCAATAATTAAAGAGGCCCTTCTTGGTGTTCACTCCATGAAATCTGGGTGTCAGAGTGGCACACCTTACAGAGAAAAAGTAAAAGTTCTTATACATTCCTTTATTTTCCCTCCTCCCAAATTTACCTTTGAACCTCCAAAAGTGGTCTTGTTAGTAAGCAATTAATGTGCTTTTTGACCTAAAGGTTACAGAAGTTCTGATAACTCTTTTGTTTTCTGATTGGCTCTGCTAAGTTTCTCGCCTGTCACTAAGAAAATCAGAACAAAGGGGGCTAGGAGTTTATAAGATTTAATGCTTTTCTTGGTCATCCTGACCTAGCCTAACTTTTCTTCCTGTCATAGAGCCTTTTAACAAGGCTTGTTGGGTGATTTGTGGATTTAAGTGAAAGAGATAGGTAACCATCTTTTGCCAACTTCTTTTATCTCTTAATGACCAAAAACGCTTACAAAGAGGCTTGTTTGATTTCCAATTTTAAAAAATGCTTACAAAGAGTTTTTCTTGGTTCCTATATTCACTATTCTATCTTTATGATACTGAATATGACTATAAAATATAAACATATAAAATCTCCTTTTATAAAGGTTTCTAAAGCTATTGATATAAAATTATACTAATAGTGATTGAGTGAATACCATTATACTAAATAGTGAGTGTGCTAAGGAAAACATAAGAATAAGAAATAAAGAAGTGAAGGTTATGAATGGTTAATATTAATGAGATTATGCATACGAATAATATAACTTCTTTGTGTCTAAGTATATAGGCTAGCATATATGAACTAACATGTGTCTAAGCTTCCTATCATGTAAAGTTGCATAATATCTCTAAGAGCATTGTGAGCTACAATTTTTAAAGTGTTTCATAAGGGTAGATATAATAAGAATGAATACAATCTGTGTGTTAAGTGCAGTATATTTCTAGCAATTATAATGGATCTATATTTAATAAAAATCAGTCCACGTCATATGTCCAGACTTGACTACTGTAATGCGCTACATGGGGCTGCCCTTGATGACCATTCGGAGGCTGCAACTGATCCAGAATGTGGTTGCTAGGGTGGTGATGGGATGCGGTTGGTATGCCCATGCCTCGCCACTGCTTCGGGAGCTGCATTGGTTGGCGGTATGCCTCCAGGTGCAATTCAAGGTGCTGGTAATTACCTTTAAAGCCCTACATGGTAGTGGGCCAGGATACTTAAGAGACTGCATTACTCCAAGAATATCTGTCTGTCTTACTAGAGCAGACTGGAGAGGCTCTCTAATTCTCCCATCTGCTAGAGAAGTGCGTCTCTCTAGCACTAGAAGGAGGGTCTTCTCAGTGTCCGCTCCAGCACTATGGAACCTCTTGACAACCAAGTTGCTTCTCCAGGCGGAGTTGCTGCCTTTCAGGAAAGGTTTAAAAATCTGGCTGTAATTTTTATTTTATTTATTTAATTAATTAAATTTATTTATGGGTTTGTGTTGTGGGTGTTTGAGATGTGTGTATATGTGTGTGTGTCTGTTTATTTTTATTTTATTTATTTTATTCTTTTCTTTGGCTCTGCCCACAACGTCATGACGTCATGATGTTGGCTCCACCCATGACATCAGGATGTTGGCTCCGCCCACACTGTGAATACGTCATGGTGTGGTAGAGAAAATTTTGACAGCTCACCACTGCAGACGGGGCACTCCCAGTCCTCCTTGTTGGTATGCACCCCATCACCCCAGCACAGACTTTGCTCCACCCTTCTGTCCAGCAGCCCAATGGGAGTGCTTCCTCTCCCCTCCACAGTACAGAGTTCACCCTACCCCACTACCCAGCAGCCCAATGAGAGCACTTTCTCTCTCCCTTTCCCCAGCACAGATGTTGCCCTGCCCCTCTGATTGGGCACTCGGTCTCTAAAAGGTTCATCATCACTGGTTTAGAAGGAGGAAAGGAGGATGACATTAGGAGCTGGGAGAATAACATTTTGTTCAAAAGCACACAGTGTGAGGGAAAACAGATAAAGTTAAATTTGGCCTTCAATATTGCTAATACCATACAGTTGTACCTCACTTAAAGAGCATAATCAGTGATGGGATGACACCGGTTCTGACCGGATCCACAGAACCGTTTTAAGGATTTCCGGAGGGCTCTCCGTGGGGGTAATACCGTTTTTGAGGCGTCCGGATCGGACGCCTCACCGGGAGGAAAATTAAAAAAAAAATTGGAGCAAAAATGGCTCCAATTTAGTGCGCATGCGCAGAAACTCAATCTGACACATGCGCACTAAATTGGAGCCATTTTTTTCTCCGATTTAAAAAAAATTGGATCCGGCCGCCCCTGACTGGAGCCTCCTGTGGAGCCGCTTGCCGCCGCTTGCTGCTGCCTGGTGCTTCTATCGCCACTGCCACCTCCTGCCATCGCTGCTGCCGTTGCCGTCCCCATCGCCGCCGGAACCGAGGAGGAGGCGGGGCGCTCCATGTTGGCTCCAATTTTTAAAAAACCGGACCCGGAGCCACTGCCTGCTGCTACTGTCGCCGCTGCTGCCTCCTCCCGCCATCGCCATCGCCGCCGTTGCCGCCGTCGCCCCAGGCCAGCGGAGCGCGCCTCCTCCTCCTCCGGTTCCAGCAGCGACGGCGGCAACGAAGAAGACGGGCTTTTTGGCGTCACGTGTGAAGTGTCACTTCTAAAACCAAGCCACAGATCTCCGCTGCCAGATGGAAAGGCTGCCCCCCGATCCCTCCCCAGACCCCCCGTGAGGTTTATGGATGTAAAAGGGGAAACAACGGGAGGCAAGGAGAGGAAAGGGACCCCCCCCGGGGGGAGAGAAAGAGAAAACCGCATCTCCACGTCTTCCGTGCGAGTCCCGCGGCGGCGGCAGGACCTGTTCGCCCCCGAAAGGGATGGGAGCCGATCAACGGGCAAGGCGGGGAAAAGAAAGCTCCGGAACGAAAAGGAAGGAGGGAAAAAGCAAATGCATCTACCCGGATCAATTACAGAAACGCTCCCGGCACTCCAGTCCCCTCCCTCTCCTCCTTCCACCCGCCCGGCGATGGCGATGGCGGGAGGCGGCAGCAGCGGCGACAGTAGCAGCAGGCAGTGGCTCCGGGTCCGGTTTTTTAAAAATTGGAGCCAACATGGAGCGCCCCGCCTCCTCCTCGGTTCCGGCGGCGATGGGGCGTGCCTTGCCGTGTTTCCCCGGGCCATGGGGGTCGTCGGCCCCAAGAAGGGTAAGTGAGGGTTTTGTGTTTGGGGTGGGTGGGTGGTTTATGGTGTTTTGGGTGGGTGGGTGTACTTTTATTTAATTTTAATTTTATTTATTTATTTATTTTATTTCTTTAAGTTATTTACGGGTCTGTGTGCATGTTTATTTTTTTTCTTATTTTTTTTATTTTTGGCCTTGCCCACAACGTCATGACGTCATGACGTTGGCTCCGCCCATGACGTCATGACGTCATGACATTGGCCACGCCCATGACGTCCATGACGTCATGGCGTGGTAGTAGAATTTTTGACATCCCATCACTGAGCATAATGCGTTCCACAGGATTGCTCTTTAAGTGAGTTTGCTCTTTAAGCGAAACACCATTGCAAATGATCAATTGGGGGGGGGGGATTTTGAACCCTGATTTATTTGTTAAGCGAGTTTTAGGTTGGTTTTATTTGTTAAGTGAAGCGAACATTCAGAGAAAATCCTGCTCTTTAAGCGAGTTATTCTTTAAGCGAGATGCTCTTTATGCAAGGCTTGACTGTACTTTGTAATGCTGATAGCTTAGCTAAACAGGGTGACTTGAGGTGTGGTATGGTCAATCATTGCATGTGGATGCAAGGATCATCTTAAAGGATCTACTTGGTCAAAACGAAAAACACAAATACAATGTAAAAGCACACCTTGAAATGAATCTGTTTGTTTATAAAGTGTCTCCAGTTTATTTTGTTTTTTAAAATTAGTTCTTTCACTGCCCTCATGCTGAGACAGTCTTGGCTATTGTCTTGGAAACAAATCTTTGGTGTTATCACTTGGCAGCACCAGCAGGTTTTTGAAAACCTGATGACTAGGCATGGTTTTAACCCGCTACAGCCTGGAACAGAGGGAAAATGGCAAGGGCTTAACGTCATCTTTTCCCATCTCCAGCCTCAAACACTGCTTGCTTTTAGCCTTTTACTTGAAAACGGGACACTCTTCCAAAAAGCTGGTGCAATTTTCTGTGCCTCTGCACATTTCTTTGATCAGCCTCTAAAAAGCATCACCTCTCTCTATGGCCCTTGCTCCTTTGACAATCACTCACTGGCCCTCTTGTTAAGTTATTCTTATATAGTATTGTGGTTTTAGACATGCATAAACATAAATATCTCTTCATTCCAAGTCACTGAGGACAGATAAAGAAGCCCAAAAGAAAACCCAAACCATTTCCTTTTCTTCCTGAAGCATCTCCTGAATAAGGAATTTCTAAAACTGACTTGGAGGAGGCAGCAGACTAAACTGTCTGTTCCAGCAAAGAAAATAGCCTTGCAGCTACATTTAACATTACGTCTTGTTTTGAAAAGAAGTGAAGAGAAAGCAGTTAATAATTTTATTGGAGCATGAATGTCACCAGAAACGCAGTATTTTATTGCAGAAAATAACATAACTGGGAAGAGTGGTGTAATTAGCAGTCCATAATCCAAGAGTTTCCTTTCTTGAGGGAAATGTAAACCAAAGTTACATTGCAAAGGTAACACAAGTTATAATTTTAGCGTGCAGAAGAATAGACACCTTTGAAATGTGGTGTTGGAGGATAGTTTTGAGAGTCCACTGGAAAGCGAATGGAACAAATAGGTCAATCTTATGAGAAATCAACCCTAACTTCTCCTTAGAAGGTCAAATAGTAAAGATGAAGTTAGAGTACTTTGGACATCAAATGAGAAGAGAGGATTCACTTGAGAAAGCCTTGATGCTGGGAAAGGTGGAAGGCAAAAGAAGAATGGGGTGGCCAAAAATGAGATGGCTAGTTGGTATTGTAGACACAATGGGCACAGAGCTGGGCAGGCTGAGAAGGATGGTGGAGGACAGGGGTGCCTGGAGGGCAATGGTCCATGGGGTCGCAAAGGGTTGGAATTGACTGTGTGACTGAACAACAAAGCCATGTTAGTCTGTGCAAGCATATCAGAGAGTAAATAAAACAACAACAACAACAAAGACAAAAAAATGTGGCATCTTAAAGACAAACTGTTGTATTTTGATGTTAGCTTTCATGGATCAAGTCCACTTCATCAGCTATAAGATTGAGACTTCATGGCATTAATTTATACATACCAGACACCTTCACTGATAATAATTTAATGTGTGTATTTGATCTTCATTCAGGATCTATGTCTGTGTACTAGTCCTTGACTGGGAGGTAATATAGCTATTGTGGAGAAGAAGACCAAACTATGGACCACATTATATTTAAGTGTTCCTTATTTGTGTTTAGAAGCACATTGGAGGACCTGCATTGTGCCACGGATGAAGGCCTTCAACTGTTCTCACACCAGACATGGAACTCTAGTTAAGAATTTTAGATGGTCAATTTGTGTTCACTGTATGTATCAGCATTAATGCAGAGAACTGAAGTTAATCATACGATAACTAAATAAATCTTATGTGTTTCTTGAAAAACTCTCTCCCTGGTGCCTGTTCTTTCGATTGTGGCTGTACCTGTGTACTGTTTCAGGATGGGTGCTATGGGGTGGACCCAGGAAATGAGCTCCTCTGACACCAGATACAGTACTAGGATGTGGGAATACCTTTTCCTAAATGATCTGTGGGGTCCCCAGGTCTTCTCTTTTGAGAAGACAGGCTGATAAGTCCTGCACATCCTGGGTTGCCCCCACTAAGCTACAGATAATAGGGCCATGGAGCTCGCCTGCTTCTACACAGGTTGGCTCTTCTCCCAAGAGGCACAGGGGTTCAGGTGGGGACAAGTGCAAAATAAAACTCTTAGTCCCTTCGTAGTTGGTGTTTCAACTCAGGTGGGGAACAGTATGGTTGACTACAAACCTCAGTGTCCCACAGCCAATGTGACTGCTGCCCATAGTGGCTACTGGATTCTGAACACTTCAGTCTTGCAATATAAATTTCCCCTTCTGTGCTCTCAACCAGCCTGTTGTTCCATCATCACAAGTGCTGAAGGGAAGAGTCAGGTGACCAGCTTCTGCACACAGTACGGCGGTGGTGATGGTATGGTGGTGGTGTCAGCTTCTCTTTTACTTGAGTCAACACAATAGCTTTGGCTGCCTTTTGCTCCTTTTTTGCATGACTCAGCTTTCACAAACTGGCTTGACTCATATTACCATAAGAAATATCTGACATGGACAGCAATCCCACAGTGAGGTTGGCCTATCTGATGACTCAGGAGACACAAATTTGTTCCCTTTGTGCAGCAGCAACCCGGTGAAAATAGTTCAGAGAAGTCTTGGCGTCCTGGTTTTATTGCAAGAAGTGTCCTGTGCCTCTTAGAAAGAGGAAACTCATCCTGTAGCCTAAGGATACTGCAAGGGAAGAGTAGGTTCCTAGGAATGCTGTCATTAGTAATTATTTCCTGATTACTGATCCGCATGTGTCTGTCCTTTCACCTGTTCATCAGCTTTAAGCTCCCCCCCCCAAATATTTTATATAGCTTCATGATAAAGTGATAATTTCCTTCACTGACACTGAATACTTTCTCTGGGTGCAAGACAATGTCACAGTAACAACCCTAGGTAGGAAAGGGTGGTTCTTCATCTGGAAAGACAAGGGAGCAGGGAATTAATACATGTGAGAACTTAATACCCTTGCTTTGTCAGTCCTGAAATAAGACCTGTATGTGTGGCCTGAAAGTTATTGTAGCATAAAGTAGACTGGCTTCTTGTTAAGAGGCATACTTGTAATTAACACAATAAATAATGAATGAGTCAATGAGGCATTGGTGACTTGAAGCTGGCATCTAGAAAGATCTCCAGTGACTTTGTTGAAATGCTATTTTAAATGAAGTGGCAGCCAGGAAAGTGTGTGTGTGTGTGTCACACTTGTATATACTCTGGGTTGATGAAGGAGGTAATCTCTTATGGCCCTGAACCAACATTACTTCTGTACAACTCATCAAGGTTGCAGCTGAAATGAACTGCACAGTTGTTAGTATCTGTTGTAATGTGCATCACTGCTGGGTTGGTATGTATGAGGAGGCAAGCAGAGTGACTGACAGTGCAATCCAAGGCATGTCTATTCAGAAGTACAGTGGTACCTCGCTTAAAGAGCATAATGTGTTCCACAGGATTGCTCTTTAAGCGAGTTTGCTCTTTAAGTGAAACACCATCGTAAATGACCAGTTGTGACTTCTGCCGGGAGGGGGAGGGGAATTGCAAACGCCGATTTAGTTGTTAAGCGAGTTTTGGTTGGTTTTAGTTGTTAAGTGAGGTGACCATTCAGAGAAAACTCTGCTCTTTAAACGAGTTACTCTCTAAGTGAGGTGCTCTTTATGCAAGGTTTTACTATAAATCCAGTTGATACTCTCCCTGGATTATACTGAATGTGAATGTGGGTCTTTCTAGGTAATCTTCGCCCAAACGATACGTGTAAATAAAATATGCAGTTGTTGAATCAGATCAAGACATCTGTTTTAGAGAAACTCTATTTCCCTGGCACTTAAAATAAAAAAAAATATTGAAGAAAGATATTTTTCAGCCTTTGGCTAGCACGGTAATTCTCGTATTTGAAAGGGGTAGCCATGTTAGTCTGAGTAAGCATATATGTTAGGAAACTACCACCACCAACAACAACGACGATGATAATGATAATAATGATAATAATGATGATGATGACAAAATCACTGTGGCACCAGAAAGACTAACTGCTATATTTTAACTTTAGCGTTCATGGATAAAGTCCATTTATGTCTAAGGAAATGGACTTGAGCCACAAAAGCTAACATTAGAATATAGCAGCTAGTTTTTTAAGGTGCCATCACATTTTTGTCTGAAGAAGTGATCTTGAATCACGAAAGTTGGCATAATATTTGACTTTTTAAGTAAACTGATAAATTTATCACCTTTCTCCCTGCATTTGTTTTATGCAAGAATCACAGGCTGTCTTTGTTTATAAACACTACAAGTGGAGCTTAGAAATATATCTCTGTCTCCATTTTAATAGGGAAACTATATAAGGTGGAGCACGGGAGCAACTTCTTGCCCAAGTTACTATTTCTTCTAGGGGTCTGTCCCTGGATGGAAGTATCTATTGGCTTGCCAGAGCAGGTAGAATCCCATTCCCTGAGATTTCAGGGCTTTCAAAAATATATACTGTATGTGGGTTCTTATAATTCACAGAGACAGGGCAGGCAATAGTTGGTAAACAAGCAAGCTCTATATACAGGTAAACAGTGCTGAAACAGTGAGTTTTGGTATCACCTGAGATTGGGGCAGAGATAGGTGGTAGTTGCTGCTGCTGCTGCTGCTGTTGCAGCAGATGGTATGGGCACAAATATCTGGGGGACCAGCACATGCTCTTGATTTCGAGTGCCTAAACCGTCAAATTTCCCTGCTGCTGTTTGCCTCTACTACAAATGGCAACTCAAAGCCAGAGGAAATTTGCAGAATTACAAAAAGCTATTTGTCTGGACAATAATTCCCAGAATCCTCTAGTAAACACAATCACTGGGAGTTTCAGTAAATTCCAAAAATAAGAGGGAAGGTTTTAATTTTTTTTGTCTTGTATGTTTTTTAGAAGTTTCCTGCTGGCTTCTATTGCAGAGTAGATGGAAATAAGTAGACTTCCTTATTTATGTTGTATTTAATAGCCTGCCTTTCCTTTTGGAAGCTTAAGGCAGCGTCCATGGCTCTCTTCCTCCATATTTCACCTTCACAACAGTCCCAGGAGGTAGGTTAGGGTGAAAAAGGACAACTGGGCCAAGGTTGACCATTGGGTTTCACAGTTCAGTAGGACCAGAACTTGTATCTCCTGTGCTACTAATCACATCACGCTGGCTCTCAACTCATTATTTATAAATAATAATAATTGTCAACCATCAACTCAATTGAGATTTATGAAAACCCTTTTTAGGGTTTTCTAAGTAGTTAATACTCAGAAGTGATTTATCATTCCCTTCTTCTGGGGGCTTCTTGGGACTGTGCAGCTTGCCCAAGGCTATTCAGCCTCATTCTTCTCCCAGGTCAGCCTTATCTGTTTATACTTTCTGCCTGAAAGATAGACATGGTTGGACATGAATGGATCCTGTTGTGCTCCATTCTAGTCCTCTGTCATTTTATTCCTGTAATCTCTTACCATTAATCCCACAAGGCATGCTGTACTAAAAAAAACTTTAAAAGGGTACAATGTTGGGGAAGGTTAGTCTGCCCTGATTAGTAGCAGCATTCAAGACTTCTTTTTCTTCTTTACTTCCTCTTTTATGCTCAAGTAGATTTAAATCAAGTAGATTTGAGGGAATGTGATGGCTTAGTGGTTAAGACGCTGAATTTGATGACTGGAAGGTCGGCAGATCAGCAGTTCAAGATCTGAGTACAGTATGACGGATTGAGCTCCCGTCTCTGTCCCAGTTCCTGTCAACCTAGCAGTTTGAAAGCAAGAAATTGCAAGTAGATAAATAGGGATCACTTTGGTGGGAAGGTAACAGAGTTCCATGCACTCTAGTGTCTAGGCATGCCTGCCACATGACCACAGAAATGTCTGCATACGCAAACAGCACTGGCTCTTTGGCTATAAACAGAGATGAGTACTAGACTCTAGAGTCGGATACGACTTGCTTTCAAGCAAGGGCAACCTTTATCTAGACTTAAACCAACTACAGTACTGCCTAATTTTCTATTTTATTGTTTCAACTGAAGCTGTCAAGTATTGAACCTGTCAGATTCTACAAAGAGGCATGATAGGAGCAGGGTAAGGGCCTCTGTAATACAGTCAAGGTGAATTAAAAGTTACACAACACTAGAAAACATTTAAAACCTGATCACAACCTTTACTCTAAGCAACTGAATGCTTCTCAATTTGCTGTGAAATATTTAACTTCCAGATAGAAATACTTCATGCCAAGTTTCACCAAGGAATGTGCTATTATGGTTGGGTTATAAACTGTGGAAACAATTCTGTTATATTAAAGTGACTTAGTTCAAAATGACAAGGTAAGACATTAGTGTAAGATTTTTAAAAACTCTTAAATGAAGTGTACACAAAATAATAAGGGTGACATTGAGTTTGTCACAGGAGACTGGCTTAGGACAGGATAAACTTGTTTTGCTGTCTAAAGTGGAATACTTTCTGCAATGTAAAACTGTATGAGGAATAAATAATCTTATGTTGAACTAAGTGGGGAGGGGTTTGCCTTAATCTGCCACTGTGGGGTGACAGAGTTTCTGATGAGGTTAGTAGTCACCCTAAATATTTTCTTCTTCTTCTTCCATATGTAGGCCAGACATGAAACTGCCAAAATGAAGGCACCTTTTGGTGAGTTCTTTCTGCAGTACCTTTCACCTAACCTAGTCTGAGAAAGATTAGTCAACAACCAGGGTATGCCCAATTGTTCAGAAATACAGTACCACAATCTTCGAGGAGGTTCTTTCTGTGTACCCCGCACCCTATATATCCATATGTATGTATGTAGGGCTGTAGTCTTGGTGTGCCTTAATAAAGACTTCATTGGTCATCTGATCGTTTCCATCCCCAGTTCAAAGTGCTGGTTATGACCTATGTGACCCTTAATGGTTTAGAACAGACGTGCCAAACTACACCCCATGGGCAGAATCCGGCCAGTGGCACCATTCCATCCAGTCCACACCGCCCTTGCCACTCCTGGAAATGAAAGTAAAATGCACCGACACATAACACTACCATAAATGCATCTGTGGCTGCCACATTTTCAACAACTGCAGGTAATTTATGGCAGTGTTATGCGCATAAGTGGGCATGTTTTACTGCTGCTTCCAGTGGGAGAAATCATGTGACCAGCCCACTCAAGCATGTGACTGGCCTGCAGCCCAAAAATTTTGGGCACCCCTGGTTAGAGAAACTTGTCAGAACATCAGACAGCTACTTATCCCGCCTGCTCTTTGCAGCCCATGGTGTTAAGAATGGTGACCTAAGGAGGCCAAAAGAATAGCCATCCTTTCTCGTTTGTAGCCCCTTCACTTTGGAACAAGCTTCCAACAGTGGTTTGTCAGGCCCCTTCACTCTTGGTCTTAAGAAACTAGTAAAAACAGAATTATTTCAAGCTGCTTTTATTAGTGTTTTTATCTGAGATGTTCAAAGATGTTTCATCTTGTTTAATTCTATTTAATGTTAGCTTTGCTAGTAACAGAGGTTTATTTATTTCATGATATTTATGATTTATTGTATTTAATGTAACAGTGTGTTGTAAAACACTACTAGTAATAGCTAAACAACAGTAATAGCCAATTAATGGAATTTTTGTTGAACTTAACTTTTTTAGGGTTTTCATTCTCTGCTTTGGGTGACCTTTGAGTGTTTCCAGATAAGGCCATGGCCAATGGATGAGAATACATGAATAACAAAAGTGCATGGTGTTAAAGCCTTAGGTTCCTGATGAGATATGGGGTACACCTCCAAGACTTCTTAGTATTGGCCACATCTAGGACAGTAGGTAAGCAACTTTGTTCACTGAACTTAGTAATAGGGAACCAATCATGTGCCATATAGATAAAGGTCAAGCAATCAAATAGGAACTTTTACCATTTTCTTGATACTTTGTGTAGTAGTGTATAAGTGTACAGTATATGCCTTGCACTGGCTTGAGGCCTTTCTCATTTTTAGAGAAGGCTGTCTATTGTGCTTTTCTAGCAGCAAATTAAAATTACTTTTGCTTTTTACAACTGGCTGCATCTTGTCTCCACTTTCCTGTCAGAGTAAGCAATGGAACATTAATTTAGGTAACCCTAGGAGGCCTCTAAAAAGGCGACTGATTCTTGGGAGGCAAGCAATGAGAAACCTGGGAAGCATAGTGAAAAGTAGAGACATCACATTGAAAACAAAAATTCGCATAGTCAAGGCAATGGTATTCCCTGTGGCAATGTATGGTTGCGAAAGTTGGACCATTAGGAAAGCTGAACGCAGAAGAATAGACACCTTTGAGATGTGGTGTTGGAGGAGAGTTTTGAGAGTCCCATGGACAGCGAGGAGAACAAATAGTTCAATCTTAGAAGAAATCATCCCTGACTGTTCCTTAGAAGGTCAAATAATAAAGATGAGGCTAAAGTACTTTGGACATCAAATGAGAAGAGAGGATTCACTTGAGAAAGCTTTGATGCTTGGAAGGGTCGAGGGCAAAAGAAGAAGGGGGCGGCCGAAGATGAGATGGCTAGATGGTATTGTGGAGACAATGGGCACAGAGCTGAGCGAGTTGAGGGGGATGGTGGAGGACAGGAGTGCCTGGCGGACAGTGGTCCATGGGGTCACAGAGGGTCGGAATCGACTGTGCGACTGAACAACAACAACAAAAAAGGAGGCCTCTACTTTTTCACACCAAAACAATTCCAACCTGCTTTTTGCTCCTCCCCCTTGACTTCAAGTGGCTTTTTGAGAGCCCTAAGCTTCAGTCAGGAAGTTGTCTAGAAAATACTGTAATTCAATAAGAGCTGCAGAAAGCGTTCATAAAACCAAGCTGAGCAGCGAGGTCTTGAATCAGCAGGCAGAACTTAATTGAGTTGTTCATGGTCTCTCACTAACACCGAACAGCTAAATATGCTTCATTCCAATGTAACTACCTGTAATCGCTTTGGAGTTTATTTTTGATATAAGATTGAAGCCATCCAAACAAGACCATGACTCCTTTAATAATGCAGTTGATCGCATTGAGACACGCAGTGTCTTGTCCTGTTTTACCGGATCAATTTCAACTTGTAATGCCTGAGGAACTGGGCTAGGCACTTGCATGCTGTAAAGCCACTAGGTCTCTGATAGATCTGTAGCTGTCTTTATTCTTGAAATCTGCCAAAGACAGAACAATAGAACAGGTCATTCAGTTATCAATTCATCTCTACAGGAAGGACTTATGCTTTACTGTTTGAAAGGAATTATTGTTTAGCCTGTTCTGAACAAATCCAGCTCAGTGACAGATGATTTAAATAACTTCAGGTCTCTTGTTCATGTTCTGAGGATAGGCAAAAAGATTGAGATGGTTTTGGCTGACCAGTTGTAGATATTCTTGGAGGATACTGATAATCTGGATAAATTTTAATTGGGGTTTTATGCGTACCATTGGATCAAGGCAGCTCCCCTGGTGGCTTAGTGGTTAAGATGCTAAGCTGGAGAGGGGAAGGTTGGGTTTTGATACCCAAGAGCTGTACTTGAGGACATGAAAGGAGCCTTATTCAGGCATCCCCTGAAGTTTCTCCAGCAAAAATCATTTCAACCCAGAGTAATCTCTGGCACTAAATTATTATTAACACAGCACTGGTCGCTCTACACCAGGGGTGGCTGACCTTGACTTCAATTCCCAGAAGCCCAAGTAAGCACACCTGCTGATCAGGGCTTCTGGGAATTGAACTCCAAGAACACCTGGGCATCAAGATTGGCCACTCCTGCTCTACACAATGACCTCTTAAGAGATGTTGAAACTGGGGGAGTGTAACCTGTTAGCACTCCTGAATCTTTCAGTGAAAAGTGAATGTGGTTTAAGCAAGTGACCAAAAGCCACAGACGATAGGACACTGTGTAACCCCGGTGTGCAGTGGTTAAAAACTGCTCTACTGTAGCCAAAACATTGTGAGTTTGATCCTGAGAGGTTTAAGGTTTACTCAGCCTTCCATCCTTCAAAGGTCAGTAAAATGAGTACCCAGCATGTTGGGGGCAAAATGCTAATTACTGTACCTTGTGAACTGTCCAGAGGGTGCACTAAGTGCTATGGGGCATTATGTAAATGTCATTTCTATTGCTAAATTATTTTGAGTAAATTTTATACAGTACCTCATTTTATTGTGATTGTATCATCCTACTTTTATCCTGTTTTTATCCTGTTTTATGTAAACTCGCCTCGGCGAGTGGGCGGCAATATATAAATATATAAATAAATTTTATCTAATATATTATATTTTAACTTGATATGGTCAGATGACTAAACAGTTAATAAATGAAAATAAATCAGCTTCACAACAAATCTGAGAAAGGTATTAACAGTTGTAAAAAAAAAAACACCCTACTTATCTGTTTTGCTAACAGATGTGTATAAAATTTGCCTGATGTGTATAAATTTGATGCCATGAAGTCTCACTCGTATGTCTGACAAAATGGACTTGATCCATGAAAGCTAACATTAAAATACAACATATCAGAAAGTAAACAAAACAACAAAAATGTTGTGGCACCTTAAAGACTAACTTCTGTATGTACTTAAATATGAGCTTTCATAGATCAAATCCACTTCAACAAACATAAGAGTAAAACCTCATGGCATCAATTTATACACATCAGGCACAGAGGCACACAATGGGTGGTCAAGCCTAACAGAAAAGTAACATTACTCCTTGTCTGATGAAGTGGACTTGACCCACGAAAGCTAATAATAAAAATATAGCAGTTAGTCTTTAAAGTGCTACAGTGTTTTTTATTTTGTTTTCTGCTGTGCTTGAACCACAGACTAACACGGCTACTATTCCACAAAATACAGCAGTTAGTCTTTAAGGTGCCACAACATTTAACTCCCCCCCTTTTTTGCTGTTTTTTGTTCTGTTTTGTTTAAAGGTGAAGGTTTCCCTTGCTCGAAAGCCAGTCATATCCGACTCTAGAGTTCAGTGCTCATCTCTGTTTCAAAGCTGAAGAGCTAGTGCTGTCTGCGTTACGTGGTCATGTGGCAGGCATGACTAGACACCGGAGCGCACGGTACGCTGTTTATCTTCCCACCAAAGTGGTCCCTATTTATCTACCGATACTTTCAATTTCCTGCTTTTGAACTGCTAGGAGCTGGGACAAAGACTGGCGCTCATTCTGTCCTGTAGTACTCGGGAATCGAACTGCTGACCTCCCGCCTTCCAGTCAGCGTCTAACCCACTTGAGCCACTGCAGTTTTGTTTACTCTCTGATAAAATGCAGCAGTCTTTAAGGTGCCTCAACATTTTTTTATTTCCCCCCTTTTTTGCTATTTTGTTTTGTTTACTCTCTGATAAAATGCAGTCGTTAGTTTTTAAGGTGCCACAACATTTTTTGTCTTTTTGTGTGTGTCTAATGTGCACTAACCACGATGGGGCGGTATATAAGTGTGACTGTTTATTTGCTTTTACTCTGCCAACCTAGCAGTTCGAAAGCAAAAAATTGCAAGTAGATAAATAGGGACCACTTCGGTGGGAAGGTAACAGCGTTCCGTGCGCTCCGGTTTCTAGTCATGCCTGCCACATGACCACGAAAACGTCTGCAGAAGCAGACGGCGCTGGCTCTTCGGCTTAGAAACAGAGATGAGCACTGAACCCTAGAGTCGGATACGACTGGCTTTCGAGCAAAGGGAAGCCTTTACCTTTACTCTGATAAACTACAGCAGTTAGTTTTTAGTGCCACACCTTTTTTTGTTGTCTTTTTGTTTTGTTCACTCTCTGCTTGAAAACACAGACTTATAACACGGCTGCTACTATTTCAAAATTTTCTATTAATAATCGATGCTTTTTAATTTTTGTGGTAATATTTTGATGACCTTTTAACTGATGTTTTATTGGAGTAAACTGTTTCTTATGCTTTTACTTTTATTTTTAGTGTTTTGTAAGCCGCTCAGAGTCGGGTTCTCCCGATTGGGGCGGGGTATCAAGTGTAATAAATAATAATAATAATAATGCTATTGTTAAATATGTGCGGCGATTTTACGTGACATAAGGTAAACCATATACGGGCTTCTATATTGCCGAAGTCGTGCGGCGATTTTACGTGACATAAGGTAAACCATATACAAGTAAAACCTCATATAACACTAAAACCTGGTTCCACAAGTCTTGGTGTTATATGATTTTTAGTGTTATCTGATCCTCTATGGGATCCATAGAGATACATTGTAACCACACAGGCTTTAGCGGTTGTTATCTGAAGCATCCCATAGGATCTTAATGTTATCTGATGCAATTCTTCCCCCCAGATTCCTTGATGTTATGCGATTTTAGTGTTATTCAATACTAATGTTATATGAGGTATTACTTGTACAGTAAAACCTCGGATAACGTTAAAACCTGGTTCCACAAGTCTTAGTGTTATCCGATTTTTAGTGTTATCTGATGCATGTTAAAATCCTATGGGATCCATAGAGATACATTGTAACCACACAGGCTTTAGCGGTTGTTATCCGAAGCATCCCATAGGATCTTAATGTTATTCGATGCAATTCTTCCCCCCAGATTCCTTAATGTTATGCGATTTTAGTGTTATTCGATACTAATGTTATATGAGGTATTGCTGGTACGGGCTTCTATTGTCGAAGTCGTGCGGCGATTTTACGTGACATAAGGTAAATCATATACGGGCTTCTATTGTCGAAGACGTGCGGCGATTTTACGTGACATAAGGTAAATCATATACGGGCTTCTATTGTCGAAGTCGTGCGGCGATTTTACGTGACATAAGGTAAACCATATACGGGCTTCTATTGCCGAAGTCGTGCGGCGATTTTACGTGACATAAGGTAAACCATATCCGGGCTTCTATTGCCGAAGACGTGCGGCGATTTTACGTGACATAAGGTAAACCATAAGTGGGCTTCCGGCAACCCCGTCTTGGAAGGGTAAAGCGCCCATATTCGACCGGATGTGCAAAGCGGACGACTCTTCCGCGCCGACGACGTCGTCTCTATGGCCAACGGCGGCCGCCTGAGCCGCTGGTGCTGAGTTATGCGCCTGCGCGAGCCGGGCCCCCTTAGGCCGCTCCTGCTGCTGCTGCTGCCGCCACTACTCCCATCGCCGCCGCCGCCGCGGCTGACAGGGCCGGGAGGAGAGGCGCCTTCTCTGCGAGGGTCCGGCCCTCCTCCTCCTCAGCCGCGCCGCTGGCTCCCTTGGGCTTCCGCGTCGGCAAATGGTTGGCCCGGAGGATGCCGGAGCTCAGGGCGGCGCTGCCTGGCTTCCCTCGGGCCGGGAGGAGAAGGAGGAGGCGGCGGCGGCGGAGGAGGAGGAGGCGGAGGACGGCAGTAACGACGACGACGAGGTTGCGAAAGCGGGCGGCGGCGAGCGAGGCCGAGTGGGCCCCGAAGGCCGGTGGGCCCCCTCGCGCTTCTTGGCCGGCAAGCGGCCTCCCAACGGGGAGGCTTGCGGCGGAGGGAGGATGACCAACGGCGACGCCGGCTTCCTAGTCTTGCAGCCTCCAGAAGAAAGTCCGGCCAGCTCTGAGGAGGAACCGCCGCCCCGGAAACCTCTGCACAACGGCGGCGTCGCCTTCCTTCGGCCCGGGGGGCCCGACCTTGGGAGCAGCGCCTTGGAGGCGCCTCCGCGGCGGGAGACTGGCGGCGGCGGCCTCTCCCCGTCGTCGTCCTCTTCCTCTTCGGGGAGCTCTTCTTGGCCCACCTTCGAGGAGGAAGCGGAGAGCCCCTCTTCCCCGGCCAGGGGCCTCCCTTGCCTGCCCTCCTTGGCCTTCATGGACATCAACCTCCACTCCCGGAACACCTTCGAGGTCAGCCGCCGCCGCCGCAGCGCCCCGGAACATTGGCAGCCGCCCCTGTCGCAGGCGCCGCCCGAGACGCCGCTGCAAGAGCCGCCGCCGCTGCAAGAGCCGCCGCCGCCGCCTCTCCCGTCCGGCCCCGGCGCAGCCACCCCTGGCCCTGAGCAGGGCGACCGGGCCAAGCGGGTGGGCAGCCTGGCCGGGTCCAGCCTGGCCGAATTCTTCGCCAGGTAAATGACCCCTCTGGGGCCTCTTTGGGCTACTCCGGTCCGGTGTGTGAATGGCAGATGTCGACCTTGGACTCAGTCATCAGAGTATAACAGGGTCTTTTCCTGAGCCTTTACTTCTTGTCAGTAGTACCGGCTCTATGGGCCACTATGCTTTGGAAGTACAAGTAATACCTCATATAACATTAGTATCGAATAACACTAAAATCGCATAACATTAAGGAATCTGGGGGGAAGAATTGCATCAGATAACATTAAGATCCTATGGGATGCTTCAGATAACAACCGCTAAAGACTGTGTGGTTACAATGTATCTCTATGGATCCCATAGAGGATCAGATAACACTAAAAATCATATAACACCAAGACTTGTGGAACCAGGTTTTAGTGTTATATGAGGTTTTACTGTACCTCATATAACATTAGTATCGAATAACACTAAAATCGCATAAGGAATCTGGGGGGAAGAATTGCATCGGATAACATTAAGATCCTATGGGATGCTTCAGATAACAACCGCTAAAGCCTGTGTAGTTACAATGTATCTCTATGGATCCCATAGGATTTTAACATGCATCAGATAACACTAAAAATCATATAACACCAAGACTTGTGGAACCAGGTTTTAGTGTTATATGAGGTTTTACTGGTATTGGGTGGGGAAGATCTTCCTTCTAGTATGTGGAATAGTACTCAGGCATTAAACTAGAGTATAACAGGGTCTTCCTGAGTCGTCTTGTCAGTAATACCTGCTCTACATGCCACTGTGCTTTGGAAGTATGGGCTGGGGTAGATCTTTCTCATAGTATGTGGAATTATACTCCTGCATTAAACTAGAGTATAACAGGGTCTTTTCCTGAGCCTTTACTTCTTGTCAGTAGTACCGGCTCTATGGGCCACTATGCTTTGGAAGTATGGGGTGGGGAAGATCTTCCTTCTAGTATGTGGAATAGTACTCAGGCATTAAACTAGAGTATAACAGGGTCTTCCTGAGTCGTCTTGTCAGTAATACCTGCTCTACATGCCACTATGCTTTGGAAGTATGGGCTGGGGTAGATCTTTCTCATAGTATGTGGAATTATACTCGTGCATTAAACTAGAGTATAACAGGGTCTTCCTGAGCCTTTATGCCTTGTCAATCATACCTGCTCTATGTACCACTACTCTTTGGAAGTATGAGGTGGGGGAGATCTTTCTCATAGTACTGTATGTGGGATATCACTCAGTCGTTAAAGTATAACAGGGTCTTCCTGATCCTTTACTTCTTGTCAACAATACTTGCTCTATGTGTCATTATGCTTTGGAAGTATGGGCTGGGGTAGATCTTTCTCATACTATGTGGAATAGCTTGCTTTTGACAGGAGCAGAGATTCAAAGGGTATTTCATGTAAGATCCCTTAACTGCCATGTATTGGACAGGGACTGGTTGGATATAATTTCCCCTAGTATTTTAGCTGTTTTAATGGGACTGCGATGGCATACTGGTTAAGACGCTGTATTTGAGGACTGGAAGGTCGGCAGGTCAGCAGTTCAAGACCCGATTGCTGCACAGTGGAGTGAGCTCCTGTCTTCTGTCCCACCTACTGCTAACCTTGCAGTTTGCAAGTAGATAAATAGGTATTACTTAGGCAGGAAAGGTAACTGCATTCTGTGTGCTCTGATAGCTAGTCATGCCCACCAAATCTGCAGACGTAGACAGCACCGGCTCTTTGCCTGTAAATAGAGATGAGCACTGCATACAACTGGCTTGAGAGTCAGGGACCAAGCCGTTTAGTCCATTCTGCTAAAAAGCTCATGGGATTGCCTTGCACATCAAAAAGTTAAAGGAATAGTTGTTGAAGAAGCATTTCAGTTACACATAGATATTTTGATGTGGCCGTTACTTTCTCCTTACTTTTCTTACATGTGTGTATTTAATGCCTGATGTCAAAGGGCAAATTATTTTTGAGGTGCTTTTTTCCCTCAATTCAGTTGTCTCTCAAAATGGAACCCCCTGTCTGTAAATGTGAGTCTACAGTAATGCTTTATAACTTATTGCTCTGCTAGTCTGTGAAATTGAGACTATTCTGTGAACATAAAGCTAGGTACCAATTGTGTGCTGTCAAGTGAGTTCTTACTTATGCCAATTCTTCCCAGGGTTTTCTAAGTAGACGGTACATAGAACTGGTTTACCATTCCCCTCTTCTGCGGGTACCCTGGAATTGTGCAACTTGCTTATGGCTTGCTCAGACTGGCTCCTTTCTAAGGAGGCTCAGTGGGAAATCAAATACTCAGCCTCTGGCTCAGCAGCCAGATACTTAACCACTGAGTTATCCAGCCAGGAAGATTCTATACAAAATCTCCTAAATAACTGAGTTGATGCTCATAAAATTGTTTTGCACAGTCTTTGACATCCTAGCTGTGTTTCATTGGATCTAATAAATCTGACATCTATGTTCAATGATTAAAAAATAGACTGTCAGTTAATCAGCAAGGTGATTCAGTACTTCAGTTAAATATTTCCTAACATGCACATGCTATATCTTTGTTTAAGCATGGATTACCCCTTGTGATGTTTGAAAGAACACACCTTGATAAATAACTAGCACGTATTTGATTGGGCCTATCCAGTTCCTCTGCATTTTTCCAGAGTGACTCCCCAAGAACAGTTGAATAGATACTGTTACAAAGCTTATTTCAACTAGTTAAATGCTAATAGAGCTGACGGATTTCCTCTTTACTATGTTTCAGTGTATAATAGCATATCATTTTTTATTTATAATTCTAACTGTACTTGAGATCTCAGGCTTCAAGTTGATAATTTCCAGTTATCCAATGGTGGGATTTTATACTGTTTAGCAGAGTAGGTGATTTTCCAAGTTTCCAACTGTTAGAATGTAAAGCTGCATTGTTGCTGGTAATGAAAAAACAACAATAACATTCTTATCTGTTTCTGTCCTTGCTAAATTTTATAACACTCATTTCCCTAAGGTATTTTATTGTAGAAGCAATTTTCAAAACATCATTTACTTCATAGAAATTAGTCTCATGGATGACCATTTACAATTAGATGTTGATTTTAGCACCTTAATTGTCTAAGTCATTCTTCTCTCAGGCCTAGCATGACTGAAGGAGTTGTAGGAAGTGAGTGGAAAAGAAAGTAATGTACAGTCCACATATCCTTTGGTATAATAGTTACGTTATTACTCTAAAGAGAGTAGGACTATGGTAGGTACTGTAATTCAAAGAGCAGCACATGTGGTCTTTCTGTTGGATAACTTCTTAAATGCTATTCTGTTATTTACTGCCCTTTCACCCTCTTGTCTCACTCCAGCTGTTCTTGAGCAGCTACTATGGTAACAGCTGCTTTGAAAGTTTTCCAGAGTCACCTTTTCACTTATTACAGCAGCTGAAATGTTTACCATCTCAAAATATAATACAGTATTGTATAACAAATGGATGGGTTTGTGGCATGTACAGAAATGTTCATGTTATCTTTTCAATTGCAGGAGATTGTCTCATTGTATTGTTGCTAATACAGTCAAACCTCGCATAAAGAGCATTTCGCTTATAGAGTAACTCGCTTAAAGAGCCGAATTTTCTCTGAATGTTCGCTTCGCTTAACAAATAAAACCAACCAAAAACTCACTTAACAAATAAATTGGAGTTTGCAGTACCCCCCACAATTGGTCATTTACAATGGTGTTTTGCTTAAAGAGCAAACTCGCTTAAAGAGCAATCCTGTGGAACGCATTATGCTCTTTAAGCGAGGCACCACTGTATTTTCAAAGTAGCTGTTACCATAGTAGCTGTTCAAGAACAGCTGGAGTGAGACAAGAGGGTGAAAGGGCAGTAAATAACAGAATAGCATTTAAGAAGTTATCAAACAGAAAGACCACATGTACTGCTCTTTGAATTACAGTACCTACCATAGTGTTGTTGCTAATCTCCTGCCAACCTAGCAGTTCGAAAGCAAGAAATTGCAAGTAGATAAATAGGGACCACTTTGGTGGGAAGGTAACAGCGTTCCATGCGCTCCGGTGTCTAGTCATGTCTGTTCTGAGACTTCGGTGGCTCAGTGGTTAAGAAGCTTGCCTTGTTAGTTGGAAGATCGGCAAGTCGGCAGTTTGAGATTTGGGTCCTGCATGACGGACTGAGCCCCCATCTCTGTCCCAGCTTTTGGGGACATGAAAGGAGCCTCATTCAGGTGTCTCTTGAGCAGAGTTTCTCCCACAAAAATCCTTTCAACCCAGAATAATTTCTGACATGAAATCATTATTATTCATGTTCTGGAGTTGCCTTATAGTTTTAATGTGCTTGTGCATATCAGTTCTAGTCATACACTGCCAATACCTATTGATGGCTTACTTGATCTAGGATTTGATACCACAACATAGAAAAAAAGTTTTGGTACATTTGTTTGTGAATCATGTTGGCAGTAGTTATGCACAGCCTTGACCTGCATTGTATTATTGCAGTATGCAACACTTTTATTAAAGATTACACTTACTTCACTCCCTCCCTGGTTTGGCTTTTTTATATCTCCCTCAAGCATTGTGAGGTCACTAAATATGCTGGGTCTTTGTTTTTGGGTTTCCTTCAGCTCCCCCTTCTGCAGATGTTAGAATTTGTGTACATCTGCTGACCCCTTTCCTGCGTTTGTCAATGGTAGCATTTGTTCTATGGACTCTGAACATCAGAAATGAAAGATAATTATAACAAATTTAAAGTTGGTTTTGTGGGCCAGTTTATGTGTAAAGTTACTTTAAAAATAACAGAATTATAAATACAAACACTTAAAATTTTCTGAGTACGCATTTCAGGCTTTCACATTAACAAAAAAGAAAAAAGCATGAAAGAGGTTCTTATTATCATTGTCATGTTCTTTCATTGATTTCTGACAGTATTTTGCATTTTTTTTGGTGTTCTCCTTCTGTTTAACCTTTCTTTGACCTGTTTGTCAAACTGCTTGAATGATTTTTCATGCAACAGTGCTGCAAGGGCTGCTGTCAGCAGCCAGTCAGAACATCCAGGAGGGAAGAGTGGGAATTTTGAAGAAATAAAAGGCCTGGATTTAAAAAGAGACATTGAATTTGTAGTGGTCACGTTATAGTGATAAAACATTCTTTTTGAAAATCTACTCTAAGTTGCTAAATAATCATGTTAACCAGGGCACCTAAGGTACCAGTAAAACACCGGATAACGCTAAAACTTGGTTCCACAAGTCTTGGTGTTATCCGATTTTTAGTGTTATCCCATCCATGTTAAAATCCTATGAGATGGATTGGATAACGTTAAAGCTCCATAGAGATACATTGTAACCGCACAGGCTTTAGCGGTTGTTATCCAATCCATCCCATAGGACCTTAACGTTATTCGATCCAAGTCTCCTCCTCAGATTACTTAACGTTATGCGATTTTAGCGTTATCCGATCCAATCATGTTTTACTGTATTCTGCTGTGTAAAACTAACATTGGAGACCACATATTTAGCAGTAGAAACGTGCTTTTGCTTTATTTTGGCTGATGTAGTTTGGAACTGACATAAGCCTTACCCTTTTTTACTTATAAATGAGCATTTGTTGTTTGCTATATAGGACTCCAAATGAAATTCGAAGCATATGCACAACAATGACTGGACAATGGATACAAAGTTCTAAATATAATTGTTGAAAACTATATTGCTGTTTGCATCTTATGAAACTGTTTAAAAAATATTCTGATACTGTATGTTTCTTTTTTCATACATTTTCTTAACTTTTAGTTTTTCAGCACTATTTTGAAATCTATAACTATAGCTGCAATTTTAAACATTTTTCCTAAGGAGTAAATCCTGTTGAATGCAATGGAAATTGTATTTGAATAAACATGAAAATGTTTATGCTAGAATATAACATTTAAGCCAGGAGTTCTTAACCTTTTAAAGCCAGGGGCCAGGTCATGTTCCCTCAGACAGCTTCGGGGGGCAGATGGCCATTTCCCCCTCCCTACACCACATAGCATTTCCTTGTATGGTAGAAGTGGTGGGGAAGCCACATGAAATGGTGTTGTGGGCCGCATCTGGCCCACAGACTGTAGGTAGAGAATCCCTGATTTAAGTCATTAGATGTTTTACATTTCCAGTACTGCCACTGTCTGTACTTTTTTAAAAAAGAGTTTAGAGAAACTGTTCTGAACAGTGTCTACCTTCCCTAAAACTGAATAGGAATGATTGTGTAGAATCAGGTCTCCATTAAATTATAGACTTGTGTGTGAAAAGATCTTCCCACAAGCTGCTTGAAAAGCTGTTAAACTTGAATCTTGGAGCATTGCAATATACAGTGACATGTTTTGTTTTGCTGTGCTGTAGCTTGCAGTTTTGATTATTTCAGAAATCTAGTCCAATTAAAACAAATTAGACTAGCACAGAGGTGAAATAGCAAAGATGTGACAACAAATTGGGACTGTTGTGGCTTAGTGGTTAAGATGCTGAATTTGATTACTGGAAGGTCAGCAGTTCGAGACCGAAATGCTGCATGATGGAGTGGGCTCCTTTCTTTGTGCTAGCTCTTGCCAGTCTAGTAGTTCAAAAGCAAGAAATTGCAAGTGGATAAATAGGTACTGCTTTGGTGGGAGGGTTCTGTGCACTCCGGTGTCTAGTCATGCCTGCCACATGAAATTTCTACAGACACAGACAGCACTGGCTTTTTGGCTATAAACAGAGATGAGCACTGCATCCTAGAGTCAGATATGACTTGCTTTCGAGCAAGGGAGACCTTTACTAACAACAAATTGGTGGTCTTGTGCAATTAGTGTAATTCTGAAGGCATAGTTGTCTTGAGGTTTTACATTTGTGTTGATTTGATTAGCTTTGCTTTTCCTGGTATGACTTAATATTTCATATTTTTGGAGGTGGTACTTCTTTGTGCACTGTGTATGTAAGCTATGTAAGAAACAGTGACACACTGCCATCAGCCTTTAACTTTAGGTATCCTGAGGACCTGGATATGCCTTGAAAGTTTTGTTTTTATTTTTAAATTTTTAAATTTACTTTATTTATTTGTTGCATTTCTCACCATAGGGTACTGAAGATGGGTCAGTTAAAATTACATGATAGTCAACATTTAAAACACTGCAAAAAAACAACAGCAAAAGCAATTAAGCATATAACCATAGTGGGGCCCCACTTTAAGGAAGGTCTGCCTACAGGAAAACTTGCTGTGTTACTAAACCAGACACTTTTTGCTACATTTGTGGCAAATACACCCCATGTGATTAACGCGACAACCTAAACAAGAGGATAAGATTTGTTAACTTAAGATCCTGATGTCCTAGGCAGAATCGGACTTCAGATTTGGATGCAGCGCACTTGATTTAGCCTGAGACACGTGGATTAGACCAAGTAGCAGACATTATTTATTTTTGCGTGATGCAGTGTTCAAAGGTCCTGCACTTCTTATGGTTCTGAATTGGAAGTCTTCACAGTTGAATTCATTTTGTTCCCTGGTTTGTTCTTTTGGTTTTCACGTGATAGGTGGTAATCATGTTTGGAAAACCACTTTAAATGATAAAACTGTTTTTTCAGCTGTAGATAAGCTTCCAGAGCCAGTCACCACATACAGTAATTGTATTTGATGGAAAACTGCATTGTTTATATCAAATCTGTACTTGGTTTGCAGTCTCACTAGACATGTTCAGTCTTAGTTTTCTCTGCTGATAAAAGGTTACAGTTCTTTAAGGATAAAATACAGGCACACGTTGGCATTGGATTCAGCCTCATATTTAAGTTAATTGCATCTGGGTTGGTTTCCCTGTTGCATGAACATATGTATTGATATAGTAGGACTTCTGACTTCATTAGTTTAAATACATAGGCTTACATTTTGAATGTAGGACTATGTTAATGTTTCTTGCAGATTGTATCTGATTGCAAGGAAGGATTATTAATTTGATCACTTGTTAAATAACTTCTTCCTTTGTTTTCCACTTAATAGACATGCTAAAGAGTAAATGTGGAAAGTATCTTCCTAAATGTTCCTTTAAGCAAGAGAAAGTGAAATATTGGAGCATATGAACTGGTTTCCTTATTAATTTCAATATGCTGTAGTACTGAAGTTTATTAAATGTGTTAAATAACTTCAGAACAGGTGCATTTCTAATTTTCTTTTGAGATTAAGATTATACAGTTGTTTAAGGCATAATATTTATGGGGAAAATCATAAGTGGTAGTGTTTGGTACAATTCATTATTGGTGACTAATTAACTCATAGCCTTTTTATGCATTTTTATTATTGTTTTACTACCCCTATCTAACTAATCACAGATATCTTTTAATGTGTGAATGCTGATAGTTGACCTTGGAGACTGTGGTTTTCTGCACATGAATACCTGCTATGTTAGAAGGAACTAAGTAACTGGTATGTTGTCCTGAATGTTTTTGAAACTGGGAAACAAGCTTTTCACATTTTTGTTCCTACAAAAGGAGAACGTAAAGCTCTCATCTCCTTGTGTTACAATGAAGTTTTGTTTTGACTACACCTTGAAGGTTCCATCCTGGCTCACTATGTATACAGCTTTGGTTGTTGTTACGATCATAGTATACTATAGTGTTGTATGTTTCTCAGATTTCTGTGAATATCATAGTCTGTATCTAAACATCTGGGGAGCTGGAGCTGTATTGAAACGGTATGATGAGTGGCCTCATTATGAAGTATATTGTGTTGGAGAACATGTAATATGAGCTGCATTTCCTGCTTACTCTCCCAGCCATTGTCAAAACTATGGGGTCAGTGGTAATAGAAGTACTAAGTGTATGTGGATTTTACATCAGTTTAAAAATGTAGTTCTTATTGAGGGGATGGAGTAAGTCCTTTTCTTGTCACATGCTGGCTATTCTGTGAAAAAGAAACTTGTATGAAAGCAGTGTGGCCAGATGTATGATTCCTAACTTGTTGAGGACTAGGCTGCAGAGGTTTGGAAAATATTAAATGCAGATACAGCAGTGTTGTTACGTGCTAACCTTGAAACACCATGTACAGTACAGTAGTTCCTTTTCTTTCTTCTGGCCTTTAGAGATGTACTGGTTTAAGAATTTGACAAAGGATCACCAAGCTTGGCTACAGGTTCTCTTGTTTCTTCTGAGTTACAACAAGGGACATCCTGGCATCCAGCTTCTGTATATAGATGTTTGGCAGGGATCAGTTGCTACCTGCCCAAACAAGTGCATGTCAGGTTTCGAGCCAGGACTAAACTTGCAATAGGCAGAGCAGAAGTTGCATAAGAGTTAGAAAAACAGCCATCTGAGCTTTTAAAAACTTGTCACATCAAATTCAGATTGGTTTTATTCTAATGAGGGAAAGTTTACTGGTTTGTTTGTTTGTTTGTTTGTTTTATTAAATTTCTATCACTGCCCCCTCGCCAAAGCGATTCCAGGCGGCTTACAATCAACGAATAAAAAACACTGAAATATAAAAACTTCCTGACAGCAATTAAAATCATAAAGACACTAAAAAACCATTAAAATACTCATGAGTGGTATGTGGTTCAACACTGTGTATAGATAAATATTTACCACAGCAGTAGTACAGTATATTTTTATTTTTATAAAAAATAGCACAGTATATTTTTATTTCACAAATTACTATTTAGCTGTTACCAGCTGTAAGGAACATTAATACAATAATGGTTTACACTTGGCTGATACCGTTCAGTTTGGCTGTAAGGAAAATTGCCCAAATTTGTCAGACATTTTCTGTCTGTAGACTTTCCCTCCTCCTCCTCCTCATGTCTCTATCCTTTTCCACCAAACCACCACATCATTTTCTTTCCAGAAGTGCTATCCTTGTTTTAATTGTATGTTGCCAAATCTTAGCTGAATGGTGGTAAAGCAGTTTGTGTGGATGTACACAAACCTCTTGGAGATGGATGGAATAACTGGGATGAAATACTAAATTGTATTCTACTGTTCAAGTTTGGTTTGTCTTTCACAATATGGATCAAGAGTTTAGATACTGCTCAGAGTACAGTACTGCTCTTCTTTAGAAGCAGCATTATAGCGTCTTGTTGGCTATTTACATATGTTGTTTTCAACTTTTTTCTTCTTTTCTCCTTTCCTTATACTTTAACATAAAGGGGTAGAGCTGAATTTATGAGCAGATACAAGCAGGTGTGGGGACTGCGATTGCTTAGTAGTGGTTAAGACACTGAACTGGATGACTGGAAGGTCAACAGGTTAGCAGTTCGAGACTCGACTGCTGCAGAACGGAGCAGGTTCCCATTGTCTGCCAACCTAGCAGTTTGAAAGCAAGAAATTGCAAATAGATAAATATGTACCACTTTGGTAGGAAGGTAAACAGCGTTTCGTGCACTCCAGTGTCTAGTAATGCCTGCCACATGTCCAAGGAAACATCTGCAGACACAGACAGCACTGGCTCCTTGGCTATAAACAGAGATGAGCACTGAACCCTTGAGTTGGATATGACTGGCTTTTTTTTGAATATTTTTATTAGATTTTAACAACAAACAAAAATGTTAAAAACAACAGAACAAAAAAACAGTTACAAAAAAAATACAATTTCAAACTACATTTTACAACATTGAAAATAAAAAGAAAAAAAGGTACAAGTCAATATAACAATATATAATAACATCTTAATTCAGTTATTTTCAATGCATTCAATGTCTTAACCCTACTATTTATATTCATATATACTATATACTTTCACATTTATATCAATTATCCTCTTTCAACATGATGTTACAAATTTGTTTTTTTTACTTTTTTTAAACATAATACATATAACACCCCGTGCACTAAGGTCCTTGAGTCTACCAGCCATCCCTTTTACAACTCAGTCATTCTGCCAAAAATACATTGTATTCAGTGCAGGTTTTTCACCTTTATTTTCCCTCAATATATATTGCAACCAAGGTTTCCAAATGTCCCAAAATCTATTTTGTTTTATTAACCCCCTTTTTATATTTAATTCCCATGTAAGTTTTTTGTTTAGCGCCATGTCCCAAACATCAGTATACCATTTACCAATTTCTAAGTTCATATCACCTTTCCAGTTTCTGGCCACTTGTTGTCTTGCCAACGTTAAGAAAATAGATAACTCTTTTTTATTTTCCTCTAAGGTCAATTCTTCTAAATCTGTTAGTAAAACAATTTTTTTCATTCAACTTTAAATTGAAGTTTAAATTTTTTGCTATTTCTTGTTCCATTTAATGCCAGAAATTGGAAATAATTTTACAATCCCACCACATATGTTTGTATGTCCCAATTTCCTGATGACATCTCCAAAACTTTCTTGAGTTGCTACAATTTATTTGGTTTAGCCGAACTGGTGTCATATACCACCGCCACAAAATTTTGTAGTTGTGTTCTTTAATTTTTGTGGACAGATTTCGCATAATCCTATTTTTCCATTTTTTCTTCCAATTATTGTCCGAAATATTAATACTTAAATCCGTTTCCCACAATCTTTTAAGAACATCCTGGGTTTCTTCGGTACTGTTTATCATTTTGTATAACTTACTTACTACTCCTTTTATCCCCATTGAACCTTTTCTTATCTTATATAACACTTCCTCGAAGTCTGTCAACTGTCTTGTAGGTTGTAGTTTCTCTTTATATTGTTTATTCCACTTATCCAACGTTAGTATTTGAAGCCAGTTCAACCTTAATTCCTTATAAATTTCATTTTTAGTATCTTAATTCTCAATTCGATTCAACCAATCTTTTAGTAAAATTATATCATATTTATACATAATGTTTTTCAATAATTCTGAATTTTTAATCGGAAATGTTTTAAGATCTTGCAACTCTAATATTGGAGAGGTGTTTGGTGCCAATATTTGTTTTAATTTTACCCATACACTTATCATAGATTTTAGGACATTATTTCTTGGTTTTAAATTAAAAACTGAATTTTCCAAAAATTCTCCCTTTGCACACACATTACTATCTTTCATTTCTATCTCCCTCCATATAAGATCTTTTATCGTTAAAAGTTTTACCAAACCTTTAATTTGGAACGCCCTATAATATGATTTAATGTTAGGTAACCCTAAACCACCCTCTTTCTGTGACTTATACCATAAACTTTTAGGTATCCTTGCTCTTTTCCCTCCATTGCAGTAATTATTCAACAAATTTTGAAAAACTCTTAATTCTTTTTCAGTTTGTTTAATTGGGAGGACCTCAAATAAAAAATTAATCTTGGGTAATAAACTCATTTTACAAACAGCAATCCTTCCAAACCAAGAGGTCTTCAACACCCGATATCTAACAATTTTCTTCTTGATTTCCTCTTTCACTTTATCATAGTTTAATTTCTTCAAATCCTCTACATTATCTGCAATATTAACTCCTAAGTATTTTATACTTTTCCTAATTTGAATTTTAAATTTTTCCTTAATTTTCCCTATCTCTTCCTTATTTAAATTACTAAAAATTGCTTCAGATTTCCCCCAATTTATTTTCAGGCCTGTTATCTCTTCAAATTTTTGCAGGTGATTTTGAATCTTTTCCATATTTTTATAGGATCTTTCATTATAATCCAGGTATCATCTGCATGCAAACTTATTTTTGTTCCATTTATCCCTTCTATATTTATATCACTCCTTATTGGCCAATAATTCCATAGCCATTATAAACAAAATGGGGGAAAGAGGACATCCTTGTCTCATTCCTGCTTTGATTTCAATATCCTCTGTAAAAGAATCATTTACTCTTACCTTGGCATAGCTACTTTTATAAAGTTGATTAATTACATTTTTAAATTTTCCCCCAAATTCACCTTTTTTAATAATTTCTTTGATAGTGACCCATTGCAATGAGTCAAAGGCCTTAAAAATATCTAAAAATAGTAGTCCTATTTTACCTTCTCTTCTATTGTTTATTTCTAACAAATTTAACACTCTTCTTATTAAATTGGACATCTATCTTTATGTATATATTCCCCCATAAAACTGTTTAACCTATTAGCCACAATTGCTGTAAAAATCTTTGCATCCTGATTAATTAAAGAAATTTGACGATATGAATCAACCAGTTCTAAATTTTCCCCTGGTTTTGGTATTAGTACTATAATGGATCTGAGCCATGAATTTGGAGATTCTCCCCCTTCCAAAATATAATTATATAACCTAGTTAATTTTGGAGTAATAATTTGTTTAAATTCTTTGTAAAATTCGGCTGGTAATCCATCTTCTCCTGGGGTTTTCCCTATTTTCAATTTATTTATAACATCTAGTATCTCTTTCTCTGTAATTTGTTCTTCCATTCTAGCCCTATGCTCTGCATTTATACTCTTCCCCTTGTATTTTTGTAGGTATTCTTCTAGCTTGCTTGTATTAATTTTCTTATCAGTGTACAATTTTTGGTAAATTTTTTAAACTATACTAACTTTCTCTACTGTTTTATTACACCTTTTCTCATCCTCCCTTATTAAGGTTCCTATCTCCCTTTTTTCCTTCTCCTCCTTCATTGCTTTTGCTAACATTTTTGAACTTTTATCACCAAACTCAAAATATTCTCTTTTCAGATAAATTAAATCTCTTTTGATTTTTTCAATATCCCTTCCTGCTAACTCCTTCTGTAACAATTGTATTCTTTCTAGAATATTCCTCTCCTTTGTTTTAGCATGTTTAATTTGCAGTAGCTTAATCTCTTTTTCCAACTCCAATTGTCTGTCTTTATACTGTTTGTTTTTTAAACTCTTAAATTTAATACACTCACCCCTAAATACTGGTTTCATGGCATCCCAAATTACATTAAAATTTGTTTCTTTATTATCATTAATTTTCCATATTTCTTCCCAATTCTTAGTTATCTGATCTTTTATCCCCTTATCTTTAAATAATTTCGAGTCATATCTCCAAGTTCTAATACCTCTTATGTTTGTTTTAAATTGTAGTTCAACCATTACTTTGGCATGATCCGATTCCTTAAAGATTCCTACTTCTACATCATTCAAATCATTCAACATATTTTGTGTTATAAAGACATAATCAATCCTAGAATATGAGTTATAAACCTGAGAATAATATGTATATATTCATTCTTCCCCTTTCAATTCCCGCCAAGAATCTTTCAACCCAAACTTTTTCATCCAATCATCCAACAATTTGGCTTTCGATCCTTTCCTATAATTAGTTGGATATGACTGGCTTTTGAGCAACCTTTACCATATGAGCACATGATGATGAACTAAGGTAGAGAGAGGTGTGTATGAGAGAGATCCATTGCTTCTGTAGTGACTCAGTAACTGACTGCTATTAGTACAACTGGTATGACAGTATAAGTGACTTCCTATTACAGTACTTCAGAATAATTTTTGCATCTGGATTATTAATGGAGTCCTTTTGAATACTTGTTTACTGATTAATGCCTCCTACCCAGTAGTGGCATTGTCATAAAAGTACTCCAGTTTTATGATTGGTATTAATTGTTTCTGCTAGGGAAACAATTTTAATTTTTTTATAATTTTGAAACTGACGTTTTAGGGAATGGTTTGGATTTTGTCATTGTTATGTTTTGTGATATGTAAACTGCCCTGAGTCACCCTGCCCTGGTGAGGAGGGCGGTATATAAATACAAATAAATAAATAAATAAATAAATAATATATCTAGGCACAATTTAAGCTGCTAAATCACATGAGTGGCATGTGACACAGAAAATGAGTGGTGACTCCTCACTTAGTGGTAATTGGTTGCTATGATTTCTACTACTGTATTGCACTTATGAATTTGTCAATAGCCAATAAGATTCTGATCATTTTATGAACTACTTTGAATTCCTTAATTGGGATTAAAGTGGGATGGAGATGAGCACTGACCCCTAGAGTCAGATACGACTGACTTTCGAGCAAGGGAAACCTTTACCTTTACTAAATAAAATAATGAATGTTGAATGTTCCCAACAGGCACCAGCAGTATATTGGTCCAAACTGGCAGAAATTATTATTGTTTTTCTGAAACTTCTTTAGCATATTTTCATAATTATTGTTAGTAAATCACCATAAATCATAATGATGACTGAATGGAAAACAATTTAGGCTAGAATCCTATAAAGTCAAGAACTTTCTTGCGCAAGAATAAGATGGCTTCCATATTGGAAGATGTCAACTTTCATTGGGACAATCCTTAGGCAGATGTGGGGTCCTGTGTGATTAAGACAGCTGGGCATACACTCCATTGGTTCCCAGTAAGCTTCTAGCTATACTGTTTGGAGCCCATGATTTGGTTCCAGGCTTTCCAGAAGCAACAGGATACTTGTACTGAAAGAAGAAGGAAGGTAAATTTTGCTGAGTTTCTGTATTCCTCCTGCAGTCTCTGAAAAGTATATGATGGTTCTAGACCAGTGTTTCTCAACCATTGGTTTTTGGACTTTAATTCCCAGAAGCTTAAGTCAGTCCCTCAAAGCACTGATCAGCCACCTAGACTTCTGGGAATTGAAGTCTCCCTGTTTGGACATTGGGGACCACTGCTTTAGATAGTATTTAGTTGTGGTTGATAAGAAGTTTCCATATTATCTCTCTCAGGTAATGCTGGAGATTGGTTTTTTTTCCTTTGGGGCAATATTTTTATTATGGATTTTATTCATCGATGTGTACCTGTTTTTTTTTTAATTGGAGGTCTCCTAAAAGAGAGATATCCTTTGGTTTAAAGTTATAGTTGAAAGTATACCCAAAATAGGAAGGAAAACACAGACCACATGTTAGCCCCACACCTAGGAAAAGCACAATAATTTATTTTTCTTGTGCCATAACTTTTGCCAAAGGAAAAACTACACAACAATACTACCAGTCACCCACTTACATAGATATTATTGGTGGTTTGGAAAAGATGAAAATGAAACACAGGCTTTGATAGTTTTAGTCTTTACAAACAGCAGATTTGCAAGTCAGCCTTATCTACAGTTACCCAAACTTAACCAATCTAGTCTATGGGGGAAAGTAAGTCCTATTCTGTTTAATGGTCTTAATGTTAAATGGAGGCCTCATTTTAGAGAATTTAAAAGCTGAGCTCACTGTGTGTGTTTACGTGGGGTGGACGTTAAAGTACAAGAAGGGCACATCAGTGTGATCAAGTTCTAGTTGTCTGAACATGCTTACTATTTGGGATGTAGCTGTTTTGTTATTTAAAAATGTTCTCTTTTGGAAGTACCATTGGGCTGGGGTGCCCTCTGAAATTAGAAGTTTTCTTGGAACTCTACAGTGAAATGGAACTGGTTAAAATAATCTCCCCCTTCCTCTAGCAGGAGTTCCCCTGGATTGAAAAAGAGTCCCTATATTCAAGGAGGGTCATGTCTGGATCTAACCTTAAGCAACTGTTTATTTAATTTATTTATTGCAGTTTTGGATCAACTTGATAACTGTTCTCTAAATAGTAGGTGGTACATTAATTATCAGAAATAGAAATCATGACGTCATCCTGAGCGCGCCAGGGGCCTCTCTTAGCACCACAAATTTTGACTCACAAGAGGCTCCGAAAATTTCCCCAAAGCAGCAATCATCTTTAGCCATCAAAACTGTCAGCAGTGGGAGGAGGCCGCCTCCGCCCCCCCTTTAGTTGTGTGTTGGGGGTGGGACTGGCTCGCTGGGTACCACTGATTTACAGAGTGCATTTTTGTCTGACCAACATGTCAACCATTCAACTTCTTGATAGATGCAGGCAGAAGATGGTTCCACAAGGTAGAATGGTCCCAAACCATTTAGAAATTTGTATGTTCATGTTAATACCATGTACCCAATATGACATACAACTGGGAGCTAGTGTGGCTATGAAATTGATTAATAGGACCATAACTACATGTGGATGGTGCAATAGTATTGAAGCCATTATGCACAAATTTATGTCATTTATAATTTGTCTTTTATATGGGCAACTGGGATTTCATCCTGTCATTATTTTAAACTCTCTTCATGTGTTACTTTACTTTGTTGGGTTTTTTCCATGACTAAAATGTTTATGTAAAAATGTTACCCCACCCCCACCCCAGGACTGTGTGATCATGTTTCTGGTACACAGTGATAGAAAGATCAACTGTTTTTGAAGCAATTATCCTCTGTGAATTAGCCTTCTGTATGTACTGTATTATGCTGTACTGTATTTGCAAAGGAAAAGAGAAGAAAACACACATCTGTTTACTCAGATGGGAAGGACATTTATTTTAAAAATAAAGCTCACAGATCTCTTTTATAACTATTTAGTCCGAGGAAATATTTCCCTCACCCATTTTCCATTTCTTTCCTGCTTCCACTTCTATTAGCTTGTTACCTCTTTAATGCTAAGTGTTTCCAGTACAGTACTTTGCTTTGCCTTAAATGTACAGTAGTAATATGGAAGCTGTGTGTGTATACTGTATTCATTAATCTAGTGTTCTTTTAGTAATAGGCATGAAACCAGTAAGAAGCAAATAAATTCTGCATATTTGAAGACTGCTTGTGTTAAGCAGTTGACAAAAACTAAATGATTATTGCCTTAGTAGATGTTCATAGAAATGTATAGTATTTATGTGGCTAGAACAGCAGTGGGGAAGCTGCATATGCAGCACAACCTCTCTCTCTCTCTTGTATTAAATATCTGATGTGTTTAATAGCATGTGAATGCCTTTTACTTTTGCCTTCCACTGCTGCTCAAGGGGAAGGTGGAGTTTGGTGTTCTGCAGGAAAAGATGGTTACTGCTTAGCACAGAACAACGACAAATTGCACATTTGGCATAAATGCTTTCTTGCAAAACCGTGCAGCACACTAGATATATAACCGCATGTACTGATTGTGCAAGCTCCATTCATCCTGTTTCAGAAATAGCAGTGTATGGATTTAGTTTTCTGCCATGACAGTATATTTGAATATATATATATTTTAAAAGTTAGTAGCTTTCTAAAGTCAGGCCTACATAGAGTCTTTTTCATATTTATTGATGTCCAGTCAAAGTGACGCTGTAGTGACTGAGACCAAACTCAAGCAAAAACTTAATTTAATGCCTGTGATTTAGTTCTGTTAATCTAATTACTCTTAAAGAGGAATCGATCTTACCAAAGTAGTAAAATCAGAAAATATACATTATTCAATTTTAGAATGAATAGATCAAAATAATAAAATACTGTAAAATCAAAGTAGACATGTTATATTGAAATATAATGTAGGTTTATGTACTGGAGAGAACACTGTGCCTTTTAGTTGGTTACTAAGGCAAATACATCTAAAATTTCAAAAACCACAACACCTTTTTCTTACAGAAACTTCTTTACCAAAAGGACAAAGGAACTCAAACCTGCTCTCCACAGTGCTCCCGGATGGAAATTGTTTGGAAAAGTTCCACCGAAAGAGAACTTACAGAAAGACTCCAGAATAATTCAGCAGGTGAATATTTGTAGTGTTATACTCAAAAGTATGTCACATTGTATCCTTGGAATCCCATAGAGTAGATTTCTCCATGGTAGATTTGGTGATAAAAGTGAATGGCTTTTTAAAATATTTTCAGCATGTTTGTAAACCTTTATTGTGTCCTCAGAGTGATTAAGAAAGGTTAAAATAAACAGAAGCATTGGTAAATGATTATTTTGGTTATGCATTTACTTCAGGTTAATAGAAAAAGTAAGTAAAATTGAAACATCCTTTATATACCGGGAGCTATGCAGCTGTTACTTGCAATTGAAGGATAATGTCAGAATACTCAAAAGCATACATTCTGCAAACAATAATAAAAGAGACTTCTGGATCTTTGGTAGTGTTTGAACATTTAATATTGTATGGCTAAACCAATATGTATTTTTTTTTTGTGTATCTATAACTCTAATCCAGAAATTTTGGTCATATATTCCAGATGGCCTTTTGTGTCACAATATTACAGCAACATAGAGACAGATTTATATGCTTCAATATGTGTTCATGTATATTGGACAAAAATGTTTCCTGGAATCCTAAGAATCTGACCTTTGAAAATTTTGATGAAATCCTATTGAAAGAAGTGGGATTTAGTTCTGAATAAGCATGGAAATTGGTCTGCGTAGAATGGAGTGAAGACCTGCTTGCTAGATTTGGCTTGCGACAGCTGCTTCTTCCCCTTTTTTCTTCATAACATTAACATTTGGGAAGAAAAGGTTTGATTGAAGAACTAGGTGTTTTATCTAAATCAAATTACTTAGAGCAGGGGTGGCAAACCTTTTTGCATTGTGGGCCTGACCACACACCTGGAATAGCTGAGTGAGCTGGATCACACACCTTGGAAGCAGGCACATTTACGGCTTTTGTAAATGCACCCACTTCCGCATTTACATCAGCTGTGGGTGCATTTGCGCATGCGTGGACATGTCTTACTGCTGATGTAAACATGCCCGCTTCCACTTCCGGGTGCAGGTGAGACAGTGACAGGCCAGATGGAATGGAACCCCTGATGGGATGGAATGGTACCCCTGACTTAGAAGATTTTTAGGAAATGGATAGGACCATAGTTAAGGAGAGAATACATGACATTCTACCAGATTGTCTTCCATGTGACCATCGTATGTTAGGGGGAAAAGCCTAGTACAAATTCTGTCCTGCATCCAAATTGACACATGGGGGGACAGGATTGAGAAAGTTATGGCAAGTGGATTGCAAAGGACAGAAAAAGAGAAGGGGCAAGGAGATAATAAACTAAATGACAATGGCTAGATGAAGGAATGGCACCTAACCCACCCACCCCTTCCCTTCATGGCAAAAAAAATCTTTTAAAAAATTTGCAGCAAATATTTCAGCACAATTAAATAGTAGCAAAATGCAGGATAACAACCCCAAATCACTCAACAATGATAGCCACTTAATTGTGAGCAGCAGTTGGAAAGCATGAAAAAATTTGTTGTTAAGTGCATCAGGTCATCTCCAACATAATGGCATCCCTATGAATGAGGGGTCTCCAGAACAGCTCTTACAAACTCAAACCTGTAGCATTTTTTTAGCAAGTCAATCCGTCTCACACAAAGAAAAACAGAAAAGTAGTAAAAAGTAAACCATGATGGATGATTCACGTGAGTTATCTTTTCCCCTCTCTCCCTAGGTCGTGGGTTTTTCAGAACTTACTAATATCTGGGGCCAATAGAATAAAAAAGAAAATATACAGTCACTTAGAATACTTAACCTCAGATATTTTCTCCACAGTTCTTTGTCATACATGAGAATTTGTTGGATTTTTGTGAGAGATCATATTTATTTTCAGATCTTATATGTATGTAGCATTTAGATTTCTTAAAACAAAAGAATTTTAATTTTTAAATTTTTTTGTAACAGCCTATTCACACAGGCAAACCTCACTTGGTCATCATGATTAAAAAAATGGATGTGGGATAATCTCAGCCTCAACACTAATGACAACACAAAATTATAATACTTTCAAATTGTGGAGACCTTTCATATACTGTGATATAAAACCATATAAATGCCCATACCTTTTCAGTTTTACATAGGATTTGATTAAAACTTGGTTACTATTTGAAAAAAGTATTTTGGCTTTTGAAAGGACCTTATGTCATGTTAATACTGAGACTACAATAAAATCCTTTGCATGTAATTGTACTAAAGTTTTCCGTGTAATTCTAAAACACAGTGATCCAAAGTACACTAGTAAATTTTTCGGAAATGTTGCAAGAACCAATCAAACAGGAAAGGGGGAAAATACAGAGATGTGATTGGTTCTCTAGATCAGCTGATCTAGAGAACCAATCACATCTCTGTATTTTTTTCAATTCAGGAAGTAAAGCAAGAACTGCGTGGAAAGAAACTCCTTTCTCTTCCCCCCCCCTTCTCTGCAGTTTAAAAAAACCAAGCCTTTTGCAATCAGCTGGGAGTCGGAGAAGGAAAGAAAAGTAAGCAGAGGGAACCCTGCAGTAGCGTCGGAATGGCACTTTCCCCGACCCTACTGCAGTCGCATGGGGGTGGCTTTAAAGGTAGGGACGTCTCTTTCTTTCCCTGCCTGCCTTTAAAGCGGTTTGTCCCTGAAGTCATAACGTTATCCGGGGTATTACTATACTATAAAGATATTGTGTTTATTCTGGGTAAAGAAATAAGTGTCTTCTGTTTGTAACATTGGGTAGCTGTTGATAACTTTCCTCAGAGAGGTCTGGAAATGTATCTCTCGCCTGGCATTATTTGGAGTACAGTAATACCTCGGATAACATTTACCTCGGATTATGCTAAAATCGCATAATGTTAAGTAATCTGGGGAGGAGAATTGGATCAAATAACGTTAAGGTCCTATGGGATGTATCGGATAACAACCACTAAAGCCTGTGCGGTTACAATGTATCTCTATGGAGCTTTAACGTTATCCGATACATCCCATAGGATTTTAACATACATCGGATAACACTAAAAGTCGGATAACACCAAGACTTGTGGAACCAAGTCTTAGCGTTATCCGAGGTATTACTGTATAAGTAAATAATATTTGAAATGTGGCCTTCTGTCCTTCCTAATGTTTACTTGAAGTCGGTAGCTCTGCCTGCTCATAATCTTTGGGTAATTTCTTATTTCAGCACTTGTTGAAATGCGCTATCACAGTTTTGATTTCTTTGCTGAGGGTCTGAAAGTATGTTGGAATGGTGGTGGTAAGGACAGGGCACACCTCAGTCACTCCCTTTATTGGATTAAAGAATGAATAAATAGGATTAAATTGGTTACTACTGGAACCATCCGTAATCTTCTACACAGTGTATTGTGTATGTTCTTTAAATAGAGATAGAATCTGTTATTGTGTTTTAGTAATGAATCTCTCAGCTTTGCCTGTATTCTCTCAATGGAATTCTGTACTTTTGATTAAGTTATGGCATATAAAAGTCAGTGTTTAGTCTTGTGATGTTAGACAGAAGATAACATTGGAGCAGAACAGAACATTTTGTAACTGAAATCAAATTGTTTAATGTGTATAGATTACCCAAAATAATCAGTAAAATACATGTTAATTTATGTGGAGGCAGAGATTTTTCTTGAATCTATTAAATTGTCAACCTTTTTTTCTTTGATCAAATTTCTTATATTTGCTTTAGAAGTCATATACACTAGTACCCCGGACAACGTTATGACATGGTTCCACAAGTCATGACGTTGTCCAGTTTTTCGCGTTGTCCGATCAATGCTAAAAAAAACCTGAGAAGGCGAGCGAAAAGGCGCGCCAGCGGGAGCCTCTTCTACCAAACGGATATAGCAATGGGGATCGCACGTCAAGGCAAGGGATCAAATCGGGGGGTATCCCTCGGGGGAGGGGGGAATTCGGAAAAGCCGACCCTTGCCCAGGTGCGCGAAATGGGGTTCGCACGTCAAGGCAATGGATTAAAGCAGGGGGTGGCTCCCCCCACTTTGATCCATTGCCTTGAAGTGCGATCCTCATTGCTATAGTGTGCCTGGGAAAGAGGCGGCTTGGTCGAAATCCTCACCCCCGCGCAGGGGGAGGGAATTTCGGCCAAGCCACCTCTTTCCCAAGCCGGGGAGACCCCGCGGAGAGGCACCTCTCCTCTCCTGATGTTCCAAAAGGGTAAAGATCCTTATCCTTTGGGAACATCGGGTGGCTTGCAGGCGCGTGCGTGTTGGTGGGGGTTAGCGCAGGGTACGGAGGTCCCCCCCATATCCTGCGCTAACCCCCACGGATGCGCGCCGCTTACCCGATGTTCCGAAAGGGTGAAGATCCTTATCCTTTGGGAACATCGGGTGGCTTGCAGGCGTGCGCGTGTTGGTGGGGGTTAGTGCAGGGTACGGAGGTCCCCCCATATCCTGCGCTAACCCCCACTGACGCGCGCCGCTCACCCGAAGTTTCAAAAGGGTAAGGATCCCCGTACCCTTTCCAAACATCGTGGGGGTGGGCGCTGGGGTGGGGTGGGTTTGGATTGGGTAGATGTTCTACCCAATCCAACTCCCTCCCCACGCATACGCTTGTTCCGAATAACGTTAAAATCGTGTAATTCGATACAAGATTTTTCCGAAAATCTTGTCACGTTATGTGGTTTTCGCGCTATACGGTACTCGCATTACCCGGGGTATTACTGTACAGTACTGTATGCATACACTGGTTTCCTGTCTTTGCAGTTAGGTATATATTTTCTAGATGTCCATATTACTTTGGACCTTGAAATACAGTCATACCTTGTGTAACCAATTTAATTCGTTCTGCTAGGCTGCTCAATATGCGGGTTTTTTGCTATGCTAAACAGACTCGCATAGCGAAAATTCCTACGGGAAAACTCGCATAACGAGCAGTTCAAGGAGGAAAACTCACATAGCGAAAATTTTTCGCTATGCAAGTTTCCCTCATAGAAATGTTCGTTAATAGAGTTTTTCCATAGGGAAAGTCTGACTTGCATAGCGAAAATTTTTGTTATGCGAGTTGGACTGCTTAGCGAAAAACTCGCTCGTTATGCAAGTTTTTTGCTAAGCGAAATGCTCGTTGTGCAAGGTTTGACTGTAGTTTGTAAGCAATCATTATGTACAGTGTATTTGTTTACCATAAAATTAAAACCAGTAAAGTGAAAGTGGCAACAGAATTGTTTGTTATGGAATCAGTATACAGCACATGGATTGTTATTACTACTCCAAATATTGATGGTAGGATGCTTTATTATGAATGTGTTCAAATGGATTTATTTAGTAAAACACCAAGTCTTGGGTTGGATCTAGGTTTATTTATCTCTTAAGACTGCTCTTTTTGAGGAAGTGGTTTTTGTAGTTTTCCTTCTACTACTTCACCTTTTTTTGCCTGCTCTTTTATGGGTTTTGGACCTTTTGCAAAAAGGTAAGGATCCAACCCTCGTTTTTATCTATAATCTACCACCTTTAGACTGACAGTGGTGAAAAGTAGTAGTAACATTTCATGTAGGATAAAAAGAATTGCATTTTGGGTAACTATAGAGTTGCTTTTTTTTTTACTTTAGTCTTTCCCATTACATAGTGTTCATTTTCTGCTGATTCTAGTATTTGTATTTAATCTTCTGAATGTGTGAGTGTTATGTGCTTCCTTCATATTGTTTAAAATCTTCACCAAGGTGATAGAGAACATAATTTTTAAAAGTTTTACTTCTAGAGGCAGGTAAATTACTATTGTCTAGTTTTCTTCTACACAGACTTATTAAAGTTTCATAGGTGAAGAGTTGTAGCTACATTGATCTGCCATGTTAAATAGTTTATTTGGGTAGTAGTGAATTGAAGGAAAAAAACACCTGTGACAATCTAATTATGGGATTTGATGCTTGGCCCCAGAATGGGGCCCATCACCTGTGAGAATATCACCTGTGGTCATTTATGCATCCATAGTTTTCTTTGACATGTTATGCAGTCATGGCTAGTAGAGATAATTTCTGCCCCATCCTCATACCCAAGGAAAGCTATGGTTAGGATTGCATTTCATTGACTTTGATCTGACAGGAATAGTTCATAAGATATCAACTAGCAGTTTACTGTGTTTTACTCTAGAACACTCTAGATACTGGTTTTTACTTTAAAAATTAAATATTCAATTGATATTCTATATGTACCTAAATAGCAAAACATTTCCCCTGACCTCTGAGAATTGTGGTTGCGGAACATATTCTTCAGAGTTTCTAATGGTTACTTTCCCTTTATATGAGACTAACTGCAGTCTTTGAAGTCAGCTGTTTGATTTCCTCTTTCTAAAAAAAAATCTGCTTCGCCTTTTCCTCGCTACCTCTTTATTTCTCTCACTATGCTGGCAATATATCAGTACATATGCAATTTCAGATTCTTTGGTACGTATCGCTATATGCTGGTCAGATATCCTTGAGATTGAGAAACCATCTTGCTAGAAACTGAATCATTAGTAACTGGAATACAGAACAGGATAAGCAATGTGGCCAGGTTGGCTTCAGAATTGAGTCCTGAGCTAGTAGTTTCTCACTAGACCCCCAAGGACCAATAGAGCAAGTGAGATAATCTGTTGGATGCAGCCATCTAAAACTAGTTTTGCTCTTTCTTAATATAATATAATATAATATAATATAATATAATATAATATAATATAATATAATATAATATAATATAATATAATATAATATAATATAATATACACTAGTACCTCGGATAACATTATGACTTGGTTCCACAAGTCATGACGTTATCCGATTTTTAGCGTTGTCCGATGCATGCATCAAATAACGCTTAAAAAAAAGCCCTGACAGCGGGCCTGGGTGGGTGATCACACGCCCAGGCAAGGGTTGCCGTGGCCGAAATCACCCCCCCCCCCGTGCGGGTGTGTGTATTGATTTCACCCAAGGCAACCCTTGCTTGGGTGCGCTATCGCTATGGGGGTCGTGAGCCCTGGCAAGGGATTAAGGGGGGTGGGGTGGATTTGACCCAATCCACCACCCCCGCTCCGGTTGCCTTGGCTGAAATCACCACCACCAGCCGTGCAGGGGGGGCGATTTCGACCGAGCAGAGACTGGGCGCGCTATCACCCACCTGGGCTCTGCTTGGCTTTGGCGACAATCCTCCCCCCGCAGGGTGGGGATTGTCACCAAAGCCAAACCGAGTTGCGGCTAGCGATCACCAGCTGCAGCTCTGTTCGGTTTGTGGTGGCCGAAAAGCCCTGCATGCACGTGGGGCTTGTTGGCTGACACAAGCTGAGCACGGGCGGGCGATCACCCACCTGGGCAAGCTGAGCATGGGCGGGTAATCGCCCCCTCCTGCTCAGCTTGTCTTGGCCAACAAGCCCTGCATGCATGTGGGGCTTATCGGCCATGAAAAGCCTTGCCCAGGTGGGAGATCGCCCCCCCTGCTCAGCTTGTGTTGGCTGAAAAGCCCCGTGTGCACGTGGGGCTTGTCAGCCAACACAAGCTGAAGGGGGGGGGCGATCGCCCGCCTGTGCTCGGCTTGTGTTGGCTGAAAAGCCCCGCATGTACGCAGGGCTTGTCAGCCAACACAAGCCAAACAGGAGTGGGACGATTGCCCGCCCGTGCTCGGCTTGTGTTGGTCGAAAAGCCCCGCATGCACGCTGGGCACAGCCTGATATTGGTTTTAATTGTTTGATGTTTTCTGACTGTGAAAGCGCCCTGGGTCACTCTGGTGAAGAGGGTGAATGAATAAATAAATAAATAAATAAATAAATAAATAAATAAATAAGCTCTACATGGGGCTGCCCTTGATGACCATTCGGAGGCTGCAACTGGTCCAGAGTGTGGCTGTTCGGGTCGTGATGGGGTGCAGGCGGTATGCCCATGCCTTGCCACTGGTTCAGGAGCTGCACTGGTTGCCTTTGTGCCTCCGGGTGCAATTCAAGGTGCTGGTAATTACCTTTAAGGCCCTACATGGTAGTGGGCCAGAATACTTAAGAGACCGTGTCACCTCAAGAACATCTACCCGTCCCATCTGAGCTGACTGGATAGGCTCTCTAATTGTTCCATCTGCTAGAGAGGTGCTTCTCTCTAGCACCAGAAAGAGGGCCTCCTGCCAGTTGAGCTGCATCTCCAGACAGAGTTGCTGCCCTTCAGGAAAGGGTTAAAAACCATAGTGGGGGCACCTGCAGTCCGTGAGGTGACAACCTGCCCTCTTGATTCTTGCCCTTTTTGATTGGTTAAAGCATTTAGTGATACAACAGTAGAATAGGTAATGTAGGTCATTAACTCCTCTCTTTGTGAGGGTTATTTTCCTTCAACCCAATCAGAAAAAACTGGAGTTGGCAGCCAACCATTTGAACAACTAGGCTGGTTGCCAAGATTTTTTTCTTGTGCAAGTTAGTTGAGAGGGTGGTGGTGGATAAGTTGCAGGCTTTCTTGGTGGATCAGTTGCAGGCTTTCTTGGAGGAGATGGATCATCTCAGTCCTTTCCAGTCATGTTACAGCCCCTATCGTGATACTGAGATAGCATTTATCACACTGCTTGATGACCTCATATGGAATCCAACAGGGGTAACTCTATCCTGTTGGTACTCTTGGACCTCTCAGCAGTCTATCGACCATAGAATCATCCTGGATAGATTGCCTGAGCTTGGAATCAGGGGCTTGACTTTGGCTTGGTCCCAGTCCTTTTTTGACAACTATGTCCAGATAGTGCAGCTTGGGGAAGTAGTGTCAGATCTTTGGGGTCAGTATTATGGAATCCCACAGGGTTCAGCCATGTTTCCCATGCTGTTTAACATTTATACAAAGCTACTGGGTGAAGTCATTTAGAGATTTGGAGTGCATTTTTTCTCTTGTATGCTGTTGATTTGCAGCTTTATATCTCATTTCCTAGCTCAGCAGTGGAAGTTGTCCCAAGTCCTCTAGCAATGCCTGGAAGCAATTGGACTTTGGATGAGGGAGAATACGCTGAAGTTGAATCCTGGCAAGTTGGAGGTCTTGTCGGTTAAGGCTTCTCCTGACCACTTGGGTGGCAGTCTCCCTAAAATAGATAATACTACTCTGCCTCTTATGGGCAAAGTTAGTAATCCGGGTGTCCTCCTGGACCCAGTGCTTGCTGTGGACCAGCAAATCGCTGCTGTGGCCAAGGCTGCATTCTATCAACTGCAGCAGATTGCCCAGATCCACCCATGTTTGGATGGGGGATGGATCTATGCATTGTTAATCTTAGAGATTGATTACTTTAATGTTCTTTACATGGGGCTGCCCTTGGGGCTAGCACAGAAACTTTAATGGGTCCAAAATGTGACAGCCAGAAAGTATGAACACATGTCTCCAATTCTGGTAGCCCTCATTGGTTACCTGTTGCATTCTATGCCAAGTTCAAGGTTATAGTAGTTACACACAAAGCCCTGCATGGTTTAGAATCTTGCTACCTTCTCCTGTAGGAATGCTGTCTGCGTTGTGATATTCTCAAGGTTCCCTGCTATGGGTGTTGACCCAGAGAGAAACAAAGAAGAGTGAAAGCAAGAAAAGGGCTTTTTTGGTGTTAGCCCCTCACTTTGGAACAGTTTCCCTATTAAGACCCACCAGGCCCCTTATTTCTTGGTTTTCCTAAAACATCTGAAAAACCTTCTTTTTAGAGAAAGACACCCTTCCCAGCAGAGAGGATTTATTTTAGGCTAGTTCTTTATTTGATATATTATTCCCCATATTTTTATTTATGTTGGGTAGTTTATTTCTGATTGTTTGCTGCTGGTTAGTGAAGTTTGTATTACAGTAATACCCCGTATAACGTGAGTACCGTATAGCGTGAAAACCGCATAACGTTACAAGATTTTTGGAAAAATCTTGTATCGAATAACGCGATTTTAACGTTATCCGATACAGTCGTTCTTAGCAGCAGGGCGGCTGGAAAGCTGAACGGGGTTCTCCGTTCAGCTTCCCAGCCACCCTGCAGCTACGGAGGCAGGGGTGGGGAGGCTGGAAAGCTGACGGGGGGCTCCCCCATTGGCTTACCCAGCCACCCCACAGCTGCGGAGGCATGGGCGGGTGGCTAGGGAAGCCGACAGGGAGTCCCCATCAGCTTCCCCAGCCACCCTGCAGCTGTAGATCGGGTCCTCTGATCTCTCTGGAAGTGTTTCTGGGCTTCCCCGACGTCCTGAGCCAGTGCAGCAAGCCAGAATGTCAGAGTTCAAAATTAGCGCGCATCGGGTTCAAAATTAGCGCGCATCGGGTCTCCCGACCTCCCTAGAGCTGATGCGCGCTAATTTTGAACTTCCCCCACCCTCTTTTATGCTGCAGGAAGCGAGAACGTCGGGATTCGAATCCTGACATTTTGCCTTGCTGCAGCCTCCAGGGAGGTGGGAGAACTTTGGAAACAGCTTGGAGCGGGTCCCCACACCTCCCTGGACCCGGCGGGGGGGGGGGGGGGTCAGAGCCCCCAAAATTGGTAAAAAAAAAGTCAGGTTTTTTTTACCAATTTTGGGGTGTCTGACCCCCCTGCTGGGTCCAGGGAGGTGTGGGGACCCGCTCCAAGGTGTTTCTGGGCTTCCCCGACGTCCTGAGCCAGTGCAGCAAGCCAGAATGTCGGGATTCGAACTCTGACATTCTGGCTTGCTGCACTGGCTCAGGACGTCGGGGAAGCCCAGAAACACCTTGGATCAGGTCTGCCCACCTCCCTGGACCCGGCGGGGGGGGGGGGGTCAGAAACCCCAAAATTGGTAAAAAAAAATGGACGTTTTTTTAACAAATTTTGGGGTCTCTGACCCCCCCCGGCCGGGTCCAGGGAGGTGGGGAAACCCGCTCTAAGCTGTTTCCAAAGTTCCCCCACCTCCCTGGAGGCAGCAGCAAGCCAAAATGTCAGGATTCAAATCCCGACGTTCTGGCTTCCTGCAGCCTCCAGGGAAACGGGTTTTTTTAACATTGTGTGTTCAATGTATCGCACAACGTTAAAAACCGTATAACGACGGGACTTGTGGAACCAAGTCATAACGTTATTCGGGGTACTAGTGTATTTGTTAATTTGCTATAATTTTCATAGGAAATAATGTGGTCCCTAATGTAATTCCATTTTAAGGTGGACTTTTAAATGGGAAAGAACTGAGCTCCTTTGATTAGGCTTGGTATGATTTTATTAGAATGGCAAGAATGGATAACTATTTTTTTTTACCATAACTTGATTTAATACGTATACTATGTTCATTCATTAATTGGTTATTGGATTTGTCAGTGTCTGTTGCCATTTGGGGGGGGGGGGTATATTCAGTGATGGGATGTCACCGGTTCCAGACGGTTCCCTGGAACCGGTAAGAACAATTTCGGAGGGTTCTCCGAGAGGGTAATCTATTTTTAAGGCGTCCGGTTCCGGACGCCTGAAAAAAAGAAAAAAAATTTTTTTTAAATTGGAGTCAAAATGGCTCCAATTCAGTGCGCATGCGCAGAAGTCAATCTGACGCATGCGTGCTGCAATTTTAAATTGCGCATGCGTCAGATTCTGTTTCTGCGCATGCGCACTTGTTTTTGCCAGAGCCGGACCATTTTGAAGTGGCTCTGGCAGTGGCGGAGGGCTTAGGAGGAGGAGCCGTGCCTAGCCGGGCGGCCCAGCGCTCCCGGCCGCAACGCTCCACGGGCGCCCCAAGCCTCGCCGCCCGGCGGTGTGCCTAGCCGGGCGGCCCACGCTCCCGGCCGCAACTCTCCATGGGCAGCTCGGGGCCGCCCGGCTAGGCGCGCCGCGGGGCGCCGAGGGTCGGGGCCGCCCATGGAGCGTTGCGGCCGGGAGCGTGGGCCGCCCGGCTAGGCGCGCCGCGGAGCGCCGAGGGTCGGGGCCGCCCATGGAGCATTGCGGCCGGGAGCGTGGGCCACCCGGCTAGGCGCGCCGCGGAGCGCCGAGGGTCGGGGCCGCCCATGGAGCGTTGCGGCCGGGAGCGTGGGCCGCCCGGCTAGGCACACCGCGGAGCGCCGAGGGTCGGGGCCGCCCATGGAGCGTTGCGGCCGGGAGCGTGGGCCGCCCGGCTAGGCGCGGCGCCGGGCACCAAGGCTGGGGGCCAGCCCCAACGGTCCCCATTGTAAGTGGGGTTTGTGTTTGGGGTGGGTGGGTGTTTGGGTGTATTTTTATTTAATTATTATTTTATTTATTTATTTTATTAACGGTTTTGTGGGGGGGGTTGAGGGGTGTGTGTGTGTGTGTTTTATTTTTATTTTATTTATTTTATTTTTGGCCCCGCCTACAACGTCATGATGTCATGACGTTGGCTCCACCCATGACGTCATGACGTTAGCTCCGCCCCCACTGTGATGACGTCAGGGTGGGGTACAAAATTTTTTATCATCCCATCACTGGGTATATTGGTCTGATTTTTATTTTTATTGTTTGATTTTACTTAACATTACATGTTAACTGCCCAGAGTAGTGTCTGCATTGTCAGACAGTATAAAATGTCATGAATAAACAAACAAAAAACTTCTGCTCCTGAACCTATAAATGTTAAACATTGAACATTGGATGGAAACTTAAATTCATAATGATGTTATATAATTCTTGATGGGACTCTTGTAATAGCAGAATTACAGATACAGTACAGTATTTGTCTTTCACAACTAATAAATAGAACAGTTAACACTGACAGAAATGACTTACACATTTGTGTAGTGCTTCAGGCTATTTGCCTTTCAGGTTTTTATTGGACATTGTTAATGAAGATTAAAGATAAAAGATTAGCTGTGTGCTAGCAGAAGCAGAATTGGAAATAGTATAGGTAACAGTAGTAGTTTGAAAATGTTTATGTGAGAAAGCACTGATAGGAAATTTAGGACACCTATAAAACTAGGCATCTAATTAATCTCTGTGTTAAAGTTCACACAGGTCTTTATGGGTGATCTCTGGCATAATCTCTTGAAAGAGTTTATCCTTTCTGAACATCTAAGTCAGGAGCAGGTTTCAGTTAGTATATTTTGTTTACTTAGCTTTCCTGTTCTAGCGCTAGAATTTTAGCTACTGTTTAATGCTTTGGGGTGGATTTACAGACTATCCAATGATCAAACCACAACTCTCACATGACTTACCAATTCTATCCCTCAATTGTAAAGTAGAATCTAAAATTTGCATGCATATTGTTGTTTATTGACTGTTTCTCTAAGGACTTACTTCTGTTTCTCTCATTAGGATGAAAGTTCTGGCAGTGTTGCATCAGTATCTACACTCAATCTATTAAACACAAGGGTATGAAATTTAATATTTTTCTCTCATACTCTTTGCCATGCATGGGATCTTCTTAGCAATCATTGAAGGAGATGACACATCTCATAATAGTAGCATGAGTTAACAGCACTAACTCATCAGGTCATTAAATGTCATTACTGAAAAGGAAATTTCACTTATAGCCCTTGTTTGCTTTGAAATGCTACCTTACATCATTGTCTTCTTTTTTTTAAAAAAAAAAGTCCAAGTTTACTGCTCTAGCTGTAATATGCTTCAGTCTTAGTTGTCTTGCTCACTTAAACTTTCTAAGCCTTTTAAGATTGCCCACCATGCCTCAAGGCTATAGCGTATGAAAGTTTTCAGTGGTTCCATTGTCTCTGGCTGCTTTGTGAAATCACATAATTTTAATATAGCTTCCCAGTCTTTAGACATTAATCTTGAGTGGACTAGGGAGAGGAAAGCAGGATGAATTTAGGCTTAGCAAAGCTTATAACTATATTCTATGTAAGGAAAAATTTTGGAAGTCAAAAACAGGTGCAAATAAATCCATAAGATATATTTCTTCCTCCTGGATACTACCCATTGTTTTTAAGCCAGTGGCTGTTTGCGTTCATGTTGCAGGCAATGCTATATTAGTAAGCTTCTTTGAAAATTTTGAAATTATTACACAATGAATACTCACTTCAGTAAGTTATCTGTTAACATAGTGGCAAGAGTTGTTTCATAGATGACTAATGAAAGAAAAGGTGTGTGTTTGTAGGGATGATAATATTTTTATAAACATATTCATATACAGTATTGCATTTAGAAACTATATGCATCACCCCATTGCAGTTCCAATGTACACTACTTCTTGTTAACTGGCGTGTTGAAACTTTGCACCATGGAGGATAGCCTATTCCCAATGCAATCCAAAGAAGAAAGTGTTTATGAAATCAGTTTTCAACAATTCTAGCCAATATATCGTTTAGACTTTATTCCCTTTTTAAACTGTTAACTGCTCTAATTTTGAATGGTTACCTATGTTTTATTATTTTAATCACGTGTGCCTTGGGTGTCATCAGACAAAAGAGTGGCATATAAATAAGCAAGGGAGAGAGTAGCTTTGAATTGGTATGTAGTTGAAGAGGGGAGAAAAATTAAAAGATTTTTGTCACATGCTATCTCTTCAAAGTGTAAGAATCTCTATCTGGCTAACTAGTATCAGAATAATAAGTATCAGAATAAATATGTTGGCAGATTAAAATAATTTAGATTACTGGATTTACTTCTTTCCTTCATCTTTATCTTTTAATAATGTCGAACTTGCTTTTCTATCTTACAAATATATGTTTGATTTTGTTTTTGCTATTTTCTACCTTGTTAATATCTTAGGAAAGATATTTTAATGGTGATAATCCTGACTAAAATAAATTAAAAAGCAAGGATAAGATTTAATTGATTATGTGACGGTGCACCTGATCAACAGTAGTACTGAAATAATATTGTTTCTTTAGAGCAGTGGATCCCAACCTTGGGGCCTCAGATGTCCTTGGACTACAGGGCCCAGAAATCTTGGTAATGATAGCTAATGGCAAAGGCTTCTGGGAGTCTTAGTTTGGGAAACCTTGATATTTTACTATTTTTTATCTCCACTTTCCCCTTCTTGAGATACTTATTTGCTACAATATAATTTCCAATTCAAAATATTATATTCAATTAAAATTCTGCTTATAAAAAGTCCTTTGAAGTCTTTTTATAAGGTTTACTACCAACCTGCCTTTCTAAAGTGCTGTGATCTCTTACTGTTGCAACTCCTAATCTTACAAAAATGCTTACTTAATGGGTATATGGAGTTTTCATTAGTTTATGATCAGGTATAATTCATCTATGGATCTTGTTTTAGGAACAATGAAATTTTTTGATTTTGTCAGAATATAAAGTAGATTAATAACTCCAAATTGGATTCATATTGTTTGTCTGCTATTTGCCAGTTACTTTTCTTCTCGTTTCCTTGGAAGTTAAGATCCTGCAAAGATGCTGTGATGTAGGGCGTGAGAGAGATACATTAAATGGAATCTTTGTTACAATGTTATTTTAGTATATCCACCTGTGGATAGTAACCAATTTATTAGAGATAGGAAATTACTGTTGAGCTCAGGCACAGGTGTAAAAGTCTAATTTTATTGGCATTTATAATCTGCTGGCAAGAAAATCTCAATCTCTCTCTCTCTCTCTCTCTCTCTCTCTCACACACACACACACACTTTTAATTATTTCTTTTATTTAAACATAGTACTAAAAATACAGTATACAATACAATTCACAAATTATAATAAAATACAATTATAAATATGCACCCATCACCCTGGGACATTCCAGATTGCTAAAAAAAACCAAACCAATATTTTTCCCCTTTCAGTACACCAAGAGCCTTATACAGGGTGCGGCAGCATAACTTCCTGTTTTCAAAACTTAATAAAGCCCATTGTATGAATCAGAATTTTTTCTTTGTTTTTTATAATGTAGGCGCATACCTAAAGTTTTGTTTTACACAGTTTTGAAGATCAAATCAGGTAGGTGACATCCTCCATTCTCCATACACTGAGTAAACCAATTTCTGGCGTTTGTCATGACTCTTTCCAGCATAGCAGGCTGTATGCTGGGTTGTGATCACTGAACAACTGCTCAAAAAGTTGGCTTCAATGGCAAACGCACGCTTCACACTATTCCAACGCATGATGATGACTGAACTGTGTCAGGACAAAACTTTATAGTCCCGCCTCTTGAACGAGACCACTTCCGCTCCGCTACGACATCAATCCACTGAATTGCGCGTATTTTAAAAAAGGAAGTTATGCTGCCACACCCTGTACTTCATATTTAGTCACGTTTGTGTATAATGTCAACTAAGACTCAGCAATTGACAAGTCCCACAAGCTGGTGTGCTACACAGTCTGGGGAAGCATTGTGTGTGTGTTAACCTTATGGTTTGCACATACAGTTGTACCTCGCTTAAAGAGCATAATGTGTTCCACAGGATTGCTCTTTAAGCGAGTTTGCTCTTTAAGCAAAACACCATTGTAAGTGACCAATTGTGTGTGTGTGTGTGGGGGGGGGGATTGCGAACCCTGATTTATTTGTTAAGCGAGTTTTTGTTTAGTTTTATTTGTTAAGCAAAGCGAACATTCAGAGAAAATTCTGCTCTTTAAGCAAGTTACTCTTTCAGCGAGGTGCTCTTTATGCGAGGTTTGACTGTATAGTGTGGAATCTTAAAATAATGCTGCACTGGGTATTATTTAGTGGTGTCTTGGCTTAAAGCTTTACATTGTCTGAAACATACAGTGCTACTCAGTCACAAAACATTCAAAGAAGGTTTCTTTCAGTTTGTCACATGTACTACAGAATAAACAAGGAGTTTTAGTGTTCATAATTTCTCATCCTTCTTCTGCCCTTTATGTATTCTAGTACAGACATAGGGGACAGTGTTCCAAAAAGCAATTCATTTTCTTCCTTACAGACAGCAGCAATTGTCAAGAAATTGTTGTATATAATGCTCCCATCTCTGCTGGCCTTAATGTACCTTCTTAATATGCCTTTCACAATGCCTTTCTGTAGTCAGTGGCTGCAGTGTACAGTACAGTACAAGCATACTATGATACTGGGTACAGAATTTGGCAAGCAAATCACACCAGCAGCATTTTCCCCCTATAAAGTATTCTAAAATTTATGGCTGAGAAGAGAAACTTGGAAACAGATTTGGCAGGGCCTTGTAAAATATACAGTATTGCAAAAAAAAAGAAAAAAAGGAAAAGGCAGGACTTTTAATAGTCATGGGGAGAGGCTTACTGTGCAGTAGAGCTCCTTGGCCCTGTCTATGATTAGCAGATACATTTAAGTAGGATAAGCACCTGGAATGCATGCAGAGTGCAGAACGTGGATTACGCTGGCACAAAGCATTCCTTTTTTTTAACAGCAGGAAGTATACATGGCCATGACTACAGCAAACAAAACTAGCAAGCGACTAGCATGATATGTACACTGACACATTTTTGGCCTTTTAAAAATATTCTGTCATTGGTTTCAGACTTTCTCTAAATAGGTGCATTTGACAATGTGAAGTGTTAATTGGATTTAATGAAAATGGCTGGACATCAATCTCTATTGTTTTTTCATGTTGGGGAAGGTGTCTGGGTGGGTGGGTGGGATACTGTTTTCTTGAATAGGTCAAGTTTTAAATTTCAGTGCAGAGTTACATGTTTTGAAATTGCTGCTGTAGATTTGAGATGTAAAAGTTTCTAGAACATTGCTTCATAAAGTTATGTCTAAACAGGTTATCATAAATCTCACAGATTCTGACAAGTCATTGTATATCAAGTAATTGAGATTAAGATATTCTGTATAATCATATACAGATGTCAATTCTGAATGTTTGGCTTAGTCAGAAATTTTAATTGCAGTTATAATAAATAGAATTACCTCTTAGTTAAACTAAGACCATTTGAAAAACTTGATTATATTCGGGAAGTGTTTGATACAGTAGTTCTATTCTGGCAAAAATATATCTTTCTGAATAGAGTGTATTAGAATGTCTTGGATTTTTACATTTAAAACTGCAGTCTGTGCCTGCTTACTTGGGAATAACCTTTATTAACCTTGCTAGAATTTTTGACTAGATGTGTAAAGAATTGCACTGTAAGTGTTTGAAAGTAGGAAGGAAACATTAACCATGTATTTAATTAAAGAACAGTTTTCCCCCATGAAAAAAATGGCATACATCCAAGTTTCTCTGATTTCATTTATGTAGCAGTAATAAATCCATTCCTTAAAATAAGTACAATTGTCAGTTATAAATGAATTAGTTGTTTTTCACAGTTTAAAATAGAATGCATTGGTGTTTAGTAGTGGCTTTTAGGAATCTTTCTTGGAAAACTATTTAGGAGGCAGCAGTAATTTGTCCTGATCTCCTTATACTAAAACTAAATATCCAGCACAGGGTTTAATGCAAAATCACTTGAAAGCATTTCTGTCAAACATTTCAAAGTGTGGCTTTGACTACCAGTTGACAGTTAACCTTATTATTATTATGCATTAAGCAATTGGGGGGGGGGAGGTGTACTGTAGATAGAAAGAGCTGCCTCGAAGAATGTGGTCTTTTTGAAACACAATCAGGAATACCCTGATAATGGCAACCTTGTGTTGCTGGCTAATCATTCTCACACTAGGTCAGGCAAAAGGAACTGCAGAATGAACTCACCAAAAGATGCCTTCTTTTTGGCAGTTTCATGACTAGCCTAGATGTGGAAGAGGAAGCAGCAGTGCGGGTTTTTTTCATGCATATTCTTGTATAAAACTTAAATTATGAAAGACAGGTGTGAAGCAAAAGTAAAAGGTGGCAAAAATAGGGTCAGAACCCTGAATATAGCTTTTAAAAAAACAAAGACAACTACAGTACTGTATTGTAATAACCAGTGAAAAGAAACAGAGGAGGTGGACAAAAGGGAGAAAACAAGAAATCTCTTCCAGAAGATCCAAGCAATGAAATTTAAGCCTAGATTAGGAATGCTGAATGACCAACAGGGAAGCATATTAACTGAACAGGAGAAAATAAAGAGAAGGTGGAAACAGTGTAATGAAGATCTATACTTCTTAGTCTTCTGCCGTACCTGAATCTGAATATTGGCAATCATCATGGCAATCAGCCATGAAGACTGTCCTGAGAATATAATACAGTGGCCTTTCATCTGCCTTCCACATCACTGATCCAGTTCTGCAAGTCACTTTCTGGTCCTGAGACCTTTTGGTACACAAAGTCCTCTTTGGCCCCAGACCACTATTGATGAAGCTACTGCTCTCCATCAAGATGGATTCAAGTGGGATTTACTCCACTTGAGGACCATCACCCTTTCCTGTAGACATTGGCACCCAAGGGATTAGTCTTCAGGGTTGTCTGGTTAGTTAACCGCTACCTGACACTTAGTGTTGAGTCGCCAGCAGTATGGTCTACTCCAGAGGTGGCACGTGGAGCCCTCTCTGTGGGCACCCATGCAGTCGCCCCAGCTCAGAGTTCACCCCATCCCTCTGCCCAGCAGCCCAATGGGAGCACTTCCTCTTTTCCCCCGGCACAGAGTTCGCCCCACCCCTTTTCCTAGCAGCCCAATGGGAGCATTTCCTTCCTCCCCTGTTGCAGTGTTGGCACTTGTGTTAAATAAGTGAGTTTTGGGTTGCAGTTTGGGCACTCGGTCTCTAAAAGGTTCGCCATCACTGGTCTACTCTGTTAGCATAGCATGATAACCTGGCCATACTGTGAAGACCTATACAGAAGAAATAAAAGAATGAAAGACTACTTTGAAGAAAAATCCTGTGATGACGATTCTGCAGTTCTGGAAATTGAAGTGGAAGCTGCTTTCAAAGCATTGGGAAGAAATTAATCACCAGGGGTAGATGGGATACTAGTAGAATTATTTCAAAGCCAGAGAGACTGAATCAATATCCTAGCAAGAATATGGCAGCAAATATGGAAAACAACAGTGGCCCACAGATTGTCAACGTTCAACATACATTTCAGTCCCCAAGAAAGGAGATGCCAAAGAGTTCAGTAACTATAGGACTATTGCTCTAATTTCCCATACAAGAAAAGTGATGCTGAAGGTGTTACAACGTAGGCCTTTATCTTTATTGAGCACAATAATGAATTTCAAAAGATCAATCTATGGTTTATAGATTACATAAAAGCCTTTAACTGTGTGGAACATGAGGAACTATAGGTTGTTCTAAAAGAAATGGTGTGCCTCAGCCAGTTTATTGTCTTGCCATATTCTTGCTAGGATATTGATTAATAAACTGTATTGTGGACAAGAAGCTACCATCATGATAGAATATGGAGAGACCAAATTGTTACCTTTATATGAAGGTGTCAGAGAAGGGTGTATGTTATCTCATTTGCTGTTCAATCTGTATGCAGAACATATACAGAATGTCAGACTAAATTCAGATGAAGGAGAAGTAAAAAAATTAGTAGAAAGACCATCAATAATTTAATATATGCAAATGACACTATCTTATTGGCAGAAAGCATTGACAACTTGAAGCAACGTTTTCTCAAAGTGACAGAAGAAAGTGCTAGCGCAGGATTGTAGTTGAATATCTTCATATATTGAAGATGAAGCTAAAGTACTTTGGACATCAAATGAGAAGAGATGATTCACTTGAGAAAGCCTTGATGTTGGGAAAGGTAGAGGGCAAAAGAAGAAGGTTGAGACCAAAAATGAGATGGCTAGATGGCATTGTTGATGCAATGGGCACAAAGTTGGCTGGGCTGAAGAAGATGGTGAAGGACAGGGGTGCCTGGCATTCGGTGGTCCATGGGGCCACGAACGGTCAGAATCGACTGCGACTGAACAGCAACAATAAGCAGGCTTGGTGGAGGAAGGATGAGAGCAGGGTAGTATGTGGGCCTATGTCTTCAACTCAACATGTTTCTGTTGTATCCTAAATATCTCTTTCAGTAAATAAAGGATTATTTTCCTTGTGTCTGTTTCTCTCTCTGTATATGCTTCCCACAAGTTCTAACTTGTTTCATATAAGTTGTGTTAATCATAATTGCATGTGCATGTCAAGTGCACACACAACTATCAGTTACATTTATCAACCTTAAATCTTAAAAGCTGGCATAGAATGATTGCTAGCAATGATGATTGGAAGCTGATAGTACCCAGATGGCTTGTCTTGTTCGTTCACAGAAAATTGACCTTTTTCGTTTTATCTCAATTAGAAATATACTGAATGCATATCATTCAATTTTGTTTAGGAATATGAAGCAAGAACAGGAAAAATATGTAAACCTACACTCCAGACAGCAAGACGCAGACACTTTGAATTTGAACCACTTTCAACTACTGCTCTTATTCTGGAAGATCGACCATCGTAAGTCATTGTTGTTGTTGCCACGGCCACCACGGCCACCACTTTTTAAAAATAAAAGATCAATTGCATCTCAGTTAGGAAGTAATTTTTATTTGGAATGGTAGTTTCCTGTTAGTACTTAGGTTGCTAAGCACTTTAGGACTTCAACTTAGCAGATATATCAGGGAGTAAACAAAACAAAAAAGAAGCCCAAAAAAATGTGGCACTTTAAAGACTAACTTCAGTATTTTAATGTTAGCTTTTCTGGATCAAGTCTCCTTCATCAGACATAAGAGTGAGACTTCATGGCATCAATTTATACACATTTCTTGATCCACAAAAGCTAACATTAAAATACAGCAGTTAGTCTTTAAGATGCCACAACAGTTTTTGTCTTTTATGTTTTGTTTATTCTCTGATATGTTTGCACAGACTAATACGACAACCACTTCAAAAATCTTAGCAGATGTTTTCCACTGCATTTAATAGCAAAACCCAGTTTTATTATATCTGCTACACCAGGGATCCTCAACCTACGGCCTGTGGGCTGGACCTAGCCTACGGCATCAAATCACCCACCCATCCTTCACCCTTACTCCTTCCACTGCCTCAATCCTTGTCCCCTCTGCTTGGCTTGGCGTGTCCCTAATGGTGCTCTGTAGCAGGGTGGATGTTGTAAGGCTTACAACATCCACTCTGCTATGGAGCGCTGTTAGGGACATGTCAAGCCAAGCAGTGGCAGCAGAAGCAGAGGATACTATGGCTGAGGGAAGCTTTCCTGGAGGTCACATGCAGCTTTCCCAGGGGCTGCTCTGGCCGAACACAGGCGAGAAGGACAGCCTGGACCTCTCCTTCACCCATGCCATACAGCTTCTCCAGGCTGGTAAGCAGAGAAAGTGGTGAGGGGTGGAGTGGTGGGTGGCTCGGGGTGGTCGCTGGCAGTGGTGGGTGGCTCAGAGTGGTCCTTCCGGCTTTAGCGGTGGTGTGTGTGGGGAGTGGCAAGTGGCTTGGGGTGGTGCCACTGGCGATCGTGGTGGTGGAGTGGTGGGAGCTTGAGGTGGTCCCAGCTCAAGCCCCCACCACTCCCCCCACACCACTGGCAGTGGCGGCGGCAGGACCACCCTGAGCCTCCCTCCACTGCTGACGGCACCATCTTTGGGGGTGGTGGCAGTGGCAGCAGCACCAGTCTGAGGGGGTGTGAACTGTCCCCCTGGCTTAAAAAGGTTGAGGACCCCTGCACTACACAAACATGCTGAAAAGATACAAAGGCTGTATCTTCTGTATACTTAAATGTGTATATGCATGTTTAAAATAGTAAAGTGTTGGTACTTAACATCAGTAGAGTTAGTAAATTTTGTGTACTCCGTATTGGATTCAGAAACCCAAAGTGATTAGGTAAAATACTTTTCTAACTCTACTTCTCAAGATTGTGGCTGGATGTCAATTTTGTGAAGTACAGTATTGTATTGTGCTATAAATATCACGCTTTACTGAGTTTCATTGGATCTAAAAGTGGGATTCAGAAGAGATTTGTGAAATAAGAGATATGGAGCAAGTGGTCAGATAGAGAAGAAGAGGCCCAGGGACTATGGTAGGAGTGGAGAATTTGTGACCCTCCATATGTTGCTCCTTGACAACAGGGCTTCTAGGTTGAAATACAGTAGGTAAAATCTGATAAGATTAGGTGAAGGCATTTACTATCAAAAGGTACTACTGCAGTTTTAATTGTAGTTGCAAGTGTTTGCCAAGGGTTTTTATAAGTGTACTATGGGTGTTCAGTTTCCAGATTCTCTGATGCAAGGATCTGTTGCCACCAAACTAGTGCTTGTGTAGTAAATCATAGTGTTGTGGCAATTTCAAGTACAGCCAAACCTCACATAAAGAGTGCCTCGCTTAAAGAGTAACTTGCTTAAAGAGCAGAATTTTCTCTGAATGTTCACTTCACTTAAAAATTAAACCAACCAAAAACTCGCTTAACAAATAAATCTGGGGTCGCAATCCCCCCACCAGAAGTCACAATTGGTCACTTACAATGGTGTTTCACTTAAAGAGCAAACTCGCTTAAAAAGCAATCGTGTGGAACACATTATGCTCTTTAAGCAAGGTACAACTGTATAGTGTTTTCATTCCTCTAAGAACTACTTGTTCACAGCCTTTCTACCTTCAAATTGCCCTATAAATGTACCGTACTCTAGACCTTTTTTGTGCATCCAAACCTGCCAGAGGAAGAAAAGATCTGATTCACTCACAAATTGGGAGAATCATGTCTCTATAAAGAATGTGTTTCTATGCTGAAATCTGCCAATTTTAGTAAAAATCAGTTATGTTTAAAACTGGAAATTATTTTTTTAATAGAGAAGTGGAACTGACTTTCCCCTTGCTTTCTGTTTTGTCTGGATGGAATGGTGAGGCCTCCCAAAAGTATTGCAGATGGAAAAAAGTCTGTGTTCATGCCAAACAACCTTTCCACAGACCGGAAAAAAGGGGGGTGGGCAGGACCAGATGGTACAAGCACACAACAAAATATTACAAAGTTCACGAGGCACACAGGTGGTGGGAGGAGCCCTGCTGCAGCCCAAAAATGAGGAGCCCAGCCACCTGCCAGCCACACCACCTGACGCACTGCACACAGGCAGGGGGCAGAGCCCCACCACAGTTAAGCAACATGGAGGAAGGACTGCCCCCACCCATCCACTATGTCTGAAGCCCGTGCTCCTGTCCTGCCTGCTGGAGCACGCTGAAGGAAGGAGGCTGTCACTAGGACTCCCAGTGCCACTCCCCCCCCCGACCCAGTTCAGGACAGTCTGTGGCCTGGCACCGGTCCAGAGCCCAGTGGTTGGGGACCCCTGCTATAGATAATGGCCATTCCGATAGACATGTAGTATTACAGTGTCTGGAATTTTTTTCTGTTCTAATCTTATTGGTCGTATCTATCTACAAACCTAAACTGGTTTATATAACCACAAAACTAAAATTAGCAATGATAGTTACACTGCTGAACATCCATCCATCACATACCATTTACACTCGAGTATAAACCAACCCAAATATAAGCTGAGGTACCTAATTTTGACCTGAAAACCCAGTAAAATAGATTGACCCGAGTATAAGCTGAGAGTGGGAAATGCTGCTAGTGAATTTCAATAATCAAAATACATGAAAACATGGTAAAATTAATTAAATTGTTGGCACATCTCAAACTGGCACAGTCTTGGGACCCTCATGGTTGTTGACCTGATTATAAGCCGTGTCCCCTCATTTTGGGGGCTAAAAAACCCGGCTTATACTCGAGTATATGAGGTGTATTGATTTCCATCAGTCCTCCTTCAGGTCTCCTTTCCCAAAACCATACTTCATAAACTCAAATTATGGCCAAAATTGTCCCCTTTGTAGTCTATCATTTGTTCCCTCATATATAATTTGTCTGCCTCCTGTGATGTCAGGTACAAATTGTTCTTTAAATAAAATAGTTAAGGTAATCTGTAGGGTTTAGGAAAGAAGATTGTATTGGAAATGAGTGTAACACTGGTATTCATCCTCTTTCCATGAGAGGTGAAAAAGGAAAGTAGTCTTCCGGTCGACTCAGCACCTGTATATTCATTTGCAGTCTTCCCCCCCTAGGAATCTTCCTGCCAAATCTGTAGAAGAAGCTTTGCGTCACAGACAAGAATATGATGAAATGGTGGCAGAGGCAAAAAAGAGAGGTATGAGCAATCTAACAATAAAGTACAGTACAGTAGTATCATCTGTCTCTTAGATAGTTAATATAGAAAGGCTGAGATGAATACATGAATAGATGTGGAACAGAAGTTATCTGGAGTGAAAAATAGTTTTAAAACATTATTTAATGTATTCATAAAAAAACCATTTGTTTCGTGGCTTTCAATCCTTGAGGACTCCCAACATGATTTATAAAATACGTTAAAAGATTTTTTTGTCCAGACTATTTTTATTGTGAAAAACAGACAGAAACATTCGGTAAAAGCACATTTAAACATTTACAAAAGAACCAGGTTTTTTTTTTAAAAAAACTAGTTATCAAAGATCCTTTGGAAGAGTGCAGTTTTAAAGTTGGAATCTGTCTATCTTTGCTTGAGAGGGATCTCCACATTGGTGATGTGCTACTGCAAAGAAAACCTTGTGTCTTATTACAGCAAACCTAGGTTCTCAGAGTGGTGGGATGGTAGCACTCAAAAGGCATATAGGAAGAGACATAGTACGAATCCAGTATTCTGTTCAAACCTAACTGTGTAGCGTGAGATATAAGAAAATTTGGAAGTCACTTGCATTTTGCCATTAATGATATAATTTGCAGTCTTAATTCAGAACTTTTAAACTGCCATTTCTGGATTTAATAGAATTTAAAATTTCTGGATTTAATAGAAATTAAGGAAGCACACAGAAAGAAGAAGATAATGAAAGAACGCTTCAAGCAAGAGGAGAATATTGCTAGTGCTATGGTGATTTGGGTCAATGAAATACTGCCTAATTGGGAGACCACGTAAGTACAGACAGTGTGTAATATAAGTTTGAAACAGGTATCTGTATCTCTTGAAAGCATTGCATGTCTACCTTTCTTTTCTCAATCATTTATATCTGATCGTGGTAAAGAATTCTAAAACATCGGCTAAAATTGTTCAAAAATACCATGTGGTGGGGTGCAGTTTTCATTGGCAGTTTTTTTGGGACTATTGACTTTCACTTGTTATTTTTTTAGTACCATTCTCAGGATTCCCTTGCCAGCGTGGCCTCCTCAAACAGTGTGGAAGGGCCAAGTATGATAACTAAAATGTCTGGTTTCCAAAAATACTTAACACTCCTCTTCCTCCTCACTTTCTATAGGCGCACCACAAGGAGAGTTCGAGAATTGTGGTGGCAAGGGTTACCTCCAAGTGTTCGTGGCAGGGTTTGGAGTCTTGCTGTTGGAAATGAACTGAATATCACTTCTGGTATGTGTCAAAGCATACAAATTGAATCTTACTAACATGGTATTCTCTGAACATGAAATATTCAATATTGGGTTTTCCCAAGTCTTCGATAGCTTTTGTTCTACTGAGGAAATGTTGCTTTAAGGTAGAAAATCTCACTAAAATAGCAGTTTTGCTTTGCTTACAAGAGATAAAAAGGTGCAAGCTCCTTAATTCTGTTTTTTAGATGAAACCATTAAACTTGTCAATGGTGGTTTGTATCCTTAAATGTAAATAACCTATGCCTAATCATAATGCAATTTTAAATAAAGAATTAAAAATAAATCTTTTTTAAGATACTTGCTAACTCACTTTTTATAAAGAAATTGTTTGGCTGTGTTTTGAATGTCCTTTCAGTAAAGGTTGATCTAATTAGTTTATGAACAGGAATAACATATGTATTTTAAAAATGTGTATGTCTGTTGCTTTTATACATTTTCTGATTCATGTAACATGTCTAGAACTTTGTGTGTCCTTTTCTGCCTTGATTTTTAAAACTCATTTGGAGATTATTGAAGCTAAATGGGCATCACACTACAAGGTAAAAGGCAGATGAAAGGCCATGGCATTATAGTCGCAGGACAGTCTTCATGGCTGATCACCATGATGATTGCCAATATTCGGAATCGGATACAACACAGGAAGAAGAAACAGTATTATCACTTGACTTTTATCACACGGTACACAATGAATGCAGAATTTCATTTATTGTTTATGTCCAGGTGTTTACCTTTATAATAAAGTCAAATAAAATAGAAGAACAGCATGACAGTGAAAACCCAAAGAGCTGCACTTCAAAACCTTATTTATAAATATGCCCTTTGTCTTCCTTTTGCAGAACTGTATGAAATCTTCTTATCTAGAGCCAAGGAACGATGGAAATCATTTGGAGAGACAGGTGCTGAGAATGATGCAGAAGGTTTGTTGGAATGGTAGCATGCAGCTTCTAGCATTTCACAATGTATACTGTAATGAGAAAGCAGCTGCAATATCCAAAATTTGGTTGTGTAGCAGAGCTCTCACAGGGTTAAATCAAGAGCATGATCATTTGCTTGATAGTTATTTGCAAAACTTTCATGCCAGGAAGAAGGAATATAAATGCTTCTCTGTCTGCTCTCTGAAGTAGTATTGTTCTAGTGAATGTTACACATGAGATTTTTTGATATGTCCAAATCTCCAGGCTTGTATCTCTCTGTCCAGTTTAGATATTTTGGAAGACTTTTTAGTTACTTTTAGGTGTCCTTAAGAATCCAATTTGAAATCTATACTATAATGCATAGTCTAGAAAAGAAGCTGAAAGAAACTACTTTCTAAATATAGTATGTTATTATTGGAAACAAAATTGTGTTTTGTTCTTTAAAAATGTGGACCTCTCTTGTAGTCAAGTGAGGTGAGTATCACTTTCCTGGACAGAACTGTTCTGCTCAGGTCCGGCTGGTTTGAGTCAGTCATCTTGAGTCAATGAAATGACAGAAAACCTGGTGTTTTTTCAATAGGTGCTTCTGTAGGGCAGGTGTCCTAACATACAAAAGCCATTTCCATGCCCTTTAGGAAGAGTGGGTGGTTAAATTTACTTTTTTTCTTCTGGGAACAATTTCTGGGTTTGGTCCTGTTACATTTATTTCTGCAGGACAGATGGCTAATCTGCCTTGTAGAACTGGTCCTAAGGGCATTTACTAAATTAGCAGTAACAAAGAACGTGTAACTTGGGAGTCCTTTGTATCGTTACACGTTTCCTTTGGAGAGAAAACACTAGGTTTTACTGGGGGGGGGGGGAGAGTTTGCATTAAAAGGTAGTAATAAAATATAAGCCACCTGTATAGCTCAGTGGTTTAACTAGCTGGCTGTGCAGTCAGAGCTTGGGAGTTTTATTCCCACTGTGCCTCCTGGGACCAGCCCATGTAACCTTGGGCAACCTACATAATCCCAGGATGCTCCCAAAAGAATTGAATGCTAAACTACATCTGAGTGTTACCATAAGTCAGAACTGATTTGACAGCACAACATCATTATTATTAGACACATATACAGATGGCTGTTCTAAGAGAAAGATGGAGTGGTCGCAAATCAAGGTGGTGGAAAACTAAAGAAAGGTATCAGAATAAGGAGGTAGAAAGGAGCCAAAGGTTCAGGGAAGGAGGAGTATATTTGGAGAAATTGTACAGTCTGCTGACATATATTGAGAAAAAGACGGCCAAAGCTTCCTTGGTGACAAGGTAAAGGAAAAATGGATGGCACTAAGCATTCCATGCTGCTGCTGATTGGCAGGAATAGAACGATGTAGAACAGTATGAATTATATATTAAACGGGTACACAGAAAGAGCTTCCTCAAAGAATGAGGTATTTTTTAACCACAATCAGGAGTACCCTGATAACGGCAATGTTGTGTTGCTGACTAATCTTTCTCACACAGGGTCAGGCGAAGGGAACTACAGAATGAAGTCACAAAAAATGCCTTAATTTTGGCAGTTTCACATCTGGCCTAGATACGGAAGAAGGAGAAAGTACTAAGCTAGGAACTAGTTGGGCAAACTATCTGCAGGATTCCATGTGTAGAGTTGATGTTTAACTAATCATGCAGGGGTTCCCAAAACAGTTTTGCTTTGCAAAATAGAAGGGGTGGTGTCTGAAAGAACAGGGAGGTATTTTCCAGTGTAGCAAAAGAAGTGGAGCTGGTAGGGTTACTGTCTGCTAAAAGGGGTGCCTGATGTGAGGGTGAGTATTTGGTGCCAGTACTCAGAGACAAAACTGAGGTGATGAGATAAAATGAAACACAGGCAACATATGTGTGTACAGTAATACCCCGGATAACGATTGCATCGGATAATGCTAGAATTGGATAACGATTCTGGATAATGATTCTTAGCGTTATCTGATGCAATGGTCTGTGGGTGTGGGGTGGTTTGGGTAGAACAACCCAATCCACCCCCCACGTGCAGCGGTCTCTACGACTGCGGTAGGGTCGGGGAAAAGCACCTGCCTTTCCCCCGACCCTACTGCAGTCGCAGAGACTCCTTTTCTCTTTCCCTCCCTGTATTTAAACTACAGGGAGAGAGAGAACTGCTTTTTTCTTTCTTTCCCTCCCTGTATTTAAACTACAGGGAGGGGGAAAGAGAGAGATGTGATTGGTTCTCTAGAGAACCAATCACGTCTCTTTCTTTTCCCCTTCCCTGTAGTTTAAATTCAGGGAGGGAAAGAGAAAAGGAGTCTCTGCAACTGCAGTAGGGTCGGGGGAAAGGCGCTTTCCCCGACCCTACTGCAGTCGCAGAGACCGCTGCGCGTGGGGGGTTGCTTTAAAGGCAGGGAGGTCTCTTTCTTTCCCTGCCTGCCTTTAAAGCGGTTTGTTCCTGAAGTCAGGGCTTTTTTTAGCGTTGTTCGATGCATGCATTGGACAACGCTAAAAATTGTATAACGTCATGACTTGTGGAACCAAGTCATAACGTTATCCGGGGTATTACTGTATTTTGAGTTAAGAAAATAGTCTTATCACTGCTGAACTCTAGAACAGGTCAGTTTGAATTAGGATGTGTGTTGAAATGATTGTTAAAATAAACCATTATCCAATTTCCCTCTATACTTACTGTATATAGTTGAGTATAGGTTGGATTTTTTAGCCCTAAAAATGGGACTCAACTTATACTTGGGTCAACGTAAACACTCAAAAACATAGCCACACAAATGTCTAAATTAATTAATTTTACCATATTTTCATGTGTTTTAATTATTGAAACTCACTAACAGCTGCTGTATTTTCCATCCCCAACTTATACTCGGGTCAGTCTATTTTCCTAATTTTAGAGGTCCAAGTAGGTACCTCGACTTATATTCGGGACAATTTATAGTTGAGTATATACAGTACTTGCTTTTATTAAATTATTCTTTCCTTTGGAACATGTCTGTAGTTTATTTGAGCTAATAGTCGAACTAAACTTTGTGTGAGATTGATATAGCCTTACATTATTAGGTAACTTAGTCTTCAGTAATGTCTATAAATCTGCATGTTTCAATCTCTGTAGATGCTGGAGTATCAGTTGCTGACCGGGAGGCTAGTTTGGAGCTGATAAAATTGGATATATCCCGCACATTTCCATCCCTCTATATTTTTCAGAAGGTAAAACATTTTTTAATTTGTTCAGAAATTAAATATTTTTAAAATAGTCATTGTTAAACTCTATAAACTTGTCCCAGAGTTCTTTTTGTAGAAAGAAATTGTTCTGACATTGTTTCATTTTGTTGATCACGACTGTAAATCATCAATAGGCATTAAGTTAGAAAATAACTGAAAGATCCTGTATTGTAGCCTGTATATATTTAGTTTGTTGTTTGGAATAACTAATTTCTGTGACACCTTACTCATCATGGTTATAGGAGCTGCATGGGCTGTTGCAAGCAGTATTCTGAGCTTAACAGGAAAATGTTAATTAAATTTAACAACTCCCCCCCCCCCCCCCCAGTTTAAGCAATTTGGCTCTTAAAATGTCCTACATGCAGATGACATTGCAGTGGAATAGTGAGCTCTTTGTTTCTCTCTGTACTGGGCTGGTAGAGAGCAAATGATGCCAGTAGCACCGTTGCAAACTGATGAATGCTGGATTGGAGAAAACACTGGATACATTTGACTCCCTGCTGTAAGAAATGGAAATAGAAAGCAGCTAGGCTTCCATAGCTTTGTCTCACTTAGCAAACACAGCATGGTTGGTAGGCTTGGAGCTTCTCTTTCTAAGTGACACAACACAATTGTAGCCATAGAGTGCTTGGCTAGTTGGAGACGATTCTCACTACAGTTAATACAGGAAAAAAATAGGTTTCTGCATGCCAGTTTTCTAATGCAGTGTTTCCCAACTTTGGGTTCCCAGGTATTTTTGGACTTCAATTCCCAGAAGTAGAAGTTAGTACACCTGCTGATCAAGACTTGAAATGCAAAAACTTCTGGGAACCCAAGACTGAGAAACACTGGTCTAATGTAATTTCAGCTTTAAATAGCCAGGAAACATCTAGTAGAAAGGCAGTGCTATGGTTATACGTGAAACTGCCAAAATGAAGGCACCTTTTGGTGAGTTCATTCCGCAGTTTCTTTCACCTGACCTAGTGTGAGAAAGATTAATCAGCAACACAAGGTTGCCATTACCAGGGTACACCCAATTGTGGTTCAAAAATATCACTCTTCGAGGAAGGATACCATTACATAATATATTGCTTTAATAGTGCAGTCTCTGTGCCTAATGATTTAAAAAACAGGGCAGTAGGTCTTTGCTCCTGAATGCTTTACAGTTTCAGAAATTATATAGGAATTGGTTACAAAGGGATATTAATGTTCTCCATCTTACATTCAAAGTGCAGTTGAAAATGGTGAATATTCGTTAATAAAATCTGTGGATCTGTACTGTAACTAAGCGGACATGGGGGGATTTGGAGAGGGCTAATTTGCACTTTGAAGGTTCTTGCCTTTAGTGTGATCTGTTTTATCTCTCATTTGAGTGACCCTTCTGTCCATACTGAGCCAATTTTTTGATCCCATAAGAAGGGTCTTTGGATTGTTCCAATTTGTTCTGCATTCAATTACTCACACTCCCCTCCTTGCCCCTTTCCCCACTTTTTCCTATGGCTGTCATTCAACAAGCTGCAGTGACAAAGAAAAACAGCAGTGCATCTACTTAGCATGGGACACACAATACCACCAACGTATCTTGTTTATCTAGAAATGTACTGCATCAGTTAGGAAATATATTTGGCAAATCTCAAATGGTAGAGTAGATGAGCATGGGGAGGGAGTTCTCCATCATCTCTCATCTAACCCAGGATAGCATAGACTCCAATTAAAACTATGAATCTTGATGTGTTTCTGTATAATTACTGTAAAGCTTTCTAAATCCCTATACCATTAGAGTGTGAAGTGTGAAGTGATTCTCCACATTATTTTTCTATTGGGAAGTTTTGCTAAAAGCTCATCTTAAGCATTACTGTTAAATTTTAGCCTTAATGGATTTTGTTGCCTGTAATGTGTTTTTAAGTGTTAGTGCCATATTTTTCAGATCCTCGTAATAAAAGGCTCTATTAAAAGCAAGATGTTTAAATCCCAATTTAGATGTGTTAGTGGAGGGGTTTTTGGAAGGGGAGGGGGGAGACCATCATACATCATTATGTGGTTTGCGTTTTCATCCCACCACAGGCACTATTGACTTTCCCACGGAATTGTAGGGTTTAGATTGTTTTATTCTCTTAAAAAGTGGGGGGAAATTAATTACCATGTAGTGAGGATTTCCCATCTCTCCCTCTTCTTTCTTCTTTTTTGCTGTATCCAATTCCTAATATGGCACACAGCCATGAAGATTGTCCTGAGAATTGAATGCAGTAACTTCTCATTTGTCTTCCACATCACAGTGTGACACCTGTACCACTGATCCAGTTCTGTGGGTCACTTTCTGGTACTGAGCCCTTTTGGCACGCAAAGTCCTCATCAGCCCCAGGCCAATATTGCTAAAGCTGCTGCCCTCTATTAAGATGGATTCGAGTGGAACTTAATCCACTTGGGGACCATCACCCTTCCCTGTGAACTTTGCCACCCAAGGCTGTTACTTCTCAGGGTTGTCAGGTTAGTTAATCATCTCCTCACACTCAGCATTGAGTCACTGGCAGTATGGTCTGTTCTATTATCATAGCAGGATAACTTGGCCAGACTGGCACCTCTCCCTCACTTCTTTGAATGCCACAAGCCACCAGATTTTTCCACAGAGTTGTCACTTAAGATAACACTGCCCACAGCTGTATTTTGGTGCAAACGAACCACCTGCATGTGCTACTGAATGAGAGTGCTCAGAATCCCCCCTGCCCCCCCCCCCATAACAACCCTGTAACGCTAGCATTGTGTCAGAAGGGAGCAGGAAAGTTTTAAAAAGAGGTTGATGGAGTGCCATATATCAAAACATGTGTGAACACCATAATTTGATTCAAACCAAACTGCAGCTAAAGGAGTCTAACTAGCAAACTGTGTGCATACTTTTGTTCTGAGAACAGCCTCTCAGATAGGCGACAATTTGTATACAGAGTTGGGTTCTCTTCCATTATTTCCTTCTTTGCTCAGCCAATTTGCATTCATAGATGAGCAGTATAGAAACCTGGAAGTTATATTTTTCAGTTCCTGTTAGAGGCATTCAGGGGTGATTAAAAATGTTAATGCAAATCACTTACTCAGAAAATTACATAGATGGTTGAGGGAGGGGTCTCTTCTGTTCCTTTTGTTTGGTGGCTGCTTTTACATGTGGAAGTCTTCAGGCTGCTGTATGAATAGAAAAGAGTAAAAGCAGCGGCTTTTTGCCACTTCTAAACAAGTTTGCAGCTGTGAATTCAGAGTTGAGTTTTATCACAATTGAATTTCTGTTGGCAGTACAAGTAGTCCAGAGCACATCAGTTAAAATTAGTGCTACTTAAGTAGACATTTTGGAATATGGAATAATAATCAATTTCATACATATTGTGGTATTGCCAGGTTTTCTAAGTTGGGATATACCTTAGTTCGGTGGCCCATATTTGCTTAGAGGTATTATGATTCATGATTTATCTACTAATATATTTTAGAAAATATATCTTTTCATTTTAAATACATGTGTGAGGAAACGCTTGATGGTATGTACACGTCTGTGGGTCTACAGTTTGGATTTGCTACAGTTACATATAATTAAGTTGTTAGATATGGTTAACTGTCTGAATTGAGTCTAGCATGCCTTTTCCTTTTCAGCAATAGAAGTTGTTGTAAGTTTTCATATTAAGTACAGTAATACCTCGGATAACGTTTACCTCGGATAATGCTAAAGTCGCATAACGTTAAGTAATCTGGGGAGGAGAATTCCATCGAACAACGTTAAGGTCTTATGGGATGGATCAGATAACAACCGCTAAAGCCTGTGCGGTTACAATGTATCTATGGAGCTTTAACGTTATCCGATCCATCCCATAGGATTTTAACATGCATCGGATAACACTAAAAATTGGATAACACCAAGACTTGTGGAACCAAGTTTTAGCGTTATCCGAGGTATTACTGTACCTATAGCAGCTTCTGAAATCTATAATTCATGGAATCTTTCCCCATGTTTAGGACAGATGTGAAACTGCCTAAATGAAGGTACGTTTTGGTGAGTTCATTCACCATTTCTTTTTGCCTGACCCAGTGTGAGAAAGATTAGCCTGGAACACAAGGTTTCTGTTACCAGGGTACCCCCAACTGTGGCTCAAAAATACCACAATCTTCAAGGCGGCTCTTTCTGTGTACCCCATTCATGTAATTATAAATGACAAGTGAAGTTATTGTAGTTGGATTTGGCATTTCATCATATAAGTGAGCAGAGGCACTGCTTTGCATTTAAAGTATCATTCATCTTGTACCTCACCCTTTTCCTCCATTGTTTCCTCTTTAGGGAGGTCCTTATCATGATCTTTTGCACAGTGTCTTGGGAGCATATACATGTTACAGACCTGATGTAGGATATGTAAGTTTCTGTACAATATTGAATTATTTTACTTGCAACAAAGAATGGGTGTTAAGGCTTCAAAAAATTTACACTTACATGACAGCTATCATATATGTTTATCAGGCTTCATAGACTAAGTTAGCTATATACCCTAACAATAAATAAACTAGCACAGCTTAAGCATGAGACACCAGAAGGAGAAGCCAATATTGGCTCAGCTGTAGTATTCTGGGTTGTCCCATAAGAAAGGGGAAGTCTCTAATGGAAATGAAATTTGAAGAAAGATACTGTACTGAAAAAGTAGAAGGCATCCAGAACATTGCAGATGAAAATCTGGAAACCAAGTCCTATTAAAAATGATTGAAGCAATTTTATATGCTTTGCCTGGAGAAAAGACCTTGGGGAAGTACCATGACAGCCATCTTCAGAGATTAGAATATCTGTCAAGGGGAGGTTGGTGCAAGCTTAGTTTCCTTGGTTCTAGAGGAAAGGATGTGAACTAATGAATTCAAATTGTAAGAAAAGCTATTTTGACTAAATATTAGCAAACACTTCCTGTCTGTAAGTCCTGTTTAACATTGGAATGGGCTGCCTCAGAAAGGCAGACCTTCCTTTGTTAGAGGTTTCTAGATAGAGATTGGGGGACCGTCATTCATAAATGCTTTGGGTGTGGATTTCCTATTTCTTCAGAAAGTTTTGGGATCCCTTCCAATTAGGAATGATTTATTTTTTTTGCACACTAGCTCTGTACTAACCACTGCTAGGACAATTGAAGTTTCTACTGAAACATTCCCAAGAGAACAGGGCTTCCCAATGACATCTTTTCTAGGCAGGAGAAAAAAAAACCCTGAATGACACCATGTTTGTGAATGCACTGGTTTCCTTTGTTGCTATATATAACTTTTGGAAGGACCAGTTTTAGCTTCTTTCTGTAGAAACTGGGAGGTTTGTTGCTTTCATTCATTGGGGATGTACACTCCTTCACATGAATAGAAACCTGAAATGTGACTACATTACTTTTCCTCTTGTAACTGCTTTGGTAATTTATTGATGCTTATAAATGTGCAGTACAAAATAAATGTAACAGTTATATAGCTTGTTACTCTGCTTCATATGATCCATTATTGTAATACAATAGCTATCAATATCAGTTTATACATAATCTGTGTTTGTACACACATTATAGCTCCTTCCCTTGGGTTGGATAAATGGGGTAAAAGGTGCAAGAAGAACTTAATAGCTATAGAACCGTGATGGCGAACCTTGGCACTCCAGGTATTCTTGAACTTCAGTTCCCAGAAGCCCAAGTTTCTGTGAATCCACACAAATCCACATGCAGTAAACCCTTTCTTGTGGATTCACAGAGACTTGGACTTCTGGAAAATGAAGTCCAAGAATACCTGGAGTGCCAATGTCTGCCATCATGGCTATAGAACCTTTGAGACTGGTTTGAATATAACACAACGTAAGTCTTTTAACGCTACTAAAGCCAGAGACAGTATATCCATGAGGATGATGAGCCTTCAGGTAGAAAAGGAAGAGTAGGAAGAAGATTGCCTTTATGTGAAATGGGACCCTTTACTGAGTATGCTCCCCCACTGTTTTTATCACTTGAAGGTCCAGGGAATGTCTTTTATTGCTGCAGTGCTCATTCTGAATCTGGAAGAGGCAGATGCTTTTATTGCCTTTGCCAACCTCCTGAATAAGCCATGCCAATTGGCTTTTTTCCGCGTCGATCACAGCATGGTACGTATTCTATTTTACTCTACTGTTTTTACTCCAGAAGGGACTGCGGATGATGGAGTGACCTCCCGTCTCTGCCCCAGCTTCTGCCAACCTAGCAGTTTGAAAGCAAGAAATTGCAAGTAGATAAATAGGGACTAATTCGGTGGGAAGGTAAACAGTGTTTTGTGCACTCCGGTGTTAAGGCATGCCTGTCAAGTATCCACGGAAATGCCTGCAGTCTCACATAGTGGTGGCCTTTTGGCTATAAATAGAGATGAGCACTGAACCCTAGAGTCAGATACGACTGGCTTTCGAGCAAGGTTAACTTTTACCTTTTTGCTTCAGATTTTTCCATGACTATATTTCCTTGTACTGTATGCCTTATTCAATTAAATATTTGGTGTAATTTATTGGCACTTCAGGCAGGATATAAAAGTTTATATAGGTAAATGTTTTGCTATTATCCAAAATTGCAAAGGAGGCTGAGAGATGAAAAAGTGTTTGTTTGAATATTGACTAAAATCATTGTTGGAGATATGTGTAAGACATATGTTACTCTTGTTCTTTATAACAATAGAATGTGTTTTGTAGTCCCTTTACAATTTAATTCTGACTCTTCTTCTGAAGCAGATTATTCTTAATTTCCCCCTCTTTTTTAACAGATGCTGAAGTATTTTGCAGCATTTGAAGTATTTTTTGAAGAAAACCTCCCCAAATTGTTTCACCATTTTAAATCCTACAATCTCACCCCTGATATATACTTGATAGATTGGTAAGTTTAAGGCTTACTCAGTTATATATCCCTTTTCCTTTATGGCTACACCAAGTTAAATTGAGGAATTTAGAGCTGACATTTGATACAAAGGGAATGGGGGCTCCCTAGAAAACATTTATTCTGTGATTGAAAGTGAGTAGTTGGGCCATATTGGAGCCATAGTTTTAATCCATCTGTGATGTGAGTGACTGTAGTAGACATGGGCAAAAGGCAGAGATACTAAACCATTTGTGAGGGATATGTGGAATATGCTTATGGAGTTTTTGACTCCTGTTTGTTTCATAGCAGCGACAGTAGGCTCCCCCACCCCTTCCAAAATAGACTGATGACATGGAAGAAAGAAGGGTGGAGGAAACAGATGTGATTAAAAAAATAACTAAGAGTTTCACTCTGTTACTAAAAAGATGCTCCTGGTCTACACCTGTGCTCAGGGGCTCAATTGCTTCATAATTATATAACTTTTTTTATCCTCAGCCACTATTTTGCTAATCGCTTCAGGTGGCCTACTCTGGGGTTTCAATGAAAAGGAGACCTGCAGGTCTTGGACCTATTCTGAGTAAGGGCGCTGTCTAAAATTATATAAATGAAAATCTGCTTCTGCAAGGTTGCTTTCCCACCTTGTCTACCCTTTTATAGCCCACTGTGCACAATTTCCAGGAAGGCTTTAGAATATGGAGTTTGTATTCTGCGGAAAAGGATGGATCAACTAAAATTAGGCAGATAAATTTGTCTGAGTGGAATATCTGTTGTCTACTTCCTAGATCCAAAACCTTGCAGTACTTAAAAAAAATTATCATTAATAGTGGAAGATGAAACTGTGGCATGTGCTTTGTTCTGCTGTATCTGATATGTACAATTTCAAAATGCAGGATCTTCACTCTGTATAGCAAGTCACTACCCCTTGATTTGGCCTGTCGTGTCTGGGATGTCTTTTGTAGAGATGGAGAAGAGTTTTTGTTCAGAACTGGATTAGGAATTCTTAGGTTATATGAAGATATTCTCCTGCAGATGGACTTTATTCATATAGCACAGTTTCTGACAAAGCTTCCTGAAGACATCACATCGGAGAAGCTCTTCAGCTGTATTACATCTATTCAGATGCAGAATAGTAACAAAAAATGGGCCCAGGTAAAGATATCTAGTGGAATATATTAAAGAACGAACATTATGTTCTTCAAACTACTTAATAACTATCAAAATAAAATTCAAGTAAAGTGTTTAAACAATTTACTTAAACCATCAAGATTGAGAAGAGATGGATAAAACCTAGAACAGAGGTAAAACTGATTTTAAAAGGTTGGGAAGATGAGTCGTTAATGGATGAAAGACTGTGCTTAACCTCCCTGTGTATAGGCCTGGTCCTAGATAGTAATCTAGAAATTGTTTTTTAGACTATAGATGCAGATTCTAGCCTCTTCATCCTCTGTTGTTTGCAAATACAACCATGCATATAATGCAGCACAGTAGTCTAACTTGGATGTTAGAAGAACATGGACAACTAAGGCTAGGGTATTACATTCTAGGTAGTAAATATTTCAGCTGGAGCACCAATGTAAGGTTATACCATGAGCTTTGTGTTATTGATGTCATATTTGCATCCAGATAAAGATGTCTCAATAAGAAGCCATAGTCTGTGAACTGGTCACTTCAGTAGTTATAATCTTGTCTAGAGAAGGATAAATACCATGAACCCAAGCAGATGAACCACCCACCAAGAGCACTTCCATGTGGTTTAGAATGAATATGTTGAATATTGTGTGTGTGTGTGTGTGTGTGTGTGTGTGTGTGTGTGTGTGTGTGTGTGTGTGTGTGTGTGTGTGTGTGTGTGTGTCAGACAGACAGACAGACAGACAGACAGACAGACAGACACACACTTAAGTGCATACCTGGCAGGGAGCCAAACAATAGTTGCTGTGTACCACCTTCTGAAATCCTCTGTCCAAGTTAGACCAGAACCAGCATAACAGAAAGTTGCTCTGTTGACTGGATGATCGAAGGAGATGTGACATGTATTTCTGAGGCTGCTTTCAAGCTACAGTAATACCCCGGATAACGTTATGACTTGGTTCCACAAGTCATGACGTTATCCGATGTTTAGCGTTGTCCGATGCATTCATTGAACAACGATAAAAAAAAAAAGCCCTGACTTCAGGGACAAACCACTTTAAAGGCAGGCAGGGAAAGAAAGAGACCTCCCTGCCTTTAAAGCCACCCCCCACGCACAGTGGTTAAATTTAAACTACAGGAAGAGAGAGGCTTCTGTTTTTTTCTTCCCCTCCCTGTATTTAAAACACAAGCCTCTCTCTTCCTGTAGTTTAAATACAGGGAGGAAAAAAGACACGATCGTGAACGCGATCGCGTCTTTTTTCCTCCCTGTATTTAAACTACAGGAAGATAGGGGTTTGTGTTTTTTTCTTCCCCTCCCTGTATTTAAAACACAAGCCTCTCTCTTCCTGTAGTTTAAATACAGGGAGGAAAAAAGAACTGCTTCCGTCTTTCTCTCCCTCCCTTTCCCTCCCTGTATTTAAACTACAGGGAGGGGGAAAAGAGAGATATGTGATTGGTTCTCTAGAGAACCAATCACGTCTCTCTCTTTCCCCCTTCCCTGTAGTTTAAATACAGGGAGGGAAAGAAACAAGGAGGCTTTGCGACTGCAGTAGGGTTGGGGAAAGGCAGGTGCTTTCCCCCGACCCTACTGCAGTGGCAGAGACCGCTGCGGGTGGGGGGGTGGATTGGGTAATTCTACCCAAACCACCCCACACCCGCAGACCATTGCATCGGACAATGCTAAAAGAATAGTTATCTGATGCAAGTTTTTTTCCAAAAAACTTGCATCGTTATCCGATTCTAGCATTATCCGATGCAATCGTTATCTGGGGTATTACTGTACTTCTGTTTCCTTGTGTCATTTAGTCATCGTAGTTGACAATTGGGAAGCAGTGTGGTTGGGGGTGGAATATTTTGCGAAGCATGAAAAGACACTTGACTTGGAGAACAATATTGATTAATATTAATAAGATGAAAAAGTGACTCATTTTAACCTTTATTTTTAAATTTTGCAGGTGTTTGCCTCATTAATGAAGGACAGTAAAGAAGGAGATAAGAATAGTCCGGCACTAAAAAGTTAACTTCAAGTTTAATTGGAATAATAACCAATCAATCAGTCAATCCAATACCACTCACTTTTTGAAGGATTCTAAACATCTTCTCAATGAAAACCACTAAAGAGAAACAGCTTGGGAGACTTAAAGAAGAGACAGTATTTGACTGAATGCAGTGGTGGAATATGACGGTCTTTACCCTGCTGCTGTCAGTATTAAACAGCTTTTTGTGGGAAGAGTCCTTTTCACAGGAAGTGAAACAATAAAAACTTGTGAAACTGAGAAAGTGGCAAATGCATATTTAATATTTAAAGTTGAATGCAATAAAATTTGTAATCATTTTGTTGGTACTTAAAATTTTGAGGGATACCTTTTTTATGATTACCACAAAGGCACTTTTGGGAGGAGGGCTGGTGTTTAAAGTAAGGCCCAAAAACTGCTACGTGAACCAAACATTTTGTTACAAATACCTCCAAAATCAAGCAGTGAAATCCTTAGGACCAAATAAGGTTTTTTTATTTTGCAGGGTGTGCATGCTTGCCAGATAAAAGGAGGCTTTATGGTATGTCTTAGCTCAGGGGTGCCCAAACCTTTTGGGCCGTGGGCTGGTCACATGGTTCAGGGGGCCAGTCGCTATGGCTCATGGGCCAGATCTGGCCCCTGACAGCAATTCATCTGGCCCAAAGAGCCTTTGTTGCTCCTGCAAGTGGAAGTAAAATGCTCCACTTCCAGGAGCAACGAGGGCTTCATGGGCGGGATGAATTGCAGTCAGAGGCCGGATCTGGCCTACGGGCCATAGTTTGGGCACCCCTGTCTTAGCTTTTAAACTGCAGCTTTGCTCTTCAGCCAATTGAATGTATGTATGCTAGAACAGATAAAGCTGTACTAAAGTCTCCCTACAGAATTGTTGGCAAACCAGTCTTTTGTCATAGAGGTGATGCAGTGATCAAGTAAACCATTGGGTTGTGTATTTGTATAAGCAAATGATGGGTTTTCAGAATCAATTTTTTTTCTTTCTGAAGATTTTTTTTTAAAAAAGTACTTGGTGGGTAACATAGTTACAGCAAAATTGGATTTCTATTCCATGAAATTCAAATGATTTTTAAAAATCAAAGTGGCTTATACTTGATTATAAACACTAGTATAATTAATAAGCTAGTGGCAAGTCCTTTTGCACATTTTAAGCAATGTTAATATTGGAAATTTGAGTCCCTGTATATTAAAGCTTTTTTGCTCACTTAAATGCAATGGTTAATAGTTTTTGAGCTGCAGTATGTACAGTAATGAGTACCCCAAATACGTACTGTCAGTCCATTATCTTATTGCTCGTCTGCACCATACTGTATGGCATATGAACTTCTTAAACATTCTTGACACTCCAAGACATTTTAAAATGGCTTTGAATCAGAGGAGAATATTTAAAGATACCTCTTAAATTTCTGAACAACTAATGTTTGTTCTTTCTAAGCCCATTTTGATAGTATTAATGTAAATAAAAATTCATTACAACATTTTGTACCTGGTCCCCTCATGTGCAAATGAAGTATAAGTTGTCAGTGCATTATAAAAAAAGGAAGAGAGTGAAATTGTTTCAGTCATTAAGTGTTAAAAGAAGTCGCAGAACCTGTTTTAACAATTTGGCTTACAGTACATTGTAATATTTATGTTGCTATCAGACTTAAAACTACACTTTACTTACAACATACAATTTGAAGTTGAACTATTTTTCTTTTCTCATGTATTTACTTATTCAGTTCCAGTGTATGTCCTCTATGTGGGTTCTCTTGTACAGTTTTCTTACTTTTCAAGTATAAACATGTATATAAATTGTAAATAGAAGGGATTTAGCATTCATCTGAGACCACTAGTAACAATTCCTCTGTAAATAAAACTTGTAAGCAGAATGAGTTGTGTCCTTATTTGGTTCCCCTCCGCCTCCATCAAACACGAATAAATAACTGATTGCATTGTCTTCAGCAGCTTTTAAGTATCATTCATAAGCCCATTTACAGTGAAAGTTAAAACCATTAAGTATGAACACAGAGATTTTTCTCCTTAATTTTTTTTTCATACTGAAAGCTGATACCTGTAATTGTTTATAACTTTTCAAAGAGTTAAAGTCTTTCTTGACTATTTCTTTTGCACAAAGGTACAGTACAGGGACTGTGGTGGCTCAAGTGGTTAAGACGCTGAACTTGGAAGGTCGGAGTTTGAGACCAGAGTACTGCACAATGGAGTGCACGAGCTCCTGTCTCTGTCCCAGCTCCTGCCAACCTAGTATTTCAAAAGCAAGAAATTTCAAGTAGATAAATAGGGACCACTTCAGTGGGAAGGTAACAGTGTTCTGTGCACTCTGGTGTTTAGTCATGCCTGCCATGTGTCCACAAAAACATCTGCAGGTGCAGACAGCACTGGCTCTTTGACAATAAACGGAGATAAGCACTGAACCCTAGAGTCAGATACGACTGGCTTTTGAGCAAAGGCACCTTTTACCTTACCGTAACTAAGCAAGTTAGCTACAGATCCAAATGAAACCTTAGTAGCAAGGCAAGAGAAAGATCATACAGTGGTTGTCTGCTGGTTTGAAAATGTATCCAGGGGAAATTTTAATCCCATGGTTATCATAGACTGGACTTTTTGCCTTTGGATGCTTTAATGCTGAAACCATAATTGGTTCATTTTTCAACATGAAAGAATGTTGGCTTATAGAGGTTAGCTGTATCAAATTTTGTTTAGTTTTGTGCTTCAAGGAAATGGGGTTTAGCTAGGGAGAGAATAAGGAAACAGCAGCTGTGAGAATCTAGCAGAGAATTGTTTCGGAGTATGAGGCAAGTTACCTACTGTGGTTCAGTTAAGCCTTTCTTCATCTATGGATAGATATTCTCACAGGCCTGTGTCTCAATAGTTCTGTGTTGCCCTGAGCATGCAATCTAGAGAAGGATGCATGCAAGTAACCATTCCAGCTGTTCCTACATGCTACCAAAGGACAGATAGCCGTCCTGAGTCCTCGGAAAAGGGAGGGGTATAAATGTAAATAAATAAATATTTCATTAGGCAAGATTGCTCTTCGTTGGAAGCCAAACACTGATCTTTGGACTTTTGAATGCATCAAGATGCAGTTCTCAGGCAAACGGGAGGCTTTGTTACTTGTCAAATACTTAGTTAAAGACCAGCCACTGTCACAGCATTCGTATCTTCTAAAAAGTTCTTTGAATGATTCCCAGTTCTTGGAATTGGATACAAATCTAAAATTCTGGCCAATTTGTTCCTAGTTCCTCATTTGAAACAGAAATACATAAGTAACTATAAGGTTTTGGACTGTGACACCCCAAATAGCCAGTGTAATATCCACCTCTATTATGGGAATTTTTCTTCTTTGGATATGCATGCCTTTTCTTTGGTCAGAGCTTAATCAGTAAACATAGGGTTACCTTCTGCATTCATAAATATTACCAGAATACTGGTAGGAAGAAGGCACTACATATTTGAGAGGAACCTCTGCATAATAGTACGTACCAGGAGCAGTATTTTCTATAATAGCTGGTCTCCATGAGTATACCAGAAAGTTAACATAACCAAAGTGCAAAAAAAAGTTGTGGCACCTTAAAAACTAACTCCTGTATTTTAATGTTAGCTTTTGTGGATCAAGTCCACTTCATCAGACATAAGAGTGAGTTTTCATAGTATCAATTTATACATATCAGGTACAGAGGTATACAATGTTTGGTTGCCATAACAGGTTTGCAAATCAGTGTGCTGTTTACAACAGTGATTTAGTGGGACGGCCAAGCCCTGTGATAGGACTGACTCTTCTGCTTGCCATTTTACAACTGGTCTGCATGAAGTATCAGTTTTCTTTTAGGCATTGTAGGATGAACCGTCTTTGTAGATAAAGGATTACTGAGGTTTGTTCTCCATTGTCTTACACGCATGCATTAATAGAAGAGCAGAGGCAAGCAAAAGGATAGCAAGTCCTTTGTTAGTAAAGTTGGAGAGTAAATTTAGGGTACACTAGGTAAGATGTTGATTGGTGCTGAATTAAGAATACCAGTCAAACCTCACATAAAGAGCGTTTCGCTTAAAGAGCAGAATTTTCTCTGAATGTTCGCTTCGCTTAACAAATAAAACCAACCCAAAACTCGCTTAACAAATAAATCGGGGCTTGCAATCGCCCCCACAATTGGTCACTTACAGTGGTGTTTCGCTTAAAGAGCAAACTCGCTTAAAGAGCAATCCTGTGGAATGCATTGTGCTCTTTAAGCGAGGTACAACTGTATTACTTAGTGCAGAGGAAGAAGAGGTCTTGCCTTGTTGTTGTTCAGTCGCACAGTCAATCCCGACCCTCTGCGACCCCATGGACCAGGCACTCCTGTCCTCCACTGTCCCCTTCAACTCGCTCAGCTCTGTGCCCATTGTCTCTACAATACCATCTAGCCATCTCATCTTGGGTCGTCCCCTTCCTCTTTTGCCCTCGACCCTTCCAAGCATCAAGGCCTTCTCAAGTGAATCCTCTCTTCTCATTTGATGTCCAAAGTACTTTAGCTTCATCTTTATTATTTGACCTTCTAAGGAGCAGTCAGGGTTGATTTCTTCTTAGATTGACCTATTTGTTCTCGCTGTCCAGGGGATCTCAAAACCCTTCTCCAACACCACATCTCAAAGATGTCTATTCTTCTGCGCTCAGCTTTCCTAATGGTCCATCCCTCACAACCATACATTGCCACAGGGAATACCATTGCTTTGACTATGCGAATCTTTGTTTGCAATGTGATGTCTTTACTTTTCACTATGCTCCCCAGGTTTCTCATTGCTTGCCTCCCAAGAATCGGTCACCTCTTTATTTCATGGCTTCAATCACCATCTGCAGTGAGCTTTGATCCTAGGAAAGTAAAATCTGTCACTGCTTCTACTTCTTCCCCATCTATTTTCCAGGGACTGATAGGGCCTGTTGCCATTATCTTGGTTTTCTTGATATTGAGTCTCAAGCCAGCTTTTTCACTTTCTTCTTTCAACCTAATCAGGAGCTTCTTTAGTCCTCCTCACTTTCTGCCATTAGGGTGGTATCATCTGCATATCTCAAATTGCCTTGCCTGAGGGGAAACCGACACCTCACACTTAAGTAACAAGTTTATAGTTTCTAACTTAGCTCAGATGCTAATATTGCAACATCTGGTTAAGATGATTTTTTTATTTATTTATCTCTACCACTCACTCAAGCTATGCTGCTCTCAGCCTAATGAAGGCTCCCGTTTAACTCAAATGGTTTGCCTGTGTTTTAATATTCTAGTAGTCCACTAAAGCCACCCTGAGTGCTCGGAGAAGGGTGGGTATAATAATAATAATAATAATAATAATAATAATAATAATAATAATAATAATAATAATAATAATAATAATAATAATAATAATAATAATAATAATAATCTGGCTTTGCTTCTGGAAGAGTAACAAACGATCCTCTTTAAGGCTCAATCGGTCTCCTTTGCCTCTTTCTGTTTTGTAAATGGGAAAATTAGATTCTGGTCTTCCTTGTGTCCATCCAGAGAACCGTCATGTCCTCATTTAAATTGCATAAGTACAAGGCTGTGGATCTGGAGACAAAATATCTCAAGGGCGCCCCAGTTTCACAGTTGTGCAAGTATACAGCCAGGTTCTTCCTTTGAGTTTAAGTCAGACTTTGCCAAAATTGAAGCCACCTTTTGGTGAATTCCTTCTGTAGTTCCTTTCCAGTCTGCTATGGTAACAGAAGTAGACCATACTGACAACCCTGAGGACTAACAGCCTTGGGTGCCGAAGTCCACAGGGAAGGGTGAAGGATCCCCAAGTGGATTAAATCCCTCTTGAGTGCATCTTGATGGAGGGCAGCAGCTTCATCAATACTGCCTTGGGACTGAGGAGGACTTTGTGTGCCAAAAGGGCTCAGGACCAGAAAGCAACTAGAGGGGAACTGGATCAGTGGTACAGGTGCCACACTGTGATGCGGAAGGCAAATGAAAGGCCACTGCATTATGTTGTTAAATGGACAATCTTCATGGCTGATCGTTATGAGGATAGCCAATATTCAGAATCAGATGTGGCACTTGAACAAGTCCCTTTTGCCTGACCTAGTGTGAGAAAGATTACCTGGCACAGAAAGGTTGCCGTTGCCCGGGTTATGCCCAATTGTGGGTAAAAAAATAACCAAAATTTCGATAAGGCCCTTTCAGTGTGTGGTGTGAAACGGGGAATTATTAGACCACGACTGCAAAGTGGCTCTGTTGTTGTGTTGTCCACCACAAGTGCTGAGATTGCTCGAAAGCGAGTAGTATCCGACTCTAGCGTTCGGTGCTCATCTCTGTTTATAGCCAAATGGCCGGCGCTGTTTGCATCTGCAGACGTTTCCATGGATGTGTGGCAGGCATGACTAGACGCTGAAGCACACAGAAGGCTGTTTATTTACCTCCCCACCGAAGTGGTACCTATTCCTATTTATCTACTCGCAGTTTCTTGTTTTCGAACTGCTAGATTGGCAAGAGGTTAAGTGTGGTTAAGAAGCTCGCCTTGTTAGCTGGAAGGCTGGCAAGTCGGTAGCTCGAGACCCGGGTATTGCATGACGGACTGAGCACCTATCTCTGTCCCGGCGCTCTTGGAAACATGAAAGGAGCCTCATTTGGGCGTTCCCTGAGCGGAGTTTCTTCCGCACCAATCCTTTCAACCCAGAATAATTTCTGACACGAAATTATAAATCATCTCAAGGTTGAAAAGGGTTGGGTTTATTATGAGGTCTCGCAGGGCCCCGCTTTCTCTTTCAGACGTGAGAAAGGGATCGTGTTCCCCCTCCTTGACGGCAGAGATCGCTGTGGGCCAGAAGGAGGAGCCGCCCGGCCTGGCCCTAATATATCCGGCTCGGAGGAGTTGGTTCCGCCGCCCCACGTGTCTGAGAGCCAGGTTGGGTTCCCAGAGAGGGGACTGGGGTGTTTTTGGGCCGTCCCGTCTTCCTCCGCCATGAAGCCGGTGAGCGAGAGAGCGCTGGGGACGGGGTGGGGGTGGGGGGAGAGGGAGTCCCGGCAGCGTAACGTGTGAATGTTCTAAAGGGCGGGTGGGGCAGCCGCCCTTTGGGCAGCGCGTAGAACTTAAGGAGGTCAGAGCTGTGGCCAACACGCGCACCCATTGCAAGAGATAAAGTAAGGAGTGGAGGGAAAGACACGGGCTTTGGAAGTACCGTGGACGGTGATTTTGTTTTAACGTGGTCACCGTGTTAGTCTGTGGTTGAAGCATATCAGAGAGTAAACAAAACAAAAGTCAAAAGCTCCTGCCAACCTAGCAGTTCGAAAGCAAAAAAATTGCAAGTAGATAAATAGGGACCGCTTCGATGGAAAGGTAAACAGCGTTCTGTGCGCTCCGGTCATGCCTGCCACATGGCCACGGAAACGTCTGCAGAAACAGACAACGCTGGCTCTTCGGCTTTGAAACAGGGATGAGTCGGATATGACTGGCTTTCGAGCAAGGGTGACCTTTACCTTAAAGGCTCACTGCTGTATTTTAATGCTCGCTTTTGTGGATCAAGACATGTTTGAAGTAAGACATAAGAGTGAGACTTCATGGCATGAATTTATACACATCAGGTATAGAGGCACAGAATGGTTGGTTAGTATAGTACAGTACAGTATAGCAGGTGAGTTTACAAATCAGTTTGGCTTTTTACAATCGAAGATCCCCAATTGGAATATGACAGTCATTAAAACATCTTCACAATTTTATAAATTAAAATTGAACTGAGTTAAAAAATATTTCCCCTTAATTTCTAGTCTACAATGGTAAAGCCTTAGGGAAAGTTTGCTTTAATATTAAGTTATGGAATGGGGTTCATGTAAGTTGGGCATTGTGTTTATAGGGTAAGTGTCATTTTTGTAACAATGTAATACAGTAATACCTCATATAACATTAGTATCGAATAACACTAAAATCGCATAACATCAAAGAATCTGGGGGGAAGAATTGCATCAGATAACATTAAGATCCTATGGGATGCTTCAGATAACAACCGCGAAAGCCTGTGTGGTTACAATGTATCTCTATGGATCCCATAGAGGATCAGATAACACTAAAAATCATATAACACGAAGACTTGTGGAACCAGGTTTTAGTGTTATATGAGGTTTTACTGTACTGTAATTAGTTTTCATTCCCATTCATTCCCTTGTTCCAGTCATCATACTTGCATACTGTGATTTGTTCCAAAGTTTGGATTTTAACTGCAAAAATTATTTATTTATATTTATAGCCTGGGCTGATTTTTTAAAGTAAACATTAAGTGCATGATCACTGTCTCTCTTAATGAAGCCAGTCTGTGTGATATTACTTTTTATAGCTATCGTAGGGGACTGGTGGCTCAAGTGGTTAAGACACTGCACTTGATGAATGGAAGGTTGGCAGGTCAGCATTTTGAGGCCTGAGTGCTGCACGACAGAGTGAGCTCCCATCTTTGTCCCAGCTCCTGCCAAACTAGCAGTTCGAAAGCAAGAAATTGCAAGTAGATAATTAGGAACCACCTTGGTGGGAAGGTAAACAGTGTTCAGTGCACTCTGGTGTCTAGGCATGCCTGCCAAATGTCCATGGAACCGTCTGTAGACGCAGACAGCGCTGGCTCTTTGGCTGAAAACAGAGATGAGCACTGAACCCTAGAGTTAGATATGACTGACTTTTGAGCAAGGGCAACCTTTTCGTAATTAAGGAATTCTTAAGGACACTGTCCTCTTTGATGTTTATATTAATGGAGTCCCAGTAGTGGAAGCTCCTGTATAATCTGAAGAGTTCTTGCACAGTTGTGGCTATGATCATATGACCTGGTTGTGTAACTAGACATGAACTGCTTTTCATTGGATTGCTGTGACAGTAACTGATGCCTGATGCTACAGATTGATGTTAAAGACATCCTACCTTAATTCTTACTGTTTCCAGAGAAAAAATACCAAGCGGGTCCCAAGCTTCCGTAAATTGTTGAAAACAAGTAAAATAAAACTTGACAACAAATTAAAGAACAAACAATTCAAGCAGCAGAGCACTGCGAAAAAGTACAGAAAAGAACAAAGGAAGCTGAGGCAAGCTGTCAAAGATGTGGTATCCAAGACACCAGCACCTTTGGAGGATAAGAAAAAACATCAAGGTGAGACATAACAGTGTTGTGGCAGAACATGGTTTACATAATGGCTGGAATCCTACTGCATATTTACACCAGTGTAACTTTCAGGGCTAAATTAACAGGAATTAGTATGGTAAAACGTTACACTTGTACAAAGTCTTGAGGATAAAGTAGTATACCGAGATGTCAGTCAGTAAAATATTTTAGTGTGTTTGCATATGAATAATTTAACTTTTAAAAGTTAACCTTGGTAATAAGAGATGCTGAAAGCTATATAGACTACATTCTACCTTGTAACCATTGTTACACCAACACTCCAGATTATTTTATCAAGAAGTCTGAGGCTGGCTTCGTTATAATTAAATGAATCTTCATATTCTATAAACAGAACAGGCCATTATTAAAAATACAGTAAAACCCCGAGTTACGAATGCTTCTAGTTACAAAAAACTTGGGGTACAAAAGGTCTCTTTTTTTGGTAAATCAGTGTCCCGACTTACGAAAGGGTGGGGAAAAGATTTCTTTGGTCTGCAACTTTCTCCAAAACTCAGAGCCTTCGCTGTGACCGAAAAAAGTGTGTGTGTGTGTGGGGGGGGGGACATTTTCACCCACAGCAAAGGCTCTGAGCTTGGGAGAAAGTGCCGGACCAAAGGAATCTTTCCCCCCACCTTTCCTTAGCCTGCAGCGCTGGCAGACAGGCCGGGGACACCAGCTGTACTGGTTGGCCAAGGCTTCCCTATGGGGATGTCTCCAGTTACGCCAAAAATCGAGTTATGAAAAGTTCCAGGGAACTGACTTTTAGCATAACTCAGGGTTTACTGTAAATGTTTGACAGATTAAATAATTGAAAGAATGAATGTCAGCATTAACAGTTGTGTCTAATTAAGCAGACTCAAGCCTATAAAAGCTCATGGCATTTTGTGTGTTCTTATGGGCTCCACATCTCTTCCTTCGAGATAATTTCTACCGTTTTAGTATCTTGGGTTTTCAGCATTCTAATTGTAATATATTGTTGCCATTGGAATTTGCTCTCATCTCCATCTCCCAAAATCAGCAGGTGATGGCATGATCAATTGAGACACAGTAACTGAAGACCTGTTGCTCTGTTACGTGGACAAACGGCATAATGTTCACTAAATTCTAGCTAGCAATTAAGAAGTCCCCACTGGGATTATCTATTGTGCACCAAGCCTGCAAGTGTATAAACCTCTGAGAGTCTTAGTGGCGATTCTTTAATTTCTAGCTAGAGGCAAGTGTCCATTATGTGGTTGGTCTTTCACCTACATAACAAAGTAACAGGATTTCAGCCAGTTTATCTGAATGTGGAATATGACCATGAATTGTATTTAGGAATTTGGCCCTTGACAGACATATTAAATGATACATTCTTTATTCCAGAGTACGCAACCTGTCATGATTGCATGGGACACATCCAGTCCTAGCTTGGGGGACCAGTGGCTGTATATATGTTTGAATGGATGCACGTACAGTACATACATTTACTATCCTGCTACACATATTGCTATGCACAGGGATGAGGGGGGTTCAAACATGCCTCTGTTGGAAACCTCAATCCCTACCCGCATTAAGATAACTCACTGCTGGGGAGTGGGTGGGTAGAATGGTAGTCTTGGAAGAAGGTTTCCTGGTGGCTTGGAGAGGTGTTTGCTTTAGTGGACTTTTGATGTTTTTCTAGCTCCACTGTCTACTTGCAGTGGAATATTGTGCTTTCAGAAGGTAAGGAAACTGTAGAGTCACATCAGTTTCCAGGAACACACATTGAGCTGTTGAAAGTTGCAGGTAGAGCCCTACAACTTACATGTTCTGACAAAGGAACAGGTCTTGCAAAGGGTACCACAAAGCCAGAAGTGGTCCAGAAACAACTCCAAATTAAGGTGGTGCATGTGAATAAGCAGCAGGGGACATCCTTCTGTGCATTGCTCTTTGATCCTCCTTTTGGTCCTGGTTTGAGTCGAACCATAGTTGGCAGGTTTATCTGAACAGCCAGAAGTATCGTTTGTATTTCTGCTTGTCCAGATTAGAAGCCAACAGTTGGAAAGGTACACCTGATCTCAGCACAGAAAGAGCAAGATTCAAGTTTAAGAGCAGAATTATGAGAAGTGTAAAAGTATGCAAACAATCTGATTATAAATGCCTTGTAGTAGTGAAGTTAATTAAGAGAAGCATTTTCTCAAAAAATATTTAATTAATAGGCCTGGATCTAATAGTACAAACACAGAGTGGAAGAAAAGTTTTCTGTCTGCCTTTCACAGTGTTAATGTGTCTGTGTCTCTTAAATACCTCCGATGTTTCTTCATTCACCTTGGCAGAAAGGAAGGAAGAGGAGGAAGAAGACGAAGCTCTTCCTCTTGACATGATGGATGAAGATGATCTGAAATTAATGGAGGAATTAGCTCAGAAGGCATCTTTTGTAACAAGAGACCTGTCTTCCAAGTAGGTGTTTGCAAAGTGGATTGATGTAAACAGGCTGTGTACGTTATATGTTGGTCACTCTCGGTCAGGCCTTGGATGTTTAGGGACTTATTTATTTATATTTATTTACATTTCAAATTTCTACTGCCGCCCAATTCGGCAGCGACTTTAGGCAGCTAACAGCAACAAAAACAAGCATTACAATATTAGCTAGAACCCATTAAAAGTACAGTCAAACCTCGCGTAAAGAGCACCTCGCTTAAAGAGCAGAATTTTCTCTGAATGTTCGCTTCGCTTAACAAAAAAAACCAACCAAAAACTCACTTAACAAATAAATCGTACCCCCCCCCCCACACACAATTGGTCACTTACAATGGTGTTTCGCTTAAAGAGCAAACTCGCTTAAAGAGCAGTCCTGTGGAACGCCTTATGCTCTTTAAGCGAGGTACAACTGTACCTACAAAATTACCCACCTCCATCAGTTAAAACAGACAGGGAGTGATCTTGTTATATGAGCCAGGAGGCAGGGGTCACCATGCCCCCAGTGCCCCAGACCTGCTTTGCCATTCAGGTTTTTAGCTCTTTCCTGAAGGGCAGCAACTCTGTTTGCAGCTGCAGCTCACTCGGCAAGAGGTTCCATAGGGCCGGTGCAGGCAACGAGAAAGCCGTCCTTGTGCTAGAGAGACGAGCCTCTCTAGTTGATGGCACCATTAGTGAGCCCCTCTGGTCTTGACAGATGAAAACACTTTACTGCAGGTCTGGGAGTGCTTTCCTATATAGGAATAGAAATAGAGGGTTGTTTTTTCAAGTGTTGGGTGTGTGTCCAGGAGCAAAGCATTAGGTGGTGTGTGTCTCTGTCCAAGCTCCTGCCAACCTAGCAGTTCAAAGCATCTCTGTCCAAGCTCCTGCCAACCTAGCAGTTCAAAAGGAAGAAACTGCAAGTAGATAAACAGGGACCACTTTGGCAGAAAAGGTAACAGCATTCCATGTGCGCCAGTGTCTAATCATGCCTGACACATGACAATGTGCGCTGGCTGTATGGCTGTAAACGGAGATGAGCACCAGACCCTAGAGTTAGATATGATTGGTTTTTGTGCAAGGCCGACCTTTAAAAATAAATAAAAATAAAAACTTATTTGTGACATAGCTTTATAAAGAAATAGAATTCATGTTTTTTGGTGTAAGTATTTAATTAATAGACTACCGAATAGACTGAACGTATTTAAATGTGTGAGTAGCAATTTCTCTGTGCATGAAATCGAATGATTTTTTTTTACTTTTTAGTGAACCTGTTCATGCAAGGAAACGTAAGAATGAAAGTGTGATTGAGAGGTATGAGAAGATGCCAAGGCGCATGCAGACCCAGCCTGAGAAAGAATTTATTCATCTGCTTCCCATCAAAGACAAGCATGGAATTATTCCACAGACCAGGGAGAAGCCAAGTAAGGCACAATCGGGGTTGCCAAGCAAACTATCCTTTTAAGATCTCAAAGATAATGCTGAAATTTTAAAGCAGTGGTGTTCAAACTACAGCCTGTGGGCCAGATCTGGCCCTTGATGCCGATTCATCAGGCCCACGCTGCTCTCATTGCTTCTGGAAGCAGAAGTAAAATGCAAGTTTTACTTCTATTTCTGGGAACGATGAGGGCTGCATGGGCCGGATTAATTGGTGTTTGGGCCAGATCTGGCCCATAGGATGTAGTTTGGGCACCCCTGGTTTAAGCAGAGAAAATGGCACCTTACAATCTATCTCATCCTGTTGCAAAACAGATTGCAAGGTGCATTTTACTTCTACTTCCGGTGGGAGGAACCATGTGACCGACCCACTGAACCTCATGACCGGCCAATGGCCCAAAAGGTTTGGGCACCCCTGTCTTAAAGTATTAAAGGGCCTGCTTTTCCTTGCAGTTGTTAGACCAGAAGAAGAGGAGGAAGAGGAGGATGTATCAGAAGAAGTGGAAACAGCACAAGGTACAGTATTAGATTTTAAATGTTTTAAAATCAGTAATTTGGTGGTTTGGAATACTAGTGGATTTTTTGTTCAGATTTTATCACTTTTATGACAGCTGCTTTATTGGTCTGTAACAAAATAAGCCCCATTTTAAACGGTGCTTTTTTGTTATCTTTTTACCCACCTAAATGTGTTTTAGTTCTTTCAAAATGGCAATTCCTGATATGGGGGAGAGAGAAAATATGTAAACATCCTTGCCTCATGGTTTTAGTGAAATGCAACCTAATTTGTGATAGACATTCCTTGCTGTAAGATCATTGGCTGGAATCCCTAAGGGGGAGGGCCAGTGGTGTAACCCTGAGATGCAGACACACACACATGCATTCTCTGGAATGCTGTGCATTCATTCTGCAAAATGTGAGCCTTGAGAAAGGAGGGGGGCGTGGGCTTTCCCTGGAACCTTTAGCTTGCTTATTTCTGCTTTGAAATGCTTGCTGATCTTTTGATGGACTGTATCCTGAATCTTGCTGTGCTTCAATATATTTATAAAATACCTGAAGAAATGGAGTGGCTATTTGGCCTAATGCTACCTTTTCTACACGTATCTGAGGCCTGGGTTGTCCAGCCAGGGAGCTGCAACTCAGACGAACAATGGGGCCTACTCGAGAGGAAGGCTCCTGTTGTTACATGGTCCAGGGAAAATTGTGTGGTTTCTGTTTGTTTCTGAATTACTTGTGTAAAAGTAGTAAGATGACTGTACTGTTGGGGAAACATTGCTTTTAAACTGCTCCCGGATGTCGTGTTTTCAAAGTCAAGAAAAATCTGAAAATAAACCTTAGAAATAGCTAGGACTTTTACATTTTGTATTGGTTGAGTGGACTTTTAGATACAATCCCCTCCATCCTTGATTTACTAAATTATAATCAAGATTTGACAAAAGGATATTGGGAGTGAATTGTTGAGTCTTCCAGATTATGAGCTTAAATGTGGAAACCCTTTCTATGTCAATGTGCATATGAAATGTACATCTACATTATGTAGAAAGCTAACTGTTTCCCTTCATTTGCTAGCCCTTGAAGAACCTTTACCAGTTCTTACGGCTGAAGAATTGCTAATTCATAGAAAAAAGAAGCTACAAGAGAAGAAGATGCACATAGCTTCCTTAGCATCTGCTATCCTGTCTGATCCAGAAAATAATGTAAGTCAGGTTCAGGTTTCTTTCAGATGAACCCATGTAAAAAGTAAGGCAATGTCAGAAAGGGACTGGTGGCTTAGTGGTTAATACAGTATGCTGAACTCGACGACTGGAAGCTTGGCAGGTTAGCAGTTCAAGTACTGCACGATGGAGTGAGCTCCTGTCTCTGTCCCAGCTCCTGCCAACCTAGCAGTTTGAAAGCAAGAAATTACAAGTAGATAAATAGATACCACTTCGGTGAGAAGGTATACGGCATTCTGTGCGCTAGGTGTCTAGGCATGCCTGCCACATGTCCATGGAACTGTTTGCAGACGCAGACAATGCTGGCTCTTTGGCTGTAAATGGAGATGAGCACTGAGCCCTAGAGTCAGCTATTACTGATTTTTGAGCAATGGCAACCTTTACCTAATGTCAGAAAAATAGAAGATGTCTTATAAGTGCAGCAGAAGGAAATGTCTACAAATTTTGGCCAAAACCCTATGTTATGCATATGGGAGACAAACAATATAACATTCAATTGATTCTAGCTGGTAGCTGGAATTCTTGAATTTGCACCAAGCCAACAAGTGTGTGTTTTAAGAATCACGACAGAAACAAGTGCCAGTGAAAAAATAACTAAATTAGCCTTTTAAAGCCAGAGGCCAGGTCACGCTCCCTCAGGCAGCTTCAGGGGCTGGATGGCTATTTTGTCCTTCCTCCATCACATGGTACTTCCTGGTGTGGTGGAGGTGGTGGTGGGCCACATGAAATGTTGCTGCGGGCTGCATTTGGCCCACCTTCCACAAGTTGAGAATCTCTGAGCTAAATGTTAAGCCATTTGTCTTTGGCATGTGTAATAAACTAACAGGATTTATGGTTTATGTGATAATTTTCTGTATTGGAAGACACATCCTTTTCTCTCAAGGCGATACCTAAAGGAATGGATTTAGTTTTCCTAACCCCTGTAATTGTTTCCAAAAACAAAAACAATTACATTGTGTATTATTCAAAAAATAAAATAAAAATAGGGATCTTTTTTGAAGGAACACTGTAATTCAGAAAGATCCTTAATGCGTTGAGAGTAAAAGGTATTTTGTGTATTGTATAGTCAGGGACTTTCCAACCACCTTGGGTGTGTGTAAACTAGGCGTACTTGTATTTATCAGTGGGTATTTCCTTGAGCAGATCAAGAAGTTGAAAGAATTGCGTGCAATGTTAATGGAACAGGATCCTAATGTGGCTGTAATTGTGCGGAAACTGGTGATGATTTCTCTGATGGAGCTGTTTAAAGATATCACCCCATCTTACAAGATCAGGCCTTTAACTGAGCAAGAGAAAAACACAAAGGTGAGGCTACAGTATTTTTGACAACGACTTTGTATAGAATTGGACAAAGTAGTGTGGATAGTTTCAGACAGCATGTTCATTTGCAGGGAAAGACTTGCATTGGTTAAATTTAACCTTCCTCTCAGAACTCCTGGGTAATCTCTTCCCCACCTCCAACCCCCCCCCCCCAACCCTGGTTGAAGTATCTTGGAAAAGAGTGTCCCATAAGCCAGTGTGAATTAGCAGTGAGATGGCCGTCTAAAATTCAGGTTTAGATTGATGCTCAGCCATGAAACTCATTTTGTTGTTGTTGTTCAGTCACACAGTCAATTCCGACCCTTTACAACCCTATGGACCATTGCCCACCAGCCACCTCTGTCTTCCACCATCCTCCTCAGCCCACCCAGCTCTGTGCCCATTGCATCTACAATACCTTCTGACCATCTCATTTTTGGCTGCCCCCTTCTTCTTTTGCCCCCCATCTTTCCCAGCATCAAGGCTTTCTCAAGTGAATCCTCTCTTCTCATTTGTTGTTCAAAGTACTTTAGCTTCATCTTTACTATTTGACCTTCTAATGAGCAGTCAGGGTTGATTTCTTCTAAGATTGACCGATTTGTACATACTGTGTATGTATAAAATACCTCTCGGAGGGTAAAAGAAGTGGAGAGGAAGAACATCATAGAAGAATTTGAGCTCCCTAAAAGGAAGTCATCATAAAAAAATATAACAACATTGTGTGGTGTGTGTTTTTACTTATATGACTTGGAATCGGGAGTTCAGTTATGTAATGTGACAGTGTAAATAGTTAAAAATTAAAATGTCATTTTCTTCTGGTTTCAGCCACTTGGAGTTCCTTGGAGTAGACAGGTCTAGGCCGGGATAGTGGGTGTCTTTATAGTTCTGTGCCCTCTCTTACGACTTTTACAATTTTCCCTAAACTATAAGGCAATAAAGTAGATTAATAGGTACCACTTCAGCAGGAAAAGTAACAGCATTCTTTGCACTCTGGTGTTCTAGTCATGCCTGCCACATGATCACAGAAACATCTACAGATGCAAATAGCTCTGACTCTTTAGCTGTAAATGGAGATGAGCACTGCACCCTATAGTCAGATACAGTTGGCTGTCAAGCAAGAGAGACCTTTATATGGCAATGAGGGGTGGCCACCAGTTTTTTTACTTTACTTGCAGATAAATTAACTGTATGGCCATTTTAAAGTTAACCTTTTATACTTGAGACATTTGCCTCTTGAATATCCTTGTGCCCCCTTGCCTTCAAATTCTCCCAGCTATGTTTTTTATATTACAGAGAATGTCTGTAGCGCAAAGCAAAGAATGTCTGTAGCGCAAAGCAAAGTCTTCCAAATTTTAAAATGCATTGCAATTCTTGGACGGTGAATTTATGGCAAGACACTTCTCTGATCTCTCTGATTATCCACAGGTTAGAAAAGAAACGCAGAAGTTAAGAGAATTTGAAGAAGGCCTTGTGAGCCAATACAAGTTTTATTTAGAAAATCTGGAGCAAACTGTGAAAGGTAAAGTGGATCCTGCTGTGGTATTCAGACAGGATGAATCTTTGTATTTTGCACTTTATAAAACCCAAAAGGCAGGTGAGAAAGATACAGTCCGGTCCAGAAATATCGGAACAAGAATAACTTATTTAGGCCTATGGTCTCTTCACCCCATCACAGTGAAGATGAAAGGAAAGACACAACATTTAAGTGAAGTGAGACATTTTGTCCTGTGTGACAAAATTATTTATAAATCCAGTAGTGCTTGATGCACTACTTTCCCCCCTCATTTTTGATTATAAGTAGTGGTGGCAGCATACGGTAGGTTTACCTTTTAGTCCTTTCTTATCCCATTATGAAGATTTACATAAAATTCTTGCATGCCCAGGACAGGCTTTGATGCTGCCTTAGGTGCCTTTGGAAATGATTCAGTGTAAATCTTTGACAGCAAATACATTTTAAGAAGAGCAAAGTAATGTCAACTCTTTTTTCAAATACCAGACTGTAACAGTAACCAGGATCCAACCGACTTTTGTTATCTGCTGATTCATTCTTCCTTCAGTAAAACTGGAGAAGAAATACAGTGGTACCTCGAGTTACAAATTTAATGCATTGCCTAGGACAGGGATCTGCAAACTTCGCTCTCCAGATGTTCTTGGACTTCAGTTCCCAGAAGTCCTGATCAGCAGGCATACTGACTTGGGCTTCTGGTAATTGAAGTCCAAGAACACCTGGAGAGCCAAGTTTGCAGATCCCTGGCCTAGGACATTTTGTATTATGAAAAATTTGTAACTCAAAACGTGGTTTCCCATAGGAAGGCATTGAAAACCTTTTTTCTGATCTCCAGAATGGATTAAATGGTTTTCAATGCATTCCTATGGGAAACTGTGATTTGAATTAAAAATTTAAATTCATAACTTGGGCGTTATTTTCAATGGATTTTCATTCGCATCGTGAAAATTTCATAACTCGAGGTACCAATGTACCCTGCAGTCTGTTCCAAAATGGTGCTGAGGAAGTTAAAGGGTGAGGAGGTTTAGGAAATTGTGTTACTTCAGCATTGTAGTGCTCATGTGATGTTGGATTTAGACCACTATCAGCAGGGGAAAAGAGCTCTTAGAAAGAAGGCAGATGTGTTGTGTCTAGCAAAGCTCTCATTGATGGCTTTGACCAGTTTTCTGGGATTCTCCTTCCCTCATGCCATGGCCTGTCCCATTGTGGTCAATCCTCTGATCCCCTGAAGGTGTTTTTAAGGGGGACTGGAGGTTGATGTCGGAAGGAAGCAAGTATTCAGCTTTGGTAACCTTCCTTTCCTGAGGGCTACCCTGGATGTGTAATGCAATGAGTATAAAAAGAATACTGTACGTAAGTCCTTCCTTGTATTTTGTGATAGCATTCCCCCCCCCCCCCCTCCACGGACTAAGTGTTGGAAGTTAGAGAATCTGGGAAGGGAAAACACTCAGTCTGTCCATAATATTTTGCCTAGACTGGAAGCAAAGGAAGGTGAAAAAAAGCAACGTGATTTCACTGAAGGCGTACAAAGGCCTTGCAGAGATTGCCGTGAATTGCCTCTGTGAGCTCTTGGTGGCCCTGCCCCACTTCAACTTCCACAACAACATTATCGTATTGATTGTGCCACTCATGAACGACCCTTCGAAGCAGGTAATTGTCTCCATTGGAGCAGTGATGACTGTTCTGCTGAAAAGTTCGGCTTTAAAATAAACATCCTAAATTGAGACCTTGTACTTCCCAGATTTCGGAAATGTGCTGTGAGGCAGTGAAGAGACTCTTCAAGCAGGACAAGCCAGGCTTTGCCTCGCTGGGGGCGGTGAAGGTTATTTCTGGCCTTGTGAAAAGTAGAAATTACGATGTTAGACCTGAGGTAAATTTCTCAGTTTGGCTTCTTTTTAACCTGGGATTATTTTGGTACAAGGATATATTTTTAAATCAGGGGTTCATAACCTATGGCCTGTGGGCCAGATCTGGCCCATGGTGCCAAATAATGTAGTCCCCAACCTCGCTCCAGCTGTTACCTCCACCTCCAGAATCAGACACAGACTCATTTATAGCTACATAAGCACATTTATGACAGCTATAAATGAATCTGCAGCCATCATAAACGCATTTACTACACCTGTAAATGATTCCACAGCCGTCGTAAACATGTTTATGACAACCGGAGACATGTTTTACGGCACCAGTCCGGCCCACTCAGCTGTCTGAGGGTGTGGCCTGGCCCGTGGCTGAAAAACATTGAGAGCCCCTGCTTTAAATCTGTTCCCATTGAAGCAACATCAGAGCTAATGATACACCAAAAGCATTTTGTCCAAAGGGTGTTCATGAATTTTGGCCACTGTGTGTAGGTCCTTGGATGTGAGACTGCCTCAGATTCCTACCCCCCTTGGGAACTGTGCTTCTGACATGCTTGAAAAATGCATTTCTTTGAATTATTCATAGGTATTAATGGCACTTCTTCATCTAAGAATTAAGGAAGTAGAAGTAAAAAAAGATGCAGAAGACATGACACCAAAGAAGAGGTTCATGTCCTACAAAGATAAAAGGAAAAATCTGTCAAGGATGCAAAGAAAGGTATTTTTTCTGCTAGGCTGAGAAAGTATCACTGAAATTTCATTGGAATATGAACCATGGCTGCTGTTTTTTGTTTATTTTAGCCTGAATCTCTAGCATTACAGCAGAGTATAAGGCTAAAGCAGATTTTGAGTTTGTTTCTCCACACACTTCCCCATGGCAAATCCCTTCTAATACAGTACTAAGGGGATTTTCAGATGCAGTTTGTGTTACAGCCATTTGAGGGAACAGCTGCTATTTAGACGGGTAATACAGTACTGTATTTAAAAATCTCACTGAATTTAGGAAGGGTTTTTTTTGGTACTTTATTATTATTATTATTATTATTATTATTATTATTATTATTATTATTATTATTATTATTATTATTATTATTATTATTATTATTATTATTATTATTATTATTAAACTTATATGCCGCCCTACTCAGCGAAAACCGACTCAGGGCGGCTCACAACACAATCAAACACAATGCAACAATTCAACAGAACAATAAAATGTCACAACACAATGAAATATCATACATCAATAATTCAAACAATAGAATATCATAAAATACAGTATAGTAAGATAAAACCCCAATATACATCATAAAGTTACAAAAATATTACAAAACCCATAGGAACATTACACAATCTTACAAAGAAAAAAAGTTACAAAAAGGCATCCCCACCCCACTCACCCTGGATCCTACCCATTAAGCTGGTGGCCACCAACAGACTACTCCCCTTCCTTCTGTCCAAGGGAAAAGAGAAAGGCAATGTGTTCATCTGACATGTAGGTGTATATACTTGAGTATAAGCCTAGTATTTCAGTCCCAAAAATGAGCCCCCCAAAGGGGAAATAGCTTATACTCAGGTAAGTGATCATGAGGGTCCAAGACTGCGTCGGATTGAGATGTGCCAAAAATTTAATTAATTTTACCATATTTTCATGTATTTTGATTCTTGAAACTCACTAGCAGCTGCTGCATTTCCCATCCTCAGCTTATACTCTGGTCAGTCTATTTTTCTGGGTTTTCAGGTCAAAATTAGGTACCTCTGCTTATATTGGGGTCGGCTTATACTCAAGTAGATATGGTAATTGTGTCCTTGGAACCTTATGTCTGAGCTTGTAATTTGTGATTCGATGCACAGTATTTCGAAAATCATATCTATAAGCCCAGTGCCCTTTTCCATTTGTTGATTGGGCATTTTGAGTTGGAAGAATTGTTTTTTAATTGTAAACTAAAACTAGCTATTTTTGCGCTGTTGAATTTTTTTTGTAGAGCTGAAACAATATACTTTCTTCTGGTATTCTTCCCCCAAGCACATTTCAGAGCATCAGGAATATATTGCAGGCTAGCATACCCCTGCCATTACCAGTCCTGGTTTGGGGAAGTTATGCAAGAGACACGCAGGATGGGATGGCAAATTATGCAACTTCTTTCGTGTCCTGATCAGACCCTGGACTGCCAAAATGAAGTCACTTTCCTTGCTTTGTTATTGCCCAAACCCATCGCTGCATGTCTCTGCCTAGTTTCTTTTGTGAGATTTTGTATTGTTGTAAGCTGCCTAGAGTCGGGTTCGCCCGATTGAGGCGGGATAATAAATTTGAATAAATAAATAAATAAATAAATAAATAAATAATAATCGGCAGACCATTACATGAGCCGGATTCTGCGTCTCTCCACATTCACACTGTGTTGTTGTCCGCCAGCAGCTCCCACTTGAGCATATTGGTCCTGCATTTAGGGACTCCAACCCTCAGCCTATTTAGGGTCCTCCAAGTGACTTCGGGGAGATCGACATCTTCAGCTATATCCTCCTTTAATGATGTTCCTTGCCCAGTGAGCTCCTTCTTCCATCTTCTAATTTGGTTTTGCTCTTGTGTACCCTCAAGAATGTTTGTTCTTGCCATAAAGCTCTTCCTGGATCTGAGCTGGTAGGTTTGAGGCTCATATCCGTTCAGAGGGTGTCTGCAGCAGGAAGCAATTAACTTAAATAGAGCCCAAAGGAAAAGCCAAGGACAACCTGTGGGTTATCAAAACTCATTCTGAATCTCCCTCCCACTAATAGTGATAAAGGGGCAAAATGTTGATCAGTACTGATGATGAACTTCCCAGGGATGTCTATATATAAAGCACTATGAAGTGGTTTCTCAGTTCCACCTGGCACCAGGTACATGCCTAGGACCAAACAGAAGGCAAGGCAGGTAAAATCCTATGAGTCACACACACTTTTGGCTTTCCCAACCTTGGACCTCCATGTGTTGTTGGACTTCAGTTCCCAGAAGCCCAAGCCAGGACACCTGCTGATCGGGGCTTCTGGGAATGAAACCCATGAAAATCATAGGACCAAGGTTGAGAAACCCTGCTTTAGATGATCATGCTAGTTGGCTTTCTCCCTGAAGAGTCATACTCCCTGACTCCTATGATTACAGCCAGGTGCTACAGCCAAAGTGGTACAACTAGCTAATTTTTGTCAATAATGTCACAATATTTCTTGCCTTATGTGCAATTTGTGCATTCTAGTGGAAGAAAGCTCAAGAGAAGCTGGACCGAGAACTCTTGGAAGCAGAAGCTTCGGAAAATGCAGAGAAAAAACTGAAACTGGTAACTTTTCTTCTCCTATGCATGCAAAGTAGTTTTGGGTTTTATGTTGTGCAGAAATCAAAATTAGATTCTGCAGAACTTACTATGTATTCTGGCTTTGATGTCATTCATTTTGGATTCTGGCTATAGGCTGTGAATACATGTATGTGCAGTAATCCAGGTTTGATACAGTGAGCTTTTGGCTCCCTTCCCAGCTGAGGAGAGACTTCCTGTGGCACACTGGCCAGTTGAGAAGTAATTCAGTTCTGTGATTCTATGATAATATTGAACTCTAGGGTTAACCTGTATTGTTGATTGTTTTTGCTCAATATTGTCATTTAGCATATACAGTAATACCCCGGATAACGATTGCACCGGATAATGCTAAAATCGCATAATGACGACAAATTTGGGTGGAAGATTTGCACCGGAGAGTGCTCATTTTAGCGCTCATTTTAGCGTTATCCGATCCATTGTATTAAAGGAGGAGGCCACAGCTCCTCTCCCTGCCACTTCCCTCCCTCCTTCCTTTCCCCCACCCCCAGTTTGGGGACTCCCCACACCCCACCCCACTGCCTGCTTGGAGAGAATCCAGCCCAGCTATACCTTCTTGTTGCTTTTGAGCTCCGACATGCAGCTGATCGCTCTTTCTCTTTCATTTCCTCTATTCACAATACAGGGAGGGGGAAAGAGAGAGAGAACTAATCAGATTGGTTCTCTTTAGAGAACCAATCAGATTTCTCTCTTTCCCCCTTCCCTGTTTAAATGTACAGGGAGGGAAATAAAGAGACAAAGAGACAAAAAGCCTCGATCGGAGCGTGCAGGTAAGCACGGAGGGAAAAGACTGCAGTAGAATGGGGTAAAAGGTGCTCCCCCCCTCCCCTGATCCTACTGGAGTCACAGTGGTGGTGGTGGTGGGGTAACTTTAAAGGCACCCCACTGCCTGCTCGGTTTGTCCTTGAAGTCAGGGCTTTTTTTTTTAGTGTTGTTTGATGCATGCATCGGGCAACGCTAAAAACTGGATAACATCATGACTTGTGGAACCAAGTCATAACGTTATCCGGGGTATTACAGTATAAGAATGCAATAATAGTACTGATCTGTTCCTTCCTTTAAGTACCATATTTCCCCGAAAATAAGACCTAGTGGGAAAATAAGCGCTAGCATTTTTCAGGATGCTTTTAATATAAGCCCTACCCCCCAAAATAAGTCCCAGTCAAGATTGTCAGCCAGATTTTAATCAGTGCGCCAGAGAGAGGCAGGTGGGCCGGTCCTCCCTCCCCTCCCCCTTTTCTGACCTGCACCATCGGATAAAAGAGCAGAAGCAGGTGGAGATGGGGAGGAAAAACCTCCACCAACAGAGAAGGAGGAGGTGATGGTGGCAGTGGAAAAGTGTCACAGAGGCTTAAAAGCGAAAGCGGCAGGCAGGCAGGCCAGCTGGGGGAGTCCCATCCTGTGTTTTGTAATGGACAAAAAAACACACAAGACATCACCTGAAAATAAGCCCTAATTCATATTTTGGAGTAAAATTTGATGCAACACCCAGTCTTATTTTGGGGATAATACGGTATTCAGGATTTGCTAGTTGATAGCGTTATTATTTATTTTACTGTTGCTGTGCTAGGATCACCGCTGCTATAATTAGTAGTACAGCAACCCAATAAGTAAGAACTAAAGTTTGTCAGATATTGGTGAATTGCCTTAGATAACAGAGTTCTGAGATTATTTAAGTATGAAGAGAAAATATAGTCAAAATATTTCATGGGTTTTCATTGTTTTCTCCTTACAGCACACTGAAACCTTGAATATTGTGTTTTTAACTTACTTCAGAATCCTAAAGAAAGCACAGAAGTCTCCCCTTTTGCCTGCTGTGTTAGAAGGCCTTGCAAAGTAAGGATTGTGTGTGTGTTTGTGGCTTAGTCCTTCTGCAGAGGGCCAGGTGTGCTTTCTTTTGCACTACCTGCACCTGTTAGGATCAAGCTTTTTGGCAGGTTTTCCTCTCAACAAGCCAGAGAAGGAACTTCTCTCTGGTTCTACAGCGTTCTAGGTAGTCCTCTTCTACCGTCAAAGCCATTGCTTGTAGTGCTCACTAGCTGCGTGTAGGCGTGTGACATTAATATGAAAAACGATAAAATATGTAAATTGCAAGTCATTTGTTCATTAAATCTTTATGCAGTTCATGTAGCTTGTTTCTAGTATGCTTTTGAGATGATTAGTGGAAAGTGAAATAGCAGATTTTCGCTGTGATGACAAATTGTATCGGATGATATCAGTTAATGTAATATAACTGAAATAAAATGCTTTCAGTTGGAAGGGAAATCTGTAAAATCATGAATTCAATTCTTCCTTATTCTAGGTTTGCCCACCTCATAAATTTGGAATTTTTTGATGATCTCTTGCAAGTTCTGCATTCTCTTATTATGGCAGAGGTACGTTTATCCACTATCTTAAGAAGTATATCTTGCTTTATGTCAGTCATCAATCCTAAGGGCTGCATGTAGGAACCAGTGGCTGTAAGTCTGTGTGAATACATATAACTTACATGCGTCTCAACAATCTTCTTTCCTTACATAAGGGGGGGGGGGAGGGAGAGAGAAGCCTAATTTTTACCCTGTTCCATAACTGTCGGTGGCATGACATGATTCTTGTTTTGCTGGTGGTAGCAATGAGGAAAAATGAGTATAAATAAATGAACCATGAAAAAACAAACAACTTGGTGTCAGGTCACTTGACATATCAAGACATCAGAGCACATTGGAGAGGCAGTTTTTACAATTTATATATTTTATTTCTAGGTGTTGAGCCACAGAGAGAGCCTGCACTGTATTCTTTCTGCTTTTCATATTTTGTCTGGTCAAGGTAAGAGGCTTTGACTTTCATATTGTTTGTAAGTGCGTCTTCTGTAATTAGCTTGAATGATCTGTTTTGAGATGTCTGAGGAAGGCGGCGGGAGTGACTAGAAGGGATAAAATCTGGAATGAGATTATAAGGGAAAGAATTGGAATAGAACCCATCTTAAATTACATACAGAGACAACAAATAAAGTGGTTTGTCCATTTGGAGAGAATGTCTTGGAATTCTACAACTTTCAAGGCTTATGTAGAAAGAGGAGAAAGACAAAGACCGCAAGGTAGACCCAGAGGAAGGTGGAGAGACAACATCAAAGAAACATTACAAGAAGACCAAATAACGCTGGTGGAGGCCGCTAGAAATGCCAGAACAAGAACCTTGCATCTCTCTCGACACCTGATGGGGTAAAAGAGGAAGCAAAGAAGATGATCTGTTTTGTCACTGATCACTCTCAAGTTTATTAAAGCAAAAGACTTTAATTCCAGTCTCCAGTCAAAAGAATGGCATACAGTTTATTTGGAAGACAACACATTTTACAGTTTCACGCTGGACTAAAATAAGTGTTTTGTTACCTGGTGTATGGCTTTTTAAAAAAATAAGGAATCTGCTCTTCTGCTCAACTTTCTAAAGATTTGTAAACTAGAACAGTACAGTAAAACCTCACATAAAGAGCGCCTCGCTTAGAGACCAACTCACTTAAAGAGCAGAATTTCTCTGAATGTTCGCCCTTCCTTAAAAAAATAAAACCAACCAAAACCTCACTTAACAACTAAATCGGGGTTCGCAATCCAGAAGTCACAATTGGTCACTTATAATGACAGCGGTGGTGCTTTTTCCAAGTGTTTTGCTTAAAGAGCAGCTTGCTTAAAGAGCAATCCTGTGGAACGCATTATGCTCTTTAAGTGAGGTACCACTGTATATTACAATACTCTCTCAGTCTCCAGTGTATGAATTTCAAAAGGCAATAGAGCTAAGCAGGATTGAATTCAAAGCGCCTCATTATTTAACCACAGTTTGCAATTACAGACCAAATCTATTAAACTAGCATTCTTTTGCGTAGGAGATGTCCTGAACATTGACCCTTTAAAGTTCTACTCACATCTTTACAAGACATTGTTTAAGCTGCATGCAGGTAAGCTTCAATTGAGATATCTTGAATATTAGTGTTTTAAATTACTACTCAAATGTTGAAGATTTGTTTGAAATGATGTAGATAACTGAAAATGCATTGGTGTTTAGTACCTTGGGGTGTGATTGTATTAGTATTAGTAATTTTTTAATGTTAAGGTTTTGTAGATTTTATATTTGTTTTTAGATAGTAAATGTCACAGTGTTATAAAAAATGTCACAGGGTTATAAAAATTGTTTTATATTGGTTTTAACTTGTGTACACCTACCTGAGTCCTTGGGATAGGGCGGTATATAAATCAATTAAATTAAATTGTCAGCGTTGACAAACCTTGAAAGTTGCTTTTTAGTACTTTTGGTAGGTGGGTTGAAAATGTTTGTCTGATCAGTTTAGAGATAGGTTCGATGTGCTTTATTACTCTGGCCCATTGGCAAAGAAACTAGAATTAACCCTCGGTGTAAATCTGCAGTGGGTTTTTGCATTGTGTTCCCCACAGAAGACAATAATTGTGGTTCTTAATGGTGATTCTTGCTCGAATGAAACAAAGGAATGGTAGGGAGAATTAGGGACACCTTCACTTTCTCAGATATGATTTGGAAATTTGGGAATTTTCATCTTCAAGTGAGTTTTATTTTGTTTGCGTTGAAGGTGCCACCAATGACGATGTGGCAATAATGTTGCAGTGCCTTGACGTGATGCTCACCAAGCGTCGGAAACAGGTGTCCCAGCAAAGGGCTTTTGCTTTTATAAAGCGCCTTTCCACACTAGCCCTCCACGTTCTTCCAAATTCCAGCATCGGGATTTTGGCAAGCAACAGGACGTTGATGCACGTAGGTTTTTCCGTAACACTGTTGACACCATGTTTTGAGACCTTGCCTACACTAGGGCTTAGAATGGAGTGCCATGCGTCTCCTTGGTCTGTTGTCAGCCTCTTCACATGGGAAGCCATTTAACTGCCAAGAGAGTCCTACTTGTGTGTAGGCCGTGTAGAGCTTGCACATGATTAGAAATGTCTCCTCTACAGACTTTTCCTTTCTGCATAATATGGTGATATAGAGGGGGAGAGATCAAGTGTCCATCACCCCAAGCCTGATGATTTTGGATATGTAAGTGCATCCTGGTTAAGGGCACCGATCGATCTGAGGATACAGTTTCTGGGGACTCTGAAATATTTATCTGTTGCGTAAAATATGACACTTTTACAGTTCATGTAGCACTTCAAGCAGTATGTCATGATTTTACAATTCTGTTTTGGTCCTGCCCTTGTCAAGTATAAGTCACCCTTACTCGAAAACCAGTCATATCCAACTTTAGGGTTCAGTGCTCATCTCTGTTTACAGCCAAAGAGCCAGTGCTTTCTGAGTTTGCAGATGTTTCCATGGACATGTGGCAGGCATGATTAGACACTGGAGTGCACGGAATGCTGTTTACTTTACCACCAAAGTGGTCCCTATTTACTTGCAGTTTCTTGCTTTCGAAGTGCTAGGTTGGCAGGAACTGGGACAGAGACGAGAGCTCACTCCGTTGTGCAGGAGGGATGGGGTTTCAGTTGAACGGTGAGTTTGTGCTTTGTGGATCTTCCACCACTCCCAGAGTAGTCATGACCTAAGAGTACTCTTTACCACCCTTTGGCTGGTGAACTCTGCTGTGGCTGGCTTTAATCAATGCTAACCTGGTTGTTATGATAACCAACCAGGCTGGACTGCTGCAAATAAATTCAGGATGGGAATGCCTTTAAAGACTGTTCAGGTCCTTTAATTTGTTTTGAAATGTGCCATATTGTATGAGATTAAGTCAGTGGAAGTGTAAAAATAAATAAATGCCACCTACAGATTGATTAATTTTTAGTTGAATAGCAAAATGCAGTGCATTAACTGTTGGGGTGGGGGATCAAAATGGCCTCAATTACTATGGTTAACTTCAGAAGTAAACAGTTTGCTGTTACTTTTAACATGTTAAAATATTTCAAGAGGGTCTGTTCCAACACCCTCAGTTAAAAAAAAAATGATATTAGGACGAGAAAATTTCTGGACATCCAGTAGTCATTTCCATCACAAGCAAAGCTTGGAGAGTGAAACTAAATCCTGTTTTTTAATCTTAAACTGGAAGCATTTTAATTGCTATCACTTGCTATAAGTAGTGATTAGAGTCAGAGTTTTAAGAAAAAAACTTTGATTTTAATATTTCCTGGTTGCTACACCAGACAAGTATCAAGATTTTACATTTTCCCTCTCAGTTGTGAACTACCTTGAATACCCAGAGCATTATAGTTATGACATATTAATAGAATATCCCTATCATGTGATAGAAAATTGGTCGAAACCTCAAACATTTTTACCATGTTGTGGAAATTGCTGAACAATCCATGAGGACTAGAAGCTTTGAGTTTCTACTAAATGAAAAGAGAACCATATGATTTTGAAACATGTCATGTATTGAGTAGACCATATTACCTGTTCAGGGTTACTGTTTCAGTGGATTGGTTGACTGCTGGTTTTATTTTGAGAGCCAGACATCGTAACAATTATACAGTTGTTCTTAACAGTATGTTGCTGACCTTTCTTTTTTAAACAATCCCCTTGGGTGATGGTACTAAAGACTTTTCCAAAGACTGACCTTCTCCTAGACAACGAATCTCAGGGGAGTGGAATTTACCTTCCAGAGCTGGATGAACCAGAATACTGTAATGCACAGAATACTGGACTGTGGGAATTGCATATTCTACGGGTGAGTGGTATAGAAGCTAGCCTTATTGCTCTACATCGGGGTGCCCAAACCATGGTCTGGGGCCCAGATCCGGCCCTCGATCGCCAATTCAACTGGCCTATGAAGCCATATGGGCACGTTTTACTTCCGCTTCCAGGAGTGACAAGAGCTTCGCGGGCTGGATGAATTGGCGTTGGGGGCTGGATCTGGCCCCCAGGCCATAGTGAAGGCTCTCTGAACTACATGGCCGGCCAGTGGCCTGGAAAGTTTGGGAACCCCTGCTCTACATAGTTTAAGATTTTGCTTTTTCCTCTTCGAAAGGTAGTTTTTCCAACAGTCAGAATTTTGGGGATTGAATTCTTTAAAATTCACTCCTTATTTTTAAATTTGGAAATCTTTTATTATTGATTTAAAAAACCCACAGTATCTTCGCTCCATGTTTCTTACGCCATGTTTCATTCCATGTTGCCAACTCCACTGTTGACACTCTTGTCTCTCGCTACATTCTGATTGTTGAGTAGATGGTCAACATTGCAAGTATCCAAGGCCTCCGTATCTTCTGTTCATGACCAGTAGCTTGGGTGGAAAGCCAACTTGCATTGCTACATAAGCCCATATTAGGTCTTTCCACAATTCACTCACACGTAGAGTCTACATCCATTAACAGGAACAATGCAAGGCCTCCCACTGTTTCTTTAATCATGGAATAGTGACTCTGTGAAGAGGTGGCCTTTCGTTCCCATTTGCCCTCCCTATATAAGCTACTCACTCCCCCCAAAAATCAGAATTCTGATTCCTGTGGAAAAGCTACTCAGGTGTTCAGTCATTCCCCACCCCCTTCATGAACATCAAGGTTTTTTTAATTGAGCATTACTATTGTGCATTACCAAGCAAGTTAAAGAATCATTTATTAAATGTGTGCCCAGTCTTGGATTAAACATTTGGAATGTGTGAAATCCAAAAATATCTATAATAAAATAATGACGTGATTGTTCAGATTAACATTTCAGGTAGTAGGAGATCATGCTTCGTATTTTATTCCTCCTTGCATTTTTAACCAAGAGCTTCTAATGTAACTTTGATGATTAATTTTTTTTGTCAAATAGTAAAATGCAGTGCATTCATCTTTATAAAAAAATGCCAAAGCCCTTCATCTGTCAATATCTTTTTCAGAGGCACTATCATCCAATTGTTCAGAAATTTGCAAATCATCTTATCGTTGGGGCTCCGAGTGAAGGATCTGAAGCGCTTGGACATGAATTGAGCCGGAGGTGAGTAAAATATCTGTGTTCATTTGGGAAAAGTATATTTAAGATTAAAAATAGCATTTTTAAAGCTCCATAGCTTTTGGTTTTGCCCATGTACATAATACAGAATTACCCGTGTAACAAAGTGAAGGGTCACAGTGGCTTAGAGGTTAAGATGCTGAGCTTGATGACCAGAAGCTCAGCAGATCAGCAGTTTGAACCTGAGTCCTGTATGACAGAATGAGCTCCCATTGTCTGTCCCAGCTCCTGCCAACCTTGCAGTTCAAAAGCCAAGAAATTGCAAGTAGATGAATAGGTACTGTTTCATCAGGAAAGGTAACAGTGTTCCAAGCACTCTGGCATAGCCTGGAGGGGCTTTGCTGCTCCATAGTCTGTGGAGGAGAAAATGGTGGATTTACAGGGGCTCTGGTGTTTAGTCATTCCTGCCTGCCACATGCCCACGGAATGTCTTTGGCTGTAAACGGAGATGAGCACCGCCCCTTAGAATTGGTCATGAGTGGCTTTTGAGGGACACATTTAACTATGTAACAAAGCTACATTGTGTTTTAGAATACAAGAACAGCTGTGTTGAATGCTAAGGAAGCTGTTGCCATCCCGTCTTTTTCTCAAGAGTAAGTCAGATTGATTAATAATTGTTGCTATTGAATAGAAACAACATTCAGTAGAATAAGACAGAAGCTCCCAAACAATTCACAAGGGTAGCAGCTTTTCTACCAATTCACAGTCTAAACGGGGAGTTCTCAACCTTTTAAAGCCAGGGGCCGGGTCACGCTCCCTCAGACAGCTTTAGGGGCTGGACGGCCATCTTGCCCTTCACCACATGGCACTTCCTGGTATGGGGGGGGGGGGGACATGAAATGGTGCCGCAGCTGCATCTGGCCCATAGGTCACAGGTTGAGAATCCCTGGTCTAAACCTACAGGTATGTGTTTTTTTTGTGTCAGAGATTACCCTGGGTCGAAAGGATTTTGCAGGGGACACCTGAATGAGTCTCCCTTCATGTCCCCCGTCATGCAGCTCTCAGGTATCGAACCCAGACCTTCCAGTCTCCAGCTCAGTGCCCTATCCACTAAGCCACCAGGGGAGCTGCAATATTTCTTAGCTCTCATGGCTAATTGTTTAGCGGAAAGTACCTATTTTCATTCATTACGTTGGAAGTGAGTACTCAGATTGTTAAAAAATCTTGGTAGAGTTGTGAACAGTGTTCCGTGTCAAGTGTTATTCTGGATTTGATCATTTAATGATGGGATAGAGAAAGTTGTCAGCCTGCATAGTGCAGTGCTACTCAACCTTTTTAAACCAGGGACAGGGTCATGCTCCCTCAGAAAGCTTTGGGGACCGGATGGCCATTTTGCCCTTCCTCCACTACATGTCACTTCCTGGTATGGTGGAAGTGATGGAGGGGGGGCACATGAAATAGTGCTTTGGGGTGCATCCAGCCCGTGGGCCACAGGTTGAGAATCCTTGGCATAGAGTGACATACAGTAATACCTCGGATAACGCTAATACTTGGTTCCACAAGTCTTGGTGTTATCCGATTTTTAGTGTTATCCAATGCATGTTAAAATCCTATGGGATGGATCGGATAACGTTAAAGCTCCATAGAGATACATTGTAACCGCACAGGCTTTAGCGGTTGTTATCCGATCCATCCCATTGGACCTTAACGTTATTCGATCCAATTCTCCTCAGATTACTTAACGTTATGCGATTTTAGCGTTATCCGATCCAATCGTTATCCGAGGTATTACTGTACATCCTCTTATTCCCTGTTCTTTTCAATGCTGTTCCTCTTCATAGTATGGCTGATTTTAAAACTGCTTGGATTTCTATCTGAAGAGCTGCTCAGCTTCCCAAACTGTATTCATATTGCATCAATACTTGATTTTTTAAAAACAATTTTTTAGAACACAATTTTTGCAAATATTATGTTAAGATGAAACTCATGCTTGCTTGACACAGATCACCAGCAGAACTTTTTGAGACCTACAGTATGAAAGGAATGACATTCAATCCTCATTTTTCATCAGTTGCTCCCAAGAAAAAGGTATTTTTTTCCACTACTTATTTTCTTAAAGCAAACAATATCGCTTGAGATGACAAAATTTGAGATTTTACTGTTGTTTGTTTCCACTCTAATTATGAAATTATAATGCTGTTCCTTCCAGGGCAAGTCTTTTCAAGGAGACTTATTTCTGAATGAAGATCTCAATAAACTATGTAAGATTCATCTGACAAAACCTGTTGTTCCGGGAGACCTGGATTTTGCTAAACATTTAATTGTATTGCCTGTGTCATAGGTAATTACAAAGCAATTTTGACTATTAACAATAACAAAATGTATGAGATTACCTATTTTGTAAAGAGTTCAAATAATTTTTTTATTGTTGCTACTGAATTTTTCAGAAACCAAAACCTGTTAACAGCCTATTTTATACTTTTTAGACAGTTGATGAGTTTAGAAATTGTGAATCTGGATTGATCAGTGAAGTCTGTAAGGTACACTAAGATTGAAGCCACTTCAGTGCTTGTATAAATATTGTACAGTATTCACAGTGCGAAGTCATGGTTTTTTCTAAAATAATAAGAATAGCTCCTTGGAGAATATTATGGAATACAATAGTTTCTGAATTTAAGGTATGGATCAGAAATAGAGACGGATCATCGCAACCCACACAGCTTCATTCCATTCTTCAGCATTCCTGTTTCCATCATTTCACAGATTTAAGTGGAGTACATAAACCCAACGGTCATGGATTCCCAAGGGTCATGGAGGCAGAAGAGGCCATGCCAGATGGGCTGGCTGTGAAGGCGCACCTTGTCCATATCCTCAAGGCTGCGGCAGTCCTGGTGTTAAATCCTGTCTGTCTCATTTCATCTGTGTTGCAGGAGATGGCTCTGAGATCATAGTGTGTGGGTCACTTCATGGCATTCTGGGATACACCTTAAACACATTCATGGCAGTGGCATTTTTCCTGATTGCCTTGGAGGGCAAAGGTGGCCCAGAACCATCTGGCCTCCCAAGACCAGACCTCCCACCGGCCTGGGGCAGGAAAAAACAAAACATCTATGCTCAGATCGAGTTACAGCCAACAATAAACCCATAACAATAGCAAAATAAACCAAACCAAAACATGTAAGTCTTAAATTTGCAGAATCAAGCTGTTGATCTTAGTAGTTTTAGATACCTGACATGATAAATGGGATTTTTTAAAAACAACGCATGAGATACAGTGGTTTGCCTGTTTCAGCTGTTGACTTAATGAAATGTAACTGTAGGTACACAGAATCAAAGCAGAAGTGGGCTCCTATGTGACAGTTTCAGACAAACATTGGGCCTCTGTGGCAGAAAAGCACAACAGTGACTGTTAATATCCACAGCCTGATGAAGTGGATGTGGGCCACAAAAGCTCACAGTTTAAATACAGGAGTTAAGTCTTTAAGGTGCCACAACATTTTTTTTTTGCTGCTCTGTTTTATTTACTCTCAGATATGTTAATATCAACAGTTGTTGATACTGATACAGTAGAAGAAATGTATGCAATTAACTTTAGACCAGTGGTTCCCAACGTGGGGTACCCCACCTCACAGGGGGACATCAATTCCCAGAAGCCTAAGTCAGTATATTGGCAGATCAGTGGTTCCCAACAGGGGGTACACAGCCCACAAGTGGACTCCAATTCCCAGAAGCCCAAGTCAGTACATTGGCTGATCAGTGCTTTGGGGAAATGACTTAGGCTTCTGGGAATTGAAGTCCACAAACCAGCATTTGGGAAACACTGCCTGGGGAATTGACTTAGGCTTCTGGGAATTGAAGTACAAAAACCAAAGGTTGGGAGATACTGTTGTAGACAGTCTTCTTTCCCCTACAGTGAAGTACACCCAGACCGTTCCTACTACTGCTTATGGGGGCCAAACGCTAGCGTGGTGAACATGGAAGGAAACATTCATTGTAGAATGTCTACAAAAATATGTATCTGGCCACATGGCAAAACTGGACATTGGATACAGTTGTATGTCACAGTTTCTGTGAGGCTTTCTTTGAAAACTAAAGCAAGTTGTGTCTAAGGAGGAAATGGTAGCTAAGCATGTTTTAACATCCTTGTCACTGGGCCCTTTTTCTGACTCAGAACACTCCCGGGTAGAGGTGGCTTTTCACATGGGTTGGGTGACTAACTGGAGAATTTGCATTCAGTAACATGTAATACCTAATTTGGCCCTAAATCAGAGACTAGTGCTGTGTATTTATTTATTTAGATTTCTGTTACATCATCCACAGTAGATGTCCAATATTAAAGCATCTAAAAGTGGACTAATAAATAGGAGATAACTAAGCATTGTACCCCTGATTGTGGTTAAAACATACAAGTGTCACCCTTGTGCTGGCTAATCTCACAGTAGGTTGGGTGAAAAGAACTACGGAGTGAATTCACCGAAGGGTGGATTCATTTGGGCAGTTTGAAGTCTGACCTAGATATGAAAGGAGGTCAATGAAGCATTGTATTCTGTACAGCCCTTTCTTTTTTAGTGGCTGGTCATTAGGTAAATATACAGCACATTCTTCCTGTATAATTGTCTTTTAGATTTTCCTGCTCAGTGCAGGCAACTGAAGATGGTGAAAGTGGTTAGATGTGGGATTGAGTTAAGCGATCATGCCAAGATGCAGATCACCCTCTTTTTATATCACAAAACATCCATCTGTATTCAGGAAAATAGCTATATAAACCTCATATACAGTACTTGTGATTGATGGAAGGTACAGATATACAATACCTCATATAACATTAGTATCGAATAACACTAAAATCGCATAACATTAAGCAATCTGGGGGGGGGGAAGAATTGCATCGGATGACATTAAGATCCTATGGGATGCATCAGATAACAACCGCTAAAGCCTGTGTGGTTACAATGTATCTCTGGCTCCCATAGGATTTTAACATGCATCGGATAACACTAAAAATCATATAACATCAAGACTTGTGGAACCAGGTTTTAGTGTTATATGAGGTTTGACTTGTATACAGTATTTAATTGGAACATGCACAGATCAAGATTTGTTCAGACTCATGCTTGCTGATGCAGGAAACGGAACCACTTGCTTGGCCTGCTCTAGAGGCCACTCTATCAACTTGTGGCTGACTCCAGACTCTTCAGTTAGGAGACCCCATCTCTGGGCCTTCCACTGGACTTGTCTCTGGATTTGCTGTTTAAGAGGAGTGCTTCTTTGATTTGGACAGTTCCTGAATCCCTTCATTTCAATCTCCTAGGAGTCAGTATTTAGCCAAATCCAAAGAAGTACTCCTCTACTCCCAGAGATGTTTCCTTAGTTAAAAGTTCTGATGTTAAATATTCATTATTAACTGTGCATGTATAAGCTATTCTTGAAGGTCTCCCAAGTGGTGGATATAAGACGTTGCTGTCTTACTTTGTTTATTATGAGCCCAAAATCTTCAGGGCTATAGCTGTCCTGTGGCAATTTGGAATGTGTTGGATTGTACAACAGAATTTATTCACATTGTTACTGACTTTTGCTGAAATCCAGAAGTTACAACTTTTGTTGTTGCTCAGTCGCACAGTCGATTCTGACCCTTTGCGACCCTATGGACCATTGCCCGCCAGGCACCTCTGTCTTCTACCATCCTCCTCAGCCCGCCCATTGCATCAACAATACCATCTAGGCATCGCATTCTCTGCTGCCCCCTTCTTCTTTTGCCCTCCTCTCGTCTCATTTGGTGTCCAGAGTACTTTAGCTTCATCTTTACTATTTGACCTTCTAATGAGCAGTCAGGGTTGATTTCTTCTAGGATCAACCTATTTGTTCTCCTCACTGTCCAGGGGAGGCTTTTTGAATTCCTGGGGATTTAGTGAGTCAGTGCCTCAGAAAGTTCTATGGAATGAGTGCACCTGCTCTGGTTGCAGCATACTATAGGACATCATCTGTAACTTACATGTAACGTGCATTTTCTTGCCTAAAGGAAGGAGAACCCAAAATAAGCGCTCTTGCTTTTGGGACGTGATCAGCAGTTGCAGTCTAGCTTTCCCCTCAAGGTGGCACTATCTTCATGTCTAGTCACACTCTACTACAGCTATTTGTTCCTAGCTGATCCAGTGATGTGTTTACTACTACTTTCTGGTAACAGTTTGTCAATTTTTAGGACTAAACATAAACAAGCTATTGTCTTTTGGATTTAAGCCTTGACCTATCTTCCCCTGTAACTCTAAAAAAAATCAGTTTATAATAATCAGCTCAATTTGTTTTCTTCCTTCATCGGCTTCCTCTCTGATCTAATGTGAAGGGGCCTTTCTGTCCTAGAGGTGAATGGTATATTTTGCAAGCAGTGAAAATTAAGCTTTGTAGAAGAGCCAATCTGATTACAAATCTGCATTCCATTCAGGTTCAAACTGTTTTTTCAGCATCTTTGAACTTCAGTTAACTGAACAATCTCCTTTCTTGATTTATTTACACAATATCAACCTTGGTAGGCTCCAAGTGCTTTACTGTTGCTGAAGGTTTACAGTCAGTCATGCACGTGTCTACTCGAAAGTAAGTCCTGTTAAATATAATGGGACTGTCTTTGAATGAAATGAAAATAGAATTACATCGTGCTATGGTGATAGAGTAGATCATACTGCTACCAACTCAATGCTGAGTGTTTGGTGGCAGTTAACTAACCCGGCACCCCTGAGGACTAACGGCCTTGGGTGCCGAAGCCGACAGGGAAGGGTGATGGTCCTCAAATTTTTTAAATCTTAAGTGTAAGTAATGTGTTTTTAACAGTGTTTTAATTTTGTAAGCTGCCCTGAGTCCTTGGATGAGGACGGGATATAAATGTAATAACTAAGTGGATTAAATCCCACTTGCATCCATCTTGATGGAGGGCAGCAGCTTCATCAATACTGGCCCAGAGCTGGGGAGGACTTTGCATGCCAAAAGGGCTCAGGACCAGAAAGTGACTCACAGAACTGGATCAGTGGTACAGGTGTCATGCTGTGATGTGGGAGGCAGATGAAAGGCCACTGCATTATATTCCCAGGACAGACTTCATGGTTGATCACCATGAGGATCGTCAGTATTCAGATACAGCAGAAGAAGAAGATATTTAAAAGTGAAGCTGGCTGGATAACTCAACATGTTAGGTATCCAACCCCGGAGCCAGAGGCCGCATGATCACTTTCCCACGTTCCTGTGTGGCCCTGAGCAAGCTGCACAGTCCCAGAGTTCCCCCTAGAAGAAGGGACTGGTAAAACGCTACCTATAAAACCCTGAAAAGGGTCACCCTAAGTCAGAATTGACTTGACAGCACATGATTGTTATTCTATTTATTAAGCGTCAGAGAACACCAATGACTATTTTATTCTTGCATGCTTTATATGTGTAATATTAAATTGTTTTTAATAGCATATTAACAAAAAGAAAAGTTACAACCAGTGGTAACAGCCTTATAAAAATATTAAAAGCTCATGATTTTGCAAACATATACAAATCTTTACAAGTACTGTACTTGTATGAAAACAGAAATGGCAAGATTTACACCAATGATGAAACTGAATCGTATGCTTTCTAGGTCTAAAAGTTTTCTCTTTGCAAAATAAGGCTGGCAGTGACAGTAGTGGACAGAATCTATTGCAAAGAATTAACTTTGTTATTACACTCTTTAGGGTTTTATTAAGAATTCAGCAGTAAAATTTTATGGGTGTTTCCCCCCTTGAAACACTTTTCATATTGGCCAGCTAAGATATTAAGCGTACAGACTGTATTTCCTGAACGCTGATTAAAATTATACACATTTCTTCTAAACTGAAAAATAAGCAGAAATTTCTGGAAAGATATATAGAATTCTGTAGAACAAGGCACGATAAATACACAATACAGTGACAATACCTTAGAATAGTAAAATAAATAATTATTATTTTAAACTATGATACACTGCATGAAGAAATGTTCCTAATCAGCATCACTATCAAACCACGTATACTGACTACTGTACACTAACATTACTAAAGACAGGTCATCAACTGTTTCTATTCACCATACTGAAAATATGTGAATTATCTACATCCACCTATAACCACTTAACTGTGGATGTGGAAGGAATTTCTAAAAGTGCATCATTTTTATGTAACAATGCACTACAGAACATCTTCCTCAACATTCATTTGCCCTTTAGATGCTTAACTAAAAAAGTTATCCTAAAAAGGCAGGATCCTGCCAGCAACAGAAAATTTAAGGTGCTTGTTTTTATCCTCTCCTCCAAACAGTGAATTTAAAGATGAAAAAAATCCTTTCCAAACGATTCCAAGGCACGACTGCTTATTCACCATTCACAGAAACTGGCTCTTGCCACAACAAGCAACCTCCAGATTAAATCTGCAGGAGCAGCCAAGCCACAAAGACTTTCTCCATTGAACAAAAGTCTCTCTGATTGTTGACATCTTCCAGTTACAAGTGAAAGTCTGCTTAAAGAAGAGGGAGAAGGTCGATCTCTTTCCTTCCCAATTTCAGCAAGGGTGGCTTTTGTTCTCTTACAAATCCCTGCAATCAAGAGAAAAACTGTAAAATTTAAGACTGCTTTGATATTACATACATAGTGATTTGAGTTATTTGAAGATTTTTTCCCCCTAAGAGTTGGCACAATTAAAGACAAATGCTCAAATGTTGCTGACAGGATAAAAGTGGGCACAATCTAGCCTGTACAAACTCCATTGTTTACATTTTCTCCATTAAAATCAGTGGGTTTTCATGGTGGAGGTTTTTCAACTTCTACGTGAAAGATGGAAGATTTAAAAATATATATCAAAAGGAATTTATTTGAAATGATCTTGGGGGGGGGGGGGAATTGCCATGACTGTGAATCCAATACCGCATTTATGATCTTCTGTTAATAATAGTAATGCCTTGATGAGGGGCCTGATACAAAATGCATAATTTCATATCTTCCATAAATATTTTCTAATTTATGCTGAAATAGAACACTGCAGAAGCTCCTTGTGGTGTAAACACATAACAAGGATAAAAAGAAAACAGCAAAATAAGCCAGTGAACATTGCAGTGGTTTTACAGTTGAGAACATCAGAAGTTCCCGTCTGTTTAGTTAGCAAAATCACAGAGTTGTATTACAACAAAGAATTTAATATGTCTTCATCTAACAATTGTGATTTATGAGTAGAAATGAGTTCTCACTCTGGGTTCCTGTATACTATATGGCAAAGATGAATTGTTCTGATAATCACAGCCGGCCATCCTGCAGGGGAGACGATGCTTTATTCATTCTGCATCTCCACTCCCACTTCCTAATAAAACACAGCCGTCATGAGACAGAATAGTTACTGGTTCTTAAGGATACTGTATGTCCTCTAGATTTATGTATTTATAACATTTATATACTAATGCATTTCGTGCCAAGGAAAGCAGTGGGGAAAAAAATACCGAACTTTTCAATCAAACAAAATGAAGACCATGCAATTGAAAAATTACCAAGACAATTCTGAACATTAAATTTATACCCAAATGGCAATGGTGTGGACACAATTCACAGTATGTAATCTGAATCTTAAAGAAGACCCAAGGAGAAAACCTGATTTAAAGCCTCTTCAAGAAGGGAGGGAGGCCTTTTTATACAGGTGGTTTTTAACAGCTTCTTAAAATCCTGGAGGGATTCAAATATATTGAGGACCATTCTGACAAAGCTCTAACTTTGAAGATAGGAATTCTTAATGCATAGCTTCTGGTACTTTCCAGTTTAGACATCTCTTGTGGCTCAAGTGGCTAAGACGCTGACTGGGAGGCGGAAGGTCAGCAGTTCAGTTCCCGAGTACTGCAGGACGGAATGGGCTTCCGTCTTTGTCCTAGCTCCTGCCAACCTAGCAGTTTGAAAGCAAGCTTGCAAGTAGATAAAGAGGGACCACTTTGGTGGGAAGGTAACAGCATTTCGTGAGCTCCAATGTCTAGTCATGCCTGCCATATGACCACGGAAACATCTGCAGAAGCAGAGAGCGCTGGTTCTTCAGCTTTGAAACAGATGAGCACTAAATCTTAGAGTCGGATACGACTGGCTTTTGAGCAAGGGAAACCTTTACCTTTAGTCTAAATATAGAGATGTCTAAACTGGAAAGGATCGTGTCTAGTCTAAATATAAACACCAAATGTTGAGCAGCAGTAAATAACCTGACTCCCTAAAGGGGCCAACAGCTACAGACGGATGAGCCCCTTTGGGGGTGGGGGTGGTGATGGTCCCCTTAGTGGAGGAAATGCCACTGGAACCCATATTGAGCCAAACAGCAAAATGAGTGGAGGAAGAACTCTGATTCCCAATGGTCATGGAGGTGGAAGAGGCCATGCCAGATGGACTGGCTGTGAAGGCGCACCTTGTCCATATCCTCAAGACTGTGGCAGTCCATTGCAGTCCTGGTGTTAAATCCTGCATGTCTCATTTCATATGTGCCGCAGAAGGTGACTCCGTGATCATAGTGTGTGGGTCACTTCTGGCAAGCTGGGATCCACCTTAAACAAATTCACGCAAATGACATTTTTCCTGCTTCAGGAAAAAAAAATACATTCTCCAATACGTGTTGCAGCCGACGAAGAGTCTAAATATAGTGATGGCCTTTCTGTTTATCACTCTGACCCACTGAAAGGTTAGACCCTGTGTCTTCTAGTAAACAGGTGTTCTGCCTGTTGTAAAACTGCTCTCTTCTCTCTTCAAATGCAGTTAAATACTCTCTGGTGTGAAACTGACTGTCCTCTCCCATACAAGCCCCCCTCATAAAATCTGAGTGTTTGGGCCCCCGATGGCCATCTGACTGGGGATGGGGCAATCTTTGTCAATCATCAGACTGTCTTCATCATAGTTTTAGCTCACCATGGCATCTCTGAACCAAAAAACTTTTTATTACGAAAAAGAGCCTTAACTCCATATAACAGATTAGTAGCCAAGCACATAAAAACTACTTGATCTGATTGTCTAGAAAAATTCTTACTGGGCATTAGAGTGCTCAATGGAGAACATGAGAAAATGCCATCTGGATGCATCCTAAATTTAACTCAATGGAAAGAATAATCCCTCTTTTATTAGAGCAAGCCACAAGGATGACAGGCCGCTGCTACTTCGTACGTGAAGTGCATTTTAGAACATGATTTTATATTTTAAAAGGTTAGTATTTCTAAATTATAATTGGCGACGAGATGCAAAGCTCACTGCCATTTCAATAAGGTATTTTTGTGAAATTTAAGATCTCTTTTTGCTCAAAGATTTTTTTTTCTTTTCATTGTTGAAATTTAGGAATATTTATGTACTTTTCATACCCATATTTCAAATGCCACTAATGCCACGTAATACTGATTTAAGGCGGTCTGGAAATGTGTTAGCTATATTTTAAGCACACCCCAATCATTTTGAACACTGGTATCATATCCTACCTGAACACAAAACTATGATGTTTATTCCATAGTTTCACTGAAGGTCAAACTGCAAGCAATCTTCTCGTCTTTAGTCTGAAGTCCTTCTGAAGAAGTTTGTAAAGGTGGAGTTATAAAGCCCCTGTATTGCCTGCTTGCCTTAGTTAACTTTTTAAGTTCATTAGCAAATGAAATGCCTTTCCTTTTATCATCTCGGCTGGCCTGCAGATAAAATATAATGGGACAAGAAATAAATATAATTTATTTATTTATTGTATGCATAGACTGCCTGGCAAACAAAATTTCTGAGCAGTGTATAATGTATTAAAACTGTCTGCTCTTCCTATTAATGTATCCACACAGACAAAATAAAACAATCACAGAAAACAGTATATAATGGCTGAGCCCCTTTGACTTAGCATCGAAGGTCTCACTACAGCAGGGCTACTGAATCAGTGGGGATGGGGGTAACTCCCTTCCTTTATAAGTTTCATTGATTCAAGTGGGCCTAACTCTAGTTGCGATTTGAGTAAAAGGATTTCATCTATTTTTTAAAAAAAGGCAAAACAGCAGCAAATGATATAAAAGACTTCTAAGTGCTGGCTCCAACCTTTAAACCCCTATGTGGCTTAAAGACAGCCCATCTGAAGGAGTATATTCAGTGGTGGGCTCAAATTTTTTTTTACTACTACACTGTGGACATGGTATGGTGGGTGTGGTCAGGGGGAAAGTCCTGCATTGCACCCGAATTAGGACTACTTTATTTCAAAACTCGGATGGGTGGGCCAGCCAGAAATTCTGCTACCGGTTCTGGCGAACTGGTGCAAACCTACTAATGCCCAGCACTGAGTATATTCACCTATATTCAGCCACACACACATAATTCTTAAGGTAGATAGAGCAAGATGGATGACCACAAAGGAGTCTTTTTGATTATATCATTCCATCTGTGGAAAATTCTCACCTGCAGTCTACATTATGGACTTCTTTGCAGAAGGTGAAAACCTTTTTTATTCTCCCACACATTTTAAGAACCCTGCCTTCAGATGTCAATTCTGCTGCTAGTTTTATTTTGGTTTCATATACTGAATTGGCTATGAAACATTTGCTAAAATCCTGTTACTTAACGTAGTACTGTAGTTCACAATTAGGGTAGGCCCACCAAATAAGTGGGAATTTAGTGAGTCACCACCTAGGCAAGTTCCCCTGATCCTCCTTAGCCCACACTAGACCTTCTAAGGAAATAAGAACCAGAAATGGATCCACCTCATGTTTTGGAGACTCTAGCTTTGTTAAAAGAATGCCTAAAGTCTTGTATGTTTTCGAGATGAACCGTGACCCCTAGAAGGTGGCATTCTCCAAAAAATTAAAATAGAGCTTGTGGTGGAAATGGATTCCAGGGTCCCACAAAAATGACCAAGTGATGTCCATGCAGCTCACAAGCAATCTTATTCCCAACTGTGGTATTAAGAAACGATTCCAAAGCAGATCCTAAATACAACTCAGTTCTCTTTTATATACTATGAACACAAGGCTTATGAAAGTTATTTAATGTACTTACTTGGACTTGCTCTTTAAGTTTAAGGATAAATTTTCCAGCTCCCTTCCATTTGCTCTGAGCCTGAAACACACACTCTTGGTCAGAAAGAATCCTCTGAGATGTTTTGGGTGTTGCAGATTTCTTGTTGGCTGCTTCTTTTGTCACTTCCTCCAAAAGAACATAATCACTTGGGTTGGGGTTATTCAGAATACTGTAAGAATATTTGGCTTTGCATAAAGTCTGTGAAACAAAATGGACGTAATATGGCAATCTGTTAACTAATTACATCATTTTGATAATGGGTGTAATCGTACTTTCCAAAAGCAATGTAACTGCTGAAATCCTGTTTATGTATGTTCCATGGCATAAGGTGAATGATTTCTTTAGTTAGTGGGTTTTTTTTAAACTGAACATCTCCCCCTCAGTAATCCCTTTCATCACAAGGCCACTGAACAGAAGAAGTCTTTAATTACCAAAAATGATCACTGGTAGAATTACCCTGGTTGGTGATATTATCACTCTTATGCCATAGAAATCACATGAACAGGACTTCATCTGACTAATAATTGCAAGGTTACTTTTCTGGTGTAATGAGTAATACATTCTAACTATCTCACCCTCTGCTGCCCCCTTCTCCTTTTGCCTTCAGTCTTTCTTATTATCATGATTGTCTCCAGTGAGTCCTCTCTTCTTATTTGGTGGCCAAAGTATCTGAACTTCACCTATCCTTCCAAGTAGTAGTCAGGGTTGATTTCCTTTACAATAGACTGATTTGATCTCCTTGCAGTCCAAGGTACTCTCAAGAATCTTCTCCAGGACCACAGTTCAGAGGCGTCTATTCTTTCTCAGCCTTCCATATGGTCCAGCTCTCACAGCCATACATTACTCCTGGGAAGACCATTGTTTTAACTATGTGGACTTTTGTCCGCAGGGTGATGTCTCTACTATTTATTATGCTGCCTAGGTTTCACTTTCTGCCATTAGGGTAGTGTCATCTGCATATCTGAGATTGCTGATGTTTCTTCTGGCAATCTTGATTCAGGTATATGCTTCATCCAGCCCTGCATTACATATGATGTACTCTGCATATAAGTTAAATAAGCAGGGTAACAATATACAGCCTTGTCTTACTCCTTTTCCTATTTTAAACCAATTAGTTGTTCAATAACCAGTCCTAACTGTCACTTCTTGGTCGGCATATGGGCTTCTCAGAAGACAGGTAAGGTGGCCTGGTACTCCCACCGGCTTTGGTGTAGTTAATGAAACAGAAGTAGACATTTTTCTGGCACTCCCTTTCTCCATGATCCAGCGAATGTTGGCAATTTGGTCTCTAGTTCCCTTGTCTCTTTAGAACACAACTTGTACTTTTGGTAGTTCTCGATTGATGTACTGCTGAAACCTAGCAGGTAGAATCTTAAACATGAACTTGTTAGCGTGTGAAATGAGCGCAATTACCATATATACTTGAATATAAGCTGACCCGAATATAAGCCAAGGTACCTAATTTTGACCTGAAAACCCAGGTAAATAGATTGACCCAAGTATAATCTGAGGGTGGGAATGCAGAAGCTGCTAGTGAGTTTCAATAACCAAAATACATGAAAATATAAATTAATTAAATTGTTGGTGCATCTCAATCTGGCACGGTTTTAGGACCCTCATGGTCATTGACCCGAGTATAAGCCGTGTCCCCCCTTTTGGGGCTAAAAACTCAGCTTATACTCGAGTATATACGGTATGTGATAGTGTAAACATTATTTGGCATTGCCCTTTTTTGGAATTGAAATGTAAACTGACCTTTTCTAATCCTGTGGCAACTGCTGCATTTTCCAAATATGCTAGCATATTGAGTCTTCTTCTTTGCGTCTTCTTTTACTCCATTGGGTGTTGAAGGATACTGAATGCAGAACTTTAACAGCTTCATATTTTAGAGCTTTAAACAGCTCAACTGGAATACCATAGTAATGTTGATAGTAATATTTTCCAAGGCCCACTTGACTTCACACACCAGGATGTCTGGCTCAAGGTCAATAATCACACAGTTGTGGTTGTTAGGGATATTAAGGCTCTTCTTGTATTTTGTGAGGTTATATTTTATAATTTTTATTGTATTGTTGCTGTTTTGACTGTAAGCCGCCCTGAGTCACTTCGGCGAGTGGGCGGCAATATAAATCTGAATAAAATAAATAAATAAATAAATTCTTGCTACCTTTTCCTAACCTTTTCCACTTCTGTTAGATTCTTACTGTATTTGTGCTTTATAATGGCCATTTTGCTTGAAATGTTCCCTTAATTTCTCCCATTTTCTTGAAGAGATCTCTATTCCTTCCCCTTCTGTTTTTTCCCTCTATTACGTTGCATTGTTCATTTAAAAATGCCTTCTTATCTCTCCTTGCTGTTTTCTGGAAATCTGTGTTCAACTGGGTGAATCTCTCTCTTTCACCTTTGCTTTTTGCTTTCCTTCTTTCCTCAGCTATTTGTAAAGCCTTATCAGACAGCTACTTCACTTTCTTGCATTTCTTTTTTCTTTGGGATGGTTCTAATTGCTGTCTCCTGTACAATGTTTTGAATCTCTGTCTCTAGTTTTTCAGGCTCTCTGTTTATCAAATCTAATCCCTTAAATCTATTATTGATGTCCACAGTATATATTCATAAGGGATATGATCTGATGACATCCATGTGTAGAATTTCCTCTTAGGTTATTGGAAGAGGGTGTTTTCTATGACCAGTATTCTCATGACAAAACTCTATTTGCCTTTGCCCTGCTTTATTTTGTACTCCAAGGCCAAACTTGCCTGTTATTCCAGTCATCTTTTGACTTCCTACTTTGGTATTCCAGTCCCCTATGATGATAAGGACATCTCTCTTTTTTTGGTGTCAGTTCTAGAAGGTGTTGTAGGTCTTCATAGAACCAGTTGACTTTGACCACTTCTGCATCAGTGGTTGAGGCATAGACTTGAATTACTGTGATAATGAGTGGTTTGCCTTGGATTCGGACTGAGATCATTCTGTTGTTTTTCAGATTGTATCCCAGTAATGCTTTTTCCATTCCTTTATTGACTATAAAGGCCACTCCATTTCTTCTAAGGGATTCTTGACCACAGTAGTAGATGTGATGGTCCCCTGAGTTAAATTCGCCAGTCCTGTCCAGTTTAGTTAACTGATTCCCAAGTTGTCCATGTTTAGTCTTTCCATCTCATTTGATGACATTCAGCTTGCCTTGATTCATAGATCTTCCATTTCAGATTCCTATGCAATACTGTTCTTTACAGCATTGGACTTTCCTTCCACCATCAAATCCATCCACAGCTAAGCATCCTTTCAGCTTTGGCCCAGCCACTTCACTCTTTCTGGGCCTACTTGTACTTGCCTTCTGGTCTTCCTCAGTAGCATATTGGACACCTTCCAACCTGAGAGGCTCATCTTCCGGCGTCATATCTTTTAGCCTATTGATACTGTCCATGAAGTTTTCTTGGCAAGGATACTGGAGTGGTTTGCCAGTTCCTTCTCCATTTGATCGTGTGTAGTCTGAGTTCTCTGCTATGGCCTGTCCATCTTGGGTGACCCTACACGGCATAGCACGGCATAGCACATAGCCTCATTGCACCACACAAGCCCCCTTGCTATAGTGGGGATTAAGGCATATATGTAAGTATTTTCAAGGGTTGTCCAATAGTGAGAACTAGACTGTATTTCCCTGCAGTTTTTGGCTCACTGGAACTGGTAACATAGTATGAAATTAGTGCACAAGTGAATGAGCGATGTTTGTGGATAAAATTATTAATAGCAACTCACCTGCCTCAAAACAATGAACGATGTAACAAAAATACCAGTCCAAGTTCTGGGTTAGAGTTACAAACAATCTATAGGATAGTCTATGGACCTTTCAGCTTCACTAAAGGACAGAGTGAATAGTAACAAGTGATGGCGAAGAAGAAAAAGTTGAAGCAAGATCCTACCTGCTGGATGACATCCTGGGCTGTGCTGAAGCGAGGTGCTTTGATAACTGTCCGTGGTTGTTCTGGGGAAACATCATGAACTTGAACGAAGAAGCTGTCATCCTCAGAGTTGGCAATTCCATCATCCTTCTCCTCCTGACAGATATTTCTTCTGTTCAAGTTCTGCAAACATATTAAGAAAAACAAACAGGATAAGCATGTCTGGCTTTGGAAAAGAGACTATTTCCAAGCAGTGTTTCCCAAATGCTGGTGTTTGGACTTCAATTCCCAGAAGCTTAAGTCAATTCCCCAAAGCACTGATCAGTCAATATACTGGCTTAGGCTTCTGGGAACTGAAGTCCAAACACCAATATTTGGGAAACACTGGATGGGATGCAGTTGTAGCTTCCTTGAAATACTTGCCCTTATTCCAAACTAAAGCTGTAATGTGAATTTACTGTTTCTAGATTTAATGTGTCATAAAAATATAGAAAATAACAGATAGCAGCCAGGTAATACGAACTGTGCTCTCATTTGCACAAGCATTTTTTTAAAAAAAGATGGAGAGATTTCCTTTCCTCCTTTCTAATATTTCCATGTAAAGATTCAATGTTCCCAGCACCCGTGATTCAGATGACAAAGACAAATTGTAAGGCTCAACAAGGTTGCTCATGTTTGGGGTATTGGGAATGGCATCACAGAACTGGTACTTCCGCTTCAACTGACCAGAATGTAGCACACCCCACAATCAGCCTGCTATTGAATTAGACTAGCAATAATAGCCAGACACTGGTTTGAGAGGGAAGCATTAGCAAGAATGATTCATAAGCTGAAGGGGAAAACACAGCTTATGAAAGCTCCCAATGTTAGCAGATAAATAGATTCCTACTACATCAGAGAGTAAACAAAACAAAAAGACAAAAACATTGTGGCACCTTAAAGACTTAACTGCTGTATTTTAATGTTAGCTTTTGTGGATCATGTCCACTTTGTCAGACACATCAAGTACAGAAGTGAACAATGGTTGGTTGGTATAACAGATAAGTACAGTATACAAATCAATGTGGCTTTTTACAGCTGGTAATAGCAGAAGATTCCTGGTTGTTATTCAGCTTAGCTGTGAAGTTTTGCCCTGTTGATTTGCAAATGGTTAGTAGATGGGTGTAAAACATTGTGGCAATTTACATTTGCTAATGAGTTTACCCTTCAGACCTAGCATCTATTAACAACGGTGTGAGTGACCCAGGCAAAGCACCAAGAACAAACTCAGTAGGGTTCTTGAGGTATCTTTAAGGAATGCTTACCATTGTCACCACTCAGTGAATTTTTATGGTTGAGCAGAGATTTAAATTGTGTCTCCTGGGTCCCAATCTGACAGTCTACGTATTACACTACACTGGGGTTCTCATGAATAAATAATTATACAAGAGTTAATTAAGAGAGTTTATGTAGACAGCAGATAGGGTGAAGAATCTGAAATATACATGGATATATTTGTAAGAGCAGGTAACTCAAAAGTCACCAGCAGAAGATTAAAATGGAAAGTTAGGCTTACTTTTATTTATTTAAAATGTATTTGCCCTGCTTTCCAATACTAAAAAAAATAAGCAGATAAGACCTAAATAAGATCTAAAAATAATAAAGAATTAAACAAATATTATATCAAAACACAGATAAAAGTGACCACAAAACAGTCCCATTAAAAAAACCTTCAACAGCCAGTCAAAAAAGGAAAGCCTGTCTGAAGAATAAGGTATTTTGTCTACTTACATAAGGTCAGCAAAGACAGGGCCAGCCAATCAGTGATGGGATGTAACAGGTTCTCACCAGTTCGCGAGAACTGGTAGTAACTTTCCCCAGTGTCCCAGAGAATTGGTAGGAGCTTTTGAGGGGAACCACCTTCTGGGCTTACCTTTTCACTGGTTCCCCCACTGTGCATCCGCGCCAAGCACTTGGTGTGCATGCATGCCTACAGTGCTTGGCACATATGCACGGCCTCCTTGCTGTCCTCCTTGCTGTCCTTGTGTTGTGGGTGGGTGGGTTATGGTGTGTGTGTGTGTGTGTGTGTGTGTGTGTGTGTGTGTGTGTGTGTGTGTGTGTGTGTGTGTGTGTGTGTGTGTGTGTGTGTGTGTGTGCTTATTTTATTTTATTTTATTCTTTGACTCTGCCCATGGTGTTATGACATCATGACATTAGTTCCGCCCACACTGTGATGACGTCACGGTGGGGCAGTAAAATTTTTGACATCCCACCACTGCAGCCAATCATTTCTTGTGGAAGGGAGTTCCAGAGTCTGAGACCAGCAACAGAGAAGACCCTCTCCAGTGTCCTCACCAAACTCACTTCTGAGGGTGGTTGGACTGAGAAAAAGTCCTCCCTTGATGTCCTTAAAACCCAGGCAGATTCACTCTTTGAGAAAGTTTGGACTCAAGCTCTTTGTTGTTGTTCAGTCGCACAGTTGATTCTGACCCTTTGCGACCCCATGGAGCACTGTTTGCCAGGCACCTCTGTCCTCCACCATCCTCCTCAACTCACTCAGTTTTGTGCCCATTGTGTCTACAATACCATCTAACCATCTCATTTTTGGCCGCCCCCTTCTTCTTTTGCCCTCCACCTTTCCAAGCATCAAGGCTTTCTCAAGCGAATCCTCTCTTCTCATTTGATGTCCAAAGTACTTTAGCTTCATCTTTACTATTTGACCTTCTAAGGAGCAGTCAGGGTTAATTTCTTCTAAAATTGAGCTATTTGTTCTCCTCGCTGTCCAGGGGACTCTCGAAACTCTCCTCCAACACTACATCACAAAGGCGTCTATTCTTCTGTGCTCAGCTTTCCTAATGGTCCAGCTCTCACAACCATACATTGCCACAGGGAATGCCATTGCGAATTTTTGTTTGCAATGTGATGTCTGTACTTTTCACTATGCTCCCCAGGTTTCTCATAGCTTTTCTCAAGCTCTTAAACTGGCTTAATTCTGTGCTGGACTTTTATTATTATTATTATTATTATTATTATTATTATTATTATTATTATTATTATTATTATTATTATTATTATTATTATTATTATTATTATTATTATTATTGTTGTTGTTGTTGTTGTTGTTGTTGTTGTTGTTGTTGTTGTTGTGGTGGTGGTGGTGGTGGTGGTGGTGGTGGTGGTGGTGGTGGTGGTGGTGGTGGTGGTGGTGGTGGTGTCAGAGGCACATAAAGGTGCTTTCTGGATTGAAAGGATTTTTGCTGAAGGAACTCTGTTCAGGGAACGCCCTAATGAGATTTCTTTCATGTCCCCAAGTTCTTTTCCCACCAAAGTGGTCGCTATTGGTCTACTTGCAATTTCTTGCTTTCAAACTGCTAGGCTGGCAGGAGCTGGGACAGAGAAGGGTGCTCAATCTGTCATGCAGTACTTGGGTCTTGAACTGCCAACTTGCTGACCTTCCAGCTAACAAGGCGAGCTTCTTAACCATAGTCCCTTGCTAGACTATGAACCATATGGATAAACACAGAATCCAATTTTTACTGTCTGATTATCCAGACAGGAACAGAATGAAATTGTTTGTTGTAATTCCTTATGTGCTTTAATACATTATTCCAGAAGCAAAATCTTGAATGTAACATAAATCCTCTCAGGATGTGTTCACATAGTTAGCTTAAGTGATTCATTAGGACATCCTTCAACAGCGCACAAAGATCTAGCCTCTTATTACTGCTGGACGCCTCCGTATTACTTCCTTCTTTCCTGCTCTTTGACAGGAAAAATGAATTCCGGTTAACCAAACAATTCACATGCACTTTTTGTCATTCTCCTGATACAATCAGCAAGCAATATATGTCACAACAAATAGACTCACTTCCTCACGTGTTTTAAAGATAATCCTTCCAACATAGCCTTCTTCTGGGAACCAGCTGTTCAAGAGCTGCACAAGTTCCTCCTCGGGCCCCAGCACTCTCTGGAATGGCGGCTTCCTGTGCTCGTTTCTTTCCTTAGATATGAAGCATTTCTCCTCCATCAGAAAATAGTCTGTTGGATATTTTCCAATTCCTTTTGTAGAAGCCAAAATCTAAGGCAGAAGCATGGTGATAATTAGGACAGGAGAATGCTGCATGCTCACTAACCCGATTGTGTTGAGGACAACAAGACCCTTTATTATTGATTTATATCTGGCATGTTGTAAAACATGATTTTGATATATTAACCACCCATTCGGGGCTGATTTTCCTGGGGCTGAGTAGCTGAATATTTCAGAGGAAACCAATGCTATTTAATCTTAATACTATCCTGTTTGGCTTCCCAGACCCTTTGTTCCTAATCTCAAAACAGTAAAGCATTTTCCCATTGCAGGAACAACAGCCTTCATTGAGATAATAAGCTGGAGCTTTTTCCACTTTTTGAACTTAGCTCACCCCCCCTCCCAACATTTCAGTGATGTTTCAGGAAAAGGAATTATGCGCAGAAGTTAAAGCCTCTGAGATGAGGGCAACCAGGCAGACCCTTTGCGATAGACAATGTAATTCTAACACAAAACATACTATACAGGCAAAACATCATCACCACTATCATCATCAACATTATCATCCTCAGCATTAAACCATGACAATAACTATCAAATTAATCAAAATGAAATTATTACAAGCATTTCTAACTCATCTTGGTGGCTGAATTTTAACTCAAGCAGTTCAACCAGTCTTAGACAAAAACTAAAATCCAGAAAACAAATTAATGAAAGAAATCCTGATGGACATTTCAACATAAGTTACCTTGAAGAAAGAATGGTCTTCAAATCCTCCTTAAACAGCATTGTTTTGATTGACATTTAAATACATCAACTACATATTCCAAAAAATTCATGTATTTAGGAATGGGACTTGGCACAGTTCAACCTGCAAGGTATTCCACAGTGCTTGTGCTGCTACTGAGAAGGTCCTATTGTTAAGGTTTTCCTGGCCATCGTTGGCATTCTTGTTATTAGTACCACAGTGAGCTCACCTGTGCCTCAACTACTGCTGCTACCTCTGCACTCATGAGTAAATCAGATAAATCTTACTTGAAAAAAACCCTGTCACAATGCTTTCTTAATTCATCTGTCTAGCACAGTGTTTCCCGACCTATGTTCTGTGGAACACTGGTGGACTTCAATTCCCAGAAGCCTAAGTCAATACATTGGCTGATCAGTGTTTTGAGGAATTGACTTAGGCTTCTGGGAATTTAAGCAAACCAAAGATTAGGAAACACTGGTCTAGTAGTATATATATAATACTTAGTATCTAAAATTGTGCTTCCTCGGTTGGGAAATGCTAAAAAAAAAATAGACAACATGAAAGTAGAAGAAGAGTTTTCTCTGTTGCCTGTTTTAATGTCACAACCCACTATATATGTCACAGGGTTGTCACCTCAGATAACACCACTCAATGCTTTTAAAAGCCTTTTCAAAGCATCTCTGATGCATTAGTAACAATTAAAAAGAAATGGAAAACTTTATCCTTTCCCCTCCAAAGGTGAGTGGCAAGATGCCATTTCGTGAAATCTTTAAGTGTATCTTTCTTCTCCATTCTTTGTTTAAGTTGCTTAATGATCCTGAGAAATGGGGAGCTTTCCCTTTAAGGAAAAGAAGTCTTGAACTGCTAAGCAGAGTCACCGGAGGTGTGGTACATTCGATTGATCATTGCTTGTGGATGTGAGGATCATTTAAATCAGGGGTGCCGAAACTTTCCAGGCTGCAGGCTGGTCACATGGTTCACGGAGCTGGTCACTATGGCCCAGGGGCTGGGGCTGGCCTTTGACACCAATTCATTCAGCCCACGAAGCCCTTGTCGCTCCTGGAAGCAGAAGTAAAACACACCCAAACGGGTGCATTTTACTTCCGATTCCAGGAGCGGCGAGGGCTTCATGGGCTGGATGAATTGGCATCGGGGGATGGATCTGGGCCCCGGGCCATAGTTTGGGCATCTTGGTTTAAATGATATACTGCACTTTGAAGTGACCTTGTTTAGCATGATCAGTGTTTCCCAAACTATGTTCCACAGAACATTGGTGGACCTCAACTCCCAGAAACCTAAGTCAATACAGTGGGTGATCAGTGCTTTGGGGAATTGACTTAGGCTTCTGGGAGTTGAAGTCCCAATAACCAAAGGTTGGGAAACACTGGTTTAGATCTATTTAGACTGGAATAATTCAGTAATCTAGTTGCATCCTTACCTGATGCAAAAGATGAGCTACAGTGGTCCCATGCTTTATAGTAAACAGAGTAAAAGGTTCTGGACCTGGAACTCCATGCACAGTGACTTTGTACATTGCAGCTGATCTCCGCTCGGCTGTGCTAAACCGCTGTTCAAAACAAACACATTTTTTGATTATTTACTGTTTCATTTTAAAAAAAATACAAACTCATCCAACAAGAATACCTGACACGTTTTATGAGACTCAATAAGCTTAACAAATGAAGCTCAGAAACCCCAATTCAAAATAATGTTACCAAAATAAATTGTAACACTAAGGGATAAATCCACTGTTAGTTCCAACTGGAACAACATAAACAGTGTTGTATCAAAGTTCAATTGAATCAACGGGTTTACTTTAGTTGAGACTAACAACTGGCATTAGGCCTAAGAATTCAGAGGGGGCCTACATGACTTGATAGGCTGTCATCAAATACTGTCTATACTGGATGTCTCTTAAAGACACATTCTAGTCTCAGGAAATCTAAAATTATATGTCAGGAAAGCCTTGGTATATATTTCCATGCCAATCATTTAGAAGTAAAGGCTGCACTACTGGTGGAAAGAAAATGAAGAGGGAAAAAAAGATTCACTGAAGACAAATAAATAAAAGACACCCAAAAGCGACTTTGATTAAGCCTTCATAAACAAATTAAGGTCTGACTCAGGAGCACTAATAAAAAATAAATGAGGATGAAGAAAAGACAGAAGGGCCAGATAAACTGGATTAGTTCAATTAGTGGGGCTGGATAACTTTCTCAGATTGATAATGCGTGGAGAAGAACTGGCAAAGCTCCAGGAGACTGTAGAAACACAAACAGAACTGCCTGCTTAACCGCATGTCTGGATTCTATGAAAACAGACGATAACCTGTGTAAGGACAGATGAATCTAGAAATTTCAGTGTGTCTCTTTTTCTCATTTTCCAGTCCTACGTTTAGCTTGTTCCAAATACTGAGAATTTTTAAAAGTTCTTATGAAAATTCATATGCCTTTTGAGTATGTTATGTCTAAAAGTGCAACATTGTGCATAATTTTGTTTCATATACACATCATTGCAAGCAAATTTGCTTGTAAATGCATTTAAACTTGTTTTTAAAAACAGGCACATTTTTGTGTGTACATTCTTGGAACATATACGTATTTGTATCTTCTCTTTTTAATTAGAAAACTTCATTTTAAAATCTAGAGCAACAAAATCTTAAATAATCTCCCAGGAATTAAAGATATGATCTGATTCTAGGCAAAGTTCAGCACTTCAAAACCCCACTGATTTCACCATTCAGCCATGTGCTTTGTTCTCCAGCTGAACTGGACTTAAAAATACTTAACTCTAACTGCATCTCCTTTTCTTTTCCAAAAGAAACACTGGACTCTAACAGAATGTACCTCATATATCTAGAATTCAGCAAGGATGTTGTACAGTTTGCAAAGGGCATTCATCTAAGGAAGCAAGGGAAATTTTTCAATCTAGCCCCACAACACCTGTCAGATGTAACTGAGCAAGCAGCAAAAGGTTAAAACAAGGTAGAGCTACAGTAACTGTAAAATAGCTTTGATTCAAGCAATACTCATGTGCCTGACAGTGAAGTTGGGACAGTACTAGGCAAACAAAAGATCAGCCTGGGAGTTAAAAGGCCTCAAGGGACCTCCAGATAACTTCCTATGCTGTAGATATATTTTTACTATATAAGGAGTGACCATAGCTAGAATCCTGCTGTGGGGAAAACGTGCATACTGGTCATTCCACACATGGTTCTCTTTGTTGGGAGAAAAACTGAGTACTGTATGGTACTAAAATCCTAATCAGTGTGCTTGTTTGCACAATGATTGGATAATCACTCATAGAACTGCTTGCGCACTAGATATTCTGGCAAAAGGAGGAAACAGCTTGTGTAATTAATCTTTCATCCCTGTTTTCCCCCAACAAGATTCTGGCCATTGTCTTTAATTGCTAAGCAGATATTACTGACTATTATTGCGTCTAGGAGAACATCACACTACACATTGCCACCATAATTCAATTAAACTTGGAAAGATAAGACATAGATAACATCTCTTAAAATGTGCATACATTTTGAAGCATTCTTTATAATTATTCAGAGTGGTCCAAAAATGGACAAAGACATTCTTCCAATGAACATTTGGTTTATTATAATGAAAGAAACACAGACATCCTCTGCCTTATCAACAAAATCCTGTTCTAATTGGATTGGCTACCATCCTTAATATTGATCAGGACAAAATAGACAAAAGTATAGTATGCCTTACAGCATATGAAGTAATTTTCCAAATGGGACAACCACCTGTCACAGATTAAGATTTTGGTATTCAATTATAATAAGCTATTATATCCTGGATCAGAAACTTGACAAAACCATTTCAATCAAATTACCAAAGATGCTGGCACAGCATTTCCAGAAGGATTTTCTTCCATTCTTCGACTATTAATGAACAAGCTTGAGATTTCTAGGGGTTCATTGTGCAGATTTCGTAGCTGGAGATGTCTGTACCCTAAAAATATATAATTGCAAGTCAGTTACAGGGACTATTTGGGTATATAAACTGCTAAAATTTAATGGTGGTTGTTTACTTTGCTAGAAAATATTAAAATATTCATACAAAAAAGGAAAAGTCATACAGTCCTTCCTGACCCCTGCTGAACCCAGGTGTGGAGAAAGGGAAGCTTTTCCTTCTCCTGGCCAAATGAAGAGCAAGAGGTTAGCGTGATGTTTTGTCACTGCTTGCCAGCACAGGGGTGGGGGCAGCATGTTTATATATGACATGCCTTGCCCTCATGCCAGCCTCTTCTACAGTTCAGGGTGGTATAGGTGAATCTCTTAGGGCAGTGATGGTGAACCTTTTAGAGACCAAGTGACCAAGGAGAAGGTACCAGCACACTGGTGATGTCACATGGGTGCATGTGCACATGAGTTGCCTGCCCGTGCACCTCCTCTGCCTCCTAGGAGGAGTGAGGGGGGGGTTGTCTGGTCATCTCACCTCATCCCTGCCCCTGTCTTCCTGGTGGGATTTCAGCCTCCCCTCCCCATTGGTGGAGGGAGAGGGGTGGGTGGGAAAGCGGCGCTGCCATTGGTAATGGCAGCATGGCGCGAGGCTTGCCCACAACAGCTAACATGCTCACAGAAATGGCTCTGTGTGCCACCTCCGGCACACATGTCAAAAGTTTGCCAACACTGCCTTAGGGTATTATTAGACAAAGTGGAGACTGTATGCATGACACGATTTGCGTGAATTAGTTAGGCATGTAGCAGACAGTGCTGAGATATGATCAACATCTGTTCATGCAAATAGAGTTGGAAACAATCACAGTGATATCTCCCTGATTCTGTTGGACCTGAGCAGTAGCTGGCAAGAATCAGCACTGCGCAGGAGCAGTGGATTCACAAGTCCGGTCTAGATAGGTAAAGAGGAATTTATCTGCTCTACGATCAGGTTGCACACTACCAACCCCTCACAGGTCAGGGATTTTAAATTTCAATAAAGTTGTGGCCCAAGTTTACACCAAATTTGACAGTGTCCCGCCTCCTTATTCTGGGTATTGGGGAGGAAAACACTCTGTTGTGTTTATTTTTAAATCATTACTTGTTTGGATAATTTCATTACATAGTCCAATGATCTCATTTTATATGATTGGAAAGTAAACATATTCCTGGTTACTGCCGTTTCTGTTAAGTGTTTCTTTACAACTTTGTCTCTGCTTCTAGGTCAAAAATGCAGAACAGTACAGTAATTTCCATCACTATTCTATGAGTCTTCCAGTTGAATAGCACCAAAGAAATCACTACCTCATAAGGCTATTTCCTGCCACTCATAAAAGATTGTGGTATCTGTAGTTTTAAATTTCAAATGCAGTACTGTTTTTGCATAATGCACTACTACAAACATTTTTTAAATACAGTTTAGCCACAGATGCTGAAATGACAGCTTTCTTCCCTCAGATACAGGTGACATAAATTTCAGACAGTATCCAAGTTTGCTTTAGGACTTTCTCTTTTACTTTTTAATTAGAAGGTGCTTCATTATACATTAAACTATGTCATAATTAACTCCATCTTCAAGACTTTCATTAGAAGTCTTTGTTGAACCTTAGCTTATGGCATTGCCTTACCTAGGTCTCAAATAGCTTAAAGAATTTAATGGCTACTTTCAATGCTTCCATTTCATTATTATCTTCCAAGTCTTTTCCTACCTCTTTTGACTCCTTAATAGAAATGTAAATACAATAATACCCTGGATAACGCGAGTACTGTATAGCGTGAAAACCGCATAACGTTACAAGATTTTCGGAAAAATCTTGTATCGAATAACGCGATTTTTAACGTTATCTGATACCATTGTTCTTAACAGCAGGGTGGCTGGAAAGCTGAACAGGGTTCTCCATTCAGCTTCCCAGCCACCCTGCAGCTATGGAGGCAGGGGTGGGGAGGCTGGAAAGCTGACGGGGGGCTCCCCCGTCAGCTTCCCCAGCCACCCCACAGCTGCAGAGGCAAGGGCGGGTGGCTAGGGAAGCCTACAGGGAGTCCCCGTCAGCTTCCCCAGCCACCCTGCAGCTGTAGATCGGGTCCTCTGATCTCTTTGGAGCAGGCAGGGGACACGATCCAAGCTGTTTCTGGGCTTCCCCGACGTCCTCAGCCAGTGCAACAAGCCAGAATGTCGGGATTCGAACCCTGACATTCTGGCTTGCTACACTGGCTGAGGACGTCGGGGAAGCCCAGAAACAGCTTGGATCGGGTCTCCCCACCTCCTTGGACACGGCAGTAATGGACTTTTTTTTTACTAATTTTGGGGTCCCTGACCCCCTCGCCGGGTCCAGGGAGGTGGGGAGACCCGATCCAAGCTGTTTCCAAAGTTCCCCCACCTCCCTGGAGGCTGCAGCGAGCCAAAATGTCAGGATTCAAATCCCGACGTTCTGGCTTGCTGCAGCCTCCAGGGAAACAGGGCTTTTTTTAACATTGTGTGATCAATGTATCGCACAACGTTAAAAACCGGATAACGACGGGACTTGTGGAACCAAGTCATAACGTTATCCGGGGTACTAGTGTACAGTAAAACACCGGATAGCGCTAAGACTTGGTTCCACAAGTCTTGGTGTTATCTGATTTTTAGTGTTATCCGATTCATGTTAAAATCCTATGGGATGGATCGGATAACATTAAAGCTTCATAGAGATACATTGTAACCGCACAGGCTTTAGCGGTTGTTATCCGATCCATCCCATAGGACCTTAAAGTTATTCGATGCAATTCTCCTCCCCAGATTACTTAACGTTATGCGATTTTAGCATTATCCAAGGTAAAAGTTATCTGAGGTATTACTGTACTGATAATTGGCTTGGCCTCTTTATTTTTGATATTCAGAAACACACAAACGATGAGATAAAATGCTTTTAGTATTAGCACTTTCTGGAAGGTCAAAGAAATGAAAATATGTAAGGGAAAGTCAAGGAAATTGTGATTAGAATACATTAGGTTAGTGAATTTAGGACAGGAGTTCTCAACCTTTTAAAGCCAGGGGCTGGGTCACGCTCCCTCAGACAACAGTGGGGGCTGGATTGCCATGTTGCCCTTCCTCCACCAGATGACATTTCCTGTTGTGGTGGAGGTGGTCGTGGGCCACATGAAATTGTGCCATGGGCCACATCTGGCCCATGGGCCGCAGTTTGAGAATCCCTGATTTAGGCTGTGTGGATGCAAAAGTATATTTTCTTGGTTTGGCAATTGAACTAGAAAAGTAATGCAAATACAACTTGATGCCCTTCCTGTTATCTGCCCTTTCCTAGCTCCACCTCTTTGCCGGTTCCATTTCTGTTGTCCTAGCAACTAGCCAAATATTTCTGCTGAGTTCAGTCCTTGATTGACTTGTGAGGTCAATCCTGCAAATAAGAGCTAGTTTAAATGTTTCAATGAGCTTACAAAATCCAACATGTAACTATTTTCATCTGTACCTGCTAGTACTAAATTTACACAGAAAGATAAACATCATGGAATAGAGGTTTTATTTCCTGCTAAACTCAGGACTGAGTTGCAAACAAGTAGTATTTCACAGACAACTAAGCACTTTCTGTGCATCATGCAAAATAAAATTTGAAAATCAGACTGTTTGTTCCTGCTGGAGCTTACAAAGAATTATTGTTCTCTTCCTATTTCTTGACCTCTACCATGCACAAAGACTGCAGATTAGGATCACCTGTTTCTCTTAAATCAGGGGTGCCCAAACTTTTCCCGCCATGGACCAGACCATGCCCCTTCAGTCAGCTGAGCTGGCCAGAGGTGTGGTTTCTCCCATGGCAGCAGTGGTGTGTGTATTCACAGCATGTTTTTGCCACCTCTGCTGCTTCCCGTGGTGGCGGAAGCAAGGGCGGCACATTTCACTGTGTTTTTGAATTTTTTTCACAGTGTTTTTGCAGCACTTTCAGTATTTTTGCTGCATTTTGGCACTTCTGGCAGCAGCGGCAATCTGTTTTGGGTATTTTGCAGCCTCTACTGCTTTCTATGGTGGTGGGAGCAAGGGCGGCACATTTTTGCGGCACTTTTGAAATTTCTTGCAGTGTTTTCACTGCATTCTTGCCGCTATTTTGGCCCTGCAGCAGTGGGGCACTTAAGGCGGTAGCAGCAATCTGGACCATGGGCTGGATGAACTGGCACCACAGGCTGCATCTGGCCTGCAGGCCATAGTTTGGGCACCCATGTCTTAAATTATGGAAATGATATGCAAGCAATTAAGGCCCCCTTACTTTCCTGATGCTGATCTAGTCATTACACATTCTAGAACCCTGAAAGCTAATCTCAGTTTTGGAAAGTTCCAACTTGCCAAATAATGTATCTTAGTATCAGGCAGGTGCTTCTGTGTAAGGCTGTACAGTAATACCCCGTATAACGCGAGTACCGTATATCGTTAAAACCGCATAACGTTACAAGATTTTCGAAAACATCTTGTATCGAGTAACGCGATTTTAACGTTACACGATACAGTGGTTCTTAGCAGCAGGGTGGCTGGAAAGCTGAACGGGGTTCTCCGTTCAGCTTCCCAGCCACCCTGCAGCTACGGAGGCAGGGGTGGGGAGGCTGGAAAGCTGACGGGGGGCTCCCCCATCGGCTTACCCAGCCACCCCACAGCTGCGGAGGCATGGGCGGGTGGCTAGGGAAGCCGACAGGGAGTCCCCGTCAGCTTCCCCAGCCACCCTGCAGCTGTAGATCGGGTCCTCTGATCTCTCTGGAGGTGTTTCTGGGCTTCCCCGACGTCCAGAGCCGGTGCAGCAAGCCAGAATGTCAGAGTTCGAATCCCGACGTTCTGGCTTCCTGCACTGGCTCAGGACGTCGGGGAAGCCCAGAAACACCTTGGATCGGGTCCCCACACCTCCCTGGACCCGGCGGGGGGGTCAAACCCCCCAAAATTGGTAAAAAAAAGGACGTTTTTTTTACCAATTTGGGGGTTTCTGACCCCCCCGCCGGGTCCAGGGAGGTGGGCAGACACGATCCAAGCTTTTTCTGAGCTTCCCCGACGTCCTGAGCCAGTGTAGCAAGCCAGGATGTCAGAGTTCGAATCCCGACATTCTGGGTTGCTGCACTGGCTCAGGACGTCGGGGAAGCCCAGAAACACCTTGGATCGGGTCCCCACACCTCCCAGGACCCAGCGGGGGGGTCAGAAACCCCAAAATTGGTAAAAAAAATGGACGTTTTTTTTTTTTACCAATTTTGGGGTCTCTGACCCCCCCGCCGGGTCCAGGGAGGTGGGCAGACACGATCCAAGCTTTTTCTGGGCTTCCCCGATGTCCTGAGCCAGTGCAGCAACCCAGAATGTCAGGATTCGAATCCCGACATTCTGGCTTCCTGCAGCATAAAAGAGGGTGGGGGAAGTTCAAAATTAGCGCGCATCGGGTCTCCCGACCTCCCTAGAGCTGATGTGCGCTAATTTTGAACTTCCCCCACCCTCTTTTATGCTGCAGGAAGCGAGAACGTCGGGATTCGAACTCTGACATTCTGGCTTGCTGCACTGGCTCAGGACGTCGGGGAAGCCCAGAAACACCTTGGATCGGGTCCCCACACCTCCCTGGACCCGGCGGGGGGGTCAGAGCCCCCAAAATTGGTAAAAAAAACATCCATTTTTTTACCAATTTTGGGGTTTCTGACCCCCCCGCTGGGTCCAGGGAGGTGTGGGGACCCGATCCAAGGTGTTTCTGGGCTTCCCCGACGTCCTGAGCCAGTGCAGGAAGCCAGAACATCGGGATTTGAACTCTGACATTCTGGCTTGCTGCACTGGCTCAGGACGTCGGGGTAGCCCAGAAACACCTTGGATCGGGTCTGCCCACCTCCCTGGACCCGGCGGGGGGGTCAGAAACCCCAAAATTGGTAAAAAAAAACGGACGTTTTTTTTACCAATTTTGGGGTCTCTGACCCCCCCCCCCCGCCGGGTCCAGGGAGGTGGGGAAACCCGCTCCAAGCTGTTTCCAAAGTTCTCCCACCTCCCTGGAGGCAGCAGCAAGCCAAAATGTCAGGATTCAAATCCCGATGTTCTCGCTTCCTGCAGCCTCCAGGGAAACAGGGCTTTTTTTAACATTGTGTGTTCAATGTATCGCACAACGTTAAAAAACGAATAACGACGGGACTTGTGGAACCAAGTCATAACGTTATTCGGGGTACTAGTGTATCTGGAAACACATTTTGAAAATGGCATTTAAGAGCACAGATTTTAATAGCTATGGCTGGATGTCATATTTCCTCCTGGGTTTGTTCCACAGCTATCACCATTTGCTGTCGGCAAGTGCCAAGGTTATTGTAGTATGCTTTAAACTAAGAAAATGTGGGATTGAACTAAGAAAATGTGGAAGCTGCAGACCTTGTGCACAAAGATCATTACATGCAAAGAATCTGAAAATTACAGCACATCAGCAGTCATTGCGATATGTCTATGTTTAAAGTCAAGTACAAGCTCAGAGAAGGAGAAGAGAAAACCTTTGCAAAGACTGGAAAACATGTTCAAAGTAATGAAAAAGACAAAGAACGACTTGGTCACAAAAACCACAATGTCTGCCTACCTAATCAAGGACTGTGTCAGAACAGTAGAGTGCTTGGGGGCTTCACAACCAATGATAACTCTTGAGTTATCCAAGCAAATATTCTCAAAAGAGCAAAAAAAAAAAAAAAAAAAAAAGCTCTTGGAAACTTGGAAGCAGTATATATTGTTTCTCTTGGTTTAACTATTTAAAAAAGGATAATTTTTTGACATATTTAGCCAAAAGGGTTGAATCCTTTGAATTATCCTTATATACAGCTCATTACTGGAAGGAAAGAAGTGGCTATGTTTTCTTTCTTATATGTACACAGGCTTTAAGTCCTCAGAGCCACAGTCTGGGATCTGCAAAAGTTTCATTTTACCTCTTTTGAGAGCCTTCAGTGGGATGATTCTTTGGGCCATCACAGCTGAAGAATTATTTTCAACCACAGCAAAGCGGAGGAATACAAAATCCTCAAAGTGAATCCGGAAGAGGAACTGTTCGTTCCACATGGGGTTGAGAGTATTGCGATGAATGGGCTTAGTGCGGAAATGGCAGCTATCCAGAGGTATTCCAAGCACATCCACTTCAATACATGGGCTTCCTGAGCTGTTGCCAGGACAAACATTCTGTCCAGAAACAATCTGAAATACCAAATAAACGCACAGAACAATATCAGAGTGATTTTCTACATTCTCAAGCTTGTGCTTCCAAAAGATGGTTTCAACAGTATCCCAGCGACAAGTAAATAGCTCATCTACACATGAATCGCACTGAAACAGAAGCCTTATAATTTGCTATTTGCTTGTTCTGATGCAGAACAGCAGTTGTTTCTGGGCAAGCACCCAAGTACCCTTTTAGACCAGATGTCCACCCTACCTCCCGAGACTCAAATTCAATAGATTGGGAGTTGAACTCTGTTTTCATACATGCATTGCCTTTAATTCTTGAAAGCAGAAGCTGAAAAACAAATAATTATCCATGCATCCATATATTAATTCAGGAGTTCTCAACCTTTTTTAAGCCAGGGGACAGGTCACGCTCCCTCAGACAGCTTCAAGGGCCGGACAGCCATTTTGCCTTTCCTCCACCACATGGCACTCCTGGGTGTGGTGGAGGTGGTGTGGGGCCATATGAAATGGTGCCATAGGCCGCATCTGGCTCGTGGACCGCAGGTTGAGAATCCCAGTATTAATTGCTATAATCTTCTTACTAAGGACAAGTCTCCCAACTTTAAAGCAAATTGAATTCTGTGTGTCAATACTTCTTAATTTATTAAAATTACTTACAGACCTTTCATCATAGAAGAAAATAAAGCTATTAATAAGTGGAGGAAAGCAATACATTTAAAACCAATAGAAAAATACATAGTGTCTAGGAATAAGGACATTATTTTTACTAACCCTATGTACCTCTGGGAATTGGTGGATTATCCCACAATACAACACCACTCTAGAGAAGGTCACCCAAACATGCCACATTTGGTCAACAGGGATGATTAAAAGATTTCACTTACTATCAGGGAATAAATAGCTGGCTCCATATTTTCTAAATCTCGTTCTAAAGGACAAAAATATTGATACATTGGGCAGGTCTTATCCCATAAAACAGACGGTTTTAGAACATATCCAGTGCCACCATTTGATTCAAACATTGCTGCATTCAGGTGCAGGGGAAGATCTACAGATAAAAACATTCTAAATGTTAAAATTGTTAAGACTTCAAAAAAGACAGTAGAGTACATTAAAAAAACTTTGTATGTTTTTTTTAAAGCTATTTCATTTCAATACTGCACAGTAGCTAAAGCACCTGTAAAACTTCAAATAAAACTGATCAAATAAAAATTGGAAATAAGGGATATTTTAGCATTCCTTTATACTTTCATGAGCCCATAATTACCTCAGCTTTAAAAGACAGCAAACTGAGGCTGAAATCATGTTGCTTAGTATAGTAAGTTGCAGCCAGAGTAGACCCATTGAATCAATGGAATTTATGGAAGAGTTAACTCACCAAATCCACACTGATTCAATGCCTACTCCAGTTGTGACTTACTATGCTGAACAGTAAGATTTCAGCCAATAAAAATGTAGTAGAAGTCCAAACATAGTTATTAATTATTGCACAAATACTTGCAGTATGTTTATATGAAAACATTATATTGTATAGGAAGCGGAAACAATCAATTCAACAAATAGTTTAAATCAGCTCTCTTGCATCTAAGTTTATTTTGTTGCTGACTAAATTAGATTAGACCGAGGCACATTAATTTTAAATGGCTCATGGACTGTATAATAAACGCACAGAAGGGCACAACAGGTGTAAGATGTGCAACTGAATGGAAACTAGTTATTAAAGCCAAATACATCATCAACCAACAATAGTTGGAGCATCTCAAAATATGAAACTCCTTAAATTGTTGGTCATTGGTCCATCTCGATTAATATTGTGCAACCCTGTCCAGTGGTGGCCACTGAGGGCTCCACAGTCATGCCTTTCCTAGCACCTGCTAACTTGAAACTTTTTAAATTGATATGCTGAGGTTAGAAACTGCTAATACACACAAGCAGAACATCTGGTCTATGCCTCCCTCTAGTTCAGTGATTCCCTACCTTTGGTTTTTTTGGTCTTCAATTCCCAGAAGCCTAAGTCAATTCTCCATTCACTGATCAGCCAATATACTGACTTAGGCTTCTTGGAATTGGAGTCCAAAAACCAAAGTTTGGGAAACACTGCTCTAGTTCCTTCAATGCTGAGAGATTTAGTAGCAAAATAAATCTCAAATACTGTATGGAAATTGTTATAACCTGTTTTTGTATCATTTAAGCATGACTGAAATATGATAGAGGAAGTCAGTAAGGATCTACCTCTGCCCTGGTACATGGGCTCAGGCTCTTGTTTAAACTAGGCCTCCTGCAATGGCATTGTGTAGTGGTGTGTAGACTGTGCAGCTAAGGATTATTCCAAACATTATCAGAACTTTGCTAAAAAGCACTTCCTTGTTTGTTTCATAACAATAAAATGGCTATGTGAAAAAACTGCAAGGTCTACTCTAATTTTTACTGCATAATCTTTTGTTGGATGTTAGGCACACATGGCAAGACCCACTCCTCATTCTGTGTAGAGCACCGAGAAGGAAAAACTTCCCAGTAGAATTCTGGGGCAATGAATGTGTCCTAGATGAATCCAGTGTTAGTGCTGTTGATGGTTTATATCCATTATATAATAATGTAAGCAGGGTGCAAAAAAAAAAATTAGTCTGAAGCAATCATTCCTATTGTGTCTGCAGTGCCCACACATTATATTACTGAGAAATGAGAGAGCCCATACCATCAGTCTGATAATTCAGTGCCACTAGTTGTATCCCATGGAGCCAGAAGAGAAGAGGGTGAGGATTAGACGAGTCAATGCGTGTAGCAGCTGGGTATGTCCTCAGCAGCTGGCAGGTGGTATGTTGTATTAACTTCTGAGAGTATCTCCTGCACAAACGCTTAGCGGCATTTTCATTCAAAGAGGAGATATGGTAACATCTAGGTGTTCTTATTATTGAACTGAGAGACGTTGTAGGGCTGAGAACAGGAGAAGACGTTTCCTCCCATGTTTGCCGTGCACCGTCGAAGGCACCTAGAAAATGAATGGTATTCCCAAGCTATAAAGGTATGGTCGTGTTACATTTTCATGGTCTGCCTTGCATTTTCAGGAAGCATAATGTATTTAGAACAAATGCATGGCTGATTATTAAGAAAGTGTTACCACAATCCATAGCAGCAACTTGCACAACAGTAAGGAAATTGTGTGTATTTGTATTTCTTTCAATGTTTCTTTGTAGTAACCCCTTTAGTAGTTTGCAATGACTAGTTTCTAAAGAAGTGAAGAAAAGGGGCTGCGGTGGCTCAGTGGTTAAGAAGCTCACCTTGTCATCTGGAAGGCTGGCAGGTCGAGTCCTGGGTACTGCATAATGGATTGAGCACCTGTCTCTGTCCCAGCTCTTGGGGACATGAAAGGAGCCTCATTTGAGCATTCCCTGAACAGAGTTTCTTCTGCAAAAATTCTTTCAACCCAGAATAATTTCTGACATGAAATTATTATTATAGAAGTGAAGAAGACTGCAGAGAACTCTGATGCAATTCCAGCTACATGTTTTTTAAATTTATAAATCAATTTATTTGAGCCATCAATCAATGTGCGGGTACACCCCTCCAGTCTCTACTGAGTCCCTTGAAAAATAACTCCAAGGGCTCCAGGTCACTTTCTTGACTTGGACCAGCTTTTGTTAAACTCACAGCAGCTTCCCCACAGTTCTCCCCCACCCCTTCAGAGGGCTGCCTTACAGTCATAAGCCCCTCGGGCATCTTCTGTCAGTTTTGAGGTTCCAGTTAACTTTACTGGAGTTCTCCCAAGTCTAAGTCCTGGGAAGGGTGAGCTTCATGCTGAGGCGTGTACAGATCCATGGGAGGAGCCAGGCTTTGTGGCTCTTCTCTTCCCAGCCTCTCAGCACTTGCTTCTCCAGTGCTGTAGTTAAACATGAGGTTAGAGTTCTCAGTTTCTATCCTCTGCTATAAGCAGGCAAACTGGATGAGAAAAGAGAGTCCGGCATTTTTAATTTCTTTGCTTCTGCCCTCACACAAAACACAGGGTCCAAGTGTTCTCCTGCATTTTCTCAAACATCCACCTCTTCTGCAGCAAGTGACAATGTAAAACTCCCACGGCCTCCCCCCTCCCCCTCCTCTTTTATTCTTGTGAACTCCACCTTCTCCAGCTGTTTCCCATCAGACCTCCTCATCTCTCCCAGCTGTGTCAGCACACTCTGCTTGGCATGGGGTTTAGGAGTCGCACCCTCCCCTTTGTCTCATTCAGCATGTGGGCTGGGGACAGACAGCCCATTGGGCATGCATTTGGCTGTGTGTGGTTCCACCCCTTCACAATCAGGGTTTTCAAAAAGATTTTAATATGGATACAGAATACGGAAGGACAGAGTGGCTTGGAATAGGAAAAGGAGTAAGACAAGGCTGCATTTTATCACCCTTATTCAACTTATACACAGAACGCATAATGCACAATGCAGGGATGGAGGAATCACAACATGGGATCAAAATTGCTGGGAGAAACATCAACAATTTGAGATATGCAGATGATACCACCCTAATGGCAGAAAGTTAGGAAGATATAAAGAAGCTCCTGATTAGGTTGAAAGAAGAGAGTGCAAAAGCTGGCTTGAGACGCAATATCAAGAAAACCAAGATAATGGCAACAGGCCCTATCAGCCCCTGGAAAATAGATAGGGAAGAAGTAGAAGCCATGACAGACTTTACATTCTTAGGATCCAAGATCACTGCAGATAGTGATTGCAGCCAAGAAATAAAAAGCCGACTAATGCTTGGGAGACAAGCTATGAGAAATTTGGGGAACATAGTTAAAAGTAGAGACGTCACATTGCAAACAAAAATCAGTATTGTCAAAGCAATGGTATTCCCTGTTGTAATATATGGTTGTGAGAGCTGGACCATTAGGAAAGCTGAGAGCAGAAGAATAGATGCTTTTGAGATGTAGTGTTGGGAGAGTTTTGAGAGTCCCCTGGACAGCAAGGAGAACAAATCGGTCAATCTTAGAAGAAATCAACCCTGACTGCTTCTTAGAAGGACAAATAGTAAAGATGAAGCTAAAGTGCTTTGGACATCAAATGAGAAGAGAGGATTCACTTGAGAAAGCCTTGATGCTGGGAAAGGTGGAAAGCAAAAGAAGAATGGGGCAGCCAAATATGAGATAGCTAGATGGTACTGTAGATGCAATGGGCACAGAACTGGGTGGGTTGAGGAGGATGGTGGAGGACAGAAGTGCCTGGTGGACAGTGGTCCATGGGGTCGCAAAGGGTCAGAATCGACTGTGCGACTGAACAACATAGACTTGGTAATGACTTGAGCAGACTCACTGAAATGGATGGGAGAAGCAAGTAATTAATTTCCATTCATTTCAGTAGAGCTATTGGCACCACAACTGAGTCTTATTTTCAGTGTTACATCTTCAGCGTTACAAGTGATAAGAGAAAGCAAAGGTATATGAGGCAAGTATCCTGAAAAAGCTAAATGTTGACTTAATATTCATGATGGAATTAAAATGGGATATAAATCTTATGTTTTAAAAATTAACAGATGCATACTGAAGCATTTCTGCAATGTGACTAGGAATAAATCCTAGGGTTAAATCCAGCTGCTGCCTATCTATGGCAGTTAAAGACTATACTATCTATTGAAATCAGTGGGGCTTAAATTAATTCTGATTAACAAGGCAATTAATTTTAATATTCTAATCTAGACAGAATTAAGAACTAACACTAGATTTAGCCCCTAGTATAGCTCATGATTTAGAAATTGTAAGCAGACTACAGAATAGAAGTTAGATTTTCATACTTTTTTAGATGACAACTTCCAGAATTATGGGGGGCTGTAGCAAAAATAAAATAAAAGCTGTTTCATGGCTTGAGGAATAAAAGTTGAGGAATAAAAGTTTCCCTTGAACAAGAAGATGGAGTTAGTTATGTCCTCTTATCTAACTGTTTCCAGAACTAAATGGAAAATATTACTCTTTCACGCATTTCACAGGTCTTTGCTTTAAAGAACACACACCTTGATGTATAAACCAATATATAAGAAACAAAAATTTGGCTTGAAATACAACTTTCCAATTTATAAAAGTTATGATTAAATGTATATTTCTAGCAATCAAACACTGTTCCAACAGCTCATTACTTTACAGCAGATCCCTTTTGCGTAATGAAGTCATTGTAATGGCTGACTGCTAATGGAAAATTATTCTAAACTTTAAGCACTGCATATGCAGAGTAATATATTTGATCTTTAACTAGAGGGTCTGGTATATGTGTTGTATTACAGAGCCATTCCATGTGATTGGTAAGAAAAGATCCTGACTTTACCTTTTCCAGATGTTTTGGCAAGCACCGTAGGCTCCCCTGGGCTCTGCCGTCCAGGATTGTTGCCAAAAATGGACTTCCGGCTTTTTCTTTCCTTTCCTCTACTAGAGCCAGATGGATTTAGAGTTGATAGGCCTATTTTCATTTTTAAAAATTTATAAAATTAATGGACTGAAAAACATGAGCAAGAAGGAATGCTTTGTTTTGTTATTTTTCCACAATTTATTTTGAAGGTGGCAGGTCAGCAGCTGGATACCTGAATATTGCAGGACGGAATGAGCTCGCGTCTTTGTCCCAGCTCCTGCCAACCTAGCAGCTCGAAAGCAAGAAATTGCAAGTAGATAAATAGGGACCACTTTGGTGGGAAAGTAAACAGCGCTCCATGCACTCTGGTGTCCAGTCATGCCTACCACATGGCCACAGAAATGTCTGCAGAAGCAGACAGCACTGGCTCTTCGCCTATGAAACAGAGATTCAGATATGGCTAGCTTTTGAGTAATGGTGACCTTTAGTCCAATGCTAATGATTCATGAACAGAAACACTGATTTATAAGACGCCCTAATCCAACGATCCCTTAAAGTTACAGGGTGCCCATGGAACACATTCCTTTTAAGGGCTTCCTCGTTCCACTTACTTCCTACACAGAAAAACCATGAATGTGCATTTTTAAAGATTGTAAGCTGCCTTCTTAGTGATTTGATTCCAAGTCTCATGTCCAAGAACAGAATTTGGCTCATGGAACAGGAATCTCCTCCCTTCTCACTATTATCTCATGAAGGAGTCACCCAAGCATGGGATGAAGGCACCATGCAACACTAGGCCAGTGATGGCAAACCTTAGCACTCCAGCTGTCTTTGGACTTCAATTCTCAGAAATCCAAGTCCCAGTGAATCCATATAAATGGCTTCTGGGAACTGAAGTCCAAGATCAGCTGGACTGCCAAGGTTTGCCATCATTGCCTTCTTTCACCAGCTTGAAAAAAAGAACTTGGTTTCCCAAAGGGAAAACTGCACTTTCAGAAGCTACAGGGGGTAGGGTTTGCCATCTAAACACAATTCTTTCCCTCCACCAAGAATATTTGAGATTTCAAATGTCTTTTTGAGGAATTGGACAGTCCTACAAGAATTTTTTTAATGTCTTAAAAAGTCATTTCTTAGAAACTGAAGATAATCAGATAGATCAAGCCCAGGAGGGGTGAAATTGTTCTTCATTTGCAAATAATGTTCTATTCAGCTCCTTCTGGAAGTTTGATTCTACATTTAGGGAGCCACTTTTTTTTTGCAAGAATGGGGAAGGCAACAGAGTATATCTGTTTATGGTCTGCAGCAGCTCTCCTGGTGGCTTTGTGGTTGAGGCGCTGAGCTGGAAACTGAAAGGTCAGGTTTTAGTACCCTAGAGCTGCATTTGGGGACATAAAAGGAGCCTCATTCAGGGGCCCCCTAAAAATATTTGCAACTCAGAGTAATCTCTGACATGAAATTATTATTAAGGTCTGCAAGCAGGGGGGGGCGGCGGCGGCGGGGGCAGCAACCTCTTGGAAGTTGTCTGCCCTAATGGATAATGGGGGAGGAGATGGCAGGAAAGTAAAAATAGCAAACACTATCCCTCCTTGTATAAATGGAAATGCCTCACTGTTCAATTAATAACTATGGACCAAATGCATAAGTACAACAATTGTGTTATTTCAAGAGAGGAATTCAATTTTGGTTCTTGTGCACAGTTTTCCTTCCTTGTTCATGGGTATCCCTGCCCCTTCAGGAAATTGCATGGAACAAGCTTGTATGAGGCAGACTGTATTCAGATATAGCCAGCAGGAATACTTGTTTGCAAAAAAAGAAATTGCAGCCAGCTGTCAACACAGGGGGGGGGGCACTAAATTCTTCAATTAAGAACAAACTGTCAAAAATGCATTATAGTCCAACAACTGGTACAAGCCAAAGCTATATTCTGCACAGCATTTCATAACAATATAGACAATGTAACCTTTCATTCTCCCATGGAACAAAATTAGAATTCCCATTTCTCTCTCTCTCAATACTTTTGTGAGCCAGTGGTTGTTGTTGGGTTTTTTTTTTTGGTGGTTTTTTTTTTTTTGCCATGGGCCATTTTCCATTCTACCACCCATCTACTATACTAGTATGGCTGATATCCCAGTTGTCACATGTTGTCTATTCTTACTCCATTTTTATTTCCTGCTTGTACTTCTGACCCAATGTAATCTTGTTCTTTCAGTTCCTTTGGTGGACTGTTGTCAAACTCTTCTGAAAGAATTAGTTCTGTGTGTGTGAGCACGCGCGCATGTGCATGTTTGTGTGTGTGTGTGTGTGTGAGAGAGAGATGGGCTAGGCAGCAGAGAAGAAAATGTTAGAAATGTGTGCATGGAAAGAATGTGTCTGGTTCACTTTTGTGAAATGAATCTGAATTGCCAAATTGCCCATAAAACATATATTCTTTTTCATTCCACACTTAGCATCTCTTTTGTAGGCATGAGGTGCTAAAACACAAAAACCATTCTCGACTGTTGTGCAATGGGAGACCAGCCTTTTCAAAATAGCTCATTTCAAATCAGGTAACAACCTCAAGCAAGCAGTGTAACATATTTACCAGGAAATTTCACAGCTTGACAGTAGATAACGAGATCCGACAGTTCAGGAGCTATTTGTCTACTTTCTTTTTTATTTTGAGATAGGTAAAATTCTTCACCCAGTTCCATGTCATATACCTACACATGAATTAAAGCGATAAAAATTATTTTTCCATTCCTGATGTACATCCATTCAGCAGTTAATCATAAGCAAAATATCAAACTCTTCTTGAATGCACATTTGTTTATTTGAATAGATACTTATGAATTTAATATTTTAGTATTTTCTCTTCCTGCTTTTTTCTTGATCTTCAGAAATCTTCTCAGACCAACAGTGGGAGGTTAACAATACCAATGTCATCATTATCTTAGGAACCAAAGGCAGGATGGAATTGAACACTGGAACAAAAACAACCAGCCTATTCTCCACTCTTAACTGGATCTTTCTCCTACTGCCAGCCTCTCCTACTGCCAGCCTCACATGACATAACTTTTTTTCTTAAATTTGGTTGATTCCTTGTACAAATCTGCCTAACCAATTAATCAATGGTTAAGAGTTTGCACATGTTACATAATATGGATCTAATAATTGGCTGTGGTACATAAAATAAAAGTTTTTAGTCTTTAAAGTATGACAAATTCTGTTACTATTTTCTACCATATGGATCGAGCTACACTAAAGGCAAAGCCATAGTTGGGCCAGGTGAGACTGAGGATTTTTGTTAGGTTGGTGAAGTTATCATGATAACTGGGATGTGTACAATACATAGTCTAAGGAAATATTGAATTTGTTGAGCCATTATAATATTAGGACCAACAAAACAATCTCTGAATATAAAATGAATATCAACTGTTGAGTTGAGGGAATCATCCTTACTTGGATCATTATATACTGTACCATGTTTCATTTACTACCAACAGGAGTTCTCAACCTTTTTAAACCGAGGCCCGGGTCATTCTCCCTCAGACAGCTTCGGGGGCCAGATGGCCATTTTGCCTTTCTTCCAACACATGGCACTTCCAGGTGTGGTGGAGGGCTACATCTGGCCCACTAGCTGCAGGTTGAGAATCCCTGAACTAAATTTACCCATGAAACAAAACAGAGGGGTGTGTGTGAGAGAGAAACTCAAAAGTGCATAAAAAATAATTTATTGAGGACCAAATATTTTAAATAAATTAACAGTGCAACCCCTAGATATAGAGCTTAAACCCATGAAATTAGGTATAGGATTACAGGTGAAAAGACTCTTCCTCAGGGCACCCAGATACGATGGCAGTATACAAATGGCAGTACAATATATCAAATACATATCTGTCCCAATCACATAGAAGGAAAGGAGAAGGTAAATTTTTAATTATAAAATGGGCATCTAGGAAGGGAGTACAGAACCTTCCCCTCAGCCCATCCTCCGAGTTGTTTATTTTTAGGAATAAGAGGAGAAAGGCTTCTATGGAATATCAGCTGTCATAAGTATATTCAAAGAGAAAAGAGGATTCTACACTTCTCACACACTGATCTATTTTCAACCTAAACACCCAAATGCACAGAGAGGACCAGAAGGGGAGGGACCGCCCTACTAGCCTAAATGGTTTTTATTTTCTTACTAAATTGTTGTTGTTGTTGTTGTTGTTGTTGTTGTTGTTGTTGTTGTTGTTCAGTCACACAGTCAATTCCTACCCTTTGCGACCCTGTGGACCATTGCCCTCCAGGCACCTCTGTCCTCCACCATCCTCCTCAACCCGCCCAGCTCTGTGCCCATTGTGTCTATAATACCATATAGTCATCTCATTTTTGGCCAAGCCATCCTCAGTAACGGACATATTTTCAGGAGAAAGAAGTGAGTATACATTACCTTGCCTTTACTGCTGTACATTGTGTTATCCATCTTCTTTATTCTTTTAGCAGTTTCTTCACAGTATTCAAACTGTATCTTGTCCATGGTTAACTTACTCTCAGGTCGGTCTTCCAGAATGTTATCTGGAAAAGCAAACATTATCTGACTGACGAGTTATAAAGGCAAGTTTTGTCGAAACAACAACAACAAAAACAAACCTGAACACTTTTGTATATGGAAACCAATATAACTCTGAATAATTAAAATATTGTTTTAAGTAGTTAAACATATTTTCCTTTGTGGCAATTTTTTAATAACATAGAAGCCAACAGTCAGCTACGTGCCCAGCCTTATTTCAACATGATGCCCTCTACTTGTGTCAAGTCTATACGTCCCAATATTCCCTTTAACACAATTGGGAGTTGTAGCCCAACATATCTGTAAGGTATTTTGAGTTTGGTGGGCATACAGTTCTTTAAGAAGCCCTTTTACTTTAAATAAAAAGGAATAACACATTAAACTGGAACTCCATTCATTATTTTAATATAGAAATTAAACATATATTATCTAAATGATTATTTGCAACTAAGAGGGAGGGAGTGATAGGGAGCTAAAGTGTTTCCTAAAATGTGTTCTCATTGATTCACTCAAATGTATAACCAACAAAAATGCATTGTGCATTGCAAATCAGCTTACATAAATGTGATTCAGTAACCTATTCAACAACAACCAACGTGTATAAATTACCAACCTATGTAGCACATGCAAATATTCTGATTCTCAAAAAGTAAATAACAGAAAAATGATAGAAATGCAAAAATGTGTGTTCACTCATATGTGACCAAAAGATGCATTCTAAGATATATGGAAATGCAGTGCAGAAATTCATGCAAGTTACAATGCTTGACCAAGTGGCCTTTTACCTTCCTGGCTGTTAGGAGCAGGAGAAGCATTAAGGACATCAGCTATAGGAAAACAGAGTCAGAAAGGGAGTAAGAGGAAAGGAAATTAAGAAATAAAGCCAGAGAAATGAAAATCACAATAAGACTATGTTGTAAAACTATCTTCTTGATAAAAGTACTTGCAACATTATGAAAGGGAAATAACACTGGAAAAACTATTAGAAAGAGTTCAAAGACAACATTGTAGAAAATAACTGACTCTACATTAACCTAGAAAGAAGGTACCTAATTAGAGTTTAAAGAGGTTTAGCAAGGGTCAATCAGACAAAACATTATGTTTATTATGACCTAATACAAAATTTTACCTGTTTTAAAAGATATATATATAATGGGCAGAATCCAGTTGGCCCAAGTTATGCTTTGCAATTCCAATGACATCATCAGCTGTTTTAAGGGAATTGAGTTTTCCATTCCCACCCTCACCAGGAGCAGCAGAATGGGATAAGGAATTATGTAAAGATGGAAAATCTTTAAAGAGATGTTCTGGTTTTAAATTATTCTATATCCTCTTCTACCGCTTCCTAGGCTGGAAAAAAAATCCCCAGAGAGTCCTGAAACTAAGCAGGGAGCGAGGATGAGAAGATTTTCATTCTTCTGAAGTAGACATGTCCAATGACATCACTGGAGTTGACAGCATCACTGGAGTTGACAGCCAATGTATACTTCATGGAATTAACTCAGGAAAGCCCTAACTGCAACGATCCAGTGGGCATTTCTTACAATGTAAGACAATGGCTGAAATACTGTTCCTTAGCATGTTGTAACTAGAGCAGGCCCACCTATTTGGTGGGTATTTTGTGAGTCAACTCTCCATATGTTTTATCAGTTCAATGGACCTACTCAAGTTGCACCTTACTGTATTAAGCAATAGGATATGAGCTAATATCCAACAAAACATTACTATGTGCTTTTTATTTTTCACTGAGCACTTTGAAACTTTCAGTTTAATCATATTTCTGCCTAATCAAATGTCATATCAAGTATGAGATAAGGAATGCATTACTGGACAGCATGAAACATGTTTTCTCAACAGAAGATTCTTATCTTTGCTACTAATTAAACATTCTGAGCAGGTGAGTCCTTGGGAAGAACAGAGGCTGTTTTGTGTTACCCTTATTCTTCTTTAATATTATGGAAATCACCAAAATGTGTTTTTTTGCACCCACAAGCATTAATGTTTTGTATATAGATATTCAACTGTACACTAGTACCTCGGATAACATTATGACTTGGTTTCACAAGTCATTGTTATCCGGTTTTTAACGTTGTGCGATGCATTGATTGCACAATGTTAAAAAAAAGCCCTGTTCCCTTTCTAAAGAGGAAAGGAAACGGGGTCAATCTGGTTTGCTTGGGGAGAGAAATTGCCCTCCCTCCCCAAGCAAACTGGTGGTCCCAGCGTGGGGAGCGCGCCCGGCCTCCCCATCCCCAGCCGGCAATCACACGCTTCGATGGCCACCTGGGTTGGGGAAATCCTAGCCTCAACAGACACAGCACAGAAAGCCCAGTGGGATTGAGGCTGAGTTTTCTGTGCCTGTTGAGGCTGGGATTTCGCCAACCCAACTGGCCATCCCAGTGTGTGATTGCCGGCTTGGGGGGGGGGAGGAGAACTGGGCACACTCCCTGTTCTTTCCCCAACCCAGCTGGCCATCGCACACTGCGATTGGTGTTTGGGTTGGGGGAAAGACCCAGGGGGCATGCGCCCAACCCAAGCACCGATTGCAGCAGCGGTGCATTTGGGAAGCCGAATGGGGACTCTCCGGTTGGCTTCCCAAATGCATCACCGCTGCCAAGGGCACAGCGTTGGTGTGGCTGGGAACCTGACTGGGGAGCCCCTGGTCTGCTTGCAGCCATGCCACCACTGCAAGCTTCATTGTACCGATTTGGTTGGGGGAGATCGGGTGCACGCGCCCAATCTCCTCCCAACAAAACCGGTGATGTTTGCCTTGGTAGATTTCTGCCCCAAAGCCCGCAGGGCTGGTCTTTAGCCCTGCGGGCTTTGGGGCAAAGATCAACATTGGGGAATTTGAGGCAAACATTTCGTTATTTTAATGTTGTGCGATGCAAATGTTTGCCTCAAATTCCCTGATGTTATCCGATTTTAGCGTTATCCAAGGCAAACGTTATCCGAGGTATTACTGTATTTAAAAGCACATCCAAATACAGTACTCCTACCTTTCTCATATTTCACAAAAATAAGATAGTTTGCTTGTTATTTAGAATAAAACATAAATAATGATTTAAATTGATAGAAATTAACAGAAGATTTGCATTTGGAAGAGTTTTATTGTTCAATTGGTTAAGAGATTTTGAGCATTAGTTGTAGCTAATACTATATGTAATAAATCTCAGAAATGTAACACTATAATAAGCACATTTGTTTACCATCAGATAGGGACTCATAATCATAGTCATATTCATCTTCCTCCTCTTCTTCTTCTTCATTAGTAGCTGAAATGTTTCCCACACTACCACCATTGCTTGCCTGGGCTTGCATATATGCCAGCTGATGAGCCTATAGGGAGTCAAAGCAAAAATTTCAAAAGCAAAGGAAATGCATTTAAATTACAAGAGACAATTAGCTAAATTCAGCTGCAATCAAAACTATAGTAGATCTATACTTCTAAGTAGGACTAGAATTGACATTAATTTTGACTACCAAGTTCCATTCATAATGAGTCTATTTTTGTGTGTGTGGCTAAAATTGGGTTTAGAAACCTTTAAAAATACTGCTACCAGTATATGATTTTGTTATGTATGTTTTCAGTCTTAATAAGCTACAGTATGTACCTTCCCAAGAAGTGGCAAAATTTCTTGTACAGAAGTGATATTTCCATCATCATTATTTCTCATTCAATTGTTCTTTCCCTTGAGATCATTCAATGATCCTGCTCTTGCACATTATATTTATTTTAGAAAGTACAAGGCTATTACTAAGATGAATACAACAATTAGTGTGAATGATAGATAAATATCCAAATGATTTAAAGACTATATTAATAATCCTGTCCCATCAGATCAATTCTTCCCCAGGTTTTCTAGGTAGAGACTGTTGAGCTATCAGTAGACAATCACATCATGCTTTCTGTTTGTTTTGTACACTATCAGTGAGATGGGAAAGGCCAACATTTAATGAACATAGTCATTGGCTGTTTTGAATCAAAACAGCATGTTAGCTAATTGCTAGTGCTAGCTTGCTGCTCTCCTGGAACTTGAGCAATTAAAATAAATCAAAGACTTTTTGCCTTTGCCTTGTTTACAAAAGTCCAAATCCATCAGAATTATTTCTCTTGCTTATGGAGGTGGAGGGGGAAAGGAAAGAGTGCCTGCCCTCTCTTGGTTTGGAATCTGAACCAGAAAACCCATAATTACTTATCTGTCCACATTTTAAGGAGAACAACTGGGTGGTATACACTTGCATGATGCTCAGCACTGATAAGGTTCAGGTTCCCATAACCGCATGTCCACTGAGACAAGGAAACCCCGTCAATGTTTCCATAATCCCTACATATTTTAATACTTTAGAAAACAATATTTATTATTGCTTTTCCACTGCATTTAAGCTTCAGTCTCAAATCATTTTAATATGTAAAGTCCTTACCTTTTGTTTTAATATATCCACTGGAGTTTGATGTGCTTTGAGTTTTTTGTTTTTAAGCAGAATCTTTCTTCTCAATTGGTAGGGAGAAGGAAGCATTGGATCATCAGAAAAATCACTCTCAAATAAAAACTTAGTTACCAGTTTATCCCCAAATGTGTTCTGAAATATCAATAAGATGCAAACTGTTATGAAAAATATAGATAAAAATATAGATCCGTGCACATTTTGAAGCCAAGTTCTGTACCACCAAATACCATCTTATGGCTTCTAGATATTTGTCAGCTTCCTGCTAGGCATGGAACTTTCCAGTTAAGATTAATGGGAAAGAAACACAAAAGAGGATCTTACTTTTCTTTTCAGAATCTTTTCATTTTGAAAGAGAGCTTGTTACATCCAAATGCTTCATTTTAATGAAAGCTCTGGATTGTTTTGTGTATCTCTGTTTCACTTTCCACTGTCACATTATCTAGGGCAGTGGTGGTGAACATTTTAGAGAATAAGTGCCCAAAATCAACATGCTGCTGTCCACATTACAGAGGGGCAGGGTGAACTCTGTGCTGGAGGGAGGGAGGGAGGGCCTCCATCGGACTGCTGGGCAGAGAAGCAGGGTGAACTCTGTGTTGGGGGAAGGGAGGAAGCACTCCCATTGGGCTGCGGGACAGAGGGGTGGGGCAAACTCTGTACTGGGGTGACAGCGCCTGTGGATCCTTTTGCTTTTTTTCTGGATTTTTTTGGGGGTGAGGCTTTTCTCCTTCTTTTCTTCTGTTTTTATTTCCTGGATTATTATTACTGCCTGCTACAGCCTACTGATCGTGGACCCAAGAAAGAGAAGACATCAAATGGTTGTGAGGAGAGATACATCTCCACATTCTTGAAGTGGTGGGGAGGTCTTTATTTGTCTTTTATTTGCTTCCTTACATTTATTGGATTTTGGGAGAGGGGACAGTGAATGTGGTTTTTTAAAACTTTGCCTTTTCCCTTCTCTGTGTGTGGAGGGGTGTGTGTGTTTATTTCTGTCAGAATGATTGATTTAAAAAATAATAATACTGTAGTGCAATTTGTTAATTTATTATGAATTGCCTGCTTTGCACTTGCTTTTGAAGAACACTTTTAACAGAGTTATTTGGAGCTTTTGGGTGAATGCCAAATAGAACTTGAATGGGGAAACTCAAACAGGGCAAACAGAGGGACAGTCCCTTTCATGTTTAATATTTACAGGACCTAAAAAGGAATGAGCCATCCCTACAAAACAGAATGTGCAAGTTTCCCCCCTGTACATCCCTACTTCCTGCATGCAGACAGCTCCTTTGCTCTCTCTTTAAGCAAGAAAGAAAAATGAGACATGACATTACAAGAAATCTCCTACTCTCTCCAAGTGAAGAAAGTGTGGCCAAGAGCTTCTAAACAAGCCAGAACATCCTGGTTTGTTGGGAGGCCATTAACAACTGTTTCTTGATTCAACTGTAACAAAAAGCTACAGCTTTCTCATCTGTTTATTCCTGAGCATAAATCTTTCCCTTGCTCGAAAGCCAGTCGTATCTGACTCTAGGGTTCAGTGCTCATCTCTGTTTCAAAGCCGAAATGCCAGCACTGTCTGCTTCTGCAGACATTTCCATGGTCATGTGGCAAGCATGACTTGACACTGGAGCGCACAGAACACTGTTTACCTTCCCACCGAAATGGTCCTTATTTATCTACTTGCAACTTCTTGCTTTCGAACAGCTAGGTTGGCAGGAGCTGGGACAAAGACGGGAGCTCATTCCGTCCTGCAGTACTTGGGAATCGAACTGCTGACCTCCCGTCTTCTAGTCAGTGTCTTAGCCACTTGAGCATACAGTACTGTATATTTAAAATCTCTTGTGACCCACCTTGAAAATCTCAGCCATCTTTCGTTGCTGAGGCAAGGAACAGTGGTTCTCAATAGATATGACCACCGGCATGTCTGAGGTGATAAAGGCATTACGATCAATAGCTTCAACTACTTCCTGTAAGAATCAAAATGAAGCAGAATTGTATCAGTTGACATTCAGATTAGATGTTATTCAGGGTATGTAGCTTTAGCACATGGCTCAAGAAGAAACAAAAGAAGAAACCTAAGAAAATATATCTTGCAAACTTTAAAGAAATACAATTTGTTGTTACTGCATGGCATCAAATTACATCTGACTTGCAAATAACCTAATAGAATGTCAAGATATATGAAATATGTAAGAAATAGTTTCATCAGTACTGCTCTTCAATTTGTTTTCATGGTGCAAGGGAAGTTTGAATCCAGGTCACCTGAGTCCTAGCCTGCCATCTGCTTACTACATAGAAAAGCCTATTTGCAAGATCTAGATTCGTACATTAAGAATCTAGATTTACACCTAGAAGCAAAAACAATACTTTATGCAGCTGCAGTTGGTGACATAAAGTGCTATATAGCAGTTTCCTTTAACCTAGGGAAGTTGAGACTACACATTTGAAGGATAGCAGACTGTGTACTGTAACCCATAAATAAAACTGATTTAGCCCTTAGATTTTGTGACATTTTAGGTATGAATATGATTTTTAATATTGTTTTTTACTAAAGCTCCTTATGCACTGCTGAGTGTCATCATTTTGCACTGGTTTTACAGTTTTGTTTTCAGTTAGCAATAACAATTATTAGTAGCAATTACACTTATATAGTGTAATTATATACACCCTATAGTGCTTAGTGCAATTTCTGGGCGGTTCACAAGGCAATCAGCATTCCTGTCCCAACATGGTGTGTACTCATTTTACCAACCTCGGAAAGATGGTAGACTGAGTCAACCTTGATCCCGGTCAGGATCGAACACGCATCATCAACAGTTTCAGCTGCAGTACAGCAGTTTAACCACTGTGCCACAAGGGCTCCAACTAGTTGGAATTTTTTGCTTTTGAACTGCTAGGTTGGCAGGAGCTGGAATAGAGACAGGAGCTCACTCCATCATGCAGTACCCGGGTTTTGGCCAACTTGCCGGCCTTCCAGCTAATAAGGTGAGCTTCCTAACCACTGAGCCACTGCAGCCCCACCTATTAAATACTAGTACGATATACTTTCTACTACAAAAGGCTTGAGCTTTTGTCTGCTATGAAGGACTTTATGACAAATGTGCACATACCTTAAAAGGAATCTTAGTGGTGAGTGTATGACCATGATAAATTACAGGCATTCCATCATCACCATCCCAGCAGTCAAGTTCAACACTCCTACAGCCTTGTAAGAGAACCTAGGACAAGCAATCACATCTTAGTGCATTACATCCAGAGACGTTATGGTGAAACAAGTGAAGGTTTTACAAGATGAAGACAACAATATTGCCCCATTCTAAATTCCACGAATGAGACAAGGCCACATAGAAATCTTAACTTGAAGTATCCCTGGATACTACCTGATAGGCTCTAAATTCATGACCTCAATAAAGAAGCCCTTTTCATTTGGCATTGTTTATTTTGGGATTGTTTATTTTAATAAACACATTAATTTGTTTAATTCTTGAACCTTATATTGATCCCTCAGCACATGGACAATGTACACATTTTAGAACAGATTGCAGCTATTTTTTTTTAAAAAAAATATTAGTTGTATACAATTACATCCTGCAGCATGCTTCTAATCCAGCCACTTTTTATAAGCGTCTGTGCCCTTGCCAATAAACTCATCACTTCATCTTTAAGAAAGCTAATCTGGCATATTTGATGCTTTCTGTGCACTGTATTAACAGAGTGCTACTTTATATATTATGTATTTTAAGTGCACAGTGAAAAAAAAATAAAAAATTGTGAATAAAATATTATGTATGACACTACCTATATGTATGACACAGATATATCTATCTCACTTACAGGAAGGCTGATGTAGAAGTGTTTTACACTTACATAATTCCAGTATACTGTACACAAGATATAAAACTAAACATCTGGAAATATGATTTTCACATCACTGATTGAAAACAATACCTTATATAATATTCCTAAAAGCAACACTCTTTTGACCAACAGTTTTGCTAAAATATAATCAACAAAACTTACTTTATTTTGAATAGTGCTTTGACATTTAAATGAACTAACATATTAGCTCAGTCTTTCCTGTGGGAAAGTCTAATTTTAGCAGGTTAGATCAGACTGGCTAGTGTCTCAGCTCTACAACTTTCAGATGAAACTCGTTTTTTCTTCTGTGCCTTAGAACAAAGCTTAAATATATAATTATTTTTTAAAAACGATCTGAGTGTAACTGAGTATACAAGCAGTTTTCCCACACATCTTGTTTTCCTGTTTTACAAGCAAGCACTGGGTTTAGAAAGCAGGAAAAGGCCATGCTTCCTTGACTTTCTGCATAAACAAGTCATTGAAGGGGGAAAGGGGGGCAGCAGAATGATTTGGTATACCTGGCTATAAAGTTCTACAGAGGATTCTCCTTTAAGTTGGTGTCCTGTGAGATATGTGTTGTGTGAAGACTCGATGTAATAATATGATAGCGGAAACTGCAAGTCTTCTGCATTCTCTTGAGATTCATTGTTCATAGAGGCAAAGTTATCTTTATCCATTAAAAATCTACAAATAAAGAAATATAATGTTCATAAAAGACACACAAGACAAACTGAATGGATATTAAGGTGACTCACAAGTAATTACCGTGCAAATCCTTCAAATGACATTAGTCCTTGCTGGCACATACTGATGCTGGGCTCAAACTTCTACAAAAGACAGAAAGAGAATATCAATGTATGAGCAATTTGTGTTCAAGTCACTTTTGACCTATAGTGAGCCTAATTATGGTTTTCATGATTTGTGAGATGCTTAAGGAATAATTTTACTTTTGCCAAACCCATGGATTTGAATGGCCATGTGGGGATTTGAACCCAGGTCTCATGCATCCTAAGAGGAACTGTGGTGGCTTAGTAGTTAAGATGCTGAACTTGACACCTGGAAGGTCAGCAGTTCGAGACCTGGATATTACATAATGGAGTGAACTTCCAGCTCCTGCCAACCTAGCAGTTGAAAGCAAGAAATTGCAAGTAGATAAATAGCAACCACCTCTGTTGGAAGGTAAACAGTGTTCTGTGCACTCCGGTGTCTAGTCATGCCTGCCACATGTCCACAGAAATGTCAGCAGATGCAGACAACATTGGCTCTTTGGCTATAAATGGAGATGAGCACTGAACCCTAGAGTTGGATATGACTGGCTTTCAAGCAAGGGTGACCTTTACCTTTATCTCATGCATCCTACTCTGTCATTCTATCTACTACACTACACTGGTTATCAGCATAGCAAATATCTGCCATTTATTTACTATAAATATATAGTTTAGTACAGAGCATGCAATTTTGAGAGAATACAAAAACTTATTTATCTACAGGGTGTCCCAAAAGTTGCCATACATAGGCAAAATTGCATAACAGATATCTTGGAATGTTTTTTGCCATGAGTTGAGGAGAAGCCTTTGTGTGTGAGAGGTAGCCAACACATTGATAATATATAATAAATGTTTTGTGAAATTTTGTATCGAATATTTTGTCAATAAAGGCCCATTTAACAACAGCTTCCCAATTTCCCTATGTATGGCGGCTTTTGGAACACCATGTATTTATCTATGGTTTATACAGCTAAAAAAATCTATTTTTATGTAATACAAATATATTTATCAATGACTTACACTTTACTCAGGCCTCAACCAGACAAAATCAAAAGTGACGGTTGAAATCCAGGCACTTTGGCTTTTATTTCTGTCTCATCCCCCTGATAATTGGCAGCCACAATGCAACCCATATCAGGTGCAGGGTTAAAAATTAAACCTGCTTCTTCTTCTTCTTCCATGTCTAGGTCAGATGTGAAACTGCCACAATGAAGGCACCTTTGGGGGAGTTTATTCTGCAGTTCCTTTTGCCTGACCCAGCATGAGAAAGATTAGCTGGCAACACAGGGTTGCTGTTACCAAGGCACACCAGATTGTGGTTCAAAAATACCACAATCTTTGAGGAGGCTCTTTCTGTGTTCCCTTATCGCACCTACTGACATGGCCCTGTCATCCAGAAGGGTCTTCTTCTTTCATGTCCCAATCAAACCCTGGACTGCCAAAATGAAGCCACTTTCTTTGCTTTGTCGTTGCCCAAACCCAAGTCCTTATCAGTGCATGTCTCTGGCAGCAATCGGCAGACCAGTAAATGAGCCGGACTCTGCGTCTCTCCACATTCAGACCATGTGTTGTTGTCCGCTAGCAGTCCCCACTTATAGCATGTTGGTCTTGCATTTAGGGACTCCAACCCTCAGCCTAGTCAGGGTCCTGTAAATGATGTAGAGTGATAGTTGTTGATGACAGAGTGAAACCCCCTGACTACTGCAAAATTTCAGCTTCTTGGGGACAACCAATTGGAGACTGACTGAAAAACAATGGACAGGAAAAGCACAGAACAAAATATCAACCAGTGGTTTCAATCATTCTTTATTACTGACCTGAATGATACTGAGGATTTCATCGTATGTATAGTGTTCTCCTTGGCAATTTACTAGGAAGTCATTGAGCTGCTGGATGCCCACTCCAAATATCCCCAGGGATGTGCTCTCTACTCCAGTCCCATTAGTCACAATGCTTGCTGCAGCGATAGCATCAGATATTTGTCGCTGATTGTCAGACAGTTGCTGCCTGCTTTTAATGAACAAGCCCAGATCTGATATGTTCCTCGTCAGCAAATCTGTAAGATGAAAACTCTTCATAGAATCAAAGTGCTTGTTTAAACTTTCAAGTATTAAATTGCATCACCCTTATCCAATTTATAAAACAAAATCTATGAATAAAACTTTGATGACATGTAATGGGAAGAGTAATACTGTACTGTCATACGGTTTAATTATGCCAGTTATGTTTAACTATGAAAGCATGTGAAGATGATACAGTGTACATTTTCTGATATTTTTCATAAATTATTTTGACCCCTTAAAACAATTCAAAGAAATCCTTTAACAGCACATATATAATCAAGATCTGTCTCTCTGTCAATCACATACATTTTACAAAACGACGAGTTCTTTTTTTAAGGCTACAATCCCATGTTTGGTTACAAGTAACGAATCCCCACTGATTTGCATGTGCACTGAATATGGGACAGCAGATTTCACTTGCTTGTAATGTATCATTTATACTGTTATTTTGAAATTTGCTAAAAGCACTATAAACTTTTAAATGTTTCTGCTCTCAACAACAGATCGGAGAGTTGAGGCACTCGTCTCATTTTATAATTGGAGATGCTAATTTGAGAAAGACGTTGGCAGGACCTGACCTAGACAGCCTGCCACAGCTAGAGAAAGTGCTTGAACTGAGGCTCCTTGGATTCAAATCCCACTTGCTATCAGTTAGAACTTACCCATGTTGATTTCCCCTACCTAAATCAGGCTGGAGTCCATTTGTGTTCTCATCGATCTTCAGAGAAGTATACAGTGGAGCAGAATCAGAGCCCAGTCGATTACAGGGTACAGCATAGATATCGAAAAGTTCCTTCAAATCTTTACGGCTTCGGACACTAGAATGTATGGATTGTTGTTTTATACTATTTTCAAACCACAAATTTCTCAGTGAGCATTTTTCAGAAAAACAAGTTAAGGATCAGAAAAATAGAGTTTTACCTGAAAGACTTGAAAAGCTCAACAAATTCAACAAAACTCATATTGCTGTCAGAAACCATACAAGTCTGGAATCCTTTCAGTCCCCCTTTCATTCTTCCATGCCAGCTACTGCTACTCCATGTGCTAGAAGAAAAAGTGTCAGATGTAGTAAAGAATGGAATTTAGTTAAGACTGTATGTTAGCAGTATATAATTTATTCCATATTTATCCTCTAAGACTGATGTATAAAAGGAAGTAAATGCTAAAGACCAATCACTCTGCACTGCAGAATTGGATGGGTTTGGTAACCTAGAGGCCATTATGTTTCCTAGGGACCTGCCACTGAGCATTAATCTGGAAGCTCAGCTCCTTCTGTTTTGGTGGGGGAATTCAGAAACCGATGAGAGGCCAGGCACATGTTGTACATGTATGCCCAGTGCAACGCACACACTGCATTGCTTCAGGTTGTCATTTGATGGCTATACATTTGAATTTAGATACAGTAGAAAACCACATAACAAAAAAACTCCATTCCATGGAGTTCTTCATTATGCGGATTTTTTTTTGTTATGCAAAGCACTATTGGTTGTACCCCACATAATGGGGGAAAAAAAAGTTCATTAACTGGGTTTCCATTGAGCGGGTATACCCAGGCTACCAAAACCCCGCATAACAAATGTTTTTCCCCGTTATGCGGAGTATCTCCCTTACATAACCAATACTTAATTATGTGAATTTTTAGTTATACGAAGCATTCGTTATGCGGGGAACCACTGTAATTCCCTAAACTGAGAAAACACTTATGCCAAGAAGTGCCAGGAAAACAGGTTGTTCTTACGATTTTTAGAGTTGTCCGATGCATGCATCGAACAACGCTAAAAAAAAAAAAAAGCCCTGACTTCAGGGACAAACCGCTTTAAAGGCAGGCAGGGAAAGAAAGAGACCCAATCAGGTATCTTTTCCTCCCTGCCTTTAAAGCCACCCCCCACCCACAGCAGTCTCTGCGACTGCAGTAGGGTCAGGGAAAGGTCTCTAGAGAACCAATCACGTCTCTCTCTTCCCCCTCCCTGTAGTTTAAATACAGGGAGGGAAAGAGACACAAGCAGTCTCTGCGACTGCAGTAGGGTCGGGGGAAAGGCACGTGCTTCCCCCCCTACTGCAGTTGCAGAGACGCTGCGCATGGGGGGTGGATTGGGTAGTTCTACCCAAACCACCCCACACCCGCAGACCATTGCCTCGGATAACGCTAAGAATCATTATCCAGAATCGTTATCCGATGCAAGTTTTTTTCCAAAAAACTTGCATCGTTATCCGATTCTAGCGTTATCTGATGCAATCGTTATCCGGGGTATTACTGTACTGATTTAACACAAAAAAACAACAACCCAGGAAGCGTTTTACTTCCACTTCCGGGAGCGACAAGGGCCAGATGAATCTCACTAATCCCATTTGTGTGGATTCACAGGGTGCTTGGGCTTCTGGGAATTGAAGTCCAAGAACATCTGGAGTGCCAAGATTTGCCATCATGGGCCTATAGCCTCTTCTACCTTTCCTACAACCATTTAAGAATACATAAAGATAAGACAAAATAATTGCACAATGCCTTTTTGCGACTGTTCACACCCTTAAGACTCCCATCGTTTGTCTTCATATTTTGATTATTTATCATAAAGAGACATAACAAAGGATCCACACGACCCAGTCTTCCACTACCCAACTCATTTCATAATGATTCTAATGACTGTGAAGTAACTGAAGATTAATTAAGTGAATGACCTTTCTTTCGTCTTTTTTCATAGCAAGGTTTGGTTTTACCTCGTCTTGTTCCAAAGACTCCAGTTTATACATAGACACACAAAAGATAATTTAAATAGGAGCCTATTGGTTTTTCAGCTAATAAAACTGAGTCAGTTTCAGACTGCTGATGAGAAAGACAATAAAGAAATTCTGCAAAATTTACTTATCCATCTTGTATGGGCACTTCTAATGAGATATACAATGGCTTGTTCATTGTACAATTTCAGTCCCAAAATGTATATAAAATCATGCTTCTTTCTTACTTTGATTGACTCTTTATTGAGGATGACATCACAGGAGAAGATACTGGCCTAATGGAGGATGAGACTCCAGGGGTAACATTAAGTGGAACTGAGGTAGTCAAGGACTGTGTTCTTCTGGAAGGCAGGGTGTTGGTACCAGAAAAACTAACCAGAAGAGTTGGTTCTAAGAACAAAATCAATTTTTTTGTTACTGCCATTTACAGGTAAATGATTTTACCGCACTCGCTGGCGTATAAGACACATTGGAGTATAAGATGCACCCAGTGGTGGGATTCAGCAGGTTCGCCCCAGTTCACTAAAATTGGTAGCAGAAATTCCAGCTGGCCCTGCCCATCCAAGTTTTGAAATAAAGTAGTCCTAATTTAGGTGTTGCAGTTCTTTCCACCTGGCCACACCCACCATACCATGCCCACAGAGTAGGTAGTAATTTTTTTGAATCCCACCACTTGATGCACCCCAATATTACCAAAATAGCCTACTGTAGGTCACTATATACAGTACAAGACACATTCCATTTTTCCAGTGTAAAGTGGTACCTCACTTAAAGAGCATAATGTGTTCCATGGGATTATTTGTTTGTTTGTTTGTTTGTTTGTATTTCTCCACTGCCCTTCTCACCGAAGTGACTCAGGGAGGTTTACAAGTTATTAAAAAAACATGATAATAAAACACAAACACTACCTAAAAACCTTTAAAATGTTAAATTTAAAATTTAAATCTAAAAAAGATTAAAAGCACACCAAATGCTACATCTTACTAATTAAAAAAGAAGAGGGAGAGAGGGGCTCAGATCATCCAAGTGAGCTGGGGGTCATTATACCTCCTGCACCCCATATCTGCCCCGCCAGCCGTGTTTTTAGACTCTTCTTAAAGGGCAGCAGCTCCATCTGGAGACATAGCTCCGTTGGCAGGAGGTTCCATAGGGCAGGAGCGGACACAGAGAAGGCCCTCCTTCTAGTGCCAGAGAGATGCGCCTCTCTGGCCGATGGAACAACTAGAGAGCCTCTCCGGTCCGCTCTGGTGAGACAGACAGATGTTCTTGGGGTGAGGCGGTCTCTTACATATCCTGACCCACTACCATGTAGGGCTTTAAAAGTAGTAACCAGCACCTTGAATTGCACCCAGAGACATACTGGTAACCAGTGCAACTCCTGAAGCAGTGGTGAGGCATGTGCATACCGCCCACACCCCATCACCACCCAGGCAGCCGCATTCTGGACCAGTTAAAGCCTCCGAATGGTCGTCAAGGGCAGCCCCATGTAGAGTGCATTACAGTAATCAAGTCTGGAGGTGACCAGAGTGTGTGTGATCATGAGCAAGGAGTCCCGATCTAGGAGTGAGCGTAACTGGTGAATCACATGAAGTTGTGCAAAAGCCCTCCTGGCCACAACTGCCACCTGCTCTTCCAACAGTCGTCATGAGTCCAGGTGGATCCCCAAGTTACGCACCGGGTCTGTTTGGGGCAAACCTGCCCCATCCAGAGCCAAAGATGGTGGCTCCCGAGATAACGCAGGACCCCTGACCCACAGCCACTCAGGATTGCTCTTTAAGCGATTTTGCTCTTTAAGCGAAACACCATTGTAAGTGACCGATTGTGACTTCTGGTGAAGGGGATTGCGAACCCCGATTTATTTGTTGTGAGTTTTTGGTTGGTTTTAGTTGTTAAGCAAGGTAACCGTTCAGAGAAAATTCTGCTCTTTAAGTGAGTTAGTCTCTAAGCGAGGCACTCTTTATGTGAGGTTTTACTGTATTTTAAGGGGGGAGTAGCAAATATGGTAGCAAATATGGTAAACTATAAAACAAATGAATGATAAGCAAAAATTAATTTAAAATAAAAATGGAGCAAACACTTCTGAACTCCCTTTTATGGCTAGAACAGGAAAGATAACTGCATGCTATAGCTAGCAAGCATGGCATGTGAATACAATTACTGTAACCTGGTACACTAGTGGTTAGTGGTGGGGGAAACAGTTTTAGGTAGATTATTTTGTGAAAAAGTACTGAACCTTATATACCAGTGACTCATTTCTAGGTAGGAGAAGTCACTGTGCAAATCTTTGTAAAATCTCCAATCAACTGGTATGTACACTATTTGTTTTGTGGAAAGCTCCTCCTTAAAAAGAACACCCCCGTGTGTCATTGACCTTTGAAGAGGTCACAAAGATGAACACTATCAGATGGTCCTTCCTTTCCCATGTAAATTCACAGAAATCTGAGATTAAATTATTATTTTTTACAAAAAAAGCCCAAGCATTTTTCAGTGATGGGTTAAGCTGACACTTATTTTAGACATGCACATTTTATTGCTATTTATCTTTCCAAGAATATCTTTAGAATAAGCTACTGTGTCCTAGCAAAATACAAGTTCAAGTAAGGATAACAAAATCAAAGGGAGACTTTGTATGCACATTTATTCTTTCAGCATTCCTCTATATTGCCCAACAAGCTACGTCTCAATACAGGGAACAGCTGGGAATTATTTAAAAAAAAATGAGGAAAGTTGTATTTACCAAAATAATTAATTTATGTCATTTATTATATCAATGGAGATAAAATACCTGATTCATCTTGCTCATCAATATCTTGGGGATCTGAGCCACTTCTACTCCGATTTTCTTTAAAGGGTCTTGTTTTTCGAGTTCCCATCTCATCATCAGTACCATCTCCACTTTCACCCTGAAAAGAGGCAACTTCAGAGTAAATACTTTAAAAAGATACATATTTCAGTAACCCTTCAATCTGCAAGTTACAGGGATAGATAAAAGTGTTCTTCATGGTGTCATTATTAATTTAGTGAAGTAGAAAGATGTAAGGTGTTTATGAGAGAAAATTATTAACCTCTGATTTGAGAGTCAACTAGATGTATCATGGGACATCCACAAAATTGTATTTACAGTAAAACCTCATATAACACTAAAACCTGGTTCCACAAGTCTTGATGTTATATGATTTTTAGTGTTATCTGATCCTCTATGGGATCCATAGAGATACATTGTAACCACACAGGCTTTAGCGGTTGTTATCTGAAGCATCCCATAGGATCTTAATGTTATCTGATGCAATTCTTCCCCCCAGATTCCTTAATGTTATACGATTTTAGTGTTATTCGATACTAATGTTATATGAGGTATTACTGTATTTGCTTTTAATGTATTTGTCAGAGTATAAGCTGCATTGGAATATAAAACTCACCCCGTTTTTACCAAAATAGCCCACAATATACAGTACAAGACACACTCCATTTTCCCAGCGTATTTTAAGGGGTAAAAGTGGGTCTTATAGGCCAGCAAATATGGTAACTCCAAGGAGCTAGAATTGGATAGGGAAAATTTCTCTCATATGGTATTCCCCTAATCAAAATCCTTTCCCACAAAGCTACCATTTGACTAATTGGAGAAAACTTGCAAACATATGTTACATATTGTATATTCCCTGTGTTGTTAGAGGGCAACAACAGTTATTTTGTTGTTCAGTCGCATAGTCATGTCCAACCCTTTGTGGAGGGCATTTTGGTCAGGATAAATGCATTGGCAAAACATTAAAAAAAATAGAACCACAATTAACTTTTATTTGTAAGTCCTGAATCGCCATACCACTTCTAGTTTGATTGGCAATTGGAAGCAGAAGTCTTTGAGTAACGTTTACTGTTTCATTATCAAGGCAAGAAAACATTACAATAGCGGACACATCAGTTCAAATGACTGACTATGAAACAAGAATTTAGCACACCTTGAAGAAAATGACAGTGTTGTAAATGTTTACAAAAATATACCAGAAGGTAGATTAATCGGAAAAGCTTCTTCCGTCAAAGGAAAACCCAATGTGTACAATTACAAAATCATTTGAGATGTTGTTCTGTTGTTTTTAAAAACACTGTACAGTATTTCCAGAATGGCACTCCTGAATCAAAATATTACAGTACATATGTTTGAAAGATGCATATTGGAAAACAAGATACTGTACTGTCTTCTTGTAAGTATTAATTGTCGCTTTCTAGGTAAAGGTAAAGGTTTCCTTTGCCCAAAAGCCAGTCTTATCCGACTCTAGGGTTCAGTGCTCATCTCTGTTTCAAAGCCGTAGAGCCAGTGCTGTCTGCTTCTGCAGACATTTCTGTGGTCATGTGGCAGGCATGACTAGACACCGAAGCGCAAGGAACACTGTTACCTTCCCACCGAAGTGGTCCCTATTTATCTTCTTGCAATTTCTTGCTTTCAAACTGCTAGGTTGGCAGGAGTTGGGACAAAGACGGAAGCTCATTCCGTCCTGCAGTAATCGGGAATCGAACTGCAGACCTTTCGCCTCCCAGTCAATGTCTTAGCCACTTGAGCCACTGCAGTTGCTTTCTAGCAACAATAAATAAATGCTCATTAGAAAGTCCAACAAAAGTTTGGCTTGACTTGATTTTGTTTTGCAAATTAATGTTTTGGTGTTGTTTTACAGAGAGAGGAAAAGATACCTTCTGGCTAGTCAAAACTACTATATATGCTTCAAATGTATTACAGCTTCCTTTCATTTAGATTATGTAACACAGACAAAGACCCATCTAAGAAGTCAAAAACATCAGAAAGAACACTCTATTTCTTGCTTAATTTAAAAATTGAAAAACTTTTGTATTTATTATGGATATACAAACTAAACCCTTGGATTTTAAATAAATTGGATACAAATAAGTGTCAGTTAAATCTTTCTATTTTTAACAATTTCTTGTTTTTTAACTGCATTCCTGAATGCAGTTAATTAGACAGGAAATATATTACAAAGAGGACTAAATCACCTATGCAACAACATTAAATAACTGGACAGCCTACCCTCATGAGCACTTTCTTCTTTTTCTTAGCTGTGCTGATTCCCAGGGTGTTGTTTCTCTGCACACCTGGTTTTTCTATGCTTTTTGCCAAGTTTCCTGGGCTTGTGTTTCTTGTACTCCAACGCCTCCCTCCAAATAACTCAACGGCTTGAGCCAAGGTTGGGCCTTCATAGCGGCCATCCTCCTAGTAAAAGAATCATCTGCATCATTAAAATGGACAAGATACAAAATGCAAAGATAAACATCTCAGTCTCTTTTCCTGGTGCATATACACAACACACTAAAAGACACAAGGTAGCCTGGACAGAATGAAATGCTTAGAAAGGGGCAAGGTCAGCAATAGTGACTGTGGACTGAATTCAGTTTCAAGAGGCATTCCTGGGAGCCGCAATCCAGGACTGGACAGGGGCAAATACAAAAGAACAAAGTAAAAATGCTATCAAATTTTAGTTTGAAATATTTGAAGCCAGTGACTAAGCCTTGGGAAAGGCATTTCACCAAAAGATGAAAGTAACAGGTTAAGGATATTATAGGAAAGGGGTGAGAGGCTGGCCTTCTGGGAACGCTGGAGGACCAGATTGTAATCCCAGAAATACTGGGCTCTCCCCTAGGCCTCAAGTTCCCCACTTGTGTGGAAGTTCAGTGAGTCTAATATGGCACATATTCTCTATGACTGGGGTTTGTAACCTATGGCCCATGGGCCGGACCTGGCCCATAATAACAAATCATCCAGCCCCCAGTGATGACCCCGGAAGTGGAAGCAGACATGTTTATGACAGCTGTAAATGCACTTGCACATGTGCAAACACACACCGCAGTTTGCGGCAGCGTTTACGACAGGAGGAAACCATGTGTCCGGCCTGCTCAGCTATCTGAGGGGGAGTGTTCCGGCCCGTGGCATGAAAATCTTGAGAAGCCCTGCACTATGATTTGCTGAGGGTCAGGGAGAAATCAGACTTCACTTTACCTGGTAGAGGCTGACATACTGTTTCCGGAGCCACTGCAGTCTTTGATCAGGAAATCTCTTCATCTTCCTTATAGCGTTCAATAATTCAAGCAATCCATCAAACAGCATTTTTGCAGTGTATTTTGGAGCCACAAAGTGCAACAACTTATTTTCAGTAGTTTGAAGTCCATACAACAGGGTTACACCATTCTCTTCAATGGACATATTACAGAGTTTATTCTGAATAAACACCGCGTGCATATCGATACCAGAATGCCCCATATACACAGCCTTTGCTGAAAACAGGTCTAAGCAACCCTCCACCAGACCATTTAATCCAGCACTGCCAAGAAACTGAAATTTCCCCACTTCAGTAGTGCTACTTAGCAAATTCAGTTTCATTTTAGAGCTGGCAGAGCAAGCCGTAGTGGGCTTTGTCCATGTCAACGTACTGTTGTCAGGCTGAAGCTGAAGGAAGCAGCGTGCTGAAAAATGTGATTCCTGGTCATAATGTATGACTGTTGCACCTTGCAGCAAGAATTGATGGACGTCAGCTCTAATCGAGAGCACATACCATGGAATAAGCTCTATCCCGTGACTGAAAGCTTGCTGTTGCTCTTCAGCTGTTGGGGTAACCCATTCTTTGGACTGCTCAAATATGTCACTTTCAGAATCTGACAAATCTCCAGTTATAAACCTGCATGAAAACCAGTATAAAGCATTCCATTAGGACACATGACCATAACAGAAAACTGCCTCATTGTGTCGCTTTCTTTAGGCATCATGAAATCAAATATCTTTGGATATACAGTAATACCTCGGATAACATTTACCTTGGATAACGCTAAAATCGCATAACGTTAAGTAATGGGGGGGGGGGAGAGAATTGCATCGAATAACATTAAGATCCTATGGGATGCATCGGATAACAACCACTAAAGCCTGTGCGGTTACAATGTATCTCTATGGAGCTTTAACGTTATCCAATGCATCCCATGGGATTTTAACATGCATTGGATAACACTAAAAATCGGATAACACCAAGACTTGTGGAACCAAGTTTTAGCATTATCCGAGGTGTTACTGTATGTTAAAGGTGTTTATTTGTTTTTGTTACATTTATATACCACTTTTTCTCTAATGAGCTGAAGGTAACATATGTGCCTCTTCTCTTGACCATCTGAGCTCTAAACCAGTATTCCCCAACCTTTGGGTTTTGAACTTCAATTCCCAGAAGCCTTAAGTAAGTAAATTGGGTGATCAGTGCTTTGGGGAATTAACTTAGGCTTTGGGAATTGAAAGTCCAAAACCCAAAGTTTGGGGAACACTGCTCAAACAACCCCATGAGGTGAGCAAAGCTAATAGAAGGCAACTGGCCCAAGGCCATGCAGTAAACTTCCCATCGAAGTAGGAGTTTGATGCCAAAATTCTCATTTTGTTAAAAAGGAAATAGGACCTTTCTGCTCCAAGAGAAACATGTTCCTTGAGGATAAAATTGTCTGTCCAAAAAGAATGGCAGTGATGCTTTTCCAAACCATATGTTGCAGGGTTCAAGACTAAATAAGATCGGGAGAAAGTAGGTATAGTATGTCATACTTGCCTGAAACAGTAGTCTACAACATTTTCTTTCATTTGCCCATGCACTCCCTACTAGCCTTTCCTTGGCAACTAAAATAAAATAGCAATTGTAGAAGAGGTTCCTGCGGAAAAGCTAGAAGAAAATGTGTATCCCACTGCAAGAAGCTCACGAAACAGACCAAATGAAAGGGGACTGACATAGCCGCCTTTCTGCCAACCTTTAAAACAGGTCACACTAAGTTGTTCAAGACATTCCTAGACCACAGTCACAGAAGCTGCATATAAATGGTACTGTATCTCTAATGCAATTTTCTATATCAAAAATACAAAGTATGCAGCCTAATTAAACTGCTAACAGTTTGTGTACATATTCAGAAGCACAAATTATTATACATAAACTCCCAAAACCTGTGTGTTTCTGAATGCAGGCTGAATGTCTGAGCAGTTCTGTTCTGTTCTGTTTTGGTTTGCAGGGTGGTGGTGTCACCATACACTGCCACAAAGCAGAAGATTAAAAAATACAGAATTCAGTTGTGAATGTCTTCAAAGGAAAAATCTCCTTCTGTGAGCAGAACCCTTCTATCCACAGAAAGCAGAACCTGGATCCAACTTGTTGATGTTATCAGCCTAAGTGGGGAGTCATTCCCATCCATTTAGGTTGTTTTGACAGGGTGAAATTCCATAAGGAGGCAAGAGTCTTTCCTCTAGCTGAGTGCATTTTCTCACCAATCAGGGTTGCTGATTTGGTTTTTTTTAAAAAATGTTTCTAGTGTTCTTTTCATTTGTGAAAAAAGCATGCATTGAAACAGTAAACACAGAAGGATTAGGTGTTTATGAAAAAAGATAAAAACAACCATCTAGTGCAGGAATATTCAACCTTTTCAAGCTGAGGGTTGGGTATGGCATACCATCAGAAAAATTCTACATTTCATAAACCATATTCAATGTTTTGTTATGTTGGTAAGCTCATCAAGTATAAAGGGTTATGCCTAGCACTTCCCTTTTCTATCATTTCTTTCAACTAAGAGAAAGCAACATTTGCAGGAAGCTCATACAACGATGAAAACTGCATAGCGATCGGCTCCATGGAATGGATTAAAATCTCTATACGGGGTTCTACTGTACTTCCTTATTGAGCAATGCAGTGATATAATTTTATTATTAAAATAAACTGGGCAAGCTACAAATTCAATGGTGCTCCCAGAAGAAGAGAATGGTAAATCACATCTGCATAGTCTCTACCTGAAACAACCCTGGAAAGGGTCTCAACAAATCAAAAGCCAGTCGTATCTGACTCTAGGGTTCAGTGTTCTTCTCCATTTATAGTTAAAGACATTTCCGTGGGCATGTGACTGGTATGACTAGACACTGGAGTGCAAGGAATGGTGTTTACTTTCCCACTGAAGTGGTACCTATTTATCTACTTGCAATGTTTTGCTTTCAAACTGCTAAGTTGGCAGGAGCTGGGACAGAGATGGGAGCTCACTCTGTTGTGCAGCACTCAGGTCTCAAACTGCTGACCTTCTGCCTTCCAGTTGTCAAGTTGGATGTAGACTTAATTAGTTATTTTGGGGTGTGTGTGTGTGTGTGTGTGTGTGTGTGTGTGTGTGTGTGTGTGTGTGTGTGTGTGTGTGTGTGTGTGTGTGTGTATCTATCTATTTATCTATCTATCTATCTATCTATCTTATAATATTAAAATAAACTTATTACACACACACACCAAAATAACTAATTAAGTCTACATCCAACTGTTGGTCCTAGCTAGAGGAAAACCACTTAATCAGTTAATAGTATTAGTGATGATGATAATGATGATTATGATGGTGTGTTTTGCTATCAAGCTGATCCTTTCTAGAGTCTTCTAGTTATAATTTTCTTCTTCTTCTGTGTCTAGGCCAGACGCGAAACTGCCAAAATGATGCTACCTTTTGGTGAATTAATTTCTGCCGTTCCTTTCGTCTGACCCAGTGAGAGAAAGCCGGCACAAGGTTGGCGGTAAGTCCGATTGTGGTTCAAAAATACCACAGTCAGAAGTGATTTAAACAGCCGCTCTCTCTGGTAGCACTCTGAGACTGTACAGCTTACCCAAGACCATGCAAGCTGGCTGTTCTCCCAAAAAGCAGAGTAAGGAATTGAATTCTCAACTCCAGCTTGCAATCCAAATGCTCCAATCCATTGAGTTAGTTATCCAACCACTACCCAATCCACCACTGAACAGTAAATCATTAACTATGAAGATCCCATTGATTCATTCTATTGCTAAAAAAACAATTACAGTCAAACCTCGCTTAAAGAGCACCTCGCTTAAAGAGCAGAATTTTCTCTGAATTTGTCACCTCGCTTAACAAATAAAACCAACCAAAACTCGCTTAACAAATGAATCAGGGTTCGCAATCCCCCCCCCCCATTGGTCACTTACACTGGTGTTTCGATTAAAGAGCAAACTCGCTTAAAGATCAATCCTATGGAATGCTCTTTAAGCGAGGTACAACTGTATATAAATTCAATTTCTCCCACAGCACTAGCAAGAAAATTTAGACACTTGAAAATACACAAGATATAATTTCATATTCTTGGCTTGGATGCAAGATGAAGCTGTGCTGTAGATAGTCAGAGATGTCTGGGAAGGTCACATGCAGGACCTTGACTGTGACACGCAGTAAGTTTGATTTCCCCTCAGTCTACCAAATGAATGATTTCTACTCACTTTTCTGAAAGGAAGTCTCTTCTCAAAAAGTGTGATTTTTTCACATTTTTCATTATTAAATGCAAAAATCAGTCAGGAATAATAATAATAATAATAATAATAATAATAATAATAATAATAATAATAATAATAATAATAATAATAATAATAATAATAATAATAATAATAATAATAATAATAATAATAATAATAATAATAATAATAATAATTTATGGGGAAAAGCTACAAAATAATAAAATGAAGATGTATCATGCCCTTTTAAGCACTTTTTAGATATTAAAGAACAAGCGAGGTCAGGCTGACCTGGCATCAGATTTTACTCAACACACCAAAAACAAGTAGTGCCAGATGATAACAATTTGATTAGAGGCTGTCTTGTTAGGAAGAAATGATGACTTCATAGAAACATTAAGGGAAGCAGCATACAGTATGTTGAATGCAATGTAGAGTTTTTTGTGCACCAATGGGCGCGTATCACATACAGTATTATAGTGGTTCAGAAAGTCTTAGGAGAGGGATGCTTGATAATGTACTTCACCAATTACTACTCTTCTCCCCCCTGAAGCCTTGAAAAATCTTAAGGCCTAAGTGTAATAAGTCTCAGTAATGATGAGGACAGAGCTCCTGCCCTCATCATTACTGACAGAGCTCCTGCCCTTTCGGAAGGGCCTAAAAACCTGGCTGGCAGGGCAGGTGTGGGCCCCCAGGAATGTGGGGTCCCATGTTGGGTGGCTGATCTGATAGGACAGCCACCCTTCTCGCTGTTTTAAACTTTAAACTTTAACTTTTAAATCTTTTTTTTAGTATTTTGCTAATTATTTTTTTTTAATTTAAATTTTAATTTTTGAAAATTTTTAAAGTTTTAAAGTTTTAAATTTTTTAGTATTTTATCAATTACAGTCTCCACTATCTGAATTGTTAAGTGTATTTTTTCTGTATGTAGAGGGTATGATGGGACTGTTAGTAGGTTACACTTAATGGGGAATTGATTGATTAACTATGTATTTTTTTAATATATGTTGTAAGCCGCCCAGAGTTGGGTTTACCTGATTGGGGCGGGATATTAAATTGGAATAAATAAATAAAAATAAATAAATAAATGAGGACAGTGGAAGAGTTTCTTTGCCATTAATTAGATGCAGGATGAAGAAAATAATTAATATTTCTTCTATCAGCACTTCTCACAAAATTCACCAACAGAATACAATAATCAAGTCTTTTCAAACTTAGAGTGATTCTTTCTAGGGCTTTCTAAGTATAGGATACTCAGAAGCAATTTATCATTCCCTTATTATGGGAGCACTATTGGACAAAGCAGCTTACTCATGGCTACATGAAGTGGCTCTTCTCCCAGAATGAAGAACTGAACAGGCGGCCAACTCACTGAGCCACTGACACTTGCTCTTCAGTTCAAGTAGTGAATATATGGCTGTGCAGCAAATGCCCTTTAGAGGGAAGGTGCTTCCAGAGTAGAGGTTCTCAACCTATGGCCTGGCGACTGGATGCAGTCTGTGACACCATTTCATGTGAACCCCCCCCCTGCCTCCACCACACTAAGAAGTGCCATGTGTGGCAGTCAGGACAAAATGGCCATCTGGCCCATGAAGCTATCTGAGGGAGCGTTACCTGGCCCTCAGCTTGAAAAGGTTGAGACCCCCTGTTCTAGAGAAAGTAGCCTCATCTCTTTACCAGTGATGGGATGTCCCCGGTTCCAGACGGATCTCTGGAACCGGTAAGACTAATCCCGGAGAGTTCTCCGGGAGGGGAGTCCACTTTTGAGGCGTCCGATTCCGGACGCCTCACCAAAAGAATTTTTTTAAAAAAATCTGAGCTAAAATGGCTCCAATTGACTGCGCATGCGCAGAAACTCAATTTGACGCATTGCGCATGCGTCAAATTGAGTTTCTGGACATGCGCACTAAATTGGAGCCAAATGGCTCCAATTTTAAAAAAAAAAATCTTCTGAAGCTGGATGGGAGGTTCCCCGTCCATTCATTTATCTCCCCCCTCCCAGCCTCCAGCTCCACCCTAAGAGAAGGGCACCTCCCCTAGCCGGCTACCTGGCTCCCACAGGCACGTTGGTGCCTGGCCGCGCTGTCCGCCCACGCCGCGCCGCGCCGTCCGCCCGTGCCGCGCCGTCCTAGGGTCTTGGGCCCAACAAACCCCCATGCCCTGGGTAAACCCGGCGGGGCTCGCCACCGCCGCATCCTCTTCTGTCGGGCGCCTGGAGCTTCCTCGGGCCGTTGCCTTTTCGGCCCGGCTCTGGCTGCAGCCACGGAAGGTAAGTGAGGCTTTTATATTTTGGGTGGGTGGGTGGGTGATTTAATTGTGTTTTGGGTGGGTGGTTGTACTTTTATTTAATTTTTATTTTATTTATTTCTTTATTTTATTTCTTTAAGTTAATTACGGGTCTGTGTGCCGTGTTTATTATTATTATTTTTTTTTTTTTGCCTTGCCCACAACGTCATGATGTCATGACGTTGGCTCCGCCCATGACGTCATGACGTCATGACATTGGCCACGCCCATGACGTCCGTGACGTCATGGCGTGGTAGTAGAATTTTTGACATCCCATCACTGCTCTTTACTTTTATATAAACACTTCTACCCACAATGTTTTGCAACAGATAAGGGGCTACTGAAACCACACTAGAGATAACTGCAAAATTTAACCCCACCTAGACGAAACTAACTGCCAAGAGACCTAGATGTGGGTACCTTTTGACACATAGGTATGTTTAATATTTCCATCTATGAAGCTCAGGAATTTCTGGGAGATTTGAACAGATGCCTGGATGAAAGCTAAAAATCCAATGTTTAATCTTGATGAGACAGAAGAGCTGTGTTGACCCAGATGCTTTGTTTCAAACTTTGCTAATTCAGCAGCTCACCTCACCACCCCCACCACCCTTCTGGAAAAACCACATACTTGATATACTATAGCAAGATTGGAGTACTGTAATATTCCCCATATTGGTCTGCCTTGGAAGATGGTTTCGGACCTTATACTAATATTGAATGCAACCATCCAGAACTGACAGGTGTGGATTGGAATGTCTCTCCTCATTTTGGTAGCCAAAGAGTTGTTAGACATTTGGCATTCTCTCCCCCTCCCCTCCCTCCAGCCTTATATTGAAACATACAGTTGCTTTTGGTCTGGGAAACACTCATTTCTAGGTGCCTCTATTCCCACCCCCACCCCCAAAGAAAGACCCATGTGTTTCGATACAGGGCAATTCTAGGAAGATACTAAATGACTGGCAACCAGATGACTTAGCAAGATTTGAAAGGACATTCTAGTCCATACCCAGTTTGAAATCTGCTTTAGATAAAGTAGCCTGGCATACACAGTTGGCTATGATTTTGTAATTTGTTCTGACCCCCCCTTGCCCCCAGCTCTGTGGTGCCCAGTCTGAGAAAAACCCACGAGAGGTCAAAAGCCAGTTTAGGTCTGAAAAGCCATAAACAGCAACGTTTATCCTCCTTGTGAGTATACTGCTAACAGAATCTTTCTGACAGTTCTCACTGCTCTTATATGGCATTCTCTTAAGCGCATGGTGTTCTGAACATTTAGCAGTTTTCTCACAGCACAGGGAGAAATAAGGGATCTGAGGTCAGAGATGAGCTTTCCCATGTGTCATAATTAAAACAGCACCTGTGTTGAATGACTGTGCTCTATGGTAAATATTCAAAGAGTTTATTAGCTCTGATAAGATTTCCTCAAGGTAATTTATGAACCACAGATAACATGTCCTTAAAAGTAGTGGGATTAAGAACAATAATAAATAACCTTTATTTTGACTGGTTCAGAATGCTATTCCAACAGGATATAATGTTCTGAGCTAAGATCAACAAAGATGCCATGGTGCTATTCCTGGTATCAGTGACCAAAGTCCCTAGTTGCATCTCCAGGTTTCTGAAAGCTTCATGCACTAGAAGAAAAGGCTTTGCCTGGAAGTAATTACATCATGAGGGAACATAAAACTTAACTAGAATTATTCCACCATCTGAGTGTCATAATTCCACACATAACTCTGAGAAAAAGTTTGGAACCAGAATCTGCACAGTGAAATAGACACTTGTATTCAAACTAAATATTTTCATGATTAATAATTCATATAGTGCAAACACATTCAGAAAGAAGGAAATACATATAAAAGGACACCTTGATTAAAATGCATGCTATATTATAGTTAAGTGTTATCAGATCAACCCTAAGTGACCTTTGAAGTTGGGTATCGCATATTCCCTTTCTGGCAAGTGTGGCAGGATGTGTCTGGGTATATAACAAACAAACATTTGAACCTATGTTACCAAGATTCTCTTGTAACTTTTGTTGATAATATATATATATATATATATTATATGAACCTTTAAAACCTTACTGATAGCGGTTTCTGTCCTTCAAAGAATTTCTCTGGGAATTTCCACCATCGTATTCAATAAAATTATCTTCTGCATCTTCAGATTCTAAACTGCGATTACAGCTCCGAATGGTTTGAAAGATATAATTGGCTGTTGATTCCTTTTCCACATTATGTATGCCATCTTGCCCTATCCGTTTTAAATAATTATCTTGCCCACTGTATTCTGCAACAAACTGAAAGAAAAGCCACACAACACGGAGAATGGATCATTTCACAATGCTTTAACAACTGCCAAAAAAAGAAAGGTGGAGAAAAGAAAGTTAAACAGGCACCTTAATGCTACAGATATATTTATCTGCAACTGGCTTACCTGAAGTGCTAAGGCACGCAGAAGAGCATCTTGTGCAAAACAAGTAGCACAGCATGTTGTGTCATGTTTCCTACCAGTTAAAATCCCACTGGATTTACTTCACAGGGCAACCTTAACGTTCTGTACTCACAAGCACATCTTATTGAATACTGAATTACTACCAAGGGGTTTTTTTGGTACATATTGTACTTTATAACCAAAACACCAACAGCCATTTCAAATCCTGCTATTTATCGCACACACAGATTTATGGCTCCAAGTTAACAGCTGAACTCTCACAGTACAATTCCCGTCATTCTGTGTTGGACATAAGAATGATTTATTTGACATAAGAATGGTCACATTAAAGGCCTATCTAGTCTAGCATTCTGATTTTACAGGCCCATTTTCTATAGTAGGAACTAGAAGCCTCTGGAAAGCACCACCCCTCAATGAAACAACAAAACCAAGATATAACATGAGGCCAACAAGCTTGATTCATGTATCTAAATCAAGGGTGCCCAAACTTTTTGGGGCACGAGCCGATCATGTGGTTCAGGGAGCTGGCCACTAAGGCCCATGGGCCAGATGCAGCCCCCAAGGTCAATTCATCTGGCCCGTGAAGCCCTTGTAGCTCCTGCAAGTGAAAGTAAAACACACCAGTACATGAACAGCTGTTCTCTCTAGAGCAGGGGTGCCCAAACTATGGCTTGGGGGCCGGATGCAGCCCCCGGCACCAATTCATGTGGCCCATGAAGCCCTCATTGCTTCTGGAAGCGGAAGTAAAACATGCCTGTACAGGCACATTTTACTTCCCCTTCCAGGAGCGATGAGGGCTTTGTGGGCTGGATGAATTGATGTCAGGGGCCGCATCTGCCCCCCAGGCCAGTTTGGGCACCCCTGATCTAAATACATTTTGCTGCAATTTTGAACAAACTTACCTGGAGGTCAGCTAAAATAACAGGATCAAAGGTTTATTCCTGTTATATCTCACAGGACCACATCACTGCCATATTAAGATTATGACTATTTGCGTCCTATTTTATAGTTAAGGATTTTATTTTCTTTAAAATGCTAGATTCTTTTGACATCAAGAGTGCAGTCTATAAACTGAGGCCTTTCAGAGCAAATAAATCTATCTTCTTTTTGAAGTGTAAGCTGTACATTATTTTATGATGCAAGTGATATATTACATGCCAATTGTTCCCAAAATAAACACCAACACTTTAGTTGTCATAGTTTAATTGTGCTTTAAACCACCACCGCCATTCAATTTAGGTTATGGTGCAACAGTGATCTAAGTTGTTGGTAACACAAATACTATTGTATACCTGTACAGTATCTGAAAAGGCAGAATTTATATAGAAAAACCCACTAACCCAGAGCATAACACTGTGAGAATATGGTCACAGATTTACTTTCTTCTTCTTCTTGTACCATATCCATTGTGAATATTGGCGATCATCATGACAATCAGCCATGAAGATTGCCATTAGAATATAATGCAGCAGCCTTTCATCTGCCTTCCACATTGCAGCCTGCCACTGATCCAATTCTGTGAGTCATTTTCTGGTCCTGAGCCCTTTTGGCGCACAAAGTCCTCCTCAGCCCCAGGCCAGTATTGATGAAGCTGTTGCCCTCCATCCAGTTGGATTCAAGTGAGATTTAATCCACTTGGGGACCATCACCCTTCCCTGTGGACTTTGTCATCCAAACCATCAGCGATGAGTTGCTGGCAGTATGGTCTACTCTAATACCATAGCAGGATAACCTGGCCAGACATACTATAGTAAGATTTACTATACAGTACTTTTAATAATTCAGTAACAGAGGATTCAAAAGAAAAATAGAAATAATTTCATGAGAGGAAGTGAGCTTTTCTTTAGTTTTTTTCCCACTAACATAGTTCTCTTGGGGGGCAAACATGTAAGTTTTTCAAACAAAAACAAAATACGTGGGATTAAAAAACCCCGATAAACTTCCACCAGCCACTTACATAAGCTTAACTAGAACTCCGGATCACAGCTTACACCCCCAACACCAAACATTTATAAACTATTGTTATGTAACAAGATTATAATTGTATCAGTGGTAACCTTAACAATGAACTGAAATTTGGTGCCAGGAATTTAAAGAGTCTTACAATGGACAAAGCTCTATAAATAAAACTGGAAAGGAGTACCTGTAATTTTCCAGCTACCTAGTCCAAAACTGTCCATTTCCATTATTATTAACCTTGCAAAAGGTTACTGCAAGATTAGGGACCTATGTTTTGTACATTTGTTTACCACAGAACAATAAAACTGCATGTGCTGTTTTATATACACCCAACTATTAATAACCATTGTAATTATTACAACTCCTAGAGCAGGGGTTCCCAACCTAAGCTCCTCAGGCCGGATCTGGCCCATTGGACAATTTCATGTCGGCCCCACCCCTCCAAGGGCATTTGAGAAACAAAATGACCACCCCCTTGAAGCTGTTGGGACAAAATGGCCACCCCCATCGTGCAGGCAGGGCAAAATGGCCATCTGGCCCTTGAAGCTGACTGAGAGAGTGTGATCCGGCCTCCAATTTGCCCTAGAGTTAGTAATGCTCTCTATATTATTACCGTAATTTACCTCCAGTGTTTCATCCTGCGAGTTATATTGAGGACATAGCCTGATGAGACTCGCAGCTCCATTCAAAACTTCACAGAGTTCTTTTAAAAACACACCACAGAAAGGAACAACTTTACAGCCTGGGATATTCAGAGCTCTGTTAACCACTTTTCTATATTCAGAAGATGATTCATGTTGTGCCATAGCATCCTTCAAGCTTCGCATTGTTTCAATATCTGATTGATCCATGAATTGCCACATTTTTAAAACTTTTCTTGACCTATTTTGGAGGAGGAAAAGGAAACCAATGTTTAACTGAAGTCCACGTTTGTTACATGATGGATGGATTGCATTCAAAGATCATTACTGATTTTTTAAAAACCCAAAGAGACAAAGTTAATCCAATCAGGTATGAAGTTCAGTATACAAAAGAAATAACAGCAGGGTATTTTGAAAAATACTTATTAAAACCACTTGTATTTTAAAAAATAGAGTTGCCTTGCTCAGGCTGGAACTAAGATTTTAAAAAGCTATTTTATAATGAAAGTGAAAGTGATATCATGGAATTGTTTTAGGGCACTTTTCTCATTCAATAGCTGTGCCTCGTTCCCAAAAGTTTGGGAGTTCAGAATAAATAATTTTCCATTTGTAACCTTCCTGTGTTTTTCCACTACTTCTTTCTTCTTTTTATACCTTTTAAAAAACCTCTCTAATGGGAAAAAAATGGAATAGCTTCACAATGTATTTTGACTGCCGATTCTAGGGTCTAAAGCCAATTCTTAGACTTAGCTGAAGTTCAACATTTGTACAAATTCCAGTGACTTGTGCTGGCAACTGAATTTAGACTCAGGAATCCACTGTCTAAAAGCATCTTTGGAATTTCTAATGAGACAAGCTGTCTTGCAGAAGTGTTATCTGTTGGCTGAAGGCACTACAGCTGTAGAGAAAATACAAAGAAAGCCTAGGTGGCATAGCTGCACAGCTACTTTCTATAACATACACATACACACAATACTTTATGTATTGATGTAACATTACTGTATCAAATTCCAGGCATTAAAAAGTCTCTCGATGTACAAAAGTGAACTCTGTAACAATCAAAAAACACTTTTGTTAACCACAAAGAGACCCAGTCTATCAGGAATAAACAATGTATGCCACTATCCACAGTCTTTGAGGATTTATACATCCTACAAGATCTACAGAAATTAATCCTTTGCTTACATACTTAATGGGACTGCAGTGGTTCTAGTGGTTAAGACACTGATTGGGAGGCGGAAGGTCAGCAGTTCAAAAACCGAGTACTGCATGATAGAATGAGCACCTGTCTCTGTCCCAGTTCCTGCTAACCTAGCAGTTTGAAAGCAAGAAATTGCAAGTAGATAAATAGGGGCCACTTTGGTGGGAAGGTAAACAGAATTCCATGCACTTCAGTGTCTAGGCATGCCTGCCACATGTCCATAGAAATGTCTGCAGATGCAGACAGAACTGGCTCTTCGGCTATAAACAGAGATGAGCACTGAACCCTAGATTAGGATACGACTAGATTTCAAGAAAGGGTGACCTTTATCTTTACATACTTAGTGTTATTATAGGACAATGGTGGCAAACCTTGGCACTTCAGATGTTCTTGAACTTCAATTCCCATAAACCCTGATCAGCAGGAGTGCGGACTTGGATTTCTGGTAATTCAAGTCCAAGAACACCTGGAGTACCAAGGTTTGCTATGTTATAAGATGTAACATGTTATAAGATGTTACATGTAAAGGTAAGTTAGTAAAATCACTGCATCTGTGCCCAGACCTCCCTGACTCTCATTTACTGATTAGTTCTGCCCACCGAAATAATCCAGAAACAAGGTTAAAATATGTGCAATAAATTAAAAACAAAGCATTAGGCAATAGGAAAATGTTCATTGGTATGAAGTCTAGCCTTTCAAAAGGCTGGCATGTACATACAAAGCAGTCTTGGACTAGAGATCTGAATCCTGGCCAATTCTTCCTGATACAGATTAGGATGCACTTCATATGATTTTATCAGTAGATAATATGGCTAATACTACAAACCACTAGTTAAAAATCCCTTCCAAATATAAAAAACAGGATCAAGAGATTATAGAATAAATATGAGATAACTGCAAATACAATGAATGGACACGAGACAAGCTGCAAATATTTGGAAAAAATAGAGAACTATTTTATTTTTTCGCTACACCTTTTAGACCATATTTCTCTCATCTCCACCCCTGTTTACTCCTTTTATTTCTTTTCCCATGCCCAGTATTTTACTATTGCTGTTTCCCAAGGGGATCTGAAAGCATAGAAGTCAGGAAATCGCTGCTAAATAATGTTTATAATGAATGGTTCAAACAAAAAAAGTGAGTGGGGATTTTTAATATCGCGGGGGGGGGGGAGCATTGGCAAAAAGTAATCTGTATCTGTATAGTTTTATGTCCTTCCTTTTAACTACTAGATTGGCTCTTTCCATTAGAAAGCAAGTATCGTGCTTTGTTTTTTTCCAAGCATGTTTATATTTCCCTTTAACTTGCTTATATTTTAGGAAGATGAATGAGATTGTCTCTAGAGTATTCTGAGAAAAGACCTTTCCTTCACCAAATTTAACCTCTGCCATCCATCTTATTCAGTTTTCCCAAAATGCTATCGTAAACTTGCCAGACAAGATAAATGATACAACTTAGCAACAAAACAGTTCAGACTGATGGATTGCTGTTCAGAGCATTGGGTTTTTTTAGAAGGACAGCTGTATGTAACAGACATTGTAACTTATTCTGTTGGCGAGTCCACCATTTGAAGAACGAGCTGCGAGTACCTGAGCCCTGCCAAGAACTCCATGACAGCATTATAGTTGCCCATGTTCCAGCAGCATTTTGCCACATGAACTGCATAGGAGAAGACTTCTCGTTTTTCTTCCATAGAACCCGCAGTCAAAATTAGCCACGTCACCCAAGAGCTCACCTTAAGAGACAAAAGTCAAATAAATTTATTTGTTTTTAAAATTCTGAATGTGTACATCTATTTATACTCACATATCTTACAGTTAATTGGATGAATGGAAACATTTAATACAGATTTTTGTGTGTGTGTGTGTGTGTGTCTTGTCCAGGAAGTAGTTCAGTAAACAGCTAGTACTGTACTTGGTTAGTGTAGACAGTTGAATGGTCCATTCAGACATGCACAGTGCCCGGATATAATTCATCATAAACTTTCACAGACAAAACTTTATGCTACACAAAGTCCGAAAGGATTTCAGCTACAGTTTTGTTTTTGTTCAAAACCTGATCATGTATCGATCTTGATTATATTACCTAGAAAATGTAAAATTTACATTCCCACAACATTAATTAAAGAAAAGAAGAAGAAAAAGAAAACGAAAAGTATATTTTGCTTGGCATCCTAATTCAAAACAACTGACAGTGAAATTCCCAAGAGTTTGGGATTTTGTTTCTGTTGTTATTATATAAACATTTATCATGATAATAAATGTATCTTTATTTCCTAGATTTAATGTCCTCATTCTTTGATCCTGAACAATTTGTAATTTATATTAACAGACATCTCCTCATAGTATGAGTTTCCTGTAGTAGATAAAAGCACATTTCCTTTAAAAAAAAGAATAAACAATAGTGTATTTCATTTTCTACTAAGATTAAGAGACTAACTAAAGTTGTAAAGCCTGTCAAAGCAATGGAGTGAACTAAGTAAAGAGGAGGGCGATAAACATCAGTACATTATTTTAAGTAGATTTGGATAATCATCTGCTCCTATATGCAGTATCTGACTATAGCAATTAGATTTCTATACACTTCTATGTTTAAAAAGCAATTTAATTTTTTTCTTTTTAAAGAGGCCTTTGAGAATATTTTGCCAACGGCTGAGCATTAGATATTTTATTCTGTCTCTCTCTGTCACCGATAGGGTTTTTGTATTTTTTAAAAAAAATGTTTTAATATGTTTTTAATATGTGAGTTTCATATTGTTAGCCGCCCGGAGTAGGAAAACCTCCTAGATAGGTGGGATATAAGTAAAATAAATAAAGATAAATAAATAAATAAATACCACCCCATAGCACTTAGTGCATTCTCTGGGTGGGTCACAAGGTAATTAGCATTTTGCCCCATAACATGCTATCTTCAAGGTCTCAGTCAAAGGGGTTTCCACTCAATCCTTTCAAGCACAAATGTTGAGAATTGAACCTGGAAGCATCTGCACACAAAACATTATTAGGATGGCAAATCCAATCCAAAGCATAAGACCCAGACAATTATACAGAGTATGTCTATTTTCACCCAGGGCATCCATTTAGGCTAGTTATTTAGTTATTTGCAACATTTGAGTCATCCGTTAACTGTCACTCTCTGGGTGGTGCAGTTTAGCATAAAAAAAACCAGTGCAATTCAGTGAGAATTGTGTCTTGGCAAATATACACATGCCTGGCATGATCATGCACCATGTTTTTTAACATCTGCACCAATGATCAAACTAGTAGTGCTAATGTAATGTTTGCAAGAACTGAAGTTTGGAACACTACAGAGGAAACACAAGAGTCTAGTCTAATTTTAAACATTCATTTGTATGCACCCTTTCAGTGACACTGTTTCCAAAGCAGCATGACCCACTTCAATGCAGAACCTCTTCAATTCCCATTAATAAGCTTTTATAGGTTGTCCAAATCTCTGTTTTCATATACACTTTCATAAAAGCTTCATGTTATTACGACTATAGTGGCATTGCTTGATAGAATTTCATCTTATATCTTTCCCAAACCTTCAAATGGGCTTTTCTTATACAATTAGCATCAAATTTTTTATTTACTCTCCACTTTTCGTATAATAAATAGGCATGAAATCCACATTTCAAGTCTTTGCCTTTTATGGTCAAAATGGATTTATCTCTTAATATAATCCGTTCTCAATTCCAAAGTTGTAGGTTTGGTAAACCCCACCCATCTCCCTCTTGTTTTATCCTTTTGCAAAGATTTCATTCTCTCTTGCCATATATACTCTGATAATTGTTTCTTCTATGTCAGAAGGATTTTATTGTTTATCAGATTTGGTACTTTTTGAAATTTAAAAAAAAAGTTTTGGGAAGACCATCATATTAACTACAGTGATTCTTCCCATCAGTGAAATCCTCAGGTTACCCCAACTCTCCAACATCTTTTTTATTTCTTTCTAACTAGTAACATAATTGTTTTCAAACAAATCTTTAGTCCTCTTTGATATATTTATCCCCAAGATTTTCATTTTCTTTGTTATTTTATAACCTGCTATTTACACTTCATCTTTCTTGGTCATAATTTTGTGAATATTATAATCTTGTCTTCATTTATTTTGAATTCTGCATATCTGCCAAATTTTTCCGCAACTTTTTAAAACTCCAAAATAGTCTCCGATGGGTCTTCTAGAAGAAATAACATATGATCTGCAACAGCTCTTACTTTGTAATGGTATTCCTTTATCTTCAAGCCTTTAATTCCTTTCTCTTGTTTAAACTTCCTTAAGAACACTTCCAACACAGCTATAAACAAAAGAAATGACAATGGACATTCTTGGTGTGTATCTTTGGATATTTTGCATACTCCCGTCATTGCCCATTTACAATTATTCTTGTTCATTGCTTGTGATATGTTGCTTTTATCCAGTCTAATATTTTTTTGTCTACTTCCATCTTTTTGGCAACCATGAAATCCCAGATGTTATCAAAAGCTTTTTCCATGTCCAAGAAGATCACGACCATTTTCTTGCCAGAGTGTTGTTCATAATAATCCAGTAAATCTATTATAATCCTTGCATTTTGTCTCATCTGTCTTCTTGACAAAAAACGTGTTGGGTCTGTCACAATTCAGTTTGACAGTGCTCTCTTGTGCCTATCTGCCAGAATTTGGGTAAATATTTTAGAATCCAAATATGACAATTTTTCTATAATTTTTCGGATCTCTTCTACTTTTGTCCTGTATTGGAATAATTATAATGTTTGTTTCCCTGCATGAATCTGGATAGCTCTCCTATGGTATGGAATGTATATTTTTTTAAAATGGGATGGCTATTTCATCAGATAATTTCTTGTAATATTGAGCTGCAAATCCATCTGGGCTTGGTGTTTTTCAATTTTCTAATTTATTTCTAATTTATCATTATTTATCTACATTAGTGATTCTGATGCATTAAAAAAAATTCTATTCCTCCTGGAATTTAGGTTTTCATACTCTTTCAGATAATTCCTGATCTCTTTGCTGCTCTTAAAACTTTTTTGTTTGAAGAGTTTCTTGTAATATTCCCCCATCACCTTTTTAATTGTGTACTTGACAGATAGTTGGAGACTGAAAAATGGAAAATCCAAAGATTATACTTTCTACTCAGAAAGACATAAATCATTGTCCAGGGTTGACATGATTTTTGTAAACAAAATCAGATTTGTTTGATCAGTAGGTACACTACCGAAACCATGATCAGATTATAATCCAGTGAAATTAACAATGCAGACAAAAACAACACCATATGCCTGGTGATTAAATGAAAATTTATTGAAAGAGGATAGGATGTGACAATAAATTAAAAAAAGAAGTGAAACAATAGTTCAAAGAAAATATTGATGGAGTGACAAAAATTGATGCAACCTGGAAGGCCAGAAAAGCAGTGCTGACAAATTAATAGATTCTGGAGAATCTGGGGACAATTTGTGGAATACAGTATGTTGTTAAAAAGAAAGGTATACAACCTGTACCAGAACAAGTAAATTTTTGGAAAGTATAATCTGTTTGAACCTCCTGGACATTGTATATAGCACAGGGTGATATTGAAAGATTAATTTTCTTTTTGTAATGAGTGATATAAAAGGGGAAAAAACCGTAATAATATATGTAGAAAAGTAGGAAATCGAAAGAAATAATAGTTTTGTCAGCAATATAGTTGAGGAGTTTTTTAAATCAAAATATATAACACAAAAATGTTTATTGTACTCTTTTGTTTATTATATGTAATGTTTGTGGTATTTTTGGATTATATGTTTTATTACGTTTTCTTTCTGTAATTTTTTGTTGAAAATTTATAAAAAAAAAAGAAAAGCAGTGCTGATAGAATTTTTAATGAAGCAAATTTGGGAAAGGAAGAAGTAAAGGTAGCAAGAATAGAACAATTAATAGTAAAAAGAAAGAAGAAATTAAGAAAGACCCTATAAAAAGTCAAGCTCAGAAAGAGGTACAAATTTTGCAAACTGAATTATCGGACTTACTGGTAGAGGAAATAGAAGATAAAATAAAATTCATTATGGATATGGTAGTAAATCTGGGAAACAGCTGACCTATCAGATGAAGAAGAGAACAAAATGTGATAAAGGAGGCTGAGGAACTATAACTGCTGCCTTTCCAGTCCTGTACTTTACATCTTCTTCAGTTTTTCTTCAGTTCCTCCATTGTGGTCACGATACTAAGGTAAATTTGCAGACCTCTACAATTGTTTGGTTCCCAATATTAATTCTGGCCTTGGATTGACAGATGAAACAAGTCATTATAACTTCAATTAAGCAATGAAGGCTTGTTAACTGCTCATTACCATTGTATGAGAGAGACAATCTGTACTGAAAGACAAGAGGATTGCTATGGCTAGAGGTTTTATCATTTGCTTTATGAACAAAGAATGATACATACACATGTTTTCATATTTTAGTGAAATTGGAAACTATTCTGTTGATACCCTTCATGGAAGCTTTGTACCTCTCGTATTGCCACATGAAAACAAGGAGAAGAGGTGGAGAAAGCATAAAAACCTAAGATTACATATGGCTTAGTCACCATGATTTGTGACTTTGTCTGAATGTATTCTATACGATCTTTTCTAAGCTTTATCAGTCATATTGCCAGAGAGGTTGTAGTCTTACTGCAGTGAATATAATTAGTAAACTTAGCAAAACAAAGAATGACCCTATCAAACAGTCAGACCACATCAATGGTCTTTGTACACTGGAACAGTAGGAACTCACTTTGCCTAAAGCAAGAGTCTGGTTTCTCAGTAAGTTACTGTTCCAAGAGTTGGATAATATCCAGCTTCTCAACAATGAGTCTAAAATACTCTGTTGACACAACCTAACTCTTAGTCCATTAGTCATGGTTCTGTGTCACACTTTCAAACCTCTGGGTAAGACATGAGCTATAGTGTACTCAACTCCCAAGTTTTCAGCAGCAAAATGAGGCAATGCTTAACAAACTGTTCAATGATCAGGTGGTTTAAAAAAAAATAACAATTCAACTGGCATTGCTTCTTTTCCCTTCTGGTACGTGTTGATCACATAACTCATTCCAGTGGGGAATCTGGATATGTCCTATGGTGATTCCTCCAATGATGGGGTGCAAAGAGAACTCTAGCAGTCTCTTCTCCAAACATTAATTCTACTATTTTTCAAAACACACTTCTCATGTTTAGCACTGTGTCATGTTAAAGCTGCATACTAAGGGGTTCTTTGCTTGCTCACTCTTTGAAAATCATTTGAGGAGGAACCTCCCTTTCCCACCTTCTTGGCTTGCTATGAAATCCTGGTTGCAATACAGGTGACATTGTCCAAGTTATTACTGCCACTTTTACAATCCCCCCACCCCCGCAACACCATCTTACCCTGATGAGAAAGGGCAGGCTTGCTTCATTCAAAAATATATATATAAAATTGTATAACCACCTTTTAAAATCAAAATTTCCCAATATTGTGAAATATTATTTTCTTAAGTCATTGAATGATATTGGCAATTTTTTTTGGTTCACTTCTGGAGATCACAAGCACCCAGGGGAAATAATCAAAACAGAGCAATCATATCCTCACAAAAAAAAAATAAGTTCTTGACCCAGAGAGGTGTAAATAAGAATGCTGTGGGAAAAGGCTCCCTCACTCCAGCAATTACATTGTGTGAGTACTTCAAAAAGCCATGGACTGGCTTATCCCCACAGTAGATAAAACTTTGAGAGAAATGCTCATGTGACTGTAACCTAAAAATGAAAATAAATGTATATTGCACACTCCTCTATATAATTTCTCTCTCTAAAATGCTACTAAAATGTTAGACATTTCCCATTTTTTAAATTCAATAGGTGGTAATGCAAGCAAGGATTTTATAACCAGTCAATTTCATATCATACATAAAAATGACACACCATATTTCTCTTTTGTACTTCTTTGTCAGCTATAATAGGAGTTTAGGTCTTTATTTTGATGAATTGAATCACATGGCTACACAATTCTACCCCAAGGGGCAGCTTGTGAAATGAGGAGGTAACAACAATAAAGCCAGAAGTGCCTTTCTGAGGACAGATAACCTATTAAGTAGAATAAAATAGCTTCTGCATTTATTGAAATGATACAAGAAAGCAACCCATTACATGCTATAACATTTCTGTGCAATAATTGCCCAGTGGAAAAAAGGACAATGGTATGAAATAGTTGTCTCCCATTAAGTATTAAGAGTCTGTCATCTAAAAATTCATCCTGGCTCCCACAATATAAATATAGCAAATTATTTTTACAGGCAATGCCAGAAAGTCAGCAAGCAGTTACTGTTTTTTGCCAAGCAAAGCATGACTTTCTATGTAGGAATTTTCTTTCAGAAATATAAACAAAGATGGACAGAAACCCACTGTTGTGAACAGAGTATGACAAACATATTGAAGATGTAACTGATGTTATATATAATGTAAAGAAATAATATACCCTACTTTCCCCCAAAATATTTACTGTAAATAGCAACAAATTCATTTTATTATGTAAATGTCTCTGCATTCTATAATATTGTCAAGTCTCTGAAATTAAAACTAGACATATGTTGTACGAAGCAACAGATATGTGCCACTCTAGAGCTCCTCATTGTCACCAAAAAATGCACTGGGAAATTAACTTGTGTGTGCACAGCATGCCAAGGACTCAAGATATCAAAACTGACTGTGCTCTTCCGAACTATGGAAGGGAATAAAGGATATGTTAAAGTAAACATTCACCAATATAAAGTGTTGGCAAGTGTTTCATGTTTTAGGACAACCACAGTTCCTTCTAATCAAAAGGAATATCTTATTATTGAATATCACGTACAGTTCTATTACTCTAGGAACACACCAGTTTGTAATATCTTTACCTCTGAAATGAGAGAGAATAAAAAAGGCACCCCCCTTCCAGAGGGGGACTTCAAATAGAGCAGATGCTGCAATTTTATAGTCTTTCTGATACTGTGGTTTCACATTTGCGGATGACCAACTGGCTTTTATGATGTCTGGATCATTTCCAAACTGATATTACTAGAGGAAAGTTTTCTTTTGAATAAATTCTAAGCATAGATATCTACTCTGGAAACATCACAATATAAAATAGGAGAAGGCAGAAAATACAAGGAACATTAAGAAGAGGCCTTCTTCTTCTTCCACATTTAGGCCAAATGAAACGTGAAACTGCCCAAATGAAAGCATCTTTTGGGTGAGCTGATTCTGCAGTTCCTTTTGCCTGACCTACCATGTTTCCCCGAATATAAGACACTGTCTTATATTTTTAAAAACTCCAAAATATGCACAAGGTCTTATTTTCAGGGGATGTCTTATTTTTCCACGATGAAGAAGAATACAGTACACATTTATTGCTGATACAGTGGATCGCCAGGGCAAGATTTAGGTGAGTGCCTTATTTTCGGGGAGGCCCTTATATTTCCGAAGTGGGGGAAAATAGGGGGGGGTGCCTTACGATACGAGGAGGTCCTATATTCGGGGAAACAGGTTAGTATGAGAAAGATTAGCCAGCAACACAAGGTTGCCGTTACCAGGTTACATCCAACTGTGGTTCAAAAATACCACAATTTTTGAGGAGGCTCTTCCTGTGTACCCCAATAAGAGAGCACAAATGGTAATAACTAAAGGAGACTAATCCATGAACACAAGCATGTCAAGCCATTATAAAAGAATACTGTAAATGGGATGCAGCTGATGTCATCTCTTGCAATATTTTACCCTAATAATATGTTGTTTTAAACCAATATTAATGGTGAGGCAACTACAACTCATATCCCGCCTTGCCAATCTTGTATATATAAACCAGTCTTTTTAATTGAAATTGGGCAAGCTTAACAGCATGTGTTTGTTATGCTTCTGGTCCTCTTTCTAACCCCTTCTCCACAAATTTTATGTAGCATAACAGTTCAAACAACTCAACAAACTGCTTTATCTAGCCTGCAGTGGCATTCACCAGTCTGCTCTGCTGCTTCAGAGCACCATGCTCAGTCAGCTCAGAAGGTCTGCATAACACAATAAGTCATGCCACTGCAATGGCATGGCAGGCTTTTTCTCACAGCCATATAAAGTACACACATCTACTTGAAAAATAACTCAGGAAGAGAAACTGGATTAAGACTTTCCTCCATGGAAAAATACTCCATTAAAGGCCATGGCTTCTTTAAAAACAATCATGGCATATGAAGACTCTTACTTTGTTTTCTCAGTACTATGGATAAAATGCATGTGAGCTTTTAATGGAATCCAGAAGTGTCACTTTCATAATGCTCCAAGCAGATCAATAGGATCTATTTTAGCCCACAAGAAAACAGTCTAGAAAATAAAGCAGCACACTCACTTTGCTCAAGAGTTTTATGTCTGCACCCATACAAATAATCCACCTTAACAAAAACACCAGCAGCTGCCAGGACCCACCGCTGATGCCTACCCTGTGCCTAGATTTTAAAAATTCCAGCTCAGTGCTTTAACTAACATTGAAGAGTTGAGTCCAACTCATCATGTAATTTTCTCGCTATGCCCTCACTTGGCACTATCAGAAACTAAAATGGCACTTGACTGGACATGTCGTTTACATTTCTCACAGTGCCCTGCAGAAGTGTTGCTTTTAGGGCATTCTGGGCTGTTCAAATTTTCAAATGACTAAAATCAACATCTTTATTTTAATTTAACCTTAAAATGGATAAAAGCAGCTATCTCATACTGTCCAGAGTATAAAAGACTCCTTTAGGTGAAAATTTCCAGGGCTTACTGAAGAGGAGAGGTTCCATCAGACAGCATGAAGTGCATCTTTTGAGCCACTTCATTGAAAGAGAACACTCCCCCCCCCTTTAATGTTTTAGCAACACATTCTTCTCCAACTTTGAGCAACGTGAATGCAAATGAAGACATTGTTTTCCTCCTAATGCCCAACCCAAAGGAAACAAGCTAATTTCCAAGTCACTATAGTTCAAAAGAGCTCCGGAGACAACAGTAACCCAACTTCTAACACACACACACACACACACACACACACACACACACACACACACACACACACACACACACACACACACACACACACACACACACACACACACACACACACACACACACACACACACACCAGGCTTTAGGTAAAGGTAAAGGCTTCCCTTGCTCGAAAGCCAGTCTTATCTGACTCTAGTCTTCAGTGCTCATCTCTGTTTCAAAGCCGAAGAGCCAGCGCTGTCTGCTTCTGCAGATGTTTCCGTGGTCATGTGGCAGGCATGACTAGACACCGGAGCGCATGGAAATGTTACCTTCCCACCAAAGTGGTGCCTATTTATCTACCCTATTTATCTACTTGCAATTTCTTGCTTTCGAACTGCTAGGTTGGCAGAAGCTGGGACAAAGATGGGAGCTCATTCCGTCCTGCAGTACTCAGGAATCGAACTCCTGACCTTCTGCCTCCCAGGCAGCATCTTAGCCACTTGAGCCACTGCAGTCTTGAGGCTTTACCACTATTAAAAATAAGCTGGCTGTAACATACAGTTCAAACAAACATGTACATCCATGCATGCCATGAATGGTGGAATCAAAAGCTGCAGCCTACCTCGTTGAATCTTGCCACCAGATTTTCAACAGCACTGTGTCTTCCGTTTGAAAGAAGAGTGGCAGAAATTGAAGCTTTAATTGTTGAAAGCTTGTTCTGGTATTCAGCATTTCCCAAATCTCTGGTTAAGAAGCAGAGGTAGTCAATGGGTAACACTTTTCTGTAGAGGTCTTGCTCCTGCTCAGTCAAAATGCTTGCAACTTCCTCCGGAAACTGAATGAGATGCTGTAAGTCTGCGAGCTCTTTGCTGATACCAGCTACAGTAGAAGAAAGGGCATTTGACCCAGCCATAGATGAACTGAGTTGTCGTTCTAAAACAAAATACAGTACATGATTAAAAAATTAGTTAGTATCTCATCCTTTAACACTATAGCTATATTACCGGTACAAGTTGTCAAGAGATATCTTCATTTTCTGATGTCTTCTTCTTCTTGTTCTGCCATATTCAAATCTGATTATTGGCGAACTTTATGGTGATCAGCCATGAAGACTGTCCTGAGAATATAATGCAGTGGCCTTTCATCTGCCTTCCACATTGCAACAAGACATCCATACCACTGATCCAGTTCTGCGAGTCACTTTCTGGACCTGAACACTTTTGGCACATAAAGTCCTCATCAGCCCCAGGCCAGTATTGATGAAGCTTCTGCCCTCCCTCAAGATTAATTCAAGTGGGATTTATTCCACTTGGGGACCATCACTCTTCCCTGTAGACTTCACCACCCAAGGCCGTTAGTCCTCAGGGTGGTCAGGTTAGTTAACCGCCACCTGACACTTGCTGTTAAGTCACTGACAGTATGTTCTACTCTATTATCATAGCAGAATAACCTGGCCAGACATCTTTTACCACTATAGCTATATTACCAGTACAAGTTGACAAGAGATATCTTCATTTTGTGATGTGCAATAAATATTTTAGTTGTTTTTATAATTATGAGCATATGGTCTTATTAAAGGGTGAAAGGGTTAAATCAAATTCCCAGGCATACTTCCTGACAGAAATCCCACCCATGTGGACATGGGCAAGCTGCACAATCCCAGAACACCCCAGAAGAAGGAAATGGTAAATTACTTCAGAGTATTCTCTGCCTAGAAAACCCAGGAAACAGTGGGCATAAGTCAGAAACCTTTTGACAGCACACAATTATTATCACATGGGTTAATTCAGTAAAGGGCTTTTGTTTAGATTACAACATTCACTTAAACAAAACAAAAACCAGATATTTCGTATTTGAATTCTTGAGATGTACAATGTGAAATGTCTAATATGTTTCTGTAGTGTTGCTATTAATTCAAATTGTCATTCATTGTCACCACTATCCAACGCAGTTACTTGCACGCGTTTCCTTGAAATGAGGTAAAGGTTTCCCTTGCTCAAAAGCCAGTCATATCCAACTCTAGAGTTCAGTGCTCATTTCTGTTACAAAGCCAAAGAGCCAGCACTGTCTGCTTCTGCAGACGTTTCCGTGTATTTCTCAATACTTCCCTCACAAAGGCCAATATAATTTATTTATTTATTTATTTATATTTGTTTATTGCCCTCCTCCCCGAAGGGACTCAGGGCGATTTCCAACTATTTTAAAAACACTTTAAAAACATTAAAAACCTTAAAAAAACTTTAAAACTTAATTAAAAGCTAGGTATTATAACTTGGACATACTGGGGGTCAAACCATCCAACTGGCTGGGGAAACTGAACCATCCACTCCCCAGACCAGACCTGCCAGCCAGGTTTTCACTCCTTTCCTGAAGGACAGCAACTCCGCCTGCAGGCGTAGCTCTGTCGGGAGGAGGTTCCATAGGGCCGGGGTGGACACAGAGAAGGCCCTCCTTCTAGTGCCAGTGAGGTGTCCCTCTCTGGCCGATGGCACAACCAGAGAGCCTCTCCGGTCTGCTCTGGTGGGACGGACAGATGTCCTTGGGACGATGCGGTCTCTTAAGTATCCTGGTCCACTACCATGTAGGGCTTTTAAGGTAATAACCAGCACCTTGAATTGCACCCGGAGGCAAACTGGAAGCCAGTGCAGCTCCCTCAGCAGCGGTGAGGCACGGGCATAATGCCCGCATCCCAACATGACTCGTGCAGCTGCATTCTGGACCAGCTGAAGCCTCCGAATGGTCACCAAGGGCAGCCCCATGTTGAGCGCATTACAATAATCAAGTCTGGAGGTGACCAAGGCGTGTGTGACCATGAGCAAGGAGTCCCGGACTTCAGACCAGGAGAGGGCACAGCACAGCACAGCTCATGGGCTGCATAGAGATTCTCAGAATCCCTTGAGAGTTTTCTTTCTTTCTATTTTTATTCTAAAAGACTCTCCCTGCCTTCTAGAGAACATAGGAGCAATTGCAGCAGTAATATAATAATTTTGCGTCAGAAATTATTCTGGGTTGAAAGGGTTTTGCGGAAGAAAGTCTGCTCAGGAAATGCCCAAATGAGGCTCTTTTCATGTCCTCAAGAGCTGGGACAGAGGTGGGTACTCAATCTGTCATGCAGTACTCGGGTCTCAAACTTCCAACTTGCCAGCCTTCCAGCTAACAAGGTGAGCTTCTTAATCACTGAGCCACTGCAGCCCCTATTTCGGCAGAGAGCTTACGTGAGTTACCTATTTCAGAAGTGAGCTGAAATAGGTGAGCTTAGGTGAGCTGCCTATTTCAGCAAGGAGCTTAGGTGAGCTGCCTATTTCAGCAAGGAGCTTAGGTGAGTTGCCTAACAACAGTCTGAAACATAACAAGCAAGGCCAAAAACAAAGCAAAATTGCCGTCAGGCCTCAAGATCACCTGAGGACTTTTAAAGTGAGAGGGAGACAACAGATGGGAGGCACAGACCTCAGGGCTCCCAGGACCATCTCTAAGTTAGACAATGAAGACATCTGGAGAAAGATCTCTGGAAAAAAAACTTAATCAGTTTGGTATAGATTTCAGTCTTTATGTTTCTTGTTTACTTGCTTTCAACTCATCAATCTCTCATTGTTAAAACATCCTTTTCTGCTGTCGGTTTATGGGTGCAAGTGCCAGCAGCCTGATTGCCCCAACCCCAGCTGAAATGGACCCCAATTCTTCTGTACAGACCTGATTTGTCCCTCTGTTGCTCCGGGATGTGCAAATCTAAATCCTTCCTCCTGAGCAAACTGCTGCTATCTCTCAGTCTATCTTACCTCACACATTGTTGTGAGGATAAAGTTAAAACTCTGTAGCCTGAGAACAAACAGGCCAAATAATTTTGAAGACCTAGAAAAACAATACTTTTATCTTGGAATCCAAATAGTACTGTTTGTCCTCACATAACTGTACCTTCTTGTCATTCCTGTGATGAAAATCATAACATTGGGTGGAGTTATAGCCTTGTCTCTTTGCAAGTTAATAGACAATAGCCAGTGCAACAGCTCACAAACCTAAGCATCAGGATGCATCAGAATATAAGTGGATCTTCTGCATGCAGAGACATCTGTGAGCTAGTAGGTCATGGTTAATCATGCTAATAATAATAATAATTTCATGTCAGAAATTATTGTGGGTTGAAAGGATTTTTGCTAGAGAAATCCCACTCAGGGGATGCCTGAATGAGGCTCCTTTCATGTCCCCAAGATCTTTTTCCCACCGAAGTGGTCCCTACTAACTATTTCTTGCTTTTAAACTGCTAGGTTGGCAGGAGCTGGGACAAAGATGGGAGCTCATACTGTCATGCAGTACCTGGGTTTCAAACTGCCAACTTGCTGGCCTTGTAGCTAACAAGGCAAGCTTCTTAACCACTGAGCCATCTCAGCCCCTATGTACACCATAAAAAGATGGCAAATTGTAGAGACTTAGATGAGCATGATACCCAACTATTTCTTCTCTCTCCTCTCTATCATCCAGCCAGATGAAGAATTCTGTTGAAATTGAAAACTTGCTAATGACTTTGTGATATTCTTGTAGTTCCTAATAAGGGTATTACTATTACAGTATTTGGCTTTTCCCCTGCCCCAAATGGATCAACAAGCCTATCTGTAGTTTTTGTGTTTTCCAGCAACTATGACTACAAGCGTGGCATATGACCTAATAGCGGAGGTAGAAGTAATAACTTAACTAATAACCTCCTTGTTTAAGAAAAATAGGCATACTTGTTAAGAGCTTCTGAACATTTTGACAAGGAGAACAACAAATGCTCTGACTCATCTGTAAATTTCTGGCACTTGGAATTCATAGAGATAAAACTATACAAATGTTTGGGAACCTTGGGAACCAGATTTAAACTTATATTTTAGTTATGAAGAAATAGTTTTCAAAGCTCCACCTTGCAAGGAAGGGTTCCTATAGTCTTTCTACAATGTCTTGCTGCCAAATGTAGATGTGGATTAAAACAAAACACGCAGAACTGTAAACAGCCTTTAGAAAACATCAAACTTTTAAAATACCAAGTTTAGTACCCCACTGCCAACAGGATTCTTCTTCTTCTGCCATATCCAAATCCGAATACTGTATTAGTGATCTTTATGGCAATCAGCCATGAAGACTGTCCTGAGAATATAATGCAGTGGCCTTTCATCTACCTTCCGTGTCACAGCAGGACACACATACCACTGATCGAGTTCCTGGTCCTGAGTCCTTTTGGCAAGCAAAGTCCTCAAGAGCCCAGGCCCGTATTGATGAAGCTGCTGCCCTCCACCCAGATGGATTCAAGTGGGATTTAACCCCTCTCTTCTTGGTGGACTTTGGCACCCAAGGCCATTAGTCCTCAGGGTTTTCTGGTTAGTTAACTGTCAACTGGCACTCGGCACTGAGTTGCTGGCAGTATTGTCTAATCTAATACCATAGCAAGATAACTTGGCCAGACTGATGCCAACAGGATAATAACAAAAATGGAGCCACCAAGAAACAAGAGGGTAACATTAGCATGTTTAGAGGAACCTCAAAATTAGCAATAATTAAAAAACAACAACATTTTACCAGGGGGAGGTAACTGGAAAAGGAAAACAGAGAAAAGGGAGTGAATTGGCTTGCTTCAATCCTCTGGGCTGCAGAGGATGGCAGATGACAGAGGAGCCTGACATGCAGTGGTCCATGGGGGTCACAAAAAGTCAGACTCGACTGTGCGACTGAACAACAACAAAATCCTTTACAGTTTAAAGCAGGAGTTCCCAACCTAAAGCACCATTTTATGTGGGCCACCACACCCAGAAGTGAAAGCAGGCACATTTTCAATAGTCGTATAACGTACCTGCGCATGCGTGAACATGGTTAAATCAGCCGTAAATGTGCCCACAGCTGTCGTAAATGTGGAAGGGGGCATATTTACTTCTGCTTCCGGGGGCGTGGTCCAGCCTGCTCAGCTGTCCAGGGAACGTGGTCAGGCCCTGGCATTAAAAAAGTTGGGAACCCCTGGTTTATAGCATGCTAGATAAACATGTCTAGCAGTTATCTTGGTTAAGTGAGGATACACTGCAACATTTATCATACATATAATTTGTACCATTACAGGAGGAAATCTGGCACACTTGCAGGGCAGGGCAGGGTGGTGAAGAAGATAAAACAGTTCATGCCACAAATATCATATGCCATTCCAGCTATGGTGGCATACTCCGCTGCTTGCCATGCTATGGCTAGAGTTCCTTGAAAGGAAATTCAACCATTTTCTTTATTCATCTCGCAGAAAAATTTAAAATAATCATCACTGATATGTTCTTGAAAACAGCCCTGAAAAATGTACCGCACCTGCTTTGCTTTTCTAATCCTTTACAGGTACATATTTTGCCTTCTTTTGTATTCTTCACAGTAAATGATGCCTATTCTTAACTAAATTCTGTGATATTCACCTGAAAATATGAGAATTTTGTTACTGAAAATCACACACCTGAAAAATCTCCAATTAGTGTGCACCACTTATTTACAAGTTTTGGAAGTGCTGGTTTAAAAAAGAAAAGAAAAGAAAAATCGTATATTTTTCAGGATATGCAATAAGAATGACAAAGAGTAATTCTGAATGAAATAAATAAAAGAACAATATTTCTTTTGTTCTGTTTTAATAAAAACTACAATTTTGCTAGTTTTTACAATCAGTCACATTATATCTATATTGCCAGAGAAAGAAGAAACATATTTCTCCAGTCTAACAGCCTACAAAAGAAATTCTCATGTTAGGACTGCAGAAGACAGAAAATGTTTCTTGCTCCCATTTACCCATGGATCTTAATTACTGTATAATCATATTATTTAAAAAAAAAATCAAAGAAATCTAGCCCAGACATACTGCTCCTTGAAAGTTCTGACTCAGTTTCCCAACGAGGTGTATTTAGACTGCACATTTCCTAATGATCACTAGGAAATACTTTCCAAAGATGTGTAATAACAAATGAATGATCATGTTATGTGAGAAAGCTCACTGGATGAATGTACAGTAATACCTCGGATAAGGTTTACCTCTGATAACGCTAAAATCGCATAATGTTAAGTAATCTGGGGAGGAGAATTGGATCAAATAACGTTAAGGTCCTATGGGATGGATCGGATAACAACCACTAAAGCCTGTGCGGTTACAATGTATCTCTATGGAGCTTTAAGGTTATCCGATCCATCCCATAGGATTTTAACATGCATCGGATAACACTAAAAATAGGATAACACCAAGACTTGTGGAACCAAGTCTTAGCGTTATCCGAGCTCATACTTCATATTTATATTCATTTATTACCATAATATACAGGTATATAAGAATTTTTGAAAACCACATTTTGGGCTGGTTTCTTTTTTGTTTGTTTGTTCAGTTTTCAATTATTTTTCTGGCTGGAGAATTTCTATGTAACATACAGTAAAACCCCACATAATGATTTTAATTTGTTCTATGGGTCTGTTCGCTATGCAATTTTGTCATACAATTTTTCCTATGGAAAAAACCCTACAACATTTTTTTCACTAAGTGGTTTTTCCAATTGAAAATTCATTGTATGATTTTTTTTCCCATAGGAAAAATCTTATGTGGGGCACCATTTTCCTTAAAAAACCTATTTGTTATGCGATTTAGTCACTATAGAGGGCGTTCGTTATACAAGGTTCCACTGTATAGGTATCCCTCTATGAAAGCCTGGGAATGTCAAAAATAAATATAAACAAAGATAGTTTGAACCAAGTTATTGTTCATTTTTCAAATACAGAAAGAAAAGCTAAGTTCTCCACACTATCTGATGGCATTTACATTTCTACTTCATGTTTTTCTCTCTGTTAAGTAATAACACTTAATCATTATTATGTCAAAACTGCAGAGCTAGAAGGGATCGTATAGATCAGTGATGATGAACCTTTGAGAGACCAAGTGCAAACTCTATGCTGGAGAGAAGGAGAAAGCATTGGGCTGCTGGGCAGAGGGACAGGGTGAACTCTGTGCCGGGGGGAAGGAAGGAGTGAATGTGTGTATACCAACAGAGAGGGCTGGGAGTGCCCTCTTTGGCATGCATGCCATAGGTTCGCCACTACTGGTACAGATCATCAAGTCAAGCCTCTGTCAAAGAGACATAGAGAACTGAACTCTCAACTTTTGGCTCCACAGTGGGTAATCAAACTCCCAATCTAAAACACTGAACTATTCATGTAGGGTTTTTTTTTAATGCCATAGGTCAATAAAGAAAGTACAGTACTACCTCGCTTAAAGAGCATAATGCGTTCCACAGGATTGCTCTTTAAGTGAGTTTGCTCTTTAAGCGAAACACCATTGTAAATGACCAATTGTGGGGGGGATTGCGAATCCCGATTTATTTGTTAAGTGAGTTTTTGGTTGGTTTTATTTGTTAAGCGAAGCGAACATTCAGAGAAAATTCTGGTCTTTAAGCTAGTTACTCTTTATGCGAGGTGCTCTTTATGCGAGGTTTGACTGTATCTTAATATTCCTAACAATTTTACATTAAAAGCATAATTCTAAATCCCCTCCCCTTTACCTTTCACACATCCAAGTATACTGTATTACTGTCATGCTTTCTGTTAAATATATTAATTAAAGTTTTCATTTTGGGGCAAAAAGTGCATAGGGCATTTCTAGAAACTGAAATTAAATGTTCAGAACCAGGGGTTCAAAATGTTCAAAACCATGTGGCCTATGCCACTGCCGGCAGAAGCAGACATGTTTATGACAACTGCAAATGCGCCTGTGGCTGTTGTAAATGCATTAAAAAGGTTGAGAACTCATGTTCAAAACAAACTTATGAAATAAAAAAATTAAGGCCATCTTTTACTTCAGTAGTAACATCTCTTATAACAACTATAAGTTAAAGTGTTTTCTTTTGCACAATTACAGTATTTCTAATATAACACTAAACCAAGTATTGTACATTAAGCCTGCAGAATTGTGACCTAGATTCAAACAAATTTCAAATTCGATATTGCAAAAGGTTCAACATAAGAGTGAAAGATAATGAGGCACAGTAGGAAACTAATAGTAAATGCATGCTAAAAACAAGCATTGGTAAAAGGCAAGGTCTTCCCACAGAGCTGAAAATTGCTTTGTGAAATTGTTTTGTAACCCTAATTTGGAAAATGTAATGTGGTTTGCATTATATCGGAACAAAACACTCAAGAAAAACTCAGCAAAAACAAGTTGAGAATAAAAGATACATTGGCACCTTTGTTTGAAAGCCACTTTGTGTTGACTTACCGTTATGGCACATTTTTATTTGTTATGTGTTGTCAAGTTGGAACTGAGATATAGTGAGCCTTATAGGAATTTCAAGGTGAGATGTTTAAGGAGTGGATTTGCCAGTTACATCCCCCTATTGAATTTCTTTGGCTGAGTGGGGATTCAAACCCTGATGTTCAGAGATCATAGCCCATCACTCTACCCACTACACCACACTGGATACTCTTATGACACATTAGGTGCATTTAAATGGCACCTTTGTTGTTTGCAAATAGTGTGTTGTTACAGGATGCACAGTCATTCTTGTTCATGGCAAAAGCAGCTAAAAAAACTGTACTGCTCCAGCTGAATGTGGAGTGCGCACACCCACAGAGAGGATGCTGAGTGGCCCTTCTGGGACTCATGCCATAAGTTCACCACCAATGTATTAGCCTGTTAAAAGGCAACTCACCTAAACAGTCATTATCTCAAGGATTCTCAACCTGTGGCACATGGGCCAGTTGCGGCCCACTGGCACCATTTCATGTGACCCCCACTATCTCCACCACACCAGGAAGTGCCATGTGGTGAACGGAGGGCAAAATGGCTATCCAACCCCTGAAGCTGGCTGAGAGAGCGTGACTTGGCCCCCGGCTTTAAAAAGTTGAGAACTCCTACATTATCTTATGATAAAAGAATCCATTTTAAACTGAAATACTCTGAAGCGAGAGTAGAGAAAAATTCAGCTACCCATCTCTCTTTTAATTTTTTTTGCTCCAAATTTTTCCTCTCCAAGCTTTTTACTTTTGAAAACCATGGGGCATTATTACATTTAATAGTATGTTTGAGTAAACACATGCACGGAGTAAAAAGGAAGATCACAGTGGCATTGCAATTGTTACAAAAACATTTTTATGGAGAAGTAGCAGTGCAAAATAAAGTAAAAATACTAATAAAATGTTTAAAGCATCTCTGGTGATAGCAGAACAAATAGGAATTCAGTTGTGAGTACCCTTCCATTTAATGTCACATTTCCTCACAATAACAATTATTGAAGAGCGGCAGAGGACTCCACCGCTGACCCTGGGACCCACCCATGCCTGGGGGTTAGGGTGTTTGGTGCTGAGGACTTGGCCGTTGGGACAGGGGGCCGGACATTGCCCCCTGGCCAGTCTAGGCCTTAGACTCATCTGTGGTTGACTTTGAACTTTTTTAGATGAGTTACTTTTCTATTATTGTACTAGATGGGTACTGTTGTGAGCCGCCCTGAGTTGTGTTGTCGAGTGTGCAGCATACAAATGTAATAATAATAATAATAATAATAATAATAATAATAATAATAATAATAATAATAACAACAACAACAACAACAACAACAACAACAACAACAACAACAACAACAACAACAACAACAACAACAACAACAACAACAACAACAACAACAACAACCCCTTGGAAGTCTCTTAAAATTGGAGCAACTTTTATGATCTCCTATCATAATAGCACTTGATTGTGAAACTATATATATATTATATAATGTCATTCAAATATTAAAGTCAAAGGACTATTTTTAGCCATCTTTCTGGAATCCTAAGACAGTGCCAATAATTTTGGAAGCAAAACAGCAATGTAATTAAGCTTTCACAGAAGCTCTCTAAAATCCAGGCTTACTACTGTGAGCAAACACAGCCAATGACTCGATCCAGACATCCTGTTCCTCATCCTCTACACTTTTCAGTTTAAACCTTGGCTTGGGGAATTGAGCTCATGCTGCAGGATCATATTGTCCTTTCACTTTTACAAAGGGCACCACAACGCTGAGAACAATAGTTTGTGAGGAAGTCAAATGGAGTGGTGGTGGGAAATCTTTCTCTATTCTCTCTTCAGAAAATTATGATCTTAAATTGATTCTTTTATCACATGAAGACAGTTATTTATGTTTATGAAAGGCAGTAAAGCAAAGCAATCACACTTTTATACTGCCCTATAGCACTTAGTACAGTCTCTGGGTGGTTCACAAGTTAATTAGCATTTTGCCCCCAACATGCTAGGTCCTCATTTTAATGACCTCAGGAAGATGGAAGGCTGAGTGAACCTTGAGTCTTGGTCAGGAGCGAACTTACAACCTTCTGGTTGCAGGACAACAGTTTAACCACTGTGACATCAGGGTTTCTTCGGCCTTTTGTGCATGGTTTGGATGACTGGGATCAATGACTGGGATAGACTAAGAAGTAATATTTGTGCCTACAATCTTTAAAAAAAGGGCACTGAACAAATTAGTAATTGATCACTGACAAGTGTAGCAGCTTGAAGTCAACAGAATTATGACCTGATAGCAGCACCTACAATCTGCAAGATGAATTGCTTCTACTCCTTCTTTTGCGTCTAGACCACATGTGAAACTGTCAAAATGAAGTCACCTTTTGGTGAATTCATTCCATAGATTCTTCTGCCTGACCTAGTGTGAGAAAGATTAGCCGACATAAGGTTGCCATTGACTGAGGTGCACTTGATTGTGGTACAAAAACACCACAATCTTCAAGGATGTTCTTCTATGTACCCCAGATGAATTGCTTAGGGGAGGGCACCTTTAACACAGCAAAACTGCTTACTTTCATTCTTAGACAATCAGGTAAATCAACTTTCTGAGCAGCAAAGCCTTTAGAGATAGTGAACTACACTCACAGAAGCTGGTTATGCAGCATTATGATTACAGGGATGCAGTCTGTGGCACATGATTGAAGGAAAATATCTTAATGCTTATAACATTTTCTTCATTCTTACATGCTTTGTTTTTCGTGATTCAGAAAACCACAAGTGTAGCAAGAATCAGTTTAAGAAAAGGATAAAACTCTTATCAATTGTGTGGCCAGTAATAGAAACATAATAGGAGACAATAATTTTTTAAAATTGCCAGTACAGGTATCTCCATTTGAAAAGCATCTTTTCATTAGATTTAAAAGACAAAATGCATTAGTATAGAGGCCACAGGATATTAAGCTTACCAGTAAAGTTGGTTTTCTTCTGTAACATCAGAAGTTCAGATGCTTCTAAAAGCAGTATCACACAGTGCATTTGTTTGAATGCGCCATTAGGCAGCAGCTGCTCAGTCTGAAATTGTGAACTGTCAAAATGCACAACTAGCGTGCTTTGTGCAAGTCACAAAGAAGACATGCAGAAAGGTCAGATTACCCACTTCCCAAATAAAAGCTGATACACTAGAACTTGGACAAGAGAATTTTGTTTATATTTAAGGACTGCCATAATTAGCAGCACTCCAATCTACAAACAATTTGAGTTGAAATATTTCTGTTTTATTCGATTGACATTAGAGGTCTGTGTCTGTCTATTCTGAAATAAACTTTGATGAGTTCAGTGCGATTTTCTCATAGGTAAATGTGTTCATGGCAGTAGTCTTAGTCACAAGAAAAACAAGGAAAACCTCACATAAAGAGCGACTCACTTAGAGAGTAACTCACTTAAAGAGCAGAATTTTCTCTGAATAGTCGCTTTGCTTAACAAATAAAACCAATCAAAAACTCAGGGGTTCACGATCCCTCCCCCCCCCCGAAGTCACAATTGGTCACTTGGTCACTTACAATGGTGTTTCGCTTAAAGAGCAAACTCACTTAAAGAGCAATCCTGTGGAACACATTATGCTCTTTAAGCGAAGTACAACTGTACTGTTATGGTTTACAGAACCCTAATGAGGCATAAGCACACTTTGGATTGTTAACGTCATAAACTATCAGATGCTCTTTGATATCATAAGAATCCTAAACGTCAGGATAGTAAAATGAAAAAATTGTCAGATAAGGTCCTGGCAGACCTCAGTTCAAACTCCCACTTAGCCATAGAAAGTCACTGGGAAAATGGCACTGGTAACAGCTCATATGCATTGGAAACTCAATAATATCATCATAAAGGAAGAAGTGGCTTGACAGCATATAACACACACAACCTTAAAATATTGTTACAGGTAAGGATTTTAAAAGGCTCCAATAAAAATATATGCAAAGCTGCTTCATGTCTACCCTTTATAAGGGTATTCTTACTCAATTACAGCATATTTATGATAAACACAGATTTCTTGAAGACAACAAATGTGTGAGTCTGCATATGATTTTTTTATATCAAGTATTCTAGATAAATTTTGAACTCACCACTTGTTCAAGAGTTTTTTAAAAAAAATATCCAGTATATATTCTCATAAAGAAGCCTGTAAATGTTCGTGTTAATATGTTAAATGTTAATATGACACTAATTTTCATTTTTATTGTTTAAATGAGAGCCCAAAATTCCTAGATATTTACTTTTAATGAAGACAGATGCAGAATTTCAACCACTAGTCAATAAGATTAGATTTAAATCCTGGTTTTCTACATAAAGACTCAGACACTTTCACTTCAATTTCTACTCTTATTCTTCACACTTAGCCACTTGCATAAACCTAGTCCATTCCCCAAACCCTTTTTCTATTCACTTAATTAAAAAAACTTAACACCTAAGAAGTAAGGGGTTGATTCTGTGTACAGTACATAATTTTGAAAAGGAACAATAAAGTTAAGGTCTTTTCCTCACATCTGTATGTTTATTTCATAATATTTTTGCTGTGAAGAAGAGGGATGTGTTCTCTGCAGACCAGTGATGGGATGTCCCTGGTTCTATACGGTTCCCTGGAACCGGTAAGAACAATCCCGGAGGGTTCTCCGTGAGGGGAGTCCACTGGACGCCTCACCGAAAGAATTTTTTTTAAAAAAAATCGGAGCTAAAATGGCTCCGATTTACTGCGCATGTGCAGAAACTCAATCTGCCGCATTGCGCATGCGTCAGATTGAGTTTCTGCACATGCGCAATAAAATTGGAGCAATTTTTACTCCAATTTTACTGCGCATGCTTAGAAACTCAATCTGACACATGCGCAATGCGGCAGATTGAGTTTCTGCGCATGCGCAGTAAATCGGAGCCATTTTAGCTCCAATTTTTTAAAAAAATCGGCAACACCGGCAGTCCTCAAGAACGAGATAGTGGCGGTGGCGGCGCTGACGGCGGCGGCAACACAGGCAGTGGCGGCGATGACGGGAGCGGCAATGACGGCACCAGCAGGGGCAGCAACGATAATGGCGGCGGCGGAGATTGCAGCGGGGATGACTTTGGCGGCCGCAACTCTCTACGGGCGCCCCAAGCCTCGCTGCCCGGCGGCGCGCCTAGCTGGGCGGCCCAGGGCTCCCAGCCGCAACTCTCCACGGGCAGCCCTGAGCCACAGCGCCCGGTGGCGCGCCTAGCCGGGCGGCCCAGGGCTCCTGGCTGCAACTCTCCACGGGCAGCCCTGAGCCACAGCGCCTGGTGGCGTGCCTAGCCGGGCGGCCCAGGGCTCCTGGCCGCAACTCTCCACAGGCAGCCCTGAGCCACAGCGCCCGGTGGCGCGCCTAGCCGGGCGGCCCAGGGCTCCTGGTCGCAACTCTCCACAGGCAGCCCGTGGAGAGTTGCGGCCGGGAGCCCTGGGCCGCCCGGTTAGGAGCACCGCCGGGCGCCGAGGCTCGGGGCAGCCCGTGGAGAGTTGCGGCCGGGAGCCCTGGGCCACCGGGCTAGGCGCGCCGCCGGGCAGCAAGGCTTGGGGCGCCCGTGGAGAGTTGCGGCCAGGAGCCCTGGGCCGCCCGGCTAGGCGTGCCGCCGATGGGTGCCGAGGCTCAGGGCTGCCCATGGAGGGTTGCGGCCGGGAGGCCCTCGGCCACCCGGCTAGGCGCGCCGCCGCTGGGCGCCGATGCTCGGGGCCAGCCCCAACGGTCCTCATTGTAAGTGAGGTTTGTGTTTGGGGTGGGTGGATGTTTGGGTGTATTTTTATTTAATTATTATTTTATTTATTTATTTTATTAACGGTTTTGTGTGTGTGGGTTGAGGTGTGTGTGTGTTTTATTTTTATTTTATTTATTTTATTTTTGGCCCCGCCTACAACATCATGACGTCATGACGTTGGCTCCACCCATGACGTCATGACGTTAGCTCCGCCCCCACTGTGATGACGTCAGGGTGGGGTACTAAAATTTTTATCATCCCATCACTGCTGCAGACACATGTGTTGCAAAAACTTTGGGAAGAGCATGGTATTGTGAATGGATTGATGGAATTCATTTACCCAAAATTTTAAACACTACATGAATATGCAGCCTCATGCTACAAAATTAAAAAATAATCCTCATTTCATGACAAGTAACATTTACACTATCCAAAACAGAAAACTATTTTTAGATAGATTTATCCTCAAAAAGCATTTCATTTGAGAACAGTAAACAACCACCAGCTGAAGGAAAGGAGAAAGAGAAGCAGCTGCATTGTTATGAGTAATAAGACTTAATTGATGTCTTTAAACATCAGTAAGAACCCGCTCTAGTCCAGGTCTCCCTCCGCTTCTTCGACACTCGGAGGCGGTCCTTCAATGGAAAGGACAGGGGAGAGAAGACGACAAGAAGGTGAAGGGTTGGATGGGGGTTGTTTTTTGTTTTATGTTATGTTATTATGGGATTTTGGGTGGTGTAGGGTTGGGTGAGGGTGAATGTATTTATTTGCTTTTTGTCTTTTTAATTTATTTTTGGTGTTTTATTGTCCTGTAATGTTAAATGTCTTTTGCTGATTTTTCTTAATGTGGAGAATTATGTTGTAATTTTTTGTAATCTCTTGTTTGTGTTTTTTATTTTAAAGTTTAATAAAAAATTTTTAAAAAGCATTTCATTTTAAAATCCAATTTAAATTTTTAAAAATTGAAGTTTTCATTTAAAAAAACCCACATTGATTCAATCCATTCTGCTGAGATGTGAACTGAACTTGCTGACTCACTCACTACTGACAGTATTATTACATAGTGAGAGAAAATGTGAGTGGATCAGTCACACTGGTAAAGTCAGGTTTCCTGGCTTAATTCACTTCAGCCCACAGGTATCATCAGAGAGGAGTAAATTGGCATTCAAAAGCTTTGTCTGCAACTTGTGAAGCTAGCTCTGCTCTGACCTTCCAGATTTGCAAAGGAATAACTGGAGCAAAACTACATTCTTCTTCCATGTCTAGGCCAGATATGAAACTGCCAAATTGAAGGCACCTTTTGGTGAGTTTAAGACAGAATAAGATAGAACCAGAGAGAATCCATCTTTGTCCGCTCAACGAACTAAAGACTGAGTCAGAATGAGTCAGCTTAAACTTGCCTGCCTATTGTTCATAATAATGTCATTGAGGCCCTTCCTCTTGAGAATGAGGAGATAATTATCACCCAATAGAATGTGTGGTCTTTTGGCTATCAGCCAATACTAATTGCCAAATTTTGATTCCTTTGTCTTTCAGCCAAAACCAAGTGCCTAATTCTGATCCATATATCGTGAAGGTCAGGTATTTCCTGTTAATTGTGTATATAAACTTTGTGTTTGGAGCCCTTCGGGGTTCTCAGACTCGAGTTGCAAAACTCTCTGTGAATCATTGCGCAATAAAATATCCTGCTCTGTATGACCTTGGAATGCTGTCTCTTCTCATCTTCTACAACAAGTTCATTCTGCAGTTTCCTTTAGCCTGAGTCAGTATGAGAAAGATTAGCCTGCAACACAAGGTTATCTGGTTGACTGATACCCTGCTTTCTTTTTGTTGATTCCTCCCTCGTTATTTCCCATATGGTCACCTAACCACTCAAGCATTAGATTAGGCAAAGGTAAAGGTTGCCCTTTCTCAAAAGCCAGTTGTATCCGACTCTAGGGTTCAGTGCTCATCTCTGTTTATAGCCAAATAGCCAGCGCTGTCTGCATATGCAGATGTTTCTATGGACATGTGGCAGGCATGACTAAGCCCTGAAGTGCTGGAACCGCTGTTTACGTTCCCACTGAAGTGGTCCCTATTTATCTACTTGCAATTTCTTGCTTTTGAACTGCTAGGTTGTTAGGAGCTGGGACAGAGATGGGAGCTCATTCCATCGTACAGCACTCCGGTATTCCAGTCGCCAAGTTCAGCGTCCTATCCACTAAGCCACTGCAGTCCCTAGCACTAGATTAAAAAGCCTTTAAAAGAAAAAGAAAGTGGGGAGACCGAGAGCAAAAGAAATGGAACAGGAAGGAAAGTGGAAAGCAGCTCTAACGAACAGGTTTGTGGACGTGAGGATTTAAATGTCAGCCAGTTTCCCTCTTGTTCTGCCTCTCTCACTGCTGCTGTGGCCAGCTGGTATGGCTTCAAATACAACAGCTACCAACCCTTTCCACATCAGCTCAAGCAATCACACTTCCTGAACGGAGACACACAGACACAGACACACACAAGCAGAAGCCCAAGTGGTGGAGATAAAAACTAAAGATTGCGGTGAACACACCAGGACAATTTGCATGGGCTTTCATTTTTCTACATATTGGCTTCTTCCAAGCTGCTATGTAAAGCAGAAATTGGGATCAAGGTTTGGAGAAAATGAGTTGACTGCACATGAGTCATCTGCAACTTCCCCAAAACAAACACTAAAGAGACATGGCTTATTGACAATACTTTACATATCAGTACAATCAAACATAGGTAACTCAGGCACTACAATATAATCATGTTTATTCACCTTTGTTTCCTGTTAACAATCTGTGTTCTAAAAATGGGCAATGCATTTTATTGTTTTTACAAATCTTCTGTCAAAAGGCCCATTAACTTTCAGAAACATAAACTATTTTGAGTATTTGATACCAAGGCAGAAAATGTATTTTGAGTGTATCCAAAACAGTTATGGCCTGCACTGTATTTTAAATCCTGCCTATCTTATCATCTACTTTATCACAAAATTTTACCCTTCTACTTTACCTCATGTAAGCATAAATAAAACCACAGGTACAGTGGTACCTCAGATAACGTTTTCATCAGATAACGCTAAAATCGGATAACGTTGGGGAATTTGAGGCAAACATTTGCATCGCACAACGTTACGTTGTGCGATGCATATGTTTGCCTCAAATTCCCCAACCTTGAGATCGCTTGCTGTTAGGTTTGCATTTCTCCAGGCAAAGGCAAAGGCTAACAGCAAAGGATTTGTCCTGCCCACCCTGTTGTTTCAGCAGGGGAGGCAGGGCAAATCTCTTTCACCTTTGCCTTTGGGTTGTGGATTGAACTGGCTTTTTTAAACCTTGTGGGATCAATGCATCACACAACGTTAAAAACCAGATAACATTAAGACTTGTGGAATCAAGTCTTAACGTTATCCAAGGTACTAGTGTATCTGTATGTAGTGCTTTGCTAACATCATAATCTAAAGTGTTTGACAATCTCGAAAAGCAAGATATTTTAAATACGTCCTGAAATTATACAATTACACACTTACTGCTGAACTACCTCAAAATATAGTGATATGGCTTAATTTGAAATAGGGATAGGCTCACCCATATGTTTCAACAGACATAGCAATTAGATTTAGCCCTTTGAAAGACAATATACTTAGATGCCACCATATGACAACCGGGTCAAGGTGGACAGTTGTAATCCTGGACATTGTAGAGCAGGGGTTCTCAACCTATGGCCCACAGGCCAAATCCAGCCCATGGCACCAAAAAATCCAGCCCCCCCTCACTCCAGCTCCCGCCTCAGGAATCGGCCGCACACTCATTTACGGCTGTTGTAAATGCATTTACGACAGCCGTAAATGAGTCTGCAGCCGTTGTAAATGCGTTTATGGCAGCCGTAAATGACAGAGAGACAATCAGTCCACCTTCTTCAAATATTTGAGGGAGCATGACCCGGTCCCTGACTTGAAAAGGTTGAGAACCCCTGTAGTAGAATGTAATATTTTTCATCATAATAAATATTGTGGGCTTCCTTGTGTGCATCCATAAAGACATCCTAAGGTTCAATGATAAAGAAAATTGGTTTAATATACACAAATGTTTCTAAAATATCCAGTATTCTTCTAAGAATGCCAGTTTTTCAATGGGAATTTGGAGAAATGGTGGAGGCCCACAGTATAACAACTATTTGGCTTTGTTTAATTACCTTTTAGCATGGTTCTTCCGGCTGATCCTCCTAAAATATTTAATGTACCACTTCTTGTTCCCAATGATGTAGTTGCTTCTAGTAACGAGCCACTGATTAACTCTGAAAGCAAAGTCCTGTGTAAAGTAGCACGATATTCAAGAGCTTGCCGAGTACATGGCTTTATGGAAGAGTTGTCACATTGGCACCAACAATCTACCTGGTGGTACAATGTCAGCGGTTCCCTCACAGGACAGGGAAAATATTCCGAAGAGTCTCCTATTCCTTTTGCTGATTTCAAGATCTGTCAAAAAGATAAAGAAAACATTTTGAGGGTTTAATCTGAAATGTATTTTGAGAAATGTCATTGTTTGTTTTGTTAAAGAGAGTATAGCTGAACAAAGTGACTCTTAAAATGCTGGTCTTAAGCAGGGCAATGAAATATTCCTTGTGAACCATAACTGGTATGAGTAAGACTCTCAAACAATAGAATTGAACCAAAAAACAAACAAACTAACTAACCTCTTGGAAGAATAACAGTTTAAGAATATATTGACCAGTATTGAGTTTTGGAGGATGATATGAAGAAAGAGATGGCATTACATAGGCCTTTAAGAGTTCCATCATAAGGAAACAGCAATAAAGAGAGTAGGCAGATCAGTTTGAGTCTCTTATAAATGAGATCTTTGAGATGGAAGAGGTAGTAGAACACCTGACAATCCTGTAGCAAGCTTTGAAGGCAGCAGCAAAGCATTTATACTGAGTCCAGGGGCAAGGAAAACCCTGTATAATGATTTGAAGAAGCAAGATTTGTGCTGCCCAGCCAGTTTAAAAAACAATGCTTTGCCTGCCCTGTGACTTATATGTTTCTAATCAAATTTTGTGTATATGATGTTATGTTATTACTTTGTATTTACTGTGTATTTTGGTTACTGTGTATTGTTTGGTAATTGTTATTGGGGATTTCTTGAAATCTATGTGATACTTTGATATGTTATTGATATGTGATTTGTGATACAGTACTTTGATATGTTATTGATATGTGATTTGTGATACTTTGATATGTTTTAATATGTGATATTTTGTGACCTATGTTGTTAGCAACTCTGAGTCTCTTCAGCAAATAGAGCGGCATGCCGACGCCGACATGCCCTTCGCCCTCCCGGCCCAGCCATTGGCCGGGAGGATAAAGGAGCCTCCCGTGGCCACGGGAGGCTCGAAGACGCCAACATGCCCTGCATCCTCCCGACCCTGCCACCTCAACAGACTCCTTCTCTTGCCCGGGGAGAGGAGACACAGCTGAGCTGGGGGCTGGGGGCTATGAGACCTGCCCCCCCCCGGGACTCCTTCTCTCACCCAGTAGCCCGGGGAGAGAGGACGCAGCTGGGACTCCCAACCAATGTCCATTGGCCGGGAAGAGGAATTGGACTATAGTCGCAGGTGGATGTTTTCTACTGTGATGTGTGTTGTTCTACTATATGATATTTATTGAACCTTATTGTTCTGTTGCACTACATGCCATGATATTTTGATTGTACTATAATATGTATTGATGTGTAATGTGTACTGACCTATTATATGATATTTACTGTACTTTACTGTTTTGTTATATTGTATGCTATTGTATTTTTGTTTGCACTTTATGATATTAGGGGACTTTCTGAGCCTCTCTGAGTCTTTTGCTACCAAGAAGAGCGGGATACAAATCTAAGTAAATAAAAAAAATACAAAATACAAATGCAAAATACAAATGATGAGAGTGAGGAAAGATGTCCAATACACTATCCAGATGTCCAATACACAACATTGGCTTTAAAAAGATAAAATAGTTTAAAGTACGAGTCATAAAATATCATTTGTTTTGATACAGAAGTATCATATTGCTAAAATGTATTGCATACTTTAAAAAAAAGTTAGAATAAGCAGGATCCTACCCAAAGAAGTTAATAGTTTAAATCAGGGATTCCCAACCTATAGCCCATGGCTGGTCCCAGCCCATGGCACCATTTTATGTGGCCCACTGCCACTGCCACATCCAGAAATAGAAGTGGGTGCATTTACGTCAGCCGTAAAATGTGCATATATACAAATGCGCACATGGCTGTTGTAAACAGGGAAGTGGGCGCATTTATGGCTGCCGTAAATTCTTGTGCTTCCAAATGGTGTGGTCAGACCCACTCAGTGTGTGGTCAGGCCCACGGTGTAAATAACCCTTGGTTTAAACAAAATGGTCAATGCATTATCTCCGTAAGAAAACTTAAAAAAAATTTTTTTTTAGGCCTGCTATCATATTATGGAAACTATTCTTTAACTATCCTCAACAATGTTAATAAATTACCGTAATCTAATAGACTGTTTTTAATTCTAATTATTTCCACAATGAACACACTCTTAAAATACAATACAGTCAAACCTCGCATAAAGAGTGTTTCGCTTAAAGAGTAACTCACTTAAAGAGCAGAATTTTCTCTGAATGTTCGCTTCACTTAACAAATAAAACCAACCACAAACTCGCTTAACAAAAAATCGGGGTTCGCAATCCCCCCACAATTGGTCACTTTCAATGGTGTTTCGCTTAAAGAGCAAACTCGCTTAAAGAGCAGTCCTGTGGAATGCATTATGCTCTTTAAGCGAGGTACCACTGTATAGTTAAATGATAAAATCATCATAAAATATAAACCAACAGACATAACTGCATGAGAATAAAACTAAAAAAATTCAGTGCTGTCTGAGAGAAAAGGCGGATTAAATAAACAGTCTTCAGCTGATGCTGAAATGTCATCAGAATTTAGCCAGGAATGCACTCCAAAAGCATTCTGAAGGTTGGGTTGTTACCAAACGGCTCAAATTCCATTCCTCATCCTCCTCATTTCCAAAATCAGTCAGGCACAGAAGAAGGTCACAGATCTTAACATCTAGATCCATGACGGCAAACCTTGACACTCCAGATGTTATTGGAGTTCAATTCCCAGAATCCCAAGCACCCTGTGAATCCACACAAATGGGTTTACTGCAATTCATCCGGCCCACGCTGCCCTCGTCGCCCCCGGAAGCGGAAGTAAAATGTGCCCGCTTTCAGGAGCGATGAGGGCAGCGCGGGCAGGATGAATCACAGAATACCTATTCGTGTGGGTTCACATGGTGCTTGGGCTTCTGGGAATTGAAGTTCAAGAACATCTGGAGTGCCAAGATTCGCCATCATGGACCTAGGTGGTAACATAGGAAGAAAGATGGTGGTAAAGTACTTTGGGTCCTTCCATTCTAGGATTTAGTCCTACAATATTCTTTCTTATTTCACAAAACTAAACCATCCTCTACAAAAAAAAAGTATGATGATGCAGGGAAATAGCCCCAAGTTCTATAGTAAAAACTGTGACTCTCAATTATACACAGAAACAGACCAGGAATGCACTAGTTTTAATTCTGGTAAGATACTGTACATTTGGGAGAGATAAACATGTAATGGAAGGATGAGGACAGGAAGGTTGTATTTTTCTGACTGTTTGTAACTATGCTAAACAAGTGTAACCTGAGAATGAGTACATTCAGAGTGTGACATATTAAACTGTAGAACAATGTTAAGTCTTGAACAGCCTTTTTTCTTTTTTGCTACCTTTATGTTGACAGTCATTCCAAGAGCACCTCAATTCTTGGTATTCTTTTCTAAAGTGCTCTGAAAAGTACTGTGATTTTTCCAGAACACTTTAATATTTTGCAGAGTATGAAGACGTTTCTTCCTCATGCAGCATTCATGTTTTTCTTAACAACCAATGTAAATAAACCCTCTGTTTGCAGAAAGAGGCGACAGTGGCATCTTGGGAAGCTGACTTAAAAGATTAATTATGCTGATTTATTTTACGTGAAAGTAGACATCAGAACAGTTAACTGTCTGCAAAACTGTATCTGACTCCTAAGAAAGTCTTCTTCATCTACCGTTCTCAAATAATGTCTGGTTTTCTGACCCAACCATGAGTTCAGCTCATTTATATTCCATTTCCCTCAAACATTCACACAACCTGGCTCGTACTTCATGTAAAGCTGACAGGAGTCACAATTCCTTTGCTGTTTCGTATAAAAGTATACTAAAGGTCATTAAGAGTCTTGCCTCAAAGTGCAATTAGACCATAAGTGCAAGTTAGGGGGAAGGGAAAACATTTCACAATGAAGTACCTCATCATGTAGTTCTATGTGCCTCAAAAGAGGAAAGATTACTTCAGGTATTATTTTTTTTGTCCTGCTGCAACATATACATAGCCCTCTCTCTCTAGTAAGTTCAAATGGAATGAGAAATTGCATTTGAAAAAGAACTGTGACCAAGAGTGTCAATTGTGAACCAAGAATGTTATGTACTGTGCTACATAAGCATCTATCATAAAAATAAGATTTCCCAGTCCATAATCAGTGCTAGGATTCTAGCAGAATTTACAAAGAAGGATCAAATGTATAAGAGAAGAACAAATAAATTCTTTCCATACAATGGCTTGCTAAAGAGCAGGTTATGAAAAGCAAAAGAGACAGATCAAATATGCAAGATTCTTCAAACTGGAACCTCCACTTCAGCAGGAAAGTGTTGAACATTTTCTCTGCCTCAAATCATCTCTCCTCAGACAAGTTACTTTCCCACTGCCAAGCTCCCAAACACATTTTAAAATGAAGTAGAAAATGAAATGAAAAGAATACGTGACAGAGCCACAGAGACAATGTTATCTTGGATATTCACTACATCTTCTATTGTACACATGGTTGGGCATAAGTTAGGTAAAGGGAAAGGTCACCTTTGCTTGAAAGCTAGTTGTATCCGACTCTAGAGTTCAGTGCTCATCTCTGTTTACAGCCAAAGAGCCAGCACTCTCTTCATCTCAGAACATTTCTGTGGACATGTGGCAGGCAGGTCTCAACACCAGTGCATGGAACTCTGTTTACCTTCCCAAAGTTGTCCTTTCTCACAGGACAGATTACTGCAAACGATGTCAGGACCTCTTCTCTTAGTAGTGGCATGCTGTCATAAATGTACATTCCTAAAGTATTTGTCACACATTTTGAGAGTCTAACTAGAGTTTTTCCTTATGCTATATGACTGTTTTTAATTGGAAATTGGATCTCATTGTTTTAATGTTTAACAGGGATATACAGAAGGATTTGTTCTTGCATTTTTCATTTCTCTGCCATAAATATTAATCTTATTGTTACTTTCTGTTTAATTTTGAAGACAGCCTAATTCTCTCCATAACATGAGTTATGCTGGAGCCATTATAACTAACCTCCCCAATATTTATAACACTACTTTTGACAGTTTTGGAAAACTACCTTATACAATTGAAATAAAATACCCTCATTAATTCTATTACTATTAATTCCATTCGGAGAACCATTATTTCTATTTCATGCCACCACAAGGGCAACAGAACATGAATTGTGACAAAACTGGTTCTGTTCCAAGATGTGTGTGTGTGCGCGTGCTAATTTGCAGTACCTTCTTGAGTTATAGACTGTTTATATTGAGCTACAGACTAGATATATTAAGTCTTATTCTTTCACAAGTTATTTATGATTATTTACTCTTTACAGCTAATTTGTAGAGCCAAGAATGCTATGCCTATTGCGTGAGCCTGTGTTTTTTTAAAGAAGTAAGTGCAAAACATTGTCTATTGTTATTTAAATAATTATTTTTTCTGTACTGTATGTAGATTTAAGAGAGATATTACTCAAAATGTAAGTGTGAAAGACTGTTTCACATACCTTATAATAAACTTTAAAAGACCTCCTTGCTAGAGAAAGTTCCTGGGGAACAGAAAAAAAATCAGGTTAACTTAAATGTATGCTAACTAATCCTCTGAAGTCTGCTCAGCTCTACACCCATTGCGTCAATAATACCATCTAGCCAACCCTTCTCTTTTTGCCTTCAATCTTTCCCAGCATCAAGGCCTTTTAGAGTGAGTCCTCTCTTCTCATTTAGTGTCCAAAGTACTTTGACTTCATCTTCAATATTTGTCCTTCTAAGGAGCAGTCAGAGTTGACTTCCTTCAGGATTGATTTATTTGTTCTCTTTGCTGTCCAGGGTACTCTCATATGCTGTTTCATTTATGCATTTAATATATCAGCTTTTCCATTAAAAAATAAAACCTTTGTGTACAAAAATAATAACATTCACAATACAAAACTAGTTAAAAACAGACAAAACAGAGAACTAAAATGCTTGGTGTGCAAAGGAAAACGTAAGCAGTAAATTGTCACTGAGCGGCAACTTGTCATAGTGATTTATGCAATTTCATTGACACTATGATAACTGTCCAATAGGTTTTTGACCATTAGAGTTTTTTTTAAGAGAGAGAAAACAACACTTAACAGTTAAAACTTACATCAGGAGTTCTCAACCTTTTAAAGCTGAGGGCCAAGTCACGCTCCTTCAGATAGCTTCAGGGGCCAGATGGCCATTTTGTCCTTCCTTCACCACATGACACTTCCTGGTGTGGTGGAGGCAGTGGGGGCCCATATAAAATGGTGTCATGGGCCACATCTGTCCCACAGGCCACAGGTTGAGAATTCCTGCCTTACATCATCGTAACTGTCAATGGTCTACCTCAATAAACTCATCCTTCTGCTGGTGGAAAGGTGGCAAAGATAGCTTTGGAGGAAGTCCTAGACCTAGAAACTAAGATTAGCCACCAAAAATTATCTTTGCTACATTCCTGTCAAATATACATCTAATGGTAGGTCTATAACTACACTGTCTCCCTATGATAAGAGGGCCATTCATATGAAATCTGTCTTGGAACCAACCTCTTTTGGCAGCAGAGAAAATACTTCTTTTTTTGTCCAAGCCTTTCAGCAAAGCAGCTGGCAGTCTTTAATTTTGCAACTTTCTATTATTTTTAATGCTCTGCTATATCACTCTATGTCATGTTGCTTACTGTATTTTGCATTTGTGCTTTTAGGATTTCATCACTGGGTTTAAAAAACAATTGAGTTCTTCATTGTATGAAGAGCAGCATAGGAAGTAATTTTAAAACAAATATATATTAAATAGATAAGGCCTCTTTATCTGAAGTATCTTTCCAATATGCAAAAGAAGAAGCAGGACTAACAAAAATAGAAATGATAGAAACACGGATAACACTGATCACAATCCTTACAATTTTGTTTTCTTCTTTCGTGTCCAGATCAAACTTTCTTGGGTTTGTCGTTGGCCAAAATTAAATCTTCATTGGTACATATTTCTGGTAGTCATCAGCAGACCAGTAAATGAACCGGATTCTGTACCTCTCCACATTTACACAGTGTATTGTTGTCTGCCAGAAGCAGTGATGGGATGCAACAGGTTTGCACCAGTTCACTAGAATCGGCAGTAACCTTTTCACTGGTTGCCCCACTGCCCACGCACGCTAAGCACTTGGTGTGCATGCACACCTACAGTGCTTGGCGTGTATGCACGGCCTCCTTGGTGTCCTCCCAAGTGGGGAGGAGGAAGATAAGCTGCTAGCCTGAAGCTCCGTATAACCCGCTCCCCAGGGTAAGTGACTCACCTTTGGATGTGGTGTGTCTGTGTGTATTTTAATGTGTATTTAATACCTTTACCTATATTGATGTACTACCACAGTTCCTAAAAAGGCCTGGTGGCCTAGCTTGGGGTTTTTAAGCAAAGTCTTGGAGTTACCTCATCAATAAGCTACACCTGTGCTGTTCCAATTGCTGTTCCAATTGGAGAACCCTTAAGGAGCTACAGTTGTTTTACATTTACATTAAGGCATATGATCCTAGAGAACTGGTATGATGACCATATCCATCTTGCAACATGGTGCTGCCCAGGCACTTATACTAACAGGTAAGTGATGGGTTTGTGTTTGGGGTGGGTGGATTGATCTGTGTTTGGGGTGGGTGGGTGTTTGGGTGGGTGGGTGTATTTTAATGTAATTTTTATTTATTTAATTAATTTATTTATTTATAGGTTTGTGTTGTGGGTGGGTTGAGGTGTGTGTGTGCGTGCGTGCTTGCACTTATTATTATTATTATTATTATTATTATTAATTTTTCTTTGGTCCCGCCCATGACATTATGACGTTAGCTCCACGCACACTGTGATGACATCACAGTGGAGTAGTAAAATTTTTGACAACCCACCACTGGCCAGAAGCTCCCACTTGAGCATGTTGGTCCTACATCTAAGGACTCTGACCCTCAGCCTATTCAGAGTGCTCCAAATGATGTATATCCTTCACCGGGAATAGAGCGCATCTGTGTGGTGTAGCCGCTTGATTAAGACTGTGTTATATTATATTGTGCTGACATTGTATTTATGTGATATTTTTGTGATTGTAATTTTCAGTTAATGGTTTGATATTCTCTTTTATACTTTTATGATGTATATTGTCTTTATGATGATATAATGACTTGTGAATTGTTGATACTTGTTACTGTATTATATATATTGTACAACATTTTGGAGGGAAGTGAAAGTCTTTTGTTACTTCATTGTTATGCTATTTAAGTGCTATGTGTGTTTTATATGTAAATTGTATTATTTTACTGATGTATATTATGTTGAGGACATGCTGTAAGCCGCCCAGAGTTGCCTTTCGTGAGTGGGGCAGCATACAAGTCAAACATAATAATAATAATTAATGTTATTCTTTATCCAGTGAGCTCCTTCGTTACAGAAAACTTATTTCTTGATAATTATTCTACATTGAATAATCTCACTGGGGTGCTTTTTCTTCATTAAAAGTCAGTCATTTCCAATTAATACTGCACTACAGACAGAAGTATCTTATTTCCTCCTCTGCAATAGTAACCCTCCAACAACTTTCCTAAAACAACAAATATTCCTCTGTATCTCAACTTAGATCTCAGCGTCTATATTTAAAATCTTGATGTTAATGTAATGTTTGCAATCAAATCAGCATTGTCAGAATTACAGATGAAGATAAACAGTTTGTCCTGTTTGTTCCAGCTGTGGGTAGCTGAACAGAAAGCATTACATACATACACACATGGAATTCGATGGCCCAGAAGCCAGGGCTCTTAGGTAGTCACCTGGCTTGCTAGTCCTAAATCTTGTCCTGCCTCCTCTCACTAAAGATAAAATAAAATTTATCTTAGCAACTGTATGGGTTTTTCCAGGATAAAGTGTTCTCTCTATTTATGCCAGCTTTTTAGTAAATTAAGATAAAACTAGTAACTCTGTGGTATAGTACGATCAGTGATGGGCTGCTACCAGTTCGGACCGGTTCACCTGAACCGGTAGTGGCCATCTGGAGGAGATCGCTTGAGGGGGGGTAAACCCCCGGGTGACCGGTTCAGTCACCTCTCTGGCCGCCCTCCAGATGTGTATTTCCAGGCAGCCAAAATGGCTGCCCTTAAGTGTGCATGCGTCAAACCTTCATTTGACGCATGTGCACTAAAAAAGAAGTGTGCATGCATCAAATGGAGGTTTGACGCATGCACACTTACAGGCAGCCATTTTGGCTGCCCGGAAAGGGCGCAGGCACTGCCTGGAGGAGAGGTGGCGGTGGCCTTTCCTCGCTGGGCTGCACCAGGCCTCCAGGCTGCTGCGCCACTGTGGTTCCTGCCTGCCTGCCTGCCTAGTGCCTATCTGCCTGCCTAGTGCCTGCATCCCAACCCCAGGCCAGGTAAGTGACGGGTTTGTGTTTGGGGTGGGTGGGTTGATTTGTGTGTTATGCATTATGTGTATTTATTTTAATTTTAATGTGTATTTTTATTTAATTTGTATTTAATTTTTTATTTTATTTTATTTTTTATACTTTGGCTCCACCCACAACATCATGATGTCATGATGTTGGCTCCACCCATGACATCATAATGTCATGATGTTGGCTTTGCCCACGACGTCAGCTCTGCCCACGGTGTGGTAGTAAATTTTTTTGACAGCCCACCACTGAGTACAATCACATGCTCAGATGGGAGTTCAGTGGGACTCACACCCACTTAAGCAAGAATGAGAGGCCAAGTACCCTACCCCAGATCTCTCCTTGAGCTAGATGACATAAGATAGGGGTCAGCAAACTTGGCTCTCCAGGTGTTCTTGGACTTCAATTACCAGAAGCACAAGTAAGTACACCTGCTAATCAGGGCTTCTGGGAACTGAAGTCCAATAACATCTGGAGAGCCAAGTTTGCTGACCCCTGACATAAGAGAAAGAACCACTGTCCTCAAGTCAGGAAGTCTGTTCCACTTCTGCTGGAGATTGACCTAGTAACCAAAGCTTTCAGAATGCGGTCATATTTGCTCTTCCTCATGCAGGCAAAGCACAAGGAACTTTACTTTATTACCCAGTCATTCTCCATTCTAGAGAATAGGGGAGTGGCATGGCCATCCAAGGCTACTGTCTTTGCCAAATTGTGGCCTCTTGAGGGTTGTGGTCCAAGAATTCCCATTTCTAGTATGCAGCTAGACCTTAATAGAAGTATTGTTGAGATATATACTTAACACCATTTAAAGTACAAATCCAAACATGAATGAATGAATGAAGTCAAATTGTTATGGCATATGCCCTTCCTTACAGAACTTACTGAAAGAAGCAGTATCAGCCTTGAGAACACTTTCCCCCTTCCCATCTTATGACAGAAACACAATGTCTGTTTGAAATATTTTCTATATATTTTTCCCATTTGTATTTTTAATGTCTATACATTTGCTCAACATTTTACATATTTTATACATATAATATTTATTTAGAATATTCATCTCTACCTTATAGTGTGAGATCTCACGGTGGGGTACAGCAAGAGTAGTATTCACAAAATTAAACACTTTGAAACAAATGATACTTACTACAAAGAACTTCGCAACCTATTCAAGCCAAGATCCTTAAATCTATAGAGATTTTTCCAAAGAACAATGCAGGAATACTGTACAGTACTTCCAAACTCTTAACCTTTGGAGAAGTGCAACTCCATTCCAGAGTTTGTTGCTTACCCAACTCCCAAACATAGAAACCACTTAATCAGAGAGCCTGTCTTATTTAGAATTCAGTTTCAATTTACTGGCACTAATCCAGCCAATTAAATTATTCAGAAAAATGTCCAGTGTCTCCACAACCTGAACTCACATTGATAAGAATAGAGCTGAGTATCATCAACATACTGATGGTACCAAACCCTCAAAACCCTAATACAGTACCTTCTAACAATTTCATATACCTATTAGATAGTAAAGGGGACAGAATGAGACTTTGTAGCATCTTCTCACTTTAATTATCACGGAGGTAATCTTGAGTGGCTGTTCTCATGCCTTGGTTCCACTTTGCTTATCTCTGCTATATGGCAAAGATCCCATGCACTTGCAGCAGACTGCCTCAGCTTTAACATGACATGAATGACAGCAATGTCTAATTAAGAAAAAACACAACCCAGATTGTGCAACAATACAGTAAAATCCAGTCCTATTCTCCTCTGAGCACCACTTTAAGATACTGCACTTAAAAGCAGACTTGAGCTTTGCTTTTGAAGGGATTTTAAAAAGCCAATTTTGTTACTTCAACCTTAAGAAAACACTTCCCCCTCTATCTCTGCAAGGTCTGAATTAATACATATTAGCACATATTGTATTAGAATTAATACATATTAGAAAACTCTGAGGAAAATTCTCATTTCATACTAGCATAAATATGTTCTGACAAAACTTCAAGGCATAGTTTTTGTCCAAAGGGCAAAAAGTAAATCCAAGCAAAGCTGCCCTCTTTCCCCCAAAGCATTCTGTGGATCACATGCGCTTGTGAACATTTGGCAATGTACAAATATGGACTGGAAAGATGAAGTAATTGTCTTATCCAAAAAGCTGTTGAAAAAAAATTCTAGCAGAAATATATTTTTGCATATGCTTTCCTTACATGCCAGATATTTTCCACAATCATTTAATTTTACAACATGAGGAAGAGGTGAAAAAAGATTTTCAAAACCAACATTTACACACTTTTTAATAGGTTATGTTTTGCACAAAAAAGAAAAATACTTAAAATGTGAATGTTCTGGCATGATAATGAGCCAATGAGACACAGATTAACTGGACAGCCAAAGGGAGAGTCTGGAATGCTATGCTCTAAAGTTTAATTGCAATGCATTTTATTGTCTCTTGCACAGAAATATTTTGTAGCCTCTGCTAACTCTCAGCTATGGAGAAATGCATAAATGACTTTCCCCCCACTTTAGCAGGTTATCTGAAGAACATCCCCAGAAATCTTGCTCCCTTTACTAGATTTTATAGCTTTGGCCTTGCCTTCAGTCATGCTGCCCATTCTTCTACTTTTTCTTCCTGCCAGGTTATTTACTTCAGGTTATTTACTGCTGCCCAACACTCAGTGTTGAGTCACTGGCTGTATGGTCTACTCCATTACCGTAGTGGGATGTCTAGTATCTTTTCATTTCTTAGCCTCTTTCCTGCTGTAAATGACCAAACTGTTTCAATTGATCCTGGGCAGAATTGGTGCTTTTAAATGTACACTTTGAGGAAAATGCTGTGACCTTCCAGTTGTCAGCTGCAACTCATATTTGAGAATGCATTTTTTTTCCTGAAGCAGGAAAAATGCCATTTGCATGAATTTGTTTAAGGTGCCATGAAGTAACCCACACAATATGACCATGGAGCTATCTCCTGCAACACAGATGAAATGAGACATGCAGATTTAACACTAGGACTGCAATGGACTGCCTTCAGGATATTATCAAGGTGCACAGCCAGTCCATATGGCATGGCTTCTTCTGTCTCCATGACCGTTGGGAATCAGAGTTCCTCCTCTGCTCATTTTTCCGTTGGGTTTCCAGTGGCATATGATGATTTTCAGTGGCATTTCCTCCACTGAGGGGACCATCACCCCCACCTAATGGGGCTCATCCTCCTGTAGCCGTTGGCCCCTTTAGGGAGTCAGGTTATTTACTGCCGCCCAACACTCAGTGTTGAGTCACTGGCTGTATGGTCTACTCCATTACCATAGTGGGATGTCCAGCCAGACATCTGCCTCCCAGCAAACCAGTCAATTTACGAGTGAGAGTGAACAGAATGTTCATTAAATTGGCCTGTTGCAAGGTAGCATTTTTCATTTTCATGTCCAGTGCATAAAACAATAATGTTAGAACTGCAATGCTGCAAGGGACTGTATAGTTTATCAAGTTCAGCTCCTTTCAAGAAGCATAACCTCTGGCTCTACAGCTGGATAGCTAAACCACTGTGGTTACTTGACAGACAGAATTAATCAAACCTACAAAGCACAATAATTACGGGGTGAGGGGAGGAGTATCAAATTTACTGGAAGCTCGTGATCTGCTAGTGTAGGCCTTTCTTACACTTGACTTTTTGCTATAGACCAGGGGTTCCCAACCTATGGCCTGTGGGCCAGACCCGGGCCATGACACCATACCATCAGGCCCATCACCTTCTCCCCCACACCCAGAAGTGAAAGTGTTTATGCATGTGCAGATGCATGCCCGTGGATGCGCAAATGCACCTGCAACTTTCGTAAACACAGAAGTGGGTGCATTTACAACACCTGTAAATGTGCCCATTTCTGCTTCCAGGGGTGTGGTCCAGCCCACTCAGCTGACCCAGGGTGTGGTCAGGCCCACGGCACAAAAAAGGCTGGCCACCCCTTCTATAGACAAACCACTCACTATTAAACACTTAATCATACTGCTTTTACATTTCATAATACACTTAGTTATAAATGCTATACATCTTACTAATGTTTGCCTCAGAATATTTTGTATGTCCACACTTAAGCAGACTAGCTAGAAAGTCATGACTACAAATAACCTGTTTTGCAGATAATAAACTCTGCTTAAGATTCTGGAAAGTCCTCCACAAATTGATAATTTCTGCCAGAACCATGCAATCAATTATCAGAAGAACAGTGGAAGTAAAACGGAGATTTCAAGCTTTTTTTAATATCAATATCCGAGTGCCTACATTATTCATATTTCTGAAAGAAACTGCCTTCAGGCAAATTATTTCCTGTTGATTTTAATTCCACAGCTGCTTCCTACAATGCCTAATGAGAGGGGTGTGTGACTGGGTCCATCAGCAGCTCTTTACAAGATAACTCTTAGAACAGATTTAGAAACAGTTGTACAGTATTTCTGATCACCTGTAGCAAGTGAACTGTACAGTATGTTCCATGTGGGGAAGGCTTTGTAATGGATGAGGATGGGAGTATATCACAAATTATGAATGTGCTACACGTGACTGGACAAGTGGTTCTGTTCTGAGGAATTTATTTAGGACTAGACTAGTCATTTCACAAAGCTAACATACAGCAACCACGGAATATATCTTACATTGACAGTTCCTTACAACAGTCTCTAATGTAATTTGCTTTAGCTGACCAAAGCAAAGATATATCCAGCTGAATAACAATGGTCAAAACTAACCTAAAACATGACAATATTGTTGAATATATTGAATGCAACCCCACAATGCAATGGGTCAATGTAAATTATATACTGTACAGTCAAACCTCATATAACACTAAAACCTGGTTCCACAAGTCTTGGTGTTATCCGATTTTTAGTGTTATCCGATGCATGTTAAAATCCTATGGGATCCATAGAGATACATTGTAACCACACAGGCTTTAGCGGTTGTTATCTGATGCATCCCATAGGATCTTAATGTTATCCGATGCAATTTTTCCCCCCAGATTGCTTAATGTTATGCGATTTTAGTGTTATTCGATACTAATGTTATATGAGGTATTACTGTATATATATCCAGCCAGTCAGAAGAGTTTTCCAGTTTCCCACCTCTAGGGTCACCTGACATGTATTAGACTGCTTGCTGTTTGGGTTCCAGTCAGTGAGGGAGTTAATCTTCACTGTTCTGTGATCATGTTAATATTCTGCTGTTCTCTCTCCACTCTACATTCTCCAATTTTGCCTTACAAGCAAAATGTATTTATTTAAAAGAAAGTTACTATAAATAACTTTATCATACTAAAGCAACTGTTTGCCAATTCTATCTAAAGAAAAGCAACTGTAAGTAAAGAACATTTTATTATACTTCAAGACATGTGGAGAGCTTAATTTTCTGGGCTAGAGTGGGGGTATAATATTTGGAGAACCTGCCAGGTTATCTTGCTATGGTAATAGAGTAGACCATACTGCCAGCAATGCTGAGCATCAGGTGGCGGTTAACTAACCTGACAACCCTGAGGACTAGTGGCCTTGGTGAAGTCCACAGGGGAGGGTGATGGTCCCCAAGTGGATTAAATCCCACTTGAATCCATCTTGATGGAGAGCAGCTGCTTTATCAATACTGGCCTGGGGCTGAGGAGGACTTTCCGTGCCAAAAGGGCTCAGGATCAGAAAGTGACTTGCTGAGCTGGATCAGTGGTATGGGTGTCACACTGTGATGCAGAAGGCATATGAAAAGCCACAGCTTTATATTCACAGGATAGTCTTCATGGCTGATCGCCATGTTGATCACCAATATTCGGAATCGGATACAGCACAAGAAGAAGAAGAAGAGGAGGAGGAAGCTAACTATAACTATTTTGTTTAAATTCCCCCCCATCTACTGCTGTGTATAAAAAACTTAACAAATACAACTAGCAATTTCTCTCTATTTTCTCCAGATAACCAATTTACAGTAAAAATCTAATATACCATCATATACAGTATGTCCCTTTAAAATATGATTTATACTCTGAAGAAATGCCAAACGATTTTGGGTTCCTCCTTTTCATTCAACAAATAAAATTATATGAATGAATGTTTATTAATTGATTAGTCTTGTGACGTTATCAATAACATAACATAAGAGTTTAAAATCTGTACAGTGCAATGAAGTGCAATAAAATACAATAAAATGTAGTTAAAATACAATATGTACATACCTGAGCTACTTTTAAAGAATATAAACTGGAGAAGGTGCCTTAATACAATTAATACATGCATGCACATCCATACTCAGATAAGTTAATCTCCCTTGCAGGATACCCCAATTTGATTGACATATTCGATTCTTTTAGCTGATGCCTTAATTATAAAATTGGCAGTTCTACATAACCCAGAAGGAGATAGGACAGTTTGTTTTTTGAGTCCCAAAAAGTTGTTTTCCCAATAGGGATGCAAGGTATTTAAATCTAATATCAGTGTACAACTGGCAATCTAATAAAATATGAGAGATATTTTCAACATTTGGAGAACCACATATGCACGTTCTTTTGTGATATGGTAAGTGGTGAAAACGCCCATATCTATTCACGGAATCTAATAGCTCGAATCTGGCTCTACAATAAGCCCTTCTTAAAGGATAAGGGAGGCACATCAATACATATTTTTCAGGTTGAAATGTAATTTTGTTAGCAGCCAGCCACCTTAAAGAACCATTTTTGGCCAGTAGTTCCAAGTCAGATCGCGCACTGATATCTAAGATTCTCTGTTTAAAAATTTCCTTGGCCTGAGTGGCCACTAAGAGCAAATATTGAACTGAAAACCCATGATGAGAAATTACTTCGCAGAGTTGATTAACCCAGGACTTGGGATGATCCCACTTTATCTGTTCGGTTAAGCATAATTTGGGAAGCCTATTTGAGTCCATTGATTGCATCCTCAACCAATGTGAGAATGTTTTAAATACTAAACGGCTATACACGGAGGGGAAGCCCAATTCTGCTCTGACTGCAGGAGCAGACGTGTTGCTATCAGTTCCTAAAATACTTCTTAGGAATCGGGACTTTATTTGTTCCAGAAGTGGGGCAATATTTAGACCCCACAATTCTGCCCTGTATGACAGCATCGGGACAATTTTTGCCCCAAACACTTTTAAAATTGGGGACAGGGTGCCAGGATGATTATAATTAAACAGTTTATACAGTCTCTTTGTACTTATGGCAGCCCTTGATGAAATTCTCTTAAAATTATTTAGCCATGTCCATGTATTGAAGAAAACCACTCCAAGATAGTTAAAAGAGTTAACTTGTTCAATTGGTTCCCCATTTATCTGCCACTTATAGGTTTTGCTTCTCCTACTAAAAACCAACACTTTGGATTTGCATTTGTTGATATTTTAAAAAAATTGAGCCCAATATGCATTTAGTTTTTGAAGCAATCTCCTCCGACCTATTTGCGAGCAAGCCATTAAAATCATATCATCAGTATATAAAAGAGTATTAATGTGTTTATGAAGAATCTTTAACATATGGGTCTCTGTATCAATCAGGAATCCTGGTAAGTCAAATAAAATTATAATTAAAGCAGATTTCTTTCATCAGCCCTTCCCCCAAAATCTGAGTTAAGATACCATGTTCAGTTTGACTAAAGCCAGAAAGATATTAAAGGTCTAGGATTAAAGTTTTTCTGTCTTTTCCCACTGGAGTTCAATGTCATTTGAGGCATCAGTCTGAACTTAAAACATCTGGCCTAGTACCAAAAGAACAAAAATACTTTATATTAACTTCTCATATCCTCTAGAGACTACTAGAGAGCCAGGAACTGCAGTTGAGGCATCTATGAGATTTATTTTGCTTTACATGTGTTAGTTTCAACTGCAACTCTGTATATATTACTGTGTGCTTGCAAAAATTCATAGACACTTAGGTTCCTTTAAAATGTAATGATATCATATGTCCCACCACTTTGAAAACACTTCAAAAACATAAATTGATATAGAACAAGATATCAGATAAAGCCCTTTGAAAAAGTATTTACTTGCTCAAAACTTACTGAAGGCCTGTAAATATACTTTATATCAGGGCAAGCAGCAATAAAGCTTATCATCACAATTACAACACTGTGTAACCCAGGGGTTTACAACCTATGGCCCGTGGGCCAGACCTGGCCACCAACGCTGTTCCATCCAGCCCACGACAAAGATCCCAGAAGCAGACATGCCCAAACATGCACAAATCCGCCCACACATACGCAAAAGTGACTGCTGTCATTTTGTCTGGCCCATGGCACGGTCTGAAGGGGAGTTGTCTGGCCCATGGTGTGGTAAGATTGCGAACCCCTGGTGTAACCCCTCCATCTCCACATAAAAATAACCTTAACTCTACTTTCTCCACCTGGTACCTTCCAAATACAGTACTTTTGAGTACAACTCCCAGTACTCTTGAACATTGAACAGTCTGGCTGAGAATGACGATATCTGAAAGGGTGACATAATAAAGAATTGTAGGGCACCTCTAAAAACATACATGTTTTCTTTTGCACCAAATTTTATGAACTGAAGCCCCCTACATTAACAAAATAAAGAGAGTGGCAGCCAGCATAAGCTTATACCAATTAAAGCTTATGCATCTTTAAGATGCTACATGGTTCTTGGCTCTTTTTTCAACAGCAGAGTAAAATGGCTCTCCACTGGTAATTATCTCATGCTTAGTGAGACACTATCAGGGTAAACAAAATTGCTGTTTAATACAGTGGTACTCAATAGTCAGCATTCAGCATTCTTGTTTCCTTTTAAACGGGAAGGATGAGACAACAGTAGCTGCTATAATTCATGAGCGGATTTTCAAAGACAATCTAGGTGAAGGAACTAGATGAGAACTACAAGGAACTGGCAAGTGGAAACATTATGACGAAAAAGATGTACAATAGTACCCTTTTAAAGATATTAGAGTAGTTTTCAGAAGTTCCATTCTCACTTTCTTATTTATTTGGATCTCCACCACAAATAATTATTCAATGCATAATTGTGAATACGGCTCTCAGTGCCTCCACTGGGCAAGTAGCCTTGCCTTTCAACCAATTTGAACAGGATACTGTGGCTGAAATATAGTGGTACGTTGCTGCTAGAGAAAATCAACCGAATCAATGGATCTTACTGCAAATCCTCACTGATTCAATGGGCCTACTCAAGTTGCAATTAACCACTGGGTTTCAACCTAATTTTTATATGATAATTTCAGGCTGTAAAGTAGATCCAAATAGAAAGGGAGCTTTTATTTGACACACTCAACCACAGAGAACATGACAAAATTATTTGTCCTGTACACTGTAGCCAAAGGAGTACACCAACAGTCAAATTCTTCAGAATAGCTCATCCTTAGGAAAGGAAAATCCTTAAATCCCAAAAACATCCAATCCATCATATCAGGTACTTTTCAGACCTTCCACAGTAGACATGGCCCTATGGAACCTCCTGTCCTGCCAATCGAGTTACGACTCCAGACGGAATTGATGCCCTTCAGGATAGAACTAAAAACCTGGCTGGCAAAGCAGGTGTGGGGCACCAGTGATGTGGTGACCCACGCCTGCTGGCTGATATAGCAATATCGCTTCCTTGTTCTTTTAACCCTTGTAGTATTTTTAATTGGGTTTTTAATGTTTTAGACTGTTATGTTGATTTTAATGGTGTGAGCCGCCCAGAGTCGTTTCGAGTTGGGCTGCTATATAAATTGGACAAATAAAATAAATAAATAAATCATCAAGAAGAAAGAACAAGGTTTGATTCAAAGTATGATTCACCAGTGAAGGGCTGACTTAATAGCACTTTGGAAAAGATGTAGTTCAGGTTCTAATGGCTGGCTCTCTGTAGCACATAGCTTATCTCTGAGATGTACAATAGAACACTATTTGTGGAACAGTGCTTGAAACATCCCTGTGCATTTACCACACACATACTTGTGGAAACCTAGCAATTTAGCATTCCTTATTCAAACTTCATAGGGGTATCTCCTTGCCTTCTATTCTCAGGTGTTCAAGTACCAGAAGCCCAAGTCAGCACACCTGCTTATCAGGGCTTCTGGGAACTGAAGCCCAAGAACATCTGGAGGCCCAAGGTTTTGGGAAACCCTGCCCTAAGTGTCTATCCTCAATCTCTCCATCTCCTTTGTCCTCATGGCATTTATCTTTGTGTGTGTGTGTCACATGCCTTCCTAAACCACAGTCCTAGAAAAGGACCCCTAGAAAAAAAGAACATCTGGTATTTTGCAGGTAGAAAAGCCAGAAAAGTTTTCAGTCAGACCCAACTTGTTTCAACCTACAAAATACCAAGAAATAATTTTGTTGATTTCAGAATGCAATATAATCAAAATACAGTTTTGAAAACATTTAGAGACAAAACCCTGTTTGTCTAGCTATACCAGCCATGGGTTAAGTGTGCCTTTCTCTGCTGTTTTTCAGCCTTGTTTCTGTCACACTCCCCCAACCATGTTTTCCCCAGAAAAGAGAGAGAGAATGAGAATTAACTTCAGGAAGTCTCCAGGAGCAGTAATTCACTTTTTAAAGAGATGGCAGAGTTTTCCCTCCAGTGTTTAACACACTTGAAGTACCAATTATGCCAGTTTTATCATCTGTTGCATTTTGGCTGTCCTTGTTGCCCCAGAAGATTTGGGGGGGGGGGGTAGGGGGGGAATTACTCCTGGACAACTCAATATTGCCAACAAGATACATACACACTGTGTGAGATCTGTGGTACTATTTTGAACTGGGAGGCTCTCCATAGCTTATACCTGTGATTACACCTGTATACTAAAACAACCACCACAAAACACAGAAAACTAAAGTGTCAGGGAAAATGCAAGTACTGTATTGATGTTTTCTCCCTGAGGTATAAAGAGAATACAGTGAATCTGGTTCTGCATTTTGAAACAATAAGTGCAGTTTCACCATCTCCATGAAGACTAAGACTTAATACAAGGCTTAGTGCATAAAAGTAAGGTCAAGCAAGTGTATAAAATTAATTTAGGTACATTCATAAAAAAGGAGATGAGATTGTTTAGTAATGCTGGCATTTATCAAACATATCTGCCCTTCATACTCTAACATAATAGTGTAACAAGATATAAATACTACAAATCATCTCTGTTCCTTCCTCTTCACATTAAAATTTTATATAGTTCTAGATACTACAGCTGAGGAAAACTGCTTGAGTTCCACTGTGCCTTAAGAGAATGTAGGCTCTTAATGTTGAGAATGAAATTCATTTAGTCTGCTGCCATAAACACAAGATAAATTCAGCAACACAAAATACAATAAAGAAAGATGTTTGGAAAGTCCCCCCCTCTCTCCTTTCTACAACTCCTTTATCTGTTTATCTACCTTTCTAAAACTCTGTACTCCTACTTCTTTTGGTCAGGAATATAGTAGTAGTTAAATGTAATATTAAAATATCTTTAATCAAGATGCAGTTAGATAGATATTTATTATTCTCACAACCTTATAAATATTTACTCAGGATGTAACATTCTTCCTTCTGATCTTTTAGGTCATCAATTGTCATTTAATTTTAATTTCTCCTATATGCTATTAAATTTTCCTTATCTTGTGGTTTTGTAGAAATAGAAACTGCCTATGCTCACCTGAATCATCAAGAATATAATTTCTAGATTCCGATTTGTGATTGTGATGTACTAATGAAAATATATTACTGTATTTTTTCATAAATGATAGAAATAAATGTAGAAATGTAACAAAATAGTTCCCTAGATCTACCATTGCATACATTTAGGTATGCATACATACCTATGTTGTGTTACTTAAGATTTATAATGGTTTAGTTCTGGTTATCAAAATTAAGTTATTACGTATAGTTCTGATGGTAAGAATTCCTAAAATACTGTATAGTGTGTTTTGTAAAAACCAGCAACATACTTGATACAACTACAAAAACATTTAAATTGTTCTATCTACATGTTCTTGCAACAAAATCTAATTAAATATCTCTCATATTTTCTTTGATACTATATAACAGAAGGTACTGTGTGATTCTATATAAAACACTGGAATGTTATATAATTAAACATAAACAAATACTTTCAAATGTATCTAATCCTTCTAACTGCAGGATGAAACATTCAAATTATATATACTGTACAGTAAAACCTTGCATAAAGAGCACCTCGCTTAAAGACTAACTCACTTAAAGAGCAGAATTTACTCTGAATGATCACCTCACTTAACAACTAAAACCAACCAAAAACTCACTTAACAACTAAATCGGAGTTTGCAATATCCCCCTCGCCCCCCGCCAGAAGTCACAATTGGTCACTTACAATGGTGTTTTGCTTAAAGAGCAGACTCACTTAAAGAGCAATCCCCTGGAACGCATTATGTTCTTTAAGCAAGGTACCACTGTATGGTTATTATCTGTCTTCTAAGGCATGCAGACAAAAGTACATTCCATTGTCCAACTAAACACAAATCTAAATGACACACCGTTCATTAAAGCTGTTCTAATACAAGAAGGTAAATTCTACAACTGAACCACAATTATACAGCCAGAGTAAGTACTAATGTCTAGATACTTTCAGCACACAAGTTTACAGTTGGCAACAATTGGCATTCACACTGTTATAGAACAACAGCAAACTGAATTTTAGAATCAGCAATCAACAAAGAAATACACAAGCATTTCTGTGTATGAAGTCACACACAAAAATCAGGAAAGGAGAATCATCTTTAAGACAGAACAGTTTGATCTGGATGCACTAAACTCAAAAGCACATCTAAGTAAAAATAATACTAATAATACTGCTTCCTTTTAAATGTGAAAGTTCTCTCAAAAACATAGTACCCAACATGACACTGTGCTGATTATTTTAAATAAAATCTTCTTTTAAGAGTGCATACCTTTTCAATTTAAATGTCCAGAGTCCATTTATCCAGATCACATCACACTGAACCAAAATTACAACATGGAATGCAGGAACACACATCAGATGCACACGCACATACACACACCAAGATCCAAGCCAACTGTATTCAGCTGCACAGGATGACAGTCTGTTCTCGTCTCAAGAGGCTATGCCTAAGAGCCTGTAGAGAAACTAATGTGTAATGCCAAATCTTAATCTCTTCCCTGAATTTCACATGGTGTTGCCTCACCTCTTCAATTCCCTTAATACCCATCCTTCCCCCTCCCCCTGAGTCTCATATTTTAAAAATCAAAACAAACCTCTGTAAAAACTACAAAGAAAAGACAATCTGGAGCATATCACTCGTTGAAGTATCTCTGGACCTTACATGTTTCCTGATATTTATGTTGCTGCAAATTAAATACCATGTTCTTAATGCTGAAAGCACAGATTCAAATAAAACAATAGTACCACTTGAATTATTGTAATGCTGAAATAATCTAAAAAGAGCTTACATTGATTTATTTTGCCTTTTAACTATTTTCAAGACTCCTACAGTGGAACCTCAGTTAACAAACAGCTCAGTTAACATAAAAATCGCATAACAAAAGGAAATTCATAGAAAATAGTTGATTTTTTTGGGAACTGATTAATTGGTTTTCAATGCATTCCTATGGGAAATTCGGTTTAAGTAATTTTCACTTTTAAAAATGTTCCGGGGAATCATTAATTATGTTAACCGAGGTTTTACTGTATAGGAATTCCATTCTTACAACACAGTTCTAAGGAATACTATGGAACAGTAATTAGAAACATGGGAAGATGGAATAGTATCCATAGTACTCAAATTTCTAAAAGTCTTCCTTATCTAATTATTGAACAACATTTCTTCCAAAGTCTCAAGAAATATTCTCATTTCACAGGAAACACTCAGGGCACTTAAGTAGTGTTATGCAGTGACCTCCCTGTCCCTGAGTGACCAATAAAATGCTGACCTTGGGAAAGTTAAAAAAAAGGATACAGTACTACATCTGATATGCAATGTGTTCAAGCTTTTCTGTTTTAGGTTGAAGTAGAGACAAGCTCTAGACCACGAGTACATGTTCACCTGTATGCCTCTTGTCTTCTTTCCTCTCATCCTGTAACATTAGTTTTATCCCATGAAAGGAATCTGGAATGCAACTCTGTTCCAAAAAGCCTAACAAAATGAAATTACTTCATTAAAACTGACCTTGCAGTCACTCACTTTGGCCTCATTCAGTAATTTTTTTAATGAGTTGTGCATGAGTAATAGATGCATGTAACGATCAAGTACAGTTACAAAGAAAAGCAATACATATCAGTTTGAATTATACCCAGTACATCTGAGATTTATTCAAAGGGAGATATGCACAGTAACAAGAGATGGAATTAAATAGTCTAACACAGGAGTTCTCAACCTTTTAAAGACAGGGGCCAAGTCATGCTCCCTCAGACAGCTTTAGGGGTTGGATGCCCATTTTCCCCTTCTTCCACCACGTAACACTTCCTGGTGTGATGGAGGTGGTGGTGGGCCACATGAAATGGTGCAGTGGGACACACCCAGCCAACGGGCTGCAGGTTGAGAATCCCTGGTCTAACAGATAATTGTTAGTGGCAACAAAACCGTAGCGATTAAAGCAATATTAGACATGAGGAATGAGCTCCCATCTTTGTCCTAGCTCCTGGCAACCGACCAGTTCGAAAGCAAGAAATTGCAAGTAGATAAATAGGGACCACTTCTGTGGGAAGGTAAACAGTGTTCTGTGTGCTCTGGTGTCTAGGCATGCTTGCCACATGCCCACGGAAACATCTGTAGAAGCAGACAGCACTGGCTCTTTGGCTTTGAAACAGAGATGAGCACTGAACCCTAGAGTCGGATACGACTGGCTTTCGAGCAAGGGAAACCTTTACCTTTACCTAGACATGAAAGTATACAACGATTTAAAAGCTGCTGTTCTAGAAAATACAGAAACCTAATGTCACCAGTCATGACAAACGAAAAACTCAAAAACAAACCTTTAGGTCAAGAGAAAGAAGAATGATTTAGAATAAGGATGAGCAATATGTAACTTGCAGACTTCAAGGCATGTTTGCAGTCCTCAACACCATTTTAAAAAAATCCATAAAAATGCATGTTATTATTATTATTACCACCCAGAAAAGGCCCCCTCCTGCTCCTAGAAGCCTCTACAAGTGGTAGTTTTCATTTTGAGTCTCAGGGTGATCTCCCATGACCCCCATGCCCTCAAAATACAAACTGGAGGTTCTCATAAAGCATTTCCTGTTTGCTTGTAACATTTTTGTCATTTCCAGGTCCAGCATAGAATCCATCTGTGGAGCCTCGGGGCAAACATTTGCCCTCAAATGCCCTGACACTAATAAAGCCAGGAATGACACATTTCAGTTATCCTACAGTAAGCTCTTTACTGCACCATTTCCTATCAGGCTTAATGGGGCAAAACTAATGTTTTGCAGCCTACCTTATCTACGATGGTTTTTCCTCCCTCACGTTGGCTTCTTATCTGAGATGATTCAAGGTCAAAAAAGTTCTCTCTAGACCAATAACCCTTGAACTTCAATTCCCAGAAGCCCTGATTAGCAGGAATGCCGACTTGGGCTTCTGGTAACTGCAGTCCAAGAACATCTGAAGTGTCAAGGTTTGCCATCACTGCCCTAGAAGAAACATATTACTGACAGTGTTAGAAACTCAGAGACCCATGTGGCTTTGAGCAGCCTCCTTCAGTGAGAGGGTCACCACCAATTTTGCTTTTGATCCCTCCTTCATAACCAGGATGAGGAAAAGATCAAAGATAGGGAGCAGGTACTAGAGCAGTGGTTCCCAACAAGGAGTACACAGCCCACTAGTGGACTTCAATTCCCAGAAGCCTCAGTCAATACATTGGCTGATCAGTGCTTTGGGAAAATGACTTAGGCTTCTGGGAATTGAAGTCCAAAAACCAGCATTTGGGAAATACTGCGGCTAGAGAAAAGTAGCATGGTCTCTGCTGGTTGGATTAGAGTTAGACTAGTGTTTCCAAACCTTTGGTTTTTGGACTTCAATTCCCAAAAGCCTAAGTAAATTTCCCAAAGCACTGATCAGCCAATGAGTACAGTAGACGTAGGCTTCTGGGAATTGAAATCCCCTTGTGGGGCATGTGCCCCACATTGGAAACCACTGGATTAGACCCATAGACTAGATCAGGGGTTCTCAACCTAAGGCCCACAGGCTGGATCTGGCCTGTGGTGCCATTTCATGTGGCCCCCCACCCCCTCCAAGGGCGTTTGGGAAACAAAATGCCCACCCCTTTGAAACTGTTGGGACAAAATGGCTACCCCCATTTTGTGCAGGCAGGGCAAAATGGCAGTCTGGCCCTCGAAGCTGACTGAGAGAGCGTGACCTGGCCTCCGACTTGAAAGGGTTGGGAACCCCTGGGACTAGATATTCATTATTCTTGTTCTATCTAGGGGGATTGGAAGTTTCTCCAGAACAGATTAAACAGCAGGTAGGCAAGTAGATGAATCATCCATTCACAACTCTTGCCTCTTATATGGGCTGGATTTGCACATTTCCAATAATGCAAAGCAAAAGTTACTTACTATGGTTTAACTCAGTGATGGTGAACCTTTTAGAGGCCAAGTGCCCAAACGGCAACTCAAAATCCACTTATTTATAGCAAAGTGCCAACACAGAAACAGAGGAGGAAGGAAACGCTCCCATTGGGCTACTAGGCATACAGGCAGGGCGAACTCTGAGGGAGGAGCTTCTCCCATTGGGCTGCTGGGCAGAGGAGTGGGGTAAACTCTGTGCTGGAGTGACTGCACAGGTGCCCACAGAGAGGAGTCTGAGTGCCACCTCTGGCACACGTGCCATAGGATCACCACCACTGGTTTAGCTGGAGGTAACAAACCATTTGCAACACCCACCCTGTTTTTAACGCATATCAACTATTCCTAAATTTTCTAGATGTCATTTTTGTGCCTGCCATTGGGAGCCCACTCCCTCCCCCTATCACTGCCTCTCTGAAGTCCATGCTCAGCCCTGATTTGCCAGAGTCCTTTCTTTACATGGTTTTCCTGTAGGAGAGATATGCCTCGCTAAGCAAAAGAAAGGGAAATTAACAGCATGCCTACTCAGTACTGTGGTGGCTTAGTGGTGAAAACTCTGAATATGACAACTGGAAGATCGACAAGTCAGCAGTTCAAGACCTGAGTGCGGTGTGACAGAGTGAGATTATGTCTCTGTCCCAGCTCCTTCCAATCTAGCAGTTCAGATTCCAGATATCTTCAGTACAGTAAAACACCGGATAACGATTGGATAGGATAACGCTAAAATCGCCTAACGTTAAGTAATCTGGGGAGGAGAAATGGATCGAATAACGTTAAGGTCCTATGGGATGGATCGGATAACAACCGCTAAAGCCTGTGCGGTTACAATGTATCTCTATGGAGCTTTAACGTTATCCGATCCATCCCATAAGATTTTAATATGGATCGGATAACACTAAAAATCGGATAGCACCAAGACTTGTGGAACCAAGTTTTAGCGTTATCCGGTGTTTTACTGTATTTGGAAGTTTGCCACAAGTGTGCCTGCTAGTTTGTTCTCTACTGTGCTTCAATAGCACCAGATGATGGTGGTGCAGTTTACTAGCTTAGCAGGCCTTAGTTGACGCAGGGGTTAAACGTATTGTATCTGGTCCAGTAAACCTGAGACAGGAAAAATAAATCTTCAGATCACATAAGCATTAGAATCATGTGGTGTAATAGCTGGAGTGCTGACTGCGATTTGGGTGATCCATGATCAAGTTCCCACTGAAGCGCACAGTTCGCTGAGTGCCTTTGGACAGTCACACCTTCTCAGAATAACTTACCCCACACACTTGTTATTGAAAGAATGAAGTGGAGAGAGGAATATCTCAGCTGGTACATTAAGACTTAACACCTGTACTTTTAAAATCTAGCACAATACGTTTTGAATGCTTTACTTACTGTCATAAATGCATTTTCAGGGGCTGGAAATAAAAGTAATAGGCCTATAACCGTCACTGTTTGGCTCAGTGACGGAACCTTGATACCACATAGCACAAAAACTGCTTTAGTCCTGTAAGCTTATTTAAATGATCCACCTTACAATACAGCCAATCTGTTCTTGGCAGCCCCAGCAAAACAAAAAAGCATATCAAGTTTGTTCAAACACACTTTAAGTGCTTTTCTGGCATATAAACAATGACATTCCCTTTCTTCTTTGTGAACTTGCAGCTTGGGCAAAAGGGTGGTAACAGACTACTTAGACCTTATGAAATACTCCTTGCATCGGGGGTGACTTGTGCTTAAGATCATTTAGTCCATGTCTGCACATACGATGGCCTGTGGGCCGGATCCAGCCTCCAATACCAATTCATCCAGCCCACACCACCCGAGTCGCTCCCAGAAGCAGAAGCAAAATGCGCCCATACGGCACATTTTACTTCTGCTTCCAGGAGCAACGAGGGTGGCATGGGGTGAATGAATTGGTGTTGGGGGCCAGATCTGGCCCAGTGGCCATAGTTTGGACACCCCTGGTTTAAGCAGAGAAAATGGAAACTTAAAATCTATCTCATCCTGTTGCAAAACAGATTGCAAAAAATGTTTTACTTCCACTTCTGGTGGGAGGAACCATGTGACCAGCTAGCTGAACCACATGACCCACCCGCTGAACCACATGACTGGCCCACAGCCCAAAAAGTTTGGGCACCCCCGATTTAGTCCCTTCAAAACACGGTGTTTAACACACTATTCTTTCTAAGAACCTGCCTGCCATGCTAATTAAATACAGGAATAAAAAAAGACCATTACCATATTTGCTGGCGTATAAGACCCACTCCCCCCCCCCGTAAAATACACTGGAAAATTGAGTGTGTCTTGTATTGTATATAGTTGCCTATAGTGGGCTATTTTGGTAATACTGGGGTGCATATTATACTCTGATGTGTCTTATACACTGGCAAATATGGTATATACAGTACCTAGTTCTGTATACCCATGCAGGGTTGTGTTTCTCCTAAAAGCAGGATAAGCAGCTATATAATCCTATACAGATGTTATTGGACTAGAATCTGGGAATTGCATGATGGATTGAGTGTCCAACTTGTCCCAGCTCTTGGGGACATGAAAGGGGCCTCATTTGGGCATTCCCTATGTGGAGTTTCTCCTGCAAAAATCCTTTCAACCAGTGGCAGGTAGCAAAAATTTTCACTACCACAGCATGGGTGGAGCCAATGTTGTGGGCAGAGCCTACACTGTGGGTGAAGCCTATGCCATGGGCGGAGCCTACACTGTGGGCGATGTAGTCATGCCTGCCATATGGCCATGTATACATCTGCAAACACAGGCAGCACTGGCTCTTTGCCTGTAAATGGAGATGAGCACTGCATCCTAGAGTCAGATATGACTGGCTTTTGAGCAAGGGAGACCTTGAACCACTTGCAGGGACAAAAACCTGATGTCAAATTTGAATATCAATCAGGGATCTTCTGTTATTAGGTAAAGGTTGCCCTTGCTCGAAAGCCAGTCGTTACCAACTCTAAGGTTCAGTGCTCATCTCTGTTTATAGCCAAAGAGCCAGTGGGCTTGATCCACAAAAGCTCACATTAAAGTACAGCAGGTAGTCTTTAAGGTGCCACAACGTTTTTGTCTTTTTGTTTTGTTTACTCTCTGATATGCGTGCACAGAATAAAACTTTTTAAAAGGTAGCTGTGTTAGTCTAGGCAGGGCCGGGGGGGGGCGTGCCCACCCAATTTCGCAAAAGAAAAAAACCCACCTGCCTAAAGGCCACCCAATTTCTCCACCCTCCTGCCCAAAGGCCAACCAATTTTGCCATCCCCCATGCTGGGGGGGGGGGGTTTGAGCAGGGGGGTTATGAACCTGTTACTGCTTTCATCCCAGAATAATTTCTGACACAAAATTATGATTATTATTGGATTAGACCAGAGTTTCTCAACCTTGAACCCCCATATGTTCTTGGACTTCAATTCCCAGAAGCCCTGATAAGCAGGTGTGCTGACTTGGGCCTCTGGTAATTGAAGCCCATGAATACCTGGGGGCCCAAGGTTGAGAAAACCTGGACTAGAGTATAACTCCTACCATTTTCACTGATAGCTATGGTGGTAAAATAGGAATTACAATCCAAAAATATTTGGAGAGCCACACGTGCCCATCCTTCTTCTAAGAGAGTTTCATAATCAGTTTCTGATAAGTATTGCATGAAGAAGTGACCCGCTGTACTGATAGATGGGGGAAAAAATCAATGATATTTTAATTTTTTTGCAATCATTTTTAATCCTGTATATTATTCTTTATATATCTTGGTCATATAGTTAATCCTTATGGAAATTACCCTTTGTGAACCTCATTCTTATGTTCTTCTCCCTCCCCTCTATTTGCCTAGTAAGGGCTATGAGGAGAAACTTTTTTCTGATTGTCCAAGTACAAACTACTGAGTTTAATCTTATTTATGGCCGGGTAAGAGAGGCCAGGTTCAAACCATGGGTCATGAATTTTATTGTTTCAGATACAGTAATACCCCGGATAACATTATGACTTGGTTCCACAAGTCATGATGTTATCCGATTTTTAGTGTTGTCCGATGCATGCATCGAACAATGCTAAAAAAAAGCCCTGACTTCAGGGACAAACAGCTTTAAAGACAGGCAGGGAAAGAAAGAGACCTCCCTGCCTTTAAAGCAACCCCCCACGCTCTGTGACTGCAGTAGGATCGGGAAAAGCGCCTTTCCCCCGACCCTACTGCAGTCGCAGAGACTCCTTGTCTCTTTCCCTCCCTGTATTTAAACTACAGGGAAGGGGGAAAGAGAGAGACAAGAACCAATCACATCTCTCTCTTTCCCCCTTCCCTGTAGTTTAAATACAGGGAGGGAAAGAGACAAGGAGTCTCTGCGACTCCAGTAGGGTCGGGGAAAAGGTGGGAGCTTTTCCCTGATCCTACTGCAATTGCAGAAACAGCTGCGGGTGGGGGGGTGGATTGGGTTGTTCTACCCAAACAACCCCACACCCACAGACCATTGCATCAGATAACATTAAGAATCATTATCCAGAATTGTTATCCGATGCAAGTTTTTTCCAAAAAACTTGCATCATTATCCGATTCTAGCGTTATCCGATGCAATCGTTATCCGGGGTATTACTGTAATTCTACATTCTGTCATCAATCTGCTTCACCAGATTTTTTTCTAATACTTTTATAGGATGATCATTAATGAAATTGGGAATATTTTATATAATTACACATTTGTTCAATTCAAACTAAGCCTACATATGTCCAAGTAGACCAATTACAAGACAAGAGCAAATTAAATTGCCAGGGTCATATCGATATAGATTTATCAGCCCATCCTCTTAAGTATACTGCATCTAGATATAAAATTAACATCTTTTCTAGTGAGGTTCTGATTTACTGTTGTAGGATACAACTAATCTTGTGTCTTAAACTGGTTCACAGATTCACTTTGTTGTTGTTCAGTAACACAGTCAAGTCTGACCCTTTGCAATCCCATGGACCACAGAATGCCAGACTCCCCATCATGCACCATCCTTTGGTGTTTGCTCACTGCTTCAATGGTGCTTTCTACTATCTCATCCACTGTTGCCCGCTTTACCTTATGTCTTCGATCTTTCCTAGCTTCAGGATCTTCTTCAGTGAGTTCTCTCTCCTCATTTGATGGCCAAACTGCTTCAGCTTAAGCACCTGTCCTTCCAAGAAGCAGTTGATTTCCTTCAGGATTGATCGACTTGATCCATAGCAACAAAAAACCTAGTTCCAGATGGAGTTTGATGCCTGACTTTCCCCCCTTTCTCTGGAAACATATATGAATATGCACAAGAGCTTTACCCAATTTCTGAATCCTTCTTTATCGTTACCCTGCTAATTGGACTGCCAGTAGTGAGAACAACAAAGAGCTTCTTTCAGTATAGCTTCCTGGAGGAAAATCTAGTCTATTAAAATAAAATGTTCTTGTCACTTTTTGCTCATTCTAATGTGGGATGGTGGGTCTGAGGGCCCCAATAGGATAGGGAATTACAAGAGGCTTGTGAAGCCAGTCCACTTTTTCCTACCCGTCAGCTGATCAGCTGGATGGATACCCAGGAAAAGATAGTTCATATTGACATTCAGTTGGATCTCTGGAATGGGTGTGACAAAGCTTCTTTCTAGCCAAACAATCTTGAACCTACAGTACAGTACTTCAGTGCACTGAAAATGCATATATCGGCAGGCCTCCATCCCACAACCCCGCACTTAATGCTTGTTCACCCAGCTTGACTCCATGAAACCCATAAATCTTACTGTTTTACCACCATAGTTGATGTTGTCAGGATTTTAAAATTATCATTTATTTTATTAATAAAAACATCTTTTATTCTGCTTACTGGTTTAAATATAATTTGGTATGCAATGGTAGGTTATAAGGACTATTGTTTTACAAATACTTGAAAACGGATGCTCTCCACTTTACAAATGGATCAAAGATGTAAGAACAAAAAAAGTAGTGCAATATGTATAACATTTCATGTACATGAGTAGCAAGGAATGTATTTTGAAATTGGACATCAGCTGGAGTCTCCAATTATTCTATGGATGTAAAAAAACCCTTTAAGTTCAGTCTTGGGATCACCACTGCTAGTATGGGAAATAGACAGGGAAGCCTAGTGAGTAAGAAGGTGATTTTGGATTGATAATGGTATCACTGTCAGAGTCTTGGCTAAGGGTTGATATAATTAAAGGATTTTAACAATACTACTTTATTTTCATTTGCATATTCTTGATTGTTCTGGGGTTTCTTCAGTCACTCCAATTAAATTTAGCTGCAAAATGAATGCTTGAAAGTTGTATTCAGTCTCCATCTGCTGGTCAGCAGTTCATATTTCAGCAATCCAAGATACAGAATTTTGAAAAATGAAAAATCATTAAAGCAGATAATGGTAGGCATAGGAGAAGAAGGGGGGGGAGTATTTTATGTTTGTGTCCATACATTCAAGTATACACATAAAATATTAACATATAAATATGCTACAGAGGTGAGCACATTTGGTTATATATTTTTATGCACTGCAACGTCTCAAACTGTGCTTTGAAAGTCCTATAAACTTCAAACTTACAACTTAGGAATGCTTCCACCAGGAGCCAAACATGTATGTACAGTAAAACCTCACATAAAGAACGGCTCGCTTAGAAACTAACTTGCTTAAAGAGCAGAATTTTCTCTGAATGGTCACCTCGCTTAACAACTAAAACCAACCAAAAACTCGCATAACAAATAAATCGGGTTTCACAATCTCCCCCCCCCCCCACCAGAAGTCACAACTGGTCACTTACAATGGTATTTCACTTAAAGAACAAACTCAATTAATGAGCAATCCCATGGAACACATTATGCTCTTTAAGCGAGGTACCACTGTACAAGATCTATAAAATGGACAAGTAAGAATAGGAAAAATTAAACCTCAGCATCTCTGTCCACTGTGATCTAGGGATTGCTGGATGAGGAGGTAAATGAAAGCTTCTCCTACTAATTCCATTGTCCTTGTAATAAATAACCACCGAATGCTTGTATATGTGAAATTGCGCTGTTGTTCAGGATTTGAAAAAGGCAGATCATAGAAGAATTAGGAATAGGGAAGGTAAAGGTAAAGGTCACCCTTGCTCAAAAGCCAGTCGTATCCAACTCTAGGGTTCAGTGCTCATTTCTGTTTCAAACTGAAGAGCCAGCACTGTCTGCTTCTGCATAAATTTCCATGGTCATGTGGCAGGCATGACTAGACACCAGAGTGCATGGAACCCTGTTTAACTTCCCACTGAGGTGGTTCCTAGTTTATCTACTTGCAATTTCTTGCTTTCAAACTGCTAGGTTGGCAGGAGCCGGGACAAAGACAGGAGCTAATTCCGTCCTGCATTACTCAAGAATCAAACTGCTGACTTGCCGCCTTCCAGTCAGCATCTTAGCCACTTGAGCTACTGCAGTCCTAAATTGCACATATAAAAGAAGGACTACAGTATTTGGATACTTGTACAGTACAAATATTTGGATACAAATCAAACAAAACAGGCTGCAAAACAGCTTAGGGTATGGTTACACTCTTAAAAGGTAACATTTTCTGTTGGAGGCTTGGAGCTAACTGGTGAAATTGATTTAAGTTTACTCATTTACATGATGCACATACAGTGGTACCCTGTATAACGCTTCATATAATGAAAAATTCATACAACAAAGTGTTCATGTACTATTTATGATGGACAGTATAACGGGGGGGGGGGGAGAGTTCGTTATACGGATCTCTACTGGCAATGCCCCGTACAGTGAAAATGTTTTTCATTGTACAGGGTATTGCCTATACCCATCTGTATAGCACACTTTTTTTTCTTTATATGGTACATCGCCCATAGGGATCTGGATACCGAAAAAAAGTACAGTAATACCTCAGATAACATTAGTATCGAATAACACTAAAATCGCATAACATTAAGCAATCTGGGGGGAAGAATTGCATCGGATAACATTAAGATCCTATGGGATGCATCAGATAACAACCGCTAAAGCCTGTGTGGTTACAATGTATCTCTATGGATCCCATAGGATTTTAACATGCATCGGATAACACTAAAAATCATATAACACCAAGACTTGTGGAACCAGGTTTTAGTGTTATATGAGGTTTTACTGTATAGCAAAGAGTTGTGGAATGGAGTTTTTTCGTTACACGGGGTTTTACTGTGTAATCTTGCATTATATGAACATGCTGCAGGGTATCAGAAATGGTATTGAGAGAGTTGCCTATTTTAAAGGAAGAATTGTGTCACACTGAATTGTACTGTTTTTGTAAGTGTGCTCAAGTGAACTAGGGTACATTTTCCCTCAGTATACAGTATTTATAAATTTATTTACTTGAGGAACAAGGTCATGTTTCAACACCAGAGTATATGTATGAATACACCCATGTATCTTTAAAACTGCACTTCTCAGTGCAAGAGAAAGATGAGAACCAAAAGCACAACATACTAAGAATCATGTTAAAAAGAAACAATTTGCCTGTTGCTAGGATCAGTATACAGCTATGAAAATACACTAGTACCCCGGATAACGTTATGACTTGGTTCCACAAATCATGTTGTTATCCAGTTTTTAGTGTCCTGGGTATACACCGAACAATGCTAAAAAACATCGGGCGCGTTGGCACGCGGTCGTCAAACGTGGTTTGGGGAGCATACGGAGATTTTCTCCGTATCCTCCCCAAGCCGCATTTGACAGGCGCGTGCTTGCACGATGTTTGGAAAGGGTATGGGGGACCATACCCTTTCCAAACATCGGGCGCGCTGGCGCGCGCGCCAAACACGGTTTGGGGAGGATACGGAGAAAATCTCCATATCCTCCCCAAGCCGCGTTTGACAGGCGCACGCTTGCACAATGTTTGGAAAGGGTATGGCGGACCATACCCTTTCCAAACATCGGGCACGTTGGCGCATGCGCTAAAAATCACGTTATTCGATACAAGATTTTTCCAAAAATATTGTAACATTATGCGGTTTTAGCGCTATACAGTACAATCGTTACCCGGGGTATTACTGTATAGTGATTTATGAGACTTCATCATGGATACACACATGAGACTATAAATCGATTGGGGGGGGGAATAGGTTTTAAAATCTGGTTGTTGTTTTCCAGTCTACCCACATCATCAAAGAGAGTCAATTGTAATTTGTAAGGTAAACCATCTGCACCAAATCAAATTGTCTACTATTCACAGTAGACAGTAAACAAGGAAGCTGTTACGAGTGCAATGCAATAAACTGCATTCAATGTTTCAATCACAAGAGGGAGCATCCCTCTCAGTTTTGAACTATTACAGTAGTAATATGTTTCTTTTCATTTATGTTTTGCCTATACAAAGAGCTTTTGTTTTTAGTGTTGTAACATGTCTATTGTTTTTTACTTCTGTATGCTAGGACTAGTCCTCAGATTTCATTGTGATATATTCTAGGACCCATCACTGTGTGCCAATAATGATGTTCAGCTCTTTGAACCACAGCAGAAAAATAAGAATTAGTCACTTCTAGATGAGGAGTATGATGTTAAACCTGCCACATGTTAAAATTTGATTTCCATTAATTAATAGATCAAAGGAAACTAATAGAGATTATTTGAGATGGATAATTCCCTCTACCTTACTCACAGTGTCAGTAATCCTCAGTTTCTGATGCCATACTTGCATTGGCTCTTGAAGTTAACCCAGCAGAACAGCCACATAGAAGATACTGGGAGAGGCTTTGAACATGCTTTCAGCAAGCTGGTACACACTCCTTCACTTACCGATAATTCTCTATTTTGTTTGAAGCCACTGTCTTGGAGTAAACTGGGATCTTACACTAAAGGAAGCAGCAGTCAACACCAGTCCAAGTCCCCCTGTCCCTCCTACCCACCTTGAGTGCCATAATGCCAAACGTATCCTGAGGAGGAAGGCAATGGTGTTAGTTTAAGTGCCTTCCCTTTCCTGGCCCCTTCCATGTATGCAAAATGTAGCCACTTCTCATTTGGTTATGTCATTAAGAGTGTCATTAGGGCTAAGGCATCCTGGGGCACAGTGGTTAAAAGAAGTCATTTGACACACTTTAGCAGTGTGCTAATGACATGTTACCTATTTTAAAAAAAGAATCACTTTAAAAACACCAATCTGGCTAGGTAAAGGTCTCCCTTACTTGAAAGCCAGTCGTGTCTGACTCTAGGGGGCAGTGCTCATCTCCATTTATAGCCAAAGAGCCAGCACTGTCTGCATCTGCAGACATTTCCGTTGTCATGTGGCAGGCATGACGAGATGCTGAAGCACATGGAACGCTGTTACCTTTCCCACAAAAGCGGTACCTATTTATCTATTTGCAGTTTCTTGCCTTTGAACTGCTAGGTTGGCAGGAGCTGGGACAGATGATAGGAGCTCACTCCCCATCATGCAGTATTCATGTCTTGAACTGCTGATCTGCAGACCTTCCGGTTGTCAGGCTCAAGCATCTTAACCACTAAGCCACTGAAGTCCCCTACCCCAATTGGCTAAAACTCTCCCAAATGCCCTTCTGAAAGCAAACTTAGACATTATATGGGGAAAAAGTTAACAACGCTACCAGTGATAACATTACAGAAGAGACACTATTGTACCTTCATTTGACTACCAAAGCAAAGTTTTACAGGTGAAGCTGTTACAGTACAGTTGTACCTCGCTTAAAGAGCATAATGTGTTCCACAGGATTGCTCTTTAAGCGAGTTTGCTCTTTAAGCGAAACACCATTGTAAGTGACCAATGGTGGGGGGGTCACGAATCCCAATTTATTTGTTAAGCGAGTTTTTGGTTGGTTTTATTTGTTAAGCGAATTTAAGCGAGGCGCTCTTTATGCGAGGTTTGACTGTACTTTCAATCCATAACCTCCTCGCTCTGGTACCCAGGTATGCTAAGAAAAGAGGAAGGAAGCAGTTCCATTTGCAGTACTTATAGAAACAAAATGTCATTATCCATCTGTAATAAAACTGTCCCCATCCGCACAACTTAGAAGACCATCCACTTATCCCTGTTTTTTTCCACAAGACAAAGCCAGAATTCTTTGCTTTTACATTAGTGATAAGCTGATCAGCTCAGTATTAATGAAGGTATCAACCTTCACACTGAGATAAAGAACAAATCCTTCAGTATACTTCTTCAGATGTTTCCTGATTTAAAAAAAAGAAAGAACGCAAATGAGGCCAAATGTTCATTTAAAAAATGATTTTATAGCTTCATGCAATTACCTTTCACTTTGATTGGGTGTTAAGCATCCAAAAATTAACAGGAGAAGTGTTTTTTGATAGTTATCACATGTCATACAGCATTACCTCACCCCAGACTGATGTATGTATGTATTTTTATTTTTTTATTATTTATTACATTTATAGCCCGCCCATCTGGGATACTTTCCCACTTAAGTAACTGCATTTTATATTTCTAGTATTCCATTCTTTAATCAACAGTCATTTAGGTTTAAATATATTGCCTCAGCTTCCTCTGATTGAAATGCATTAATAATTATAAATAAAAAGAGCAACATCTGAGCCACATCTGACCATGAAAGCAATGTGGAATCAACGATGCGAGCTTCTGTATCACATTGAACAACAGAATAAGAATGTGGATTTAGTGTATTTCAATAAACAGATGTTTTGGGGTAGATATCAAATTAGATAAAGAAATAGGACATTCCTCTTGCAATTCATATTACTGAAAAGAAGTAATTTTTAAAAGGTAGAAAAAATAATAACCCACCCTTTTCACTAAGTATCCACCTTGAGCAATTAAAACAAAATACACTAGTACTCCGGACAACGTTATGACATGGTTCCACAAGTCATGACGTTGTCCGGTTTTTCGCGTTGTCCAATCAATGCTAAAAAAAACCTGAGAAGAGGCGCTCGCACGCGCGCGAAAAGTGCACCAGCGGGAGCCTCTTTTACCAAACGGGTATAGCAACGGGGATTGCACGTCAAGGCAAGGGATCAAAGCGGGGGGTGCCACCCCTCGCTTTGATCCCTTACCTTAATGTGTGATCCCCGTTTCGCGCACCTGGGCAAGGGTTGGCTTTTCCGAATTCCCCCCTCCCCGGGCTTGGTCGAAATCCTCACCCCCGCGCAGGGGGAGGGAATTTCGGCCAAGCCGCCTCTTTCCCAAGCCAGGGAGACCCCGCGGAGAGGCGCCTCTCATCTCCCGATGTTCCAAAAGGGTAAAGATCCTTATCCTTTGGGAACATCGGGTGGCTTGCAGGCGCGCGCGCGTTGGTGGGGGTTAGCGCAGGGTACAGAGTTCCCCCCGTATCCTGCACTAACCCCCACCAGCGCACGCCGCCCACCCGAAGTTTCGAAAGGGTAAAGATCCTTACCCTTTGGGAACATCAGGTGGCTTGCAGGTGCGTGCGCGTCGGTGGGGGTTAGCACAGGATACAGAGGTCCCCGTATCCTGCGCTAACCCCCACCAACGTGCGCTGCCCACCCGAAGTTTCAAAAGGGTAAAGATCCTTACCCTTTGGGAACATCGGGTGGCTTGCAGGTGCACGCGCATCGGTGGAGGTTAGCGCAGGATACGGAGGTCTCCCCCCGTATCCTGTGCTAACCCCCACCGATGCGCGCCGCTCGCCCGAAGTTTCGAAAGGGTAAAGATCCCCGTACCCTTTCCAAACATCGTGGGGGCTGGCGCTGGGGGGGGGGTTGGATTGGGTAGATGTTCTACCCAATCCAACTCCCCACCCCACGCATACACTTGTTCCGAATAACGTTAAAATTGTGTTATTCGATACAAGATTTTTCCGAAAATCTTGTCACGTTATGCAGTTTTCGCGCTATACGGTACTCGCGTTACCCGGGGTATTACTGTATTTACTTCAACATATCTCTTAACAAATACAAGAAATGTGTTGGATATTAAAGAGGAAAAAACTACCATCAAAAATATATACAAGAATTTGAATATGGTGACAAAGCATGATGATTTTACTGATCAGGCATTAGGTACAGGCACAGTGTTTTATGTTTCAGTTTCATTCTAATTACTAAATGCTGCACTAGCTGATTGGATAGTTCAGTGGTTTAAGTATCAAATATATCTTTCAAGTACAGTAATACCTCGGATAACGATTGGATCGGATAATGCTAAAATCGCATAACGTTAAGTAATCTGGGGAGGAGAATTGGATCGAATAACATTAAGGTCCTATGGGATGGATCGGATACCAACCGCTAAAGCCTGTGCGGTTACAATGTATCTCTATGGAGCTTTAACGTTATCTGATCCATCCCATAGGATTTTAACATGGATCGGATAACACTAAAAATCGGATAACACCAAGACTTGTGGAACCAAGTTTTAGCGTTATCCGGTGTTTTACTGTATTTGAAAAGCACTATTATATTCTTTCTCAGTCTTCTTTTCTCAAGGCTAAACATGCCAATTTCTTTCTGTCTTTCCTCATAGTTTGGTTCGACTCTCCCAATCATCCTTCTTGCCTTCCTCTGAATTTGATCCAGTTTGTTTCCATTCTTCTTAAAGTGTGGTGTCCAGAATTGTACCACACTGTAGTTGGGGTCTGACTAGTGCCAAATAATAAGGGACTAGTACGTTTGCCTTTTTCCAGCAACACCACACTGTTGACTCATATTTGGCTTGTGATCTACTATAATTCCAAGATCCTTCCCACTCATAGTATTACTGTGCCAAGTATCTCCTATCTTGTAATTATGCATTTGGTTTTCTCCACCTAGGTGTAGAACTTTGCACTTAACGCTGTCAAATTTCATTCTGTTGTTTTCAGCCTGTTGTTGATCAAGCCTATCAAGATCTTTTTGAATTACAGTAAAACCCTGGGCTACAGAATTAATCCGGGGTTTTCCGTATAGTGAAAATTCCTTATCATGAAGCACCCATAGGAATGCACTACACAGTTTCCATAGGAATGCATTGAAAAAAAACATTCCACAAAGTGAAGCGTGGTTTTCCATTGGGGGAAAAGCCATTCTGGAAAAAAACTGTAGCCGAGGCATTATTTTCAATGGCTTTCTTTCCATAAGCTGAGTTTTCCATTACATGAAGCATCTGTAACCTGGGGTTCCACTTTATATTCTTGTCTTCCAAGTTATTAGCTATTCCACCCAATTTTGTGTCATCTGCAAATCTGATAAGTATTCTCTGCTCTCCATCCTCCAAGTCATCAAAGAAAATGTTAAACAGCATCAGGCCCAGGATTGAGCCTTGTGGTAACCCACCTGTTACCCTTTCCTAGTTTGAGGAGCCATTAATTCTGTAACAAACTGTATATCCACCTGATACTTGTGCTATCCTGGGCACACCTTTGCTTGCTAATCAGATATCAAAACCAAAGGCTTTGCTGAAATCAAGCTACCATATTTGCTGGTTTATAAGACCCACTTTCTCCCCCCCCCCCTCCTTAAAATACACTGGAAAAATGGAGTGAGTCTTATATGGTATATAGTGGCCTATAGTGGGCTATTTTGGTAATAACGGGGTGCGTCTTATACTTCGATGCATCTTATATGTCAGCAAATATGGTATATTACACTCCAGCATTTCCAGCATCTACCAAGGAAGTTACCTGATTTAAATGTGAGATTAGTCTGGCTTCTAGTTATTACATTGTTTTCAATCTGCTTGCAAAGCAACCACTTTATATTTTGTTCCACAATTATAAAGACTTGATGGCACAGAGGTACTGTATTATTATTATTATACAGATTACACTACAATAGTAATGCCACAGGCATTGCTAAATAACAAATTTCCAAATAGAAAAATGGTGAAGGTGATTTCTACATCTACAACTTTTTTCTCAGCCGATGACTGGAAGTAATACTTAATTAGTCCTCTGTGGTTTTCAAAATCATTTTCTGATTGAATTAATTCAGATTAAAAGAAAGTATTTGCTAACTCCCCACTTTATTAAGTTTTCAGAAAAGATCATTATTTACCTTTTATCAGTTTTTTCATTATAGCTAGCTTCTTTCAGGCACTATTAGCAAATAACTATTTGTAGCTATTAAAATGAGCTTCATGATACTTTGGCCATTGAAGAGGGTGTTTCCCTTCTCTCCTGTCTTGGATTCACTGAGTCATAAAATCATGTCGATATTTCTTCTGAAACTATGCTCAATTTGGCACTCTTCTTCAATATTTTTGGCAACAGGATAGAATAAAGAACAAGTTGAATAAATACATGTTCAATTCTTAATGTGTCTGTTTAATACATTATGGCTAAGCTACAACTATATAAAGCTGAGAAATGACAGTACGGAAGAACATTTTAAAAAATATATATCTATAACACACAAACATTGCATTCGATCCAGAAAAGATTCAACCATACTTGGAGTAAACACATCAAAACTAATGAAATTTAAATGAGTCAAGATAGTCAAGCCCTATTCATTTCAGCAGATCTATTTATTATCAAGTCTGGATCTTCTTTTTCTTCAAGTGTCATATCTGTTCCAGATATTGGTGATCATCATGGCAATAGTTTTGCTGTTCTTAACTTCTCAGAACAGTTCTTCTGAGGATAAGCCACACCAGTCTTTTTGGTTCTTCAGCCCACTGATACTATAGACCAGGGATCAGCAAACTTGGCTCTCCAGATGTTCTTGGACTTCAATTCCCAGAAGTCCTGATCAGCAGGCATACTGACTTGGGCTTCTGGTAATTGAAGTCCAAGAACACCTGGAGAGCCAAGTTTGCAGATCCCTGCTATAGACTTTAGAATTAAATTACTCCCAGATTATCTTCTTACATCTTTGTCTCCTCATTTGTCTTTGAGATCATAAATCAGGGGTGGCCAAACTATGGCCCATGCTGCTCTAGCCGTTTCCGGAAGCAGAAGTAAAACGCTGCTGTAAATGCACGAATTTATGACAGCCATGGGTGCATTTACGGCAGAATTTTGTGCATACACAGCCATGTTTTACTTCTACTTCCAGTGGGAAGAACCAAATGACCGGCCCGCTCAACAATGTGACCTGCCTGTAGCACAAAAAGTTTGGGAAACCCTGTCATAAATAAAGGTAACATGAACTTATCTCCCAATTCCTCAACAATTATTAGTATGGAGTAATTAACAAACAAGATTCTGCCTAGTGTAAGTAAAGAGGTGCCATATGTAAAAATAAGTTTAATCAACAATTTCCATATAGAGGAGAGGCATTATTCACATTTTCAGCCACATCATAGCTTATATTTTTAAAGTAATAAGCTAGCACAGCAAAGGGTCCACAACAACGGCCTGAGGAAGAAGATGCCAAGTCCTAATAGTGGCTGACAACGTCGCCCCCTCCTCTGGGCCCACTACAACGGCCTGAGGAAGAAGATGCCAAGGCCTAGCAGTGGCTGACAACCAGAAGCGTAGCTTACCTTGCCGGGGCCCCGTATAAAAATTGTTTGGGGGCCCTTTAGATGTGGGGCGGAGCTAACGTCATGACATCATGACGTCATGGGGGGAGCCAACGTCATGACGTCATGACGTCGTGGGCGGGGCCAAAAATAAAAATAAAATAAATAAAAATAAAATAAATAAAATAGAATTAAAATGTAAAAAAAAAAAAAAACCACACACACCTCAACCCACCCACCCACCCGAAACACAAAACCTCACTTACCTTAATCCTGGGGCCTCTTCTTCCTCCGCCTCTGCTGTCACCGCCGCCGCTGCTGCCGATCGCTCCCTCGCCGCGCACGGCGAAGGCAAGGGGCAGTTGTGGAAGGCGAGCGGGCGAAGCGAAGCAGCCCCGAGGCCCTCCCCCCGGTTGCCGCGGGGGCTCCCTGGCAGGCTGCGCCAGCCCGGGCGGCGCTCTCCACGGTCGCTGCTGGGGTGGGAGTCCACCAGCTGCAGGACCAGCTCGCTCGCCCCATCCCGCACGCAGGGGAGCTCCAGGCGCGCGCGGCAGGGGAGCTCCAGGCGCGCGCGGCAGGGGAGCTCCAGGCGCGCTCCAGGTGACCTGCCGGGGGACGGGGCGCGCCCACGAGCTGGTCCTGCAGCTGGTGGACTCCCACCCCAGCAGCGACCGTGGAGAGCGCTGCCCGGGCTGGCGCAGGCAGGGAGCCCCCGCGGCAACCAGGGGGAGGGCCTCGGAGTCGGGGCTGCCTCGCTGCTTACTCACTCCGACTCCGGCTTGTTTTTAAAAATGGCTCCAATAAAGTGCGCATGCTCAGAAACTCAATCTGACACATGCGCAATGCATCAGATTGAGTTTCTGCGCATGCGCAGTAAATTTTTGGTCTTTTTTATTTTTAATTTTATTTTTTGCCGTTGGGGGCCCCCGTAGCCCGGGGGCCCCGTATAATTGATACGGCTGATACGGCGGTAGCTACGCCTCTGCTGACAACGTCGCCCCATCCTCTGGGCCCACAACAATGGCCCAAGGAAGAAGATGCCAAGGCCTAGCAGTGGCTGAGAACATCGCCCCCTCCTCTGGGCCCACAAAAACAGCCTGACGGGAGTTAGTTTGTGTTCTGGTTTGGTTGTTTTATGTGTTTGCATTTTATAATTTTTATTGTATTGTTGTTGGTTTGACTGTAAGCCGCCCTGAGTCGCCTCGGCGAGTGGGCGGCAATATAAATCTAAATAAATAAATAAATAAATAAGACTGGTCAGAACTGAAAAAGATGTATTTTATCCTTTACGCCTATCACATTCCCAAAGAATGCCATATGACTACATCTGTATTTCAGAATGCAAGAAAAGCCAACCTTACCCTTCTGTTCAAGCAAAAAAATATGTATATATTTTAAAACTCAGAAATCCAAGCGGCAAAGATATGGACAATATCAGATGCAGTTTAGCCCATGGAATATCAGAAGGTTGCAGTGAGCTGCAAACTTCTATGTTCAAAGTTATTGTGTTAGAGCAGTGGCGGTGAACCTTGCTACTCCAGAAGTGCAAGGCAACATTCCTGTTGAGCAGGGCTTCTGGGAATTGAAGTTCCAGAACACTTGGAGTGCCAAGGTTCACCATCGCTGTGTTAGAGCTTATAAACCTGTAGAAAGGCAGATTCAGTAATAAAAATGTCTCTACTCAGAAATCAGAAATTACATTGTAATTTGTCTCTGAGTTAATCCACAGGTTGAACTAAAATAGATATGGTAGAATCCATGAATATGTTGTCCATTCTTTCCTTTTACAGAATAGCAACCGTAAGGCTATAATTTATATCACATCACAGTCCTGGGGAAATGAACTGTACCAAGCAGTCACTAAATATGGGAATGAGGCAATGTGATCAAGATCAGCAGTGATTAAAATTACACAGTCTCTCTATTTTATGTTGTTCCTCTAAGTAATATAGCATAGCGTAATGGTCTAAAGTTCATAACCTTTATAGCTTGGGGACTTCCTTGTACTGAAGAATAAAATGTACACTGAGGCAATAGTTGGAACTGGAAAACATGTTTTATTCTAACACATTCAGGAAGAATTAAAACATGATGGCCCTCACTTTATTACAAGGCACAGGACTTCTAGACCAGAGTTAATGTAACAACCTACAAGCAGTTTAGATACCTGTGACTCCCTGGTGATATCATTTGCCAATTAACTACTCATTAAACACAGCTCTTTCTGCAACAGGCAATTTCATTTTCTTTTCATTTGGTAAGCATTTCTAGTTCATTCTAGTTCTTTTTTGTTTTCTCAAGGTAACTCTAAAATTAGCCTTGCCTGCCTAATCCCATCTAGAACCTTTCAGGGCTGAGCCCTTTCTGACAATTGCCATGTCCAGAAAGAAGGCCTGAATATTCTGAACCAGGAGTTCTCAACCCTTTTAAACCAGAGGCTAGGGCACGCTCCCTCAGACAGTTTTGCGGGTTGGACTGCCATTTTGCCATTTCTCCAACACATGGCACTTCCTGGTGTGGTGGAGGTGGGCCACATGAAATGGTGCCGTGGGCTGCATCTGGCCCACTGGATGCAGGTTGAGAATCCCCATTCTAAACTGTCCTTCCTATCTTGTTCAAACTGTTCAGTAAAACTGACTATGACAGAGACTCTCTCAGAAAACAAAATTGTCCCCACCAGCCTTTCATATCCTAACTTCTCCCCCTAACCCACAAGTTATTTATATGATGGGACAAAAAAAAGATACCAAATGCTGTGGCCTGACGTGCTGTGGTCCATGGGTTTGCAAAGCATTGTACCTGACTGTGCTACTGAACAACAAAACCAAATGCACATCTGCCTTTGGCAGGCCATATGGCAGCTAAAGACAGGGATTTATCACTATGAACACAACCAATTTAACACTGTCATGGTTGCTGTTCCATGTTTAATTTTTTCATTATTGTTATTGCTTTGTCTAATTCTGAGTAAAGTTACACAGAACTGCTTTACACAAGAATTCCACGAAGGGTTAAAAGCCCAGCAAAAAGAGAAAATCCTATCTTAGTGTTATAAAAACTAACAAGTGGGCATTGGTTAAGCCTTCTTAGGTGAACCATTCTGCAGACTGATGTTCCAACAACCTCCAACCTTGTATCAGCTAATAGAGGGGAGAACTTAGAAATAGATTGTGAAGACATTGAATATGGATACATCAGTGTAAGATAGTTGCTTTATATATAATTCTCAAATTGTATACAAGTTTCAAAAAAGGTAAGCACCAGCAGAACCCTAAATTTTAGCTGGAAACAGAAAAAAAGCCAGGGATGCTGACCAAAGTGCCAATATTTTCCCCCTTTTAAAAAACCACAGGTTTTATTTAATCGTTCAATGGTTTTATTTTAAACTAACAGCAATTTCCCAGTAGCATTGAAAAGGCATTTGAACATACTGAATATTACTGTGGTCTAATGTGGAAGTTATTAGAGAAAGGATAATCATAGACGTGATGTCCATCCCTAGGAATGGCAGCAGATAGCACATTAAGCCCATTGCAGCCTGTAATTTTTTAAAACACAATATAAAACTAATTATTCAATTGGCTGGAGAGAGAGGGACGATGTGCAGAGGATATCAATATCTCAAGATCAAAAAACTTTATTCAGCACAGTCTTTATTTGTGCAAGGTGATAAATCTATTATATCAGAAGCAAATTTCTTTTATAGTTATTATGTACAGAACACTGACATAAATGTTCACCCACAGGTGACAAGCTGTTCTCGTGTGTGATCATTTTACCAGACATCATTAATTTCACCTACACAATTACAATGAGGACTTTTGAAACACAATTTTTAAGGACAATGTGTGCTACAACTGACATACAAAGGACCCTGGCCATCTGAGTCATCTGTAGTTATGTCAGCAAAACTTGTGAAAATAATTCACATACTGTACTGTATATCTGTTTTTTTAAACCCTTATATTTCTTTAAACACACCATTACAAAGAGTGTTGTCAAATCAATTCTGACTTGTGTCGAGGACATTTTTAGGTAAAGAATACTCAGTCGTGGTTATCATTCCCTTCTTCTGGAGGTATATTAGGACTGTGAAGTTTGCCCATGGCTCTTCTCCCTAGAGTCACAAGAAGGACTTGAACTACCATCTTCTGGCTCTGCAGCCACAAATGTAAACCACTGAGCTATCAAGCTAGCCAACACAGCATAACATTGATTTCAATTATCTGATATTGGAATTGCACCAATCTTCTCACTTCGGCTGTTTGAAGTAGAATTTTATGTTGGTGGTTAGAGACAGGAGAACCTTCCTAGAGAAACAACAAATGAAAATCTTATGGAACCAAGTAAAGATTACAGAAAGAAATCCCTCATGAGCTTCCCCTCTGGTACTCGCTCCAGCCACTTATGAGATCTGGGATGGAAAATATCCTCTGTATTTCCCAGCAGTAATGACTATTGTTTGGCTGTTGCCCAGCAGCAATGACTATTGTCTGACCATCTCCACACAAAGTCATACAATGAAGTATCTCTAACCACAGGAAGACCAGGCATTAAAGCTGCTTTTCCCAACATTTTGCATCCTCCAGATATTTAGAGCTGGATCTAAACATGAGCAATAACGAGAATTTAGGTCCTAAATATCTGAAGATCAACACATTGATTGGGCTGAATAAAAGCATGACCACAGACCACCTCCCTTGATATTAGCTGCAGAGGTAAAGAGACAAGATCCAGACAGTAATTGAAACACCACCTACTAAGAGATGTAAGTGTCTTAGAGCAATTCCAGATGGAGCATGTGGGCAAAATTTTTCCTCAGATGAAGGAACTATCATAGCTACAGTGTTTTCTTCTACTGACAGTTTCAGTGACATCTTGTTTCCTTACGGCATTTATATTTGTTGGTATTTAGCAAAGTGACCGGAGGGTGCGCAGCAGAAGTTGAGGGCACTGAGATCAACACAAGGACCAAAGCTGATTGTTTGTACAAAAGAGTTATTTTACTTGAAGCAAAAACAGAAGTACATCAACATAGATAACTATAACATCAATAGGATAACTTCTCCTTGGTCCCACACAGTTCAGTTCACTGTGGTGAATTGGCTTCTAAGTTTGTGTAGCAAACACAAGTAACACAGTCCTTTACTTACAAGTCTTGTAGCTCAGCAAAGGTAGTAGACCTTTCTAGCTGAGCAAATAGTTCTACTCACAGTACAAGTTGCAAAGTCTCTTCGGTATGATGACAAAGCACAAGACAGCATACACACACAAAACAATGCAAAGGCTTTCAACATATAAAACAGTCAGCACAAAGGTGCTTGTAGAATATCAAGTCTTACTCTTTCCTCTAGCAAGATGACCATCAGTTTCTTTCTAAGATTTGTTCCAGTATGAAACCTTTCTCCTTCAGAGCATAACAGCCAGCAAAAGTCTTGTGCACACAGGCAGTATTGTGCACATAGGATCTATTGAGTATATCGGCTAAAGAAGTGCAAACTGAGACCTTGCTCTATACAAAGTCTTGGAGTTACATAATCAATAAGCTACACCTGTGCTGTTACAATTGCCCTTAAAGTGGTACAGCTGTTTTACATTAGGGTATAATATTCTTGACAAATGGTTAGGCAAACACCTAGTACCTAACAATATTCCATCTTTCTGAGATAAAAATTTAAACTCAAGTCATCTTACACTAAATGTCAATCACAACTAAATTACAACCAAGCAGTAAAAAAAGTTCATTAAAAGGATGTCAGCAATGGCAGATGATAAGGCTAGATAATGGGCATAATTTCAATATAATTTTTGAAGTGTTTTTTGAAGTGGTAGCTGTGTTAGTCTGTGCAAGCAGGAGTTAGTCTTTAAGGTACCACAGCTTTTTTTGTCCTTTTTTGTTTTGTTTTTGTTTACTCTCTGATATATTTCAATATAATAAATACACATCCATGTAATTGTAAGTTATATGGTACAAAATCTATTCTACCATATGAGAACAAACAAAACAGTTCCCATGAGTCCTAGATACCAGACTGTGGTACAGTAATACCTCAGATAACGTTTATTTTATTTTATTTATTTATTTATTGAATTTATTACCCCGCCCCACTCGGGAGAACCCGACTCTGGGCGGCTTACATCGTCATAAAACAGAGGTAAAAGATAAAAACATATAAAATCATGAAGTCTAAAAGATTATCTAAAATTATTTGAAGTAAAAACAGTGCAAACTACACGCCAGTATCCCCCTGGTCCAGATCCAAAGTGGCACTCCCTAAGTAAGCCACTTAGTATGGGAACCCGTGTTCCCTGGTCCCCAAATATGTCCTGCCAGCCAGGTTTTCAAGCCCTTCCGGAAGGGCAAGAGCTCTGTCTGCAGGCGCAGTTCGATGGGCAGGAGGTTCCAGAGGGTTGGGGCGGACACGGAGAAGGCCCTCCTCCTAGTGCTAGAGAGGCGTGCCTCTCTAGCTGATTGAACAACGAGGGAGCCTCTCCGATAATAACGCTAAAATCGCATAACGTTAAGTAATCTGGGGGGGGGAGAGAATTGCATCGAATAACGTTAGGATCCTATGGGATGCATTGGATAACAACTGCTAAAGCCTGTGCGGTTACAATTTATCCCTATGGAGCTTTAACGTTATCCGATGCATCCCATAGGACAGTGTTTCCTAAATGCTGGTGTTTGGACTTCAATTCCCAGAAGCTTAAGTCAATTCCCCAAAGCACTGATCAGTCAATATACTGGCTTAGGCTTCTGGGAAATGAAGTCCAAACACCAGCATTTGGGAAACACTGCCATAGGATTTTAACATACATCGGATAACACTAAAAATCAGATAACACCAAGACTTGTAGAACCAAGTTTTAGCGTTATCCGAGGTTTTACTGTACTTGTAAACTAAGCAGTCAGACCCTACCATTACTTGATTGGAATACAAATAATTCCAGGGACTTCCAGGTAGGGCTACAAAAGAATCCTACCTGAAACCAGTCCTGAAGAACAGCTGACAATATTGGGCTAGATCAGGATTCCTCAAACTTGGATCTCCAGATGTTCTTGGACTTCAGTTCCCAGAAGCCCTGACTTAGACTTCTGGTAATTGAAGTCCAAGAACCCCTGGGGAGCCAGGTTTTCTGGCCTGGGCTAGAATGATGAAACCAAGGAATGACTTGGCATAATCCAGCTTCCTATGTTTCTAAATTATGCTCTTTTGCTGCATTTTACAACTGCCATACATAAGCCTCACCCTACATATCCCCAGCTTACCCACAAGTAAGACAGATCTTTTGTATGTTCAAGATAAAGATTTATAGATATGTTTGCAACCACTTGAATTGTTCCAATAGTCAAGAGGCTTGATCACATAAGAACTTTAATTACATTCAAATGTTCCCCTTCCATGCTTGTAGACACAATGTCCAAATAGGAATATAGCAGACTAAAGAAAACTATAGAAAGACACTTACCTCGTGCCTTATAGATTGCAGACGGTAAGGGTTTAGCACTTGGCTTACAGAGTTTTGAAATTCTAGTTCTGAAATAACTCTGCAGTGCCTATTACGCCTTCTCCAGTGATTAACACAATTCCAAGCAACCATTCCTATGTGTCCTGATGGTAAAGTCTTAACAATTGCTCTTGTCCCAGTATAGACGGATTTCTTAATTTTCTTATCATTTTTACAAAATCTTCTGATCAATAAGGTAGAACGATCCTTCTTACTTCGAGAAAAATCTTCCTCTGCCTCTTCTGCATAACCTTCATTGCCGTTTTCAAAATGGCTCAGAATGGGCTTTGAAGGCATTCTTCCAGTAGTAAAGTTACCACTTGATAAATTGTGGACTGAACATGCCACGTTCAGTTTTTGGGTTGCTCCCTCCAAACAGAAATACTTATCTACTGAAGCAGCATACAACTGTTGTCCAGTTTTACTCCCACAGGTAGCTGGAAGTTCCATTAAGTTACAAGTGCAGTCCGGGGACTCATTGGTGCAATCATTACAAGTCTTTAATGTCTGGAGGCAGTCATTCCAAATGAAATTATGCAAACTAGGCAAGCTTTCTGAAACACTCTTTCTCTCTTCAATATAACTGCAATCACTGCTCTTTGCTTTATTTTTATTTGAGGACTGACTTCTTATTGACTTCAACGCTGCTTGAGATTCATCCATTTTTAACCGAATTTCAGCATAGATAGCTCTTTCCAGTGATGGAGGGATTCCAGTTTCTAAACATTTGTCTTTCTGTGCAAGAGAATCACATGATTTGTATAAGTGGTTATGTGTACTGCTGCCTTTGTAGCTTTTTTGTATTATGTCATAATTTATATTTAGAAACTCCAAAGAAACAGGAATACATGCACCTCTTTTCCAGGACTTTTTACTATCAGTCATTTCTTTTAACACGTGTTAAAGCAAAAATGTTACACAGTGTTCCCTGGAAGTGCTGTTTTTCACGTTTTAGCAATAAAAACTATGTTCATCTGATTTCTTTGCATCTTCATAAGTGGCATCTAGAATGTTTTATCACCATTTCCTTTCTTGTGGACAGACAAGTATGTCAAAGTCCCATTGTATCACTTACAATCTTCAAAAAAATTTCAGCAGCCAATTGGCACACAACACCAACCTGTGTAGCACTTGTATGGAATTACACAGCATTCTGGAGCATTTTTCCTCACAGGTAAACATTTCCATCATAGCACCTTGTCTTGTCTCTTCTTCCACGTCTGTAGCAGAACAAGCAAATGCTCCTCGGGTCATTCCATTTAACTGCCTGCAAGACAAAAGACAAAAACGCTATTTAACACAACACAAGATATATATGTTGCCTGCTCATAACAAAATCGTATTAACGTCTTAACAGACTGCTTATGACACATTGCACAGTTTAAGAACACTACAGCTCTTCTACTTAGCTAGAATTCTAGACTTCTCTCCTTCCACATTCATAAAGAAATATAAATTTTTATCATGTGGTTTCTGTTCTGCCTTGTTTTTATTTTGCCTAGACAGAGTTCTATCACTAGAAGCAGCCTAAGTATTTTAAAAGAAATAAAAGAAACAAGGCTCTCTTTAAGAAAGTGGGTAATTTGCAAAATCTACTGCCTCCCTTGAGTGTGGTAGCCATTTCTCCTTTTCAGGAACTGAACCCTGGTTCCCCATGGCAGCAGTTCTGAAAATCAACAAAATAGACCCAGAATCCTATTCCATTGTTCCTAGCTGAAGAATTCCAGTAACTGGTTTGCTCTGAACATTCTAACTTTACAAAGTACAGTAATACCTCAGATAACATTAGTATCGAATAACACTAAAATCGCATAACATTAAGCAATCTGGGGGGAAGAATTGCATCGGATAACATTAAGATCCTATGGGATGCATCAGATAACAACCGCTAAAGCCTGTGTGGTTACAATGTATCTCTATGGATCCCATAGGATTTTAACATGCATCGGATAACACTAAAAATCGTATAACACCAAGACTTGTGGAACCAGGTTTTAGTGTTATCTGAGGTTTTACTGTACAGTAAATGCTTTGGATCCCCCTGGAATACTCAGTTAACAGCGTCAATTGAACACTGAGAGGCAAGGGCTGGGACAGGTGATAGCATATCTTGCAATGGACCACCAGCTTTCCAAACATAGGTTCACAGATGTTATTGGGCCAAAATGAGCAGAATCCCTAACTGCCTGGATCCCTAAGTGCCTGGTTTTACTGCCTGAAACATCTGAGAAAGTTCAACAAAATCTGGACAGCCACACTGAGAAACTATTGATCTTATAGATTTAGGACACATGTGATAAACAAATATTTGCACCCATGCTCAGAACAGCAGTCACTATTAACACCTTAGCTAGATTCTGGTCAATTCACATACAGTATATCTACAAAAAATGTGCTGTATCATAACACAACCAAGAACCAAGTTCTCCTCCAAGACTTCTGTTTCGGGAAGTTATTTTTTGAAATAAACTTCCAAGTGAAAGAGAAAAAACAGAGAACAAACCAAAATAAAAGTGAATCAAAACACAGCTGAAATTCTGCCAAAAGATGGAATATTTGGATGATAATTTCAATTTAATTTAAACTCTAAGCTCAAAATGAAATGATTGAGTAACACAACTCAACTGCATTTTATTTGTAGATTTATTTTCAGCCCAAATAGACCTTATACCACTTTACAGTAAAATGATAAATACAAATATGAATGCTGATAACAACAACTATTATTATTTGATATTATTATAATGAGGATAAGTTAATCATATTAATAGACTATGACAGTGATGGCGATCCTTTTAGAGACCGATTGCCCAACTCAACAGGCTGCCATCCATGTTGAAGTGGGGTGGGGCAAACTCTGTGCTGGGGGAGGGAAGAAGCGCTCCCATTGGGCTGCTGGGCAGAGGGCCAGGGCGGACTCTGTGATGAGGTGATGGGATGCGTGCCCACAGAGAGAGCTCACACATGCCATAGGTTCACCACAACTGGTCTATTTCCTCCCCAAGAAGAAAACATCATAGAATACTGTGGTGATTCTGATAATAGGATGACTCCAGTGGTGGGATGTCAAAATTTTTACTACCCCACCATGACATCATGGACATCGTGGGTGGGGCCAACATCATGGCATCATGACATCATGATGTTGTGGGTGGAGCCAAAGAAAATAACAACAACAACAACAACAACAACAACAACAACGACGACGACGACAACAACAACAACAATAAACACCCCTCAACCCACCCACCCACCCAAAAAAAACCAAGAAAACTTACCTGCAGCAGGCAGGCAGGAAACGCGGCAGCGCGGCAGCAAACCGCCGCAGTTGCATGGCACGGCAAGGCCGCCGCCACGACTTTTACACACGCTGCGCTTCTTTTCTGGGCAGCCAAAATGGCTGCCCGGAACTATGCATGCATCAAACCTCTATTTGACGCATGTGCAGTGCTATTTTTTTACTGCACAAGCGTCAAATAGAGGTTTGACGCATGCACAGTTCCGGGCAGCCATTTTTGCTGCCCGGAAGTTACTTCTGGAGGGAGCTTGGAGTGGCGACCGAACCGGGTCACCCGGGGGTTTTCCACCCTCCCGGCAACCCCCTCCGTAATGTTGTTACCGGTTCTGCTGAACGGGGCCGAACTGGTAACAACCCACCACTGCTAACTCCTCTTTTAATTTCTGTTCATATAGAGGAAAATTGTGTACTATATATTTAAAAAGTTGGAAACATTTCTGTAAATTGCCAAACTAAGCTACATTTTTAAAGGAATAATGGAGAAAGAAATACTAAAACTATTTTCCTGCCTCTAGGTGAGTGTCCACAACCATGGCTTTAACAGAGCCAGGGCTGTTTCTCAAGCATGTAAACCTCAGTTAATGGGATTTCATGACCAATATGGTCAGCAGAAGAATTTTTAAGAATTCCCGTGGCACCAGTTCTGAATACCAGAGAATTGGATGGAAGTCTAGATCTAGCTGCCAGTTAAGTTAGGCTGAAGACCAGTACAAAACCAAAGATGGGGAAAACTGGTACTTTGTAATAAGCAACATTAGATCCCTTTTCATTAATAGAATTGAAAAGCTGTGTTGGGTTATATAAGATATTAGAAAAAGAAGGAAAGTTGTGGTTCTGTTACTCAATGTATTGCAATAAACAAGCAAGTCAGCTTTCTGATATGTAACATTAATGTGTATACTATTTAAAATTAACCCATTTGTTTTTTATTCATGCTCTGCATTCATTCACTCTTTAAAGTGAAGTAACTCACACTGGATTCAGTGGGGCTTACTTTTAACTGTATATCCTGTACAGTAAAACCTCATATAACACTAAAACCTGGTTCCACAAGTCTTGGTGTTATATGATTTTTAGTGTTATCTGATCCTCTATGGGATCCATAGAGATACATTGTAACCACACAGGCTTTAGCGGTTGTTATCTGAAGCATCCCATAGGATCTTAATGTTATCTGATGCAATTCTTCCCCCCAGATTCCTTAATGTTATGCGATTTTCGTGTTATTCGATACTAATGTTATATGAGGTATTACTGTATTGATATTTTAACCATTACCTTTATGGCTTGTACCAACCATTAAAAAGAGTTAAGGCAAATAAGTGAGTTCTAGATGAAATCAAGCCTGAACTCTCTCTACAAGCTAAAATGATTAAACTAAGGTTAGTGGCTCAAGTGACTAAGATGCTGACTGGAAGGCGGCAGGTCAGCAGTTCGATTCCTCAGTACTGCATGACGGAGTGATCTACCATCTTTGTCCCAGTTCCTGCCAACCTACCAGTTCAAAAGCAAGAAATTGCAAGTAGATAAATAGGGACCACTTCGGTGGGAAGGTAAACAGCGTTCTGTGCGCTCCAGTGTCTAGACATGCCTGCCACATTACCATGGAAATGTTTGCAGAAGCAGACAGTGCCAGCTCTTCGGCTTTGAAACAGAGTTGAGCACCGAACCCTAGAGTCGAATATGACTGGCTTTCGATAACCTTAAGGTTATCATACATTGGAAATATGATAGGAAGAGAAGACTCACTGTAAAAGACAATAATGCTAGGAAAAACAGATGGCACAAGGAAAAGAGGACAACACAAAATGAGAAATATTGACTTGGTAAAATAAACAATGACCTTGAAGTTGCAAAATCTGAACAGGACTATTAATATTAGACCCTTTGGTGGGTTTTTTTTTTTAAAAATGTCATCAGAAATTGGAAACAACTTGATGGCATAGAACAACAAACTATTATAATAACCAGAAGCACAAAAATAGTATATACTAATGGAGCATCTAAAGCAGGGTTCTCAACCTTTTTAAGCCAGGGACCAGATCACGGTGCCTCGGACAGAAGAAGAACACACAAATGCTGTTGCTCTCTCTCTCTCTCTCTCTCTCTCTCTCTCACACACACACACACACACTTTCTCTGTCACATACACACACACGAATACATACTCTCTTGCACTCTAGTAACACTCTTTCTTACACTAGGTCTGGGGAAAGGAACTGCAGAATGAACTCACCAAAGGTGGCTTTATTTTGGCAGATCAGAGAGCAAGCAAAACAAAGACAAAAAAGTTGTGGCATTTGAAGGCCCAGCCATGAGTGAAGTAGGGGGTGGATCAGCAGGAGAATAGGGGAAGCCACCTTTACCTGCCAGTTCTATATCTTTTAAAATTGCAGCTTTTGTTGATATAATTTGAATTTGTCAACATTTAAAAACATGGGACTAAACCCAGGTTGTTTTAGTCTCATCATCATCTAAAATAATGCCAGCATTAACTATGAAATCCCATTCATTTCAGTGATTATTTTAGTTCAGGCTCAAATTGGATTTTGTCCATAGTACCAGAATTTATGGGAAATAAATGTGATGCTTTGTGCACATGGACTACTTTCATTAATGCAATCACTGATCCAGTAAATAAGTAACAAAAAGACTGAAGTTGATGTCTCATAATTATAATATGTTCCATAATATGTTCCATCAAAAGTGCAGACAAAAAGATGGGGAGGAAACAGATTCAGCATTGATAAATCATACAAGTTCAGAGGTCAAATAGCAGAAACAACTAGGATGTAAATGTTGTTGCAACTAGTAATACAGTCACAAAATGTTATCATCACCAATCAAAACATTTACAATAATATTCATTGGAGCATTGTTTGATAGGTTTGTTGGCACACTGAATTATGAGAAACATACAAACATGTACAGTAATACCTCGGATAACGCTAAGACTTGGTTCCACAAGTCTTGGTGTTATCTGATTTTTAGTGTTATCCGATCCATGTTAAAATCCTATGGGATGGATTGGATAACGTTAAAGGTCCATAGAGATACATTGTAACCGCACAAGCTTTAGCAGTTGTTATCCGATCCATCCGATAGGACCTTAACGTTATTCAATCCAGTTCTCCTCCCCAGATTACTTAACGTTATGCGATTTTAGTGTTATCCGAGGTAAGCGTTATCCAAGGTATTACTGTATATAGATAATTATTTCAGCATTCCTGAAGACAATAAAATTAATTTTTAAAAAAAGAATTGAAGAAGCAATACACACACACACACACACACACACACACACACACCTCTGGAGTGTCACGGTTTGCCATCACTGGTCAGGGGAGAAAGCCTGCATCATTTATTCATCTGCAGGCCAGCTTCCAAAAATCTGCAGATACATTTTAATATTAAAGCAATTTATTTAGTAGAAGGGAGTTGTTTCTCTCAAGAATGGGATACTATTTGGTTTGATTTACTTAGAACTTTTTACAGCATATTGAACCTGCTATTATTTACTTATATTATTTATGAGCCAATTTATTATGCAATAATATTTCTAAAATTTATTAAAATTGTTAATGATGCACCTCTGTGTTTACTTACATACAAACACCCCTCTCTCTCTCTCTCTCTCTCTCTCTCTCTGGACTGCTCAATTCATAGAATCATAGAAAAATTGAACTGGAAGGAACCTGTGAGGCCATTGAGTCCACTCCCCTGCTTAATGCAAATTTAAAAGATGGTTCTTCAATTTTCCCTTCAACACCTCCAACACTGGAGTACTCAACAACTCTCAAGGCATTTGATGCCATTCTTACGTTGCTCTATTAAGACATTTCCCCTGATATTCAGACTATATTTGGCTTACTTTTAACTTGAGCCTCTTGCATTTGAAATGATCAAGAACAGATCCTGTCCCTCCTCTGTATGACAATCATTTCAACTATTTGGAGAGTGCTATGATATCTTCCCTCAGTCTCCTTTTCTCAGAGCGACACATGCCCAGTTCCTTCAGCCTTTCCTCAAAGGGCCTGGCTTCCAGTCCCCTAATTGCCCTCCTCTGCACTTGTTCCAATTTGTTGACATCTTCTTAAACTACAGTCTCTAGATACTTTGGTACTCTAGATAACGTCTAACTAGTGCTGAATAGATGGGATCTAGTAATGCTGTAGATCACAGTTCAGCTTGGCCTTGCTCCATGCCCAGTCCAGATATTTATTTAGAGTGGATCAGTGTGAACAGAACCAGATAGAAGGATTGCTTTAAAAAGGGTCCTTTCCCAGAATGCAATGTAGAAGCAATATTTTTCAGCCTAAACTTGTATAATTTTTATATTCCCATCTGATCATATCCTTAGAAAACAGTTTTTGCAAAACACTGGCTAAAATCCTGTTGCTTAGCATTGTAAATTGGGGTAGACTTAATTCCATTCATTGGTGGCTCAGATTCAGTGTAACTTCAATAGAGGTTTCCCACTGGGTGGTGTACAAATAATTGAATAAACAAACAACAATACCATACAACAGACAAAATAATAAAATAAATATCTAAAATCTAAACAACCTATGGAGGAGTTGACTCACGAAATCTCTACTCAGTCATTGGGCCTAGTAAAGGTAAAGATCACCCTAGCTCAAAAGCCAGTCATATCTTACTCTAGAGTTCAGTGCTCATCTCTGTTTATAGCCAAAGAGCCAGCTCTGTCTGCGTCTGTAGATGTTTCCATGGACATGTGGCAGGCATGCCTAGATACCGGAGTGCACGGAATGCTGTTTACCTTCCAACCGAAGTATTCCCTATTTATCTACTTGCAATTTCTTGCTTTTGAACTGATAGGTTGGCAGGAGCTGGGACAAAGATGGGAGCATATTCCGCCGTACAGTACTTGCGTATTGAACTGCTGACCTGCCACCTTCCAGTCAGCATCTTAACCACTTCAGCCACTGCAGTTCATTGGACCCAATGTAGTGCAATTTACTGCACTAAGCAACAGGACTACAGCCACTGAAGGAAGAGTTTTTTTTAATGTGATAAAGTATTACTAAATTTATAATGTATAAATCTATTATAGCTTTTCATTAAAAATTCAATGAAATCACACTTTTATTTATATCAACCTCAGGCTATGGTTTCATTTTTTAAAAATGAAATAAAAACATGTTAACATAATAATATTAAAAACAATGGCGAGTGTTAAGCGTACAGTATATCAATTCTCCAAACATTTGGTGTCATGGAATATTTGAATATCTGAAGGCGCAGACTAGTTTAGATGCCCCTTGACAGGTTGTATAGACATACACAAGGAGAAGAACTGTGGAATTCAGAGTCAGAGAATATTTGAATATTCAAAGTAGCAAATGATCTGCTGAAAGATATGCTAGCAATTCATCAGCATCATTTCTTTTCTTTTCTTTTTTGCAATCAAGGTATGTGATTTATGTTAATTATATTAGATATAATAAAAAGCAGATTCAGAATAATGGAAGACAAAGAAAATAGGGGAGAAACAAAGAAAAGAGGATGATATCTACAACACTACTGCACTCTAAACAGATATTTTTAGATTCTTGCCAAGTTTTAACAACTTATACATGTGGAAGAGGTAGAAGATGGGCTTACTGGATGATTGGAGACTGACTAGACCTTAATTTAAAAAATAACAAACCCCAACAACTCCTCTACACAGAGGGAGATAGGTGGAGATATGCCATGATGAGGTTCAATCTCTACAATTGAGATATTTGTATGTTTCCTTCATAATTAATCAAAGATTTCAACTAACAAGTTGCTTTTATTTTGGAGAATTCTTTGACCAGCCATTTTATTTTAAAGTTATGTTAATATCTGACAAATTAAGCCATGAGTTCTCAACCTTTTTAAGCCGGGGGCCAGGGCATGCTCCCTCAGACAGCTTCAGGAGCTGGATGGCCATTTTGTCCTTCCTCCCCCACATGGCATTTCCTGGTGTGGTGGAGTCAGTGGGGGCCACATGAAATAGCCGCAGGTTGAGAATCCCTGTATTAAGCAGTAGGAGAGTTATAATTAGTCAAAATTTAACAAATTTGCCCTGCAATCTTAATCATACTGTACTTATAAGAGTATAAATCGTAATGAGCACATTGAGGCTTGTTTTCATGCAGATATGCATGTTTGGGTACCTGTTTAAACTTTTAATTATGTCACTGACACCTGTAAAGCATGTTCTACTGATTTGTTGTATATGGTGTTTTAGTGAATGATTGTTACGAGTTTCTAAATGTTTGTAAGGCTCCCAGAATGGTGTATGTACCAGATGCATAACGAATTTAATTCGTTCTTTGAGGCTGCTCGCTATGCGAAACAAACTCGCATAGCAAAAATTCCTATGGGGAAACTCACATGAGTGTTTCTAGGAGGAAAACTCACATAACGAAAAATTTTCGCTATGCGAGTTTTCCCCATAGAAATGCTCGTTATGCGAGTTTTCCCATAGGGAAAGTCTGACTCGCATAGCAAAAATTTTTATTATGTGAGTCGGATTGCTTTGTGAAAAATCCGCTCATTATGCGAGTTTTTCGCTAAGTGAGTTACTTGCTAAGCGAAGTTTGACTGTAGATAGATAGACAGACAGACAGACAGACAGACAGACAGACAGACAGACAGACAGACAGACAGACAGATAGATAGATAGATAGATAGATAGATAGATAGATAGATAGATAGATAGATAGATAGATAGATAGATAGATAGATAGATTTCTTAAGTGCTATATTTTAGGAATACTTTCTTAAGGTGTTACCATATTGAACAACAATACTCAAAATTAAGTTCTAGAGTATGAACAATATAAACTGAATGAAGAAGAAATACACATCCAAAAAATAAAACTGAAATGAGAGATGAGCTTGCATCTGGCTCATTTGCTACAGGAATTAAACACTTGACTAGTATTGGAAGACAAATCTAGGTTGCTAAATTGTTGGTTTTCTTCAACTGTACAATGGAGTCTGACCCTTCAAGACCCCATGGATCACAGTATTCCAGGCTGTTTTGTCATCTGCCATCTTCCAGAATCTACTCAGATACATGCTCACTGTGTCAATGATACCATCTAACCATCTCATCCTCTGCTGCCCCCTTCCCCCTTGCCTTTGATCTTTCCTAGCATCAGGGTCTTCTCTATTGAGTCATCTCTTCTCATATGATGGCTTCAGTTTCACCTGAAGTTGTTCCATCTCCTGCACTGAAGTGAAATCCAAATGTTCATTCAGCTGGCTCATCTATGTTGATTGGTACCATCTTGTCCTTTGCTTCTGGCAGCAAATATTTGGAAGTAGGCAGTAAGTATCACTTACTTCCAAAAGAGTGAAATGCTTGGGAAAGGAACTTTTTCCATTATACAGTATTCAAATTCCCTGTTCCCAGCCAGAAAACAGGACTTTGAAAGCTGCTGTCTGGAAAAGCAAATCTTCTAAACTCTCTTTCTATACATATGATTGTAACCTTGGTCAACTAAATATAATCTTAGACAAATCCTTTGAAAATTGACCCATGTGATCCATGGCTTAAATCAGTGTTTCCCAACCTTTTGTTTTTGGACTTCAATTCCCTAATGCCTAAGTCAGTATGTTGGATGATCAGTGCTTTTGAGAATTGATTTAGGCTTTTGGGAATTGAAGTCCAAAAACAAAAGGTTGGAAAAGGCTGGTTTAAATAATTCTTAATGAAAGAGAAACCATAACACACATGTACCTTTAGATTTGTCTTCTGTTCATTTATTTCTCATCCTATTTCCACTTTGCATAAAACTTTTATGGACAAATATTTTAAATAGAGACACAATTCTTCTAAGTAATATCCATCACTTTCTGAAAGCATCCTCAGTGAAGGGTGCAGAAGAGCCCTATGGCTTACCAAATTTCAGGTCTAAGCCCTTATTTTTAATGTGTCTGCAGCCTCAGCATTCCACATGTAGTGCAGGCTAGCTTGCCAGGGGAAGAATAGGTGATTACTCATCTTTAATGGAATGTGCTTCTCCACATACTAGGAAGTCATCTGAGCGGAAGTATATGAGGAGAACAGGAACATTAGAAATAACACAAAGCCTGCCCACATCAAGATAAAAACATAGTACAACTACACTTGTCATGTATTTTATGCATTTTTAACATTCATTTAAAGCAACTTTGAATCCCCCCCTCAAAAAAAAAAATGGATTCAGTGGTTCCCGACAAGGGGTACACAGCCCACTAGTGGACTTCAGTTCCCATAAGCCTAAGTCAGTACATTGGCTGATCAGTGCTTTGGGGAAATGACTTAGACTTCTGGGAATTGAAGTCAAAAAACCAGCATTTGGGAAACACTGCTAGATGCATGTAAACCCTTATCTTCATATACTGAGTGTTAATGTTTCTTTTTCACTTTTTCTAAAGTAGAAAAATTGAAGTGCGCTAAAATAAAGGGAGGGGCTGTACCCCAACGACAGAAAAAATTGCATGCAAAAAGTTTCAGATTATAAGAGACTGCATCACCCCGAGGAGATCTGTCTGTCCCACCAGAATGGTCCAGAGAGGCTCTTTGGCTGTGCCATCAGCCAGAGAGGCGGACCTCTCTGGCACTAGAAGGAGGGCCTTCTCTGTGTCCACCCCGGCCCTATGGAACCCCTCCTAATAGAACTACGCCTGCAGACAGAGCTGCTGCCCTTTAGAAAAGGAGTGAAAACCTGGCTGGCGGGTCAGGTCTGGGGGATAGGTGGAACAAAAACCCCAGCTGGTTGGATAGTCTGATCCCCATGCCCTGGTCCTCATCTTTTAGCTCTAACTCATAGTTTAACCTATTAACCTTTTAATCAGTTTTAATTTTAATTTTTGATGTATTTTTAAAGTGCTTTTAATTGTTATTGATGACTTGTTGTAAATCGCCCTGAGTCACTTTGGTGAGGGGGCGATAAACAAGTGTGATTAATAAATAAATAAAATAAATAAATAATGATAATAATTTAATGTCAGAAACTATTCTGGGTTGAAAGGATTTTTGCAGGAGAAATTCTGCTCAGGGAATGTCCAAATGAAGCTCCTTTCACATCCTCAAGAGCTGGGACAGAGACAGGTGCTCAATACATCATGCGGTATCTGGGTTTCGAACTGCTGACTTGCCAGCCTTCCAGCTAACAAGGTGAGCCACCACAGCCCCTAGTTTCAGGTTTACTTGGTATCTCCAGATGTTGTTGAAAATACTCCAGCCTGTATTCTGGAGCCATTGCTAAACAATATTATTATTATTACCCCACTTTAAATAAGCTCCTAGTGCAGCACAATCTGAAGACAGCTAAAACTTTATTACTACTCAAACGGAACACTGTGCTGGTAATTGTTATAGCACTATTACCTTTAGCAAAATACATCTGACAGTTTTCTTTCTATCTTATAAAAATAAGTAACTAAACACAAGAATTCTAATTTTCTATTTAAAAAAAAAACAGTGAGAAAATTTAATTCCAAACATGGTCTGCAATCTGATATATGCTTTACCAGAATCACTATTCTCCGGGGCTTACTTTTGAGAGGCATATACAGGATTATACTATTAATATTATGCCCACTTAGAATAAGTGTCCATTGTATACATTCATACAAATTCACCTTTAAATGAAGGCCTTAAGAGTTTACCTGAGAGTATTTGTACCAGCAGAGATTGTAAAACATAAACTCAGGATTTGACTTTGCAGAGAGATTGTCCCAGGCTGATTTGGAGTTCTGTATACCGTACCCAGCATTTTCTGTTGCTGAAATCAGGGTTGTGGTCCACACAGCAATTTTTAACTAGCCTGGGAAGGTGCACCTCAAGAGTCCACACTCAACCTGTAAAATCTCAAAAATTATCTGGTTCTCTGCCTCATGCTCTCACCACCCCCACCTTCCCTTCATCCCTTCCCTTCTCCTGTCTTCTGATTCTTATTTCAACTTCTTCCCTTTAAAAAAATCTTGATAGCTGATGTAGCACTGATGAAATGGGGTGATGCTGACTATACAGTAGTTCCTTATTCCTTCTTGGTGCCTCTCCACTCCTTACTCTCCTTTAACTAATTTCATTCCTGGGCTGTTGCTGGTGCATCTAAGACAAGGGTGCCCAAACTTTTTGGGCAGTGGACTGGTCATTTGGTTCAGGTGGCCAGTCACTATGGCCCACAGGCGCATTTTACATCCACTTCCGGGAGCGACGAGGGCTTTGTGGGCTGGATGAATTGGCATCTGGGGCCGGATCCAGCCCACAGGCTGTAGTTTGAACACCCCTGATCCAAGATAATATTAGCTTCTGGGAAGGGAAGGGACATTCGGCCAGTGGATCATGCTATTCATTAATTACCAGTTATCTTCTGAAAACGGATCAGAAGTGCTCAGGGGAGGGAATGTTCCTGGTATACTACCACACAACACCCACCAAAGACATCTCAAGCAATATACCTAGGAAACACACCCCCATTGCCTCTCTGTATTGATCACACATGACAGAAAGTGATAAGAGCAGAACTACATTAAAAAAACCACTAGCATCTGCCAGCCAAACAAAATGTAACAGAAGTCTTTTAAAAAAGAGGCAAGGCTTCTACACAATTAACTGTACATCAGTAGCTGACCGAAAGTATTTTGAATTTAATTATGACCACCCCAGCACAAGCAGTGAGGCAAACTGCAGCATAGTCTCATGATGTGGGCAAAGTTACATAAAGCTGCTTTATAATAAGAGCTGGTCTTAGAGGTGAACAAGTGAGCAGTCACTCATGGCATCAAGCTGGGGGGGTGGGAGTGCTAGGCTGATCTGTGGGGAGACACCAAGAATAACACGTGATGGCCTCATTAAATTCAGAAAATGAGTCAGAGGGGTGGCGTAATAAAACCATTGTTTGAAACTGCTCAAAGATTTAAAAACAAGTACAGTACAGATTTTCCTTTCCAGTTTAACAAACAGCAAAAACAAAATGAAGAAAAGAAAAACTGTAACACACATAGAAAACAGACTACTATGTAAAAGTTACTACAAGCCATAAGTAGCTTTTACTCTACCACAGAACACGATTCCTTATACAGTACTGTAAAGTGATAGCTAAGTACAGAATACCATCTGTTTATGCCTTGTGGAGCAGATATGGAATTAGTTAATAAATTTACTAAACTGTTGTTATATAGTGAAACCCAACGATTGCTATAATTTACTTCAACTGCATTTTTGCTGTTCCCAGCACCAAAAAAAAGAAAAGAAAAGAAAAAGAAAAGAAAAATAGTGCAAAGTAATGCCACATTATAACACAACTGCTATCTAAAACGCAGACAGCAAATTCCTACTGTATCAAACAAGATCACAGGCAGCTGGAGAGTCATACTATTATTAGATGCAAGTTATGCACACTTGTGCATCTTCATAGAATTAAAACATTATTCCAAAATAAATATTTAAATAGTTAACGTATAGTTCAGTGTCACTTAAAATATCCTGTAATCTACTTAATATATAAAACTAAGTTATGTGAAACTGCCAAGTGAAGCTACCTTTGGTGAGTTTATTCTGTAGTTCCTTTCACCTGACCTAGTGTGAGAAAGATTAGCTGGCAACACATGGTTGCCATTACCAGGGTACACCTGACTGTGGTTCAAAAATACCACAATCTTCAAGGAGGCTCTTTCTGTGTACCTGATATCAACTTGACTACCTAACCAATAACCCAGTTAATTGAAAGCAGGAAGATCTAAAGATTAAGATTTTAGCTTAAGAAAGTTCATAGAAATTTTCACATCTTCCCCTCCACATCCCAGTGTCCTATCTCACATTTTTCAAAAAGGAGGATGTGAGAGCACAGAACTGAATAGACAATTCTGCCCCACAAACATTTTCAAGCTAAGAATTATACTCCTATAATTAAGAAATCCTAGAGTGGAAATGTATTTCTATGTAAAAGGGCTCTTCTATTCAGGTACTCAAGATGCATTTTTGTACTAAGAATTTTAATAATTTCAAGTGCATTATCTTTTGCATTTTCAGTTGGTTGAGCATGGAGTTCTAATGAATAAAAAGAAATCTCACAACTCTTCCCTCCTTTAAAGTCTCCACCTTTGGCTGTTAATTTTTATTTTAAAGAAAAACAGCTATCTCTACAACAGAGCAATTTATTTGGCAGTCTGCAGGTGACCAAATGCCTTTTGCTGTTACATAATAGTTTTTGTAGGTAAAGGTCACCCTTGCTCGAAAGTCAGTCATATCTGACTCTAGGGTTCAATGGTCATCTCCATTTACACCCAAAGAATGAGCACAGAAGCGTTTCTGTGGACATGCGGCAGGCATGACTAGACACTAGAGTGCATGGAATGCTGTTTATCTTCCCACCGAAGTGGTACCTATTTATCTACTTGCAATTTCTTGTTTTCAAACTGGTAGGTTGGCAGGAGCTGGGACATAGATGGGAGCTCATTCCTTCGTGCATTACTCGGGTACTGAACTGCTGACCTGCCAATCAGTAATCAAGTTCGGTGTTTTAACCACTAAGCCATCATAGTCCCGGTAGTTAATGTAGAGGGGTACTAAAAACCTTTCCAAAGGATTCCAGGAGGTGGTGAAGCAACGAAGATTATAGATGCAAAGAGTGTAGCAATGTTGTAAACTGTGATATCCAAAGCTTGTGCCATGCACTGCTACACACTTAGCAGGTGTGTATCTTATGCTAAAATGCCAGTCTCCATGCCTCTGCCCTCTTACAACATCCTCAAATAAGGATGAGGTGACAAGTCTCTACACCACTGTTTAATATCAGTTCTCAACAATATACCATACAAGCCACTACTATCAACATAGACATCTGAATCTTAGCACTAATGCAGATTTTTCAAGACACAGAGGCACATAAATAACACAATTAGCCTGCCACAAAGAGTTATATCAGTCCACAGATGAAGCAGAATAAACTGGACTTGGAGCAATACAATAGTTTAGATTGCTAACAGTAATATTTTTTTTAACTTCTGCCCTACTTTTTAGCACGGTACAACACCCAAATGAAAAGCCCCAGTCAGGGGCTGGGTCATGCTTCCTCAGACTGGTGGTCCCCCTACCAGAACACGTTCGCAGCTGCTGTAAATGCAGCCATGGCTGCTTCCAGAACCGGCAATGGCAGTGGCTGGAGCAAGGGCCAGATTATTTGCAACTATTATTTTGTAACTGTTTGGTACAGTATACTGCAACATCTCAGTAATACATGAGGAGGCAAAAATCCTGCTTAGAACAGAACAAAAGTATTTGACTGAATTAAGATCTTTGGGAAAGATTTGCACAGGCTTATCACAGAAAAGCACTGAGTGACACCAACCTTTATGCCTTGTCACAGTGTGTTCTTAGTTACACCCTCTATGTACACAAGTACAAAAGAATGTTATTAAACTGCAGTTAAAACAAGAAATTTATTTTGCAACACTAAAGTGACTGATGAAAATATAATGAATAACAGTTTCATGCAATTACAGTACAGTAATACCTCATATAACATTAGTATCGAATAACACGAAAATCGCATAACATGAAGGAATCTGGGGGGAAGAATTGCATCAGATAACATTAAGATCCTATGGGATGCTTCAGATAACAACCGCGAAAGCCTGTGTGGTTACAATGTATCTCTATGGATCCCATAGAGGATCAGATAACACGAAAAATCATATAACACGAAGACTTGTGGAACCAGGTTTTAGTGTTATATGAGGTTTTACTGTACTTGACTTACATTCATACTTAAAAACATTTCCAGTCATACAACATCTCCTAAGAGCTGCTAAAGTGATGCACATACAAATAAAAGATCCCTGTATCAATAGATAAGGTTGCAGTCAAGTAACTAAACAACATTATAATCTGTTATATAAAATATTGGATGGAAGCAAATTGCTTATATAGTAAGTCACACTATAGTAGGCCTACTCTAGTTGCAATTTAGTACACTAAAATTACAAGTACTGCAGGCCCATTGGAATCAATAGTAACTCCACAGCAATTGACTCACCAAATCCCCATTGATTTGATGGACCTACAGTATTGTAATTTATTACACTAAGCAGCATGCCTTCAACCAATATTTACAGCACAGATAATACTGGGTCTACTCTAATGTGACTTACCATGCTAAACAACAAGATTTCTGCCACAATTTACTGAAGGTTCCGAACAAGAGTCTTCTTTTAGCTTTTGGTATTTCCCCTCTATAATGTATGATAGCATAGAAGTTAGCAAACTTGGCTTTCCAGATGTTCTTGGACTTCAATTCCCAGAAGCCCTGATCAGCAGGTGTGCTGACTCATGTTTCTGGTAATTGAAGCCCAAGAATACCTGGAGTGCAAAGGTTCACTGCCACTGAACTATAAGATCTCAACTGGACAAGAACATAACATATATATTTTTAGTATGGTTGCATTATGGCAGCTTGGATGGATGTATACCATCTCATCTATCCATACAATCTATTGAGGACACACAATAGCCTTTGCTTATAAGACCAGATGTCCATCTAGCCTAGAATTTCTATAATGCCCAATCCAGCTACTGTACTTATAAAAGGACCAAAAGGAGAATACTGTATCATCCTTCCAATGTTTCCCAACCAACCATTAGTATCCAAATACATGTTGCATTTAACACCAGTGGAAGTAAGGTAAACTGTTTTCCATTATAATCCATTTAATTTCATTGTAGCTCTTTTCCTTATAATTTTGTTACATATTATACATTCACTTATTTTTCTTCTCCCCATCCCTTATATCTCTCCATGTCCCAGCAGGTGCCATAAAAACAAGTACAAAAGTTGAAAAGGAAACCTCATCCCAATATAATGAATGAAAATGCCCAGCATTACCTTTAGGTTTTGGACTACAGTTCCCAGAATCCCCAGCATGTATTGCCAGTGGCTGCAGCTGACTTCAACCAAGTGTGATACACTTTGCTATTGTTTTGTATGCTTCTCTTCTACATACCTTCTAGGTTTAGAGCCACGAGCATCACATTTCACCTGATTTTTTGACCCAAATTTTATACTATTCCTGCCTCACAGAGTTCTGAAGAACTCTAAAACTTTCCTTATTTGTAATTATTTGGTGATCCAACAAAGGCATCACCTAACCCAGAAAATTGGGGGCGGGGGTAGGTGGAAGGAACTTCAAAAAACTAATGTTTACGTAAGTCCCTTTTCCCCTCTAACAACTGTGTCTAGTTCTATAGACATGTGGATGTCAGTTACAGTAGCAACCTCAGTTAAGAAAGCAGATGTCAAGGTGAGAAATGAAGTAGTGCTGACACTGTTTGGCAAGTCTACTTTTCTACCTCTTTTTAGCAGCTGTGAGAAACAGAGAAATTCAACAGCTGCAGTTTTTGCCCTCATATTAACTCTCTTGGTAGCCATTGAGTTGTCAACTGATCAGACAGGGCTGTACCCAGGATTCTAGAAGGGAGTGTGTGAGAATATTTTTTTAGGAAGGGCAACAATTTCACACACACAGTGGTGAGATTTTTTAAAAATTACTACCACACTGTGGGCGTGGCCAGAAAAATTCTGGCTGGCCTCACTGATCTAAATTTTGAAATAAAGTACTGTAGTCCTAATCTGGGTGCAATGCAGGGCTTCCCCCTGGTCATGCCCACCATACCACCCCCACAGTGTGGTAGTAAAAATGTTTTGGCGCCCACCACTGCTGCCACTGCCAGGCACCCCTATCCTCCACCCTCCTTCCTCAGCCCACCCAGCTCTGTGCCCATTAAAAGCTGCCTGTAAGCAGAAAATGTTCATTGAAAGGAGTGGGTCTGATTATTATTATCTTTATATGGCTGCACCGTTAAGCCTCAATCTGCTAACTTTATGAGGGAAAAATGCAGGCGTCTCAAGAGGGAGGATTAGTCAAGGCGCAACACGGTCAAGAAGGGGCGACTTCGCCCACATTTTCCCGCCTTCAACCCTTTGAGCTCCCAGGAGCCCGGGAAGAAGCCGGTGGGTTTTTCTCCCGGTCGAAGTGGGTAGGCGAGGCGGCCAGCGTTGGCCCCGCATGAACCTCTCGAGAGCACGTTCCCAACCCGAGTATTTATTATCCAGTGGAAACGCCTCACCCTTTTTTCTCCGAGAAAACGCAGCAGGGTCAGCACCATGTCGCCCACTTCCACCTCCTCTTTTCGCGGCTTTTCGCCGGTCATTCCGCACCGTCGAGGAAGCCAGTCCTTCCTCCCACCCACCCCACTCGCGAAGCGGACTTTCCTGCTTTTAACACCCTGAGAGTTGAGGAGGCAGGACCGGCGAGGGGGGGGAACCACCCTCGTTTGCCAGCATGGGCTGACCCAGGAGGAGGCCGAATGGTCAGACACCCAGTTGGGCGGGAAAAAAATTACTCACGGCAGCAGTTCTAGGGACCGTCAGGAGAGGGATTATGGCTGCAGCCCAAACCAGGGGACGACATACAGTGCTATATAGACCAGGAGTTCTCAACCTTTTGAAGATAAGGCAGGTCAAGCTCCCTTAGACAGCATGGGGAGGATGGCCATTTCCCCTTTCCTCCACCCCATGCCACTTCCTAGTGTGGTGGAGGGGGGCACATGAAATGGTGCCACAGGCTGCATCCTGGCCACGGGCCACAGGTTGAGAATCCCTGGTATAGACAGAAAGCTCTTCCTTTATAGAGGGAAAGAGAACTACTGTACACTAGACAGAGAGCAAAGGCAGGTTTCATTCCAGGAAAAGGGTTAGTATCTGCTGAGTTGTGACTGTTTCAAGATACTTCCCTATTGCTATGACAAAAGTAATGCAGTAAAACCTCATATAACACTAAAACCTGGTTCCACAAGTCTTGGTGTTATATGATTTTTAGTGTTATTTGATGCATGTTAAAATCCTATGGGATCCATAGAGATACATTGTAACCACACAGGCTTTAGCGGTTGTTATCTGAAGCATCCCATAGGATCTTAATGTTATCTGATGCAATTCTCCCCCCCCCCCGATTCCTTAATGTTATGCGATTTTAGTGTTATTCGATACTAATGTTATATGAGGTATTACATATACTCCAATTTTAAACGTAAGCAAATCCCATATAACTCAATGGGACTTGCTGGGGTACACAAAAAGAGCCTTCTTGGAGATTGTGGTTTTTTTGAACCACAAACAGGTGTATCCCAGGCAATGGCCACATTGAGTTGGGTAATCTTTCTCACACTAGGTCCTTTCAACAAAAATCCTTTCAACCCAGAGTAATCTCTGCCATGGGAAAACCACACACAAGGAACTGCAGAATGAACTCACCAAAAGGTGCCTTCATTTTGACAGTTGCAAAAATCTTTATTACTGTATATCTTACTGGTGATTTTAACATTCATTTTGGAAGAGGCTACCTCACCACTCTGTATTCATCATGATAGTTTTCTTCCTCTTTTATCATGGACATAGAGACAGTGCCCACTTCAGACTGAAATTATAATTTTTTAAAGCCTCCCAATATGTGAATGTGGAATATTGTGCTTCTTATCCACAAATCAAAATGCCAAGATAGGGATAGTATCATTCCCAGGTAACCAGCAGGGAAAAGGATGCCAAGCTTTACATAGTTAAGGGCAGCCTGAATATTGACAGCATCAATGGCAGTAGTAAAGATGGTCAACAAAGTGGTTCTCAAGCTTTTTTTGGCCATGCCCCGCCTAAGTATCTCTAAAATCTTGATCCTAGTCCCCATGAAATATAATTCTTATTATTCAAAAAGTGAGCTTTGTGGAAGAAGCCTAAAAGGCCTTTAACTTGGTCTAAACATTTTCAACTTGCCCCCCCCCCATAAAAATCAAACTGCTCCCCTTTGTGGTGTGTGCCCCACACTGGGAACCATGGGTCTCAGGATACCCTTTTGTGCTCACTACCATTCACCCTTGACAAAAACAGCCATAACAAATTGCTTTGTGTTTGGGTGTGGAGTGGTTAACTGACAAAAAAGTACTCTGTTTCTGGAATTTCCCCTTGCTTTGTGTCCCTATGCAAATGTACTATTCTGCTGAACATATACTATATTGATTGCTGCCACTGGTGTTGTCAAGATTCAGGCTGCGCTTTGCTATATAAAGCTTATCACCCTTTTTCCTACTGGCAACACAGGAGCAACGTTGTGCAGCAATAGTGAGCCATTTCCTGGCACTTTGTTTCATAAAAGCACAATATTCCACCTGCATAAAGTTTTAAAAAAAAGAATTGAATTTTCTGACTTTTTAAAACATGAGTTTAAGTATATGTACACTGCACACAAATTCCAACAGAAACTTCCCTCAAGTAGAATTACCCAATGCTAGAGAATTCCAGAAGATGAGCATATGGTCTGCACTATTCTGTTTCAAAACATTTTGAAGGGCTGTTTTGGACTTAATGAACTGATGAAGCAAAGAGTAAGAATGATACTACTTCTTCTTCCACGTCTAGGCCAGATGTAAAAGTACCAAAATGAAACCACCTTTTGGTGAGTTCATTCTGCATTTCCTTTCACTTGACCTACTGTGAGAAAGATTAGCCAGCAACACAAGGTGGGTGTTACCAGGGTATGCCCAATTGTGGTTCAAAAATACCACAATTTTTGAGGAGGCTCTTTCATAGAACTTTCTGTGTACCTCAGAATGCTGGGGTGACTGCACTGGTTACCACAGAGAGGGTTCCAAGATCCACCTCTGGCACGCATGCCATAGGTTCACCACCACTGGCATATAGCATCTTTGGAATCCTCCCCCCTCCTCCCCCCGTTAACTACCCAACATTTTTTACAGTAACAAGATGAGTAGAATAGGCACCAAAGCTCTGCCTCCATCAAATATTTATCTATTTATTTGTTAAAATTTCTATACCACCCTCCTCGCCGAAGGCGACCCAGGGTGGTTTAACAAATCCTAAAAACATCAAAACAATACAGGCTAAAATTCTAAAAGCTCTCAAAATTCACAGTTAAAACCAATTAAAACTATGACTAAAACTTTGTATGATTTAAAAACTTAAGAACTTAAGGGAGCAGGGGAGGAGGTCAAACCAGCCAGCAGGCTGAGGTCGTTGTGTGTCCGGTACCCCAGACCTGACCTGCCAGCCAGGTTTTTACACCCTTGTGAAAGGGCAGTAGCTCTGCCTGGAGGCGCAGCTCAGTTGGAAGGAGGTTCCACAGAGCCAGAGCAGACACAGAGAAGGGCCTCCTTCTAGCGCTAGAGAGATGAGCCTCTCTAGCTGATGGTAAATCAGAGAGCCTCTCCAGTCTGCTCTAGTGGGACGGGCAGATGTCTTTGGGACGATGCGGTCTCTTAGGTATCCTGGCCCACTACCATGTAGGGCTTTAAAGGTAATAACCAGCACCTTGAATTGCACCCAGAGGCACACTGGCAGCCAGTGCAGCTCCCAAAGCAATGGTGAGGCACGAACATAAAGCCCGGAACTCCATCACGACCCAGGCAGCCGCATTCTGAAACAGTTACAGCCTCCGAATGGTCACCAAGGGCAGCCCCATGTAGAGCACGTTACAGTAATCAAGTCTGAAGGTGACCAAAGTGTGTGTGATCATGAGCAAGGAGTCCCGGTCTAGGAACAGGCGTAACTGGTGTATTACACGAAGCTGTGCAAAAGCCCTCCTGGCCATGACTGCCACTGGCTCTTCGAGCAGTAGTCGCGAGTCCAAGAGGACCCCCAGATTACGCACCGGGTCTGTTTGGGGCAAAACTGCCCCATCCAGAACCAAAGATGGTAACTCCCGTGATAATGTAGGACCCCTGACCCACGGCCACTCAGTCTTGCCGGCATTCAGTTGTAGCCCGTTGTCCCCCATCCAGACCCTGATAGCCTCCAGGTACCTGGAAAGGACTTCTACTGCATCGCTTGGGTCCCCACAGACCCAGCCACAAAACAAAAAGCTGTAATTTCAAAAAGCTGTAATGTTTATCTTCACATTGCATAAATCACATCTTAAATAAGTGAGCTCTTGAATATTTATTTTCTGTAAAGGTTGCCCTTGTTTGAAAGCCAGTTGTATCCGGCTCTAGGGTTCAGTGCTCATCTCTGTTTATAGCCAAAGAGCCAGTACTGTCTGCATCTGCAGACATTTCCATAGTCATGTGGGAAGCATGACTAGACACCGAAGTGCACAGAGTGCTGTTTACCTTCCCACCAAAGCGGTACCTATTTATCTACTTGCAATCTCTTGCTTTTGAATTGCTAGGTTGGGAGAAGCTGGGACAGAGACAAGAGCTCCATCCATTGTGCAGTGGGTCTCAAACTGCTGACCTGCTGACCTTCTAGTTGACAAGTTCAGCTTCTTAACCACTAAACCACTGGCAGTCCCACTAGCCACTGTAATGCTGCTGTTCTCTATACTGTACTTAAAAAAGTATTTTTTAATATATTTACAACCAGGAACAGAATTCTTTTTAAAGGCCTATTTGGTTAGGAAGGAGGTTAAAAGTTCTCCTCTTGAATGTCAGATACTGTTTCGATTGCTCCATTGCTCATAGAACTTGCAAAAGGTATCTATACCTTGGAACATTATAGCTGGTCTGCCTGTAACAATCAGTTTTACCCATTTAATAGGCCTTTTAAAGGACCAATAGGCCCCTGCAGCCAGGATTCTTTTTAAATTAAAAAAGTGGATCCAACCATTCACTTTCAAGATAAGCCAGATTTGTCTTTCCAGTTAATATAAGCTGTTTTAAATCAGATTTCCAGTGTCTAGTGGACAGAGGTCTCAGGAGGCCTGTGTTCAAATCTCCATTCAACCATGGAAATTCACTGAGTGAGCTGCATTTGTAAAACTCTCCTTAAATATTTTATTTACAGTCAAACTTCGCGTAAAGAGCATTTCGCTTAAAGAGTAACTTGCTTAAAGAGCAGCATTTTCTCTGAATGTTCGCTTCGCTTAACAAATAAAACCAACCAAAAACTCGCTTAACAAATAAATTGGGGTTTGCAATCCTCCCCACAATTGGTCATTTACAATGGTGTTTCGCTTAAGAGCAATCCTGTGGAATGCATTATGCTATTTAAGCGAGGTACAACTGTACTTTGAAAGCCCTGTTGGGGTCACTATTAGGCATTTCAAACTTGGTGGCATATAACAACAGCAGCATCTTAAATCTGGGAACATAAAAGCCTGCTTATCTCTGCAAGGGGTAAAAGTTTTTAATTAAAAAAAAAATCAGAACTGGAAAACCCTTTGCCCAAACTTCTCCAGATATGGCACAGAGCAAGAGCAGAGTGCTGATCTGACGTCCAGTTTGAAAGTTACAGTGTTTTGTGTGGGATGCCCCATTTTTGGAATTGTCTTATAGAATGTTTTGTTTTGCTACATAATAACAGCCCCTTTATAGTTGCTATCAGTCACTTCTAACTGCTATTTATAAGGAACTGCAGTGGCTCAAGTGGCTAAGATGCTGACTGGAAGGTAGGAGGTCAGCAGTTCGATTCCCAAATACTGCAGGACAGAATGAGCTCCTGCCAACCTAGCAAAATACTGCATTGCAAGTAGATAAATAGGGACCACTTAGGCGGGAAGGTAAACAGCGTTCTGTGTGCTCTGGTGTCTAGTCATGGCTGCCACATGACCACAGAAACGTCTGCAGAAGCAGACAGTGCTGGGTCTTCGTCTTTGAAACAGAGATGAGCACTGAACCCTAGAGTCAGATACAACTGGCTTTTGAGGAAGGGAAACCTTTTCCTTTAAGTACTATTTGTTGTCTCAGTAAAAGACGTCTGGTCCTAAGGAAACATGTTATTATGTACTGACATGTTGTAGCCAACATATAGCAATCCTAATAGGACTATCAAGGTAAACAGTATACAGTATTTAAGGAATGGTTTTACCAGTTCTGACTCTACCTCTAGTGAGTTTCCATGGCCAAGAGGGGGTGGAATTTAAATCACACTATCTGCTACATCAGCAAATAGATCATATTATATCAATTGTTTATCATTTACACAGGGTAACTTGTCTAATGCCACATAGACTTGCTCTTCTCCCGGGAGATACAATGTGGAACTGAATTCCATACCTCTGGCTCCACAGCTAGATCCCTAAATTACTGAGCCAGTTATAAATGAAATAAATTTTTAAAAAAATAGAAAGCACATTCCAGGTAGTATAATTCCTAACACCAGTAAATGAGAATTGTCAGTTTCTCTAAAGGAAATGCCATTTTTTTAAAAAAAATCCCAATAAATGATTAGCATACAGTATTTGAGTCAGACATACTGCATATAATCCTGAAGAGCCATAAATTTACACCTATTGCACAATAAACTGATTCTGAGAAAGAATACCCACAGTCTGCTCTCTTCTGTCACTTGCTCCAGATAGGGATGGTGACTTTTTCTTTTTCTGTTGTTCTTTTTTGCAATCATAAAGAATCACACTAAAGGGATTGCTTCCCTCCCTAATGACTCCTCCAAAGTCATCAGGGGACATTGTGAGAGATTAGGAACCTTAGTATTAGGGCACCAGACAATGAATCCATATCCACTAAAAGGTGACAGAGATTTATGTCTCTGTAAACTGTGTGAAACAGTCATTTTGGTTGTCCTTAGAAGGACCTGAGCAGTGATGTGTACTGAGTGATTCCTCTCTAAAAGAAGCTGCCTTTCTTTCTCAGCTAGGACTTTAAATCAATATGCCATTTTTTAAACCCGTAAAACCTTTTACTTATTGGTTACCTGTATACTTCGCCTTTCCTCCTTGGAGGAGAAAGTTGGCATATAGGACTATCCTCCCTACTTCATCCTCAACACAGTTCTGTAATGTAGGTTTAGTTGAGACCCAGCAACTCACCCGAGGTCACGCAAGGAATTGCATGGCTGGTCCTTGTTCTCTCAAGTCGAGCATGGTATCTGCTACATCAAACAGGCTTTCATTTCTCTCTGCACTGCCTTTGAAGCAGCTCATGCTGTGATAACACTGGGCAGAGAAGCAAAAATTGCCTGGCAGATCCCCACCCTCCTTACTACTACTCCTTGTTGTAAGGGAAGACAGGGGGTGGGAGTGGGGGGACAGAAGGGCACCAGGGAGGGAGGGAGGGGCTTCCTTTCTTTCCCAGGCGAGGCACCTGCAAGGGAATGGAGGCTCTCTGCAGAGACAGCAAAACAGAAAGTGGTCCAGAACTCTACAAAGCTTTCCTTCTCAATTGGTCCTTTGGAAGTGGTAGGGCAGTGATGGCTAACCTTGGCACTCCAGCTGTTCTGGAACTTCAATTCCCAGAAGCCCTGATCAGCAGGAGTTCTGACTTGGAGTTCTGGTAATTGAAATCCAAAAACAGCTGGAGTGCCAAGGTTAGTCACCAGGGTTCTAGGGAGACGGACACGTACACACACACCCCCAAGACGCAGGGCCCCCAAGACGCAGGGTTCATCAAGGTTGTTCATCTTCTGTGCAGGCAGGACCCCAGTGGGGCTTCCCAAGGGAACTGGAGAACTTGGATGCACTTAGCTTTCGACTCAGCATCCAAACGCGACTCTCCCTGCCTCTCCTTCCCTCTTCCCAGACAAGGGAATCCTTCCTTTAAAAAAAAAGCCAAACCCTTCGACTCAGCATTTCACCCTCTTCATTCATTTCATCCGCTCCCATCTTGTCAGGGATGTTCAAAGGGAGGACCGGTGGACACGCTGAATTCCTTAACCTTTAAAGCGCCACTCTCCCCGCCGCTTGGCTCTGACTTTTGGGGGGGGGCATCCATGCCACCCTAAAGGAACAACCGACCCACGCTTGCACGCTTGGAAATGGAAGAGCAATTAGCCAGGGGACTTCTACGCCGCCCTATAGTCGTGCACTCTCGGGGCGGTCCACAGGTCCAGGAACACTTTTGCCCTCAACACGTTGGGAAGGATGGAGTGAGCCGACCTTAGAGGATCCCCGTCGGGATCGAACTCACAACGGTTTGGCTGCAGCACAGCTGTGCTCTTTGGGCAAACTGGCTTAAAGACCAACAGCCTTTGTGGCAGAACCATAAAGACCGAGCGCCCTTCTCCACCTAACCACCTCTTTCTTACCTTAGTGGCACCGGAGGCTCCTGGTCGAGTCCAAGAGGGCAAGTCGTCGTCCCCTACCCTACCCCACCCCGACCCCACCCACGACGCTTCCTTATCAGTCCGAGGGGGACGAGGCAGGAGCTTCCCGCGGCTGGAGACGCGAACCTGCCATTGCGCCTCCCGCTTTGCTCCGCCCGCGCAGGCTCTTCTCCCTCCCGGGTCGGCCGGGGCTGCAGCAGCGGGAGAGGCGAGTCTCGTGTGGAGCAGCTCAGGCGCGCCCCCGCGAGTGTGAGTCTGTCCGTCCGTCCGTCCGTCCCCCCCGCGTCTGCCTCACTGCTTTGGAATGTCTGAGCTCAGATGGACTTCCAGGGGCTCAATAACCCAGCCGGGCTGCAGAAGCAGCAGCAGCGCTGGGAGACCTTGCGGAGGGTGCCAATTCACTTACAAGCCTTGCCAAGACTTTTACACAAGGTCCCCCCCCCCGCTTTGTTTTTTAACACGCCGCTTTCTCCCTCTGCCCAATGGGGGAGAGGGGGGGGGAGAGGGAAAAATAAAGGCAGGCGATGGCGGTAGAAACAATGGCTCGATTCAGGACTTTTGTTCAGAAGTAGAGCGCGCAGCCCATGGGTAAACGAGGGGTGGGGGGAGAGAGAAAAGTTAATTCAAAGGGCTTGGGGTGATGGGGGCTGGAACGGGGAGATCTTTGCAAAGTTTCCATCTGCTTTGTGGGAAACGACCATTTGGATTCAGCTGGGCATCTTTGCATGCAAAAGATTTATTCCATCCCACTCACACACACAAACCCCTGGCAAACAAGGAAGGGAATGTTTGGGGGGGGGGGGGAATCCCTGGGACCTTGGAAATCTTTTCTGGAGGAGAGGTGAAAAAGTTGGCTGCAGGGAGCAATTTTATTCTGTACATCTCTCTCACACACATCACAGCAGTTCTCATAATTGTGGCATGTGGAGATCATATCCTAGTCTCGGTTTGTAAATCTTGCAGTTAATTTATAGTGTTCCCTTCCAATATTGGGAACACGTCATCATTGGAAACGCCGGGAGGAGAGTCTGAATTTTTGAAGTTAGATTTTATTGCTTTGCCCCTATGCAGGAATATATGACACACACTTTAGGTGCTGTTCTTTGTTCGGAAACCATAGTACGTCTCTCCGTTTGATCGAACAACAATTACAGTATTTTCTGCCTTACAAAGCTCATATTCTTTATGATTCATTAGGTGTAGCTGTAAATGTTACACAGATGGGATAAATATCAAAAGTTGGTAGTGTTCTAATTAGACCAATGAAAGAACATTTAGAACAGGGGTTCTCAACCTATGGCCTGTGGGCTGGACCCCGATGCCATCTCATCTGGCCCGTCTCTGCCTCTGCCACACCCAAAAGCGGAAGCAGGCATGTTTACCTCACCTGTAAAATGCACCCACACATGCACAAACACACCCATAACTGTCATAAATGCTGAAGTGGGTGCATTTATGTCAAACATAAATGTGCCTGCTTCTGGGGGGCATGGTTCAGTCTGCTCAGCTGTCCAGGGGGCGTGGTCAGGCCCATGGTGAAAAAAGTTTGGCCACCCCTGATTTAGAAGCTAGTATACCATCTAAGAAGGGGATTAATAGGAAAAATACATTTTAAAATAGTGAATACTTTAAAGTTCTGTTGATTTAGAACAGGACAAATATAAGTACAGTACTGTACATACTTCATTCTCCCAGCCCAGGAGAAGCAGAGAGAATTTCAAAATGGGCCGCTAACTAGCAAGAAGTTTGTCAAGATAGAAGAAAGGAGATTTTCATACGTATTATCAGAAGAGCATTCATTGTATTTCCTTGTTATTTTTGTTAATACATTGCTGCTTTTATATTACAGTACTGTATGTGAATTTGCTTCCAATAGGGTAAGAACCCAACTTAATACTATGCTACTTATGAAAGTTAAATCTCACTTAATGGAACTTAAACCCAGGTGTGCATAGCATTGCAGCCCTTATTTCTGAAGGTAAGGCTTGATTGGTCCATCTTTCTGACTTTGTAAACTTTTGCATACCACTGTGCTATTTCTAGTGGGCCTGCTGCTTTCCATTTCTGTCCCACGGGCAGCTGTCAGCAAAAGGATAGCTAGCATGCTTAAGACAGCACGTTTGCTGCCTCTCCTTCAATCACTTCAGCACCGTGGGTTTGGATAAAAAATTATAGAGTGACCTGCAATATATTTCATTCAATGTTGTGTACCAGAATTTTTCTGTAATAGAGAAACAGAAAGTGCAATTCTTGAAACAATCTCTTCAGAAAATAAGAGTGTTCGTAAAATAGGTACAGATTATCAGTGATAGATTAAAAATCAGTGCATACAATTACTTTGTCAGTAGTTTTCATCTCATGAATCAAGAACAACAGGTGAATCAACTAGCCTTTGTGACACCTCTGCAGACAAGAAATCTGATGAAGTTGGCTATCTTCTCCTCCTTTCCCCATCTGCTCACTTTCCTTTTTTCTTTTCTTTTTAACGTCTTTTAAAAAACTGGTAGTACAGCTACGGTTGATTCACCTGTTGTTCTTGATTCATGAGATGAAAACTACTGACAAAGTAATTGTATGCATTGATTGTATGCATTGTTTTTGCTATAACAGAGTAACACAACTACCCTGCTCCCTAGAATCAGGATGAATCAGTTGCCATGCATGCTGTACAAGAGGCAGAAATTATTATTTATTATGCAGTTGGATCCAGACTGTTAGTCAAGCAGAGACCCCATTTAAGTCACTACAATGTCTTGATAGAGGCCTTCTTGTTGATGTTTTGGCCTGCTGATTTCCATTTGGGCATGACACAGAAGTAGGCCTTCTTTTCTGATGTCCATGCTGGGATATAATCTCCTCTTTGCTATGCACTGGGCCTTGGATGCTCAAAAATTTTAGGTGTTTATTGAAAATGATCCAATCCATTATCTGTTCTGATTGTTCATAGCTCTCAAGGATCTTCCATGTCATTCAGCATTTGTGAATGGGCTGGGGGTGATGGAAATGGAACCTCTCCATTTAAGCACACAAAGCATAAATGCTATGCCACTGAGCTATAGCTTCCTTTTAACAACCAGGGTTGTATAAGTGTGGTGAAACATGGCAGCATGTATCTCAAGTTGCCAAACATTAAATTATTAACCACATTTGATTTACTGAGATATTAAAAATGTGCAAATTACTAAAACTTTTGTGTGAGTTAATAGATTGTTAAACATTATTTTGACAAAAAGAATGTTTTTGTTGATTTTTGCCAACTGGTGCAATAAAAAAACAACCAGTACATGTTCTATTTTATTATTACTTTGTGGATACAATGTATGTAGTAGGCAGACATGTGAAGTTCTAGATCAAATTGAGTTTGAGCTGTTTCTAGAAGCAAAAAATGATCGAATGGAGACTCTCATATGTTGTTAACAAGACTCGCTGGAAAAGATAATATTGGCAAAAGGTGAAAGCAGCCTGGAAAGAGGATGACCAAATATGAGATGAATTGACTCATTAAAGCAGGCTTTCTCATCATTTTCACGCTGGGGACCAATTACGCTCCCCCAGACAGCTGAGTGGGCTGGTCATGTGGTTCCCCCCACTGGAACTGGAAGTAAAATGCATCCTATGCATGTGAATGCATTTTTGCATTCTGCGCATGTGTGGAGCGTGTTTTTCTTCCACTTCCAGGAGCAACGAGAACATCATGGGCTGGATGAAATGGTGTTGGGGGCCAGTTCTGGCACACAGGCCGTAGGGTGAGGACGTCTGCATTAAAGGAAGCTATGGTCCTGACTTTCTAAGACCTCAACAGGACTATTCTTCTTCTTTTGTGTCCAGGTAAAACTGTAGACTGCCACAATGAAGCCAAACTTAAATCCTCACCAGTAGTAATTAGTAGACCAGCAAATGAGCTGGATTCTCATTCTGTGTATCTCTCCACATCCTCACAGTGTGTTGTTGTCTGCCAGCAGCCCCCACTTGAGCATGTTGGACTTACATTTAGGCACTCCAACCCTCAGCCTGTTCAGGGTCCTCCAAGTGATGTAGGGGAGGTTAAGTTCCTCAGCCATATCTTCCTTTAATGTTATTCCTTGTCCAGTGAGCTGCTTCCTCCATCTTCTAATTCTAATAAGCAGGATTATTAATGATAGGATCTTACAGAATTTAGACCTGTCATTCCCAATGTGGGGCACATGCCCCAGAGGAAGGCAACTTGATTTTAAGGGGGGACAATTCGAGCTTTTTTAGACCAAAACAATGGCCTGTTAAGCCTCCTCCATGTAAATAGTTCACTTTTTTCAATAATAAGAATTGTGTCAAGGTGTGTGTGTGTGTGTATGTATGTGTGTGTGAGGATTTTAGAGATGCTTAAGTGGGGCATGCCCAAAAAATAAGTTGGGAACCACTGGTTTAGACTACTTCATAGGGTCACTATAAGCTGGAATAATGATTGCACATAACAACTTATTTGTTACAAGTACATTCTAAATATTTCTTTACACCTAAGTTAGCTTCCAGTTTTATCCCTAGTCTTAATAAAAAAGGAGACAATGATATTTACATTATCTGAACATATTCCCTGAATTTCAAATGGTGATTAAAGTTCTGTCCAGTAAAATTTGATACACACTGAGCAGGGAAAGCAACCACCACTTGGAGTTTCAGCTGATCCCCTGTTTCTGGCAACTGATAAAATGTTCCTTTACTAAGAATAAAAGCCCTGTTTGTCCAATATAAGAGATGGGCCAGTTCCAACTTTTGACAATGTCTTTAAAGAATGTGCCCATGAAACTTGGGGGGAAACTGCAGATATTTACTTATTCAAGTGTTTTTGTATCTATTTTATTCTCTGGGGCAATAGTAGATTTTTGTTTGTGTGTTTAATTACCTGAGCTGCTTAAGGGAGTTATGCCTATCTATGTAGAAGCCCACTAGTGTAATTCTAGTAGTCACTTTACTAATCTTGTTTGGTTACAGTATTTTAATGTTAATTTTAGGTCCTTTTTTTGCATAATGGAAATTTCTAAAGACATTGCATTGACTGAAACATTATTCTAAAACTACATCTACTCTGTAAATAGTGTCTTTATCTTTAAGTGATCTATTGCCATATTTCTCACCACTACCGGGACAGTGAGAAGACCATGTGTGGTTTATGCAGGTTCTACCTTTACAATGAAAATGCTTTCAAGCCTGATTTAGACTACATGCCAATGCCAGCTGACTAACTACAAATGGGTCTGTCGTAGCTATTTTGGCCAGCTGGTTTGTTCTACAAGCCCCCAGAATCCTTTATCATTAAAGATGCTCTATGGCCTTATGGGAGTTGAAGTCCATCCATGTGCAAAAGTGAAGTCTGAAAAACTGACTTCTTTTATGATGTCGTGAAAGCTGAGGCAGTGTAGAAGAAGAGAAATGGGCAAGCTATAAGTGTGTACCAGTTCAGGTGTACAAAGCAATATTTTAATCTTTAAGATGCTGATGAGTCATGATAAAGGTGACTCTTACATGAACACTTGCCAACTGTACAAAGCAATGAATATTCTAATACTTCCAATGGCTAGGCTGTAAAGTAATATAGAAATGTAATCCATTTCCCACCTTCTAGGCTTCTCCTCCTCCTCCTCCAGGTGCTATATCCATTCCAGATATTGGTGATCATCATGACAATAGTCTTTCTGTTCTCAACTCCTTGGAACAGTTCTTCTGAGGACATGCCACACCAGTCTTTCAGGTTTTTCAGCCATGAAGTCCGTCTAGTCCAGGGCCTATCTTCCCAGGGATCTTTTCTTGCAGAATGAGTTGAAGTATTCTATATTTTATGTTGTTCCTCATGATATGGCCAAAGTATTGGAGCTTTTTTGCTTGATGGTCTTAAAGAGTTCTTGTTCTTTATCCATTCAGTGTAATACTTCTACATTAGTCACATGGTCAGCCCATGATATCCTTAGCAGCTGTTGGTAGATCCACATTTAAAAAGCTTCGTTTCTCTTTTCAGATGCTTTAGTCAATGTCAAATTGCATCTTCTTTTAGGGCTTTAAATAGCTCAACTGGAATACCATCATCTTCACTAGCTTTTTTGTTAGTAATACTTTCTATGGCCCACTTGACTTCACACTCCAGGATGTCTGGCTTGAGGTCAATGATCACACCATTGTGGTTGTCAGGGACATTAAGGTCCTTTTTGAAGAGTTGTAGGTCTAAGCTATAGGACACTACAAGCCAGAATCCAGGGTAGGGAAGGATGGGGGTGGGGGATACAGTCAGTTGGGAAATGTGGAGTGACATTTACTGTAAATGGGGAAAACATACTGTGTTAAGAGTGAGAATGTGCATTCACTGAACCAAGCAAATTTTCCCAACTGATAATAAAAGTACTTTATAGTGTACATGTGATCTCAATATAAATTTACTTGGCCAGATGTCTCATAGACATTGAGAGTAGGAAAAACAGAATAATTTCAGAGTTGGGCCAACCTTGGCAACTCACCAGTTTGCACAGAACTATGGAGCACATTCTTCAGAGCATGCTGGCTATTTTTTAAAATTTATTTGTTTATTAATTTTGAGACAGGAAAGGATTTGACTGGCTATTTTGTGTTTTCAAACAGGAACAAAAATTAAAAGGTTATATGTGTGTGTGTTTATTTCTTATTACACACGACTGGCTGTAATACTTGTCTTTTGGAAATAAATTATCAAGTTAAGAAGTCTCCATAGAGATTCTGTTGCACACGACCCCATGAAAAATATAATGTCTTTGAAGAATATTTAATTTTCACCGATTCACTTCCAAGTTATGTGTTTTGTGTAACTGTGCAAAATGATTTTGACCAATATAGAAATGATAACATGCAAGGTACTCTGAGCTATATAATCTAATTGATGATTTAAGACTTTTCTCATTAAAACTACTTAAATTAGGTGATTTTGCAAACTGTGTTATAAATGAAGGGTTACTTCAACTTAACAATAAGACAAATGAAGTCAACATTTCTTAGGCTGCAAATCTATATGCATTTATAGTGTATCAGAATAAGCTTAATTGAAAATGTTAAAGATAATGATAGATGTGTGGAAGAAAGTGAAGATGAAATTAGTCCCAGGTACATCCCTGATTATAGACATGGAAGATATGAAGAATTTCCCAATAAAAATAGATAAGAGGATAAAGGAAGTGTTTGTTAGAACTGATGTGTTCCTGCTGAAAGACTGGATACAGATTTGTCAAGATAGAGAGAAAAAGTTAGAGATATATACACAAATGAAGTTGAACTGGTTTCAGATTGCATTGATAAATAAGTGGAATAGTAAATATTTGAGGAAAACCAGTTTAGAAAGAGGTAGGATGGAATTTGAGGAATTGGTATTAAAGATAAGAAAGGAAGAAATGGGAATTAACGGCTTGGTGAGTAAGTTATATAAGTTGTTAAATCAAGAAGACAGACCACAAGAAACATTGAGAAAAATTTGGGAACAAGATTTGAATATTAAAATTATGGAAACATATTGGAAAAATAAATGGATGAGAAGGATCATGGGAACTATGTCTGTCAGAGTGAAATAACATAATTATAAAATGTTGTGGAGGCGGTACCTGACTCCAGTTAGGTTGCATCAGATGGATAATAATAAAAGTAAAATGTGTTGGAGATGTAAAAGCACACTGGGTACTTATGAACATATGTGGTGGAGTTGTAATGTGGTGAAAGATTTTTGGATAAAGAAACTTCAAAAATAATGGGGGCAAGCACTAAGCTGGGGTCAGGTACTGCTTTGTTGACATAGATAACATGAACATAGATAAGAATAAAAAAGAGTTGTTATCTATAATTTATTATTATTATTATTATTATTATTATTATTATTATTATTATTATTATTATTATTATTATTATTATTATTATTATTATTATTATTATTATTTAGACTTGTATGCCGCTCTACTCAGTAAAGACTGACTCAGAGCGGCTCACAGCATTTACAAATAACAATATTACAGTGCAAACCAAAATACACTAGCATATAACAAAACAATTAAATACAGTAAATACTATACAAATCAATACACCTACAATATTATAGTGTAATCAAAATACAATAAATAAATATTATCACAGCACAGTCCTCAATATACAATAAACAATTCAGCAGTGTACAATATACAATACAGGAAAGAGAAAACAAAAAGTAAAAATATTAACAATCGGCAGACAATGTATTGCAAGAAATTGGAAAAGTGATGTGTTATTAAAAATTGAAGATTGGTATAAGGAAATGTGGGAGATTGCATTGAATGATAAACTAACATGGGAGACAAATAAAAAGAAAGATATTATTGCAGAAAACAAATTTTGGTATATATGGCAACAATTTGTGGAACATACATGACAGAATATGATAGACCACTTTGGCTATCGTGCAGAGCGCAGCAGCGGAAAAGATGTGCCCGAATAACTGCTAGCACCACTGGATAGTAGATTATACAAAACAAAGACTTTTACTTAAGAATGAAACCAAGGCAAACAGATTACTTCTCTGGAGCAACAAAACTATGTACAGCAGAACAGTCTTTGGTTCAAGTCTTTGTAGCTTCGGCCAGCAGAGAGCCAAACAGCAAAACACAGTCTACTTACAGCAGAGTACAGGAGACAATAGTAGGTAACAGTTGCTGACAGTCCTTGGGGTTGAGAGCTTGCACAGTGTGCTGCTGGCAACAGACAACCAGCAAACCCCTTCAGGCCAGGACACACGGCTAGCTTCTTGGTGATACAGCACTCACCAGCAACAGCAGCCAAAATGTCACACAGACAGTCCTGGTAAACTCTCCTGGTTGACACTCCTTGGTTTACTCTCCCCACAGTAACTCTCCTTCAGAAACCCTCCTCACAAGCTTTCCTTGCTAACTCTTCTCGAGGTGTGGGCACAGAGCCCCTTGATTTATACAGCAAGAATGCTGAGTCACTGTACTCAGTAGTTGCAGCTGTGAAAGCCTTGTTAAAGGAGTAGCTCTCAATATTGGAGTACACATTCAATACCATAACACATTAATTAAAGGTAAAGGTGGTAAGCCAGTCCCTGATCAATTGAGTTTTTGGAAAAAGTGAGAGGTGGCTATGATACACTGCAATCTCCTGGGTAATGTATATATCGCAGGGGTGTGTATGATGACTTTGTTTTCTTTTTATTTGGTATTTTCTTTTGGCTTATGGTATTGTGAAAGAAAATAAGTAAAGAATGAAAATATGCATATATTAAAAGTAAGTTATGAATTGAGATTTAGATAAATGCTTAGATAATGAGAACAAAATTTATAAAATAAGAATTACTTATGGTACTGATGGTGTAAGAATGAAATGATTTTATTGTGTAGTAGTGTAATTAGGTTGTGTATTAGATGTTATTTTATTGTATCTGTTATTATGTTTTACTTGTGTTTTATTATGTATTTTACTTCTAAAATTAATAAAAATTATAAAAAAAGAATAAGCTTAATTGGACTCAGTGATGTTTACTTTTGAGTAGAAGTGTACAGAATTGCAGTGTTTAGGGAAGCACTTCAAAGCAGAATCCTCTGATGGCTTAACTGTGTTGCAGAACAATGTCATCAAGTACAGGAATTTTAGTAGAAAAACAGGAATTGACTATGGCAGTTGAAACCCAAAACATTCAGACCAGTTTCCCAACCTTTGGTTTTTGAACTTCAATTTCCAGAAGTGTAAGTCAATTCCCTAAAGCACTGATCATCCAACGTACTGGCTTAGGTTTCTAGGAATTAAAGTCCCCCTGTGGGGCGTGGTGCCCACGATGAGAAATACTAATTATAGGGACAAACATTTCCCATCCTTTCAGGGGTAAAATCCAGCATGTGACAGGTAGAATTTCCTACTGACTGAGAGGACAAAAATTGGGACATGGAGATTGCACCAAATTACTTTTTTCTCCTCCACTAAATCTTAACTGGTTTTTTTTAAATCCTAAATTAATTTTAATATAAAATAACATGTATTGGCCAAAATCCTGTTGCACAATTAGAGTGGAGCTTGCATCAATTGGGTGGGATACAAATCAAACCAACCAACCAACCAACCAGTCAATCAATACACTGCTGTACACCAGAAAAGCAAATAATTGCCCTGCGTCTCTCAGTGTTTTAAAGAGGTCCAGTCAGTACCTTAAAGACTGACCATGGTGATGGTTGCAATTTGAGTGGTAAGAATGTCTACAAACTATGGCCAGGATTGGGAACTGACACTTGGGATGGTAATTTGTGGTCCTCTAGATACTGTCTGACTGCAACTACCATCACCCTTTCCCTTGGCCCTCCTGTTGGGAACTATAGTCCAACAGTGTCTGCAAGTCCACTAGTTAACCTAGAATTACAGTGGTACCTCACTTGAAAAGCATAATGTGTTCCACAGGATTGCTCTTTAAGTGAGTTTGCTCTTTAAGCAAAACACCATTGAAAGTGACCATTTGTGACTTCTGGCCAGGTGGATTGCGAACCCTGATTTATTTATTAAGCGAGTTTTTGGTTGGTTTTAGTTGTTAAGCGAGGCGACCATTCAGATAAAATTCTGCTCTTTAAGTGAGTTACTCCCTAAGCGAGATGCTCTTTATGTGAGGTTTTAGTGTATAAAGGTGTTTTAAACAGCACCAATACATTTATTCTTCATTATCTTCCCTTCCCTATGTAAGTTGCAGCAGTGATCATCAAAATTATTCTAATATATAATGAACTCAATTTGATATTTCAAATAGTCTTCTAAAATTGTTAAAGAAGTGTCTTATATAACACTATGGTGGTAAAGCCTTTTTGTTTTTTTCCAGTAGACAGCTGCCATACTTAATTTAAATTCCAATAAAGTATTACTTTTCTCAAATGCAAACCAGCTGACTAGGTGTTTTACATGTAAGAGAACCAGCACAAGTTTCTATAAAGTTTGCAGACCAACAACTATGCAAGAAATGGAGAGGGGGAGGAAATTTGCCAGCTGTACTGTATGGGTTAGTACAATATAAACCAAACAGTACAGTATTTTAAAAAGGGGCTGCGGTGGTTCAGTGGTTAAGAAGCTCACCTTGTTAACTGGAAGGCTGGCAAGTTGGCAGTTTGAGACCTGGGTACTGTATGAAGGAGTGAGCACCGATCTCTGTCCCAGCACTTGGGGACATTAAACGACTCATTTGGGCATTCCCTGAGTGGAGTGTATCCCACAAAAATCCTTTCAACCCAGAATAATTTCTGACTTGAATTTGTTAGGATACATGAGCAAGTGTTGCAACAAGAGCAAACCAATGACTGTACCTTTAAGGCTCTGCATGTTACCCCAGCCAGGTGCTATCATTAAGGGTTTGTAAGTAGCATAAATTCAGGCAACATTCTCAGCCACTTTGCTTCGTGCCATTGTTTGCTTTGTGCCACTGTTGCTTGCTGTTGCCTGCCTGCTGTTTGCCACTGCTGTTGCCACTGTTGCCAGACAGCTGTTGAACTGCTTCGTCGTTTCCTGGTATGTTTGCCTTGCCGGATTGCAAGACATTGGACAACATACCACTGCCACATTGTGGTGCCTTAATCAAGGACTCTGTGTTTGGAATAGAGCTAAAATGAACTGCTGACTATCTTCAAAGCCAACCTTGAAGGAACAGATAAGGTATGGACTGTGTTTGCCTTGCTTTAATGAAGATAGAAGTTTAAAGCTCTCAAAGACTGTTTATAGACTTTGCTGCACCACATAGTCTGAGTTGAAGACATGTGTTACCTTGCACTTCATGCACAGCTTTGTATATAGTGTAAATAGAGAATTCCTACAACCCAAGCTGAAAGTTTGTTTTGTCTATTACTACAGCAAACACTCTCACACTCTAGGGTGTGGCCATAGCCAGCCACCTTCTAGCACTCTGCTATATTATTCCATCTCAGAATTATTATTATTATTATTATTATTATTATTATTATTATTATTATTATTATTATTATTATTATTATTATTATTATTATTATTATTATTATTATTAAAACATATGTTATTCAATCATTAGGGATTTTTTAAAAAGCACAACTTGTTCATCCTATTAGTCCTGATTTGATTCAAGGCAGGTTACTTCAATTATATAAACCTCTAATTAAATTTCTGTTCTGTTATTAGTGGATAATTATTCTCTATGGCTTTTCTTCTCTGTATGCGTGTTTGTGTTTATCCACATGCTACCTCTCTATCTGTTTGTATTTCTGCTAACAACTTAAGTAGAAGTACTTGAAAGAAATATTGATAAAATCTATGGGCAAATATAGCAATTAATAATAATTCCACAGATTTATTCTTTTCCACTGTTGCTGCACATGTGATCATGATAACAAGATCTTTTTTACCAGTTAAATCACAGCCCGCTCAGGTCCCATCAGTAAAAATAATTGATTTATTCACAGTGCTCCTGCATACACCACTTTACTTTTATTTACATTAGCCTCATTCCTAACTAGGCATTTCTGAAAGAAGTCACTGTGAATAGAAACTAGGGTCCAATTAATGGATCCCACTAGAGGATTCGCTTGTGGTCAGGAAGACCAAAATCCTACTGTTGCATTCCAGACTTTCAAGTGGGATGGCCATATGTGCTTTTTAAAAAGGAGGGCAGTCCTTCTTTTGAAAAGCTAGCAGAGGAGGGTGTCTGCCATTTGAAGGGCTCTCCAGTCCAGTCCAAGTCTGATGTAAACTAAATTATTTAAATTATTTTAAAATAAAATCAATGAGCTTGAATATGCTCATCAATATTAGGAACCTGGACAACAGATTCAAGAGGGCAAACAAATTACTTGATCACAGTTTTTCTAGGAGAATTGTGGTATTTCCTCTTAGTTGGCAGAGTATAAGGTATAAAAACAACAGCACAGAGATACGTGGAGAGCTTAGCTCAGTCTTTACAACCTCTGTGTCTCCCTACAGGAACTAGCATTTTGTGTGATAAAATCACTCTAGAAGCATTTAAAATAGAAAAAGGTATCTTTACTGACAGTTTCTATGTATAGTTACAGTTGGAAGAAAAATAGGGAATATGGAGTCTCAAGCACTCCATGCTTGTTGCTTAGTAGAAAGTCAGAGTAAAAAGGAAGGGTGCCAATAAAACAATGGAACCCAGCTAACAAAACAGGAGGAAAGAATAGGTGAGAAATGAACTCTTACCTATCTAATTATCCATAAAATACCATCACATTTAGGTCCCTTCCTACTGATACTCATTTGTGAGTACATCTAAGATTACTACTATCTCAATGTTCTCCCCCCCCCCCCCCGGCAAGGTGCACTATGTAGTTCTGCTAATTATAAAAGTCTAATTATGAATCTCTACATTTAAACTAATATATCCAGCTTTATCCAAATAAATATTTTCTTTTATTTTCTTTTTGGTAGAGTATGTCTTCCTTTTCAGTGACATGTAAGTGGCCACCCTACCACCCACTGAGTTTCCCTGGATGAGCAGGAATTTGAATCCTAGTTTCCTGATTTTGTGTCTGACACATTAGCCAAAATCCTGTTGTCTGGCTTAGTAACTCATACTAGAGAAGGCTTATTGAATCAATATAACTTAGAGAAGAATTTGTGTACATCAGCTCTGACCCTGAGAGTATGCTGCTCCAGTATGGAGTACATCCACACACAAAAGAAGTTGACATTGCTGTTAATGAAGCCATACATATAGTGACAGGATGGCTCAAACCTGAGAAAATATACCCTCTTGTTGGTATTGCTCCACCTAAGAAGAGAAGTAGCAGCGGATGCTGAGAGAACCAAACAAGAGAATGACCCTCGACATCCTCTAAATGGATATGAGCCTCAGACCCAGGAAGAGTTTTAAGGCATGAACTAGAACTTTTGAGGGTACGCAAGAGCAAAACCAAATTAGAAGATGGAGGAAGGAGCTCACTGGCAAGGAACATCATTAAAGGAAGATATAGCTGATGATCTCAGCCTCCCCTATGTCATTTGGTGGACCCTGAATAGGCTGAGGGTTGGAGTCCCTAAATGCAAGACTAACATGCTCAAGTGGGGGCTGCTGATGGACAACAACATGCTGTGTGAATGTGCAGAGATACAGAATTCATTTCTTTTACTGATCTGCCAATTACTGCGAGAAACATGCACCAATGAGGACTTATGTTTGGCCAACGTCAAAGAAAAAAAAAGGCTTCATTTTGGCAGTCCAGGGTTTGATTGGGACATGAAAGAAGAAAAGGAAGAAAAAGGAGAAAAGGAAGAGGAAGGAGAGGTGTTGATTCAATAATCTGCACTGACTCAATGGGGCCCATGCTACTGTGATTTATTATGCTAAGCAACATGATTTTTGTAAATATGTACACTCAGAGGCATAGCGTGGGTGGATGGGGGGCAAACTGGGCGGCACTTTTTTGGGGCGGCAAAATTTCACAATAAATAGGGACCCTCCACTACTGCTGGTGTCCTGGGCCCCGCCCAGGGGGCAGCGAATTTGGCCTACACCCCAGGTGGCTGAAACCCACACTACACCACTGTGTACACTAGACATCGGGTGACACCTGTATTAAACAAAACAAAAAAATCTCAAAAACAGTCTAGCTTTTGAATCCTCCAGAATTCTTCATTGGATTAGATTTTTTGGAACTGGGGATATGGAGAAAGAGAGAACTCTCCTAAATCATCTTTGTCAGAAGTTGAAGCTAGGCTCTTGCACTGATGAATTTATCATGTCATTTCTTAGTATACAATAGAAGTTTTGATTGGTAGTCAGCTGTCTCTTGTATTTTCAACAAAATGATTCAGGAATGTGTCATTTCTAAAGAAAAAAAAATACAAACCACACACACTGACGTAACTGCTGTGAATGACAGAAAGACTATGGCATGGCATTTCAACTCTGTGCAAACATCAGAAAAAAGCTGTTCAACTGGGCTCTCAGGTAGTTCTTTCAATTTAAAACCACCCACAATGTGCATCAAATCTGGTCTTTCTCCCTTGAGTGAGGCCCAGTATGCCTGCAATGAGGACAGGTATGGTGGAGCTCTATCCTATAGGATTGGTGGCTTTCCAAGTTCCTTGGCTCTCTTTTCTCCTTTCCACAATGCTGCCATGGTTGTTGGCACTTTCTCAACCAGCATTGGTTTTGTGTCAGGGTGGGCTCGCCAACCCTTACTGCTTGCTTCCTTTCCTGTTCACCCCAGTATGAGGGCTTAGGTAATTATACTTCATAGCTTCCTCCTTTGTGCACTAAATTAATAGGAACTCTTCTCCAAGAATCTTCCTTATAAATGTACTCCCATTCCTCCACGGGTTCTGGCTCTACCTCTGGGGACCACTTCTCTGTGTCCCTCTAGACCCCCTTCTCCTGGGTCCTCTTCTGACTTCCTGTGATATCCCTGGCTGTTTCATGGTTCCCTCAGCCTCTCCCCCAGTGTTACTCTCTCCTGTTTCTCAGGTTTTTTGGTTTGTCAGCCAACTCCCAGTCTCTCTGGCTCCCTGTTAGGCTGGGGCCCCAAGGGTGGCAAGGAAGCTTTTAAATCTTCACCTGCCAGGGATCGACAGTTGGTCTTTTGCACTCAGCTGGTCCCAAGTACCAGGGCAGACATCATAACTAGGCCTTTCATTTGGATCCCAGTTTCCCAGGAGGAGGTGGGCACTGCCAATATTAATTCTTCTTCTGGACTTTGAAGTCTCTGGGCAAAGTCTTGATCTTGGCTTGTGGTGTAATGGCTTGTGGATGAGGGCTTCCATTGATACCTGAAATGGGGGGGGGGGAGGCTTTGCAGGGGCACCCCTCACCTGAAATGCCTGAAATCCAATGTCTGGAGCACCCACATTGGGTGGGTACAGATGGCCTGGAACCACATGTTAGACAAATACCTTTAAAAATGTTTTGGTATCATTTAATTTACTTTAGTTCAAAATGCTCTAGCTGAGATGGAATCATGACCAATAAAACAAAGAACTGTGGGGGGGGGGGAATAAAAGCTTATATTGTATATGGCCCAAGGAATTCTATGCAATGAAAACTCCACCACAGGATTGCCCCAAAGGGGGAAGGGTCAGCCCTGAACAATTCTAAACCAGGTATATTTATGCGCAAAGAATCTAGGGATACAAAGAGGGGCTACATGCAGCTTGTCATGTGGGTAGGGGAAACCATACAAATGGGAAGTTACACCATACTATCAAGCATTTATCATCAAAAACAAAAGTTACAAAATATTTCTGTTTGAACAATTAAATAAACACATATAAGCATAATCTATATAATTTATGCACTCAGTTACATAATCCATATAATGTATGTACTCAGTTACAGGTAAGGTCAAAAGTCCATGAGAGCTAAAGATATAACAGGTCCTTGTTGACTTTCCAAAAGCCACCCCAGGTGTGGGGCCTGTTGCAAATATCATGGGATAGGGGTGATCTTTCCCCTGGGCATGTTGAGGAATGTCACACCATTGATAAGATGCAACAGGCATTGTCCTTTGTTTGGTGTGGCAAATGTCCTTCATCCAGAATTCATTTTGGAACGCTTGGATTAGTCGAGAGCCCTTATCCAGCCAGATGGCCAACGACATTCCTGACATGTTTGTCAAACTGTCGCCTTTGTCTCTTTGAGAAGGTAATGTATTCCAGGTCTTACAGGTGAGTTTGTTCATTTCCTGGATTAAAAACACAATCTGAAACTGTTAAAACGCATACCGCCATTGCGTGCTCAATATTCGCATGGCAGACATGTTGAAAAGTAAGTTCCCCCTTTCTGCAACCAAATAAAACCATGCCCGTCTTTCTACAAGGTCCCTGTATTGAGTTATGTATTTTTGAATAATTATTTCTTTTGTTCTGTCTGCTTGCTTTCACTGACATTCCAACGCTGATTGGATTAAGCTTTCACTTATCGTCATGTGCTACACTGAATCTGCTTGAAGTAGCAGGCAGTTACCCTGCTGCTTACAAAGGTTCCCGCTAAGGGAGTTCTAGTGCCTAGGTGATCTTGGATCTTATCCGCCTCGGAGTTCCATGAGCCTGGGGAACTTTCAAAGAGGTCCCGGTCATGGATTTCAATGGGTAAAGTGGAGGGGCGATGTCTGTTGGATCTTCCACACTCCCTGTGTTCACGGAGAAGTGTGGTGATGCATGTATGCTTGTGTTTGTGTGAATGCATATGTATGTGGGCTGATTGTGGACTTATAATGAGGAGCAGGGAAAACCAATGGTTAAGATAGGAAACCTTTATTAATGACAAATAAAAAACAGAACTTCATTTTTTCACCTTTTATCATGATCCAGTTGACTTCACAGACCTCTGACCATTTCTTTCTTTCTTTCTTTCTTTCTTTCTTTCTTTCTTTCTTTCTTTCTTTCTTTCTTTCTTTCTTTCTTTCTTTCTATATTCATAAATTTTTAGTAAGCTGCAGAGAATATGAGATCTAAACCATTTCAGAGAATTATTAAATGGCTTATTCATTTATTTTACTTCTATCCAGAAGAGTAGCGTGCCTTGGCGGGGCCCCGTATAAAAATTTGCTGGGGGGCCCTTAGGAAGGGTAAAGATTTGTTTTGCTTACGCACGTTGGGGGCCCCCGTGGCCCGGGGGCCCCGTATAATTGATACGGCAGATACGGCGGTAGCTACGCCTCTGCTTCTATCCCATCTTTCTCTCAATGCCTTGCCCCAATGTGGTTTACTTAGTCACTGTCTTGAGCAATATGGTGCTCAAATATCTTTCCAGTTAAATTACTAATCTGTAAATCCAAAAATTTCAGCGGAAGTAGCAAGTGAAGCTCTTGTTTGTGTTGCCACAACAGATTTAACACATCCACCCTTTATGAAATTAGTTTGTCATGGTCACAGTCAGCTGTAGTCAAGCCTCCAACGAGCAATGAAACTTGCTGGGTGACCTAGGACCAGTCATTTTTACACCCTGACTTCTAAGGGGCGGCTCTGAAAAATGGAGCTGGGATCAGGAAAGCTCCAGTGGCAGGATTCAATTTTTTTTTTTTACTACCTACTCTGTGGGCATGGTATGGTGGTCGTGGCCAGGGGAAAGCCCTGTGTTACACCCGATTTAGGACTACAGTAAAACCTCATATAACACTAAAACCTGGTTCCACAAGTCTTCGTGTTATATGATTTTTCGTGTTATCTGATCCTCTATGGGATCCATAGAGATACATTGTAACCACACAGGCTTTCGCGGTTGTTATCTGAAGCATCCCATAGGATCTTAATGTTATCTGATGCAATTCTTCCCCCCAGATTCCTTGATGTTATGCGATTTTCGTGTTATTCGATACTAATGTTATATGAGGTATTACTGTACTTTATTTCAAAACTGGATGGGCGGGACCAGCCAGAATTTCTGCTACTGGTGCTTGCGAACTGGGGTGAACCTGCGGAACACTGGAGAGCTCTCTATCTTTCCTTGATTTCATAGGAAAAAAGACAAAATGTGATTAATTCATTATAATTGATTGATTGATTTGAGCCACATAATGCAAAACGCAGATCAGCAATTTGGCTTCTCAGAATGTTCATAAGCCACATTAATCCTCACATGGCCTCAGGAATAGTGTTGGCTTTGGATATGTTTTAGGTAGCTTGTGAAAGGGAAAATCCAGCCTTATAATTTCTTTTCTGTGAACTGGCAAGTGAAAGTCTAGAAGAGAACTTGATCATTTATCTGCTTGTGCATCATGTGTGGAGGTACCCACTCTTTCCACCAGTAGCTTGCCAATAAGAAAGCATTATCAACAGGAATATATGACCTTGAACAATGGTCTCATTTAAGCCAAACCTCAGTCTAAATGGTTTCTAAAACTTACTGTGAAAACACTCATGCTATACCTTGGCCTGAGAAATGATGTGTATTTTCTTTCCACCAGCTTATATCAGAAGAAACTTGGTAATCTGAATGATAAAAAGTTAGAGTGTACAGACTGAGACAAAGTAAGCTGTGCTTCATCAGGGAATCTTGAAGTGTGATTTAGTGGGTGAAAGATTCAAACCTCAGAACTTGCTTTGCTACAGAGAATTGAGAGACTCATGTGGCAGAACAGTCAGAATGATTATTTCAGAAAGAAGATGCAAGAAGCAGCAGGCAGACAAACATTCTCTTTGTTGAGAATTTTTTTAAATCAATTGTTATTTATAGTTTAAGCCAGGTATATATTTTTTTAAAAAAAATGCCTGAGGAGTTATTCTACATGTAAAACACAATGCAACATAAAACATAAGCCAAGTCCACTTTTTTGAACTCATTTATAGGGCTGAAAAACTAGGCTTATAGTCGAATATATACAGTACATATTCTCACAATTTCCAGGCTGACATGTTACTCCAAAAATCTGAGTAGACTATTACCAATGACAAGGCATCCCTGTCCATAGTATTCCAGTTAGAGAATTTTGGCCATTGCATTAAAAAAAACCAGTGGGTTATGGATATTCTGTCTTTTTAAGGTACTGGTATAGTTTCATATTGACCATTCAGTTGTGAAAAACTTTAGAACTTAAGCATTTATGACTAGAAGTTGATTTATAAAACAGAACATCAGTGGAAGATACAATAAACAACACATTTTCCAGACGATTTTAATGTTTGTAAATAAACTTTTGAAACAAGTTCAGCTTGTGTGCTTACAAATAATTACTTAGCAATCTTTCACTCTCTCTCTCTCATTTTCTCTTTCACACACACACACACAGTCATATACACAGAAAATTACTTGCTATTTTTATGTCTTAAGCATAACCAAAAATAGAGCTGGGTTGTCAGGAAATGTGATCCTGTCTAACCTTTGAGGCTGACAAAATATGTGGACACTCTACAGGCAATGCCACATATACAAAGACCCCCTACAAATTAATATCAAATGTTACAGGTGAATTGGGGGTGGTGGTGGCTCACAGACAGGGTGCTAGCTGTTTATAAGCAAATTATTGATCTAAGCTGAGGTATTTAGCTCAAAGACACTTTGATGCATACTTTTTATACCTCAACATATACCCTCAAATAAATATTGCAGTATAATTATCATTCCTTCTATAGAGCATTGCATGTGGCATTTAAAATGGCTAAAATGAAATAGGCCTTTATAAAGTCAGCATCTACAAACAACAGATTGGAACACAGCCATATCCACAATTTATGTTGCCCCAGTAAGCGAAGGATCGCATCCCCTGTTTGGGGTATTAAGAATGAACTTCACTGCTTGTGTTTACATGGGGTACAAATTAAGACACAAAAATGTTTCCCAATATTCCCATGTTTTGAGTGAAGAGGGTTAATATGTGGCCTGTTTTTGTTTGTTTGTTGTTGTTGTTGTTTTGCTTTTAGCTTTTGTCTTTGTTTGCTTTTTGAGGCACTGCTTCCTCAAGAAAAAGTACTATTTGGTTTAAATAAAGGGTTTTCTTCTACAGTATTTGGAAATGTCCTGGTTTGAAATACAGAAACATACATTGTGTAAAGAAAACCCTGATTTTAATGGAGATCTTATGAGAATCCCCCACCCCCACCCCTCGCCCTTGCATCCATGAAGAGATAGCAGGTTGCTTTTGGACCTTGTGCCGGTTTAGTGGTGGGATCTTTACTGTTTTGTAATAGCTAGGAACTTCTGACCATTGTGAGACCGCCCAGGAGTGATTGCAAAGTTATATGGGAACTGCAGACCTTGAACAATTTCAGAAGACCTTTTGTAAAGCCCCCTGGCCTTATGAGGCTTCAGTGGACAACATTAAAAACAAAGATAGGTGCCAGCTCCCACATTTCTTTATACCAATCCAGGCACTTAATGACAAGCTTACATGGGAGCTAAATATTAGAAAAGGTAGAGTCCAAGTCAATAAATTCTGGAGAGTCTGGAAACCATTTGTTGAACATGTAATGGTCAAAAAGCAAGGCATTACTCCTGTACTGGATCAAAGTGCTTTTTGGAAATTATGAGCTGTTACAATCCCCCGGACAATGTAAATAACACAAGGGTGATAATAAAAGTGTGAATTATAGCAGAGTAGAGAAACAAATGTATTAGAAAACTAGTTAAAAAGATGCTACTTACGGTGGATTATGAATGTTCATTCACGTATGATAATGCTTGGATTTTTGCTTTTGTATACATCATATGTATTGTATTCATTGTAGAACATGTGAATGAGTTGTTTATCTTATGTATGAGTTTATTATTTAAGTATACTTTTTTCTCTTTTTGTTGATTGTCTTTCTTTATAAACCTAGAAGTAAAAATTTAAAAAAAAAACAAAGATAGGAAGCTACCTATCTTTTCCAGCCACCATCAGCACAAACTCCTCCAACTTCCTGAGTTCTCTGGGTATTTGCTTGTTGCCGTTCAACAGGCTAGGAAGTAAATTTTTCATATTTATAGAGCAATTTTTCAACTTCCCAATAGTTGTCCTTTTCTGAAATGATTCCTGCTTCTATATGTATGCTTGATTACTAGTAGCGTCCCTTAATCTTCAGAGTCAAAATGCCAAAATCCTAATGTGGATTTATGTCAAGTTGCAACAGGGCTGTAGCCAGGGGGGCAGGGGTGGGCGAAAACCCTCCTGAGCTAACAGCCTTACCCACCTTATGGTGCCAATGTTATATATATGAGTGTGACATTGTTGACCCTCCTGAAATTTTTGAGTTTTCAAAGCACAAAACCTGGTCGCACTGTGGATGCAAGAGAAATAGAACCTAATGTTGACCAAGATTGGGCCAAGAACATAGATCAAAGAGATTTGATTGGATACTAGGTTGAAGACTATGGCAGGCTAGTTGGTGGTGGATCACTCTGGAAAACAAGTTTGTTTGCTCCAAAGGTTTTGCCCTATAATCCTGCAGATTTAAAAATGATTGTTATTTTTAAGTAAAAAAAATTCTTAGCACCCATTAAAGACAAATGTATTTTGGCGGGGTCATAAGATTTTGTGGACGGCAGCCCATTTCATAATATTACAGTACTTGAGTACTTTTCGTATTGGGGTGAGAAATTGTAACCAGAGTGGGAGGAAAGGAACTGAAAGACAAAAATTAAAACAGAGATACATTTTAGAAAGTCATCAGAAACAGAAGACCTCAAGACTGAGATACAGATGCAAGAAACAGATCTTGTTGTAAGTTCAGATGTTTACTCCATCCTTATGACTGTTCTAGCAATAGTCTCATCCACAACATCACACATCTCCAGGATATGTGTGATAAGCTGCCACCATTTACTAGCAATGTCCTTACATTCTCTATAGGCCAAACAGGCCAGTTTCAATATCATACAGTCAATGGACACATACCTAATGTCAGAAATGACAATATTGAGATACCAATGGGGGAGTAGTTTCCCAGGATGTTTGACAGTGGCCATTCTTTAAGAATCCAAAGACAGTATCCAAAACAAATCAGGTGATGAAGATATTCAATCTATCTCCTGCAGCTTGAGTAGAGACAAAGCTTTATAAAAATTGCACCTCATTGATTAAATAGCTCATCAACGCAAGAATATCTGTTAACAGACAACAACTGTTCATTCTGATAATCAGGGTTGCTAACTTCTGTATTTCATTTCCCATAACCCCCAGCCTCAACCTTACACACAGAGAATGACCTATGTGTATGTACAGATATCTGCCAGCTGAGAAGACTAACCCATGCATTCATCTAAAGTGTTCCACAAAAGCTCATGCTAAATAAAACAAAGTTTTCTAGTTTGTTTTGTTATAACAACCTAACAGATCAAACCTCAGGGAATTTTTAAAAATCTACTCTTCTCTTTAGTGTGTAACTCTTTGGCAATGCCAGTGAAATGGATGTTCATTCAACCAAGCCTTGATGTTAATTTAATAAATTTTAGGAAAGTTACTTTTTAAAATTATAGCTGCAGAGGTTCTAAGAGTCCAAAAAGGTTCCTTTCCTAAGTTCTGCTTATTAGGATATTTGTAAATGTGCTATTGCTCTAGCACTGCCAAAAAGATTAATAGGTTCTGCCAGAGAGGACTTGTACTTTCTTTCTATTTTCCAGATTTTGAATTTGGCCAGGATAATAGGCTTTCCAATAATCCTTGAGCTTTACACTGGGCCAGATCTACTGGCTAACAAAACAATGAACATCTGTGTTCTCAGCTAGTAGAAATGCATAAATCCCAGTTCAGGTTTCTTTATGTCTTCTGAAGGAAGTCTGCAGAGCTGGCCTAAGACATTTCATTGCCTGAGGCAAAGCAACATATGCCTCTACTTAAGTCAATACATGCTATGTTTGACCAACCAGGTTATTCTGTCACCTGAGAAGAATTTCTCTAGATGTCTCTCAGTAAGTAGGTTTATATAAAGATGCCTCTGGGCATGTCATATTCAAGGCCATTCGATCAGAGACTGGCTTGCCAATGCAATGGCCAAAATTCTCTGACTGGAATACTATGGACAGGGATGCCCTGTCATTGGTAATGGCAACATTCTACATGGTCTACTCAGGATTTTGGAGCAAAGTGTCAGCCTGGAAATTGTGAGAAATGTGAGTACTGTATATACTTGAGTATAAGCCTAGTTTTTCAGCCCTAAAAATGAGGTCAAAAAAGTGGACTCAGCTTATACTCGGGTCACCAAGTTTGAGAAAAGAAGGCCATGGCTAATAGCCTCATGGACCACAGTAGGATGCACAGCTCCACAGTAGGATGCACAGCTCCTTCTAGAGAATGTTGCCATACCTTGAAAGCCATCTTTAATGGCCAAGAGTTCTTTTCCCCATTATTGCAGCCAGTCAGGATCAGTGTATGTGAGAAAAATGCACAGGATGGAAGGCTCCTTCCAGCCTTGGATGGCTGGAATGAACTGCCTTTAGGTAAAGGTAAAGGTTTCCCTTGTTCGAAAGCCAGTCGTATCCAACTCTAGGGGTCAGTACTCATCTCTGTTTCTAAGCTGAAGAGCCAGCGCTGTCTACTTCTACAGACGTTTCCATGGCCCTTAGAGCATCAGAACACATGAACTTCATTATAGATATTAGCACATCCAAAACTGCCATGCTAGACATGCAATTGCCCACAATGAATACGGCTCATTAATTCTGACACTGTGATATTGAGTGTGACAAGAAAAAGTTCTCCATCTCCTTGGAAGCACACTGGGCAGTCTTGTGCCAGCTGAGAGGCTTCTGAACCAGACATAGATTGGTCAATAACATAGTGATACCTACAAAAACCATGATAATTTGGCTATAATTGTTGGCAAATTCCAGGAATCTCTAGACATTCTCCACCTTTCTGAGTGGGCACCAGGATACTACTCTTTCCATTTTAACTTAAGCTGGGAAAGCTACACACCCATGCTCAGCAATGATAAGAATAGGGATCCATCCAATGCAAGGTTAGGACTTGGCACCTGCTCTACCCTGGCACTGTACCTGCTGACACTCCATGCCACATATACCTTCTCCATCATAGTTGACTTCCTTTTCCTGTCTATTATGTGCAGGGTAACAGTTACAGCCTCTTTCCTATTTTTGTTTTAAACACGTACAACATTTGGTGTGCCAGAACAGATTGTTGTTGTTCAGTCGCACAGTCAAGTCCGATCCTTTACGACCCCATGGACCACTGCACACCGGGCACCCCTATCCTCCACCATCCTTTGCAACCTTCTCAGATCTACGCCCACTTTGTTAACAATTCCATCTAGCGATCACATCCTCTACTGCCCCCTTTTCCTTTTGCCTTCAATCTTTCCCAGCATCAAGGACTTCTCAAGTGAGTCCTCTCTTCTCATTTGGTGTCCAGGGCTGTATCCAGGCTTCTAGATTGGGGGGGGGGTATATTTCAGGAGGGGCAACAGTGTCTCACACATATATAACATTTGCATCCCAGGATGGGGTGGAAGAGCAGGCTGTTAGCTGGGGGTGTGTGATCCCCCCTGGCTACAGCCCTGTTGGTGTCCAAAGTATTTTAGCTTCATCTTCAATATTTGTCCTTCCAAGGAGCATTTGGGGTTGATTTCCTTCAGGATCGACTTATTTGTTCTCCTTGCAGGTACATTTGCTTTAAAAAATGCAACTTGATGTGCTAGGAAGGATTAATTTTAAAATCACCTTTTAAAATCAAATGTAGTGTTTAGATTTGATTTTGCAATAAATATTGTGAGTGTGTATATACTGTATGTGTACATATGCATATTTCATATTATATGTGAAAGATTCATGATTCAATCCAGGGTAAAGGCATACTTAACACCACACCTTAGTTTTATATTACCTTCACGTTTACCTTTTCTAACAGTTAGCATTTTTGTAGCTTTTGGAGGCACAGTGTGCTTGTCTGCTGAACAAAATGTTGTGGGCAGCTGGGGAGGCTTGGATTCAAGTCTCTACTGAGCCACAAATCTTACTGTGGAGTGTCCTTGGTTGCCCAGTATTATATCTTACAGGGTTGTGAGGACAAATGCTAAGGAATTGTGTACATGGGAAACTTCTTATATGCAAATATCTGGCTTCCTGTTTTGGGATTGAAAAAGAATGCAGTCTGCTGTTTTTCCTCCACATGGCCATCTAAGATACAGAGCCTGGCTGAAACATCATGCCATGAATTTCTGGAACTTTTATTTGTAGTTTCCCTACCCTGCCTGAAGAAGTGATCTTGAATCACGAAAGCTCGCAATGTCTGATTTTTTAAAAAGTGATCGTAGAAAAGATATCACCTTCCTCCTGCACTTATTTGATTTTATGTATGGATCACACAGCTTGTCTTTGCTCATTCTTATTACCATTATTTTAAATAATGGGCAAAAGAAGAAGGAGGTGGCCAAAAATGAGATGGCTAGATGGTATTGTAGATGCAATGGGCACAAAGCTGAGCGAGTTGAGGAGGATGGTGGAGGACAGAAGTGCCTGGTGGGCAATGGTCCATAGGGTTGCAAAGGGTCGGAATTGACTGTGTGACTGAACAACAACAAAACCCTGGTAACAGGTATTCCAAGCACTGAAACTTTTCATGCCTACCCCTTAGGTCATACCGATAACAAACTATTTGATTTTCTTTCTCTTTCCATCTCATTTTCCTTTTGTGCCATATCATTGTTAAGCAGGGAATGTTTTTTCAGATTGTTGGCTACTCCAGTTACCTTTTTTTTCTTATTGAGGTGCAGGCTGAAATGCTATATAAAAATAAACAAAAGAAATAAACCAATAGATTATCAAATTGCATTTGTGCATATCCTTCACATTACCCTTCTCTCTCTTCCCTCATGACTTTTCCCTATCAAAACAGAAATGTTAATCTTCTCAAAGCAGCGGCTTTCATTCAGTGGTGTGCTGCTCCCAGTTCGCCCCGATACGGGCGTATCGGTAGCAAAAAAACCACTAGGCCATGCCCACGCCACTTCAGTGGTGCAGGCAGGTGGCGGCAGTGGCAGCCGCAGGCGAAGCGGTGGCGGCAGTGGCTCTTCCTTCTTCTCCTCTTCCAGCAGCTGCTATTGCCTCCTTAAGAAACTGCAGGTGCCGCTCAGGTGGTGGTGAAGGCAGCGGTGTGTGTGGCTGGGGGAAGGGGAGTGGGGAGCTCACTCCACATCACCCAGACCAGCTTGCACGCCGCCTCTCCTTCTAGCAGCAGCAGCAGCAGTAGTATCAGCAGCAGCAGAAAATATCAGAAAATATCTGCTCCTTGCTTCTTCCACCATGGAAAGAAAAAAAAATATTCTGTCCAAAAAGGAAAGACATGTGAGCTGCATCCAATAGTTGCGTTTCTACAAAGCTCAACAAGCTCAGATCAGGGTATGATGGTGAAGAGAAATTGTATTATAATAAAATTATCAGAGTGGGGCATGCCAAGCCTGAAGGCAAGTTAATAGAGATTACAGAATAACTTTTATAACTGGTGTAACTGTTCTATAAATCTGATATGAAGATATATGTGAAGAGAAATGAGCAAATAAAATACCCGGTGAAGAAACAGCCTGGGGTCACAATGGCTCTCAGTAAAAGTTTGCTTCCTCCTTTGAAAAGGATGGAACAATCTTGCATTGACTTGACCATGTAAATATCAACATTTTTGTAACAGGCTGGCTACTGAGCGCCTAAATGAAGCGCCTAGATGTCTTAAATGCACTGTACATAGTAACTAGTTTTCCTCCATTTAACAAAGCCTTTCATACTTCCCTATCATTGCATTTGTATCACAAGCTGATATTACTCTTGCTACCGATAAAAAAATACACAGACACTTAATGCACACTCATTCTACGACAAAAAACACAAGACAAAACAAAATAGCTATAAATTATAGTTATGAGGAGACACAACTGCAGTCTTCACTATAGTACAAAGATTGGTCACAAAAAAGCAAAGGAAACCACACCCACCCAAATATCCCTGTACAAAGGTTTCTTTGCTTTTCCTTTCATGACTGTAAAACAGAACCACCACCACCACCACCACCACATGAAATAAGAAGGCACAGATTAGCGTAGGATGGTCAAAACAAATAAAAAACATTCCCAGTGAAATAAGAGGCTAGTATGTAATATACCGTAACAAAATTCAAAGGCTGTTAGACTAGGGGTTCGCAACTGATGGCCCTTGGGCCGGGCTCAGCCCACAGCACCATTTCATGTGGCCCGCTGCCCTTGCTCCCACCACTGCTGTTGCTGGAAGCGGTGGAAGTGGTGGGAACAGCCGAAAATGCACCACCCTCGCTCCCGTCACTGCTGCTGCTGCCAGAAGCGGCAGAAGCGCCGAAAACAGCCGAAAACATGCTGTACGACAAACGCAGAGACTTTTTACAGCACTGTTTACGGCGAGGGGACACACACACATGTCCAGCCTGCTCAGCTGTCTGAGGGGGTATAGTCCGGCCCACGGTGTGGACACCCCTGATCTAGAGGGACATAATGCAGGTGGCACATTATTTACAGAAAGCTGGCATTCTGCAAATATATGTTTCTTTAGAGGCCAACTATTCAGGTTATGGAAGTGTATCCAGAGTTTTCAGGGTAATGAAGCAAGCTGGAAAGGCAGTGCAGTGGCAATGAGAGAACTAGTGAGGCAGCTGGCTAGACAATACCACTTCTTTTCCGCATCTAAAATGAGGGGAGGAGACTGGTCTTGTGTTTACAAGAGTTCCAGGCAATTCACAGTTGAAGGGCAATCAACCTGAGAAAAGATTAGCATTTACAATCTGTGCTTCCCGCAAACCCTTTTCCTCTCCTTTTGCTTTCCTTTTTTTGTTGTAACATTTCAGATTGTAAATTGAAAGCAAGGACTGTTTTGCTGGGTTTTTATTAATGCAGGCTGCTCTGACAGTATTTTCAGCTGTGGAGTAAGATACAAAATCTACAAACACATACATTTGATATGTTTATTTAGTTCATGAAAATGCCACCACGATAGTATTCAATAGGGGAGAAATGGACTAACTCCACTCCTGAAGTTCATGCAATGCAGAACCATTTCAAACTGAAGGACTCTTCCTTACCCATCAATGCTACTGAGATTTTGTGTTTTTATTATTTAATTTACCATCTTAGATCTAATTGCACAAGTGGGTAGAATGCCACATTTTACAAATAAATAAAACAATTAAACGGGCACCTTTCCTGCTTTTAGGGACACATTACATGTCAAACAACTCCAGGCACTACTCGCTCCTGTCACCTTGCTTCAAATGATGCTTAATGACAAGTGATATAGTCTAACACAGGAGTTCTCAACCTTTTTCAAACACTGCCGTAAAATGCATCCATGACAGCCGTACATGCGGATGTGGCTGTTTCCAGTACATCTGGCGGTGGTGGCAGCGGGAGCAAGGGCAGCGAGCCGTGGGTTGAGAACCCTCGACTTAAGGTAAAGATAAGGATCACCCTTGCTCAAAAGCCAGTCCATATCTGACTCTAGGGTTCAGTGCTCATCTGTTTATAGCTAAAGAGCCAGCATTGTCTGTTTCTGCATATGTTTCCATGGACATGTGGAAGGCATGACTAAACATGGAAAGTTTATCATTCCACCAAAGTGGTACCTATTTATCTACTTGTACATTCTTGCTTTTAAATTGCTAGGAGCTGGGAGGAGCTGGGACAGAGACAGAAACTCACTCCATCATGTAGCACTCGGGTCTTGAACTGCTGACCTTCCAGCCATCAATTTCAGCGTCTTAACCACTGAGCCACTGCAGGGAAAGAAAAGAAGTCAACGGCCCAGCCAGGAATGCCTTCTACTGCTTGGGAACTTTGGCCCTCACACGTGGAAGGGAAGAACCGTAAGGACTGCATGTTACTGCTGTTCTGCTCTGTAGTTTGGTATTTTCTCAACCCTGTGAATCCTGTTTCAGAAGAAGTGAAAGTGCACTGAAGCCCTTGTGCAACACCCAGCACTTGTTAGAAAGAACTGGTCTTTCAGCAGGAGGCAGACAGGCAGACTTTCTTGTGTTTCAAGCTGATCCTGATGCCAACGGAGTAGTTACATTTCTTGGGACAGAATGAGAGCCAGCTAAAACTAAAACCCTAGCAAACAAGGAATGTGGCCTTGAATGTTAACGAGGCCAAAAGGACCTGTGAAAGGAGAATTGTATCCCCTCCATTGTAAAATAGACTTGCTTCATTTCTTTACTATTCAAAGATGTTTGCCGTGAATGCCACATTTTATTCCAGCTCTGAATGTCTAATTGCCTACTTATGTTTCGATACTATTGTGTGAGAGACAACAAGAAAAATCTCATTTTTCATAGGCATGTTCTGTGAATCTGAAATAGTGTAAATGGAATTTTTGCTTGTTTTATCTTTTGCAGTTTTAATTGCATAGCATTAATTCATAGAACTCAGTAACATTATTTTTCTGAGACTGTATCTCCCAGTCAGCCTGGCCAGTGCCCAGTGAAATTCTAACAGTTCCAAGACCTGTATTTCCAAAGCCTACTCAGTGGTTTAAGCAACTAGCTGTAGAGCCAGAGGTTTGGGAGCACAATTCTCCACTGTGCCTCCTAGAAGAAGAGCCAACCAGTGCAGTTTTGGACAAACTACACAGTCTCAGGGTGCCCCCAGAAGAAGGGTGGGATAAACCACTTCTGTGTATTGTCTACTTAGAAAAACTGGAAAGGGTCGTCATAAGTCAGAATTGACTTCACAGCATGCAATTATTATCATTATATCTTTCCAAGCTCAATTTATTCCAACTCCAGGATTGGCCTGACATCAGAGTTGAGCATCAGCAGGTTCACACCAGTTTGCCAGAACCAGTAGCAAAAATTCTGGCTGGCCCACCCATCCAAGTTTTGAAATAAAGTAGTCCTAATTTGATTGCAACACAGGGCTTTTTTCCTGGCCACGCCCACCATACCACCCCTACAGTGTTGTAGTAATTTGTTTTTTTTTGAGCCCACCACTGTCTGACACCCCTGGCTTGTTTGGGAACATTAAGGTAACAGGAGTAGAAGTCATCAATCCTGGACTCAGAGAGGATCCTCTGTATGGCATCCTTCTGGAAAAGTGTGGCTATATCTTCTAGTAGAACTTGATATGGTCCTGAAGTAGCTTGTTGGGAGAAAGAAGGTAAAGTCTAGGGCTATGATTAAGACCCAGGACTTGATAGGCGAATGATCTGAGTCTTCTGAAATAATGACTGACCTTAATCAAAGAGAATACCTGAGTGCCACAACTGCTACTGGCATGTTTTGTGTGGCAATCAATAGCCTGATGAGCAGCCTGCATTTTTGAATCACAATGCCATATCCTCTGGTCTATTACTTATCCTCCAACAGGCTGTTGAGGACGGGTTGAAATTTGTCATACTGTATATACATGGATGGTACACCCATACAGTCACTATATAGTTCATATCTGATTTCCAAAGTGGTGGTAGAGCAGATTCTTCTCCTAATTGTATCCATTTCCTGACACACCTTGTTATTGAAAACGGCATTATAGCAGCCTTTGGATCTGGTCTTGGATGCCTCAATAATAATGGAATTGGGCTGGGAAAGTTTAAGGATTGCTTCTTTATCATGAATTTTGTAGAGGTTCTCTACCTGTTGCGATGTTGGTTACAGAGTAGAGGGTTTCTGCCATGATTTCATGAATAGGTCCAGAGAGGGCTAAATGCTGATAAAGACAGGAATAGTAGGATTTTTGTTGATTTGGTCATAGACTTGGTTAGGGACTATTTGAGCAGCTGGGGCCTTGGTGGTTTTACCTGAGGTTCTGTCCATCTGAAGAGGACCCATAAGAATTTTTCTGTGGCATTTTGCAACATGGGACCATTCGAACTGTAACCTCCTTGGCAATGGTGGTGACTGGCAATACCTGAGGGCAACATTTGTGAATTTGTGACAGAACTGGCAATTCTGTATTTGATTGTCTCTCACTGAAGGCAATACGAGAGAGAAAGAGAGAGAAGAGGAAAAGGCTGTCAGGAACATGAATAATTATGTACAGAGTTTCAAAGAATAAGCTAAAAGTACTAGAAAGCTCTTGAGGTGTTCACTCTGTTCCAGTAAAAATGGTACTGAGAATTAGATATTAGAATGGGGAGCATGTTTTATAGAGATGGTGTGTCTCAATGCTTTCCTTAGGCTCTAGAAGGTTTTGAGGATACTTGTACAGGCATAGAAGGAACCCATATGTGATTTCACAGAAAATATGAAAATGAATGCAAGATCAGTAATCTGTTATGTTGATCAGAATGCAGCTATGCCCGATCAAGTTGAGTACTGTAGTTGCATACCTAACAGATTTAATAATATTGTTGAGAAAACAAAACATGTAACTAATTTGACACCATGCTCCTGACCTAAAAGGGAGCAGAACAAGAAAAGATGCATTTGAATTATAAACAATGCAAAATTACCCTTGGCATGGTTTGATAAGGAATCAGAAGAGCTTAACTAAAAAGGCCATCAACAGAGAATACTTTAAGCCTCGGCCCTATCCCATTGTGTTGAAAACAAGTAAATAGCATTAGTAAATTCGTTTGACCATACAGAGAATTTATTTGTCCTGCCACTGTGTAAACACGTCCATTAGCACATGAGAGTACAGCTCAGAGAAAGCTTGTCGTGTTGTAGCACCACTATTCTTAAAACAAGCCACTAAGCTTTTGGGGAATATTGACATCTACTGGAGAAAACAGAAAAGAGAATAGGCCATGTGGTAAGCAATCTGAAGAGATGGCTGGGTGAGAGTTTTATTAGACTACTAAAGCATCCCAACCAGAAGTTAGCTTTCCAGCGCAGAATCTATTCAAAGATCGTAGGTTTCAGCTTTCACCTTTGGTCGACTGACAGTTGGGACAGAGTTAAAAGTTACTTCTCCTTGTAATATTTTGGTGGATTAAGATCAACATCAAATTCATTTTCAGGTTAATGGCCCTCTTTCCCACTTCACATCACAAAGTAAATTATTTATTAGCGATCATCTGCCTTTAATCCACAAATAGGGAAGTCCCAGTTAAGCTTTTTTTTTTTTAAAAAAAGATGTAGATTGTAGATGTAGACAATCTTCCTGTTTATTCCTGCCTCTACCTTTGCTTCTTCCTCTGTTGTTTGTCTTCTGTTTCTTTCATATTGCACAATCCTTAGGGCAGAGACCCATTTCTACAAAGTGCATAGGATGATGTGGTCATTGGTACTGTATCACCAAAAGTTATAATAAAATAAGCCTTCTGTCAGTCATTTCTCCTCCCTCTTCCCCACATCATTTTTGTAATATACCAGTAAAACCTCATATAACACTAAAACAGGCATGCCCAAACTACGGCCCTTGGGCCGGATCCGGCCCGCCAGGCCATTTCATCCAGCCCCCGACATGGTATAGGAACTCTTATTATTTTATTTTATTTTTTTAAATTTTTTTTTGCGGACTTTTTTTTTTTGCGGAGGGATCACAAATCAGTTCCTAGTTCCTTCCTTCTGCTGCTTAGTACTAGGACTTCTGCCGAATCTAATTTAGAATTGCTGAATCCCTCCGCCTAGCTGATTTGGCTGTTAAGAGTGGAGAGAGAGACTGAGCCTGAGGCCATCCGGGAGCTAAAAGTAAGCGTCCACCATTTTGTCTTAGCCTTCCGCTTATTCAGGGCTGAGGGGGGGGGGAGAATGGTTTCTTCTGAGAGAGGGAGAAAGAGGTGTGTGTGTGTGTGTGTGTGTGTGTGTGTGTGTGTGTGAGAGAGAGAGAGAGAGAGAGAGAGAGAGATGTGTGTGTTTGTGTGTCCAGGATTACAAGCAGTTTCTTCTGGGAGAGGGAGAAAGAGGTGTGGGGGGGGGAGAGAAAGAGGTGTGTGGGGGGGGAGAGAAAGAGGTGTGTGTGTGTGTGTCTCCCGACCTCCCTAGAGCTGATGTGCGCTACTTTTGAACTTCCCCCACCCTCTTTTAGGCTGCAGCAAGCCAGAATGTCGGGATTCGAATCCTGACATTTTGCCTTGCTGCAGCCTCCAGGGAGGTGGGAGAACTTTGGAAAAAGCTTGGATCGTGTCTGCCCACCTCCCTGGACCCGGCGGGGGGGTCAGAAACCCCAAAATTGGTCATGTCAGGAAGCGGATCTTTTCTAAGGCTAATGACTTTTCATTGCTAATTAAAATCCCACCTACCTGAAGCTTTGGAACACAACAACAGCTCCTTGGATGCCACAATGACCAAGCTGGATGTGAGTTTCTAGGATCTGTCATATTTTTTTAAAAGGACATTTTTAAAGGACACTGCGAAGGCGGCGAAGGAGGAGCCGGTGAAAGAGGAGCCGGCGGCAAAGGCGTTAGTGGTGGCGGCGGCGGCGGCAAGGCTGGGTGGATGTATGTACCATGGAGAGATAGTTCGGCCCTCGGAGCCTCTGATAAAATGTTATCCGGCCCCCGGGCCGAAAAGTTTGGGCACCCTTGCACTAAAACCTGGTTCCACAAGTCTTGGTGTTATATGATTTTTAGTGTTATCTGATCCTCTATGGGATCCATAGAGATACATTGTAACCACACAGGCTTTAGCGGTTGTTATCTGAAGCATCCCATAGGATCTTAATGTTATCTGATGCAATTCTTCCCCCCAGATTCCTTAATGTTATGCGATTTTCGTGTTATTCGATACTAATGTTATATGAGGTATTACTGTATTCCCAAATGAATTTGTGGCTTCTGAATTATCTTAATCACGTGATTATTGTAATGTAAATTTTGGATCTTTTCATATGGCCAGGATGACAAAATTAAAAATTTTTTTTTTACAAAAAAATCAATTTAAAGTGTCAGAAAAGGTATTTCCAAGCTCTATCCACAGCAATACATTCCATTCCATTCAATTCCTTTGGTAAAAAACATACCATTATTATTTTTTTGGAACAAGAGCAGTAGATGAGGGTTTTTTTTGCCCATTCAGGAATGCTAATCACATCATTACTTTTCAGTAGAAAATGTATTTAATAATTTTCAATAATGATTTGAAGCTGTACAGAATTGGAACAAGTAGAATTTATGGACTGCCAGCATAAAGCACGGAGCACTGCTTCCTGGAGGAACCATGCTATTCCCCTCATATTTTAAGGCCTCATTGAACACAACACTTCCAAAAGCCTCAAACAGAAAGAGGATTGAGCCCTAAATTAAATTCATGTTATCCCAATGTAATTTTTAATCAGAAGTTTGCACTTTATGATTTACGGTAGCTGGTGAATTCAAATTATTGTGTGAAATTCTACCCAGGGACAGACAAACCTGCTAGTGTTGGAGTCTTTACCAATCATTTTTTAAAACCCCATTTATAAAATTTTAGAAATGTACCAATTATGGCAAGTTCTTGCCGAAAAATTAACTGAACAAGGTTCTCAACTACTCTTCACTAACCAAATTCAAATGATCCAGCTAGTCTCACAATGGAGAGAACCATGGCGTCTCTATTAAAAATGAGAGCTCTGGTTGCTACTACATACCGTCCTCACCATAGCATATTGCCGTGATGGTGAACCTTGGCACTCCAGATGTTCTTGGACTTCAATTCCCAGAAGCCCAGGCTCCCATGAATCCACATGAATGGGTTTCCTAAGATTCATCTGGCCCGCGCTGCCCTCGTCGCTCCCGGAAGCGGAAGTAAAATGCACCGTACAGGAATTGAAGTCCAAGAACATTGGGAGTGCCAAGTTTTGCCATCACGGGCATAGTGCCCTTCCAGCTGTGGTAAACCTTCCCACTACCACAATAGGTACTGCCAGAATAACTATTTGTGGTGCTCCCCATTAAAAAAACACAAGCAAACTAGGAAGTATCTTTACTGAATCTCCAATATATTTCTAGTAGATGGTTGTTGGGTTTTTTTTGGGGGGGGGGGAGATTTCAAGTTCTTTAAAAATATATATCAAGTTCTACAATATTAGGACAGGTTGGGGGTGGGGAATTTCAAAATTCATCCTGGCTAGACATTAAAAAGGTATTGGAGCTGAAGTTAAATAAACTCCAAAATGGAGAATAAAGGAACACAAACAACATCAGCTGAGAGACAGGGGCAGGTAATTAGAAGGATTGCAGTGGCAGTAGAAGGGTTAATCTTTTCCTCCTGCACTGTTCTCAACAAACAAACAAACAAACAACTCTTTGTAGGTGGAATTAGCACTAATGGAGGATTTTGCCTGAAATACTAGCTTCAGAAGAACTTTCCTTAGGTTTGTAGCATGGGAGAAAACAATTAAATCCCCTCCATGTCTGATTCAAGTAATTGTTACCCCCTGCACCCTTTTTAATGCAAGATACACTTGCTGAAATTTCATTCTCCCTAGAATTATGAAGTATAAAGGAACTGTGTCCTTTTTTTCACTAGCAGTGGCTCAAGTTGCTAAGACACTGGGGCGGAAAGTCAGCAGTTCGATTCCCGAGTACTGCAGGACGGAATGATCTCCCGTCTTTGTCCCAGATCCTGCCAACCTAGCAGTTAAAAAGCTAGAAATTGAAAGTAGATAAATAGGGACAACTTCGGTGGGAAGGTAACAGTGTTCCATGTGCTCTGGTGTCGTCATGCCTGCCACATGACCATGAAAACGTCTGCAGAAGCAGACAGCGCTGGCTCTTCGGCTTTGAAACAGAGATGAGCACTGATCCCTAGTCAGATTCGACTGGTTTTCAAGCAAGGGAAACCTTTACCTTACCCTACCCATAGCTCAAACTATTTGAATTTGAGGGAAAGCTATAATTTAAACATTAAAAGTAAAGGTTGTCCTTGCTCAAAAACAGTCGTGTATGACTCTAGGGTGTGGTGCTCATCTGTTTACAACCAAAGAGCCAGCACTATCTGCATCTGCAAACATTTCCATGATCATGTGGCAGGCATGACTAGACACCAGAGCACATGAGATGCTGTTACCTTCCCACCGAAGCAGTACCTATTTATCTACCTGCAATTTCTTGCTTTTAAACTGCTAGGTTGGGAGGAGCTGGGACAGAGACAGGAGCTCATTCCATTGTGCAGTACTCAGGTCTCAAACTGCTGACCTGTCAACCTTTCAGTTATCAAGTTCAGCATCTTAACCACTAAGCCACTGCAGTCCCCAATTTAAACATTATACAGTCAAACCTCGCATAAAGAGTGCTTCGCTTAAAGAGCAACTCGCTTAAAGAGCAGAATTTTATCTGAATGTTCGCTTCGCTTAACAAATAAAACCAACCCAAAACTCGCTTAACAAATAAATCGGGGTTTGCAATCCCCCCCACAATTGGTCATTTACAATGGTGTTTCGCTTAAAGAGCAAACTCGCTTAAAGAGCAATCCTGTGGAACTCATTATGCTCTTTAAGTGAGGTACCACTGTACTGTATCTAGTTTATTGCTCAGTGCCTATGTCAATTACCAATTGTTGTGTGAAAGATGAGGCATATCCAGAACAATACTCCATTCTACCAAATTAAGGATTATGATACTTATACCTACAGTAGATCTCTTAGTAGTATTAATTGACATAAAACAATCAAAAAACATAAAAAAAGCAAAAATGACTGCTCCCATTTACTTGAAAGTAAATATAATTGAACATGAGACATACCTTTGAGGAAATATACCTTGGATTGATGAGCTAAATGTTTTTCAAATAGCCATGGGTATGTTAGGTATAAGTGAATGTTTTTATACAGATGTACTTAAATTCCATTGCTAATCCCAAATAAAGTAACCTGCTTCTACCTTCTTTGAGCCTCAGATCCTTGTATAAGGGAAAGATCTTGAAATGTGGAGCTATCCTGAGAACCATAGAATGAATGGGACTGATACAAGTGTGTGAGCACTGAGAAGATGAATCTATGTCTAATTGACAGTAGCAACTGTATTGCAGTATTAAACATGAAATAATCCACACAGGTATGGTTAAGGTTGCCATAATTCTCTCCTGCCAAACCAGGAACAGCCATGTGACGTCATTGCATTCTTCAAACTGTGCATGCGTCAGATGAGGGTCAGGGAGACTGTGGCTCTAAGACCCCATGGAATCCCCGCCCAAGGCGGACAGTCTTTGTCAGTTTAAAATAAACTGTAGTCAAGAGGTTTTTCCCCGTGTGATTCTTCTTGCAAAAGACTATTCTTGATGATTCTATTTTTAATTTTTTTGAATAAGGTTTCTTGGGCCAGTCTTGAAACCACCTGAAGTCACCCCATCCTCTCCTTGACACACACACGACTAAAATAGACTCACCATCAAACCTCACACAAGGATCCCTTGGAAGGAAGTTCTAAAGAGGGCCCTGGAACAGTAATGCAGTCCATGGTGTCTCCGTTTCCCTCCGGAAGGAGAAAAGCAGGAGACAGAAAGTGACTTATTTTGGAGGACCTTTGTGATGGAGGACTCTTCACTTTCTGTCTACCCTGGTCCCTTCCTATTAGGAATACTGACCCTATGCAATTAACCCTTTGTGGTCATGTGAAGAAGGAATCCTCCGTCCCAGTGTATGGTGGAGGTTTAGCTTCTTAGATATGGGCATTTCTTGCTCCCTCCCAGCTTTTGAGGAAAAGGGCTGAGGATGACTCCTTGTCCCCCAAACTTCAAGGTGAGCCAAGGGATTTTTGCAAAGAGTTATTTCACTGCCTCCATACCTTTCTTTCAATTATCTTCCTTGCAAGTGTCTTCCCTCCCCAGTGGGCTTTTCAAGGTGCTGTTTTGCTTTCGTTGCTTTCAAGCAGGATAATTGAAAGAATTAACTCTTTGCAAAAATCCCTTGGTGGGTGGGTGATCTTGCTTCCTTTGTTCAAATTTAAAAATCTGGGACTTTTACATGTTTTTTATTGAACTGGACAGGACAGCTTGAATTTGGGAAAATCCTGGAAACCCCGGATATATGGCAACCCTAGGTATGGTTAAATTTTGTCTGTGCACAGGACTCCACACTATCTGTTATAATCACACCCAAAATGTAAGGACAGTGCAAACATGCACAATAAAGTTAGGCTGTGTTTTTTAAATTATATAATTCTTGAAAATATTAATCATGCTATTAAATTTCTAATTATAACAATCCATCACATTTTACAAGATTATTTTTAAAATTATGCAATAAAGCATTCCTGATGTTTAGAAACAGAGTTCACAGTGGGTTGTTCATTCATTATTTAAGGCTCTTAAAGCAGCTTATCAAGAAAAATTAAATTCTGAACGCTACAACAAATATATTAGAACATGGCAGATGTTTAGCAGCAATAGTACAAATGATTAAGCACTCAGAAGTCTAATGTAGAATTTTTTAAAGGTGTAGAACAAAGAGGCAGAGAGATGAGTTCTGTAGTGTGGAAGCAGCAACTGAGAAGGCCTTCTCTCGTGTCCCCACCAAACATATCTGTGATAGATTCAGGACTGAAAGAAGGGATGTGCCATTAAAGACTTCAAGATCTTGACAGACTTATATAGGGAGGGAGGCTTCCTCAGATAGCTTGGACCCAGGTCATTTAGACTTTATAGGTCATAGCTAGGATAGGACATATCTGCTGTATGGCTGATTCCAGGCTTCTTTGCCAAATCCTTTATGTAGAACAGCACAAGACCTTGTGGAGCTCCTTTGAAGCATTATAAGGACCAGCTGAAACAAACCATGAAGGTGTCAGGTATAAATCTACTAATTTGAGAGACAGTGGCCAAAGATCACCCACTTTGGTGCCAAACCATCTCTGCTTCTACTGATCACTTCAAAGGGGAACTCCGCAGCATGAAGAGTCTAAGCAACAAGCATGGAAGCTTCGCCAAACTCAACCACGCTCCCCCCCATCTATTCAGTGTACTGTGTTCCACGCCAGCATCAGCCTATGGATTCACCAGAGACACATCCATCAGCTGCAAAAATAACGTCCAGGAAAGAATATATGTTTGGATATGAGTAGCAGATGACGAGGAACATTGAATGGTTTGGAAGAAGACTGTTAGCCAGCAAAGCTGGTGTCCAATATCCAATATTGAGTTATCATTACTTATCTATTTAAGTGCAAACCAACCGAGCACTGGTTGAAAGCTGGTGTTGTGAAGTATTTTTATTTTCACTATAATCAAATCCATACATTGATTCAGCTGCAGTGTCATAGATTCACGGAGGTTTCAGAACAGTTTCAATTTGTATTCATGATTTATTTCCTGTCAAATCTGACAAACAGTTGAGAATGTTCTGATAGTAATACAATCAAGACAAACATTTTTTGTTTATATTTATTAGAATTTAGGAAACTCTATAAACTGTGTATGAAAATATTCTTTACATTGTAAGATTCAGGAACTTAAAGTTAACTGTCAAAAATATAAGCGTTTATACTATAAAATGATGATAAAATGGTTTAACATTGTACAATACAACATTTATTAAAACAGTGCAGGTAATATCTAATTTAACTTTCCAATCAATTCGCAAAAGTACAGTTCATGACTAGTCAAACCACTAGAGTGCATTAAAGACTGGGATAATTCTGTATAGCCATTCATTCATTTATTGCTCCTTTCAGCATAGAAAACTATTCACTTCAACAATTATAAGTCTCTGTGAATACATAAAAATGGGTTTACTGCATATACGCAATAAGACCATTTGTGTGGATTCACAGAGATCTGGACTTCTGGGAATTGAAGCTCAAGAACACCTGGAATACCAAGGTTCGCCATGACAGGTCCTAGTCATCACAACTGCTTCTCAAATAGTAGCTTAAACTACACAAGCAGGTATGTGACCAGGGGCATGATCAAAACATGCCTGCTGCTTCCTCATCTATGTTACACAAAACTTACATTAACACCAGTAAGATTCTGGCCAGTATATTTTAGATTACTAAGATCATCAATGCTGAATTTACATACTGTAAAAGCTTGCTTCTAAGTAAGTATGCACAGTGTTGCACTGTAGTAACACAGCAGTACAAATGTCTACTCAGAAGCAAATCTGGCTGTGCTCAGTGGCTTACTCTTATGTAATAATAATAATTTTGTGTCAGAAATTATTCTGGGTTGAAAGGATTTTTGCAGGAGAAACTCCACTCCAGGAACGCCCAAATGAGTCTCCTTTCATGTCCCCAAGAGCTGGGATAAACAGGGGCACTTAATCCATCATGCAGTACCCGGGTTTTGAACTGCCGACTTCCCACCCTTCCAGTTAACAAGGAGAGCTTATTAACCACTGAGCCACCACAGTCCTTTACTCTTATGTAAAACAACAGCATCAGAAGGAGGAGGCTCATATGGCTGTTGAAAACTGTTATTACTTTTTGTAAATTAAATAGGGATGCCTGTAATTCTCCAAATGTATTACCAGCTCTCACCTAGTAGACCCAGTGGCTCAAATCTAGTAGTGTAACTTAAGCTGTGTAAGGCACAGCAAATAAGGCAAGCATTACAAACGTTTTGCATAGTACTGAATGTGGTTGCACTAAGAAGAAATAGCCACATACTCAACTTTTTCAAAGTTGTAAAACCAGACATGAACTAAATGGGAATTCCCCTCCATCTTTCCCTCTGTGTGGCTTTCCCTCAATCTGATCAGAAGGATTCTTTCAACCTGTCAGAGTAGATTTAACTATATGTGTGAGAGGGAATTGGAAACATGTCCCATCAGCAATATGTTTGATGGCAAATGGACATCCCTGGATTTTATCCATTGTTTTACTTTGTTTGAATTGAAGCAGCTAAATAGTAGCAGCCAATATGGCTTTTGCTCTGTTTACTCAGGCATAAGATTTAAAAAAGAGGTATAAATAGGTTAGTTTATATTAATGCAGTTATATTAAGATTTGCTTCATCATTTTATAGAAAAATACATTATGCCAAAAATCAATAAACATTTTAAAAAAATAAATAATTTAATCTTTTAGATTAAACAAGAAGATAGATTTTTCTACTTTGAGAAGTGGAAAAGCTCCATGTTTCATTAAACCATTATATCAAAATGAAGCATTTTAAAATAACATGAGTGCTTCTAAAGCCAATATAAATGTAAAATCCATGTCACCCTACTTTATATTTTAAAAAACTATTGTGGTCATATTGCATAATAATTTTTGGACAACAGTAAAACAACAACAACAATAAATACTATTGCCTTGCATCTTGTATAGTCCCTATACATTTACTGGGTGCAAATTTTACCAGATCTAAACATGATTTTGACCCAATTTTATCCCAAGACATGGAAGTAGGCATTCTTTTTATTAGTCAAAAGAAGTGCCCAGTAAAGTCATTGAACATTATACGTCATAGATGGCAATGGGAGCATCATGTCTACAAACAAGTTCATCGATCACTGCAGATATCAGTAACGGAACCGTCACTCCATATAACTCCCCATGTGGCTATGAGAAAACAAAATTATTCAAGAGCTAAGAAACCTTACTGTAGGAAAGATCAGAACTTATATTTTGAGTTTTGATTGTCAAGCTCTAAAAGAAAAGGGGAGGGGGAAATATAGATTTAAGTTCAGTGTGCTTTCCACATTTTAAAATAATATATGATTGTGGTGTTTTAAAATAATGTCACAAGCTCACAAAGGTGCTTTCTGGGTTGAAAGGATTTTTGCTGGATGAACTCTGCTCAGGGGACGCCCGAATGAGGGTCCTTTCATGCCCCTAAGATCTTTTCCCACTGAAGTGGTCCCTATTTATCTTCTTGCAATTTCTTGCTTTCGAACTGCTAGGTTGGCAGGAGCTGGGACAGAGACGGTCACTCATTCCATCATGTAGTACTCAGGACTTGCCGACCTTCCAGCTAACAGGGTGAGCTTCTTAACCACTGAGCCATCGCATTCCCTTATGAATTGGTTACAAGCAACCAACTTCAAGAAGCAATGCACGAGATGGAATCTTGACAATAAATTATTACTGGAGTCCAAATGACACCCAGAAACTTTAAGTGTGCAAAAAGATTTGGTTGTGTTTCTAAAAATGTTTCGATATATGATATTTCCATGTCACATTCAACAGACTATACTGGTATTTGATACCAATAACATTTTGCTTATGTACTACTTGAAAGACTTGTTAAGCTTAGAACCATATTGTTAGGCTGGGTGGGCAGTTATAGTGGTAGAGACAAGGCCAGCGCCTCTTGAGATGCACAAAACAAGTTGGTAAATTGATGCACACACATACAAAATTGGTGACTTACGCTAAAACCCTTTCTTACCTCAGAAAATGGGGTGACGAGAAAATACAGAATAATTTATGTAACATTTAAAATAAATATGCTTTGTTCTTTAAGGAAATAAAACAAGGTCAAGCTTAGGGGTTTCCAACCTAAGGCCTGTGGGCCATATCTGGCCCACAGCACCATTTCATGTGCCCCCCCTCCAAAGACATTCAAGAAACAAAATGGCCACCCCTTTGAAGATTTTGGGACAAACATGCAAGCAGGGCAAAATGGCTGACTCTGAGAGTATGACACCTGGCTTGAAAAGGTTGGGAATCTCTGCTCTAGCTTGTTAAATTTTAGTTTCTGCAATTTTTTTTGAGCTTTGATACCATTTCCGAATCACAGTGCCAGAGCTGCTGGCAAGAACACAAAGGGAACCGCCCACTGTCCACCATGTTGGCAAATGATTGAGGAAAATAATTTGAAAAATAAAAGCAAACACCACATCCATTGTTCTCATGATAGCAACAGGGCCTGCTTTCTCTATTTGCAAAGCTTTTGTAAGAAATATTTGACCGCCCAGCCCAAAAACTCCGATTAATATTAAGAGAAATCTATCTATATTGCAGTTGGGTAAACTCCACGCGTCTATTACAAAAAGTGAAATTATACACACTATTAGTCCAATTACTGCATAGTACCAAATGGACAAAAAATAATGCACTGATTTCCCCACCTTTCGCAGTATAACAATAGTTGAAGCAGCTGCTGCCGCACTGGTGACAGCTGCTACTGTCCCTTTAAGATGATCTGTGTAGCTTCCTTCAATCCCAGGAACTGTAGATCCAAATAAAAAAGGTGGCCTTGCGATAAGCACCACTCCAGCAATTGTAAACAGGGTGAAGAGGAGATCCCAAAGGCTATATTTCTCCTTCAGAAAGATACAGGCAAGAAGCGATGTAAAAACTGGACTGCTGAAAGTAATGACTGTGGCATCAGCAAGAGGCATCATTTGGTACGCGTAATAAAGAAGAATCATCGCACTAGAGCCAAGCAGTCCTCGGAAGAAAAGAAATATTATTTTGCTTTTTGGTCCTAGAAATCCTGTTCTGAAATGAAATCAACAGAGAAAGAGAGAGAGAGAGAGAGGAGTCATATTTATACCATGGTTTAAAGATTCTACAGACACACATCAATATGAGTAACTTCATATGGTGGATGTGAGGTCACTGCACATTAAATCTAACTATGGTTATTTTAATAGCTGTCATAATGACACTCATGGGACTCTTTTATAAAGTTTCTTGTGCTACTCAGCAACCATCATCTTGGCAGGCTTTATAATACACTCTCATGCATTCCCATTTTCTTTAAAATGTTTGGTCTTAATGGAATTTCCTTCTAAGTAAGTACCATATATACTCGACTATAAGTCATCCCAAATATATGTCGAGCTACCTAATTTGGACCTCTACAACTAAGGAAGTAGACAGACCAGAGTATAAGTCGGGAGTGGAAAATGCAGCAGCTGTTAGTGAGTTTCAATAATTAAAATACATGAAAATATGGTAAAATTAATTAATTTAGACATTTGTGTGGGTTTGTTTTTGAGTTTTTACGGTAGTGTTAGTGCTTTTTAAAAAATGTATGCTTGAATTTACACCACCTCGTTTTGGGACACTCAGTGTCATTGACCGGAGTATAAGTCAAGTCCCTTTATGGGACCTCATTTTGGGGGCTAAAAAACTAGACTTATACTTGAGTATATACAGTATGCTTAGGAGCAAAGCCACAAAATAAGCTGTGGTGCCTCTCTATGTGCAGAACGTTGTGGTTTTCAAAATACATGAGATGTTCAAGGAGTAGTTTACTATTGCTCTCCCCTTCGGGCTTCTTTGGTTAAGCCACAACTCTGCCACCACCCCCATCCTGGCTTGTAGAGCAACACTTTATCCACCTCACTACACTGTGTCCCCATTTAAATGATCAAACATGAAATAAGGAAGAGACAAAACATGAAGCAACTGGTTTAAAGCTTAGTGGGACTCGTTTCTGCATATAACATGTTTCTCTCTTTAGATCAGAGGTTCCCAACCTAAGGCCGGTGGCGCCATTTCATGTGGCTTCCTACCCCTCCAAGGGCATTTGAGAAACAAAATGGTCACCCCTTTAAAGCTGTTGGGACAATATGGCCACCCTCATCATGCAGGCAGGGCAAAATGGCCATCCAACCCTCAAAGCTGACTGGGAGAGCGTGACACAGCTCTCAGTTTGAGGTTGGGACCCCCTGCTTTAGACCTTAAAATTAAGAATAGCTTAATTTCACTATCTAAGAAGGGGATTAAGAGAGCACTTGCCTGATGATTTATTCCTCATTGCTGTTTTGGAATGCAAAAGGCCCAAGACTAAAACAACATAATCTCAACTGCACTGAGAAAAAAGAGTAACCTATGCTAGTAACCTATGCTAGTAACCTATGCAAGTTACCAATGGAGACCGAAATTCACGTAACTCCCACAAAATGGATCAAACTTGACTACCCCAACATAGGTGAGAAAATGGATATATCATAGTGCCATAGAGGGTCTCCCAATGGACTTACTGTAAGCTCCATTTTTTTTCAAATTCACTCAATGAGGGCTGCACAAAAGGCTGCCATCATTCACAGTCAAACTCTCCCTCTTTTGGGTCTGTTGCGATTGCGTGTGTATATATATCATCTGTTGACATGTTGTTTAATATATGGTCAATAAAGGTCACCCTTGTTCAAAAGCCAGTCGTATCTGACTCTAGGGTTTGGTGCTCGTCTCCGTTTATAGCCAAAGAGCCAAGCCTGTCTGCATCTGCAGACGTTTCCATGGACATGTGGAAAGTATGACTAGACACCGGAGTGCATGGAATGCTGTTTACTTTCCCACTGAAGTGGTTCCTATTTATCTACTTGCAATTTCTTGCTTTCGAACTGCTAGGCTGGCAGGAGCTGGGACAGAGACAGGAGCTCATTCCACTGTGCAGTACTCAGGGCTTGAACTGTTGACCTGCCAACTTTCTAGTCATCAATTTCAGCATCTTAACCACTAAGCCACTACACTATCCCATATATGCTTGCAAGGGCTTCAATAATCTATAGGGCTGCCATTGAGATTGCACTTGGAAGGAGTCCCATGCCAACACTCCTCAAATGCAAGCTCAACGGCAGTTCTATACATGGGCTTGCATATGTATGTGGGATATTGTACTGACTATATATTAAGCAACATAAAGCACTCCACAGAATGTTACACTTCTGCCAACTTACCACAGGAAATGACTCCAAACCATTTTAAAGCAAGCAAAATACTTGCTTTAAATGAAGGTTTCCTAATTTGCTATGAATGATAGCAAAGCTGTTTTCTGTCTGCATGGATAACTAAAGTCAAAGCAGTTTTCTAAGTGTGTGGAGTGAGGAAATAAGATAGCCCGGGCTGCATGTGACTTTTGCAAGCCTTGCATTATATGCTTTGAGCACAGAACAATTTGTGTATTAGCAACATGAGGCAGTAACAAAGGCTAGATCTATCAGCATTGCTTTAAGTCAGGGGTTTGCAACCTTTTCATGCTGTGGACTGGGTCACACTCCCTCAGACAGCTGAGCGGGCCGGACTGGTGGTCCCCTGCCATAAACCATGTCTGTGGCTTTTGTAAACACATTTATGACAGCTGTAAATGCATCTCTGGCTGTTTCCACTGCTTCTGGTGGTGGGAGCAAGGGCGACAGGCCACATGAAATGGTGTTGTGGGCCGGATCTGGCCCATGGAGCATAGGTTGAGAACCCCTGCTTTAACTGATAGTACAGAGATCATGGACAGGGTCCCAAAACTTTCTGAGCCTAAACACCTCTGGAAGCCTCAAGCTGGATTCATGATCCCCTGTGGTACCATTTCAGCAATGCTGATGGGTGCTCTCAGACAATAACTGCCATGTGTAGCATGACTAATCAAAGGACAAATAATGTATTTACAAAACTGAGTACAAGACTTCAAAGTATGCTTGCATGGAAGGAAATCTCATTGTTATGTCTGAGAAGACTTATTTAGCCTTGCTCTGCATATACAGTAAATGAACTGATTGTAAGTTACACACTTTAACTGTTTTAAAGGCCTTTGTAATTTAGATGAAATTCAGAAGTGCCTAGGTGGTAACCAGGAGGCAGAATGCATATTCTATTCACATTTCATTTCTCCTCTCTTTCCACATACTGTCACTTCTATGCAACCATGCTGTCTGGTCAAGCAGCCCCATTGGAGAGACAATTTCAGGAGGTAGAAAAGATAACTGAGACATGAATTTAGCTGTCTTCTCCAACCTATTAATTCAACATTTTGAATTATCCTTCAATGCCAGCATTTTATAATGATCAACTGGTAAAAGGATCAGTCACCAAAATTTGTTGGCATCAGTATCTACTTTTATTTTTAACAATGTTCTCTACACTCCTCACTAAGTGAAAATGCCATGAATATCAGAAAAAGTGTATGGAGAAAGAAAAAAAAATCATGTCGTTGTTTCTAGTGTCTAGGGCATTGTTTACAAAAGGTGTCATTTACCTGTCCCAATCTAATTGTATTTGTCTATGTTATAATCACATTTATGAACCAAACAACACTTTTTTTCTGGATCTCCACAAGCTGAGGAGTCATACTTACTTGTAGTATATTAAACCAGGAAGAACAAATACCATTTGAAAAACGCATCTGAAGGCACTGACTTCCACTGAGTGCACATCTTGAATTAGCTTCAGAAATAAAGACACCACGGAAAATAGAAAGGCAGAAATCAGTGTATAGAACAGGCCGAGACCTGAACAGGCACTTTTGTTATTTGTTCCTAGAAGAGAAAAAGTATGGTTTCCAGTTAGCAATTATGATTATAATGTCTTAAGTGTTGTTTTTAGAAATTTACAATTCAACAATTAACTCTGTAGAGCAGGGATGTCCAAACTACAGCCTGAGAGTCAGAGCCGGCCCCTGATGCCAATTCATCTGGCCCAAGAAGCCCTCTCGCTCCTGGAAGCGGAAGTAAAACGCGCCAGTATGGGTGTGTTTTACTTCCGCTTCCAGGAGCAATGAGGACTTTGCGGACCTGATGACTTGGCATAAGGGGCCATATCCAGGGGCCCAGGCGATAGTGATCAGCTCCCTGAACCACCTGACCAGCCCACAGCTGAAAAGTTTGGGCACCCTGGCTGTAGAGAGTAACAAAAAGCAGTTTGCTTTGCTTCCACAATTATACTGTATATACTTATATATTTTCAACAATCAGCAATTCTTGATATAATGGTACTGTATGTGCAATAATTCCACTATGGCAAAAATCACGGTGTCTTTTTTATTGATTCACATGCAAGATGTTCATTAGGTGAACTTGGTCAGTCAGTTGTTACTTCGTGGGTTCAGTGTTCATCTCCGTTTATAGCCAAAGAGCCAGCGCTGTCTGCATCTGCAGACGTTTCCATGGTCATGTGGCAGGCATGGAATGCTGTTTACTGCCAAAGCGGTACCTATTTATTTACTTGTAATTTCTTGCTTTCACACATCTAGGTTGGCAGGAGCTGGGACAGAGAGGGGTGCTTGCTCCGTCAGGCAGCACTCAGGCCTCAATCTGCCAACTTTCCAATCATCAACCTCAGCATCTTAACCACTAAGCCATAGCAGTCTCTATATAACTACTCCTAGGAGCCCTCTGCAAAGCTGCATATCCCAGACCATTCCCTGGAAAGCTCTGTGTGAGCAAACAGACTGTAAAAACAGCTACAGCATAAGCGGTGCAAAATTCATTACAAGGTTCTGGCACACATAATGGTGTGTATGTGCACATTTTTCAGGGTAGTCAAGATGTCAAAGACTTACTTTGCTGTTGTCTAAGTTTTTTCAGATAGTCTTAGGTACTTGTCATTCCTCCACCAAACTCCCCACTGGAACCCTTAAAGGCCTGATGTTACAACTTTGCAAGAGTTTAAAAGCACACTTTCAGGGCAAATTGAATGTTGTGCACAATCTGGCACTGGTACAGTAAAGCATCATTAGATGTTGGGCATAATGCCCTTCTCCCTCAAGGATTCTTGCTTTGACATGGCAACGGGCTATGGGATATGTCATGTAGGGCCCCCAAGACGGAGACACAATAGCGGAGAACTCAGACTAAACACAATCTAATGGTGAAGGAACTGGCAACCCACACCAGTAAATTTGCCAAGAGAACCCCATGGACAGTATCAAAAGGCTAAAGGATATGACACTGGAAGATGAGCCCCTCAGGTCAGAAGGTGTCCAATATACTACTGGGGCAGAGTAGAGGACAAGTACAAATAGCCCCAGAAAGAGTGAAGCAGCTGGACCAAAGCCGAAAGGATGTTTAGCTGTGGATGGCTCTGGTGGTGAAAGGAAAGTCTGATGCTGTAAAGAACAAAATTGCATAGGAACCTGGAATGTAAGATCTATGAATCAAGGCAAGCTAGACATGGTCAAAAAGGAAATTGAAAGAATGATTGTCAAATGCCAAAGAGTCTTTAGCCATAAAGGCGTGTAATAGGAAGGAAAATAATATGTTGTGAGTAAGGAAGACAGTTAAAAAGTCACAGACCAGGAAGATTGGCTACACTGATTGAAGACTTCTTATGGAACTGGAACAATTGAAGTACAGCAAACAATATTTACATGTCAACTTAAAATAAGATAAAGCAAGCGATGAATGACTGTGGCCGAGCTGTGAAAACTACACCCCCACTTTTGGAGTTTATTAAATTTTTAAAGTTAAAAACTGAGGGCATATTTTGCACATCCCTGTAAAATTTAAAGAATGGCTATAAAACAAAATATCCATTTGGCATCACACAAAATAGGTACAAGCATGTCCAAATAATGTGATAAGGTTCCAGATAAATAAATCAAGAACATCAATTTAAATGTCTTACAGGATAATTCTACACGTTTACTCAGATTTAAATGCTAATATACTCAAAGGAAATCACACTCTCATCACAATCTCTGGCTCTCTTTGTATTTCACAGATTCTTCATATGGATTATGGTTTTCTAAATTTTCATTGAAGTTTTAGGTTTATGCTCAAGAACCTGAGAATTGTCTGAAAAAATTTTTTTATTGGGCATTTGTAATTACAATTCAATTTACAGTAATACCTCGGATAACGTTTACCTCGGATAATGCTAACATCTCATAACATTAAGTAATCTGGGGAGGAGAATTGGATTGAATAACGTTAAGGTCCTATGGGATGGATTGGATAACCACCGCTAAAGCCTGTGCAGTTACAATATATCTCTATGGAGCTTTAACGTTATCTGATCCATCTCATAGGATTTTAACATGGATCGGATAACACTAAACATCGGATAACACCAAGACTTGTGGAACCAAGTCTTAGTGTTATCCAAGGTATTACTGTACTTACAATTCACCAGTAAATCACTCTCAAGCAATCTTGTAAAAATGCATGAAAAAACTGTATCATTAGTATGTCTAAAGAAAGGCAAGCCATCACACTGGTTGACAATTTTGAAGTATTATCCTTCTTTTTTTATTCATGCCAGAGGCACCACCAGCATATAATAACATACAAAGCTACAATTAATGTATTTAAAACAAAAAGAAATTACAGTAAAAGGGCTAGATTACATTCACCCAATATTGGGCCACCTCAACAGCATTTCCTCTTGCCAACAAAAGGTCCTCCTCAGTGCAAATTGAAAGGCATTGTGTGAATTGTATCATATGGGCGATTGTTTGCTTTTCTCCACATTCATATTGGCTACAATCTAAAGCAGTGGTTCACAACGATTTTTTTTTTCACAATAGGCTGGTCCCACCCAACACATAGCTGCAGGAGCCAGAGGCAGATTGCTTCCCTACCTACATTGCTGTTGTCATTGGTGAGTATAATTGCGGCAGTTATACTGCTGTTTCCACAGTTTCTGCTGCTTCTTCCGGCAGTGGGAGACTGTGGGGAGCATATTTGCTCTAGCTCGGCCTTTGTCCCAGGTCCCACCACAGTGCTTCAGCAGGAACAGTGCACCACTCTGAGACTTCCTGGTTCTGCGCCAGGCACCCAGGTGATTATATCCTAGAGGTGCCAGGGAGACCACTGTGGGCCAGATTAATGATATGCATGGGCTGAATTAAGCTCGCGGGTTGAAAGTTGCAAATGCCTGAGCTACAGGGAAACCCCACTTTCTCAGATTAGCCCTTGATCTTCCTACCTCTGCACACAGTCTGTTTAAAGCTTTCCACACAGGCCATGGTTGTTCATGGCCAGACAGTAGAGAATCATGTGGTCATCCCAGTAATAATGTCACTGACTCACATAGTTCCGAAAAAAGCCACCAAGGAGGCCTCCCTGAACATGATTTCTTTATAACTATCAGAACAGATGCCTGCCCATGACCTTGAGAGATGACTACCTGTCACCCCTGGAGGGTCTCTCCCACTCCCACCCCTCAAGGTCTTTCTTGATGTGAAAGTCACCAGAATGATGGGGGAAACCATTGGATTTTGCCCAGAAGGCAAAGGCGCAAGCCTACCCCTGATGGACAATCATGGAGACAGACGCAGAATTGCAAGAGGTGCTCGGGAGAGATAGGCCAAACATCACAGAGATCCCGAGCTGCCCTAAAATTGCGAAATTCAATGCAAGCTGACGGGTAGCTGCCCCTGGTACTGAGTGCAATGGATGAACAAATGGCCGTGTCTACCTGGTCCCGCCAAGTTCCCACACCTCTGGAGGCAATGACTCCAGCAGTGGGCAAGCCTCTGGTGCCAAAGCCCTGAAGCGCAATAGCTGTTGGCAGGACAAAGCATGAGCAACATCGTTATTGATGCCTGGTATATGCTTAGTGATGAATAAGATGTTGAATTGCAAGCACTTTAATGTAAAAGCCCTGACCAGTGAGATGACTCTGGAGGATTTGGACGTAGGTTTGCTGATGACATGAACCGTAGCCTGGTTGTCACACTAGAAAACCACTGTCTTGTTAGCCTACTCTACAGTCTGAAGCCACAGAGCACCCACAATAGGGAAAATCTCTATGAAGGTAAGATCCTGAGTTACCCCTTCCCGGATCCAAGCCTGGGGCCAATCGCCCCAGCACTAATGTCTCTGGAAAAAGATGCCAAAAACAAGGGCATCTGAAGCATTTGTGTGCACCTGCAGGGCAGATTGTAAAAGCAACTTGCCATGCCAAAAAAAAAGACACCGTTGAAATTCTGCAAGAACCTGTCCCAAGTTTCTAAGTCTTTCCTCATATCCAATGAAACCCGCCTACGATGTGAAGGCCTGTGTAGCCTGCCCATGGTGCCACAGAGTCTGCAAAGGAAAGCCCTGCCCAGAACCACAAACCTGCATGCAAAGTTGAGGTGCCCCACTAGAACTTGGAGGCCATGCAAAGTAACTTTGCACTGATGCAATATCGCATGAACCCTATCCTTGAGATCAATGACCTTACACAGGGACAAACAGGATGTTTGTGCCACCACATTAACCTTGATACCCAGAAAGGGATACACTGAGCAGGGCCTTTGGTCTTATCCACAGCTAAAGGGACACCCAGAAGGCTGAAGGTGTCCTGCAATACTAACAGCAAATGGCAGCAGTCTGTCTCACCCAACCCCAAACATAACAGAAAATCATCTAAATAATGCAGGATACACTTGAACCAGAACCACCCACTCCAAGAAGGAGCTAAAGCACTCAAAAAAGGCACAGGAAATAGAGCAGCCAACGGGGAGGGCCCTGTCAATGTAAAACTGCCAGCCGATCTGGAACAAAGCAAGAAAAAGTCATCTGGATGGATGGGAAGTAACCTGAAGGCTGATTTGATATCATATGTAGCTAAGATGGCTACGTATGTTGCCACACTTCCAGAGATGTGCAATGGATGTTACAAAGCAAATCAGGGATGGAATCATTCACTGAAGCCTCTTCAAAGAAGGATAGATGGTGAATGACCCTGAATTTGCCAGGTGCTTTTTTGGGCATGATGCCCAATGGAGATATGTGAAAGCTGGCCAGGGGGGGCCTCTGGGAAGGGGTCAAGGAACCTACCCAACAAAATCTCCTTGGCAATCTGCTCCCTGAGGGTGTACTCCAACCGCAGGAGGCTCAAGGGACCTCCAAACTGGAATCCTGAACCCAAACTTAAAATCTTGAAGTAACAATTGGGTGTCCTGATACCGGGGATAATGCTCCAGCCAGGCTTCAAGGGCCAAAACCTTAATTGGGCTTGGGTCCTTTATCCCCTGGGCATTTGCGATCAGAGCCACCCTCTTAACTTCCACCTTTGTTGCCCTTGGAACATGCAACTACAGGATGGGGATCCTATGGTGGAACTTACACGGTTTGTGGGAGCAATAACCATGGGAATTGAACTACCAGCAGACAAGTCATGGTTGAACTGACTGCCCCCCACTGGCACGAGGGGGTCACCGCATTGCTGGAGCGGAGTACCAAGTGACCACTGTATTGCCTATCTGCCCAACAGGCTGGACGGGCACCATGCACTGCAACCAGAGGAGGGAAAGGCTCTTCCCAACCAATATTTGGATAAAAGTTCGGCCTTGGCCCGGAAAGATTCAACATAACGGAGCCAAGCCATGCCCAAAAAATCAACATAATCCCTAAAAATAATATCAATATATTTAAGTAGAGCCTATGAGGCTGCTCATGGATAATAACCCCCATGTAAATCATATAAGCTGGCAACCAACAACCCCAAGATCTGGTGGGTCTCTTATGCCTGATATGTTCCTGCTCCCTGTCATCCAGGTTGTCGAATTCCTTTTGCTCAGGCTCCCTACTGAGTAGGGTGAAGATGTCAACAAATTCCCCTTTGAGAATCTTCTCTTTAGTCACCTTGGAAAGGTGTTATCCAAAATGAGAAACTTTGAGGCCCACAACAGACAGCTTGTTGGAGGGCAGACCCACAGAAGAGGTGGCCGCCCCTGGGTCAGTACCCACTCCCAGCATGCCCATGCTGCCGTCTCCCACAGGCCCAGGACCTGAAGTGACCAGGGAAGGGGCACTGGAGGTAGAAACGTTGTTACCTGAGACCTTGGCTTCCCCCGGGCCCGGGCTCAGCAAATGGTTCCCCACTTCCAAATCAGCCACCGCTGGAACAGGAGTGGAACCGGGAGACTAGCGCAGGCGCAGGCACTGAGAAGAAGGAGCAGGTGTGCCCAGGGAGTGCAAAGTGGTCTCAGGGGGTCAAGGGCCCCCTTATGGTCAGAAGGAAAATGGTGGAAAGGCCCAAGGAAAGTTAGGCAGAGGCCAAGGCCATTGCACAGAAACCCCCAGCCAAGATATCCATAGACTGTGCCTGCCCGACTCCAAAATACTCACCCTCTGACGACACTGGTAGCCCCAAGGATGGGCCCATAGCAAGCAATCCTGGGTTTGGAGCCGCCACAGCTGTGCTCGGACTGGCTGGGATGTCCTCAACTGCAGTCGATTCCAGGGATGATCCCGAAGCCCCTGATGGGGCGCCCTCGACTTCCTCCATAGGCCCCCCCACAGTATTCGGTCCACCAGAGGGTGGATCACCAACCTCTGACTGGGGTTCCCCCACACATGCCTGAGAAGTGGCCCAGCAACCCTCAACCAGGGAAAGCCTCACTCCAAACTTGTCCATAAAGGCCTTCCATTGCAAGGCCTGTCTGGTACGTGAGCGACCGGACCAAGTGGAAGAGCAGAGCAGAGGGGAAGGTGAAATGTTTCCCTCAACTTCCAATGCTTTGAGCCATGTCACATACGGCGCAAAGTCAGGTGCGGATTCCTCATCCGAGGAATGTAACCCAGAGCCCGGCACCTTCTTCGGGGGGATGACCTTTTCTCCCCCTGGGACAACTGCTCCTTTCTTCCTGGACATCACGAAATGGAGAACGCACCAGAAAAAACACACACACAAAAGCTGATCTTGCCAAAACCGCTGCAAGGAGAGAAAGAGGTGCTCTCTCAATGAGTTCCTGAGAACAACTGAAATGCAAACCAACAGTCGCCTAAGCTCCGCCCACCAGGGAAGCTTACCGATAGGCCATTCCACTACTGTCAATCAACTCCGAACAATGTTGAGTGAGCAAAGAAGTCCCTGGCAGTGAATGCACACGCCAGAAGCCTGCCTTAGTTTTTGAATAGTTGAGTATTTTTAAAAGTTATGCATGCTTAATTGTGATTTTATGTATTATATTTTGCACTTTAATGTATGCTTTGAATTTCCAGTTTTGCATTGCAGACTCCTTTTACACATATTTGAAATTAGAAGATGCCTATGAATTAATAGGTTGTGTACAGTGATTTAGTGGTTAAGACGCTGAACTTGACAACTGGAAGGTTGGCAGGTCAGCAGTTTGAGACCCAAGTGCTGCATGACAGAGTGAGTTCCCATCATCTGCCCCAACTCCCGTCATCTGACCCAGCTCCTGCCAACTGAGCAGTTTGAAAGCAAGAACTGCAAGTAGGTAAGTAGGTACCGCTTTGGTGGGAAGGTAACAGCATCTCATGTGCTCTGGTGTCTAGTCATGCCTGCCACATGAACATGGAAATGTCTGCATATGCAGACAGTGCTGGCTCTTTGGCTATAAACATAGATGAGCACCAAACCTTAGAGTTGGATATGACTGGTGTTTGAGCAAGGGTGACCTTTACCTTTACTATGACTTGATAAAAGAATTAATACCATTGACATTTACAGTACTATCTTGTCCAAGTAATGCTGACTGGGCATAATATAAAATACATATCTCCCCCTCCCCTCCTTCTTCTGTGTCTAGGTGAGAAGTGGGTGGGTTCATTCTGCAGTTTCCTTTACATGACCTAATGTAATAAAGATTAGCTGGCACCACAAGGATGCTGTTTCCAGGGTACACCCGACTGTGGTTCGAAAATACCAGTCTTCAAGGAGGCTTTCTATGTACTGTACCTCAAATACATATATAAAGTACAATGTATAAAAAACTATGATGCAAATTTAGAAGAAGCATCTGCTTTTAAGTTTCACAAAGCCATTTGAGTGCTTACTTTCAGAAACGGGATATATCTGGCTGTAAGATCACAGTACTTGCAGAGAAATGTTTTTGCATCTGTTTACTGCAGCTAATAGGATTAAGATGTAACTAAGCAAAAAAAAAAATCTAATCTAAAAACTATTGCAGATTAACTTGGGTCACTCCATGAAGACAGAGAATGTTTCAAAGCTCAGGATACCTACCATCTTTTTATATATCCCCATCTCAATCCTCTTCTCCTTTACCTATATCATTCCTAAAAATTAATTCTTTAGTTCTAATCCTGCATTTCCTCTATCTGTATTGTGACAGTTTTTCTACTTACTGGTAATTGGGAAACATCAGAGCTACGTTACATATACTGTACTGTATTTGGGCTGTCACAGCAGACCACACAAAGAGAAAATTGCTGATCTGCCCTTTGTTCGTTTTTCCATACCCCTCTAAGGCAGTTCTACACATGGCAATTGCTTCATGAGATGGTAGTTTTAAAAAGATATTTCCCACAATCTGACATCGCTTGTACATTTTTATGGCAACTATGACCAGACAAGGCGCATGATGCATGAACAGAAATGTATAAAGATACTAGGTGTAGTCCCTCCACCCACCCACCCACACTATGAGGTTTTCTGTGGGCATCTTTACCAATCATGCACCTGTCTTCTCATGGAGATTTATCTTGTCTTCATGAAAAACAATGATGGGAGAATATGACTTAAAGTTTAAAAAGGACCTATGTTGTATATGTTGTACAACATGATTCCCCTCTCATCAACAAGTCAACTACTATTCTCTCTTTAGCTCCATCTCCCTTATCCTCTCCTATTTCCCCTTCCCCCAAACAGGGTCTGACATCAGAAGTGAGCTGAACTGGTATACAAGTCACTAGATAAAGCACTCGCCTGCATTTCTCCCTTTAAAAATACACCCTTAATTCCCCATCATACCTATGACAGGAACAGACCATTTAAAATATTTGTCAGCTACAATTGCATTTCTCTCTGGGCACAGAATTTGTAATGATGTCTTCAGAAACACCCGTTTTTCCATATCTATTAATTTTTCTCATCATGCATTGTTTTATGCTAATTCTAGGCTGTAATCTGAGTTTTGCACTCCTTCCAGACAATGCAATATTAAAATAGAAAGACTCAAAGCAGAACATCTGAAACACACTAGCACAGAAAACACAGGACACTTTGCAGAGATGTTGGGTATCAAAGCTTATTACAAGTTTGAGGTAATTCATCCCTACTTCACTTTAATCATAATGTTTTTTTAAAAAAAATCCAAATTGTTTTTAAAAGAAACAACCATCTCTTTCTCCCCTTCAACCTGCAGTACAGTTTTGGCAGAACTCCATGACCTGTAGTCAGTAAATTTTGATTCTTAATAACATTACTGCCTCAATTTGCACACATACAATATGAACAAACCTGAATGGGATGCTCAACTATTGTATGAATTATTAGATTAAAATAGACACAGAATAGACTACAGTTGATGGAACAAAAACAAAACCATGCTGATATTCCTAATGAACAGGAAAAAAGTATCAAGTTCAATCAATCAAACTTTATTGCGGTCAATGGCCGGTGCAGTAAAAAGGGTTTAAGTGCATGAAATATCATCAAAATGCACCCCCACAAACACATTTGTTTGAATTAAAACAAAATAGAATAAAATCAGTTTTTAAATTTATGCTACATTTGGGACAGGTATCTGGTTTAAAATGCTGACTCGTTTGGATGTATGTATGCTAAACAGTACAGTCAAAGGGGACTATCCGGCTGAGTATACATTCTGGGCTGGAGACAGAAAGAGTGTGATAGACTACTGTATATTATTGTATCTAAATATTTTGTTCAATTTATTAATGCATTTAAGGTCTTACTCTTTTACGATTAAATCTGCTATTTAGCTTTCCATCAACTAATATGCGGCTAAACGAAAGCATCAAGTTCAGTTGATTATCTGAAGAAAACAATGGTCAAACTCAATAATCAAATTAGTAAAATAGGCTAGAAAGCAAAGAACCCCTTGATATTATTTACATGTACAGTAAAACCTCACATAAAGAGTGCCTCGCTTAGAGACTAACTCACTTAAAGAGCAGAATTTTCTCTGAATGGTCGCCTCACTTAACAACTAAAACCAACCAAAAACTTGCTTAACAACTAAATCGGGGTTTGCAATCCCCCCCCCCGCCAGAAGTCACAATTGGTCACTTACAATGGTGTTTCGCTTAAAGAGCAAACTCACTTAAAGAACAATCCCGTGGAACACATTATGCTCTTTAAGCGAGGTACAACTGTATGTACTTCATAGTTTGGACTGCAGTGTCCTAGTGGTTAAGATGTTAAACTTGATGACTGGAAGGTTGGCAGGTCAGCAGTTTGATACCTGAGTGCTGCATGATGGAGTGAGCTTCTGTTTCTGTCCCAGCTCCTGCCAAACTAGCAGTTTGAAAGCAAGAAATTGCAAATAGATAAATAGGGACCACTTTGGTGAGAAAGTAAACAGTGTTCCATGCAACCATGTTTAATCATGCCTGCCACATGTCCATGGGAATATCTGCAGACGCAGACAGAGCTGGCTCTTTGACTATAAATGGAGATGAGCACTGAACCCTAGAGTCAGATACGACTGGCTTTCGAGCAAGGGTAACCTTTACCTTTGTTGTTGTTCAGTCACAGAGTGGAGTCCTAGCCCTTGCGATCCCATGGCTCTTTACCTTTACTTTAAAGTCAATTCTGAGGTATGTTTACCTTTCCCAAGATTTTCTAAGGATAAAATACTCATAAACTGTCTACCAATCCCTTCTGATCCTGTTCTGTGATTCTGCACAAGTTAGCTCTTCTCCCAAAGACACAGTAGGGGAGGGGTTCCCAACCTTTTCAAGCCAGAGGCCGGGTCATGCTCTCAGTCAGCTTTGAGGGCCGGATGGCCATTTTGCCCTGCCTGCACAACGGGGGTGGCCATTTTGTCCAAACAGCTTCAAAGGTGAAGCCATTTTGTTTTTTAATGCCCTTGGAGGGGTGGGGTGGGCCACATGAAATGGTGCCATGGACCGGATCTGACCTGTGGGCCTTAGGTTGGGAACCCCTGCAGTAGGGAATTGAATGGTAGATTCCAGGTGCCCTATTTCATTCACCAATGCAGCCACTTTCAAAAGCAGCTTATTACACAGCCCTGAAACAAAATGTTATTAGGGGATAGGGAAAAGGACAACTGACTGTGTCTGTGTTTCTATAAATCAATTCTTATTCTTCTTCCATGTCTAGGCCAGACATGAAACTGCCAAAATGAAGCCACTCTTTGATGCGTTCATTCTGCTGTTCCTTTCACCTGACCTAGTGTGAGAAAGATTAGCCGGCAACACAAGGTTGCCATTACCAGGATATGCCTGATTGTGGTTAAAAAATACCACAATCTTCGAGGAGGCTCTTTCTGTCTACCCCATAAATCAATCTAAGACTAAAATACTGTACCAGTAATTTCATACAACAACGAATAAATGCTGCATAAGCAATACTGTATCATCAAAATGAAACAACATCTCATTGCACTGGTTGGAGAAAACAAAAACGTCACTCAGTTCACAGTATCTTCTGCTGTACCTTCAGTTAAACATTTGCGCCTGTGTTTGGTGCTCTGTTTTCCAGCAATTCTTTTTCTTTCATGTCTAGATCAGACGTGAATGCCAAAATGACACAAGGTTGCTGTTACCAGGATACGTCCGACTGTGGTTCAAAAATACCACAATCTTTGTGGCGGCTTTTTCTATGTACCTCTTTTTTAGCAACCAGACAACCTGATTGCTAGAGTGAACCAATCTTTTTCCAAAGTTCTGCACCTTCATCTTTTTTAATCTCTCTCAAGGGCATTTACTCTTTTGGTTGGGGTAAGCACACTTAAATCCGAGTGTCTGAAATTGCTGGGAACAAATCAAAATTTTATCCTAGCAGCTGTTAAAGCTCCCAAGGCTTCTTCTGATGTCAATTTCTGGTACTATTAAGTGGCTTAATAAGTGAGTCACTTCAGAATATTGGCAAATGGAACATTTCCCATCACTGCTGCACGATACAGTTTATTATGAGAGGGCAGGTGCAAAATGAAAGCATTAAACTGGGCAATCTCTCATTATGCAGAAAGGCCAGACGAACATTCGCTCACTTCATGCCAACAGATACATTTCCCTGAGATTTCTCACAAAACATTTGGTACAACTTGTTACCTTCAGAAAGGTCTGGAGAAACTTTTCCCATACTTCATTTCAATGTGTTATCATATAATAATGTACAGTCAAACTTCGCCTGAAGAACGCCTCACTTAAACAGTAACTCGCTTAAAGAGCAGAATTTTCTCTGAATGTTCGCATCGCTTAACAAATAAAACCAGTCAAAAATTCACTTAACAAATTAATCAGGGTTCACAATCCCCCCCACACACAATTGGTCAATTATAGTGGTGTTTCACTTAAAGAGCAAACTCGCTTAAAGAGCAGTCCTGTGGAACACATTATGCTCTTTAAGTGAGGTACAATTGTACTGCAGCAGCAAACAGCTCTTTTCAACATCTTCTCTAACCTTAACCTATTCATATTTCAAAGATACAATTAGCTATCTACATACTGGTAATTATGCAGGATCCACGGTTTTGTATTTAACTTATTTTCTGATAATGACAGCATACTAGAGTGCATTGTGTATTTTAGACTTTTATGTAATTTTAACCAATTTTTGAAAGCCATATGGGAATACTTCACCAGAAATATAAAAACTATAAAATCCTATGATAAAATAGAAATAATTCAGGTTTGTCAACTCACTGGCATCTCTTCTAGGCAATATATTGTTGAAGACATAGTGTGTTGTTCCTATAGGGTGATAACTCTGTGATTATTTTTACATATGTGAAATTCTTTTATATGATAGCTCATTACAGATACAGATTTATTTTGTTCATTAAAACTATGTAAAATAAACTGGCTAGTTCTGCAAACTATTCTGAGCTATTATATGCTGCATAGAAATGTCAAAATACTGTTTGCCAGACTCTTACAATCTCAAGAAGCTATCAACAAATGACAAGGCAATGTAAATCACCCTTATGGATTGGGAAATGTGTCATGCATCAGGGACTGCAGGGGCTTGGTGGTTAAGATGCTGAACTTGAGGAATGGAAGGTTGGAGTTCGATACCTGAGTGCTGCATGACAGAGTGAGCTCCTGTCTCAGCTCCTGCCAACCTAGCATTTCAAAAGCAAGAAATTGCAAGTAGATAAATAGGGACCACTTCAGCAGGAAGGTAAACAGTGTTTCATGCAATCCAGTGTCTAGGCATTCCAGCCACATGTCCACAGAGATATCTGAAAATGTAGACAGCACTGGCTCTTTGGCTATAAACAGAGATGAGCACTGAACCTGAGAGTTGAATACGACTCGCTTTCGAGCAAGGGTGACCTTTACCTAATGCAGCAGGAAGGCAGAGTTCAAATGCTGGAGGGGCAGGAGGACAATCATTTGACATACAACTTTTCATCCCTTTATATAAACCTGGATTAAAACATCAGCACAGCAGATATCTCAGTGTGCTAAACTTTACACACTGCAAATTCCACTTATTTAAAGCATTGTTGTTTGCAGTTCACAAAACAGTAGGCTGACAAAAAAACATATTTATCTATAATGACAGTTCTACATACAGTACATGTATCAATGTCAATTTTGTGTAATCCCTCTCACCAAAAGGTGTCTGACAAAGTGGGCTTGATACACAAAAGCTAAACATTAAAATATAATAGTCTTCAAAGTGCCACAGCGTTTTTGTTTATTCTCTGATAATTTTGTGTAATCAGCAAGAGTGGATGTGAACACCCTTTGTTCCAAAATATACAGTATTCTATTCTAGTAAGTCTAGTACTTTACAGCACAATCAAATACCCACCAGTTTATTTTAAACTAAAATCTAATCCAGGCTGAAACTAGACTTGAGAAAAAACTACATCAAATCTGCAGCAACTCCTATCATGCAAAGCTAAGCCCTACCATGGTATAAAATGGTGCCCAATTCTATTCTTTTCTGCTGTTTTTTTACAGATACACCACAGTATCAGGCAGTACAAAATTGCCCCTTTCCCAAAGAAGTTGTCTGTCCACCTTTTCCCCACCACCTGTTCACCACTCTTCTTTGCTTCTCCCTCAACCACAATTGTTTCTTCATTATTTCCTCTTTTGTGTCTCTGCACATATAAATGTGGAATTACATGTTTTTCCCCCAGGTATAGGTTAGCCTTGCTCAAAAGCCAGTCATATCCAACTCTAGTGTTCAGTGCTCATCTTCATTTATAGCCAAAGAGCCAGCACTGTATGCATTTGCAGACGTTTCTGTGGACATGTTGCAAGGAATGCTGTTACCTTCCCACCAAAGTGGTACCTATTTATCTACTTGTAATTTCTTGCTTTCGAACTGCTAGGTTGGCAGGAGCTGGGACAGAGACAGAAGCTCATGCTGTCATGCAATACTCGGCTCTCAAACTGCTGTCCTGCCAACCTTCTAGTTGTCAAGTTTAGTGTCATAACCACTAAGCCACTGCAGTCTCTATTGTTTTAAACCTATAATTAAAATTGCATACCAAAAGATGTGCATATATACCTTTTAAAAAGAAGACTAAAAACAAAAGTTGGAAGTAGGGCATGACGTTCTTCCTATGTGACATTGAGCTCAGCCTTGACATGGCGATAGCAAAAGTGTGCATGGCCACCCACAATGGATTAAAAAGAAAAGAGAAGCGGAAACTCTTCAATGGGGATGTTTGTTAAGAGTGGGTTTGCACCTGCTTGTAGCTAAATCACAGCAACAGCATCTTCTCCAGTTTATCACAAACACAGCCTTCCAGCTTCACTTTGCAAAAATCATAAACATGGATTTTTAAAAATGTGCATAACATACTAAACAGGTAACTTCTTTAAAAACTGAGGAACAGATTACCCACAGTAAGTGATTTTGGTGAGAGGGGTTACAAACCAGTAAAAGGAAAGACCTTCAGTTATGTTTGTGGAGCGGATATGCTGATTTTTGTTATATCAGGGAGTAAATAAAATAAAAAGAGAAAAAACGTTGTGGCTCCTTAAAGACTAACTGCTGTATTTTGATGTTAGTTTTTGTGGCTCAACTCCAGCTCATCAGACGTAAGAGCGAGACTTCATGACTTTTGTTAAATCACTCCAGAAAAAAATTGGCTAAACACAACCTTCCTTTAAAGTTTTAAAACACAAAGTGACAGAGAACCCAAGTCTGTATTTTAAAAAATGGTGTGACGCAGTACAGGAACTCCTATGGAAGCACAAAACAATATTTAATAATAACTCCCAAGTACAATGATCTGTGCACTTCGGTGCACAGGCACACCTGCCACATGTCTAGGGAAATGTCTGCAAACACAGACACCACTGGCTCCTCGGCTATAAACAGAGATGAGCACTGAACCCTATAGTCAGATACAACTGGCTTTTGAGCAAGGGTGACCTTTACTACTTGCTAATAGAGTAACTGAAGAAGATACAAAAATTAACTAAAGAAGATACAAAGAAATTTATATATATACATACATACACATACATACACACACACACACACACACACACACACACACACACACACTGCTTATCCGACCAGTGATGGGATGTAACAGGTTCTCACCAGTTCGCCAGAACCGGTAGTAACTTTTTTCCAGTGTCCCGGAGAACCGGTAGCAGCTTTTGGGGGAAACCACCTTTGGGGCTTACCTTTTCACTGGTTCCCCCACTGTGCATGCGCGCCAAGCACTTGGTGTGCATGCACGCCTACAGTGCTTGGCGCGTATGCACAGCCTCCTTTAATGTATTTTTTATTTTATTTACTTATTTTATTTATTTACGGGTTTGTGTTGTGGGTGGGTGGGTGAGTTGAGGGGTGTGTGTGTGTGTGCTTATTTTTATTTTATTATTATTGATTATTTTTTCTTTGTCCCCCACCCACGACATCACGACGTCAGCTCCATCCACATTGTGATGGCGTTCACGGTGGGGTAGTAAAAAATTTGACATCCCACCACTGTATCCCGACTCTAGGGTTTGGTGCTCATCTCCGTTTACAGTCAAAAAGCCAGATGGTCATGTGGCAGGTATGACTAGGCCAGAAGAGTAGCGTGCCTTGGCGGGGCCCCGTATAAAAATCTTTTTGGGGCCCTTAGGAAGGGTAAAGATTTGTTTTGTTTACGCACGTTGGGGGCCCCGTGACCCGGGGCCCCCGTATAATTGATACGGCGGTAGCTACGCCTCTGGACTAGGCGCTGGACCGCACGGAGCGCTGTTTACATTCCCGCCGAAGTAGTACCTATTTATCTACTTGCAATTCCTCGCTTTCGAACTGCGAGGTTGGGACAGACCGATGGGCGTCCACTCGGTCGTGCAGCACTCGAGCGGCCTGACGTGCCGACCTTCCAGTCGTCACGTTCAGCGCCTTGAACCACTAAGTCACCTCTGCTTGCTACAGTTCACATACAAGTAATACCTCATATAACATTAGTATCGAATAACACTAAAATCGCATAACATTAAGGAATCTGGGGGGAAGAATTGCATCAGATAACATTAAGATCCTATGGGATGCTTCAGATAACAACCGCTAAAGCCTGTGTGGTTACAATGTATCTCTATGGATCCCATAGAGGATCAGATAACACTAAAAATCATATAACACCAAGACTTGTGGAACCAGGTTTTAGTGTTATATGAGGTTTTACTGTATTTAAAAGTCTGTAGGAAAAGGACGCGTGTCAGAAGAAGCCTCGGAGCAGGCGGCAGGAGGACTCGGGAGGGCATCCGCGCAGGAGCCAGAAGGAAGCGCCAGCCTAGCAGCCGGTGGCACCTTGGCCAGGGCGCGCAAAGTCAGGCGTCTCTCCGCCGGAGCTCCATCCAGGGCAGGCGTATACGAGGGCTCTGCCACGTCTGGCTCCTGCCCTGCCCTCATGCCCTGCCCCCGCTGCTGCCTGGCTTGCATAACACGCCCGGTGCCCACCCGCCTTCTTCCTCACCCACCAGGCGCCGCGCGTCTCCAGGGCAAACGTCTGCGAGGGCAGCAAGGGCAAGACAAGGCGCCGGGCTGGGGGGGCTCCGCCGTCTCCATGGCGTGCACCTGGTGGGCGCCACCTTCGTCCCCTCCTTCCCGGCTTCCGGGCAGCGAGGCGTCGTCGTCGGGCTCCCATTCCGGCTCCTCGTCCGCCACCCCCGTGGCCACTGCCAGGGGAAAGGCAGCTGCTTCCCCGCCGCAGTCCGGGACCTTCACCATGCTTCGGGACTGCCTTGCCTTGCCTTGCCGGCCGGCTCGGAGAGAGCCGGCAGCTCCAAGTGCGCATGCGGCGGCGCTGGCCTTGGCACCGCCTCTGCGCCCCCCCCCTCTCTCTCTCTTAGTCCCAGGTCCAGCCTCGCCTTGTTAGTGGTCGTTAGGGATGCAATGGATGCAAGTGATACAGTCCCAGTAAAACCTCATATAACACTAAAACCTGGTTCCACAAGTCTTGGTGTTATATGATTTTTAGTGTTATCTGATGCATGTTAAAATCCTATGGGATCCATAGAGATACATTGTAACCACACAGGCTTTAGCGGTTGTTATCTGAAGCATCCCATAGGATCTTAATGTTATCTGATGCAATTCTTCCCCCCAGATTCCTTAATGTTATGCGATTTTAGTGTTATTCGATACTAATGTTATATGAGGTATTACTCAGTAAAACCTCATATAACACTAAAACCTGGTTCCACAAGTCTTGGTGTTATATGATTTTTAGTGTTATCTGATCCTCTATGGGACCCATAGAGATACATTGTAACCACACAGGCTTTAGCGGTTGTTATCTGAAGCATCCCATAGGATCTTAATGTTATCTGATGCAATTCTTCCCCCCAGAATCCTTAATGTTATGCGATTTTAGTGTTATTCGATACTAATGTTATATGAGGTATTACTGTATTTCCTTCCTCATAAACGGATAGGGCAGGGGTGCCCACACTTTTCGGGCCGTGGGCCGGTCACATGGTTCAGTGGGCCAGCGACGTTATTCCCACCGAAAGCAGACGTGAAACGCACCTTGCAATCTATTTTGCAACGGGATGAGATAGATTTTAAGTTGCTATTTTCTCTGCTTAAACCAGAGGTGGCCAAGCTACGGCCCACGGGCCAGATCCGCCCCCGATATCAATTCATATGGCCAGTGGTGGGATGTCAAATTTTTTACTGCCCCGTGTGGGCGGAGCCAACATCATGACATTGTGGGAGGAGCCAAATAAAAAATAAATAATAATAATAATAAAATTTTAAAAAAATAAGCATACACCCACCCACACACCTCAACCCACCCACCCACCCACAACACAAGGACAACAAGGAGGACAGTAAGGAGGCTGTGCATACATACGCACCAAGCACTGTAGACATGCATGCACACCAAATGCTTGGCACACATGCGCAGTGGCGGAACCAGTGAAAAGGTAAGGCCTGAAGGTGGTTCCCCCCAAAAGCTGCTACCTGTTCTCTGGGACACTGGGGAAAGTTACTACCGGTTCTGGCGAACTGGTGAGAACCTGTTACATCCCATCACTGCATACGGCCCATGCCAGCCTCGTTGCTCCTGGAAGCGGAAGTAAAAGACGCCATACAGGCACCTTTTATTTCTGCTCCAGGAACAACAAGAGTGGCGGGGGGTGCGGATTGATTGACATCACGGGTGGATCTGGCCCGTGGGCCGTACTTTCACCACCCCTGAGATAGGGCATCATCTTTGTAGAGATAGCAAAAGAATTACACTTGCACACACCTCCCCCATCTGATAAGTCCAGCTGGTCTCTGCCGAGCCGGTCTTTTGCTCTGTTGGGTAGATTATCTTCTGCCCAGCTTTGTGGAGGGAGAAGGGTGGCTGGTTCCTGAAATGTATTATAATTACATCATGCTGAGACAGTTTGGACAGTTTATCAGTGAGTAAATAAAATAAAACAAATGGGGGGGATGTGGGAGTTTATCAGGGAATAAATAAAATAAAACAAAAGGTTGGGGATGTGGCAATTTAAAAACTAACTGCTATATTTTAATGTTAGTCCTCATGGATCAAGTCCACTACAGTGAGGCTTTATGACATTAATTTATATATATATATATCGGGTACAGAAGTACACAATGTTTGATTAGTATAAGGAATGAATTTATAAATCATTGTGTGACTTTTTACAACCGGTAATAACAGAAGATCTCTGATTGGTGTTTAGATTTATTCCTGTGAAGTTGGGTTTTGTTCAGTTGTAAAAGGTTAATAAATGGATGCAAAACAAACATTGTGGCATTACACAAGCTTAAAGGAAGGACTTGGTGCTTTGGCTGGATCACTCACACCATTGTCTTCTTTCAAACAGCATGGTCAATAGATGGGTAAACCAGTGGTGGGTTGTCAAAATTTTTACTACCCCACTGTGATGGCATGTTGTAAATTTTTGTTCAACCAGGGATATGTAAATGGCCATTTGCAATGTTGGTTGTTCAACCTTGTCAAATAAATTCAAAGATGGGAGTTCAGAGGAAAATCTGTTAAAAGTATGCTCAGTAATACAGCTACTGTACTGTGGGAAACAAATGTTCCTGTATGATGTGTATCTGTTTTACACAATTGAATTATATTGTTTTCTAAACAATAGTTCTGAATGCCATTTAAAAACCCAAAACACAGTGACAAGTGTTATTTATGTAGTTTAAGGAATGTTGTCAAACTAAAACTGCATTATTTTCTCTGAACTCATTAAAGAATCAGAACGTGTAAAACTGCAGTTTATGGTGTTTATTTTTATTGGTTAAATAATGAAAAGCAGCTGTTTATGGCAGTTTCTGAAAAGCCATTTTACATTTGTGAGACACGTAAACCTTCAATGGTTCACTACACAATGTTACTTCTTGACTGATAAATTTCAGCTGTGAGCATAACATCATAACTGAAAGCTTACCTAGTGACATCATTGAAGGTCAGCTTGGTAGCCACAAAGTAAATGATCTTTGCAGTAGTTGCATTTGTACAATCACTCCAACATTGGATAAGTTCAGCTGGCATTTATGTCTATCCCGTCTTTTGCTCTATTACATATAATCTCATCAACTGGAGATCCTTCCTGTGTAATGTCTCTAAGTGGAGCAGAAAAACAGAGAATGGAGCTATCAGTACCTATTAGATATGATAGATATATATTCTGTGCAGTATCTGAGGAGTTTGTATCAGTTGCTGAGGAGCATGAAGTGGAAGGCAATGTTGCAGTCATGTTTTGCTTTTGGACTTCCTACAGTCATCTAAGTTAGCTACTAGGATTCAGTTAGACGAGCCTTTGTTCTGAACCTACTTGGATTTTTCGTATGTCTAGTCAGTAGTGGGCAGCTACCGGTTTGGACCAGTTTGGTTGAACCGGTAGCGGAATTCTGGAGGGGTTCACCGGGGGGGTAGTAAACCCTTGGGTGACTGGTTCGGTCACCTCTCCAGCCGCCCTCCGGATTACTTTTCCGTGCAGCCCAAAATAGCTGCTTGGAAGTGTGCATGTGCCAAAACACCATTTGATGCATGCCAGTGATGGGATGTAACAGGTTCTCACCAGTTCGCCAGAACCGGTAGTAACTTTTCCCAGCGTCCCGGAAAACCGGTAGCAGCTTTTGGGGAGAACCACCTTCAGGGCTTACCTTTTCACTGGTTCCCCCACTGCGTATGCACGCCAACTACTTGGTGTGCATGCACACCTACAGTGCTTGGCGCATATGCACAGCCTCCATGCTGTCCTCCCAAGCAGGGAGGAAGAAGAAAAGCTGCTAGCCTGAAGCTCCCTATAGCCTGTTCCCCAGGGTAAGTGACTCACCTTTAGATGTGGTGTGTCTGTGTGTATTTAAATGTGTATTTTTACTTTTACTTTTACTACTCATATTTGCTATCCCGCCCCAATCAGGTAAACCCGACTCTGGGCGGGTATTTAATACCATTACCTATACTGACGTACTACCACAGTTCCTAAAAAGGCCTGGTGGCTGGCAGGCCTGGCGGCCTAGCTTGGGGTTTTTTAAGCAAAGTCTTGGAGTTACCTCATCAATAAGCTACACCTGTGCTGTTCCAATTGCTGTTCCAATTGGAGAACCCTTCAGGAGGTACGGCTGTTTTACATTTACATTAAGGCATATTATCCTAGAGAACTGGTACGATGACCATATCCATCTTGCAACATGGTGCTGCCCTGGCACTTACACTAACAGGTAAGTGACGGGTTTGTGTTTGGGGTGGGTGGGTTGATTTATGTTTTGGGTGGGTGGGTGTTTGGGTGGGTGGGTGTATTTTAATGTAATTTTCATTTCATTTCATTTATTTATTTAATTTATGGGTTTGTGGGTGGGTGGGTGGGTGGAGGTGTGTTTGTGCTTATTTTTATTTTATTATTTTATTTTATTTTATTCTTTGGCCTCACCTATGACATCATGACATTAGCTCCGCCTACACTGTGATGACATCACGGTGGGGTAGTAAAATTTTTGACATCCCACCACTGATGCATGCGCACTGAAAAATAGAAGTGCGCATGCATCAAACGGTATTTTGATGCATGTGCACTTCTGAGCAGCCATTTTTGGCTGCCCAGAGAGGGTGCAGTGGCGTCCATGGAGCGGCGGCCCTTCCTTCACCGCTGATCGCCAACGCTGCTCCCACGGCGGCACTGCCTGGCCTGGCTAGGCCAGGCCAGGCTAGGCGATGCTGCCACGCCGCTGCCACCTACCTGCTGCTCCCCGACTCCCCAACCCCAGCAAAGGTAAGGAACTTGGATTTGTTTTCTTTGTGTTTCGGGTGGGGGGTATTTTATGTAATGTGTTTTTATTTTATTTTTATGTATACTGATTATTTTTTTATTTTATTTTACTTTGGTTCTGCCCACAGTGTGGTAGTAAAAATGTTGGCTGCCCACCACTGTGTCTAGTGACCCAAGTCATTTTTCTTAATGAGATTCTTTTTATGTAATTTAAAAAACTGTGAGATCTGGTTGCAAGGTTTTCAGATGTAGGCTGAATGTCAGAAAAAACTCCTTAACTGTTAGAGCAGTACAACAGTGAGGCATTCAAGAGAAAACTGGATAACCATTTATCAGATCTGCATCAACTGGATTCCTGTATTGAGTAGGGAGTTGGACTCATTGGCTGCATACTCCTGGAATGATCTTCTTTTTTCTTTTTCTTTTTTGCCTGTCACCTTAATTTGTTATTCAGGTATAGTATTCTGTTACTACGTCTTTTAGTAGTGATCTTTGCCTGATATCTTCATTTTTTACTTTTTTGCAAAATGAGATTCTGAACATTGATCTCTCCATTGCTCATTGTTACATGCAGCCGTTTTTCTTCCACAGCTGCTAAAGCCCACATTTCAGTGCTGTATGTCATTGCTTTCAAGACCATAGATTTGAACAAATTTGCCTTTGTTTCTAGTTTAGCTTTTGACTTCAAGATGGCTGATACATCTCTGAATTTACACCACACAGCTCTCTGTCTTCTAGAGATTTCTTCTTTTAAATCATTGTCCATCCTGACTGCTTGACCCAAGTAAATGTAGCTTTCCACTTCTTCCATTTGTTCTTCACCAAGTTTTATTCCATCACAAGGCAACTCTTTCAATTTAATAAACTTGGTTTTAGTTATGTTGACCTTAAGACCTATTTTTGTGCTTTCTCTGTCTAGCTCTGTAAGCATTTATTGCAGCTCTTCTGTTGTACTACTTAGCAGGACAATGTCATAGATGAGTGATATTCTTTTTTTAAAAAAATAAACATAAATTTGATTAGGCATGGGATAAAAAAAACTTCTAATATATTTAACTTACATACTTCTTAAAAATCAATATTTATTTCTATCTGCTTAGAAATAAATCACACCAAATTGAGTAGTGCTTACTTTTAATACATTAATTTGTATACCATTTCAGGCTACGACCTTCAGTTAAGGTATCATGCATAGTGTCTTCAATTAAATTAGGATTGCTACCATTGGCATCATGTTCTACATTCTAGAAAAAGAGTGTCTGTTTCTTAACCCAAGGCTAGTCTGATGAATTTCAGGGCCCTGCTTGTTTTTGCCAAGATAGACAAGCATCCAATTTCATGCTGGTCACTCTGCCAATGGAACTGCCAAACGTATGTAATGTCAGAAGGTTGGAGATACATCTAGTCCAATGCAATCCTGTTTTTAAAAACAATATTTGTTAAACCATAAGAAAATATATAGTCAAATTTATTCTTAAAGAAAAGAGAGAAAAATAAGTTATGTCCCACTAGTTCTACAACTAAGACCTGCAACAACATGTTTGCAATATAGAGTGCCCTTGCTCAGGATTCAACCCAGATAGTCATCCCCTTTCTAGTACAGCATTTCCCTTACATGTCCCCCAGGTTTTCATTCCTTCTTTATCAGGCACTTATATTGTGTTGATTGGGCATGCTCAATCTATCATCTTTGCATTCCATCTTCAAAGTATTTAATCATCTATAAAAATTAGGATTCTCCATTTCTGTTGATATCTCTTTGTTGAATATGAATAGTGCCACACTAAAGTTTATTACTCAGAGAAAGAACTTGCTGTTGGTAAAGTTTTTGTTCTTCTTCCATGTCTAGGTCACACTTGAAATTGCCAAAATGAAGGCATCTTTTGGGGAGTTCATTCTGCAGTTCCTTTTGCCTGACTTACTGTGAGAAAAATTAGCTGGCAACACAGGATACTATTTTAACTTTGATGGTTCCCATGATTTATAGATTGCTGAGATACCGAAGATGCTATGCACAATACCTTAAATGTAAAGACAGAGCCATCACCATACACTGCTACCATATTCCATGAACAGAGATGTAATACCTGAATAGGAGACTTACAAGAATGGTATCAGAGGAAAGAAAAATAAGCTAATAAAAATTTAAAATGGCTTCTTCTCTCAGCCATTTGTTTGAGGGAATGAAGTGGCTTTAAAAACCATATGTTCTGAAATAGAAAATATATTTTTATTAGAAGGGAACTTTTCCTGTCACATGAAATAATGTGTTAGTAGTCACTGCACACTGGGTTGTATTATGTGTCTAACATGTTCATCTTATAGCATCTCTATCTTGGGGTGATAACGTTTTGAGACCTATTGGAGATAGCTGAAACTGTGAGTTACAGTAAACCCTACATTTTATATCACAGACAATGGTAGCTAGTGGCCAGTTCTGGTAATGTGTCATATAAATAAATATGTATTTCAGGATTTTTTTTTTAATTTCACATTTTTAGATGCACAGATAACTAAAACTGAGCTAATTGAACCCATGGGTACGGCGGATGAGCTATATTCATGTAGAATATTTCTCTGTCTGTCTTTTGATTTTGCTTTGTTTACATACTATCTGGTGGTTTAGTAGTTAAGATGCTGGACTTGATGACTGGAAGGTTGGCAGGTCAATAGTTTGAGACATGAGAGCTGCATGATGGAGGAGCTCCCATTGTTTGTCTCAGCTGCTGCCAACCTAGCACTTCGAAAGTGAAAAATTGCAAGTAGATAAATAGGTACTACTGTACTTCAGTGGGAAGGTAAACAGCATTCCATGCACTCCAGTGTCTAGTCATGCCTGCCACACATCCATGGAAATGTCTGCAGACACAGACAGCACTGCCTCTTTGGCTATAAAATGGAGATGAGCACTGATCCTTAGAGTTGGAATCGACTGGCTTTAGAGCAAGGGCAACTTTTACCTTTACCTTCTTTCCATATGGACCCAAGACAGCTCTCAACAATTAAAATCATACAATAATAACAAGCTAAAATGCTGTACAAAACTCTATTAAAACAGTAGTCAGTGTTGATTCTCTGGTTCTAAAACTCCTTCTGAATCCAAATTGTAAGTCTCTTCTTCCTTCTATACACTTTTTCTAAATTTCACCCTGTATTTTTTTAAAAACTTACACAAATCATAATCAAGCTTATCATGCTATATCTTCTATCTACTTTAAGCATTACCCAGTAATGGCTATGTAAGGAAGTTCATAACATACTTTATTACCATTATTGCAGCTGTATATTGGAACTGTGTTATGATAACTCACTGAATAAGACACAATATGCCCATTATTATCTGCACACAGCCATATCTTGCCAACAAACTACTATACAGTTATTCCAAGACTCTGAATTCTCATCCTTTTCAAGGTTTTTACGGTTCTTTGGATTTTTCTGCTACATAATACTGATTATATTAGGTAAAGTTTGCCCTTCCTCAAAAGACAGTTGTGTCCAATTCTAGGAGGCAGTGCTCATCTCCATTTACAGCTAAAGAGACAGTGCTGTCTGTGTCTGCAGACATTTCCGTGGTCATATGGCAGGTATGACTAGATGCCAGAGCACACGGAATTCTGTTACCTTTCTGATTAAACTGGTAACTATCTAGCTACTTGCTGTGGTGGCTCAGTGGTTAAGAAGCTTGCCTTGTTAGCTGGAAGGTCGGCAAGTTGGCAGTTTGAGACGTGGGTACTGCATGATGGATTGAGCACCCATCTCTGTCTCAGCTCTTGGGGACATGAACAGAGCCTCATTCGGGTGTCCCCTGAGCAGAGTTTCTCCAGCAAAAATCCTTTCAACCCAGAAGAATTTCTGACACGAGCTATTTGAACAGGTTTGAGAAAGCAGTATAGATACATCTTTCAGTTCACTGCTCAGAAGTAATCCTTTCCCCCATTCTGTTGCTTATATTTGCTTATTTTTAATTATGTGCCACCAAGTCAATTCCAACATATGGCACCTCTTGCAAGGGTTTTCTAGGGACAGAGTAGTCAAAAGTAGTTTACCATTCCCTTCTTTGAGGCAGCCCAAAGGCTGTGCAGCTCATCGGAGGCTACACAGGTTGATTTTTCTCCTGGGATGCACAGGGGGAATTGAACTCCCAAACTTCTAGCTATACAGACAGACACCTAACTTGCCGACCTATTTAGCCAGCTTATACATCAGTGGTGACAAACCTATGGCATGTGTGCCAAAGGGGGTATTCAGAGCTCTCTCTGTGGGCACCGGTGCAGTCACCCCAGCACAGAGTTTTCCCTCTGCCCAGCAGCCCAATGGGAGCACTTCCTCCCTCCCCCCCCCCCCAGCACAGAGTTCGCTCTGCTGTGTTGGCACTTTGCGATAAATAAGTAGATTTTGGGTTGCAGTTTGGGCACTTGGCCTCTAAAAGGTTCGCCATCACTGTTATACATCAGCATTTTCCCTCACAGAAGTAAGTGCAGGATAAATGACAGTGAATGCCAAATTTTTCTTTGGAAATAGTATTCCCCCCCTTTTCATTTTCTATTTATTTATTTGTAATTCTTTGCTCCATATCCTCCCTGTAATAAAGGCTTAAGCTTATATAAATATTTTCAGGGTGTTTGTTTATTTCAAAAAACAACAAGGAAACTGTTCAAGCATTTGATTTTCTGCTTCCAAGCTAAAAAACACACACACTGTACTACATTTTATAACAAACTACAAAAGCAACACACCAGCCTGCAAAAGGACACCTGTCCCATTAAAAATGTGAAAGACAATGTCATGATATGTTGTGTCTTTGGAAGAGGAGGTGTTGTCAATTGTGGTTTCACCTTTTATTTATAAAATAAGTTATTCTGTGCAAGAGCTCCTTAGATCTGGTTACATCAAGGGTGAGGACTGTTTGGCTTCTCCAGATGTTGTTGGTTCCCAGTGGCTCTTGTTAGTAAAAGTGATGAGAGCAATGGTGAAGGATGGTACAAGTTGCTCTCTAACAACATCTGGAGGGGCACATGTTCCCCATCTCTGATAGAACATTCAAAGTACAAATCAAATATTAAAATAAGTTCAGATAGGATCAGCAGAACAGAGCCGCTTGATTAGCTGTGTATTTCTCTTGAACATGCAAACTCCCTGGACATCCTCACTGACTTCAAAGTGTCTGTTGTGAACAAATACACTCCAAGGGAACAGTAGAGAGAGAATAATTCATTAACAGGACCCAAACAATCACCAAAGATAAGAACCAGGAGTTCTGGTTTATTGGGAACAGTTTTATGAAGGGCCAATGTTAATAAGTCGTCAATGCAGCAGGATTGTGTGGGGATTTAAACTGCAACCACTTTTGTGAACCAGATTTTTTTATTGCTTTACAGCAGGAGTTCCCAACCTTTTAACCACATGGCACTTCCTGGTGTGGTGGAGGCACACCAGGGGGGCACATGAAATGCTGCCACAGGCCACATCTGGCCCATGGGCCACAGGTTGAAAATCCCTGCTTTACATTGTGAGAGAATTTGTGAACCTATGGTGGGCCTTGAAGCCAATTTACTAGGAAATTCCAACATATTATAAGAAGTAACTGATTCTTATTACACCACCTCATGGAAAGATGTTTATGTTAATGTAACCTCACTACTCATAACTCTGTGTCTAAATTTACTCTTACGGCATACTTTGCAACTGTCCTCAACCAGGTACTGTGTATCTATCTGTAACTCCAAGACTGCATGCCAAGCAGCTAAAGAAGTCAGCTCCTAGTCCACAGAATTAAACCTATAAGAAATCTTTTTGTTTTAAGAGTGCCATAGGATGCTTTATTTTTTAAATTAAGTTATTTTCCCCAAGTATGCTGGAAAATATAATATCTGAACTAGTTCTTGGTGCAGCAGAAACACACACCCTGTGTACTTTGGGCTTCTTTTGTAGATATGTTTTGTAGAGATGGTTTTTTTGTAGAGATGTACTGGTTATAATAAGAGACAAAAGACTAATATGGAAGGACTCAATCATTTTCAAATTCTGTTTGCATGTGAAATTCCCCCACCCTGAAAAAAGAAAACCAAATTAGATATCCACACAGTTAGTTACATTTAATAGTTTTTCAAATGTAAATGGATATAGAGACATTGTCCTTCAAAACAGGGGTTCCCACCAACTGGGGCATGGGGGTCGGTGGTGCTGGGAGCCCCAATAAAATCCATCTGCTGTCAATGTGCTCCGCTGGATCTTCCTGGCGAACGGAGCACAAGTATGGGCTTCAGACACAGTAGATAGGCAGGTGGTTGGGCCCCTCCTCCACATTGCTTAACTATGGTGAGACTCTACTACCGCCACCTGAGTGCAGTGTGATACCTCACTGCCCAAGTAGAACAGTTACCAGTCCATGGAAAAGTTGTTTAGCATGAAATTGGTCTGTGGTGCAAAAAAGGTTTGGGACCCCTCCTTTAAGTGACTTATAGAACCGATTTTCTTGTATTGGTGTCAAGCTAACTAGATTATTATTGCCTGGATCTTCTTTTCTCCCTTTTTGTAGATGAGGACAATGGGTGTAACAGACTCATCAAGAAATATACAAACAAAAAAGCAAAATGTTGTGTGTTTCTTGTGGCACTCTGTTTTGTCCTAATTAAATTACTGCCTAGGTATGGGAGATAAATTTTGCCACCATAGTCTAGCAGCACTTCTAATTTGTTTCCCCCCTGTTATTATTCATAGGAGGATCATGTCTGCTGCAAAGGATTGCATGTGTAAACTTATCTGGAGGCCAGGTCTCATATGGTGCACAGAAGAGAAGCATTCATCCTGACATTCTTGAAAGTTCAAGTCTTCCAGAAAGGTTAGAGCTTTTTTTTTATTATTCCTAGGGATGTCCTTTGCTTTTAACAAAACTACAGTGGTACCTGGGATAACGTTTACCTTGGATAATGCTAAAATCGGATAACGCTGGGGAATTTGAGGCAAACATTTGCATTGCACAACGTTGTGCGATGCAAATGTTTGCCTCAAATTCCCCAGTGTTGAGATCGCTTGTGGTTAGGTTTGCGTTTCTCCAGCCAAAGGCAAAGGCTAACAGCGAGGGATTCACCCTGCCCACCCTGTTGTTTCAGCAGGGGAGGCAGGGTGAATCGTTTTTGGCTTTGCCTTTTGCCTTTGGGTTGGGGGTTGAATCAGTTTTTTTTTTTTACATTGTGGGATCAATGAATCACACAACATTAAAAACCGGATAATGTTAAGACATGTGGAACCAAGTCTTAATGTTAGCCGAGGTACTGGTGTACTCTGCTGTGTAATGGAAAGTCATATGTCATGTTTAATAGGTAGGTCTCCCCGATTTCTATTCAAGGACCTGACATTTTATTGTTTGGAATGCTAAACACTGCATTCCTTGGCATACGGTCTGGGTGACCCTTGATAGTAAAATTTGATTCCTCACTATGCTTCCTATCCTGACAGAGGCTGGGCATTATAATCCATAGGGTCCCTTCCAGCTCTGCAGTTCTAAGAAAAATAAATCTTTAAAGGTCTCTTATTATTTTGGAATGCATCCTACCCAAGTGATGACTGCTGTGTGCTGGAAGTGTTCAGTGGTGGGATCTAGCAGGTGCGCACCAGTTCACCAGAACTGGTAGCAGAAATTCTGGCTGGCCCTGCCCATCCAAGTTTTGAAATAAAGTACAGTAAAACACCGGACAACGCTAAAACTTGGTTCCACAAGTCTTGGTATTATCCGATTTTTAGTGTTATCTGATCCATGTTAAAATCCTATGGGATGGATCGGATAACGTTAAAGCTCCATAGAGATACATTGTAACTGCACAGGCTTTAGCGGTTGTTATCCGATCCATCCCATAGGACCTTAACTTTATTCGATCCAATTCTCCTCCCAGATTACTTGACGTTATGCGATTTTAGCGTTGTCCGATCCAATCGTTATCCGGTGTTTTACTGTAGTCCTAATTTGGGTGCAATGCAGGGCTTCCCCCCTGGCCATGCCCACCATACCACACTCACAGAGTAGGTAGTAAAATTTTTTTGAATCCCTCCACTGGAAGTGTCAGATATGTTTACAAAATATGCAAACAGGAGAGGACATAACATAAAAGTTAAGACGGTCAAGTCATTTCAGAGTTATGGTGATCCTTTCCAAGGTTTTAAAGGTGCAGACTAAGTAAGTGAGTGAGTAAGTAAGGAGGGGGATGGTGGTGGCTTAGTGATTAAGATGCTGAACTTGACGGCTAGAAGGTTGGCAGGTTGGCAGGTTGAGACCCGAGTGCTGCACAATGGAGTGAGTTCCCATCAACTGTCCCAGCTCCTGCCAACCTAGCAGTTTGACAGCAAGAAATTGCAAGTAGGTAAATAGGTATCACTTTGGTGTGAAGGTAACAGCATTCCATGTGTGCCATGCCTGCCATATGTCCATGGAAACATCTGCAGATGCAAACTGCGCTGGCTCTTTGGCAATAAACAGAGATGGACACCGAACCCTAAAGTCAGATACGACTAGCTTTTGAACAAGGGTGACCTGCAAGTGAGCGAGTGAGCAAGCAAGCAAGCAAGCAAGGAACCAAGAGGCTTACCATTTCCTTTTTCTTGGGGCACTCTGGGGCTGTACAGCTTTATCAAATGCACTTCTTTCCTAATGGCGCAGCATATATGTTTAACTTTTAAAATTTATTTCAGTTTTATTTTAACAATGTTTTATTGGTATCATTGTTACTGTTGTAACAAATGAACATTTGTAATTTATTAGCGGCAAATAGAAAGTTCTTATCATACCTGACTCTGCAAGCCAACTTCTTTTTACAGCGGCTTCACGATATATTTCTTGGTTTATCTTGGCCCTGTCCCAGACTGATGGATCCACACCTGTATGTGCAGCATAACTGTTCCTCCTATTTTGTTACGAGCCCTTCGGGTTCATTCTTTAGTGAAATTATAAACCTAATTTACTGGAATGGCATCAGAAAGGACTGACTCAGCCTGTTGGAAGACAGGAGCATGCATGCTGAATGGCCTTCCCTGCCTGCTGTCCTGGCACCATGTTTTCCTGTCACAGATGTGGGGCTAAGATTGTGTAAATCTAGTCAGGTTCTGTACAAGAAACAGAATGTGGGACATGATCTAGTTCTGGGGTGACCAAACTATGGCCCATGGGCTGGATCCGGCCCTTGACACCAATTCATCTGGCCTACACCACCCTCATTGCTCCCGGAAGCAGAAGTAACTTCTGTTTCTGGGAGCAATGAGGGTGGCGTGGGCCGAATGAACTTGTGTCAGGGGCCAGATCTGGCCTGTGGGCCATAGTTTGGGCACACCTGATCTAGTCCTTTAACTTAGGCAGCAACATCCCATAAGACAGCTTTATGGTCAAGGTATAGTGTATTTTTAAATCTTGGTATTTGTGGAAGCTGCTGTAAATGAAGATCAAACTAGTTTATATGTTTAGAATATAATTAGATCTCATGTTCCATTAAGGTGATAGACATCTGTCTCTCATACAGTAACTTTTCCTCACCTATATCAAGAAGACACGGAGTCAAGCCACTCTTCAGGGTGAGACGTGCCTACCTCACCCTGAAGAGTGGCTTGACTCCGTGTCTTTTTGATCCCTTCACCTATATACAGTATTTTACTTTCAGTTTGCTAGCAATTATACTTATATATCGCCCCGTAGCACTTAGTGCACTCTCTGGGCAGCTCACAGAGTAATTAGCATTTTGCCCCCAACATACTGGATACTCATTTTACTGACCTTGGAAGGATGGAAAGTTGAGTCAATCTTGATTCCTGGTCAGGATTGGACTCACAACCTTTTGGTTGCAATACATTAGTTTAACCACTGCATCACCAGGGCTTTGTGATGGTTGGGGAGTAAACATGAGCTTATGTTGGAAATCTGGCTGCTTTGGTTTGCATATTTTGAGGAAACTACCCACCAAAATAGACACCATTGCAGATCCTATCTTTTAATATAGTCAATTAGATACTGTATTTCCTTTAACCTGTTTTTCTTCCAAAGATTTCCTCATACCTCAGCAGTAAAATATGCAAACTAATCTTGTGTTTGCCTAGACATCTAAGTCCTATTCAGGTGTAAAGGAAGTATTTTCACTTGATGGGTGTGAAAAAGAGCATGCTATCTCCCTCCCTCCTTGTCATTTGACTCACATTAAAAATTTGAAGGGGAGAGCCAGTAGCGTCGCATGGATTTCAGCTGCCCAGGGCATAAGCCAAATTTGCTGCCTCCTGTTGGGTGTTGGCACCTGCTCCTGATAGGGCTTCTGGGAATTGTAGTCCAAGAACACCCATACCCCCAAAAGTGCAGCCCAGGGCAGGCTGCCCCCTTGGGCCCCCTATGCTACGCCACTGGGGAGAACTCCTTTGGCTATAAAAATATCTTTGTGAGAGCCAGGAACACATGGATTCTGGTTTACATGGAGAGCCTCCATTAACACAACAAGCAAATTTCCCCTTCAGACCTGTCCCTTCCACATGAACGAAGAAACAGTGGAGGAACATGTTTACACTGAGTAAACAAACCTAATGCCTGAAGAGGCTGAAGTTAAGGAAACTGTGCTATGATAAAAATGTCACTTACTGGTACATCATCTGAGGAAGCATCTTCTTTTTTACTTCCTTTTCTTACCCCTTCAATTATCGAGGGAACCTGAGGGAGCACCATTCTAAAATCATGTTATGCTAATTGTCTACTTTAGTGGTGACAAATCTATGGCACGCGTGCCAGAGGTGGCACTTGGAGCCCTCTCTGTGGGCACCCTTGCAGTCACCCCAGCACAGAGTTCACCCCACCCCTCTGCCCAGCAGCCCAATGGGAACGTTTCCTCCCTACACCCAGCACAGAGTTCACCCCGCCCCTCTACCCAGCAGCCCAATGGGAACATTTCCTTCCTCCCCTGTTACTATGTTGACACTTTGTGATAAATAAGTGGGTTTTGGATTGCAGTTTGGGCACTTGGTCTCTAAAAGGTTTGCCATCACTGGTCTAGTTTAACCCTAATACAGGGGATTGTTTCAAACCAAAGTGGACATGGGCCTCAGTGAAAGTAGAGGAGGAGATTATAGTATCCTCACAAAAGAAAGAGAAATGTTATGCTTTTTAGGAAAGGAAAGTGAGTTATTTAGCTGTGGGAAGTTTTGCTGTTGGTTTTCTTAACTTCTCCAGATTGTAACACTCCATACGTTTTGGTGCCCTTGGACAGTTGTTCCACCTCCATTACAGCCCCAAATCAGATCTTTAAAAATCCATGGTGACGTGAATTTTCATGTAATGTGCTCATGTGAATGACATTATAGAAATAGCAGATATTCTTCGTTGTAATTGCCAGTAGGTGACTCAGCTCTCTGCACCAAAATACTCAGGTCTTATGACTGAGGGTTGTGGAAAAGCTAAAGGCCTGAATCACAACAGTAAAGAGATAATCCAGTTTATTCTAGCAAAAAGCCTCACACAAAAAAAGTTTAAAGCGCTTATCCCCGAACAAATATAAGCCAATTTATTCCAGACAGAAGAATAAAGCAAAAGAAATTATGGGGCCCTGGGAAAGGTTGGTACATGATGTGTCTTTATGGTATCCAGCAGATTGTTCAGGAGCAAAACTTTATTTCCAGAAGAAAATAACTATATTTGTATTTAGCATTTGAAAATAGGTCAGAAATCTCTCAGTGGTACTGATAAAGTGACTCTTTCTTTATTTCATTGTTAATCTTGACATAGGCTACAGATACAGAAAGCGATACATTTAGATTTGTGGCCTGAGGAATATGGGAGGTGTTTTTTTTTTTAAATAGAGGACTGTTGCTCACTCCTGCTGGTTATATAACTCTTAAATCTTGGCACAGATTATTTGAGAACAGCGCATGATACACCCCGCCCCCCAAGTCATAACATTTTGGATCTATTGGCCCTGATAAGTGTTACAGGGGTTGTTTGGATTGCTAGCCATAACATTGCTGTGGCATGTTTTTGCACATTGATTGTGCTTCTTGATAAAATGGCATGGGGGTATGGTGGCATGGAAAGATAATTTAAGTGCTTATGGAGCGATATAGTGTCAGCAGTTTGGCCTCTAAGATAAGTTAATGCAGAGGAAAATCCTTTGTGTCTCCTTGAAGCAAGGGGGTGTAGGAGAATAGCCATAAGGAAGTTTACAGAAAGAAATTTCTGGAAGGGCAGCTATTTTATCTTGCAATCTGCTATAAAAACAACCTAGAGTTTTGTGACACTTAAAACATGTTTAAGAATGAAAAATTAGAAGGCCACTGGGGCAGAGCAAAAAAAAAAAAACATGGATTGGGAGAAAAAAGAACGGGAGGAAGCCAATTCAAATATTCTGTCCTCTGGTCAGTAAAATACAGTATATATGTGAGTGCATGGTGTATGCATGCATGTGCACACACACACTATTTTTTTTTTTTTTGGGGGGGAGAACAGGGGGTAGCCACTACTTCAGCTTTTCTGTCCTCTGGTCAGGAAATAATAATAATAAAAACATTTATCTATCTATCTCTTTCTCTCTCTATCTATCAATCGAAATATACTGTATTTTCATGTGGGCATAAATTAATACTATTCAATGTGGAAGTTATCAGATGGTGTCTATGGAATGGCAGGATTTGTTAATTTGTGAATACAGTAATACCTCATATAACATTAGTATCGAATAACACTAAAATCGCATAACATTAAGGAATCTGGGGGGAAGAATTGCATCAGATAACATTAAGATCCTATGGGATGCTTCAGATAACAACCGCTAAAGCCTGTGTGGTTACAATGTATCTCTATGGATCCCATAGGATTTTAACATGCATCAGATAACACTAAAAATCATATAACACCAAGACTTGTGGAACCCGGTTTTAGTGTTATATGAGGTTTTACTGTACAGTATTTATTCTGAAGACTCTTGTGAGAAAAGCTAAGGACAGTTAGTGCCATCTTCTGCTTGCAAGGCAGAATTGCAACATTGAATAGTGAAATGACACTGTTGTCAGTGTTTTCTCCTTTTCTTCATTGTTTGTTATCTGCTCTCCAAAACATGTTGCTTGTGTTATATAGATTTTTAATGTGAGATTTACTTGAAAAGTTTTTCACAATTTAACATAAACTATAATTTTTTATTCTTTTACTGAATCATTATTGCTGTTACATGCTGTCAAGTCAAAACTTCTATCTATCTATCTATCTATCTATCTATCTATCTATCTATCTATCTATCTATCTATCTATCTATCTATCTATCTATCTAATAGTAGATAGACAGCTAACCTAAACTTGGATTACATAGGAGGGGTAGTGCTGGGGTAGAAGATTGTTTAACGAGAATATTTTCAGGCTCTGACAGACTGAGATAAAGTTAAAGGTTGCCCTTGCTTGAAAGCCAGTCATATCCAACTCTAGGATTCAGTGCTTATCTCTGTTTATAGGCAAAGAGCCAGTGCTGTCTGCATCTGCAGACATTTCTGTAGACATGTGGCAGGTATGACTAAACACCCGAGTGCATGAAGCAATGTTTATCTTCCCACTGAAGTGGTCCCTATTTATCTACTTGCAATTTCTTGCTATCGATCTGCTAGGTTGGCAGGAGCTGGGACAGAGATGGGAGCTCACTCTATCATGCAGCCCTTGGGTCTCAAACTGCTGACCTGCCAACCTTCCAGTCTTCAGTTCAGCATCTTAACCACTAAGCCCTGACAGACTGGATGGGGAGCCAAAGTCCTGAAACCAATTCAATGAAAACTGAGTTGTTTTATACGGAGTGAAGCAAGAGATATTCAGGGTACTGTTTTTTGCTACTGATTATTGCTTGTAATGCTGTTGCTTTTACTTGGGTGGTAGCTTTGCTTTTCAGTCTTTATGACGGGTTTACCTTTGGTTCAGCAATCCTACTCTTTCCTTTCCTTTGTTCCTTCCACCAGCTCCATTCTGCAGCTGGCACATGCTCTGGATACTTGAAGTACTCGAAATTAATTTCTTGCTTGATTCTTTGTTAAGGCCACCAAAGATGCCTTGTGCATGATGGACATTGTATGTGATTACATCAAGAACAGTACGGTCTAAAATGTTCTTGGCTATATCTCTCCAGCCAACTCTCTGCATATCTTATTACCACTTCTCGGAGCTTTGTTAGTCATTTTGTGCCTTGTAACTCTATCTGTCAGAAGGGGAGCCAAAAGAAAACAGCAGGAACTCAATTGTAGCCGGGTTAAATCAAGAGTACTGCTCTGGTTCTCCTGTATATTTTCTCCACCTATGTTCCTTTATTATTTCAAAAGTAGGCTTTTATAATGGACAAGTGGATTGTTCTCTGCCTTCTCCTTACCAATTTCAGAACTTATCAATCACTGATACCCCAAGAAAACTAAATGGAAGCCACAGATGAAGGGCGGTGGGGTGGAGGCAAAATCATGTCCTAAAGCAGGAGTTCCCAACCTATGCCAGTGGGCCTAATACAGCCCGTGATGCCAATTAATCTGGCCCATGGTGAGGACCTAGCACATCTGGAAGCTTCTTGCAGTAAAAATGCAACGAAAAAATCACAAAAATGCAGCAAAAATGTTCTGCCCTCCCTCCTGCCACCATGGGAAGTAACGGAGGCTGCAATAGCAGCCAAAAATGCCATGATTGTGACCACTGCTGCCACTGCTGCGGAAAACAGAAGCACTGGAGGTGGCGGAAGGAAACATGCTTCTGGCCCACACGGCTGTGTGTTGGGGGCAGATCTTGCCCGTGGCGTGAAAACGTTGGCCACCCCTGTCCTAAAGGAAATACCATCAAATGACACACCTGCACACCAAGTGCACAGATCAGCACCAGGTTATGTACTGGAGCAAATTGGAGCAAAGCAGAACAAATATTTGCAAAAAAAGAAAAAAGATTTTGTAAAAACACTTTTAAATTTAAAAAAAACTCAGCCCCTTGAATATTGTGTAAATGAAAATATTCTCTTCTTTTAATTTAGGAGCATTGCACAGTGGTTAGAAAGACAACTGGAAGACTTACATAATTTGTGGGGTTTATTTTCAGGCTGTGCAAGTACCCAAAGAGGTAGCTCCTGGGATCATCTGGCTTATTGGTTTGAGCGGGAAAACTCATGTGAATATGCAAGGTCCACATCTGAGAATTGGGCCACTGTAAGCAATGGGCTACACAGGAAAGTGATTTATTTTGCAAGAGGTTTGAATTTGAGTTTTGCTCACTTTTTTTTTTTTTGTAAAATGTAAAATCTGTATTCGCCATAAAGATCACTCTAGTCCTACTAACTCAGTTCATTTTCCTCATCGGTGTTTTGATGTGATGGATGTGATGCTGGACTTAAATAGCATGAAACTGGTTCCAATAAAGTAACTTAAGCCACATGGCAGAAATGTTTGGCCAAGAGGAGGAGGAGGAGATGATACTGTTATGTAAAGCCTGCTTTAGGTATGCTGTCAGATTATTTTTCCTAATGGAAGAGCTACTACCAAAAGAATTGCACAGGCATTTTTTTCCTTTCCTTCCTTCATAGATACGTTTTGCCTTGATAATCAGAAGGATGGATGACATGGTAGGGAAACATGAGATGAGGATTACAAATAAGGCACTTCTGATGCTATCTGGGAGAAAGGAGGAAGGCATAATCAGGAGCTTATCCTTTCAGACTGAATCCAGCATCCATTGAGAGCACCTCTCACTCCTGTTGTAGCCACCAAGGGGAAAAACTCTTCCATAGTGTTTGAATTCAGCTTTACAAGCTTTTGAATGTAATGAGGTAAAGGTCTCCCTTGCTTAGGGACTGCAGTGGCTCTCGTGGTTAAGAGGCTAAACTTGCTGGCTGGAAGGTTGGAGGCAGGCACCGCATGACAGAATGAGCTCCCATCTCTGTCCCAGCTTCTGCCAACCTAGTAGTTCAAAAGCAAGAAATTGCAAGTAGATAAATAGGGACCACTTCAGTGGGAAGGTAAGCAGTGTTCCGTGCACTCTGGTGTTGAGGCATGCCTGCCATGTGTCCACGGAAACGTCTGCAAACACAGATAGCACTGGCTCTTTGGCTAGAAACAGAGATGAGCACTGAACCCTAGAGTCAGATACAACTGGCTTCCAAGCAAGGGTGACCTTTACCTTTACCACCCTTGCTTGAAAGCTAGTCATGTCCGATTCTAGGGTGTGGTGCTCTTCTCCGTTTACAGCCAAAGAGTCAGCGCTGTCTGCATCTACAGATGCTTTTGTGGACATGTGGCAGGCATGACTAGACACTGGAGTGCACAGAATGCTGTTACCTTTCCCACTGAAGTGGTACCTGTTTCTTGCTTTCAAACTGATAGGTACTGTCTGCTGAATTGAACTTATTTATCTGCTGAGTGTTGCAACCGAGAGCAAAGTGCCTGTTTGTTTGCTTGCTTGGTCACTTTCCTTGTTTTCAGACGGTTTTTTATTTGGCTTTTACACTATGAGTCTCTAGGTGGGACTGTCCTGTTTCAGATATTTGTAATGCCTTCTTAAGAGATAAATATATAGCTAGATGGAAATTTGTTACTGGAAAATTCTATGAACAAGGCTGAACAACTGCATGATAAAAGCACCATGTATGTCAAGATGGCCATAAGGAGTTAACACAAGAGAAGAGGATAAGAGGACCAGATTACAGTTTGCAGGCACTAGTTGGACTGCTACAGACAGCTCTTTGTCAAGGAAACATAGAATATTGTCTTTTTCTCTGTGTATTTGGGAACGTGTTAAACAGTGTTACTGTGTTTCATAATTTTTATGCCTTTCTCCTCAAAGAATTTTGTTATTATGATGGTGTCATGAACATTTCTCTTAATCATTTTGTCCAGGAACATGTCTTCCAAGCAGCTGAAAATAATTCTCCACAGTTACCGCACGATAAAAGATGACTTATTCATGCCCCCCTCCCCCAAGTGGGATTACTTGTCTCTCAAAACCTCAAGCTGGATACAGCTAGTTCTTGTTTAACTTGGTGCAGAGCATCTGTGCAGGTTTGCCAACATTTTCAAGTTTTTGACAACCATAAAAACAAGCCCTTGGCCTCACCCAAACTCCTTTGGGTTTTGGTTTCAAAACTGTAGCTGCTCCCAGATTATGGTGTGGTGTGGTGTGGTGTGGTGTGGGGGTGGGTTTACTAAAGAAATACAGACACACATGGAGCAAAGGCTTACATTTTACTCAGAGCATCATACCATCAGTGAAATGCAAATTTAAAACTTCTGTATTCTGTGGGCAACCAAAAACATGTTTTAGTCTAATATACATATATATAGGGACTGTGGTGGCTTAGTGGTTAAGACACTGAACTTGATGACCAGAAGGTTAGCAGGTCACCAGTTCGAGACCTGAGTACTGCTCAACAGAGTGAGCTCCTATCTCTGTCCCAGCTCCTGCCAACCTAGCAGTTTGAATACAAGAAATTGCAAGTCATGTGTGGATGTGTGCGTGTGTTGTGTATACCACCACAAACACTTTTTTTAACCAGTAGAGAATTAAAAAAAATAGTTTCTCTGACTGTTTGCTAATTATCAGGGGAAGTATTCAGTTATGATTCAAAAGGTTACATATGAGAGGAACACACATCATTCCTCCCTGCTTCCCTCCCTCCCCATGAGTGGGAACCAATACTTTTGGGGGCAATCCAGGTGGGACGTCTAGGCAGGCCACCACCATCCACAGACACCAGAGTGCACTAAAAATGAAAATATTGTGGGAGCTCTCTTGATGTAAAACTGTCCGCTGCAGTATTTTCCAAGTGTGGATGCTGTAAACCAAGGAGCAATAAAAGCAACCCAAGCCGTGAGCTGTTCTGCCTGTCTGGACATGCCCAAAGTGACACATTGCTTTCAAGCTCCAGTGTGAAGTACTCTGAGAAACATAAGTGGTTGCTCTGTCTTGTTAATAGAACACACTTCAAAAAGAGAGTTAATTTAAAGGGGAAAGCGATCTATAATATCTGAGTGTTCAACTTGACTGAGGGATGCATATTTCTACTCTGCCGCAACACTTACTGTGTAGCATGGACAGGTCTCTGTTTGTCTCCACACTTCATCTACTTAGTTTTGCTTACACTTTGTTTATCTTCTGAAATGCTTCGGTACGAAATGCTCCTACAGAAGCTTTAATTAGAAGCTCTTTCTGTTCAGACTTTCTATGTAACTGGGTCCTGTTCTGCAAGTGTTCCACAGGGAGAAATTGGTTCCTGTTTCCAAGTGAGATTAATGATTGACTTCCTCAAATTTCTTTTTCCTTGTCTACTGTAAAATATTACTCATGCTAGAATTCCACAGGCAATTCAGTTGCCAGTTGTCTTAGCAGAGTTCTTCTTGGGGCAGCTTTTGCTCAATAAGTGACAATTTCTCAGAAACCTTTAAGTCTAGCATTTTAAAAATTTGGACTAGAGATTTCAGTTTGGTCATTTTAGGCATATCAGCATTTTCCCCCTCCTCTGGCTCATATCTATCCTAGGAATTTTATATGTCAGATAGTAAAACTGTATCTTTACTCAGTCAAATTCTTTTCTCAACATCTTTCTAGAATTCATCTCAAGGTACATGTCTTGACTAGTAAAATTATTACATTGGCATCAGTTTTGCCAAATCTGAAATCAGTTCAAAGGTTGAGAAATATACAATGCATGACTGAGGCACACATGAACTGCCAAAATGTGGGTTATTAAACAAGGTCACCCTTGTCAGTCATATCTGACTTTAGAGTTCAGTGCTCATCTCTGTTTATAGCCAAAGAGGCAGCATTATCTGTGCCTGCAGACGCTTCTGTGGACATGTGGCAGGCATGACTAAACACTGAAGTGCATGGAACACTGCTTACCTTCCCACTGAAGTGGTACCTATTTATCTAATGGCAATTTCTTGCTTTGAAGTTGCTAGGTTTCAGAGGTTATTTATTTTGCACTGTTTCTTGAACTTCTGTATTCTTTTGATTGCACTGTATGTTGGTGCATATTTTGCCTTTTGGCTTATCCTGTAAACTTTGCTGGATTCCCTGCAGCACAGATATGTTATTTCCCCTCTGATCCTTACAGCTATAATGCTATGACAGTTCAGTGGTTTGTTTGCTCTCATGCCAATGTGTTATAAAAATTAAATATAATTTTTAAAAAGGAACAATTGGTACCAGCTGATAGGCACAGAGCAGCGGCAATGGGGGCCACACCCAAGGGTTGTGCAGCTACGGAAAACTCTTCAGCAAAAATAGAGATGCTGATTATGGCATGAGTAGATCCACTCCCCCTTTCAAAATGGAAAATGGCTGCCTAAAAGCTGACTGGCAGTGATGGTGGGGATAAGTTTAAAAAAAAAAGCCCTAGAGGGGATAGGAAGAGATGGGGGACATTGAGAGAGTGTTTGGTGGCAACTGCATGGTTAAAGACCCTCTTTCAGGCATGTTACACAAAGGATACACAAAGTAACACAAGCACCTTGTGAACTTAACTCACTTTAAAAAAATTGATTGGAAACCTGATTCTTTTGACTGTCAAGACACTCCCTCAGTCTCGAATAAACTCGCCTATACTGATGTTAATAGTGAATGAAAACATATGTGTGTAAACAATTTCTGATACGGCTACAGTGACGCATGCCTTAGCTAGATCCCGCCTGGATTACTGTTGGTAGGCTTTACTTTGGGCTGCCTTTAAAGACTGTTTGGAAACTTCAGCTGACTGAAAAAGCAGCTGTCAGATTACTGTGTGGGGCCAGTTAAAGGGAGCATAGAACTTCCCTGCCACAACAACTGGCTACCGGTCATTTTTGGGGGGCACATTTCAAAATGTTGGTTATTATTTATAAAACCCCATGCAGTTCAGGCTGTTTGGAGAACCATTTCTCCTCATGGGATCTTTCAGACCCTTGAACCCTTCAGAGGAGGCCCTTCTCTTGGTCTTGTTGCCAACACAGGTGCATTTTATAAGGACATGAGAGAAAATCTTTGTGGCTTGTCCCAAGTGGTAGAATGATCTCCCTGGGGATACTAGGTTGCCCTCTCCCTTTTAGACTTCCTCCAACAGTTGCAGACCCACCTCTTCAGGAATCCTTTAATAACTTTTATCAAGTCCCTGGATGATGGCCTTTTTGTTTTTCTAAATGTATATTTCAAGGTTTTAAAATGCTTTCTAATTACTTTTATATACTACTGTAATGTGCTCTACATGGGGCTGCCCTTGATGACCATTCGGAGGCTGCAACTGGTCCAGAATGCGGCTGCTCAGGTGGTGGTGTGGGCGTTATGCTCGTGCCTCGCCATTGCTTTGGGAGCTGCACTGGTTACCGGTGCAATTCAAGGTGCAATTCAAGGTGCTGGTTATGACCTTTAAAGCCCTACATGGTAGTGGGCCAGAATACCTAAGAGACTGTATCACCCCAAGAATAAATAAATAAACATCTGTCTGTCCCACCAGAGCGGACCGGAAAGGCTCTCTGAAGATACCATCAGCTAGAGAGGCTTGACTCTTTAGCACTAGAAGGAGGGCCTTTTCCGTGTGTGCTCCAGTCCTATGGAACCTCTTACCGAGTTGCACTTCCAGTTGAGTTGCTGCCCTTCAGGAAAGGACTAAAAACCTGGCTGGCAAAGTGTAGAGCTCTCCGTTCTTTTAACCATAATTTTTAAATAATTAATGGAGAGGGTGATCTTTAAGGTCTATTAATGGTTTTTAAGGGTTTTTAATGTTTTATGATTATAATGTTTTCACTGTTGTTATGCCGTGCAGAGTCGCTCGTTCGATTTGGGTAACAATATATAAATTTGAATAATAAATAAATAAATAATTGATTGGTTGATTTCAAAATTATTATATATTTAATTGTGTTTTAACCTTGTAATTTACTGTTGTTTTAGTATGATTTTGTTTAGCATTGTGAGTCACCTTAGGTCCTTTCACTGAGAGAAAGGTGGCCTGAAAATGATACATTTTTTTCTTCATAGCTCAGAGCTTTGAAAAATCTATTTTTATTTTTTTACTATACAGTACTACCTAAAGTTTCCAACCCAGTATGGCCACTTATAGTGCAAAAATTACTTTCCCAAGCATTTATAAGAGCTGGATTTCTGTCAATGCCATTGCCAGTGTTGTTAAAAATCAAAATAGAGACATACAGACTAAGGTACTAGGTAAAAATGACCTGAATTATTTTTGTCTTGGCTAGGGCAGTGGGCTCAAGAATATCAGATGCTGATGCCTGAACCCATGAGGAGGATAGGTGGTAGAAATAGAACATGCATCTTTGTGGAGGATAGTTATCAACCATCACTAAAAAAGAGGAAATACTATTGACTGAAATGTGTAGAAGTGGATTTAGAAATCTTTACTAAAAGAGAAATAGGAATAAATACAATAAACAAAGACAGCTGTGTGATCCATGCATAAAATAAAATAAATGCAGGAGGAAGGTGAGACCTTTATAGGATCACTTAAAAAATGAAACATTGCGAGCTTTCATAATTGAAGATCACTTCTTCAGGCATGCATCAATTTCTCATGGACAGGGTAGGAAAATTATAAAGAAAAGTCCCCAAAGTTCATGGCATGATGTTCAGGCAGGCTGTGTTTCTTAGATGTGTTGGCAGGGGGGGGGGGACAGCAGGCTGTATCTTTATACCCCCATTCAACAAACATGAGGCCAGGTACAGTATTTTCATATTACCTTCCCAGATGGCCTTTTTTTTTTAAAGCTAAAAGGTTTCTTTGTGGCCAGAGGGAGGGACATTCCAAAACCCAGAGCCCTTCATCCAGGGAATTGGGGAACACTAGGTGTGCCAATTGTAGCCAAATCAAAGTCAATTAGGAATGTTACCTAGTGATCTTCAATTTGTAGTGCTGCTGCGTAGAGGTTAAAGTTCATGTAGAATTCTTGATGGGTATTTTTTTTGTGTGGTATCCTCAGTAGTTCAATAAACAAAGACAAATGTGTGTTCCATACATAAAATAAAATAAATGCAGGAGGAAAATGATACTTTTATAGCAGTTCTCAACCTTTTAAAGCCAGGGGCCAGGTCACGCTCCCTCAGATAGGTTCAGGGGCCAGATGGCCATTTTGCCCTTCCAACACCACATGACCCTTCCTGGTGTGGTGGAGGTGGTGGGGGTGGGCACATGAAATAGTGCCACGGACTGCATCCGACCCGTGGACCGCAGGTTGAGAATCTCTGCTTTATAGGAGCACTTAAAAATCAAACATTGCAAGCATTCATGATTCAAGATCTCTTCTTCAGGTATGCATCAATTTCTTGTGGATAGGGTAGGAAAATTATAAAGAAATAATTACAACATCGTGGGGAATATTGTTATGAAAGGACATGTGTAAATTGCTATCCAAGTGCTAATGGTGGATAAACATCTTTCGATTTCTGGTGTCTAGTAGGTCTTTATTTTTAAACGAGACTTGTGGCTAAGATCAACCTTTTATCTTCATCAGGATTCAATTCAAGACATTGGATTGAACAATCTTTTTTTAAACAGAGGCCACAGAGAAGTGTACTCTCACAGCCCTTCAAACAGAGGACTGCCCTCTGGCATATGGACCGCATGGCCACTCTACTAGGTCCCAACCTTCAAACGCTCATTTTCCTGTAAACATTAGCTGCCACCCTCCATTTTCCTATTCTTAGGGAATTGTATAAAGATTGTGCATACATTATGCGCTAAAATCACCACTGGTGGAACCTGAGGTAAATTTACAGCATTTCACCTAGGATAAATGTGTCCCCCTGTTTCAGGCTTGTATTTCAAGCTACAAGTATATCATAAATTACTGCAGCACCATAGGGAAAATCTCATTTAACACAATTCATTTACAAATCCTTTACTTGTAAACCACTTAAGTTGATTGTATTCCCAAATTGAAGAAAAGGGCAACCCAAATGACAAAAGCTAGAAGAATCCTCCCTAGTATAAAAAAGAACAATACAGTATTTGGAACTTAAAAAATTTTGAGTGGAAAGGAAAGAGTATAAAGTTATGTAGAAATGATGAAAGAAGAGAAAAAACTGGAAGGAAGGAGCGAAACTGACTGTTAGATGACAATAAATGGATTAACAATATTGTAGTGCTTCTGCTGCTGTCATGCCTTGCTTAAGGGCTTTCCAGAGCTTCTGGATGTTGGAAACAGGATTTTGTTTAAAATCATGCTGGTTACTGGCGCGTATCAAAGAAGATCAGTCTTTCATTTTGATCAGAAGTCTTTTTAAGGCACTGCTGGTTTCTTCCAGCAATATGCATCCAACACATCTGCATATTTTCAATTACTGATGCTTCTTCCAGGAATTTTAACTTCTCTTTCATCTGAAACTAATCCAGCTTTTTACATGATATGTTCTGCATAAAGCTTGAACTTATAAGGAGATAAAAATACCTTTGTCTGACACTTTTTCTATGGGAAAGCACAGCAGTTACTGCATTTTATTTTAACTTTCCTTTATATGAAACTAGAGAAATATTACTCCACTTAAGTGGTTTTTTGGGCCCAAGGAGCATATATTTTATTTACAGTATTTTGTTTAGTGTTCAAATTACTTCACCTAGAATATTTCAGGATTGTTTAAAGCACTGTTTATCAAACTTTGATTTTTGGACTTCATTTCCCAGAAGCCTTAGTTAATTCCCCAAAGCTCTGGTCAGCCATTGTACTGACTCAGGCATCTGGGAAGTGAAATTCCCCCTGTAGGGCACATGCCTCACTTTGGGAATCACTGGTTTAAAGTAACCTTGTAAAGTAAACCAGCATTATTATAATTCACATGTTACAAATATGGGGGACTGAGACAGAGATAAAGTAGATACTGTAGTCTAAAACTCATCCATTTGACCATAGTATTTGGCGGCTCACATCTCATCGTTTCAACAATATTCCATGGTAGTTTTAAATCTTAACTAGGATTAGTATGCTTTTACTAAACATCTTCAACCAAAAGTAAGTGGGTGTGTGTTTTATTCTTTGTAGGAGATACAAAAATTCACTAGTAAAGGTAAAGGTTTCCCTTGCTCGAAAGCCAGTCGTATCCGACTCTAGGGGTCAGTGCTCAATTCACTAAATAGATATAAATCCATTTCTAAATACACAAGTACCAAATTATTTTATGTCCTGGATATGATCTTGGTTCCAGTATAATTGATAGAGTAGATAGAGATATTGTTTAAAAAATTAATACAGTAATAGATAAGATAATGATTGCTAAGCATGATTGTCATCATCTGCTGCTACTTGTATCTGAGTATACATTTTTTCTTGAAAATCATTTTCAAAAGAAGAATGACAAACAGAAAAAATGCCATTGGCATGATTTTGTTTAAGGTGGATCCCAGCTTGCCATGAAGTGACCCACACCCTATGATCACGGAGCCATTTACAGCAACATGCATGAAATGAGACATGCAGGATTTGACACCAGGACTGTAATGGACTGCCACAGCCTTGAGGATATTGACAAGGTGTGCCTTCTGTATCAAAAGAAAAGCTGATATATAAGAACATTGATCTATAGTTACATCCCATCTGCATTGTTTATTATTTTAAGAGCATTCAGTATTTCCCTCTGATCTATCCATCCAAAGCAAAGTCCCTTGGGAGTACCAAAAAGTTGTTAAACCCTCTTTGCATCCTGCTGAAAGATAGAAAACAACAATGACAAAATACATATTTGCAGGTTTAGAAGAAAAAAAACTGGTCCTGTGTCTTTAGAGCGAAGCATAAATAATTACCAAAAGTAACATTTAATATTTAAACATAGCATTTTGTCTGAAAATCAGTGATGATTCTGTGCAGGTACAAGAGAGAATGAGTTTCTATATCCAGCAGGAAGATTAGAAGTACAGTACTGTATAATCTTTCTCTAAGGCAACCCAGAAAGCTGCCTATCCAACCTTTACTTCCTGCACTTTAAAGACAGCATGCTTATCAAGAATTCTGTGCTAAAAATAAACCTTTCCTTATGTAGCTCTGTGAAAAGCTGTCTCTGCATGTGTCTTCTGAACCTCGGCTATACTAGACAATCTTTTATTAATGTACATAATTTCAGCTTGAATTCTGTGCCGCTTCTGGTGACTGCTGGGAATCTCAGTTAAACCACACACACACTTTCTATTATTAGCTCCTGATTAAAAATGCTTATGGTGGAGAAACTCTTTTTAAGATACAGTTTCATCTCCCATCTAATTCAGACGTTCAAAAAATTGATCCTAAGACCTAAGAATGCAGTAAATATGCCTAGAAAGTGTTCTACATATGGAGATGTGTCTCATTCCATTGTCCCTTCATCATTATATGTTTTCTTCTAGCAATTTCCTTCTACTGTTTAGATAAAGTGTGTTAATGAAGAAATCTCAGCTTCCTGTTGGAAAATCATCTTGTTTCTCATTTAGAGCTGTCCTACCGTTAGGCAGGATGAGTTGACTGCCACACACAACAGAAGCTGTGGGGAAAGACTGTTAGTACAATAGTGGAAGAAAATTCTATGTGTGCTTCAGGGCCTCCCTTGCTCTTCTATAAGTCTGCCTGTTTCGAGGAGGGCGGGGCTGTGGAGAATGTTGTCCCATTTTCAATGTCTGACATAGGTCCGACTGTAAGTTCAGTCAGCTTCTGTTTGCAGATTGGTACTCCATCTTCTTTTTCATGTTGGATGCAAAATTCCATGTGTAGACTTTCTTCATGAAACTTAGAAAACAACGTGGTGCTTAGAAAGGCCGACTTCAAAACAAAATCCTGTTGGAGGATCCAAATACACACAGGATGTGTCTCAGCTTAATATCTCTGTCTACCACTCACCCAGTCTGTATATTAATTGACAAGAAAATATTGTTCCCAAGAAAATATCTGATAAAGAGATACTTTCCCCATTTGGTAGGCTCACCCTCCGGGTGAAATGTTGGCTCTCGTGCCTCTGAGTAGGGGTAACTTTTGAGATGAGTGGGGATCTCACTTTGCAATGTCAGGGGTTTTTCAATTTCAGCTGTGAGAAAATGAATGCTGATATTTACTCCTGTAATTTAGACAAGGATGACTCAGCAATCGATGCAGGACCAGAACAGAAAATGTTAGAGTTATAATCTTACTTTGCATTCTAAATTGCCAGTATCCATCAATGTCATTCTAATCACTGTGCCTGGACTCCAATAATAAATTCCAACTAGCGTATGCCCACTGATTCAATGGAAGTTATGTGGGTTTCACCTCTCCAGATCCCCACTGATTCCATGCACTTACTGTAATTGTCACTTGCTACTGGATTTCAACTTGTGGCTATTCTAGCAATGTACTTGTGTTATAAGGGAAACGTTAAGTATTAGTATGACTGCAAACTGAAATTACCATAAGATCCATACCTAGATGTTGTAAAGGTTTTTCTAAAAAACACAGGTCACTCAAATGACATGCTCAGATGCCAGTTCTCTTGAGTCAGTTATCATGAATCTTGGCCTCAGCTTCTCCTTGTACTGCCATCACTGATCTGATCGCTACCCCACAAGGTGGAAGGATAGCCTCAAACTCACTGATGGCAAGTCTCAAAAGTAAATGAGGGGAGCTGTTGGTGTGACTCCTGCCATGTTTTCCTGCCCACCTTCATAGCAGCAATAAATGTATGAGAGATCAAGATAGCCAAAAAAATGTTGAAATAGGGAGCCATGTCCAATCTCCAACTCAGCAATCCAGGAATGTTTATAGTTCAGGAGAGGTGAAGGAAAGTAGTGAGGTATGCCCAAGGAACAAAATTGCTAGTTTAATGACTTGAAGACTGGAAGGTCGGGGCTCGATACTCGAGTGCTTGGGGATATGAAAGGAGCCTCATTCGGGTGTTCCCTGAGGAGAGTCTCTCCAGCAAAAACCCTTTCAATCCAGAGTAATTTCTGACACAAAGTTTATTATTATTAATGACATTGGTCTGTCTAGCCCAGTATTTCCCAACCTTTGGCTTTGGGACTTCAGTTCTCTGAAGCCTAAGTCATTTCCTCAAAGCACTGATCAGCCAGTGTAATAACTTAGGCTTCTGGGAACTGAAGTCCCCCAGTGGGGCATGTGACCCACGTTGGGAACCACAGGTCTAGCCCTTACACTGAAAAGATTCTGAAAACAATTTACAAATTTTCTGGCATTTTCTAGAGCATTTTTGCTGGTTAAGGTTAGGGGGAGTTTTTTATATACAATACTGCATAGTGGCATAACTCTGGTTGATAACTATCACCTTTACAATTACAATGGAAAGGTTGCCATAGGCAAGAAACACCTAAGGGAGAGGGTAATGAATGTCTGAGTATATTTGGTGGTGGCTATTATCTGTTGTGATTCTTAGGGCAGAACAGAGGCCTCACTTGCCAGTGGTGAGTAGAACCAGAGGTGACATGCATACACACATGTATAAACAACAGAGAGAGGGAGGGATGGAAGCAAGCATCCATACATTAGGCAGAAGCAAATATTCACTCATCTCATTCATTCATTTCCTAGCTAGGAAATGTGGTGGCTCGTGGTTAAGAAGCTTGCCTTGTTAACTGGAAGGTTGGCAAGTCAGCAGTTCAAAGACCCGGGTACTGCATAATAGAATGAGGGCCCATCTCTGTTCCAGCTCCTGCCAACCTAGCATATCGAAAGCAAGAAATTGCTAGTAGATAAATAGGGACCACTTTGTTGGGAAAAGACCTCGGGGACATGAACAGTGATGGGATGTCACCGGTTCCAGACGGATCTCTGGAACCGGTAAGACCAATCCCGGAGGGTTCTCCGTGAGGGGAAGTCCACTTTTGGGGCGTCCGGTTCCGGACGCCTGACCGAAAGAAAAAAAAAATTAAAATCGGAGCGAAAATGGCTCTAATTGACTGCGCATGCGCAGAAACTCAATCTGATGCATTGCACATGCGTCAGATTGAGTTTCTGCGCATGCGCAGTCAATTAGAGCCATTTTCGCTCCGATTTTCAAAACATTTAGAACTTTCAGGGCAGCGGCGGCGGCAGCAGCCCTCTGAGGGGGGCGCCTCCCCGCGGCACGTTGAGGGCTGCCTCGGCCGTCCGCTGCTGACAAGCCCCATGCCCTGGGGACGCCCGGCGGGGTACACCGCTGCCGCCGCCTCCGCCGGGCGCCTGTGGGCCGGGTGCCTGCACCCGCCGTCCACAGCCGCCGCCGCCGCCGCCGCCGGAGCTGCCGCTGCCTGAATCCCTGTGGACTCCTTCTTGGGTCGGTCCCTTTTGAGCTCGGCTGCCGCGCGCTGCGGAGGAGGAAGCTGTAGGCGGCGGCGGTGCGGCATGGGGACGGCCCAGGGAGGCGCGGCAGCCGCGGCTGCCCGTCGCCCCTCGCCATGGCCGGAGCCGGGCTAAAAAGGTACCGGCCCGAGGAGGACGCAACAGGGGTGCAGGCAGCTCCGGCGGCGGCGGCGGCTGTGGACAGCAATCGGGGTACCGGGTCCCAAGAAAGGTAAGCGAGGGGTTTTTATTTGGGGTGGGTGGGTAATTTATTTGTGTTTTGGGTGGGTGGTTGTTTTTATTTTATTTATTTATTTGTGTCTGGGTGGGTGGGCTGAGAGGGAGGGGTGTGTGTGTATGTTTATTTTTATTTTTTATTTATTTTTATTTTGGCCCCGCCCACAACGTCATGACGTCATGACGTCGGCCGTGACGTCATGACGTCATGCCATTGGCCACGCCCATGACGTCCGTGACGTCATGGCGTGGTAGTAGAATTTTTGTCATCCCATCACTGGACATGAAAGGAGCCTCATTTGGGTGTCCCCTGAGAGGAGATTCTCCAGCAAAAAATCCTTTCAATCCAAAATAATTTCTGGCATGAAATTATTATTATTATTCCCTAGCTCAGTTGAGGAGCAGAAAAATGTGTTTTTCTTGAAATGTTCCTAATTTCTGCAGCTTCCTTCTGCACCTGTTTATTTTATTATCTTACATTTACAGTAGAACCCCATATAACAAAAATAATTCATTCTATGAGGCACTTCATTATATGATTTTTTTTGTTATACAATGCATTGTACAATGAAAATCCAGATGGGAAAAATCGTACAACAAAAATTTCTACGGGAAAAATTGTACAATGAAAAAAACCATTGTACAATTTTTCCCATAAAGATTTTTGTTGTATGATTTTCCCGATAGAGATGCATTGCATCGTATAACAAAAAAAATCATTATATGGGGCACAATGGCTTTTTCAAATCTTCTTCGTTGTACGATTTCTTTGCTGTAAGAGGCATTCATTATACGGGGCTCTACAGTATTTTTGTTTCCTTTTCCTCCTCTTTTCTGTTCCCTCCCCAACCCCACACCCAAACAAAGAGTGTGATCACAAAGGGAGATTTCCCTCAGGCCTTGCGATCCCTGTGGGATGATTCCAGGAAAAGTTCACTCAGGAATATATTTGCATCGATATTGTGCCAGGAATATGGCGGGTTGCCTTTGAAGCATAATTCCCTGAAAAGTACTGTCTTGGTGGGAGGACAAAACATGTGATGACTGTTAGTGAGTGCTACTAATTAGCATTGGCAGCACATTTTCCTCCTGCCCAGAACTGTATATCTGTGCTTTAGTTCACTGTATATCAGACATTCCCAGTAACAGCTGTCAGATACTTTCAGTTTTAACACTTCTGTGTACATGATCTCAAAAATATTTCATACATGGGGTATTTATTATTTCCTCTATGGTAAGGAAAAGACTGAATCGATCACTCTTAGCAGGACCTTGTTTAAAAACTGTGCTTATTACCAAGTCCCTCAACACCTGATGGTGGGGAGGAAGCAGCAGCAGCAGCTTATTAGAAAGGGAAAGAAGACAAAATTCAGTAGTCCTGGTTTTTTCCAAAATAATGTCTCAGGACATTATATATGCAGAAGAGATTAAGAAAAGATGGCAAGAGTACACAGAGGAACTCTACAAAAAGGACCTCAACACCCCTGATAATCACAGTGATGAGAACACTGAACGAGCTGGACACCTGATTCTTATGGGAACTGTGGTACTCTTTAACAACATCTGGCGAGCCAAAGACTTCCTTCTGCTTAGTTAAAAGAAAAAGATTGTACAGTGGTACCTCGCTTAAAGAGCAAAATGCATTCTACAGGATTCCTTCCGATTGGGACGGGATAATAAATATGACTAATAAATAAATAAATAAATAAATAAATTGCTCTTTAAGTGAGTTTGCTCTTTAAGCGACACACCATTGTAAGTGACCAATTGTGACTTCTGGCGGGGGGGGGGAGATTGCGAACCCCAATGTACTTGCTAAAAGAGTTTTGGGTTGGATTTAGTTGTTAAGCCAGGTGACCATTCAGAGAAAATTCTGCTCTTTAAGTGAGTTAGTCTCTAAGCAAGGCACTCTTTATGCAAGGTTTTAGTGTATTTTCTGTATAAGGACTAAAAGAAACACGGTACTACTTGCTATCTGTGAACATGAAGTGAAATGGGTGCTAACTGTTATAATTTATCACATTATTCTTGCCTGGGTGAATTACCAGAAGCTATCTTGTTTATGACACTGCTTAACACCTTACTTGTGCAGTTCAGAATCAGATATGATACAGTGACAGTCTACTGAACCATCATGAGCAGAGGATTCTTCAGTTCAATTAGAAGTTAGATGGGGAAGGGTTGTGGCAGGGAATGGGGTGTCCTAGTCTGCAATGTTAGGATTAGGTAACACACACACCCATCCTAGTCCACTAACCATCTCTGGTTGTACTAAAGTGTCATTATAAGGGAGAAAGAAAACAACAAAATGAATTAATGGATGCTTCCTATTGTTGAATTTGGTTTCAGTTCCCCATAGTCAACCAGTCCAAAGAGTCTTGTCCATTATCTGTGACAGTGTCAACTAGTGCCACAATACCCACTAATGAGTAGGATTTTCTTCCTTTACTGCAGTGTTTCCTATGCTTCCAGAGTCCATTTTTTTGGGGGTATAGAGGGATGTAGATGAGGAAAGGAGGATCACCCTTACATAATATTTCTGTTCCATCAGTAGAACTATCTCATAAGTTTTTGACCAAAACAACATCAATGACATTGAAATATCAGGACCTTGAAACACTGGGAATTTTTGTATTGGAGCAAGCATGGTTACTTATAAATAACGCTATTTGCAATGTGAAAGAAAATGTAAACATTTTTATTTGGCAGTTTTCAAATAGGTGTATAATGGAAAATTACATCTTATCAGTTCCACCCCATCACCTAAGACAGATGGAATTTCACCACATATTTACATAGTGAGTGCAAATTATCAATTTAATTTGTTATTTTTAAAAAATACAATCTGAACAGCACTAATCTTGACATTTATGGATGAAGATACTTGTAGTATTAAGTTCTAGCAATCTCAACTGTTAAAGGCATTCCGCAAACTGGAAGTAAAGAGAATCATTGTCATGCATTTAGTTCATTGAGTCTTTGTTATCGGTGGAGGAAGTTCCAGAACAGACACAATCCTGCATTGTCTGTGCATGTATGTCACACAGCACTTAAATCAACTATTATATGTTTATAAATCACAGTGTTCCCTTTGAAACTTGATGCAAAGAGAAAATCTTTTTTGTCAACAGACACATGTGTGAAAGATCTTGGTGCTTGTATGTTTAATTCTTGAAACTTCACAAACTTGGCTTTTGCTGCATCCCAGAAATAGACCTGAGTAAAAGAATAATCACTACCAAGGATAGCATATTGGTAATTCTTTATCTGAAGAGGTTGGAATACCATTGATCCCCTTGATGGCATCCTTTGTAAATCCACAAATTTAGAACCTCCCCACTTCATGATTTTGGAATCACCAATAAATCTTGTTAGACAGACATAAGTGTCCTCTTTCACTGTGAAGTGCTTTGCAGCATAAACGTCTTCCATGTCTGGAATATCAACTGGGTCAACAAAGTTGTTTGTTCCTTTGCTCCACTGATAGATAACAGGGTGCTGAGAACTACTTGACAGAATCAAATGAGGCTTCCCACCTATTTCCAGGTATTCCAGATCGGTATCTCTGTACCACTCATGCAAAGACTGGTCAGAATAAAATCCATTTCCATTCCATTTGTAGATAGTGGTGATACCAGCTTTTGAACTGTCTGCTATTGCAAAGTATGAATCCTTTCCAATGTTGAACGTTTCAATGTCATTAGGCTTTCTGATTTTGAGTATCTCAATGTCCTGAATTTTTATAAACTTATTTGCATGGATGTCTCTTTTGTAGATATGTGAACCACCAAATAGTTGTGCAATAATGATGTACAGAAGGTTGTCTACAATAATAGGCTTGCATACAACTATTGATATCCCTGTGGAGAAAAAGGATAAATGATAACATCATCAACTGATATTAAGATCAGGCAGCATAATGTTCATGGAGCTAAATTATTCATACCTGTAATATAGTCAAAATTCCTAAATGTCCCTTCCACGTGATCCCATTGAAGAAAGATACATTTTCCAGTAAAAGGCTGGGCAATAACCACATACTCATCATTCTGGTATGAGAAAGTGTCCACTGACAGAGATTGATATGGCAGCTTTCGAAATACAACGAATTCTGAAAGAGTCCAGACCAAGAAGATGAAATGTATTGCTTTTTGCGCAGTTCAGCAAATGCATTAATTGCAGTGGTGATGTTCAAAAAACTGTTTCTCCCATGAAATTAGCCAATGGTTCAAAACCAGAGTTGTTGTTTTTGTCAAGAAACAAAATAGTATATTAGCTTGCTTGCATACAATTTATTGTTTTTAATTGCCCTATCTTACCTCTGAACATGAATACGACACAATAATGCTTCTGTCAATCTGAGAAAATGAGATTGTGTGGCCTTGAAAGATCCTAACCTGCTTTTGCAAACAAGATGAAAATGGCCATTACTGATTAATTTTTTTAAAAAAAAATCTGTATTTTTTCAAATTGGGTTACTTACAGTCATGTGAAATATGAATTGATGTCTGTGTCCATGACTAACGTCTTGTAAACCTCCTTCCTTTCCACCTCTCTTTCCCCCTGTCGCAACTCTGAAGCCCCTACCTTTCAATGCAAAATCCAAAGCAGCTCCCATCTTCCTCTTCTCTCTTTCCCCATACTTCTGCTCTACTTCCAGACAATGTCCTTCCCTTGCACTAATGCAGTGTGCATCAGGATTTGCCCCCAAGGGAGGCAGTATTCCCACCAGTCTTTGGTGGGTGTCAGGTGACAGGAGTTGTTCCTGAGTGTGGTATTTGAGTTGTAAAGGGATGGAACCTATCTTTGCAATCTGTCCATCTGCTTGTCTTATACTTCACTCATTTCCCTGCTTTATGATCAGCAAAGACAGGTCTTTCAATAAAAAGCACCTTCATTTGTCATCTTCCTTCCCACTACCTTCTGTTGCAGCCACCACAACTTCAAATTCCCCCATCTTTCCATACACAATATTGGTATAAAATAAACAACCTCCTCAAGAGCATCTCAGAGAGTCTGGGTTAGGGGCATATAATGCAAAATAACATGTGTACAGTGTAAACAAGTAAATTTGAATCAATTTCACCAGTGTCAAATGATGGGATATATGTGTTACTTTTTAAGCATGTAACTACATTCAAAATTGCTTTCATATCACCAAACTACAAACAAAAACATCCAGTAAATTCTACATAGTGGAAACAAACTAGCACAAAGCACAAATGAAATGTGTTATGGGGTTATGGGTTTGAAAAAATTAACATGAACATGAAAATAAAGGTCTGTTTCAAAATAAATTTGTTCAACTATTTGTTCAACAAACTAGCACAAAGCACAAATGAAATGTGTTATGGGGTTATGGGTTTGAAAAAATTAACATGAACAGGAAAATAAAGGTCTGTTTCAAAATAAATTTGTTCAACTATTCTGTCTGAAATTGTCTTTTTCAAGTGAGGTGCTTTTCAAATCCTGAGAATTTTTAACAGAAATGGAAGCATATAAATTGATGATGATGATGATGATAATTTCCATATGATAATGACCCACATGTTATTTTAATCTCATTCATTAACATGTCAGTCATGGAATATCATGTGTTATTTTACTCTTAGCCAGTTGAAGCATATGGATTAAAAATACAGTACACAGTTAATGTTACCCTATGTCAGTGTAACTCTGTTATTTTTAATTATACTTTATCTATAGTCTAGAATTGTGGATTGAATTTGAAAAATGCAACAGTAGTGATAGTGCAATAAATATATTTAAAAGACTTACCAGTAATAATGCAGTCAAATTCATTGGGAGAGAGGCTGTTGATCTTGCGTTTCTTATATTCTGGTGGACTTTCGCAATAAATGTCTTCTATTGTTGCATTTGTTTTGCCCATCCATGCTACTAACCATTTTAGTTTGCAATCACATTTGAATGCATTTCCTCGAAGGTCCCTGGGAATAAAATAAAGTGATTGGTTGGTACAGCAACAGTGGCCCATTGTCTATTTTGAGTCTTTACATTGATCTTAATAAGCATAACTTGTAATTGTACAACTACAGAGTTGTTTCTGTTTATCACTGAAAATGTTCATACTCACAATTTGGACAGAATCCCTATATTATCACATTCTCTTGCATCTATGTTTTGTCTTGCTATCTTCTAAGGTGCTTTGACATTATCATGAAGGAGACTTCATGGCTTATATTTCTCTTATATTGGACTCTTCCTGTCTGGATATTTTGGATATTCTACAGGTTACAAATTTCCAGATCCCATCTGTTGTTGAAGTATTCATGAATACTCTTAATAGTAGACCATACTTCTGTGTGTATACATGCATGTGCTTGGAATCCTCCAGAATGTGAAAATATTACCATTAGCACTAATGTTTTAAAAGTAAATAAAAAATGTAAAATGTTAACAGAATTAGTGTATCAAATTATGAAGTTGCTAAATTATTAGATTGAAAACGTTACTCAAAAATTATGAACAATGACCTATAAGAAATTAATGTAACAAAAAAAAACAACACCACTCCACCATTATTTGCTGTTTAAAAGAAAAATTGCTGGTATTATTTTAAAATGTTATTCATATAGTGGATTTTTTTAAATGCTGAAAACATCAATATAGAAGGGTAACTTTTTAAGAAAATTTGTTTCTAAGCACTGGGGATTTTCTAGATTCTGAAGTTGTTTTGTTGGAAGGAATACCTGTGTGTATGTAGTCTCTCCGTGTAAGTCAGGGTGCCTCTTGATTAGCAAAATGTACTACATTTGTGTCAGTTTTGCTCAGTTCAAAATCAGTTCAAAGAATACAAAGCATAGCTGAGATGAGCATTGACCTGCTGAAATGTGGGTTGTTTTAAACCACCTGACTGAGTTTGTTTATTTTGCACCGATTCCTTGGCTGCTGCATTCTTCTGTGTACATGTGTGTGCTGGCACATCTGGTAAAGGTAAGAGTCACCCTTGCTTGAAAGCCAGTTGTATCTGACTTTAGGGTTCAGTGCTCATCTGTTTCATAGCTGAAGAGACAGTGCAGACGTTTCCATGGTCATGTGACAGGCATGACTAGACACCGGAGCACATGGAATGCTGCTTACCTTCCCACTGAAGTGGTCCCTATTTATCTACTTGCAATTTCTTGCTTTCGAACTGCTAGGTTGGTAGGAGCTGGGACAAAGACGGGAGCTCATTCCGTTCTGCAGTATTTGGGTATCGAACTACTTACCTGCTGCCTTCCAGTAAGTGTCTTAATCACTTGAGCCACTGCACATCTTGTTTGCTCTCTAAAATCTGCAGGATTCCCTGCAACCTGAAAATGTTTTCCTCCTGATCCTTACCGGTATAATAGCAGCTCCCCCGATAGCTAAGTGGTTAAGGCGCTAGGCTTGGAGACTGGAAAGATGGGTTCGTTTCCGAGAGCTGCACGATGGGGGACATGAAAGGAGCTTCATTCCGGTGTCCCCTGCAAAAATCCTTTCAACCCAAAGTAATCTCTGATACGAAAATGAACAAACTGGTGTGATGCTACAACAATTCAGTGGTTCATTTGCTATCATACCAAAGAACCATTACAGCATTATAGGAGTTAAATAAATTAAAATAATTAAAAAATAATAATTGGTATCAGTTGGCGGGGCAGTTGTATCTGAAGGTGGTGCAGCTATGAATGGCTTTGCAGCAGAGGTGCAGGTGAGGATGGGACTACAGGGGTAACAGATCCCCTACTGGAAGCATGATTTGTTTGACAGCCAAGAAACACCCTTGGAATCCTGTGTGATCAAAACATGCAGAATATGGAGCTTGGATTGGTGTGGGGAGGTAGTGCTGGCCCCTATCTTAGACCCAGTGGGGTGTCCACCAGCAGATTATGGATGAGATGGGGTGTCAACCAATGGTTAGCAAAGTCCTTTTTATTGCTATAGTTCAACCAGCAGGGGGAGCTGATTGTGGAGTTTTCCCTCCCTACCGCTTGGTCCAGAATAACTTTCGTTTGCTCTTAAAAAAGTACTTTGTATTTTAACAAAAGTATCTTCACCCCCTCTTGCTGCAAGCATAGTACTCCCATGCCAACAAAAACGGGGCCAAAACAAAGCTACTAAGGAAGGAGAAGAAAAGATCAGTATGCTTAGGATGACTCCAAGCTTTGCAAAAGTACAAACAATATTTTTAAAAGAACACCAAAAGGATTTGCTTCCGCCAACACAGAAGAATACTCCAATGAGCTGAGCATGCCTTGCTTTAGAGGTGAATCAATCCACTGGAGGCTCCCAGGAGTAATGGCCTTCCTTTTAAAGAAAAGCTTGGAAGGTTGAGGCAGGATGGTGGTGACTATGAGCTACAGCCTGTGAGCACTATAGTGCCTGTCCTGCTGAAGTCATTACTAGTGACCAGCTGTAGTCTTCCAAATCATAATGTGAAAATTAAACAGCTTCCTTACACATTGGTTAATGAATCCAATCCCTTGAATATGTCTTTGGGGAGTGTTTGAAGATTATTGTTTGCAAGACTCCTGGAAAGGGAAAGAAAGAAAATGGTTCAATTGTAAATCCAAAATAATCCTTTACTTCACTTCTAGTCCGAGAAAATAATTTGAGTGTGAAAACAACAAAGTGTGCACCTCCGTGATTTTTTTAGGATTAGTTTTTATAATACTTTGTTTATGACATGATAATTTTACAGCCCTTTGATTAAAAGCTGCAGCCACAATTTGTATTGTTCTTGGACATTTCCCACTTTTCAGTGTGACTGTCGGAAATGTTAGCTTTCTGAACTGCGAGGAACTCCAAGTTACAAGAAAACAAATAGGGCAAAACAAAGCCACTTGATCGAGGTCATGAAGATAAAGCTTACTCTTTGCTCAGAGAAAGAGGGAGAGCCATAAAGTCCCTGTAGGTCTCAAGAGACCCTGGTGATGGGAGAATTGCAGTCTAAAGTCTTTGCACTTACAAAAGTGTAAAGAAACTTAGAAAAGGGTCAGCCAAGAATGATCCTCTGAAAACACTGACAAGCCATGGGGAATTATCACATTTCTAAACTCTGTCATAACCCTCCTCACAACAGAGGCCAGTTAGTTTGCTCTGACTTTGGAGAGGGCAAAGTTGTGTTTTGGTTCAAATTACGGAGAGCTTTGGATTTGCCATATCCAGAGGCTTGACCAGTGCATTGTCTTGGCAGAACTCTATCAATCTTTGTCCTGCTTCATTCTGTGTTCCAAGACCAAACTTGCCTGCTATTCCATTTACTTTTTGATTTCCTACTTTGGCATTCCAATGTCCTATGATAATGTGGATGTCATTTCTTGGTGTCTGTTCTATGCGGTGTTGTAGGTCCTCATAGAACTGGTCAACTGTGGCTTCATTTGCACCAGTGGTTGTTGCGTAGACTTGAATTACAGTGATATTGAATGGTTTTCCTTGGATTTGGACTGAAATCATTCTGTCATTTTTAAGATTGTATCCCATTACTGCTTTTCTCACTCTTTTATTAGCTATTATTGCCACTCCATTTCTTCTAAGATTTTCCAGAGCTGAATTTGCTCATCCCTGCCCATTTTAACTCACTGATGAATATAAAATACAAAAGATATAAAAAGGAAATTAAACCTTATAGTTACACTGCAAAAAGTTGTGAGGTTATTGCTTGATAAGTTGTAGCTGTAATACTGTAGAAAGGAGATATGGTTTCTTACATTACAAGTTCCTATACAGTATTGTTCCTTGCAATATCATATTTCTCTTCCTACTAACCTATCCTTCCCATCTTCCGACCTGATGGGCTCAACATCCTGTTCCATCTATTTTGCCTTTTTGTTATCCCTTTTGTCCCTGTCCATGGAGTTTTCTTGGCAAAATTCCTGACGTGGTTTGCCAGTTTCTACACTAGTATTTTCCTATTATACATTTTATTTAACACAAAATAACAGACTAAAAAGTTAAGTTGGTTAGTATTTGATAAATGAAATAAGAAGTTATATATTTAGTCAGAAGTTAAAAAGTATTTCATTAGTCATTTCAAAACTAGTCATCAACCTTGGTATGAAAAGGAAAACCTTAGTATGAAAAGAATAGTCCACTATATCCACGTGAATAGGCATTCACTTTTTGAATAATAAGAATTATATGTCACCGGTAGGGAGGGCATCAGAATTTTAGAGATGCTTAGGTGGGAAATGGCTAATGATGATGATGATGATGATGATGATGATGATGATGATGATGATGATGATGGGAACTACTGCTTTAGATGGAACTGATCATAATGTCTTGAGATTTATTATGTTGATGAAAGGAAAAACTAAGAATATTAGAACAAGCATTGTGGACTTAAAAAAACTGACTTATTTAAGGAAAAACTAAGTCTTCTCTTATGATCAGAAATACTCAAAAAGAAAGGGGTGCACTATGGATGAGTTTACTGGGAAATGACTGAAGATAAAATAACAAACAATTCCTGTAAGAAAGAAATAGTGGAAGACATCAAATGAAATCAGAATGGTTGCATAAGAAGCTTTCAGATAAGTTTAAATTTAAATGGGATGTAGGTAGGAAATGTAAGTACTTTAATGACAAATCACCACTACCAAATGAGTAATCAATATTTGTAGAGAGAAGGGTCAGCAGAGGTAAAACTCAGAATACGAGCAGACTTGCAAGCAAGAACAAAAACACAAGAGAAACAATGAGAAAACTGTAGGTCCAGGCTTAGAGGATATGACCAAATACTAATAGGTGACAGAAAGAAGCAGAAATGCTCAGCATCTACTTTGCCTTTGACTTTTCCCTATTTTTTTTAAAGTGCTTGACTTAATGAAGGTTGAATAAAAAGAGGGAGGGAGAGGTTTGCCACTCAAAATAGATTAAGGAGGTGACATGCTGCTTATTATGGGAATACCAGAACACCTTATATGCCTCATGAGAAATCTGTACATGAATCAAGAAGCAACAGTTAGGACAGAAAATGGAATGACGGAGTGGTTTGGAATAGGAAAAGGAGTAAGACAAGGCTGCATTTTGTCACCATGCTTATTCAATTTATACACAGAGCACATAATGCGCAATGCAGGAATGGAGGAATCACAATTTGGGATCAAAATTGCTGGGAGAAACATCAACAATTTGAGATATGCAGATGATACCACCCTCATGGCAGAAAGTGAGGAGGACCTAAAGAAGCTCCTAATTAGGTTGAAAGAAGAAAGTGAAAAGGCTGGCTTGAGACTCAATATCAAGAAAACCAAGATAATGGCAACGGGCTCTATCAGTCCCTGGAAAATAGATGGGGAAGAAGTAGAAGCAGTGACAGATTTTACTTTCTTAGGATCTAAGCTCACTGCAGATGGTGATTGCAGCCATGAAATAAAAAGGCGACTGATTCTTGGGAGGCAAGCGATGAGAAACCTGGGGAGCATAGTGAAAAGTAGAGACATCACATTGAAAACAAAAATTCGCATAGTCAAGGCAATGGTATTCCCTGTTGCAATGTATGGTTGCGAGAGTTGGACCATTAGGAAAGCTGAACGGAGAAGAATAGACGCCTTTGAGATGTGGTGTTGGAGGAGAGTTTTGAGAGTCCCCTGGACAGTGAGGAGAACAAATAGGTCAATCTTAGAAGAAATCATCCCTGACTGTTCCTTAGAAGGTCAAATAATAAAGATGAGGCTAAAGTACTTTGGACATCAAATGAGAAGAGAGGATTCACTTGAGAAAGCTTTGATGCTTGGAAGGGTCGAGGGCAAAAGAAGAAGGGGACGGCCCAGGATGAGATGGCTAGATGGTATCGTGGAGACAATGGGCACAGAGCTGAGTGAATTGAGGGGGATGGTGGAGGACAGGAGTGCCTGGCGGTCAGTGGTCCATGGGGTCGCAGAGGGTCGGAATCGACTGTGCGACTGAACAACAAAAAAAAAATGCTGCTTAAAATGAATTCAAGGCTCCTCAGCCAGATGAACTGAATCCAAGGCTATTAAAGGAATCTGCAGATCTAATATCAGAGCCTCCTTCTTGAAAATTGTTGGTAAGCAGGTAAGACCCTTGAAGAATAGGCACAAGGAAAATATCCTCATTTTCAAAAGGAGAAACGAGAGGATTCAGGTAACCACCAGCGTGACTACAATATCTGGAAAGGTTCTAGAACAGATCACTAATTTCTAAAACCCAGCACAAGGCTTGTCTTCCCCCCCCCCCCCCCGAAGAAGGAGGAGGAGGAGGAGGTATTAGTCACACCAAACTATAGATTAACAGGCCTGGTAAATGAAGGAAATGTGGGGAATAAAATATTTACAGTGGAACCTTGGTTAATGTAATTAATATGTTCTTCGGGATGTTTCTTACAGCAAAAATTACTTTAACTGAATTTCCCACAGGAACGCATTGAATGCAATTTCCCATAGGAATACATTGAAAACCAAAATACACACACCAAAACACGGTTTCCCATAGGAATGCATTGAAAGCCAATTAATCCATTCTGAGCCACTATTTTCTATAGATTTCCTTTTGTTATGCCATTTTTATGTTAACCAAGCCATTTGTTAACTGAGGTCCCACTGTATCAGTTTCAGTGAGGCTTTTGACAAGGTTCCCTATGATATTCTTGTGGCCAAATTTTTAAAACATGGGCTAGACAATTCTACTGTTAAGGGGACTTGTAGGAAAAGGAAAAGATCGCCCTTGCTCGAAAGTTCATGTAATTATAAGCATAGTTTAATGTTACATCTGAAAGGTACCACTATTTGCCTTACTACCATTTGATAAAGCGTTCTATCACTTAATAAGCATAATTTGTAGAAATGTGTGGCTGTATATTTCTATTTTTGAATTGCTCACAGGTTATGCTCTGTAAAAATTCTGTGTTAAACATACAGTACTTATTGTTTTGTACATTTTCATAAATTAAGTACCGTACATATATTATGACTAGATAAGAAAATAGCATTAGAAGAGTGCCAGTGAAAAAAATATAATCATTTGGCTTGGGGCATATTTTTAGCACATTCACAAATCAGAAATAGTCTTATTTTGATTTGTAACAAGTGATTCAAATAATTAAACTGCTTGATAAAGACCTGGTTTTCTGCGAATATTTAATGGTAGTTCCTAATACAATTTTGAAAGGTCTCTACTAGCACTGGGAGTCTTAGAAAAATGATGGTGTATGTGGACAAATTAGTTATCCTGAGCTTTCTACCAACCAAGTCTCTTTCCTTTTCAAAATGTCATCTCCCAGCAAAAAGTAGTGGAGGGAAAATTAGCTGATGGAGCTAGGAAGCCTAAAAGAACTTCTTCTCAGGGAAATGAAGTGCATCTGGAGCTTTTTGAGTAAATGGCATCAATACTTCATCCTTATACCAACTGAGCAATACCACCTTTTGAGGACCAACCAGAAGCAGAACACCAGTATACAGCAACACAAGATGTACATCAATAGACACTCTCATTAGCATTAATTCCCCTCCAGTCTGTTACCCCACTGTAGAGCTTCTCTCTGCTGGCCATGGGTACCAACCACTCATTCATAGGATTTATGGCTTCTCTCCTCACTGAAACATTGTGGTGGAAACAAATGTGGGATTTTATCACCCATTATTTACTTTTCTCAAATATGACTTTTAGAGATTACTGGAAAATAGCAATTACACATTAATACCACCCCATAGCACTTAGAGCAGGGTTTTCCAACCTAAGGCATTTCATGTGCCCCCCTCCACCCCCTCAAAGGGCATTTGAGAAACAAAATGGCCATCCCTTTGAAACTGTTGAGACAAAATGGGCACCCCCAACGTGGATGCAGGGCAAAATTGCCATCCGGCTCTCAAAGCTGGCTGAGAGAGCATGACCTAAGACCAGGCTTGAAAAGGTTGGGAACTCCTGACTTAGAACATTATTTGGTCACTTCACATGTAGCATTTTACCCCCAATATACTGGGTCATCTTACCAACCTCAAAAGGATGGAAGGCTGAGTCAACCTTGAATCAACTTTGAATCAGGATCAAACACAAATTTTGATCAACGTTTTAGCTACTGTACTGCAGCCCAACTACTGTGCCATAAGGGCGCTTACATATAATCCCTCATACATTGTTATTACTTTACGTTACCCATGCCAGCCAGACACATTCTGTAAAAAAAAAATCATGCTTGTATCACACTGTCTTCTTAGATCAAAAGCGTTACTTTAGGTGTGGTCAAAGGACTGGCTATTCCCAGTGGAATATTGAATGTTTATCCTTGGATGGAAATCCCTCATTCCAGCATAGATTGCTTTTGAAACTTCCCCATGTTTGAAAGAGCTTTGTCATGAAGCTGCTTTTTTACGAAACACATGTTCAAACTTTTCTCATGCAAAAAATAATTTCTTGGTTCTTTGGATCTTAACAGCTGATACTGATGTTATTCACAAAACTTATCTGGATTATTAAACAATACATTAAAGATATGCTTTGTAAATTATGCAATAAAATTCTGAATGGCAAGACAGCTTTGGGGAAAAAAATATTTTTGGTTAACATTCAAATTTAAAAATACTTATTCAGGAACCAATCCCACTGAATACTATGGGGCCTGATACTGGTAGTAAATGTACAGGATTTTCACATTGCACGCTTTTTCTACAAATATGGCAAGCAATAAAGAAGACTACTAGCACTTTTACTTACAGGTGAATTAAAGATTTCAGTCCTCGGAAAGAGGTGTTTGAAAGTGACTTGATGTTATTGTTCTCTATAAACCTGTAAGAGGCATAAATGCAATAGGGTCAGATTAGGGGCAATATTTATTTATTTATTTATACTTATTTAACCTCCCCTTCGCCAAGGCGACGCCAGGCAGTTTACAATATGTCAGACACGCAATATCCTGAAGGATTCTTGGATTGTAAAATGTTGAACTCACAGATATTCTAGATGAGGAAGACCCATGAAAGCATCGCCACTAATGACATCAAATGTATTGGCTGTAAATAATCTGTACAAAGAAACAGAAGACAGAAGAAAAATGTAACTTCCTCACAGAACAAATCAGAAATCTTTCCTGATAGCTGAATTAAATTTTGAAATGAAGAATTATCAATCTTACGATATACTTTAGCAGTAATCTATAAATAGATGGTTATTTAAAGTTAAGTTGTCTTGTAGTGTTATCCAGTAACTGCCAACATGCTGTGCAAAGTTTTAGGGCGTTGTTTTTTTACTAGGTTGAAGACATGGTTGCTACATGTGCAGTCAAACATAACCTCTAATACAGTAGTGGAGAAACACATGGCCCTCCAGATGTTCTTGGACACCAACTTTCATCATCCTTCACCATGGGCCGTACTGGCTAGAGCTGTTGCCTATTATAGTTCAGCAACAGTTGGATGGCCATACTGTATGTTCCTCACACCAGTCTAACAATTATAGCCTTCCTCTGATGCTGAATATTCACTTTCTGGAACTTGAGAGAAACTGACATAGAAGACTCATACATATTCATCTTCATGTATCATAGCTTCATGGGAGAGCAGCAGCAGGTTAAGACGCTTAGCTGGAGACGGGAAGGTCGGGTTTTGATACCCGAGAGCTGCACTTGGGGACAGGAAAGGAGCCTCATTTGGGTGTCCCCTGAGCAGAGTTTCTCCAGCAAAAATCCTTTCATCCCAGAGTAATCTCTGATACAAAATTATTGTTATGGGGAGTGCATTTATGTTATTCTGCAGCAGACAAAACAATGTTCTAATCTAGATAATTCTAAACGTGGGAGCATCCCAAACAAACAAAATTGTTATGTTGAAATTGGATTTCACATCAGCACCAAGGTTGACATGGATCTAGCAGTCAGTCTGCTCTTGCTTTGTGCCAAATTTGAGGGAGTTTGGGCAAAGAGTTTTCAAGTTATGATTTTTTTTAAAAGTAAAACTGTTTTACCCCCATGTGGAAACAAGTAACCTTTAATGTCCCCAGAGTTCTATAAATTGAAAAGAAAAAATCTTGCTAATTTTGAAAAAGAATATTTGGCTCCACCTGCTTTTTTTAAAATTTAGAAGGAATCACAATTGCAGTGGCTGTAATATTGATCTAAGAAAAAGGCCTCAAAGTGGTAAAACAGTGACTAGTATAAATTATGTAAGATACCTATACCAAAGTATAGGTACCTTGTTAGAGTTTCTGTGCTTTTGACCTTGCCAGGCAGGACCTAATTGGCTGACACTCAGAAGAAACACTTTTAACCCCTTCCTAACTAAAGAGGTGGGACTGCAGTGGCTCAAGTGGTTAAGACGCTGAACTTGAAGACGGGAGGTCAGCAGTTTGATACCTGAGTACTGCACAATGGAATGAGTTCCTTGTCTCTGTCCCAGCTCCTGCCAACCTAGCAGTTCGAAAGCAAGAAATTGCAAGTAGATAAATAGGGACCACTTCGGTGGGAAGGTAAACAGTGTTCTGTGTCTAGTCATGCCTGCCACATGTCCACAGAAAGTCATGTGACTTCTCGCTGAACCCCCCTCCCCCGTGACTTTTGGTCAACCCCTTCCCCCCTAAATTGGTCACATGGTATTTGAATGACCCCTAAACAGTGTTCCATGCACTCTGGTGTCTAGTCATGCCTGCCACATGTCCACAGAAACGTCTACAGATGCAGTCAGCACTGGCTCTTTGGCTATAAACAGAGATGAGCACTGAACCCTAGAGTTGGATATGACTGGCTTTCGAGCAAGGGTGACCTTTACCTTTACTGACCAAACAGGAAGTAAAAAGGGATTCTATTGCTGGTTATATTTTTTTAAAAAAAAATACTGTATTTTTTAAAAATACGTCTCTTTAAGCTGTGAAATTACTATTTCTTGTTTTGTGGCTGGGCATGGTCTTCTTTATTATTATTATTATTATTATTATTATTATTATTATTATTATTATTATTATTATTATTATTATTATTATTATTATTATTATTATTATTATTATTATTATTATTATTAATAATAATAATAATAATAATAATAATAATAATAATAATAATAATAATAATAATAATAATAATAATAATAATAATAATAATAATAATAATAATAGGACTTATATCCCACCTTATTGGCCAGTGGCCACTCTGGACAACAGACAAGCATAATGAAGCAAATGCATAATGCAATCATAAAATCAGAATTAAGAAAACAATGAGTAACAACATATTAAAATACAAATGTACAATATGAATTAAAATAACATGTGGGTCATTATTATTATTATTATTATTATTATTATTATTATTATTATTATTATTATTATTATTATTATTATTATTATTATTATTATTATTATTATTATTATTATATTTCAATTTCTATACTGCCCTACTTGGTAGGACCAATTCAGGGCGGTTCACAACACATGTAAAGTTACAAGTTCATAAACACAACATGTCAATAAATCATATCAATATCACAGAACATCAGAATATCAATATCATTACAGTAACAAAAAATTTCAATAAACCTCAATATCAAGTAATAGTCAAAAATTTCCATATCTTGCTCAGAGGTCGTATAACTACTTAAAGGTAAAAAGATGGGCCAAATACAAACAACCAGATAAAATATTGTAAGTGTGGAAGGAAGTGTGGGGGAATGTTGTAAAATCTTCATGGATTTGTGAAAATCCTGGAGGGAGAGAAACAGGCAAATATGATTTGATAGGGCTTTCCCAATTGTTGGGCCCCAACGCTGGGAATGTTGCAACCTTCCAGGCTTGCCTTAGGGTGGGAACCCATAACTCCAGCACCTGAGAAGAAGAGGTGGTTTGAGCTGAATTTTGTTGGAAGAGACATTTCATCAGTTACTGAGGTCCCAAGCAAGACATGTGGTCCCAAACTTTTTAGGTTAGTTGATCTTAACAGAGCTTGGGGGCCTGTTCTACCCACCTTGCCACTATATAATTATTTTGTAATGTACTATCATGTCATCTCTGATGTGTAGTGACTCTATGAATTAATGACCTCCAAAATGTCCTACCATTAACAGCTCTGCTAAGGTCTTGTAAACAAACAGCAACTCATGTTAGGTTTTTCTTTCTTCCTATGCCTCCTGCTTCCTAGAAATATTGTCTTTTCCAGTAGTTTTGCTCAGGTCTTGCAAACTTACAACTGTAGCTTCCTTTATTAAGTCAACCCATTTAATCTCCAACAATATTATCTTTCTTAGTCTGCTCTATTTGGGTGTGAACTAACTAGACAGAATGGGATAACTAGTAGTAAGGGTAAAGGTTGTCCTTGATCGAAAGCCAGTCGTATCCAACTCTAGGGTTCAGTGCTCATCTCTGTTTATAGCCAAAGAGCCAGTGTTTGCAGACATTTCCATGGACATGTGGCAGACATGAAATGACTAGACACTGGAATGCACAAAATGCTGTTTATCTTCCCACTGAAGTGGTAGCTATATATCTACTTGCAATTTCTTGCTTTCGAACTGCTAGGTTGCTCACTCCGTCGTGCAGTACTTGGGTCTCAAAGTGCTGACCTGCCGACCTTCCAGTTGTCAAGTTCAGCATCTTAACCACTAAGCCACTGCAGTCCCTTTAGTAGTGCACCAAAATAAATGCAGGTCTAGTGCTGTGCAGAAAGTAGCAAGACAGGAGTAAAGCTAGGTGGGATCGAGCACTTTAATTGAAAATATGTGTAGACGCTGTAACTTGAGTTGACCCAAACCACAGCAGAAATGACTGAAAAATTGGGATATGTGCCAGCGTAGATGGACTTTAAGACTCTTCACTGAGCAGACGCAGAAGTTTTAAATGGCGACAACTATAGCAATAGGAGAGAATTGGTAGCCCTTCAGTTGTTACTTGATGGCAGCACGCACCATCTATCACCACTGGTTGTGTTGCCTGGCACTGATGGGAATGTAATCCAACAGCTTCTGGAAGGCTATATGTTTTCACCCCTTCTTTACTCTGAGGTACTGTATTTAAAAATCAGTGAGTGGAGAAACTGGGTGCATTTATCCTTGCACATTCTTCTAGCACTTCTGTTGTTAAATTATACATACGCGTGGAACAGAACCATAATGCTTCTGATGCTGCAGATAAGGTTCTGGCATGTTAGGGTTTCAGCTGGATGCAAAACTTTTATGCACATTGAAATGAAGGACCCTCCTCTTCCACCTACAAAATTATCCTGAAGCAGTATGTTGTCTGTCAACAAAAGGTGTCATGCCACCCAAAAGCCTGTTGTGATGGGCCACCTTGCAGGCTCCAGGAGCCACATTAGCCAGTTAGCAGTGGGGTCACAGACCTAAACAGTGGTTCCTGGTGTGCTTTGCCTTCTAGGGGCACATTTATTCGAGGCAGCAAATGGCAACCTACTTTTATCTCTCTCCTACTATAGACAAGGTGTGGACCTTTTCTTTTTTTGTAAAAAGGCTCTTATGCTGAGAAAGCTTGTGTGGGATACTGTGTACAGGGACAAAATAAAGGTTTCCATGGTAACTATATTTACTCATTTGTCCTGGATTCAAAACCTTACTTTGCACACATGCCAGCTTATCAGCTCCCCTGACAGTCAACAAGAAAATGAAGGGGGCAGAGCATTAAGTCTCAAGGGATCAGGATCTTGGAACTAAATAGACCAAATGTTCAGACAGAATCCAGTGTTTAATATTCAAATTCATTTGAGCGCTGTCTATCATAAGGATGTAAACATATCTATTTTTTCCTTTTAAAAATGTTTTTGACAGGTTCCTGATTTAGTTTTTTTTTCAATGTTTACAGGCCATACCTTACTATGGTTTTTTTTTACAATGGTAGATTTTTCTTCTGACTCAGAATTTACACATCAGAGAAATATTCTACATATGCGTCCTACACAAAATATTGATCATCTTCTATTTTTCTATATGCCATTGTTTTAATGGGGAAGGAGAGATCAATTTGAACTTCTCCCCAACGAAAGATGAAATATCTACCATAGCTGAGTGCATAGTATGAGCTTCGTTTAAAGAATTAGTTTACTGAAATTCATGTCTTAATTCTGAAAGAACTAGGCAATCTGTTTAGTCAATAAAAGTAATAGCCACTAGTAGCAAATTCTGAAAGTGTGGAAAAATTGTGATGATGACCCATTACAATTTCCAGGTTTTCCAAGCGTACTGGATGTGACAAAAAACCAACGGAAGGGAACATACAACAGCTCCCACAGCAAGAATGAGGCATCAAAATTTAACACAGCCTAGTAATGCCAAATAAATATGTTATTAGTAATAGTATTGATTAAAAATCATGATACTTAACCAACCTAAAGAGGGACACCTAGATGCTTAAAAATAACCAACTAGGTATGGCACACCTTTAATTACCTTTAATGCAAACACTAGGCACATTTTGTTACATAATACATCTGCACTAGCAATCCTTTATAAAACAAGCATCAAAGCCCATTCTTTTGGCACTTTTAGAAAGCATGTTTCATAACAAGTGAACATGATATAAATCTTTCTCACAGAAGTTGCAGAGACGGTGAGAAGATAAAACTCCGTTCCGGGATTTTAGTAAAAGCTGATCTCACAAAGGATCTGGAAGGAAAAGAAAGTAGACCTTACGTTCATGTGAGCTCACAGAATAGTCATTTATCAACCTGGTTTGTCTCTTCAATGATCATTCCTTGTCATTAGTCACTATGAATTATATTTTTTTTCAATACAAGGGAGATAGATAAAAACAAACATTGATGTGATAAGTTTTCAATTATTCAGGAAAATATGCAATAAAGAGATAAATGAGATGTCAGAGGAGTGGTAAGGAAAACAACATTTAACATTTCCTTCCCTCCCACCCTCCCAGGTTGGTTTGGAATGGTGATTTTCATGACTGCAGGCATCGTTCAGCTTTCACTGAAAACCCCACACATGCTTGTCTGATTTTAAACATAAATTAAAAGAACCAAATGCTTACAGCCCTTACAGTGAGGTAACATCAGGCGGAACGCTGCGCGGAATAGATTTGGCATTTTCACACAGAGCATTATCTTTGGTACAAGTACACCAAGCAGGACATGTTGTCTTTCCAGATTGGCTGTCTTCTGTCAGCAGCAACAGTAGAAAAAGGCACAAGGAAGAAGCGATTCTTCTGACGGATACGTTGGCATTTCCCATTCTTTTGATCCTCTCTGGTTCCAGCCAGTTGAAAGAATAATACCCCAAAACATGAACAGGTCCCCCCCCCCTCTTTATTCAGCCGTTGAATGTCTTGCGATGAGACCAAGCAGTATTTCCTTTCTCCTTTCCAGCCTGGCTGGTTTTCTTCTTCTCTCCCTCTTCCCTCCTGAATGTGTTTTGGTAGCTAGAAACCTGCAGCTGATCTGTGTTTTCCTTTCAATTCACTCAGGCAGTGGTAGTGCTCAGAAGAGAGGGAGACCTGAGGTGCAGAGAGAGGGAGAAGGGAGGGGGGGGGGACAACTTGCATCACCACAAAGAAACACAGAGCCCAACGCAGCCTTAGGTTGCAAAGTGACGCAACAGAGAAAACACACCGCTTTTACTTTTCTTAGCAGAGGCCCCTTTTCTTGGTTCCAAAAATAGCATGCCTGGTGGGTGGGTGGGTGGGTGCGTGGGCGTGCAGTGGAGTGTGCATGTGTCAGGGGAAAGATCGGTCATGTTTGAACTGGATCCCTCCACCCGTGTGAAATTTCCTTTGGGAATGGGGGCTGTCATGTACGTCTAGTGACAGCAGAGCCATCCAAACTATCATTGTCCAAAGAAGAAGAAGAAGAAAGAAACCCACCCAAATCCCTCAGTCAGCTTGTGCGTGGCCCCGGCTTTCATTACACAGGCTTGTGTCACTGCAAAAACAAAGAGGGACACATGGAACTTATTCCCCCGAGAACGCCGATAACTGTCATTGTTAATGACAGTGTGCTCTCAGACAAAACACCCCACTGCACACTTTTTAATCTTCCTTGCATCTTTGTGTTGCCAATATACAACAGGCAGGCTTTAAAATAACCCAGAGGTTGGGCCATTCATTTTGGAAAGCAGCTTATTTTGTGCAGGAGTTGTGCATCACTCTGCAAACCTGCCCTAGAATTGTTATTGAGCCAAAATGTAATATGCCCTCACACCTGTTCAGAAGAAAACTAGACAGGCACTTGGGTCTTATCTTCAGTAGTGGTGATGGGACAGTATCCTGGACCATAACTGAGGGAAGCAGGCTAGCTTACAGGGTGAAGGACAGGCTGTGTGACACACTGGGCTTTTTCCTCCAGTGCCTTCATATTGTGTGTGTGTGTCCCCCCCCCCTTCCTATTTTCCAACACCTGCCACGTGAGGTGGCTGCTTGACTCTGTCTCATGATAGGGCCGGCCTTGGTCATCTTTTGAAAGCATTAAAAGAGAAAAGTGCTTTGTCTAAGTAAGGCTGAGCCTTCAGCATCTCTTTCTGAAACCAAGGCTGATCCTTGAAGCATGTGAACAGAGAAAAGTGCTCCTGAGCATACTAAGAGATTCAGGTGGATATTCCCAAATCAGAAGATGTTGCATCAAAAGAGAAGCAAAGTGTGGCAACATTTTTCTTCGGGATGAAGGACTGTGAAAAAGTTATACTTACTGCACCAATGTAAGTCCAGATTCTTATAGTAGACGTGGTTCTTACCTTATGAATGAATTTAGAATTGCTCTAAATTCAAATCTCACTTGAGAACACTTTGAGTGCTAGGAAAGGTATATGAACCACACAGATGTACTTAAACCTAATGTCCCTGGTCCATGAACAGAGTATAATTAATAGACGTCTTCCATATGATAAGCTGGAAGTAGCAGATTCTTATCCAGGAGAAACAGGGAACACTATGTGAGAAGCAGCCCCGTTATTCTTATCATACTGACTGGGTTTTTCCATCCTAATTTGTTTTTCTTTTTTAATGAACGACATCCATGAGAGTCTAGAACAGGAGTTCTCAAACCCTGAGTTAGCAGTTTGCCCACCCTCAAACTACCAGATATGACATTGCTGCCCATCCTGAAAAAATATTTGCCCACCTACATCTACAATCCTGGCTATGGCCCTGTCCTAGCTGCTGCTTTTTGCACCTATTGAAGTGTCCGTACCAGGGTCAAGGGCAGCCCCATGTAGGGAGAATTGCAGTAATCTATATGAGAGATTACCAGAAAGATAACCAGTGTTGTAAGGGACCATCTATCCAAGTAGGAACGTAACTGATTTATTTGGTGTAGATGGAAAAAAGCAGCTTTACATATTGCCATAATTTGTACTTCGAGAGTCAAATGATGATTGAAAATGACCCCCAAGTTGCATACCTGCTTACTAGGTCACAATACTGTCCTGGCTATAATCAGGTTGCAGGATTCTAGTCAGGCAGACAGACTCTCCAACACCAGTACCTCTGTCTTACCCAGGTTTAGTTGCAGCTTGTTATCTTTGGTCTAATCGAACACCGTGGCCATAATACCATTAATCCAAATATTAGGGACTGATCAGAGATTACAGAGATAACTTCCAACTTGTAAATCCTGGGGAGAGGGCGTGTGTAGCTCCTGTGATTCAGATCAGGTCTCTGGCCTAGAAACTTTTGCTCTTAGCCTTTGATGGGATATCAGTTTATTTGTCTTTGTAAGATAGGAGTTTAGGACCACACTGCAATGTGGAAGGCAGATGGAAGACTATTGCATTATATTGTTTGCAGGACAATCTTCATGGCTGATCGCCATGATGATAGCCAATATTCAAAATCGGATACAGTACTAGAAAAAAAAATTTCTCTAAATGCACTTATGATTAAGAGTTTCGATGGGGCATGGATTTTTGAGAGTGATGTGCATTGCCAGGGACTGCAGAATGAAATATAAAGTGCCATTAGTCAGCTGAGAATCTGGCTCTTGAGAACCTTTCATAAATGGGTTTCATCCTGCTTTGAATCAGTCCCCTTCCCTGCTTATATCAACCTGGGCTAGCCATGTTTAGGCTAGGGATGGTTGCATTCAGAAGGAATGAAAATGCATCTCTTCCCATTACAAAACCGACCATACATGAATTTGTAGGGCTCAGAAGTCATGTTAATAAAGGACATAGAGTTGAGTGCAGTACATCAATCAATATTGGGAACAGCCATGGTAATGTGGCCAACCATCCCATAAGCAGTTTGAAGCACCTGCTTAGGGATACAGGGAATGAATGAGATGAATCATGGCCATTTCTACTCACTGGCTATGCTCCAGTTCCAGCAAATATCACAGCTGGATTGTAGCTGGCCTTGCTCTCCAAGGCTGTGCATTAGTGGACTGGGGATAACTGCCCTATTCACTTTCCTTGTACTGCAGTGCCATGGGACAGAGACAGCCATCTCATGGCTTTTTAGAGGCTGAATGTCTTGCTTTGAGGAGCCCCTTAAGCTAAGCATTATAGGTAGGGTGCTTTAGAAAATCTATGTTCCTTAGTGGCCCATCCAGAGCACCCGGCTTTCTCCTGGGGAAGATCCCTCAAAGCCAGGCATTTGAGCCAGGATTGGCCTGAGGAGAACAGTCTTGGCCACTTTCTGCTGCTCACACTGTCATCCCTAGAGTTCTCCTGCTTTATTTTTTAGAGTCAAATTCCCGCTGTTTGTTGAGCTGTTCCTCAAGCATGCGACACAAATTGACTGTAGTATCATGAGGTCTTTTCCTCTCAGGAAGCTTGCAAATTAGCTTTCTTTGTTTCCTGATGGATCAACACTGATGGCTCAGGCATGGTGCTCTAGGGATTGCCTGGCTGAATCATTAATGTGCTTTCTTCTTCTAAAAATGTGCAAACTCTAGCATCTGACTAGACCCTTGTTGTCAGAGTGATGTGCACAGCAGGTAACAGTGTCTGGCCCTTGTAAGGAGAATCTGTAGATCACAAGCTTTACATGCAGAGGATTCCCAGTTTGATCTCTTGTTTCTCCAGAGAAGGTGGGAAGAAACACGTGCCTGGAACCCTGAGGAACTGGGTGTCAGTCATTGTCAATAACAGGGGGCTAGACAGTGGTGAGCTGTCAACATTTTTACTACCACACTGTGGGTGGAGCTGATGTCATGGGCGGAGCCAACATCATGATGTCATGATGTTGTGGGTGGAGCCAAAGTAAAAAATGAAAAATAAAAAAATAAATTAAAAATACAGTACACATAAAAATAGAAATAAAAAACACATTAAAATACAAATTAAAATAGACATTAAATAGAATAAAAACATAAAAATACAAATTAAAATAGAAATTAAATAGAAATAAAAAACATACATATACAAATTAAAATAGACATTAAATACACATAAAAACACACTACATAAAACACATGCACACCTGGTGAAAAGACAGATTAACAAATCTTTTTCAAACAGTGGGAAGTCCAGGGAAATATCCCTAACAAAGTGAGTGTAAACATCATTATATACAAAGGCGAAATTTGGCTGTGCTTCTTGGCTTGGTGTGTCTGTTTCCTCTGCTGGTGGCATAAAAAGTTCAGCTGGCAAACGTTCCAAATCAGTTGCCAAAAGAAATGCTGTTCGTAAAGCCTGATCCCAAGTATTGCTTGTAGATTGACAGAACTACAGGGCAGGTTTGGTTGATCAGTAACTAACATCTAGTTAATTTTATTATAATTTTAATGTGAAATAATATAAAATTGTAAAGATCCTTCATCTCTTAAATAGAAGCATGATGAGTAGGAAGTGATAAGCATGACTAGCATGAAGTGATAAGCATGTCTGATCTGGGCTAGTTGGGACTGAGGCATGAAACTGATTTTATATAAGGGTTCTTTTTCGGCTTGGAGTAATTTGTATATGGTAAATGAAAAGTCTTTTGTTAGTTCTGTGAGTCACTTTCTAGTCCTGAGCCCTTTTGGCACAATAAGTCCACATCATCAGCCACAGGCCAGTATTGATGAAGCTACTGCCCTCCATCAAGATGGATTCAAGTTGGATTTAATCCACTTGGGGACCATCACCCTTCCCTGTGGACTTCAGCACCCAAGGCCATAGTTTGCAGGGTTGTCAGCAGTGATGGGATGTAACAGGTTCTCACCAGTTCGACAGAACCGGTAGTAAATATTGTGGGGAACCACCTTCGGGGCTTACGTTTTCACTGGTTCCCCCACTGGGTGGGTGTATTTTAATGTATTTTTAAAATTTATTTATTTAGTTAATTTATTTATGGGTTTGTGTTATGGGTGGGTGGGTTGAGGGGTGTGTGTGTGTGTGTGTGTGTGTGTGTGTGTGTGTGTGTTTATTATTTTATTATTATTATGTATTTTTTCTTTGGCCCCACCCACATCATGACATCATGATGTTAGCTCCGCCCACACTGATGATGTCACGGTGGGGTAGTAAAACTTTTGACATCCCACCACTGGTTGTCAGGTTAGTTAACAGTCTTAAAATAACATTTCTGTGCTCTGATTTTATCCTTCAAGCTTTCTGTGTAATCCATCAATCTATAAACTTAGATTGATTAGGACCACAGCTGAGTTTTTAAAAAACATGGAAGTCACTCCCAGATATTGCTATTTTTATGACATTCATCTTGGACTGGGGGAAACCTTCAGCTTCCTTGTTAGGCAAAGAGGCTGCAATGAGAGACTGAAGGAAGCATGACCATGTCTCTAAAGCAGGGGTTCTCAACCTTTTAAAGTCAGAGGCCAGGTTGTATTCCCTCAAGCAGTTGGCAGGCCAGACTGGTGCCGCCGCCGCTGCCGCGTCCTCCACTGGAATTGGCTGCAGACTTATTTACAGCTGTTGTAAACATATATAGATTGAGTCCACAGCTGTCGTAAACGTGTTTACAACGGCTGTAAATGAGCCCATGGCCAATTCCGGTGGTGGTGGCTGGAGGGTGGCTGGAGCGAGGGCGGGGGCTTGATTATTTGGTGCCATGGGGCGAATCCAGCCCATGGCCATAGATTGAGAACCCCTGCTCTAAAGAGTTAGTCCTCTGGCCTCATTCTGCCTTCTTTTGTTCCTAAAGGCTGTTTTAGACCACCCTCCTGGAGAAAAGAAAGAAGTAACTAAAGTATGTCAAGATTTTTACCTCAGAGCTGCTGTAGTATGGCAAAGACTCACATTCATGATGAGAGGTGGCATCTTAAATCCTAATAGGTTTTGCAGAACATACAGACAGTAACTGCATTCTGCTCGTTGCCAAGCTACAATAGCAACCTAGCCATCATAGTAAGAGAAGCAAAATACAAGACAAAGAGGAAAATTCAAATTTAGGAAATAGAGTGTATAAAACCTAGCTTGACTTTTAGAGGATCTTATGCTCTAAACTTGCATTTCTTGATCATTTGTTTTACTTTGGGATTACAGCTGGGTTTAAATTCGACATATTGGTTGTCCTTGGCACTCCAGGTGTTCTTGGACTTCAATTACCAGAAGCCCAAGACAAGTCAGCACTCCTGCTGATCAAGGCTTCTGGGAATTGAAGTTCCAGAACAGCTGGAGTGCCAAGGTTAGGCATCATGTAGACCTACAAAATTGGACTGGACTGGAAACTTAAGGCCAGATTGTACATTAGAGATAGCTTATGTTTAAAATTGAAAGTGAATTACGTTGGGGAGTCAGGTTTTGAGTCTCAGACAAACCAGACGTGCAAAGGAAGAATATTCTTGTGGCATATGCAGCTTGCCCAAAATTACAGACTGTCTGCTCTCTTTCAAGTGTCACTGGCAAATCAAATTCCCAACCCCCAGATAAAGCAGGGTATTCCAACTCACTGAGCTCTCCAACCAGCTATAAACTATAGAAGGTGGAAAAACACTCCTGCTATAACAACCACATATTATCAGCTCTTAAGGAATTCCTTTTTTTACTGACAGGTTTTCTGTCTACTTAACCTGAAAACACAGAGGAAACTGAAAAGGCAATGACCCACCCCCCAACTCCCTATTTGTAGGTGACTCAGGAACATTACATTCTAAAGCAGGGTGCCTTATGTAGATGCATTTGGCTGGGGACATTCACGGATTCTCAGCCACCAGAAAGCATTCCCAGTCATAGAAGGCCTCTGTGTGCAGTGAGCCAAACTGCTTTGCACCTCCTCTTCAGCACATTATTCACATGAAGGCCTGAGTGAGCTATGGATGGGGAGGAAAGGAGATGAGGTGGTGCTTAGATACACCCCACTCCAGCATCCATTTAGCCCTGTCCTCTATTTTATCCTTGAACAGAGCTACAATTGGCCTGCTAAGCATTCTTTTTGCTGGACACTTGGTGACAGATAAACATACATATGTACAAGACCATTGTTTGTATATATTCAGGGGAACCTGGCTGTCTATTATACATTTTGATCTGGTAATTTCCTTGGTTGATGGCGGGAATGCTGTAGATGTAATATATCCTGATTTTAGCAAAACCATTGACAAAGTGCCCCATGCTATTCTGATTAGCAAGCTAACTAGATGTGGTCTGAGTAGCACAAGTGCCAGGTGGAAACACAATAGATTATGGAATCCTACTCAGAGAGTGATCAATGGCTCCTTCTCAAACTGGGTAACAAGTGGGGTACCACAAGCCCCAGTCCTAGGCTGGAGCTCTTCAACATATTCATTAATGATTTGGAAGTGCATGGAATACTTATCAAATTTGTGGATGATACAAATACAAGTAAAAACTCACATAAAGAGCACCTCGCTTAGAGACTAACTCACTTAAAGAGCAGAATTTTCTCTGAATGGTCGTCTTGCTTAACAACTAAAACCAACCCAAAACTCGCTTAACAACTAAATCAGGGTTTGCAATCCCCTGCACCAGAAGTCATAATTGGTCACTTACAATGGTGTTTCACTTAAAGAGCAAACTTGCTTAAAGAGCAATCCCGTGGAACGCATTATGTTCTTTAAGTGAGGTACCACTGTAACTAAAACCATGAAAAATAGGAACAGAATTTGAAAAGTTCTTGAATGGCTTGAACAATAGAATAAAATTTAACAGGGATAAATGCAAAGTTCTACACCTGGGGGATGGAGGGGGAGCAAATGCACTGTTACAAGATTAGATACTTGGCTCAGTAAGACTATGAAGAATAAAGATCTTTGAATTGTTGTAGATCACAAGCTGAATTGGGGAAGCAAAATTCAAGTCTTGTGGGCAGCGAACGCCCCTGGAGTCTAGGTGATAAATGATGGTGCTGCATAGATGTGAGTCTGGCAGCAGCTTCTTGGCACTTCCAAGATGCTCACTGGCAAACTGCTGCTAGTGTGAACTGAGCCTGAGAATGACGATTCAATCAAACCAAAACCCCTTCTGCCAGCAGAAAGAAGGCTAGGTTTCAAGGAAAAGGCAGTTGAGCACTCTGAGTCTGGCTACAGAAGCAAACCTGGTTTCCCGACCAAGAGTCAGGAAGGTTGTGGTGACCCAGGTGACAACTATGAACCCCAATGGCCATAACTGAAGCTTGAGTGAGCCATTAAAAAGCCATACAGTCCATATTGCCTTATGAACAGATTGATGACAATGCAAAGCCGATACTCGGCTTGGCAGGCATATGGAATGTCAGCTCAATTTTTATGGTTCCTGTAATAAAAATAAACCACTTTGACCTTTAGGCTTTGATTAAATCAGATTGGAGGAGCAAAGCTTTTAACTTTGTGGTCTGAGAATGCAACAGAAGAAGAGCACACAGGGGTGCAAGGAGATGTGTGCAGAAGAAGGTCTGACCATGTGGGGGGAGGGGCTGAGGGGAGACAGTTGAATAGAAAATGCCCAGAATAAGACTTGCATTTTGTGGAGAACAGGCTTAAAGAAAAGCCAAGGCCATTTACAGCCAAGTACTGCTGGTGAGTTTTAAAATGGATCATTAGTGTTACTTGGGGGGGGGGGGGAATGTCTTGGCTCCCATGTTAATTAGAAAATCATTTTCATTTTGTCTGCCACAACACAACACAACACTACACCACACCCAGGAGCCCCATGGATCAGGGCTTGATTGGAAAAGAGGTCTATCTTCAGTGTTACTTTTCTTTTTTTGCACCCCTCGTGATATCATTTTTTAAAACAATGTAGAGGATGATGATTTAGCCAACACTGATGATTGTCAGGGAATAGTGGCAAGGCTTGTCTGCTTCATTAAAGGATCCCTTCCCCATAATTCCAACATTGTTGTGGAGCAAATGTCAGAGCCTGTCCACAGGGGCATTTGTCCCGCTATTTGATGTGCTGATGGCCCATTCTTACTTCCCAGGTCCATGCGTGTTAATTTCTGGAGCGGATAAATTTGCCCCACCCTGAACATTTCTGAGCCCCATTGGGGACTCTACCATTTTGGTGCAAGTTGGTGGGCTCTAGTTTAGTCTGCCCCTGCGCAGGTGGTCACTTGGAACAGACTAAACTAGAGCCTTGTATTGTCCAAGGCTCCTTCCCAGTGATGGGATGATAAAAAAATTTATACCACACCCTGATGTCACAGACGTCGTGGGTGTGGCCAACGTCATGATGTCATGGGCAGACCCATCATCATGACATCATGATGTTGTGGGTGTGGCCTAAAAATAATAAAATAAATAAAATTAAATTAAAATAAACACACACACACACACCCAAACAACCACAACACAAACCTGTAAATAAATTAAAGAAATAAAATAAATAAAGAAATAAAATAAACATTAAATAAAAATACACCCACCCACCCCAAACACAAATAAACACACACACACACACACCTCCAACACAAACCCTGGGTCATTTACCCTTAAGTTGTCCGGGAGGCTGGAGAAGAAGAGGCAGTGGAGGAACGGCGCGGTCAGAGCAGCGGCACGGCCAGAGCAGCGGCCTGGCTCCGCGCTAAGGAAAGGCCGCTGCCGCTGCTTAAAAAAAAAATTTATGGGCAGGCAAAACGGCTGTCTGTAATGGCGCCACTGCGCACTGGTGCACCTGCCTGGTGGCACACTGCCCCATGGAAAGGCCGCTGCTTGCAGCCGCTGCCGGAGCCACAGAGGCTGCTGCCTGCCGCCACCTGCCACCACCTGCCGTGTCCGCCGTATCTGCCGCATCCGCCGGAGCCACCGCCAGAACCGCTCCAAAAAGGTCCAGCTCCGGCGGCAATAGGCAGCAAATGACTGCCTCTTACTGCGCATGTGCAGAAATTCATTCTGACGCATGCGTGCTTCACAATTGCAGTGTGCATGCATCAGATTGATTTCTGCACGTGCGCACTAAATTGGAGCCATTTTGGCTCCAATTAAAAAAAATTCTTTTTTTGAGGCGTCGGAACTGGACGCCTCAAATAAAGGACTACCCTTCCGGAGAACCCTCTGGGATTGTCCCTACTGGTTCTGGGTAACCGGTCGGAACCTGTAACATCCCATCACTGCTCCTTCCAGTGTTAATTTCCAGTACAGTTTCTTGAAATGGTTTTTGATCTGCTTCAGGATATTGGAAAAATTAACAATTACTGTATTACTGCTCATTTATGGAGGAGAAGCAGAGGTGAAACAACAACAACAACAACAACTGCAAACTGCTAGATTGTCACCAATGAGCTGATTTACTTGGTTTAAATTTTAATCCTTTTCGTTTTGTTTTTCTGTATACAATACTGCCAATCGAGAATCAACCCACTGCCACAGTTTCAATCAGAAGTACACAGAAAGGCAAGGAAATAACAATTATTTTAACATCAGTCCCTGGAAAATAGATGGGTAAGAAGTAGAAGCAGTGACAGAATTTACTTTCTTAGGATCAAAGCTCACTGCAGATGGTGATTGCAGCCATGAAATAAAAAAGCAACTAATTCTTGGGAGGCAAGCGATGAGAAACCTGGGGAACATAGTGAAAAGTAGAGACATCACCTTGCAAACAAAAATTCATATAGTCAAAGCAATGGTATTCCCGGTGGCAATGTATGGTTGTGAGAGCTGGACCATAAGGAAAGCTGAGCGCAGAAGATGAGATGTGGTGTTGGAGGAGAGTTTTGAGAGTCCCTGGACAGCGAGGAGAACAAATAGGTCAATCTTAGAGGAAATCAAACCTGACTGCTCCTTAGAAGGTCAAATAGTGAAGATGAAGCTAAAGTACTTTGGACACCAAATGAGAAGAGTGGATTTGCTTGAGAAAGCCTTGATGCTGGGAAGGGTAGAGAGCAAAAGAAGAAGGGGCGGCCCAAAATGAGATGGCTAGATGGTATTGTAGACACAATGGGCACAGAGCTGAGCGAGTTGAGGAGGATGGTGGAGGACAGAAGTGCCTGGCGGACAGTGGTCCACGGGGTCGCAGAGGGTCAGAATCGACTGTGCGACTGAACAACAAAATGAATCAGTGCATCAGCAATAACCTAACAGATGTAAAGAATAGTAATAATAACAATATAGTTCCACTTCCCTTGCCCCTCCACAGATAAACTGGGGGAGTGTTCAATTCACAGCAAAAAAAAAAAAAAAGCTGAAGACTGATATGTCATTTGTGTGGATGCTAGGATCACACTGCATGGCATATTGCTCATCTTCCCTAACTGCTGAAAGGAACTGTGTATCCCCTGCTTTCATAGCATTATGCCCCATATACACTGTCCCAAAGACCCATTCCAAATAACAGCAAGCTAATATGCAACTTGTGGTACTACGGTAGCTCAGTGGTTAAGACGCTGAACTTGACAACTGGAAGGTCAGCAGGTCAGCAGTTCAAGACCCGAGTGCTGCATGATGGAGTGAGCTCCCATCATCTGTCCCAGATCCTGCCAACCTAGCAGTTCAAAAGAAAGAAATTGCAAGTAGATAAATGGGTACCACTTCGGTAGGAAGGTAAGGGCTCTTTCAAATACCATGTGACCTAAAATAGGCCACTTTTTGACCCTCCTACCCCCCTCTGTGACTTTATGTGACCTTTGACTGACCCCTCCTAAATCACATGGTTTGAAGATAGATCTATGGCCAACTGGATGCGAAAAGCAATGATAATTTTGGAGTCATGTGACTTCATGCTGAACCCCCTTCCCCCGTGACTTTTCGTGATTTTTGGTCAAACCCCCAGCCCCTAAATTGGTCGCATGGTATTTGAATGACCCCTAAAAAGCGTTCCATGCACTCTGGTAGCTAGGCATGCCTGTAACATGTCCACAGAGATGTCTGCAGATGCAGACAGCACTGGCTCTTTGGCTATAAACAGAGATGAGCACCGAACCTTAGAGTCAGATACAACTGGCTTTCAAGCAAGGGCAACCTTTACCTTTACCTAATATGCAACTTGTGGGAATTTATGTGCTGGGATGAATAAGCACCTTTCACCTATTTCAAGCTTAGACCCTCACAGAGCAGCCCAGAATCTTGTGGATCTAATGAATCCACCTAATACCAGGTCACCCCATGGCTTTGTTGAACATTAAGCTCCTGGTTCAGTTGATTTCCCTCAGTTTGGGTAGCTTGCAACTGTGGGATATTATTTATGTGCAGTTTAATTCTGTGTAACCACAAACAACTCTTCACCCCCACTGACTATTCCCAGTTTGCTCAAATACTACCTGCTACTTTACTTTTTGACATGCATCTGCCAAGGAGATTGAGGCAGGCATATAGCCTGCTTGTGTCTGCTCATAAGGCTGACCCCAGGGGGTTAAGATCTCCCACTATTTATTAATTTATTTATTTTGTTTATTACGTTTATTTCCCGCTCATCTGGGATATAGTCCCACTATCTCAGGCAAGAGAAATAATCCCTTATCCCTCTCTCCGTCATCTTGTTGCTTTTCTATTTCTGGCCACAGAAACAAAGAAGGCTGACTCAGAGGGTGATCAGACAGGCGTATAGCTCGCTGTTTGGCTTTGGTGTGGTTTGATTCACCCTATCGTCTGGTGACCACATGTGTTTTCGCTCTTAGTGACCCATCATGCCCCCTTTTGCAAACTGTCTCTCCCTCTTTTCTGTAACAGCGCTTGGGCTGCTATTTATTTGAGAACGTTCTTGATGATCCTATTCTGCAGCCCAGGCAGTTGATTAATCAGCTCCCAACGAAGCTGTGGGTGGCGTTTTCTGCAGTGACAACCCTGTGACTCATGCACTGGGTTATGACATTACAAGGGAAGAAGGGGAAACCCCTTCCTCTATTTTTGTCTTCTCTAAAAAATAATATTTCCCAAACTAACACAGCACAATTCTAGATACATTGGAGGTGCCCTTTAGGATTTCTATCTGATGCTGTGCTGACTCATTGGGAGGAAAATTGTCAGTGGTAGGATTCACTACAGCCATTTGGGCAACTAAAGGCAGAGAAGAAGGCGATCAAAAGGGGGAGGAATTAGAGTACTGTGAAGTGTTGTCTGGATCCTTCCACAGGAGAAGAAATGTCCTCCCTTGTGAATAGAAGGAAACACAAGTGTGAGATAACTTCCTCCATCTAGGTCATGGGTTCATAACCTATGGCCCATGGGCCGGACCCAGCCTGCAATGGCAAATCATCCGGCCCACAGCAACAACCCCCAAAGCGGAAACAGATGCATTTACAAAAGCCATAAATGCACACATCTGCCCGCCATGGTTTACAGCAGCATTTACGGGGGTGGGAAACCACATGTCTGCAGTGGTGGGCATCAGCAGGTTCACACCAGCTCGCCAGAACCGGTAGCAGAATTTCTGGCTGGCCCTGCCCATCCAAGTCTTGAAATAAAGTTGTCCTAATTTGGGTGCAACACAGGGCTTTCCCCTGGCCACGCCCACCATACCACGCCCACAGTGTGGTAGTAAAATATTTTTGCAGCCCACCACTGTGCTGCTAACATTTTCTGTTCTGAAGAAATGTAAAAATAGCCTTGGGGCCACCTGCAGACTCTGTGTCACATTTTGTCCACCATGCCTTTAAGTCTGATTTGCTTGGAGGTGCCTAAACCTGTCCTAGACAAGCAGCTACCCTGTCAAATGAATTATGTTGACACTCTCCAGTGAAACCATCTGCTGATACAGAAAATCTCACTTCTTGCCTGCTTCTGAGTAGGAACTTCTCCTCTTCAGCTACATTGCTCTCCTCAAGGAGAAAGTAATACCAGAGAGGGAATATGATTCTAAGCATGTTGCCAAGATCCAGATAAGCAGCAACTGAATAGGACTGCAGTGTCTGTAGAACAGCTTTGAGCCCACACATCAAGGCTGCCGATGAGAAATTGTTGAACCTGGTCCACACCTTGCACAAACCTTGAAACCATAGAGCCAGGAATTAGAAGGTTAGAATTTAGAAGGAAAGTGTGGCATACTCATTATTACTTCTCCGCACACTGGTGTTTTCAATGTTCTAGTTGTGCAAATAACTTGTTACCTTTGTTGAATTGTGTATATCAGTTAAAGGGAACAGCCAGGTTCACTTCTCATATTACACCCCAGAAAGAGTACTACAAATACAAAAGGCAAAACCAAAGAATACTTTCATTGTCCCATCAAAATGATGAAAAAATTGCCTTTAAAATGACTTTGGGGTGGGGGTGGGGAAACACTAGGTGGGTGGTGACCAATCCATGGCACATGTTCCAGACGGGGCATTCTCTGTTGGCATGTGCACCATCACCCCAGCACAGAGTTTGCCCCACTCCTTTGCCCAGCAGCCCAATGGGAGCACTCCCCCCCACCAGCAGAGAGTTCCCCCCGTCCCTCTGTTTGGGCATTCAGTCTCTAAAAGGTTCACCATCACTGCCCTAGGTATTACATGTTACACCTAAGTGGGATAAACATTACTTGTTACATCTAAAAGCAATTTTGCAATTACTAGCTAACAGCCCCCCGCCCCCCGTGATGCCAATGTTATATATGTGAGTGTGACATTGTTGCCCCTCCTGAAAATTTTTTTGCCCCTCCTAAAAAATCTAGAACCCTGGCTACGGCCCTGAGTAAAAGTAAAGATAGCCGTTGCTTGAATGCCAGTTGTACAGTAAAACCTCATATAACACTAAAACCTGGTTCCACAAGTCTTGGTGTTATATGATTTTTAGTGTTATCTGATGCATGTTAAAATCCTATGGGATCCATAGAGATACATTGTAACCACACAGGCTTTAGCGGTTGTTATCTGAAGCATCCCATAGGATCTTAATGTTATCTGATGCAATTCTTCCCCCCAGATTCCTTAATGTTATGCGATTTTAGTGTTATTCGATACTAATGTTATATGAGGTATTATTGTATCTGATTCTAAGGTTTGGCACTCCATCTCCATTTATAGCCAAGAAGCAGCACTGTCTGCATCTACAGACATTTCTGTGGTATTGTGGCAAGCATGACTGAACAGAACGCTGTTTATCTTTCCATGGAAATGGTACCTATTTGTCTACTTGCAATTTCTGTCTTTTGAAACGCTAGGTTGGCAGGAGCCTGGGAGAGGGGCGGGATCTCACCCTATCGTGCACCAGTCTGGTCTCAAACTGCTGACCTGCCAACTTTTAGTCATCAAGTTCAGTGTCTTAACCACTAAGCCACCTCTGTCACCCCACTAGCTACCTTACTCACTGCCAAAAAGAACCCCTACCAGAACTATTTACAGGAAACTGTGTTACTTACGACTAATTATTCCCAAACTCTGCTTAGAGTAGTGATGAGCTAAGTGCAGCTTTCTGGAGTATTGGCCCAGAAACACAGCCCTGCATCTCCAAGACTGCATTGCTTTCTGGTGATTTGGGCAGTTGCTGAGCTTCAACACAGACCAGACTCCAGAGAGGGGCTGGGCACAAATTGACTTCCGGGGGTCTCTTGTAGGCTTCCAGTATACAAAGGGGGTGTGATGTTTCTCTCCAACGTTTTCCATTACTGCTTCTGCTTTTTGCTTCCTTGTCTCTTTAATAAAACTTTGCACCTTTCCCTGTATGGATGTATTCATTGTCACCAAATTGCAACAGAACCCTTGTCAGCCTTGACAAGACGCTACCAAATATACAGGATGAACCTGCTGAAAACTGAAGTTGCAAGGCTCAAATGAATTTCTCACTTAAATTCACTTGAAGTGAAAACTGTGGATGTCAGAAGAACACTGGTGTAACACTGCATCTCATAGCCATATTAAATGGCCACTGGCATTTTAACACATTCATTGCTTATATAAAAGCGACAATTTTCACTCAATACTGTGCCTTTCCTCTCCCTTTTTAATATAGATTTATAACGAACTATTCTGTACTGTATTATACCCACATTGGCTCCAGTTTAATATGCCATTTTGCTTAAGATATGCTTTAACATTTTTAGCTGTGAAGATTAAAGATTGAACAGGCTTTTAGAGAGATTTAAATTGAGGTATAAATAGTAAGAAACCTGTGGAACATAGTTAAAATTAGAGACATTACCGTGTAAACAAACATTTGCATAGTCAAAGCAATGGTATTCCCGGTAGTAATGTATGGTTATGAGAATTGGACCATTAGGAAAGTTGAGCGCAGAAGAATAGATGCCTTTGAAATGTGGTGCTGGAGGAGATTTCTGAGAGTACCCTGGACAGCGAGAAGAACAAATAGGTTGATCTTAGAAGAAATCAACCCTGACTGCTCCTTTGAAGGTCAAATAGTAAAGATGAAGCTTATGTACTTTGGGCATCAAATGAGAAGAGAGGATTCACTTGAGAAAGCTTTGATGCTGGGAAATTTTGAGGACAAGAGAAGAAAGGGATGTCATGGGAGACATCTTTCCTACATTTCTCAAAGCTTGAGGTTGTAGTTTAACTTGGCTTAAAAATCCTTTCCGCTCTGTCTCACAAGACTACGTGTCACGAGACGGCTTGTTTTCAGTTCAGTGTTCCTATCCCTTATCTATAGTTAGCCTTATTGTGGCTACCACAGAGACACTGTCTCTACATGTTCTCATATTTTGGGAAATTTTCTGTTTCAATAGGAGTGTACCCTGATTGGTTAGAAGGTACGCCACCTGACTGCAGAATCCCCATCTTGGGAAGAGGGAAGGTCGCTTTTGGATGTCTATGGGTTAACATCTTTGCCTGTGAGACTATTCTATTCCTTTTTGCTTCTTCAAAATGATCACCTAGAGTGATTGGACTGTTTTTTGGACTGACTATTGCTTACTGAACTTATTCGTGCTTGTCTGGATTATCCTTAAGAAACCTACTACAATAAAGCTACTGTTTTTGCTTGAAGATCGTCTCTTTCCTTAACAGAAGCTGACACCACACACACAAGGCCTAGCTACCAAACCTCCCTTGTTTGCTTCATTGCCTGAGCATAGTAAGAGTTCTGTTAATGCAGACCAGCTCTCCCATAGAGATAACGAGGGCTGCAGTTCCCGTGAAGAGACTGGGTCTCTGGAACTGGAAGGGAGGGGCCTTTGTGTGGGACGGCCGGAATCTGACAAGGGGTGACAGAGAATGAGATGGCTAGATGGTATTGTTGATGCAATGGGCACAGAGTTGGGCGGGTTGAGGAGGATGGTGGAGGATAGAGGTGCCTGGCATGCAATGGTCCATAGGGACTCGACTATGCGACTGAACAACAGCTACAACAACAAAATGAATAGTTCAAATTATCATGTGGCTGTTTGAATCTAAAGGAAGCAAAGGCTGTCACTTTCACATATTCTCCATTGGTAGAGCAGAAGAAATGTTGTTAATATGAACCTTCTAAGTTCTTAAGGAAGAATCTATGACACAAAAATATTATAAATATAAGAAGACTAAAATAATAAAAATCTGTCATAGTTTCATAATAGTTTAGTGGAGCACATATTGAGAAAAGAGAGCTTTAATTCTGAAAGCTGCTTTTTGCTTGGTTAAATGCTTTTGTTGTTGTTGCAACAATGTTAGGCTGTGGATTCAGCAATCGTAAAGGTCAACCTTGCTTGAAAGCCAGTCGTATCCTACTCTAGGGTTGAGTGCTCATCTCTGTTTATAGCCAAAGAGCCAGCGCTGTCTGCGTCTTAGTAATCTATAATAAAATGCTTACTTGGAAGCTGCTGTCCTGCCACATCCTTTCATGATTTATTTATTTTATTACATTTATACCCCACCCTTATCAAAGGACTCAGGACGGCTTACAATTTAAAACAATTAAAAACACTTACAATTAAAATTAAAATTAAAATTAAAAGTTAAAAAACAACAATAGGGAGAGAGGTGGGTATTCAAAGGATCCAGTCGGCTGAGCTGACCATCTGGCCCGCACCCCAAACATGCCCTGCCAGCCAGGTCTTCACCCCCTTCCTGAAGGGCAGAAACTCTGTCTGGAGATGCAACTCATTTGACAGGAGGTTCCATAGAGCCAGAGTGGACACAGAAAAGGCCCTCATTCTCGTTCTAGAGAGATGAGCCTCTCTAGCTAATGGTATGACCAGAGACCCTCTCCGGTCCACTCTGGTGGGATGGACAGATGTTCTCAGGGTGATGCAGTCTCTTAAGTATCCTGGCCCACTACCATGTAGGGCTTTAAAGGTGATAACCAGCACCTTGAATTGCACCCGGATGCACACTGAGAGCCAGTGCAGCTCTCGAAGAAGAGGTGAGGCACGAGCATAATGCCTGCACCCCATCACAACCCGAGGAGCCGCATTCTGGACTAGTTGAAGCCTGCGAATGGTCACCAAGGGCAGACCCCCATCATAGGTGTGTCTGACCCCTACGGGTGCTTCTGACCCCTCCCCCAAGTGCACCTGACCTCTTGTGGGTGCACCTGACTCCTAGGAGCAGTGATAGGCAGTCAAAAATTTTACTACCACACTGTGTGTGGAGCCAACATCATGGGCGGAGCCAACATAATGGGCAGAGCCAACATCGTGGGCGGAGCCAACATCGTGGGCAGAGCCAAAGTCTTTAAGAACACATGAAAATAAACATAAAAATACAAATTAAATACAAATAAAACACATAAAACTACGCATTAAATAAACATTAAATACTTATAAAAATACACATTAAATACACATTCCACCCACCCACTCACCCCACACCCAAAGGCGAGTCACTTACCCTGGGGAGCAGGCGGAAGGGGACTCACTCGAGCTGACAACAGCGGCAGTGCAGCAGTGTGGCCCGGCGCTGCAGTGTGGCCTGGTGGCATGGTGCAATGCACCCTGGTGGTGCAGTGGCATGGCAGCACGGTGTGGTGGCATGGCGGTGTGCCCTAGTGGTGCAGTGTGGCACAGTGTGGCAGAGTGGCATGGCACAACCCGGTGTGGCAGAGTGATGCGGTGGCGGCACAGTAGAACGGTGCCACAATGCATGGTGACTTGAGTGAGTGCATCAGCTGCCCGACAGCTCAGCACAAAATAGCTACCTGGTCAGCACGCATGCATTTTAAGATATCAATTGACACATGTGCCCATGCATCAATTGGTATCTTAACATGCATGCACACTGACCAGCCAGACATTTTGTGCTGTACTGTTGGGTGGGTAGAGAGGTGGCCAAACCAGCCACCTAAAAAAAAAAGTAACAACCCCGGGTGGTCTCCTGGAAAAGTTACTAACCCCTCCCCTCCAGGAGACCCCCCGGAATTGTAACTACTGGTTTGGGCGAACTGGTGCGAACTGGCCCATGCCCACCACTGCCTAGGAGGGATGGGTAGAGGTGTCTGGTCAACTCACCTTGCCCCGCTGCTGCCTCTTGAATGAGATTTCAGCCTCCACTTTCATCTTCCCATTGGCAGAAGGAGAGGGGTGCTGGGGAAGTGGTGCTGCCATTGGTGCCAGTGGGGCGGGGCTTCCCCTCGACGGCACACATGCCAACAGAAAGGCCTCTGCGTTCCATTTCTGGCACGCATGCCATAGGTTCACCACCTCTGGCCTATAGCATAAAAATATCTTTCTCAGGTAACCAGATAGGAAACTTTTAGAAAAGAAAGTTCTTTCTTACAGTATTTACAAACCACAAATGGATAAATGAGTTAGCATAGAAGTATGGGAGATGCTCAAAACTGTTGTGAGTTTTTTTGAAAGACATTTGAAAGTGTTTTACCTACTATGAAAACAGGGAGGGGACAGACCGCCTTCATCACAGTAACCATCTGCAATGTTCAGATGCGAGAAATCTAACCATCATGTAGCTTGGAACTGAGACAGCCATGGTGATAGGGAATACATTGCATCTGAAATAAAATAAAATCAGTTATAAAATATTAAAAGACCATGCAGCTGAAGTAGAATAAAATTAATTATAAAAAATTAAAATACAACTCATATTAATTTAATTATTTGCTCCTCCTCACACAAAATCCATTCTAGTCTGGCTGGCGTGTAGTATTAATAAATTATGTCCTGGCACGGAGCTACTCAAGACACTTACTACTATGTGAAAAATAGTTTCACTAATTCACTTCACTTGCCTGCACTGAGTGAACTATTTGCAGCCTTCAGTGTTTACAAGATGTTCCAGAATTAATATAACCAATTTGGGCCAAATCATGCAGAATACAAATTCACTTTGCAAATAATCACAATGAAAATATTTGAATAATGGTGATAAATATTTCCTTTGGACTTTAATAAAACTTGTAGCATTGGTGTCATTTGCCAATATGAATTCTATCGCATTAGCTTCAATTGGAAAACAATCACTATTACAGAGTACTCAATGTACATGGTACATATACTGTTATAGTAAACATGGCAGTTCAGTGATGAGAACTAGAGACAGGATACAGTAATACCTCGCATAACAAATTTAATTCGTTATCCAAGGTTGCTCGCTATGCGAGGTTGCTCGCTATGCAAAACAAACAAAATTCCTATGGAAAAACTCGCATAACGAGCATTTCAAGGAGGAAAACTCGCATAGCGAAAAAATTCACTATGCGAGTTTTTCCCACAGAAACGCTTGTTATGCAAGTTTTTCCATAGGGAAAGTCCAACTTGCATAACGAAAATTTTCATTATGCGAGTCAGACTGCTTAGCAAAAAATTTGCTCGTTATGCGAATTTTTCGCTAAGCGAAACGCTCGTTATGCGAGGTTTGACTGTATATTCATTATTCCTTACTCCTCTAATTCTTAATATGAAATACAGTTGTACCTCGCTTAAAGAGCATAATGTGTTCCACAGGTTTGCTCTTTAAGTGAGTTTGCTCTTTAAGCGAAACACCACTGTAAGTGACCAATTGTGACTTCTGGTGGGGGGAGAATTGTGAACCCTGATTTATTTGTTAAGTGAGTTTTTGGTTGGTTTTATTTGTTAAGCGAAGCGAACATTCAGAGAAAATTCTGCTCTTTAAGCGAGTTACTCTTTAAGCGAGGCACTCTTTATACGAAGTTTGACTATATGTTCTTTATTGGTTATATTTATTCCATATTCTATCTAAAGTGGTCAAAATCCTATCACAGTTTTAAGCTACCACAAATGTATCTGTGCAAATCATAGCAGTAAATCGCTGCTGATTGAAATGAGAGTCACGTTCATAGCTGCATGGCAGTCATGCAACTTGGTGCACAACTTAAAATGTGAGAAGCAACTTGTTTATTATCAGCAATTCACTGCTGTGATTCATGCAATTGTATCTCTGCTGTGGTGGCTTAGTGGTTAAGACGATGAACTTGACGACTGGAAGGTCAGCAGGTCAGATGTTTGAGACCCGAGTGCTGCATGATGAATGAGCTCCCGTCTTTGTCCTAGCTCCTGCCAACCTAGCAGTTTGAAAGCAAGAAATTGCAAGTAGGTAAATAGCTACAACTTTGGTGGGAAGGTAAACAGCATTCCATATGCTCCAGTGTCTAGTCATGCTTGTCAGATGACCATGGAAATGTCTGCAGCACTGGCTCTTTGGCTGTAAACGGAGATGAGCACAGCACCCTGACCAGGACATCTATATGAATATATAACATACTGTACATACATTTGTAATATAAGTTTCCCAGGAAGTAATCTCACCTGATATGGTCACTATAGAATTTGATAGTTGCCTCCTTTGTATAATGACAAATTGTGAATAAGATTTCCCTGCTTTGATCATGACATACTTGTCCAGCTGCTGAAACTACTAAAATAGATAGCTAGTTCCTTGGGAACAGATTTTTTAAAAGCTGGCTTTTATTGGTTGGTAAATATAAATTATTTATTTTGAATTATTTAAATAATTGACTCACATAATGCCACTTTTGTAAGTGCTAGGTTCATTCCTTTCAAGAAAAAGCACATCTAAGATGCAGTGAACTATATACAGATGCAGAATTGTATCACTGTGTGACACGTGTGATATTATATTTCAAGAGAACTATGAGCAGATAAAATGTTTTCTCCATGTGCCTGTGCTTTTTTGCAGATCAGTAGTTCTGGTACTTTTAGAACATGATGGTGGTCATCTGAGGTTGTCTCTGGTGTCATAAATACAAATAAATCTTCCTCTACCAGGATGGAGAACCTTGCCCTTATGGGAGGAGATCTGATCTCATATCCCCATTCAGTAAGTAATATTAAAACCTCTGTAGTGACTACCTTCCTCCAGATTAGGTGTTCTCATGGCAGAGGAAGCAGCAGCTACGAATCCATTTCCTGCCCCACCTTTAGTTCATGGAAAATTACAAAATCCTTCAAGTTTTGTAACGCACTGATAACAATGGAAAATGAGGAAGGAAAGCCAGAGAGAGGCATGGAGATAGCTTGGCAGGGTGTAGGACAGTGATGCCAAACAGGAGCGGGGGAAACTCTGTGCTGTGGAGAGGGAGGAAGTGCTCCCATTGTGCTGCTGGGCAGAGGGTCCGGGTAAACTTTCTGCTGGGGTAGGGAGAAAGCAATGGTATATGTGCCAAAAGAGAGGGCAGGGAGTGCCCTATCTGGCACACGTGCCAGAGGTTCTTCACTACTGGTGTAGGATGATCTGGAAGCTCAAGTACTGGAGTTCTTCATAGGCGAGACCAGGATTAGCTTTGCTTCTTAAAAAAGCAATGTATGACTTAAAGTTTTTCAGACTTAAAGTCTGAAGAAGTGGACTTGATCCATGAAAGCTAACAATAAAAATATAGCAGTTAGTCTTTAAAGTGCTACAGTGTTTTTTTGTGTGTTTTTATTTTATTTTCTGATATGCCTCAATCACAGACTAACACAGCTTGTTGTTGTTGTTGTTGTTGTTGTTCAGTCGCACAGTCAATTCTGACCCTCTGCGACCCCATGGACCACTGTCCGCCAGGCACCTCTGTCCTCCACCATCCTCAACTCACTCAGGTTTGTGCCCATTGTGTCTACAATACCATCTAGCCATCTCATTTTTGGCCGTCCCCTTCTTCTTTTGCCCTCCACCCTTCCCAGCATCAAGGCTTTCTCAAGCAAATCCTCTCTTCTCATTTGATGTCCAAAGTACTTTAGCTTCATCTTTACTATTTGACCTTCTAAGGAGCAGTCAGGATTAATTTCTTCTAAGATTGACCTATTTGTTCTCCTCGCTGTCCAGGGGACTCTCAAAACTCTCCTCCAACACCACATCTCAAAGGCATCTATTCTTCTGCGCTCAGCTTTCCTAATGGTCCAGCTCTCACAACCATACATTGCCACCGGAAATACCATTGCTTTGACTATACGAATTTTTGTTTGCAATGTGATGTCTCTACTTTTCACTATGTTCCCCAGGTTTCTCATCGCTTGCCTCCCAAGAATCAGTCGCCTTTTTATTTCATGGCTGCAATCTCCATCTGCAGTGAGGGTTGATCCTAGGAAAGTAAAATCTGTCACTGCTCCTACTTCTTCCCCATCTACTTTCCAGGGACTGATAGGGCCTGTTGCCATGATCTTGGTTTTCTTGATGTTGAGCCTCAAACCAGCTACTATTAAAAAAAATTAAATTTTTTTTCATAGATGGAGAAGAAATATTTCATAATTGTAATTAATAAATTTCATAATTTAAAAAAGAATGTGACCATAAATGAATTCAGAGGGTTATTTTTTGTATATAACTTCTTGGATTGATTTTATTATACATGTTAAAAAACAAACATCCCCCTCCCCCAAACTGAAAACATGTAAGCTGCAATTTGGTTTAGAAAAGACCATATACAGTACAGTACTTCTATTGTGTAAATATCATTGTCATTGGCAATGGGCAACCCAGACTTAAAAATTGTGAGTAAGTCCTTTCTATGAAAGGTTTAGAGAGACAGAGTAATTTTTACTTCAGATCAATTAACTTGATCTGAAGAGGAATTTTCTTTGGCCATTTTTAAAATTGCAAGCGAAGTGTACAAATACAGTGGTAACCTCATATAATGAACACTTCGTATAACGAAAAATTCGTACAACGAAATGTTCATGTGCTATTTGTAATGTACGTATAACAAAAAATATTGTTATATGGATCACTATTGGAAATTTTTTTTCATTGTATGGGGTATCGCCAATAGCGATACGTATAATGAATATTTTTTCGGTTATACGGTACATCATCCATAGTGATCTGTATAACGGAAATAACTGTATAGTGAAGAGCTGTGTGGAACGGAGTGTTTTCATTATACAGGGTTTTACTGTAGTTTCTTTTTTCATGTCAGTGTTGCACTATTTAAAATATAGATATATATGAAATACAGATTTAAAAAATTAAAATGTGGATTAGACAATTTTATGACCCAAAGTAGCTACTTTATATTGGCCATTTTTGAAATCTTTTCTACATGTGGTGACTGATTTTTTTTTCCCATATTCACAAAAAAATTGTCTGGTATCTAAGGAGCCCTATTTTAATTGATCATTCTTTGATCTTCCTACTTAACTTTGAAGTCTACTTCCAGATGGTCCAGCTCAAATCTTTTCCTGGTGAGAAACATTCTTTGGCAGTTATCCTTTCAGCAAGATGTGCTATTTTTGCTCTCCATAGATTTAGCTTGGTCTCTTCTGGTTTAATATTTAGAGCTTGAGTGGTGTGCAAAAATGTTTTTTATTTTATTTTAACTGTCACGTAGGGGATTGGTGTCCATGAAATGGATGAATTTTGTGCTGTGTTACCTTATTCTGCCCTTATTTGCTAGTTTCTCTCAACATACTTCTGGAGAGGCAATGCCAGGCAAATAACATACTTTTTCAGTGGAGGTAGGTTTCAAGCAGCCAATAATGATCCTGCATGACTCATTAAGAGTTACATCCATTTATACCACATGGCATTAGCATATTCTACTGAGGAGCAGGACAGAGACAAAGCTGTTTTTCTTATTGTTTGTGGGTGTGCACTCAAATCTGAACTAGACAGTTTGCCAAGTATGTTATTTCTGACAGCAACTTTTTGTTTGATGTTTAGACAACCTTTTTTATAGGTCAGAGTTCTATCCAGAGTGATACCAAGATATTTTGGAGAAGGGCAATGTTCCATAATCTTGCCTTCTCAGTTAACTCAGAGCTTATTTTCTGTTTCTCTGTTCTTTAGGTGGAAGGCATGTACAGTACCTGTGTTTTTAAAGGGTTTGGTTTCAGCTGGTTGTGAATGAGCTTTTAAAGTAAAGCTTAGCTGGTGCTCTATGTGCTCAAAGGTTTTCCCCTGAGCTCTTAAGGCAAGATCATCAGCATAGATGAAGCTCCTGGAGTATAGGGGAACATGACAGGAAGTTGAGTGATCATTTGCATAAATGTTGCAATGTAACAATGCTAGAACATACATTTGATTCCTCCAGCTACTGTGTCTCCTTTGAAAATTAAAAAAAGATTCTTTAGTTTTGAAGTAGAACGGTGACAATTTTATTTATTTATTTATTTATTTATTTATTTATTTATTGGATTTCTATACCGCCCTACTTGGTGTGACCAACTCAGGGTGGTGTACAAGATAATTAATATACAGTCGATCAATAGAGTCCAACAATAAAGGCAGAAACATACAATATATAAAAAAAATGTAACAGTATAATAGCAAGATAACATTCCATTCAGCATTACAAATATGATTCAGTGTCATAAATACAAATATCAAGTCACAAATACAAATATCATCAACTTTCACAAGTATAACGTACACCCGCCAATAGCTGTTCCTAATCAGCTGTCGGGGAATAGCTGTTCCTAATCAGCTCTCCTCACCCCCACCGCCAGTCTTTTATCGGCCTCCGGGCCGAGATGGAAAGAGGTCCCGGAGGGAGGGCGGGGGGGGGGGAAACGCCTCACCGGCCACAGCTGCGGCAGCTTGTTCCATTCCCGGGCGAGGTGGAAAGACCCGGGGAGAAGCGGGAGGTCCTCTTGTCGCCCCCGCCGCCAGTCTTTTAGTCCATGATGTTTAGTAAGGAGCCTTTTGAGCAGCAGTTGATGGTGGACACTTTCATGTGCTGCTGTAAAATTGAGAAACACTGTTCCAGTTATTTGATGTACAAACCATTTTCCTAGATGCTTGTTTAGTTTTATAATTTGAGCTGTACAGGTCTGAAGCTTGCCTGTTCTGGAATTAGAAGAGGTTCAATTGTAGGGGTTAGGCAATATAATATCATTGTTTCGAACACTTTGTATAAGTAGAGAAACTGGCCTGTAAATTTTTGGGATCTGATGGTTCTTTGTCTGGTTTCAGTATAGTGAAATACTTTTGTCTTCCACCATATTTTTGGAATTTGTTTGCTCATTCAGCAATTTTTAAGGAGTTGAAAGAGCCATTTCTTTGTGTTTTGCCAAAAAAGTTTAATTTGCTCACTCCAGATACATCTTTGCTATTCCTACATCTTCTTATGGATTAATCTAGTTCCACCAATATTAAAGCAGTAGGAAGCTTACTGTAAATATCCATTTTATCTTTACTGTGCACTGGCTGCCAGAAGCAGTTGATATGCTACAGTATTTGGTTTGGAGATATATTTTTATACTTTGTCATTTCATTTAGTTCATTCCTTAGGCGTTTTCTAGTACAGTAATACCCCGTATAACGTGAGTATCATATAGCGCTAAAACCGTATAACGTGACAAGATTTTTGGAAAAATCTTGTTTCAAATAACACGATTTTAACGTTACACGATACAGTCGTTCTTAGCAGCAGGGTGGGTGGAAAGCTGAACGGGGTTCTCCGTTCAGCTTCCCAGCTACCCTGCAGCTACGGAGGCAGGGGTGGGGAGGCTGGAAAGCTGACGGGAGGCTCCCCCGTCGGCTTACCCAGCCACCCTACAGCTGCGGAGGCAAGGGTGGGTGGCTAGGGAAGCCGACAGGGAGCCCCCGTCAGCTTCCACAGCCACCCTGCAGCTGTAGATCGGGTCCTCTGATCTCTCTGGAGCAGGCAGGGGACCCGATCCAAGCTGTTTCTGGGCTTCCCCGACATCCTGAGCCAGTGCAGCAAGCCAGAATGTCAGGGTTCAAATCCCGACATTCTGGCTTGCTGCACTGGTTGAGGACATCGGAGAAGCCCAGAAGCAGCTTGGATCGGGTCTGCCCACCTCCCTGGACCCAGCGGGGGTGTGTGTGTCAGAAACCCCAAAATTGGTTTAAAAAAACGGACTTTTTTTTACCAATTTTGGGGGCTCTGACCCCCCCCCCGCCTGGTCCAGGGAGGTGGGCAGACCCGATCCAAGCTGTTTCCAAAGTTCTCCCACCTCCCTGGGATTCGAATTCGGGATTCGAATCCCGACATTCTGGCTTGCTGCAGCCTAAAAGAGGGTGGGGGAAGTTCAAAATTAGCGCGCATCAGCTCTAGGGAGGTCGGGAGACCCGATGCGCGCTAATTTTGAAGTTACCCCACCCTCTTTTAGGCTGCAGCAAGCCAGAATGTCGGGATTCGAATCCTGACATTTTGCCTTGCTGCAGCCTCCAGGGAGGTGGGAGAACTTTGGAAACAGCTTGGATGTCTGCCCACCTCCCTGGACCCGGCCCGGGGGGGGGGTCAGAGCCCCCAAAATTGGTAAAAAAAAGTCCGGTTTTTTTTTTACCAATTTTGGGGTTTCTGACCCCCCCACTGGGTCCAGGGAGGTGTGGGAACCCGATTCAAGCTGTTTCTGGGCTTCCCCGACGTCCTGAGCCAGTGCAGCAAGCCAGAATGTCGGGATTCGAACTCTGACATTCTGGCTTGCTGCACTGGCTCAGGACGTCGGGGAAGCCCAGAAACAGCTTGGATCAGGTCTGCCCACCTCCCTAGACCCGGCGGGGGGGGGGGGGTCAGAAACCCCAAAATTGGTAAAAAAAAAAAGTCTGTTTTTTTTTTTTTTACCAATTTTGGGGTCTCTGACCCCCGCCGGGTCCAGGGAGGTGGGCAGACCCGCTCCAAGCTGTTTCCAAAGTTCCCCCACCTCCCTGGAGGCTGCAGCAAGCCAAAATGTCAGGATTCGAATGCCGACGTTCTGGCTTCCTGCAGCCTCCAGGGAAACAGGGCTTTTTTTAACATTGTGTGATCAATGTATTGCACAACGTTAAAAACCGGATAACGACGGGACTTGTGGAACCAAGTCATAACGTTATTCGGGGTTCTATTGTACTTTCGAAGCTTCCTGGTTGCTTCTTGTCATGTCAAGCTGTTTCAGTGTCTATCCACTGAATTCTTTTTGTTTCTGCAAAGTTGAAGATCAAATTTCTCCCAGCTTTTATTGTATGTTTGCTGAAGGGATTTTCTGTAAAGTCTGAAGTATTATCTAAATATTAGGCATTTGTTTCTAGAGCAAAACCTGAGATATACTGTAGCTGGTCCAACATCTTCTTCGAATGGAGGCATAAGAACATTCCAAAATGGAAGTTACAAGAGGCTCACAGTTCTCAGGTGGTGGTGGTGAGCTGAAGCACAGCTGCATCTAGCATTGTTGTAAACTTTTCCCAGTTGGTTTTTTTTTTTTTTTTTGAAATTATATCTCCTAAGGAATTTTCTGAAGTGGTAACCATGTTTGTCTGTGCAAAGCATATCGATTTCCGAGAGTACAAGTGATTCTAAGGCGGTCAGTGTTGCTGGACCAAATTTAGATACCAGCAGGTGCTGCAGTTGTAACTATTGCCATTTTTGACGTCCCGTTCATAGCCCCAAATGTTGCTGTGGCTGCTGAACTCTCCAACTAGAAAGTGAGTGCATTAGACAGCTTTTTAAAGGAGAGTGGTATATTAAATGGTTTAAAAAATCAACGTACAATAATTATACACACAGCTAGTTCAACTGTCAATATTTTTATTTTGTCCTCTTCAGTATAGTCCACTTCTTCTTCTTCCATGTCTAGGCCAGATGTGAAACTGCCAAAATGATGGCACTTTTGGTGAGTTCATTCTGCAATGCCTTTTACCTGATCTACTGTGAGAAAAATTAGCCAGCAACACAAGATTGCCGTTACCAGGGTATGCCCGATTGTTCAAAAATACCACAATCTTCAAGCTCTTTCTGCGTACCCAAGTATAGTCTACTCAGAAGACTATAATTCACTCACTCATTAGTTGGAGATTTTAGCAGTCATAGCAACATTTGGGGTTATGAACAGGACAATAAAAATGACAATAATTACAACTGCAGTGCCTGCTGGTATCTAAATTTGGTTCAGCAACATAGACTGTCTCAGAATCTCTTGTACTCTTCGAAATGTTTGTTGACAGCACAGGAAAAGAAACACATTATTGTCTATAGATAGCTGTTGTCAATTAACAAATAAGATGCACATGGCCTTAGAAATGAATAGACCTCAATCTTACCATTTGAAAGATAGTTTTAGCCAGTATACCTGACATATCTATGGATCTCAAGTTGTGATTTCACCAGCAGAAAATCAAGTTTAGCATATACTAGGCAACACAAAACCTTTTTGGTAAAGAACTCAGCAAATTCTGTAAGAGCTGTCGTTGCAATTTTCCTAATGCAGCCCTCAAACATATGCTATGATTAGGTCCAGCCATAAGATCATTGGCGGTAAGTTATGATTCATAGCAGTAAACCCCTGATTTACGAATGCCCCTACTTACGAATAATTCGACTTACGAATTGGTTCTGCACTGAAATCCATGCCTCGAGTTACGAACATGCCCCGATTTATGAATTAATTCTTTTCCCTCTGTGTTGCCTCCAGTGAAGCAAAAAACCCCATTTCTCCAATGGGTTAGCATCAGGTTACACAATCTGATTCCCCAGAGTGCATTACACACGTGCAGCCTTTCTGAGCCCTGTAGGTGGCAGTAGAGTGTTTGGAGTTATTTCTTTGTCTGGAGTTTCGGTGCCAAAATGGCTGCCTGTTGCTTTTTCTTGCTGGATTTTTCTGAGTTTTCTGTCCACTTTCAAAGCTTCTTTAAGGTAAGGAACATCATTTTTGCTTGTGCATGCTTTCCTTTCAATGCTGCTGTTGTTTTTGGGTGGTTTGACTGATTTTTGGAGGGTGGGGCGGGGGCTTTTTCTTTATCCCTATGGGAATGCCTCGAGTGACGAACCAAACCATGGAACTGATTTTATTCGTAACTCGAGGTTTTACTGTAATATTGTATTGGACTTCTCTGATCTCCATTGTTGCTTGTGCATTTTTAAACGTGCTTGCCTGCTTCTCAGAGAAGAACCACCAGCCAGTGTAAATGGACTCTCTATGCCCTCACTGTAACTAAAATCCATATAGCACAGCATTGAAAGATAAACATCTACAGCCTATAATTCAACAGAGGACCTCACAATACTATTAACATGTGAATGCATATTATATAGACAACATCTACATATGTATGTTTTTAGCTATTTAGCAACCTTTTGTAAAAGCTTATGCATAACTTTTTTCTTTTGAAAAAATTATTTTCCTCATTCTATTATATCTCCTTTTCAGCTGTTATATCTCTTTGTTCTTAAGTCTTAACCAACAAAATATTTTGGGGGAAAGATGCTCTGTTGGCTCTAGACCAGGGATCTGCAAACTTGGCTCTCCAGGTGTTCTTGGACTTCAATTACCAGAAGCCCAAGTCAGTATGCCTGCTGATCAGGACTTCTGGGAATTGAAGTCCAAGAACATCTGGAGAGCCAAGTTTGCAGATCCCTGCTCTAGACTGACTCCATTTGGAGTGTCTGATTCCAATAACGGTTGGTGATGATTCTGTTATCTTTATCATCTACACTTATTTTCTTCAATGCCGTGATCATCTTCTCATGCTGGCATCTGTCAAAAGCTTTTGTATGATGTTCTTTATTTAAGAATTTCCTGCAGTTACTTCTCTTCTACAATTTGTTATTTTAAAACGGGTGCCCACACTTTTTGGGCTGTGGGCCAGTCACGTGGTTCAGGGGGCTGGTCACTATGGCCTGGGGGCCGAATTCGGGCCCCCGATGCAAATTCATCTGGCACTCGTTGCTCCCGGAAGCAGAAGTAAAACACACTCATATGGGCGCATACTGTATTTTACTTCCACTTCCAGGAGAGGCGAGGGCTTCATGGGCTGGATAAATTGGTGTCAGGGGTGAGATTCAGCCCCCGGGCTGTAGTTTGGGCACCCTGCAGTGATGGGATGTAACAGGCTCTCACCAGTTCTCCAGAACCGGTAGTAACTTTCCCCAGTGTCCCGGAGAACCGGTAGCAGCTTTTGGGGGGAACCACCTTCGGGGCTTACCTTTTCACTGGTTCCCCCACTGTGCATGTGCTCCAAGCACTTGGTGTGCATGCACGCCTACAGTGCATGGCGCGTATGCACGGCTTCCTTGCTGTCCTCCCAAGCGGGGAGGAGGAAGAGAAGCTGCTAGCCTAAAGCACCATTGGTTTGTGTTGTGTGGGTGGGTGGGTGAGTTGAGGAGTGTGTGTGTCCTTATTTTTATTTTATTATTTTATTTTATTTTATTTCTCTTTGGCCCCACCCATGACATCATGATGTCAGCTCCGCCCACACTGTGATGACATCATGGTGGGGTAGTAAAATTTTTGACATCCCACCACTGGCACCCTGGTTTAAAGGTTACATTAAACGCACGTTTATGTGGGAATGTGGGTTTACTTCAAGTCTGATAAATGAAACAGAGGAGGTGAGAAATGCTGTTTTTTAAAAAATAATAATAATTTGTATTCCAAGGCCGGGGCGAGGTACTCAAATAAGTAAGCCATAAAGCCCCTAAAGCTCCAAGTAAAACGAAAACTATATTTTTAAATGTGAGATGTTGCCAAAAAGAACAACTAATCCACTTCATGCTCGCTCTTTCCACTCCATGCTCGCAGCTCGCTCTTCATGGAGCACAAGGGGAGAAATGTGGCTCCGTGAGGGATCCTGGCCCCGCCGCCTTTCTCTCCCTAAGGAAAAAGGCTCTTCCATTTTGCACAGGTTTAGGAGGAAATAAAGGAAGCTGCCTTAGGAAAGGAAACAAGCCTCCCGTGCAAACGGGGAGAAAAAAGAGACTCTGCCCGGTCCCAAGCGACGACATGCGGACCTTTTGCTGCCCGGCCCTTTTAGGCCCTGTTGTAGTTTCCGACGGGGGCCTTTTTTCCAAGGGACGCCGCCGAAGTGAAGCCAGAGCGCTCCGGCTTCTCCCTCCCGTGCAAAGGAGGAAACGGGTGAGGAGGGTTGGTACCCTTTGGTGGCTCATGGAGCTCCCCGGGATGAAGCTCCCCAGCGCGGTAAGGCGGCCGCCTTTCCTTAGAGGTGGGGGGAATTGTCGGGGAGGAAGAGCAGGGCGGAGGCTGTGTCGCCTAGTGTGACCGGTCGCTTGCATGGCGACAGGAAAGGATTGGGAAATCGTCGGGCGGCTTAAATAGATAAATAAAGAAATCGATTGATTTAGAAAAAGATAGGACTAAAGATTCGCTTGGGATGGTTGGCATGTTTGAAGTGGAAAGTGTGTTATTCTGTGCAAGCATATCAGAGAATAAACAAGACAAAAACACACCTACGCGCACACAACAACGTTGTGGCACCTTGAAGACTTAATTATTCTATTTTAATTGATAATTATATATTGGAAATGTAAACTGGATTTACTGCTGTGTTTTCCCTTTGAAAATTCCCAGGAACTATTTACTGTAATTTTTAATAAATTTTTATTAGGTATTTTAAAAAGAGACAGGTACAAGTATAAATAAAATCATAAAGACATAAAAATCGTATTACAGTAATACCTCATATAACATTAGTATCGAATAACACTAAAATCGCATAACATTAAGGAATCTGGGGGGAAGAATTGCATCAGATAACATTAAGATCCTATGGGATGCTTCAGATAACAACCGCAAAAGCCTGTGTGGTTACACTGTATCTCTATGGATCCCATAGAGGATCAGATAACACTAAAAATCATATAACACCAAGACTTGTGGAACCAGGTTTTAGTGTTATATGAGGTTTTACTTTATAAGGTTTCTAAAGTAACAATACAGTAAAACCTCATATAACACTAAAACCTGGTTCCACAAGTCTTGGTGTTATATGATTTTTAGTGTTATCTGATCCTCTATGGGATCCATAGAGATACATTGTAACCACACAGGCTTTAGCGGTTGTTATCTGAAGCATCCCATAGGATCTTAATGTTATCTGATGCAATTCTTCCCCCCAGATTCCTTAATGTTATGCGATTTTAGTGTTATTCGATACTAATGTTATATGAGGTATTATGTACTACTATAACAATCATTTCTAAAACATAATATTCTCCAACACTGTTACAATTTACTGTGAGACTTGTTGTTGTTGTTGTTGAGTCTTTCAGTCAAGTCCGACTCTTTGCAACCCCATAGACCACCGCATGCCAGGCTCCTCCGTCATCTGCCATCCTCCGTAGCCTGCCCAAATCTACACCCACTGCATCAAGGATGCTGTCTGGCCACCTTATCCTCTTCTGCCCCCTTTTCCTCTTGTCTTCAGTCTTTCCTAATGTCTCCAGTGAGTTCTCTCATTTGGTGGCCAAAGTACTTGAGCTTCAGCTTCATTATTTGTCCATCCAAGGAGCAGTCAGGGTTGATTTCCTTTAGGATGGACTGATTTGATCTCCTTGCAGTCCAGGTGCCTCCAGCACCACAGTTCAAAGGTATCTAAGCTTCTGCACTCAGCCTTCCTTATGGTCCCAACTCTCACAGCCATACATTACTACTAGGAATACTACTGCGCGGACTTTTGTTTGCAGGGTGATGTCCCAACTATTTATTATGCTGCCTAGGTTTCTCATAGCTTGCCTCCCAAGAAGTAAGCATCTTTTTATCTCATGGCTGCAGTCACCATCTGCAGTGATCGTAGATCCCAAATGTTTCTATTTCTTCCCCTTCTATTTGCCAGGGAGTGATGGGGCTGGGTGCCATAATCGTGGGATTTTTTTTTTAATGTTGAGTTTCCAGACAACTTTTGCACTCTCCTCTTTCACCCTCATCAAGAGGCTCGTTAGTTCTTCTTTACTTTCTGCTATTAGGGTAGTGTCATCTGCATATCTCAGGTTGCTGATGTTTCTCCAGGCAATCTTAATTCTGGTTTGTGTTTCATCCAGCCCTGCATTACACATGATGTACTCTGCAGGTACCATATATACTCGAATATAAGCCGACCCGAATATAAGCCAAGGTACCTAACTTTGACCTGAAAACCCAGGAAAATAGATTAACCCGAGTATAAACTGAGGGTGGGAAATGGGGCAGCTGCTAGTGAGTTTCAATTATCAAAATACATGAAAATATGGTAAAATTAATTAAATTGTTGGTGCATCTCAATCCAGTGTGGTCTTGGGACCCTCATGGTCATTGACCCGAGTATAAGCCGTGTCCCCTTTTGGGGGCTCATTTTTGGGGCTAAAAAACTCAGCTTATACTTGAGTATATATGGTAAGTTAAATAAGCAAGATAATTATATACAACCTTGCTGTACTCCTTTTCCTGATCCTATTCTAAACCAATTAGTTGCTCCGTATCTGGTTCTAACTGTTGCAGAAGACAGGTGAGGTGGTCTGGTACTCCCATCTCTTTAAGGACTTGCCATAGTTTATTGTGATCCACACAATCAAAGGCTTTGGTGTAATCAATGAAACAGAAGTAAACATTTTTCTGGTACTCCCTTGCTTTCTCCATGATCAAGCGATGTATCCTGAACCACATATACATATATATCAGGGGTATCCAAACATTTTGGGCATGGTTGGTCAAGTGGTTGAGCGAGCCGGTCACATGGTTCCTTCCACCTGAATCAGAATTAAAATGTACCCGTGCATGTGCAAAACACTGCCATAAATGCATCCGTGGTTGCCGTAAATGTGTTTACAACAGCTGTGGGTGCTTTATGGGTCCGGTGTGGGACAGATTATTAGAAAATGGAGACCGGATCTGGCCCATAGGCTGTAGGTTGGGGACCCCTGATATAGATATAGTCAAGATACATGAGGTGCATTTAATTACCAAGATTGATTATGATTATTGCTATTGCTTATAGTAGGAATGGGTAATCTGGCTCTGCAGGTGTTTGGGGGCTGGGGCTTCCATCGTGTCTTATTACCATCTACACCAGTGGTGCCCAAACTTTTTGGGCTGTGGGCTTGTCACGTGGTTCACTATGGCCCAGGGGCCGGATCTGCCCCTTATGCCAATTCATCCAGCCCACAAAAGCCTTCATCGCTCCCAGAAATGAAAGTAAAATGCACTTCCAGGAGTGGCGAGCGCTTCACGGGCCGGATGAATTGGCATCGGGGGCCATAGTTTGGGCACCCCTTATCTACACTGGCCTGTGCTATCTAGCAACACCTTGATATCCACAAGTTGACCTATACAAGTAAAACACCGGATAAGTAATCTGGGGAGGAGAATTGGATCGAATAACGTTAAGGTCCTATGGGATGGATCGGCTAACAACCGCTAAAGCCTGTGCGGTTACAATGTATCTCTATGGAGCTTTAATGTTATCCGATCCATCCCATAGGATTTTAACATGGATCGGATAACACCAAGACTTGTCGAACCAAGTTTTAGCATTATCCGGTGTTTTACTGTATAGCACTTATGCAGGGCCCATGGTACTTTGTTTTCAGAGTCAAATGAGTTAGATAACTTTTTAATGTTTTGCTTAATTCTGTAATTGTCACGCTGCCTAGAAATGAAACCTAAGTAGACCCACATGTTCTTCATATCTTCACTTTCTCCATCAACATTTGAACAGTAGGCACTTTCCTTTTAAATTAATTCATTACTATGAAGTTTGGTTCTGTTGAGTTATACAGTAAATGGATAGTAGATGGAAACAAAACAAACATTGTGGCATTACACATCTGCTAATGAGTTTATTTTTCAGACCTAGCATTAGCTATTAGCAAGGCTGTGTGAAAACTGACAATGGTCTTAGTGCAAAACACAAGAGCTTCCTCTGTTCTGTGAGGTGGCTTGAGCCTAGGAGTTGAGAATTTACAACATATAATAATCTGAAAGTTATGCCATTTTCATAACTGCAACAAGACTTTTGCCATTGACTTACTATCAGGGGAAAATTGTTTAATTTCTTGAAAACAAACTGGCTGAATGCTAGATTGTCTACAAAGAAAAAGGTATTGTGCAAACCTTAAAACAGCTTCCTATATCCATGCTATTTAATAAATTCCAGATTTCCATGCTGAAATGTTTTTATAATTATGAACATATCTTGTGATGGTGAAAACGAATCAGAGTATAAGAGAGAAAAAATCTCCTTACTTGTGTGAAGGGAAAAACTGGAAATAGATCTAGTTCTGTATATTTGACGTATGGAATGGGAACACTTCTTTCTTTTACCTCTCACTCCTCTCTAGAGGTAAATGGGTAAAATGTATTTTCATTTATTTCCCTCTCCCAGATCCTTGGCCATGGGGGCTATGACTCTGATTTTAGTGATGATGAAACAGGTGGCCAGCCAGGCAAGGGGAAAAACAGGTAATGCATTCCACTAGCAGTATCATAGAGGCTATCCTATGCATTAAAGTAACAGACTGTTTTTGCTTCGTTTTCTCTGCAGCTTGATAGAGGATGCCGTCTCCAAGGAGTGGGTGGGGGAAAGGGGGAAAAGGTACATATCCATCTAGTGGCTGCATGCCATTTTATATCTTGCAGTTCTGTGCTTCACTTCTCTTAAGAACAGCACTGAGAGCTTTATGGCCTGTGCTTATATCATCTGCAGAATTCATTAAATTGCTGAACAAAATAGCCAAGATCAGGTGTCAGTAGGTAGTGAGGATGAAGATGCCTGCTGAAAAGAACAAAATTACTGTATTATTATTATTATTATTATTATTATTATTATTATTATTATTATTATTATTATTATTATTATTATTATTATTATTATTATTAAACTTGTATGCCGCCCCACTCGCAGTGCGACTCTGGGCAGCTACCAAAGAGATAAGATATTGCAAAGTCCAATTACAAAATCAGCACAACAAACTAATTCAGAACAGTACACATCTCAAAAGCAATATACATTACAAGAGCAAAACACATCTCAAAAGCAGTACACAATTAAAGCAGTACAAAGCATTCTCCTAATCCTAGGCTGTGGCAGTCTTTTATCCTTCTCTGGGCAGGTGGAGCCCAGAGAGTCTGACTTGCATAATGAATTTTTCGCTATGCGAGTCAGACTTTTCCCTATGGAAAAACTCACATAACAAGCGTTTCTATGGGGAAAACTCGCATAGCGAAAAATTTGTTATGTGAGTCAGACCGCTTAGCAAAAAACATGCTTGTTATGCGAGTTTTTTGCTAAGCGAAACGCTCGTTATGTGAGGTTTGACTGTAAATGAGTTGCAGGCAAATACTTAGGTCAGAATTCAGACCATAATAAAAGCATAAAAAGTACAACACAGTACAAAAATGTTTTAATTACATTGTGAAAATGCAGGAGCTTATTGCCTAGCAGGGCATTATCAACAAGCAGAGAATGCATCTCTAAAATACTTCTTATAAGAAAGAATATTTAAAGTAAAATTTATTTTGTAGGCTTTGAGCCTATTATAAGGACACACAGAAAAATATTCTAAATGCTTACCCAACCAAGCCACTTTGAATTTATGAAGGAAAATCCATATTGTCCTTATCTGTTCTGAGGTGCTGCTGCAAGCTGCTGCTAAATGCAAAATGATAGTGGCTCTAATGTACCAAATTATTCTATTCAAACTTTAGGACGCTTAAGAGTTTTCCCCCCTCACTTGCTTTGTACTTCCTTATCATTTGTTTACATGTTCAGCTATCAACCATGAAAGAGATCCTTCTGCAAGTCAATGTTATTGTACAGAGACTTTGGTTTCAGGCTTGGCTGAAGAGCTGGCTGATTGTTTTGCAATGTCTTAGTAAACTGCTATTCAATCCTCATTTTTAAAGCACTGTGCATATTTTCATGGTTGCATTTTCTATACCCTGCCTAGCTATATGAGGGGGCGTGATCAGGCCCCTGCCGGGAAATTTTTTGGCACCCCTGACTTAACCCAATTATACAAATTACGTGAATCATCTCCCCTATTTCCAAAATGTCATATATTCATTTCCAGGTTTAACTCCTTTAGATTTTCCCAAACCCAAGTGCACTAAATTCTCCCCAAATGTCAGCACACTCATTTTTCTTAATAATACAATTTTTCAGTTTTAATTCACACATCAGTTTATCGTTAATCGCCACATTCCACATTTCTTTATACAATTCCTCCAATCCTAAATAGCTATACATTTGCAGCTCCAAATCATTTCTTTTTATCCTAAGCTGAGTGCTCTCGATAGGGTTTTTTTTTTACTGGTGGAGGAGTGTTCTTCACCTGCTCATCTGTCTTTAGTATAACTGAAGATGTTCAGAGTTTAATCCCAGGCAAGCATTAGCTCACAGCAACCCCTATATTAAAAATGTAATACAGTATAGTACTTAAAATGAAAGGTGAGGGAAGTCAGCAAACAGTAATATAAAATTTCTGTCCCTTATACTTATAAGGTATATGCAGGCTTAGTCATACCCGAATAGATCCACTAAGATCAATGCTAAGTGCAGATCCAAGGGACAGAGTTTTCCTGGGAATTTGGAAAAAATCCCAAGTGTGCTATAATAATAGAGCAACCAAATTGGGCTCTTCGGATGAATGCACCTGCTTGTGTTTGTTATGCTTAGTCTGCTTTTAATGTTGGCTTCCTTTATTGCAGGATGGACAAACATTTGTTAAAATGCAGCTCCCAGCACTCTTTACAGTTGGCTACACTGGCTAAGACTGATGGGAGTTGCAGTGAAGCAGCAGTTGCAGCTTGTACTTTCCTTACCCTTGCTTTAAAATGTCTTTCATATATGCTGTGTACAGATTAATATATGAATCTCTTTACTGTACATTAGTTAAAGGTCACACTTGTTTGAAAGCCAGTCGTATCCGACTGTAGGGTTCAGTGCTCATCTCTGTGTTAGTTACAGAGCTTTTTAATATAAAACTGATTGTGCCATTCTCATTCATAGGAAGCAGAATCAGTGATAAGAACAGTTTATTATTCTGTCAACCATACTACAGAGAGACCTCAATACTGAATTATTATAATATGAAGATAATGGAATAAAGAAAGATTTGACAATACTGTATGCTGTGTGTGCACAGCCCGATTATAAATATGTAATTTAATCCAACTCTGAATGTTTTAAAGTATCCATTTGTGCCACTTGGCTCAGTTATTCAAGATTATATAGAACAGGGGTTCTCAACCTACAGTCTGTGGGCCAGATCTGGCCCATGGCACCATTCCATCCAGCCTGCAACCTCACTCCCACCGGCATCACTGTCATTGCCACTGTCTCCCTTGTCTCCTCCGCCTGGCTTGGCGTATCCCTAATGCTCCATAGCAGGGTGTATATTATAAAAAAGCTTACAACATTCGCCCTGCTATGGATTAGTGTTAGGGACATGCCAAGTTAGGCGGAGGGCACAAGGGCAGTGGTGACACCGGCGGAAACAGAAGCAGCAGACACACAGGGCCACCCATGCCTTTCTTGAGTGCGGACAAGTACAGTCGGGACCTCTCCTTCACCCACAGCAGGCCGGTAAGAAGGAAAGCTGTGGCGGTGGCATGGAGGAAATGTTGGCGGGCCGGACCGGTGGCATGGTAGGGAATTGGAGGTGACAACATGGTGAGGAGTGTTGGCAGGCCGAACTGGTGGCGTAGGGGGAATGTTGTCTGCATCGGCGGCAGGAGATCACCAATCCGGCCTGCCAACGGTTTGAGGGGGTGTGATCTGGCCTCCGGCTTTAAAAAGTTGAGAACCCCTGTTATAGAATATATTTACTAACCTGTGTCTCATTAGCCTGCATTAGCAAGTTCTAATGTAGTTATAATTAAGTTCTGCAAAAAACAGTTGAACATTGTTCATTTGCTCTGCCTGTTTCAAGGATTTGAATCAATCTTTTCCTTTCATGGTCTGTATTATCCAGAGCTGTTGTTTTTCACAGCTTGGTGAGTAGGTAGAACACAGTTTTGACAACCTTTGTTTTTTTGACATCAATTCTCAGAAGCCTAAGTCAATTCCCCAAAGCGCTGATCAGCCAATGTATTGTCTTAGGCTTCTGGGAATTGAAGTCCCCCATGGCGTGTGGGCCCCGCTTTGGGAACCACTGAGGTAGAGTATTGTTTGATTCTTGGTAGGATAATTATCTACTAATACTATGATGCAAATTGTGTCCAGATGTATTCTTGTCAATTGCAGCTTATTGAAGCAATGGAAGTACCTATAAGCAAGGCAGTAACAGACTGGTCTTGGAGAGGAACACCAGTTAGCATCCCATTTGCCAAAAAATGGAGTATAGAAGAAGCAAAAGAATTGACAGTGAAATCTGCTGGCAGTATACTGTGGCAATCAAGACTTGGCTGCATATGTTTCTTGTTTATTCTTCACCATTTGGGAAACATTTGTACTTTTGATAATTCTTATAAGTGATTCATTGTTTTCTTTTCTCCTTTGCATTGTAAACAACAAGCGGTGAAGATGCATTACTTAAAAAGCCATTCCAGAAGGAAAAACAGAGAGAATTGGCTCATAGACAGGTGGCGGCAGATGAATGGGACAGGTACTGTGTTACACATACAAAATACTTTCAAAGCACCGTTAAATGTCTGACACATGCAATTAGAATTGTATTTTTTTTCACTAGGGAAGAAGCAAGAAATCGAAGATTTCATTTAATAGCAATGGATGCTGTATCCTTCATATGTGTAAACCTTTCTGTTTCTTTTCATTGTGTAATTGTGAGAGGCTGACATGATCTCCAGTTGGATTTTGAATCAGTATCTTTGTTTGTTTCCTTATTGGTAGAAGGCAAAGAGCCTCTTCATCCATAAGGGCAACTGGCAACGTGTAGAGTAGGGTTTGTCTTTGTGGATGTGAATGATTCAGTCAGGAATCAATCAGAAATCTTAGTTGTTTCTCAGTGGTGGTTTTAAATGTGTCAAATGTGAAATGAAGATTCCTGCATGTGACTTTGGTCATTTACCATAGTAGGTAAGGATAGTGGAAGATGTGGTTTAGTACCTCTGAAATGCACCCAGGTAGGGAAGGCTGATGTTGATGAATCATTGATCTGATATATGCCAAATACCTGTGCTTGTGTGTCCTAATTTTTGATATCAGGCTTGATATTCTTTCATCCAGTCCCCTTCCTGAGCCCTGGGAAACCAAGGGTCATATTAGAAGGGAGGCGGATTCCTCCCTTTAATTTTCTATGGAAACTGAAATGAATGCCTTTACAGCATAAATAACATAAAACCAGAATGCAGTAAATTATATTTGAAAAGACACTGGTAAGAATAGGCAGCAGAGTCAAAGAAATAACCATTTCCCTAGATCTGCTGTTATTTCAAGTAATGTATTACATTCAGAAATTCAACCAATTAGGACTTTACTTTTTATTTTCAAAGAGATATTCTCAGAATGCCTGGATTTCTCATTTAGTTTCCCCCTCTAAATGTTCTTGTTTTTTTTAAAGTGTGTTTCAAATTATGTCCTGAATGTCTGGGCCGAAAAATGGTAGATTAGCTGATATTACATTTCTGTATTGGGGTGGGGGTGGGTGGGAAGAAGTTACATACTGTACCTTGCTTTGGTGTTCTTTTTTAAATGAAGGTGATTTATTGCTACGTTTTGTGTGATGACTTCTCTCACGCTCCCAAAAAGAGAGAGAATTTCATTTTTTCTATTAACAGACCCTTCACTCTCTGATCTAGTACAGGTACTACATTGTCCCAGTTCTAACTGATTTAGCAGCTGAAAACAGATTTTTACCATTCCCTCTGGTAAGCTTTTCAATGCTGAAGATAAAGCTACATGTTCTTCCTGGAGAGCCAAGACTGCCACTGGCCGCTGCCACAGATGCATTTATGGCAGCCATAACCGTGTTTATGACAGCCACGGATGCGTTTACAGCAGCATTTACCACAGGAGGGACCAGTCTGGCCCCCTCAACTGTTGGAGGGAGTGTGACCCGGCCCCTGACTTTAAAAGGTTGCTGCCCCCTGGTATAGGGTGTTATAAATCTGGCCAGATTATCTTGCATCAGGTGGCAGTTAACTAACCTTACAACCCTGAGGATTAGCGACCTTGCCAAAGTCAAGGTGTAACTTAACTTTTGCCAAAAGGCTTACTCTAGAATCTTTTTCTTTTCACAGTTGTTCACATCATAGGAGTTTCTTTTGTTTGATATGCATAAATTGATGTCAAAGTGAGCATCTTTTTATGTGAAATAATGCAAGTGAATTCCTTAACTCTCTCAGTTTGCAAGACATAAGAAATTTGTAAATGACTATATTTTATACTATGGTGGTAAGAAAGAAGACTTCAAACGCTCAGGGTAAGTACAGATAATTACAGTACCCTGCTTCCAAAAGGTACTAAAGCTGCAATTTTATTCACATAGAATAGAAATAATGTCAAAATAAAATTAATGGGGCATAACATAAACATTTACAGATTTTGTCTGTACATAAGTACATTCTGTTTATTCAAGACTGTTTCTCCCATTACTGTTTACTTGTTCTGGTTTAAGTTGCTTGCAGAAAAGAGACAAATTACATAACAAAGTAAAATAGAACATGCACTTTTCTCATACAGAGGTGTATGTTGTAAGAAACATAGTCCTTGGTTGTTGTATCTGTAGTTTATGGCTAGAGTTTAATTTGGTGTGTAAACATTAGTTCTTTGCATTACACATACTATCTGTAATAGTTTTATGTTTCTATTATGTTTATAATTTGGAACTAAAAAGCTTAGGGTATAAATGAATTGGGAGGCTTGACTTTATGGGTCGAAAGGCAAATAAATGACATGTTCAGTCTAATACCTAGATGTATCAGAAAGGATTGCAGGTAATATTAAAGCAGAAACATTTGTACTAAGCACAACCCTGGTGGCGCAGTGATTAAACTGTGGTAGTGCAGCCAAAAAGTTGTGAGTTTGTTCCTGACCAGGGATCAAGGTTGCCTCAACCTTCCATCCTTCTGAGCTTGGTAAAATGACTAACCAGCAAGTATGGGGCAAAATGCTAATTAACTTGTGAGCTGCCCAGAGAGTGCACTAAGCGCTAAGGGGTAGTATATAAGTATAATTGCTATTGTTACTTTCTGAAGTTTTCTTATTAAAAAATTAAATAGTTACATTGGTTCCTACCCTTCTCCATCCCTAGAATTTAAATGATAAACTAGCATGTCCCTCTTGAAAAATCTTAATTTTTTAATAAACTAAATGTGTGCAATGGTGAGTTTCTGTGATTTTCTTTAGAACACAATGCTCTTCAGATACAAAGCTGATTCTGGATGGCGATGGCTGCAGTTGCTAGAATTGTATGTTAGGTCTATTGGCCCTCAGGGCTATTTTTCGGTGGGGAGTTTATTGGCTCTAATTGTTCCCAAGATTATGTTTCCTTTTTGTTGTTCAGTCGCACAGTTGATTCCGACCCTTTGTGACCCCATGGACCATTGTCCTCCAGACACCCCTGTCCTCCACCATCCTCCTCAACTCACTCAGCTCTGTGCCAATTGTGTCTGCAATACCATCTAGCCATCTCATTTTTGGCTGCCCCCTTCTTTTGTCCTCCACTTTTCCCAGCATCAAGGCTTTGTCAAGTGAATCCTCTCTTCTCATTTGATGTCCATAGTATTTTAGCTTCAACTTTACTATTTGACCTTCTAAGGAGCAGTCAAGTTTAATTTCTTCTAATATTGACCTATTTGTTCTCTTCGCTGTCCAGGGGACTCTCAAAACTATCCTCCAACACCACATCTCAGAGGCATCTATTCTTCTGTGCTCAGCCTTCCTTATGGTCCAGCTCTCCCAACCATACATTACCACCGGGAATACCATTGCTTTGACTATGCAAATTTTTGTTTGCAAAGTGATGTCTACATGTTTGTTGCAATATATATGTGTTAATAAATAAAACATATATAATCGCAAAGTGATGTCTCTACTTTTAATTATGTTTCCCAGGTTTCTCATAGCTTGTCTCCCAAGAATCATTCACCTTTTTATTTTATGGCTGCAATCACCATCTGCAGTGAGCTTTGATCCTAAGAAAATAAAATCTGTCACTGTTCCTACTTGTTCCCCATCTATTTTCCAGGGACTGATAGGGCCTGTTGCCATTATCCTGGTTTTCTTGATGTTGAGTCTCAAGTCAGCTTTTGCACTCTCCTCTTTCAACCTGATCAGGAGCTTCTTTAGGTCTTCCTCACTTTCTGCCATTAGGACGGTATCATCTGCATATCTCAAATTGTTGATGTTTCTCCCAGCCATTTTGATCCCATATTGTGATTCCTCCATCCCTGCATTGTGCATTATGTGCTCTGTGTATAAGTTGAATAAGCAGGGTGATAAAATGCAGCCTTGTCTTACTTCTTTTCCTATTCCAAACTACTCTATCCTTCCATATTCTGTCCTAACTGTTCCTTCTTGATTCATGTACAGATTTCTCATGAGGCATATAAGGTGCTCTGGTATTCTCATCTCTTTAATTACTTGCCACTTTTTGTTGTGGTCCACACAGTCAAAGGCCTTGGTGTAGTCAATGAAACAGAAGTAGACTTGTTTTTGATATTCCTTTGTTTTCTCCATGATCCAACATATGTTGGCCATGTGGTCTCTAGTCCCCCTGCCTCTTCTGAACCCCGCCTGCACTTCTGGTAATTCTCTCTCCATGTGCTGCTGCAGTCTATCCTGTATTATCTTGAGCATCACCTTGTTAGTGTGTGGGATGAGTGCAATTGTTTCATAATTTGAACATTCTTTGGCATTACCCTTTTTTGGGATTGGAACATAAACTGATCTTTTCCAATCCTGTGGCCATTGTTGTGCTTTGCAAATCTGCTGGCATATAGAATGTAATGATTTGATTCCATCATCTTTTAGGGCTTTGAAAAGTTCAGCTTGGATACCATCATCTCCACTGGCTTTGTTGTTTGCAGTGCTTTTTAGGGCCTTTCTGACTCCACTCTCCAGGATGTCTTGCTCAAGTTCAATGTTCTCCTCATTGTGATTATCAGGGGTGTTGAGGTCCTTTTTGTAGAGTTCCTCTGTGTACTCTTGCCATCTTTTCTTAATCTCTTCTGCATCAGCTAACTCCTTGCCCTTTTGGTCCCTTATCATGGTCATTTTTGCTTTAAATGTTCCCTTGATTTCCCCAGTTTTTTGAAAATATCTCTAGTCCTGCCTCTTGTGTTGTTTTCCTCTATTTCTTTACACTGTTCATTTAGGTAGGTTTCCTTATCTCTCCTTGCTTTTCTTTGAAATTCTGTATTCAAGTGATTGTAATTTTTCCTTTGGGTGGATAAAAATAATCTGCTGTTCTGTTTGATTTGGCTGTGACAAGGGGATCTGTAATTAGAAGCTCCACTGCATGTATGGATCTGCCTAAAGGAAATCTTTGGAGTTTGATACTTGCAAAAATACCATGGCTGGCTTGAATTTCCAGAGTGGTAGAAGTCATACCTTTTATCTAGTGGCTAAAATCCTCTTGTGTAGTTGGGCAAATATTGTAACCTTTGGAGGCAAATTGCCCAAATTCAGAAATTATGGTGGATATTATCCTTAGTTTACACTAATAATATGGTTTCTTAAATTAAGGCAGTTTGTGTTCATAAAATTTTTAACATTGTTTTCATAAATTAACACTGTTTTTGCTACTCCAGTATAGCAGTGTAAAGTTAGGCTTAGGCCTAGTGTGTGAGTGAGTGTCCTTTTGGCTTTTAGCCCTACTTCAGTTGCTACCAATAGTCCCAGATTCTGGGTGACTCAAGTTTGCACCAGAAGCAAAGTTTTTGCTACATTGCTGAATCCTCAAAGCTCTCTTCATCTGTTGCCCTTTCAGCTATTGCCCAATTTTATTGCCCATCTTTAAATGCTATTCCCAACAGTTATGAGCAATTTAATGTAATTTTTTTGACACACTGTTAGCTTGCTGTAAAAAAAAAAGCATCAGAGCAGACAAAATCTCCTCCAAAGGGCAGTGTGATCCAAAGTAACCAGCCTGTCCTGCACAGATGAGTCGGAGGATGGGTGACCATTAGGTTTTTCCAGACTTAGGTAAATGGTTGGCCAGAGACATTTTGATAACCAGTCAAAGCCTTCTCAGGGGACTGCAGTGGCTCAAGTGGTTAAGACGCTGAACTCTCTGACTGTAAGGTCAGAGTTCAGAGTAGTGCTTGATGGAGTGAGCTCCCGTCTCTGTCCCAGCTCCTGCCAACCCAGCAGTTCAAAAGCAAGAAATTGCAAGTACTGTAGATAAATAGGGACCACTTTGGTGGGAAGGTAAACAGTGTTACGTGCACAATACATAAATCAATTCATAGAAAATGTATTGAGCCATTCCTGCCACATGTCTGTGGCAACATCTGCAGACGCAGACAGCACTGGCTTATTGGCTATAAACAGAGATGAGCACTGAACCCTAGAGTCAGATATGACTGGCTTCCAAGCAAGGGTGGCCTTTACCTTTACAAAGCCTTATCCCTGCTATTTGAGAAATTTGAGAGTTGTGATTGGACATTGATGCCTTTCCCTGTCTCCACCCCCTCACCTTCAATGCTCTGCTTTCCCAGTTTCATCATGAGGACAAGAACATAGAGTGCCCGTTTTTGTTGTTTGTTCTGTGTTTTCTATGTATTGATTTTCATTTTGGACAGAAACCTCTTTTGGAAAAGCAGGATATAAATTCAATGTGTATCTTAAAGACAGTCTAAATTAAAATTAAAGCTGACTTTATTATCTTTCTGTTTTTTAAAAATCTATTTGACATCTAGATAAAAGCATGTCTTGCTTTTTTCAGAGTCAATGACAAAACTGATCTTGACATTATAAAGGAAAACCACAGATTCCTGTGGAGAGAAGAAGATGAAGCTGACATGAATTGGTAACTTGGGTTCTGATAAAGTTCATTTATTTCTCTTTTTACTTATAATTCATGATAATTATTTACAAAATAAATTAACTTGAGAATTGCATGAATTGTCAATTAAAAGTAAAATATTTTTAAGAAGTCTACAAAGCCTCTCCCAACTATTTTGAATCCATAACTCAGAAGTCACAGTCATTTAACTTTGAAAAATCTTGACTACTAAATGTCTTGTGCCTGCTTGCCTGGAAGTAAACCCTATTAAACAAAAAGAGGCATACTTCTGAGTCAGGGGTTCCCAAACTTTGTGGGCCATGGGTCAGTCACATGGTTCAGGGGACTGACCACTATGGCCTGGGGGCTGGATCTGGGCCCCAATGCTAATTCATCTGGCTCACGAAGATCTCGTCGCTCCTGGAAGTGGAAGTAAAACGTGCCCGTTACTTCTGCTTCCGGGAGTGACTAGGGCTTCGTAGGCCGGATGAATTGGCGTTGGGTCCGGATCCAGCCCCTGGGCTGTGGTTTGGGCACCCCTGTTCTTAGTAGTCATGTCTGTATTTTAACAGTAAATATGGGTAGTATTTTTATTAGGGTACCAATTGTTTAAGGAAAATAAAAATACTTTCAAATTCCTCAGAATGCCTCAAATTTTGCTATAGCAAAACTTGGGAAATAGGGGCAGAAGAACAACAAAAATGTTCAAAATTCATCCTGGCCAGATGTCATAATTCTCAAGAGCTGTAGTTAACTTAAGTTCCAGAACAGAGACAGTAACTTTTGAGAGCATAGAGGTGTTGTAAATGGCTATTACGCTGGCATGAAGTAGAAATGCCAAAGTATGTGGCAATCTCCATATCAGTCAAGCTAGAAGTTAAATGTAGCTTGTGTGCTAGGCAGAAGAGTCGATAGAAGCTAAATTATGTGTTCTGAGTCTATTCTATATATTTTTCATTCATTTTTAGGTTAATTCTGTTGAGTTAATTTCCCCCTCTAATGTTCTACTACAACTAGCTGTCAGAATCAAATCTGTTAGAGTTGCTGCCTTTCCAGTATCTCAGCCTGAATAAAGACCTGTCATTAGCCTCGTTTGTATTATTTGGTCAGACTAATACTGTTTCCTTTCAGGGAGAAGAGGCTTAGCAAGAAATACTATGATAAATTATTTAAAGAATACTGTATAGCAGATTTAAGTAAATACAAAGAAAACAAGGTATGCATTTTAATTAAATGTTATGATTTGAGATGTGTATATATTCTTTAAAAATATTTTATAAAGAATAAACATAAAACTTAAAAGCTGTAAACAACTAACACAATATTAAAGTAATAACTTTAAAGAAAAAGTGGCCCCCTCAATAGAGACAGATTTTATTTTTAGTAATTGAACTTAACCACTCTATAAATCCATGTGCACAATCAAGCAATATTTGTATGTGTAAAAAAAAAGCTGGTATCCTGAATTTTCTCCTCATGACCTTTCAGCATCCGTCCCTACCTCCTGCTCTAAAAGTAACTTGAAAGACAACTCCCATAATTTTTCACTATTGGTTCAAAATGGATAGAGGACACTATATGGAGCTGATGTTTTTCAAAAGTGCAGGCGGGAAACTTTCGGTAGATTTTTCTCTTAGTATTTCTTGATCCATTAGTATTTATTGCCATTTTTCAGATGGCTATGGAAAAGTAGCTATCCATTTTCATATAGGCGTTGTATTTAGATAATAATAAGCATCAATGGATGTACAGTCCAGTATCTCCAATATGTTTCTCCATATCAGAGAGCTGTTTAGATCTTATTTTATTTTCTCTACATTTGGTGAGTCTGATAGGTGACAGAGCCTAGCTTACTTTCTTACTGGCAAACAAGCGAGTTCTCTTTGTGGGAAGACTTTCACTGGAAGAGAGAAATTATCCTTCTGGTTGAATATGCTAATTGCTACCAGTTAGCCATCCAGGGAGGCCTGAATACAAAAGTTTCCCCCACTTTTTATCTTTTATTATCTATAGAACATACTGCTTCTCAGTGTGAAGGTTCTGTTTAGTTATCTGTTTAGTTATTCTGTTTAGTTATACCAAACAACCTTCACACTGAGAAGCAGCATGTTCTATAAATGATAAATTATCTCAGGTAATGGGGCTGCGGTGGCTCAGTGGTTAAGAAACTCGCCTTGTTAGCAGGAAGGCTGGCAAGTCAGCAGTTCTAGACCCGGGTACTGCACCCAGCTCTTGGGGACATGAAAGTAGCCTCATTTGGGCATTCCCTGAGTGGAGTTCCTTCTGCAAATATCCTCTCAACCCAGGATAATTTCTGACATGAAATTATTATCTCAGACAATAGCTGTTTATTGATCCATCTCCTGTAATTTTGCCTAAACTCCTTACAGTAACCTGAACCTGTAGTTATGATCATAAACTGTGAAATTCTGTATGTAAATTGTGCATTTTGTAAGGAGATGCACTCTCAATCAATTTCAGTAGCTCAACCTCACCTTGTATTCTCTTATGCTTCTTTGACCCTGGGGATGAGATGAAGTATCTGGGAGCTAACGTGAAAGCCAAGAAAATCTAACCTTTGCCCCATAGCTGTGATGTTGCAGTTCTGAAACTCAGCAAGATTGATCTCTCTCTCTCTCCATGTGGGTGGCAGACTCATGACTTTCATTAGAAGTGTCCTTTCTCATTACAACACCCTCTTTTTGAAGAAAGACACATGTTTCAATTATGAACAAGTAGAATCCAGCAATCCTTTGTATTGGGTTAATTTTGCACACATTTCTCTTCTAGTTTTGTAACAGTTGAAACCTAAATCTCTTCAAACAAACCATATTTGAAGAATTTTAGTGTCTGCTTTATGAGCATGACTGTGGTGGCTTAGTGGTTAAGATGCTGAACTTGATGACTGGAAGGTCGGCAGGTTAGCAGTTCGAGACCTGAATACTGCACAACAGAGTGAGCTTCCGTCTCTGTTCCAGCTCCTGCCAACCTAACAGTTTGAAAGCAAGAAATTGCAAGTAGATAAATAGGGACCACGTCAGTGGGAAGGTAAAAAGTGTTCGGTGCACTCTGGTGTTCTATCATGCCTGCCACATGTCCACGGAAACATCTGCAGACACAGACAGTGCTGGCTCTGTGGCTATAAACAGAGATGAGCACTGAACCCTAGAGTCGGATACAACTGGCTTTCGAGCAAGGGTGACCTTTACCTTATGTGCTCCCTTCTTTCTTTTCATGCTGTGGACTGCCTCACTCCATGCACTTGATGTGTCAGCAGTCTTCATCCACCTGGAATTTGAGATTTTCTGTGTTTCCTAATTGTGTAGGTGTAAAGTCACTCATATATATTTTTTAATATTTCTAACAGTTTGGTTTCAGATGGAGGCATGAGAAAGAGGTCATCTCAGGAAAAGGTAATTTTTAATTTTTTAAAAAATTGGCTTATAACTTCCCCAAGCAAGGGATCTTTGTATCTGTGCATGATGTTTAGCTTGGCCTTTCTTACTTCGTTCATTACAACACCATGCTCTATGACTCTGTCACAATTCTGACATTATCTTTTACCCGTGCATTTGCCCCAGCACAGAGTTTCTTCCACCCTTCTGCCCAGCAGCCCAATAGGGACTTTTCCTCTCTCCCCTCAGCACAGGGTTCACCCTGCCTCTGTGTCCAGCAGCCCAATGGAAGAGCTTCCGTACCCCAGCATAAAGTTTGCCCCGCCTCTCTGCCCAGCAGCCAAATGGGAGCATTTCCTCCCTCCCCTGTTGCTATGTTGGCACTTTGTGATGAACAAGTAGGTTTGGGGTTGCAGTTTGAGCACTTGGTCTCTAAAAGGTTTGCCACCACTGATATAGGCAGACCTTGTTTCCAAAAAGACAAGCTGTCTGGGCAGCAGAGAAACCAGAGGCCTCCATTATCCTGAGATCTCACACATCTTTCTGGATTTGCTCTCCCACCTAGAGAGGAAGAGGGTTCATTTTTATGTTGCAAGAGCGTGACCAAATGTGAGCATCCTGAGATCTGTAGATATAGGGATTGCCTACATCAGAAATATATCTGGTTAGGTTCAGATAGAGAACGTGCAGATAAGATGTATGTAATGAGACATGCGGGATTTGACACCAGAACTGCAATGGACTGCCACAATCTTGAGGATATGGACAGAGAGCGCCTTCACAGCCAGTCCATCTGGCATGACCTCTTCCGCCTCCATGACCATTGGGAATCAGAGTTCCTCCTCCGCTCATTTTTGCTGTTGGGCCCAATAAAGATGGTTTCCAGTGGCATTTCTTCCACTAAGAGGGACCATCACCCCACCTAAGGGGCTCATCCGCCTGTAGCTGTCGGCTCATTTAGGGAGTCAGGTTATTTACCGCCACCCAACTCTCGGTGTTGACAGGGATTGCCTACATCAGTTATATATCTGTTTAGGTTCAGATAAAGAATGTGCAGATCCTCCAGTTTAGTATTCATAGGATATGACGACGCTTATTTTTTGTTGAAATCATGCAATGTGTTTGTCAGTATATTTATTAGGTATATATTAACGTTTGTTCTGGGGTACACAAAAAGAGCCTCCTCGAAGATTGTGGTATTTTTGAACTACAATTAGGCGTCCCCTGGTAACGGCACCCTTGTGTTGCCAGCTAATCTTTCTCACACTAGGTCAGGCAAAAACAACTGCAGAATGAACTCACCAAAAGGTGCCTTCATTTTGTCAGTTTTATGTCTGACCTAGACACAGAAGAAGGTTAGCTCTAAATTAAAGGGGTTTAACTCAATAATATAGTTCACCACTAAGGGGCGCAAACATTCAACAGTATTATAAGGTTTTCTCAATGCAGTTGTGTAATATGTTTTGCTGAACTTACTCTTCTAATTTGTCATTTGTATATATTCACAAGAATTCTCAAACTAGACAGATTTCTGTATCTTAGCTATGCCTATATTTTATTATAGGACTAGGAAGCCCTTTCTTATCTGCTTCTTTAGCTATGAAAACACAACTATTCTGTCTGAAACCAGTTTTCCAGTGTGTACTGTATGTCACAAATAATATTACTATTGTAGCTGTATTTACTAATCCAGGGATCAGCAAACTTGGCTCTCCAGATGTTCTTGGACTTCAATTCCCAGAAGTCCTGATCAGCAGGCATACTGACTTGGGCTTCTGGTAATTGAAGTCCAAGAACACCTGGAGAGCCAAGTTTGCAGATCCCTGTACTAATCTAACATAATTTTAACATCTTAACTGTATTAGCTCTTATCTATTGAAACAATCTGTATCTTCTGTACAAATCCATTTTGATTCTGATAACTTTTTCATTATTTTGACGTTATATGCATTTTGTCAACCATAATATATATTCAAAAACTAATTTAGAAAGTATAAATGATCTGAATGATCAATTATTATTAGAAAGCAATATGTTGAGATATTATCACGTGTTTTTTCTTACAGCAACTGGCTTTGTTAGGTATTGCTAAGAGCTAGTTGCAGCATTGGACTGCAGTGGCTCAAGTAGTTAAGATGCTGAATTCACTGACTGGAAGGTCGGAGTTTAATACCTGGGCACTGAATGATGGAGTGGGCTCCCATTTCTGTCCCAGCTTCTGCCAACCTAGCAGTTCAAAAGCAAGAAATTGCAAGTAGATAAATAGGTACCGCTTCAGTGGGAAGGTAACAGTGCTCAGTGTACTCCAGTGTTTAATCATGCCTGCCACATGTCCACGGAAACATCTGAGATTCAGACAGCTATAAACGGAGATGAACACTGAACCCTGGAGTCGGATACAACTGGCTTTTTGACCAAGGGCAACCTTTACCTTTACTTTTAGTTGCTGCATTAAGGTAGCCTAGTGAACTTCACATCTAAGAATTAATTTGAATTCTACTGTACCACACTTATAACCAAACAATCTGACCAATCCACATGGTCAAAATGTGGACCGTAGATTAGTGTTTTAATTTAATATCATAAAATGTTACATTACACTCTTATTTCAGATAAATTGTGCCTACGTTACTGGCAGATGAACTGGGCTTCATCTCCTTTTCTGTCTGAGCTTGATACTCATTGTAGAGGAGGGAAGGCTCAGAGAGCAACTCAGGTTAGAAGTCCTAAGGTGGTATCTTCCAGATGTGCCAGTTTCAGCCACATGAACAAATAACTCTGAAAGCCAAGAGCAGGATGTACCACACCAAGCTAGGAGCAAAATGGAGAAAACAGGTTAACTAGCACACCACAGGTGATGCCTAAACCATCCAAGTTCACTTGCCAGTCTGATTTGAGAAAAGATTCCTTCCCAAGATCAAATCAAGTGGTCATACTTTTAATTGAAGGATATCTTACTGGGTTTCCCCAAGGGCTGTTATTTACAACAGCAGCTCAAACAAAGGATAGGAGAAGCCTGGCTGTTAGTGAAAAAGTAATTAAATACCTTTATATCTCGTCCCAGCAATTCCTTAGCTTGATTAAGAGTTCTTTTGTGTCTGAAAACCAAGCAATTAATATTTGTTTTACTCTCTTACACTGACTGCTTGGAAGCACAGGTTACAATCCTGATTCACATTAAGTATTTCTAGCACAGTTCTAAGATTTCTGTATATGTAATAAAATATTCTCACTTCAGATTACAAAAATTAAGGCCTGTTTCTTCCTCAGTTCTTAAATTAGATATTTAAAACAAGGGAGTCTTATTTCACATTTGTCTCTTTATCTATGGAGCCTCTTTTAATGAAACTGAAGAAGCCCATCAGCAGCAGGAGTTTATTTTGCTTTTTGGTTCAAGCTTTAGAATTGCAGTTGGTTTCTCACTGCAGAACTGAAGTATCTGAGGACACCGTCAATCCATTGGTTAGCAGCTTAGGTAGAACATTCTGAGGTTAATCTTTCAAAAACAGTACTGGAGGTGAGCCTATTAATACAGATCATTGCCACAAAGCATGCGAACGGTTTCCTCTCTGAGGAGCTGTACACCGCTTGGGCTCTGTGCCCCATTAGGAATAGAAGTGTGAATGAAATCCTACATGAAATATAACCGTTTCTTGACAAGACCTGCTCAATTAAGGCTGTTATAGACCTTCTGTTTATTTTGCTACTGCAGCAAGGTTCATTATTTTAAAGCAGGGATTCTCAACCTGTGGTCCGCGGGCTGGATGAGGCCCACGGTGCCATTTCATGTGGCCCTCCCCCACCACCACCACCACACCAGGAAGTGCCATGTGGTGGATGAAGGATAAAATGCCCGTCCAATCCCCGAAGCTTGTGAGGGAGCATGACCTGGTTCCCAGCTTTAAAAGGTTGAGAACGCCTGTTTTAAAGTAAGGAATGATGACAGGAGGGAATTATGCATGCCCATCAAGACTTCCGTCCAGCCTTTTGTTTTAAATAGCATCTCTTTCCTCAGTACGATGTGTCAGTCTGCTTTTGAAAAACCACTCAGGGAAGCTTTTAAAACCATTAAAAGAGTGGCATTGGGTCAGGTTGGTATTCAAGCTGAAGGGGGGGAAATAAATAAAACATCCTTTCCATAGCCTGATGTAATCATTTGGATCAAAGGCATAACTTCAGAATCTACACTATTACTAAGTAATAGAGTATTTAAAGGATGTAATTATTTCTATATATCATGACTTTGAATAATATTTTAGATTCTGATTCATAAAATTATATACATGTGATCCTTCCTAGGACAAGGTGTCATACTTGCCTAGACAAATAATCCCATAGAAACTAGGATATGTGTTTTGATTGATGATTGTTGTATAATACGTTACCCACCCACCCAGCATCTGTTGGAGAGATTACATTAGTACAAATCAGATCTAATATGTTGAACTGCTTTCCTTCATGGTAAATATTTTGCAGCGTCAAACATTTATAGTGGTAATATTATTAAAAATAGATTTTCAGTGTCAGTAACTAACTTGAGATGTGTTACTTTCTAGCTTTTCATTAGTTTACTGTGTAATACAGCAGCTCCCAATGAGAATGAATTTAGTGGTGTATTATGTTTTTGATCTTTCTTCAGGTCAATTTGCTTGTGGGAATAAGCACTGTGATGAGAAAGAAGGCTTGAAGAGTTGGGAGGTGAATTTTGGTTACATTGAGCATGGTGAAAAGAAAAATGCACTTGTTAAATTAAGTGAGTTTATATAGTTACCATCATAATTTGTTCTGTATTTGTGATGTTAGCGTTTACACAGTGTAGAAGAGAATAATGACTTTTTAAAAGCCCCAGCTAAAAGAAGGTTTAAAGAGAGGTTTCATTGATGAGAGTTGTAGCTCCATTTTAAAAAATGTTGGAGCTTGACCATGGATTTCTGTAGCCTGTGGATAGAACCCATGGTGACCCAGTATAGCACTCTGCTGACAGAGGAGCTAGGACTTCAGTAGCCTAGGTCACCAGAATTATTATTATTATTATTATTATTATTATTATTATTATTATTATTATTATTATTATTATTATTATTATTATTATTATTATTATTATTATTATTATTATTCCGCCCCACTCGCAAATGTGACTCTAGGTGGCTAACAAGGAAATACATCATTACAAAATGACAATTTCAGAATATAACATCAATACAGTATCAAAACAGTTTGAGAATACATATATCAGAAAAATATACATTTCAACATACTGTATATGAACACAGTACACACCCACAAAAAATACATTGCAAAGACTCGGACTTGTCCCTTTCCCTTCCAGATGAGCAGCAGAGGCGGGAAAGTCCGGTAATAGCGGTGAGAGCGTCCGTTGTTTTATGGTCGGCTCCAGCCCCTCCGCAGCTGTTTCATCTCCCCGGGGCTGGAACCAGCCAGGGAAAGAGTCCGGTGAGGCAGCAAGAGCGTTACCTTGTTGACCACTAATAACACAAGGAAAGACATAATGAAGACACCCCCACCTGAAATATTGAAGTCTGTATTACTTCATTGTTAAACTGTTGGAATCCATGTATCATAGGTGGATGCACCTTGAGCCAAAAGTGCGTGAAATTACAAACCTAACTCTTCACATTTCAGTGTACAGTGGGAGACAAAGACATTTGCATTTAACCGTTTTCCTTCCCCAACTTATCTAAGCTTCTCTATGTCAGTTTTTTCACTGGAAGCAGGAAGAGAAAAATAAGCTTGGTAGTGCAAAGCTGGAGGTTGGATTTAGGGAGAATAAAACATTGTGCCTGAAACTTTGGACAGCTGTTGTTAGTCAGAGTTGACAGTTCTGGTGTAAATGGGACCAGTGGTTTGACTCAGTATGAGGAAGCTTTCTGTTTCCAGGTTTGGAGGACCAAATGTCCAGATTTGATTTTCCCACTCTTGTTATAAAGCAATAGCAATTTTCTTCCAGTAAGACGACCTTGCTAGCTACATTGAAATAATTCACTGAGTCTTCCTACATGATATTTAAATTATTGCTGCAAGTTTAATTTTCCAAGGAGGATACTTTCCCTGGTTAATCATCAGCTTTGGAGACCCTTGAACAGATTCCTAAATAAGCTTCCCACTGTCGTTGCATTTTATAGATGTACCTCCTCCAGAATATATTTTCAAATTACATATTCAGAGAAGTATGTTTCCTAGAGTGATTTCAGACATTCCCTACATGAAACTTTGTCGTCACATGAGAAGGATTTTGGAAATGTAGATCGCAGGCTAAATATCAACCAACAGTACAATATGGCTGTAAAACAAGTAAATTCTCTATAGGCTGCATTTAAGAACACATGAAGTGGTTGTTCCCCTAGCTATGTTGATTAGAATATGTACAGTATGTGAAGTTAAATTTTTATACAGCAATCACAGAAGAATTGAGAGGAAAATTTTATGCAGATAATTGCTGTTAAACATTTACTTAAATAGCATCATTTTTCTTTTTCAATCTCTGTTTCTCTTTCTGTTTTTAAGGGCTTTGTCCAGAATGCTCTTACAAATTAAACTTCCATCACAGGTAACATATCACTTGAAAGCACAGTCATTATGTTTATGGTCTCTGTCTACAAGTTATAGCCATTTCCTTGAAGACAAAAGGATATAATTAAAGTAAAAGATGATACTATCTGTATTAGTTCTGACTTGTTAATTCGATAGCGTTGTTGATCCAGTGCTGTAGAAATACTACTTGTGAATTATTAAAATTTTGAATCACAAGTTAGCATTTAAAATGTAATCTTTCAGGTACAAATTTGTAAAAAGAGAAATGACACTTTCTTATGTGAAGGTTTTTGAGGAACATTTGAATTAAGTTAAAATGTCACTCTTTTTGTAAGCAGCAAGAGTAGTTCAAATCTCTGTCTTTTCACTAAAAAGTTTGGCTTAGTCTCCTTGATAATTTTTTTAATACTCTGTGCAGAAGGAAACTGCATTCTCTTTGCTAAAACAAGACCAGGAGCAGATGGTGGTAGTAATCACAAATTGTTAAAAGTAAAAAATTAGAGTAAAGCTGAAGAACACTTAAATAATTATAATGCCAAATATGATTTATTAAATATTTCTGACAAATTTATACTCCACATAAAGAACAGATTTGCATTAATAAACTTACCAGGAGACCTGTGGTTGAAACCAGATCATATCAGAAAAGGATGCCAAAAGAAAATTCTTTTGTTAAGGCAGACAAAAAGTAAAAGTAATAGTTGACAAAATTAGGGCTAAAATCCTGAATGCATATTTTCAGCAACTACATGGATATTGTTGCAATAATCAGTACAAAAAATAGAAGAGAGCAATTAAAAGGAGAAGACCTGAGAGAGTAAAGAAATGAAAGAAATGCTGAAAGAACAACAAGAAAACATTTGGTCTAATTGGATAAAATAAAAAGAAGGTGGAAACAGTATACTTAAGAACTACACAGAAGAGATGTAATATGATAGAGTAATTTAAAGAATGATCATGTGATGAAGAACTTGTAATTCTAGAAAGTAAAGTGAAAACATCTCACAAATTTCTTAGAAGAAATAACTCACAAGGAGTGATTTCATGAACTATCTCTAGAGGCAAAAATGGGGGGGGGAGAAATGGGGCTGTGATGTTTCTGGAAAATTATGTGAAGACATGACTTGCTGAAAAAAACAATAAGATTGTCAGCAGGAAAATGGGAAGGCCAAATGTGAGATGGGTTGACTGTAAAGATGGCAAGAGGCTTGAGGTTGCAAGGTCTGGTAATGATAGGACATTCTGGAGGTCATTTATTCATAGGCTTGTCATACATTGGAGGCAACATGATGGCACACAACTCTTTATGTATTGTAGAAAATAAGTGGATAAGTAAGACTTTTAACATTTATTTCTCTTTATAAAGGAGAAAAGAAGTTAAGCCAACAGGAAATAACACAGAACAAAGCTCCAAAATGTTGACGTGTAAGAGGTCAAGATATTCTTCATCCCACAGATCTAAATCTAAGAAAAAGAAGAATCAAGAAGGTAAAAGATCCCCAAGAACTAAACAGTGCAAAAAAAATTTAGCTAGGAAGGCCATCTATGACACTGCTTCAGAAGTTCAGAGCAATGTGTGCTCACCCTTGTGCCCATACAGATATGGATATGTAAGCGTGCTAACCATATTTCCCCTTCATTGGCAGGAAGAACCTTCTCCCCATCTCAGTAATCCTGATACAAAGTGATTCTTCCTCATTTCTAGTGGGAAATAGCTGGAGTTTGAGGGACGCATGCAGCCTCTGGGTTATGGTGTACAGTTTTGGTTTAAATTTAAAAGATTATTTTAAAAACTTAACATTAACCATCTTTGTGTAAATAATGTAAGCAATATAATTTTTGGAATTATTTTTTTTTGCCAAGGCAAGAATCTGACAACTTTCTTGTAGTTTCACAAAGATAGATACAATATGGGTGGCACCAACCAAAAAAAAGGAGTCGGTCCTAAATTGTTGTAAAGTTTCAAAGTTTTCATTTTTGCGAAGCCCATGGCAGGGTCAGGGTTACTCCTGGTTTTCTGTATGCAGTGATAAATGTGAATTGTTTGTTGCCTGAAGTTACTGCAACATGGATTAAATCAAAAGTTAGTCATTCTGAAAGCAGATTTACTCAAGTCAGTAAGATTTAACTTAGTCATTCACTTGCAGAACTTTTATGCATTTCAGTGGGTCTATTGAAATGCATAATTCACTTTGGATAAGATCACTTTGAATTCAACTCTATATTCAAATCTGTTGTGTGTATTGCTGGGCATATTTTGAACATTAGCAAGATGAACTGTATGAACTGTAGTAATCTCATCACTCATGAATCAAAATACAGAGGATATTATCCAAAAGCATTTCTTTATAGTTTGCTAGTTAAATAAAATGATTTTCTGATGAGGGTGTATTTGACAGCAGAGGGGTTAGGTCTTTCAGAGAGGCGTCAAATGTGAAGTGTGATGATATATTCAGCCTCCAGGTTCTCCAACCACATAAAATGTGGATATTTAGTAGTAAATGATATCATAACTCATGCATGCAAAAGTGGATGTAGACGTGATTAATTATTTGTAAAAATTGCCTTTTTCAGATCAGGCATCAACAGAAGAATCTGACAATACTGATCAAGGTAAATAAGTAACATTTAATATTTAAGAGAGAAAAGTCCCAGATGTATTATTTTTGATACATTTGTTTTGGAATGTATTTCTGTTCAATGATGATTCCCACTTCATATAGATGATAAAGTAGACTCTACAGAATCTTACACCATAACTAATTTGCACAGGAAGAAAGACACAGCACTTCTAATAAGGAAACAGTCAGAAAAAAGAAATTTTATTTACTTCCCTTTCCTAAAACAGAGTAATAAACTATATATTGCCTGAATATAGGTAAAATCTATCCTATTATATTCCTAACTCTATTGGATAGAGACTTAGAGCATCAGCTGTACTAACTTATGGCTCTCACTACTTGGATTCTTTTAGACCTTACATTATAAATTACTAACCAGTATTCATCTGGCATAGTTTAAAGCAGGGGTGGCAAGCCTATGGCCCATGGGCCTCATCTGCCCCATGCATATCATTAATCCAGCCCGTAGTGGCCACCTGGGCACCTCTACACCCATCCACCACCACCAGAAGTTACGATACATCACTTACCACCACAGTCGCGGCCCACACCAACAGCCAGGAAAGAAGAAGCCAGGGCAGGTTGAGGACTTTGCCACCCTCCCCCTGCACCCACACCAGCGGCCAGGGAAGAAGAAGTCAGGGCTGGTTGAGAACTTCACCGCCCCTCTCCCTACGCCCACACCAACGGCCAGGGAAGAAGCAGCCAGGACAGGTTGAGGACTTTGCCACCCCTCCCCCTGACCCCCATCAACATATTGTCATGTAATGTATTGTTTGTAAGCCGCCCTGAGTCGCTACAGCGAGTGGGCGGCGATATAAATTTGAACTAATAAATAATAAATCATGACATTTTTCCAGGTTCTTGGGCAGGCTCCACCGCTTCCCAGGGTGGCAGGAGGCTTTTCAGAGCATGTTCACTCTGGTTTGGGATTTTTCTGACACTCATCCACTGCGCTTTGGCAGCTAGAGCATGACTGTTAGCAACTTCCGGTGCCGGGTGGAGCTTACATCAGCGCCTGGGATCTCAGTGCAGAATCAGGAAGCTGCCCACAGTCATGCTCTAGCTGCCGAAGCACAGCGGAGAAACACTAGAAAAATCCCAAACTGGAGCAAACATGCTCCAAAAAGCTTCCTGCTGCCCTGGGAAGTGGCAGAGCCTGTCCAAGAACCCACTAAAATGGTGCGGTTCCTGCCACTGATGATGATGACAAAAACATAAGTAGTGGGCACAGCCACGCCTCTGGTCCCCACAGCTGAGTGCGGGGGCAGGAACTGGCCCCTGCCAGGAAAAAAATTGGGAACCCCTGGTTTAAAGTGTAGTACAGTAAAACCTCATATAACACTAAAACCTGGTTCCACAAGTCTTGGTGTTATATGATTTTTAGTGTTATCTGATCCTCTATGGGATCCATAGAGATACATTGTAACCACACAGGCTTTAGCGGTTGTTATCTGAAGCATCCCATAGGATCTTAATCTTATTTGATGCAATTCTTCCCCCCAGATTCCTTAATGTTATGCGATTTTAGTGTTATTCGATACTAATGTTATATGAGGTATTACTGTAATTTTAAAAAGAAACAAAATAATATTTAGCTACTGCATTGCTTTACAGATTCAGACCATAGTGATCAGCAAGAGGGTCCTTCAGATGCTGATTACTGGAAAGGCCCTCCACAAGACACAGAAGAAAAAACACAGTAAGTCATACATGTGATAGTTTTTCTGCCTCAGAATGATGTACATACAGTAAATACAGACATCATTTCCCCAAATCTTTAGGATTGGTAACATTCATAACACTAGTCATGCTGGATGAGAGCAACAGGTGTACAGAGGCATTGTGCCTCTGCTACTGGGGATCAAATGTATCATTTTACCCCAGGTTTGGGTTAATCCCTCAGAAGATATGATCCCAAATAAGATATGCAGCACTGAAAAGAAGCCTTTTATTAACTTTAGTATGTGTGTTCATTTAAGATGTTATTATTTATATAAGTAGAATGACCAATCAGTGTAGCTGAAAGTTACATAACTAATCATTTAGCCTTTGACTAAATAGGCTTAATGATAGTAATAAAAAAAGTGACTGATTCTTTGAGTCTAAATGTATTTGTTGCTTTTATAATCCCTTCCCTTGTAAGAGGCATCATCAGCAATATAGATGTAGTCATGCTTGCCACTTTTGACATTTACTATTTGATTTCTAGTCATACCTAGATGCTGTAACAAATGTAAATGAAACACATTGTTTGCTTCTTCTTCTTCCATGTCTAGGCCAGACATGAAACTGTCAAAATGAAGCCACCTTTTGGTGAGTGCGTTCTGCAGTTTCTTTTGCCTGACCCAGTGTGGGAAAGATTAGCCGGCAACACAAGGTTTCTGTTACAAGGGTATACCCGATTGTGGCTCAAAAATATCACAGTCTTCAAGGAGGCTCTTTCTGTGGTACCCCACAGTCAGCACCTCCCTATAGGGTGTGGAATGTGTGCTACAAAATGGTCTTGACCACTGTAAATAAAAGTGGCAGCATGTTCTTGGCGTGATTCTTAATATGATTTCCTTTTGTTTTACAGGGATGAAGAATTTGATGAGTACTTTCAAGACTTGTTTCTTTGAAATGTGGTGTGTAGTGCTAGAATTCATTTCTTCATGAAAGGTGAATGTCACTGAATAAACAAGAAGCTTTCATGTCATACAATTTACTGTTAATTTTAATAATATAGTACTACAAATAATCATCTTATCTTTTCTTCACTATTCTTCCTTACCTTTTGACAGAAAGCCATTAATTTTCGCAGTAATGTGGCCTGAATATATTTTGTTTGCAAAACAATGTATTGAGATGTAGAAAATATGCAACTGGATTAAAAAACAATTAAGAGTGTTCCATCCTTTGCAGTGCTTTGAATAAGTGAAGGCTATGGGGAAGAAGATCCTGGAAAGTTAGACAGAGAGAACGTGTATGATCAGGGCTCTTCTGTCACTTGACATTTTTATTTTATTTATTTAATCAATTTCTGAGTATTCTACCCACTCTGGATGGTTTACAAAATAAAACACATACATACAATAAAATAATAAAAGTAACACAAGCCCCACCTCTTGGCAGCCTAATAAAAAGACATAACCAGTCTCAATAAAATTTCCCACCACATCTCATCACAGAAAACATAGTAGATTTGTGAAAATAAAATTTAACTGATACTTAAACCACATCAAACTGAGGTGAGCAGCCTTAATTCACTGCAGGGAGCAGTTCTTTAAAAGCCTGGTACAGGATGGTTTTCAAATGTTTTTAAAATATCTTCAGAGATGGGGCATAATGCTGCTCCACAAGCAAATTTTTCCACAGTGATGGTCCTGCCACTGAGAAGACTCGATTCCTCGTTGAAAACGTCTTAGCCATTCTTAGTTTTGGCATCAGCAGTTACACAGTCTGAGAACAGCGGGTGATGCGGGCAGCCAATCTTTGGGAGAGACATTATAATTCAGAACATCTGGCATATACAACATTATCTACCCATGACATCAATAGAAATATGTAGGAATATATGCCTTAGTGAAGTAATGCTGTATTTAGTGGCTGAAAGGACATGTGTTTTTTTTAAATTGAATATTTGAAATGAATTGTCTTCAGATAGTGGGCCCCTTGATAGTTCTATTGTTATGTGCTGGCAACTGAATATGCTGAAGTTTCAAGTTTTTTCCCTTATCAATTATGCTTTAAAATACATGATATCAGTGGGATCTGCACTAAAACACTGCAGTGTATTCTTACCCTTAAAAGGAGTGTTTTCTTCGGGGTATCATCCAGTAAGCTACCTAGCTTTGCTATGCTGTAGTTGAAATCATGGTGAACCTTGACACTCCAGGTGTTCTTGGACTTCAATTACCAGTAGCCCAAGTCAGCACACCAGGTGATCAGGACTTCTGGGAACTGAAGTTCAAAAACAGCTGGAATGCCAAGGTTAGCCATCACTATAAACCAAAAGGAATTTACCGTGAACAGACAAATTCATGTTTATTTTCTCTATTGTTCCTCACAATTGTTCTTCATTCGACATTCCATGATTTCTGGAGCCGTTTGTTTATGACCTAATCTCATTAATCAGGCTACAGAGATACATTCCTTTTACTTTTCTTCCATGTTTCAATTGTGTTTTTAATTTGTGCATATCTTGGGTTTTAGCATATATATCCCGATATTCCTGTTTTAGTTTTAGTTCTTGTTGGCAGTCAATCACGCATGTTAGTCATTTCAGGGAAGATCACTGATTATTAGACATTTAAATCTTTGTGATGATCTGTATAGCTAAATTTTTGGATAGATGCAAAGGACTGGTTGATAATTATTTTTAAATTAACTATTTTACACCCAATTCTGTGTTTTCTTTACAAAATCAGGTTTTCAGGTTTTATTTCTTTATTCTGATTGTAAATCCTGATATTTGTTTGTCATTCTGATAATTAAGAGATGCATTAATATAATAGTAAATTATATTTTGTTTTAATAAACAAAGGAAAAGGCTTGTCTTAGATAAACGTACATTCAGTTTAAACTTTATCTATGGCTTCTGATTCCTCTGCAGTCTCCAATCTTGAACACATAGCATTTCAGTCTCTTTCTCTGTTCAGACTACAGCATAATAAAAAAATCTATCTGACTATATGCTTTTCTTAATAAATAGTTTGGCCAAAAGAACAGTGATTTTGTTTGACCACAGAACAGGGCAAAGTCAGACGGAAAGCTTTCATTGTTAATATTTCTTGAAAGAAATTTTTTTTTGAATGAAATTAACATATGATCCAGATGGAACAAAACAAAAGTATGCCTGCAATATAAAAATGGTTCATGTTATGTAATAAAAGGCTTGGAAGTTTAAAAAATAGTCTTAGTTGGACATACTCATAATATATTCATTGTATTATTACATGGTATACATCTTGGATGGGCATCAGTACATTTCTATATACATTTAAAATATTTAAAATAATTACATTTTTGACAGTTACTGTATACAACAGGAATGGCAGTATGAAGATAAATATTGTGTCTTTGAATAGCAACAAAAGATAGACCTGCGTGTGAAGACTGCTTTACATAAGATGGTGGATTTAAAGGTTAATTCTTTGTTATCTTGCAAGCTTCACTGGGGCTTAAATCCAATAAGCAGCCATCAACTTACATTTGTCTAACTTGTCTTGTGGGGTTTTAGAAGTGTCCATTGCTGTTTCTGCTGTTCCAAACACTGTAACGTGTCTATTGTTAATTTATGTCTCCACAAAATAGTTATAAAAATTGTACAGTACATCTTCAATACAATATTTTTTAATAGACCGTATATTATTAACAGTAAACTCAGTATTTCCTTCTTGTACCTACATTTAGTCCAGAAAAATATATTTAAATATTTTTATGGCATTTAAAAAATTTGCATAAAATATTTGGCCCAGGAATCTAAAAATGCTGCCCTCCGTGTGCTTTGGAAGGCTCCCCATTAGTGGCCCATTCATGAACTGGTTGTAAGGTTGGTCATGCAACCTGGCACTCAACAGGAGCCCTGTCAAAGTATGCGGAAATTGCTCTTCCATTTCATATTCAGGCAACAGGAGACTGACCTACATAATTAGGATAGTCCTGCATATTATCAGTATTTTGTACACCTTAAAAATACATTAGTATAGCACTAGTAGAAGTGCATGGGAGCAGAAATACTACAGTTCTGTTATCTGCTGTTAAAGGTCTCTACTGCTCTGAGGAAATATAAGTGCCAATGCCAAAGTAAGTCCCATCACATTCACTTGGGTTCATATCTGAAAACTGCTGTGTTTATGAAGCATTTGCTACTAAAATGGTTGAATATCAAAGTCACAGCACATTTTGAAGAGTTACCACAATCTTCTTTTGTATCCAGAGCTCTAGTACATAGGAGATGAATGTCTGTATTGACAAAATGCCTTTCCCTAGTCTTCAGGGTCTTAAGCAGACTGGAAATTCCACGTAACGTAAACATAGATCAGTCTGAATCCTAGAAGAAAATCCTTTCCTCTCATTTAAGGAATGTTTGTTTGGATGTCACGAGAAGTGGGTTTCAAATTCGGGCCATACTTATTGGAAATAATGTCTGCTGAAATCAAAGGAGCTTAGTTCCAAAGAAAGGCCACCGTTCCCCAGTCTATAGATATAAAACCTCTGTGTAGTCACTTGAAGTTTATTAGTAGTTACTACTTTAAACTCGTGTGACTTTTGGAACTTCTCTTTGAAGGAAAAACAGTTGCCATCAGGGAAGACTAGAAAGTAAGAACCTGTGTTAATTTGGGACACCTAAATAGCAGATGCGGTATTCAGAACTGGATTGAGAGAAATGTGTTTTTGTGGCCCCCACCCCAAACGATGGAGTACTTTTGTTAAATTGAGGATTGAACTGCGTATTGGTGGTGAAGGATATTTGGTGGCAGGGATGGCTCTTTTTCAATGCAACTTCTCATTTACAAATCAGCTTTTGATAATGTAAAGAAAACCAGTGGGTATGGTTTGTCTCATAAATAGATTGGTTTCTCATACTGTATTATCTTTGTGACAGGGGAGGTGTTGCAGTGTCACTCCTTCAATGCTACACAGATAATGTGTGATAAATGCTGAGCCATGTGCGAAGAGTTTATTCTGCAAGTATTCCATGCCAGCATCAGTCTTCCCTAGAAAATAATGGTCTCAGGATGAATTGCAATGTTTGCTCCACTCCTGTGGTCCTGATCTCCTGATAATACAACTGGTTACTGTTCCAAAGAAATGTGAGTGGCAGAACACAATTTGTGTTCTCTGTTCATTTCAGTGATGACAACAAATCCACCTTATCTTTCGAAGAAAATATATTGCAGGTTTTGATGGTAAGAGAGCTCTTGTGTTTGCACTCAAAAACTTGTGCCCACAGATCAATAAACCAACAAAATATCAGGTTGAACTTGAAAATAACAACTAAGAAATTACAGTATTTTTGAGAGAACAATCAGACTAGCTTAAGAAATAGCACAGGAACAGTTGAAGAGTCTGGTTTGCCATAAAACAGCTTTTTCATCATCTGGTGTCTCTTGAAACGGTTGAAAATATAACTCATTTGACATTGTTTGATCCCACCTTTGTCCCTATTAACTCAAAAGGATCTCCTTTAAAAAGTACTTTCAAGCTTCTAAATATTCAAACATTAAATAGAATCATTTATGTCTTTTTTTAATCAACAGTGATTTCTGAAAATTATGCTTGTACATTTCCTTTGTTATGTTAGCGCTATTATTAAACATTCCTCTCACAATCATATGGCATTCAAATTGCTTCAATCCCAACACTTTAGGCACAAGACAAAAGTCTTATTCAGATTTTCTTAATATTGTTTGGTTACCTCACAAGAAGAGAAATGGGATGCCTCTGAGCAGGAGAACAAAGCAACAGCATAGGGAGACCGTTAGCTATAGTCAAGCTTCGTGCTCCAGTGGCTACATGGGTATAAAGAACTGAGAGTGTGCATCCCATAATAAGATTATGGCTACTCGAGAGGCTTGAAAACATCTTGCACCTAAAAGAGGCATTGGGTTGAACTGAATCCTATTGTATCTCATAGAGAGTGCTTTCCTGAAGGTGTGGGCGTAGGATTGGGCTGACCAAAGCTTATTATGGGGAAAGCACAACACACACACACACACACAAATACATACAAACTTTTTTTTGTTACTGCAGCCCTTATAACAATAATATCCAAGGGGGTCTTCTTTTTGCAGTGAAAGCAACAACCAGCAAGAATGTTATTTTTAAAATAATAGTTGTTATTATTGGCATGGGGATAGAACTTTATGCAGACTCATAGAAGACATTCTCCTGGAGTTATCAATGTATTATTAGGGCTGTTTTAAAACAGACCCCCAATTATTTCTTCAGTGCTCCTTTTCCTGGCAGTATGAGGCTCCTTTCATGTCCCCAAGTGTAGCTCTAGGGTATCGAATCCCATCCTTCCAGTCTCCAGCTCAGCACCTAAACCACTAAGCCACCAGGGGAGCTGCTATACCAGTGGTGCCCAAACTAAGGTCTGGGGACCGGGTGCAGCCCCCAACCCCCGGGCCTTAGTGACCAGCTCCCTGAACCACATGATCGGTCCACGGCCCAAAAAGTTTGGCCACCCCGTGCTATACTGTTAGAGTGTCTGACTAGGACTCAGGATAGCTGGGTTCAAATTCCCACCCTCTTGGTCATTAAGTTGATTAAGCCTGTCTCAGTCTGATCTAATTTACAGGGTTGTTACAAGGATAAAGTGCAAATACAGAGAGTAATTTAGCCATGGAATTATGGAGTGTAAATGTAATGAATTACTAATGCCTTTTTTAAAAACTGGTATCCCCAATAATGTCTTGTGCAAGGGACCTAGTCCTGTGGATGTATCCAAATCTTATTGTGGGATGCACACTTTCAGAGCATTAGTCATTTCAATACGAAATGGTCATGCTCCATCCAGATCACTTCTCTTTAGTTTGTGTGTGGCTGTTTCCCTTCTCAGAGCATTGGAAAGACCCTCAGTAACCACACAGTGCTTTGGAAGAGTACTGTGTAGTCCCTTGGGCTGCACTACAATCTGGGGATGAAAATAATCCATGTTACATGGTGTGTCTTAGTATGTTGTTTCTTCACAGTACTGTACTTCTTATTCTAGCCTGATTGTTGCCTCAAAGAAAAAAGCAGTTGTTTTAAACTTTCTGTGTATTTTTCACTATCTTCTCTGCCCTACAACATCTGTATGTGCGTGGTCAAGAGGCCCATTTGTAGGCACAAATCTTATGCTAAAATTACAGCTTCTAAAGTGACATGTGTTACATTTTTATTGGTTACAGTACATGGGGAGAATATAAACCATTCCATCTAAACATAATGTAAAAGGTATTGCTATGCCATTAGTAATTTTGAGGTTACAAGTTGTGCAACATATAGTTTATCATATGAAAGGGGCGGAAAGTAGTGTAAAAATCCTGGTTTCCTGACAGATTGTACCTAAATTAAAAAAAATACCATGTATAAATTGAGAACGACAGCAGCCAAGACCCAAGAAATGAATCCATGATCCACTTTGACGAATTATTCTCAGGTTGCACTCCATCCGTTCTTCATCATTTGTCAGTTTCCACTGGAGGCTGTCACATTTAATTCCATTAGAAATTTCAGCAGTGTAAGGATGGAACGGTCTGTGTTACTTTATGTTTTACAGAAATCCTTGGACTCACTGAAGATCTTCGTATATTTCTTCCACTGTGATAGAAATGTAGTCCTTGACTGTTTAATGCCATTGAAGTCAATTATAAAATTGTACATGTTTTTGATTTGCCGCCTTCTCCACCGCCATTTCCTTCAGCTAATAAAAGGCAGAAAATAAGAGTAAGAATAGGTATACATTTATTTTATTGGCATTCTTCAGGTGTTTCAGATATATTTACTGAATAGCATTAAAAAGCGCATGTGTTTGACCTTTTGAAAACTCAAAACCTTTTAGATAATCCTACATTTTTGATGAGTAATCAAATCATGGTACGATACATAATATATACACATTCTCAAGTACAAACACAAACTGAACCACTCTTACTGGAAAGTTTCAGTAACCAGGTATACTCAACTGCACACATACTGTAGTTGATTAAATAAATTGGAATAAATTTAAGTTTAAGTTTTGGAATAAACAATTAAAGTCATTGATTGGTAAAATCTTCCAGGCTTCCTTTGTTCTAAGTGTGGATGCTAATAAAAACAAAAAACTTTAATCAATCTTTAAAAGACTGGCATTTTCCCCCATGCCATGTTTTCTTTCAAATGATTCCACAGGTTTAAATTTGTCATAATTCTTCTCCTTGTAGTGGAGCAAATCATTGCTTTCTGGCTCATTCAATTTTAAAATATCAACATTAGAATTAAAACTTACATTTGAAAGCTGTGGATCACCATGTTACTAGGTTATTTTCGACCCTTTCCACCTGCATTGAAACATGTCACATGATCAGTGGCCTACCCTCTGGAATTGTTCCAAATAACTAACAGCATGATATTCAAAATATTAATTTTATTTTAGTAACATATCATCCTGTTTAATTTTTGCTCTGAACTTTCCACTGCAGTGGTTCAGCAAATGTATTTTATTTTATTTTGAAACTCAGTAACTCACAGTAAAAAAAAAATACAGCATTACAGGCAGGTGGTCTAAAAAGCATAACATGATATTTGATGCAAGTCATACCATACTGAGTTCCAGTGACAGTCTTCATGGGGTTTGTTTAATAGTTTAATATTTCCCCATTGCTTCAATATTAATATCAATAACCTAGACATGTACTCATGCAAGTATTTAATTTTATTCTAAAATTATTACCTTACTGATTTGCCTCATTTGAACGTCCTTGTCTTGATTTTTAATTTTAATCACACTGTTTCTCTATAATAACTTTAGCATGTTTTTAATTACAGTGAAACACTGAAATGCTCCAGTAGTATAATGATGTTATAGTCAATTCTAACATAAATTGTATAGATATTTATGGATATTTTATATTTTGATATTCTGCCAGGAATATAACCTTTTGAAAGCTTTTCACAAAATGCTATTTTCCATTAACTTTTACAGATCAATTTCAAAAGATGTTTTACTAAAAAGCAAATGTCCTTTTCAAAATTAATATTAGAAAAATGTTTGATATTACACGGTTTATTAACAATACAATGGCTAGTTCTTGTTTTTAGAATAGGAAAAAACCTGAGGAGGGAAGACAGGAAAGGGAAAGACCAAAAAGTCACAGGGCTTATGTAAATTGATATACAGTGCTAGATTACATGCTGCAAATTAGGGTGGTACATATTGCAAAGACTACCAGTGCTTTTATGGCCAATTGGAATCAAATCCATAAAGAACTTTCCCTTCTTCAAGAAAATTAAAATCTTAGGTCATCCAGTGGATGAACTGATCAACAGTAGATCCACATTGTCAGTAGGAAGCAATTGTTGACAAAATACACAATGAATTTATGGCATTCAATGCCAAAAGATATACTGACGCAGCCCCTTGCTTACATAACTTTAAAAGAGGCTTAAACAAATTATCATCTAGGTTGAGGTTGCCAATGGAAATCTTAAGAACATTTTTTGTTCTTTAAAAAATGCTAGAGTTGACATACCTGAATATTGAAAACAGTAGGTTATTGAAAAGCACCATAAATTAAAATCTCAAAGTCATGTAATATTGAAAAGATTTTTCCCCCTTTAGACCCTAAGATTTTTCAAAAGACAATGGCATTTTCCAGAGCAGGAAAAAAATTGCCTTTTCCCATTGTATACAGATCACCCAGTTACATCTTTCTGTGGTCAGGAAATCACTAACAACACTAGTTTACGCATTGGTGATCTTCTTGGATCAATTACTGCAATGTTCTCTATGCAGGGCTGCCTTTGAATTTGATAGGGAAGCTTCAGTAGGTTCAAAATGCATTGACTAGGTATTGGGGACATGGAGGTTCAGTTTCATCTCCCCAATCCAAGACCACTGATCTATTTTAAAAGATGTTTTTTTTTTTTAAAGTAAATGTCATTTTCAAAATTAAAACAGTAAAACCTCGCATAAAGAGCACCTCGCTTAGAGACTAACTTGCTTAAAGAGCACAATTTTCTCTGAATGGTCGCCTCGCTTAACAACTAAAACCAGCCAAAAACTCGCTTAACAACTAAATCGGGGTTCACAATCCCCCCACCAGAAGTCACAATTGGTCACTTACAATGGTGTTTCGCTTAAAGAGCAAACTCGCTTAAAGAGCAATCCCATGGAACGCATTATGCTCCTCAAGCGAGGTACCACTGTATTAAAAAAAGTTTGATGTTACAAGGTTTATTAATGATATTACATTTGCTTCTATGCAAATCTCAAGGTATTGGTGATGATGTATATTGTTACTAATTGAAATATGTAATTGAAATATGTATAAGGGATGAGGATTTTCCCTATTGCTCTGTACTGTATATCCTTGACTGTTCTTGTATTTCTTTGATTGTACCCTATTTATATTTTTATTATTTTTATGAAGGATTTATTGACCACATTGATTGTATTATATGTGTTATATTGTATGTATATTATGTTTTTTGTAACATTGTTAGCCGCTCTGGGTTGCTTCGGCAAGGAGAGCGGCATATAAATTGAATTTAATAATAATAATAATAATAATAATAATAATAATAATAATAATAATAATAATAATAATAATAATAATAATAATAATAATAATAATAATAATAATAATAATAATAATAATAATAATAATAATATATAAAGTCCTAAATGGGTTGAGATCTTGTTACTTGCTGGAGTGTCTCTTCCCAAGGAGCGCCACCCAAACTTTCCAGGCTCAGGTTTTATAGGTACTTACCCCAAAGGAGGCTTGTAAAATATCTTTGAGGAACCAGTCCTTCTTGGTATAGTGGCACTAGAATGTGCCACTGTTGGAGGTGCAACAGGCTCCATCCCTCTAAATCAGGGGTTCCTAACCTTTTCAAGCCAGGGGCCGGGTCTCACACTCTCAGTCAGCTTCGAGGGTCAGATGGCCATTTTGCCCTGTTTGCACAATGGGGGTGGCCATTTTGTCCCATCAACTTCTAAGGATGGCCATTTTGTTTCTCAAATCACCTTGGAGGGGTGGGGCCCACATGAAATGATGCTGGGGGCCAGATCCAGCCCATGGGCCTTAGGTTGGGACCCCCTACTCTAGATTTTTGAGAAACTGGTTAAGGCCAAACTATGCAGAGAGGTTTTTAATAACACAATGCCTCAGCAGAGTTTTTGTTGACCTATGTCTCTGTTTAATTTGTTTCTCATCATCGTGCTTTTTTTTGTTAATTTTTATGTATACTACTTTTGTTTTATTGTCTGTTTATTATTGGTGTGGTGGGTAGGTGGATTTAATTTTTATTACATTGACTGTCCAAAATAGCAGGTATGCACTAGATCAAGGGTTCCCTACCTTTTCAAGCCAGGGGCTGGGTCACTCTCTCTCAGTCAGTTTCGAGAGCCAGATGGCCATTTTGCCCTGCCTACACGATGGGGGCAGTCATTTTGTCCCAACAGCTTCAAAGGGAGGCATTTTGTTTCTCAAATGCCCTTGGAGGGTTGGGGGGCCCACATGAAATGGCACCATGGGCTAGATCCAGCCCATGTGTCTTAGGTTGGGAACCCCTGCACTAGATGTGTGGTCACACATGCCTTGGTCACCTCCAGACTTGATTACTGTAATGCGCTCTACATGGGGCTGCCCTTGGTGACCATTCAGAGGCTACAGCTGGTTCAGAACGCGGCGGCTCGGGTAGTGATGGGTGCGGGCGTTATGCTCGGGCCTCACCACTGCTCCAGGAGCTGCACTGGCTGCCAGTATGCCTCCGGGTGCAATTCAAGGTGCTGGTCATTACCTTTAAAGTCCTATATGGTAGTGGGCCAGGATACCTAAGAGACCGCATCACCCTAAGAATGTCTGCCCGGCCCACTAGGGCGGACCGGAGGGGCTCTCTTGTGACTCCATCTGCTAGGGAGGCTCGTCTTACGAGCACTAGGAAGAGGGCCTTCTCCGTGTTCGCCCCGGCCCTTTGGAACCTCCTTCCAATAGAGCTGCGCCTGCAGACGGAGCTCCTCCCATTTCGAAAGGGGTTAAAGACATGGCTGGCAGGTCAAGTGTGGGGACACAGCAATGTAGGTTCCCATCCAGGATGGCTAATTTAAGGGTAGCCATCCCCCACCACCACCTGGTATTTGTACCTGTCATCACTTGTTTTTATCGGTTTTTAACGTTTTAACGTTTTAATGTTTTAAATTTTTCCTTCTGATGAACTCGTGAATTTTTAATGTTTTATGGTGTTGTGTGTTTTTAGATTACCCATTGCGGTAATACATTTTGTAAGCCGCCCAGAGTTGGGTCTTCCCGAGCGGGGCGGGGTATCAAATTCGAACAAACAAATAAATAAATAATCAAACAAACAAATAAATTAACATTGACTTCTAATTTAAAAGAAGAATTGAGTAGCATTTTATGATGGGCTGTCAGCATAATAATTGGCTTTGATATAATTCAAGTGATGCCTAAATCTGGTGCTACTACTTAACTAGTCACATGAGAACTTGAACAAGGATGTGCATTAGAGTATGAACCCTGTTCAAGCAATGGTGGGATGTTCATTAGAATGTAGTTATGCTTATGTATCTCTTTATGAGCAATGGCGTACCAGATGAACTGATTCCTTGCTCCTGCCCAATTTCTGTTTTCAGTTCCAAATTTAATAAGGGAAAAGTCTGTTTGCTTTGGCCCTCCATAGCTGGTTTGGGTTGTTTGCTTTTATAGGAGACTCACTAGCAGCTGGAAAATAATCAAATCCAGAAAGCAAACCATGCATCTGAGCATGTAGTTACAGCGGGTGGAACAGTTCTAGCAAGATTTTCAATTGTTTTTGGAAAGGGTATGCTTAATTTTGGCATAAGGTTTGTGTAAAGTACAGAAAGAAAACAAAACTTGTACTATGAAAAATAAACAAGACAAAATATAACACAGAGATTTCAGTGAAACCTGCACCAAATGCCACAAATTTAATAATTAATACACTTTTTTCTAAGTTGCCTGTTAGAAAAAATATCCAGGCTCTAAAGGCTGTAAAATTAGTTGTGCCTTATTTAAACTTAGTTTTTAGGGGCGGGTTTGAAAGTGACTATTTGAGGGAAGTTTAACAGATTAAAACTGTGTTCTTTGAAGCTGGTTCTTTGTACGTCGTATGAATAAAAATCTTGCTGATGTCTTTCTTGATTAAGGAGATTTAGTTCCCCCAATTCTATTTTCCACTATCCTGATAAATATACTACATTAGAATTGCAGTCTTGTACTTACCTGAAAGCGAGTCCCATTGAACCCAATGGGACATGCTTCTTAAGCAGACAAGAATAGAGCTGCATTGTCAATCATTTTTCTAAAGCCTTTTTTGTTGTTTCTGAATATATTTTGTCAGCTACAGAGTAGCCTCCTTGTGTAACAAACATTCATAAAAAGTCTAGTGATCCAAAGAAAAGGGAAGGATTGAGATTGTTCTGTCCATTACCCCTTTTGTGTTGTGTTATGTCTCCTGTTGTGCAGATTTATAAGAAGAATACCTGTAGCAATGGACTCCACCCTTTTCTATAGGTGGGCATTTCAAGCTACTATGTTCTGTTTTCACTTACCATTAAGTACAGTGTAATATAATTTTTGCTTTGAATATCAACTTTAGCAAAAAGTCCCAAAATTACATAGGCAAACAAATGAATCTACCCACTGGTGGGATTCATTTTTTTTTTTTACTATCTACTCTGTGGGCATGGTATGGTTTGCGTAGCCAGGGGAAAAGCCCTGTGTTGCACCTGAATTTGGACTACTTTATTTCAAAACTTGGATGGGTGGGGCCAGCCAGAATTTCTGCTACCGGTTCTGGTGAACTGGTGCAAACCTGCTGATGCTCAACACTGAATCTACCCCAAATGCCAATGTTTTTGCAAAAAAGATATAACAAACCTCTCTTGGCAGCCTCTTCCTCCTGCTTTTTCTTTTCTTCCTCAATAGCTTTCATCTTTTCTTCATATACGTCTGCTTGTGCCTTCCACTCTACCCGATTGTTTTGAAGACCACTAAGCATTGGTGTGATTTCTTTGTGGAACCTTGAGAATTCCTAAGTAAATAGCAAAGGTAAAGGTAAAGGTCACCCTTGCTTGAAAGCCAGTCAAATCCGACTCTAGGGTTCAATGCTCATCTCTGTTTATAGCCATAGAGCCAGCACTGTCTGTGTCTGCAGATGTTTCCGTGGACATGTGGCAGCCATGACTGAACACCAGAGTGCACAGAACACTGTTTACCTTCCCACTGAAGTGGTGCCTATTTATTTCTTGCTTTCATACTGCTAGGTTGGCAGGAGCTGGGATAGAGATGGGCACTCATTCTGATGTGTGGTACTCGGGTTTTGAACTGCTGACCTTCTGCCTCCCAGTCAGCGTCTTAACCACTTGAGCCACTGCAGTCCAGAGCTCCATAAAATGAACTTGCATGTATAAGGAAATCATGCTTTTGTAGAGATAGTACAGAACCACAACAACAACAACAACTGATGCCCCCACATTGTACTCAAGAGGCAAGTATTGGATTGGGAGTATTGCCTTTGATGCTGAATGCTCTTGATGTGTATATAATTCAGGATAACTAATGCTGTTTCTAAAGGGTGAAATTGGCATTTAGACATCGAGCAGCAGCTTCAGCATTCTCAGACACTCATAAGCATATAGACTTAAATTTGTCATGCACACATAACCTTAATTCCTTAATTATTTTTAAACACTCTTCTTAGTAAATGCTGAATAATAAGATGTTGGATCCTTCATCTTACCTTGTAGACAAAGGTGCACACAAAATCAATGAAGCCAACTTGAAGCTTTGGCAGTTCATCACTTTTGTTCCTGTCCATCATAGGCTACAAAGGTATTAGGAAAATATTCAGTGGAAATTCTATCAGCGCAATCAATTGCTTATTTTTAAAGCTGTAAACAATGGTGTATGATGTAATAAAATGCTTACAATTGGTTGTTGCTGTAAAACAGTTCGTTCAAGGTCACCTTGCTCCCAGAATTCATTTGCTACCATGAGGGCAACCTGGAATGATTAGGAAGGTTCAGAATTGTGCAGGAACTGTAAACTAGAACAGGTATCATGTATTTTGGCTCCCTTTGTTCAAAACTGTAAATCTGACCCCGTTCAACATAGCATGGACCTAGATATCTGTAATCCAGTGACATTTTCAAGATTACCTTCTTCTTCTTCAAAGGATGTCACAGTTATAAACCAAGGCTAGGATACTAGACTATTTATCCAGTGGCCATAGTGTGAGTGGTTTGACTATCTGTGACGTCCTTGTACACGTGCAAATAGTAATCTCTGTTTATATAAGGACAATGCTTGTACAAGATATAGTTTCCATGTTACTATGCTAGCAGGGCCTTACACTTAGGTGATGTTCAACCAACACTTCAATTTTGAATATTATTATCAGTACTGCACAGTAAAACCTTGCATAAATAGTGCTTTGCTTAGAGACTAACTTGGTTAAAGAGCAGGATTTTCTCTGAATTGTCACCTCGCTTAACAACTAAAACCAACCAAAAACTCACTTAACAACTATATCATGGTTCACAATCCCCCTGCCAGAAGTCACAATTTGTCGCTTACAACGGTGTAAGCAAACTCGCTTAAAGAGCAATCCCATGGAACACATTATGTACCACTGTAATATTTTATAATTGAATTTTTAAAGTTTAAACAAAGGACCCGAGTGGGTGGGGAGCCCTAAGTAGGTAAAGACAGAATAATTAGACAATGTTTTTTGATTGGTGTAACCATAATCCCTGTATCTGGAAGTGGTAAATGTGCATCTGAGTGCCACTACCTGAGAATATCAGACAGTATAGGAAAGCTTCATCCTTCATTTTCTATCCAAAGGCTGGAAAAGTTTGATTTTTCTGGTTCTACTAGAAGGGCTTACAGAATCCACTGTTGTAAACAATGTGGTCAACATAATTTGTGTCCCTCCAATGTTTTCAGATTATGATTTTCAAAGTCTCTTAACATTGGCCATGGTGAATCATCGGCTGCAACTAGTATCCAAGAATACATTTTTTCCTGAAGCAGGAAAAATGCCATTGGTGTGAATTTGTTTAAGGTACCCAACTTGCCATGAAGTGACCCACACACTATGGTCATGGAGCCATCTCCTGTGGCGCATATGAAATAACACCGGGACTGCAATGGACTGCTGCAACTTTGAGGATATTATTAAGGTGCACCTTCACAGCCAGTCCATCTGGCATGACCTCTTCCACCACCATGACTGTTGGGAATCAGAGTTCCTTCTTCACTCATTTTGCTGTTGGGCCTGATATAATGGTTTCCAGTGGCATTTTCTCCACTGAATGAACCATCACTCCACCTAAAGGGACTCATCCACCCATAGCCATTAGCCCCTTTAGGGAGTCTAGTTATTTACCACCACCCAACACTCAGCATTGAGTCACTGTTACCATAGCGGAATGTCCAGCCAGACATGGCCATGGTGAATATGGGTATGGGAAATGTAGGCCCAAACATTTGGTGTTTCTAGTGCTTTCTTCCTCATCTGGGTCAGTATGATTACTTTCAACATTCTTGGGCATTTTTAGCATGTTGGTTTTGGTTGCTATCAGCAGCTTTGGACACAGTTAAAAAAGATGGAGCCAATTATGGAAATAAATTATGTACACAACTTCAGATACACATTTTAACATCAAAGGTAATGCTTTTTCCTTGAAGAAAAACATTAGATCTTTTGTCTGAACAATGTTCCGATCCTGAGGATTCCTACCTTACTTTGTACTTCCCAAGGTTTAGTAATAGCAGATAAGTCACAGCCAGTCATCATCATAGCCCTTTGAATAAGAATTTTAAAAAAAGATTTTAGAAAGAGGACAGATGGGGAATTTTATACTGGAGGAAGAATAAATATAGTTAATAAAAGTAAATCAACCTACATGATTACTTCCTTTTTTGTTGGGTCCATGGTTATATATTTAATTGCATCCTCTTCTTTTTCCATTTTTTCAATTGCATCCACAATCTTTTGAAACATAGTCCTTTTCCTGTGAAGGGATTAAACATATAAAAATGCATTCACAGTTTCTCTTACACCCTCCTTGGGCATCTAGTGTCTGAGAGCTCTATAAAAAGGATTCTCAAGCTGAATAATAAGAAACTTGATTCTGAAACAAAGTTTTAAGGCTTAACATTAAGAAAGCTCTGATAAATCGTAAACATTAAAGTTGACCGTAATGTGGTTCTAGCTGCAGTGATTTCCTAGTGACTTGATTATGCTTAAGTTTCCCACCAATTTACATCTGTAGTATTTTGACATCCTAAAAAATATTACTGTATATATGCAAGCCAGGTTCTAGTAATGTTCCTCTGATAGGACTGTTTCCATTAATAGAACTGGAAAGGGTTCTACCCTTCCTCTGTAACCACACCTAATGCCCCCTTTGATGTGTGCTTCAGATGTTTGGGAAATTCCACAGCAGTTGTTCAGATGACACAGAGGTCTTCAGTAAGGGTTAGGGAGAAAGAAAGTGAAGTTGCACTAGTGATCAGCCACTAATACGACATTCATTTTAGACTATAGTTTCCAGTACACTTGGGTAATATTTTCCCTGTGTGACATGGCCAAGACAAAATTACAGATCAGATTACCTGTAGAAAATAATACATTTGTGACTTTTAAAAGGTATTTGTGTGTTAATTTCTTATCGAAAGTTTTTTTTAAAAAAATGTCTCAAGGAATGAGAAATTAGGTATAGACAAATAACATTATAATTCTTCAACTGGAGATAGATGCAATTTAAATTTGTAACAGAAGCTAAAATTTCAGCAAGAAAGAATTTAGCACTTACTTGAAGTACAAAGCCAAATCAGTTGCTATGATCGCCACTTCAAATAAATGTAAAACAGTTTCAAACTGGCGCTTATTTAGGTTTTGGAAGATGTTTAAACTCTGCAAAATGAAGATTTTTGCAAAATCAGTACTGCTTACATAATTCTTTAATTTTCCCCCTTATTTTGTTACATCTACCTCAAGGTCATCTACTTTAGTATTTCCCCAAATTATCTAAATTGAAAAGTATTTCCTCAATTTGTTCCTAGTCAAAACATCCAATATTAAGAGTAGCATTGCTACACTTATTAACTATACTGTAAAGGTAAAGGTCACCCTTGCTTAAAAGCCAGTTGTATCCAACTCTAGGGTTCAGTGCTCATCTCTGTTTATAGCCAAAGAGTCAGCGCTGTCTGCATCTGCAGACATTTCTATGGACATGTGGCAGGCATGGTTAGATACCAGAATGCACAGAACGCTGTTTACCTTCTCATCGAAGTGGCCCCTATTTATCTACTTGCAATTTCTTGCTTTCGAACTGCTAGGTTGGCAGGAGCTGGGACAGAAATGGGAGCTCATTCCATTGTGCAGTACTCGAGTATCGAACTGATGACATGCTGCCTTCTAGTCTGCATCTTAACTACTTGAGCCACTACTAAGCCAAGCAATCACACTTATATACTGCCCCATAGCACTTAGTGCACTCTCTGGCTGGTTCACAAGTTAATTAGCATTTTGCCCCAAACATGCTGAGTACTCAGAGAAGCATTTTCTTCACAAATTATGTAATCAAAATTCAACACAGACCTCATCCTGTAGCAACGTTTTACTGTACTCTAAATGGTGCCTTTCTAAAATGGAAGAGCCATGAAGTCTTGCCAACGGAGCTGCTGACCTGTTGAAACATAAATGTACAGCTTTTAAATATTTCCCCAACCTTCTTTCTGAATCTTGGCCCAGTACATAGTAGAGTGTATCCATACACTTTTGCTTTCAGACAATAGGAAACCATCTTTTAAACTTTGAGTACAAATTTTCAGTCCTTTCCTGATTTCAGACATTGTCATTACAAATCCATATAGTCAGACAGACACCAAGGGTCCAGGAACTCAAGAAAGACCACTGCCAAATCAGTAGGTGCATTTCTTGGCAGCTGGCAATGCTTTTGAGAAAGAGCCAAAGGGGTACTGTATTTCCTTTCTACTCTTGAAGGCTGTTGTCCATTTTACATTACCTCAAATGCAATAACCAACTTGATATTAGTGTGTGGTTATGAATTTAAGGCAGGCACCATCTGTCATAGCCATTCATCTCACCATCCTGTAACAGTCTCTCCACTCCCCCCCCCTGAAATTAACTGCTCTTGGTGTTTGAATGGGAGCACTGCCGGCACTTGTGGTACCCGCCCATGTTTGAAGTTGCCTCGGCAGGAAGGCTGCATGCTACTAATTGTGCTACCTGGACTGGCGGGTGTTCAGCTGAGAACAACTAAGACTAAGAAAACGTAGGAGAGATTTTCTTTAGTCCTGGGTGATGCTTCTATGCACCTTGAAGCAGTAAAGGGCTTTAAGGTGGCTTCTTGAATGGTGGTGGAATTAGAAGAGAATGGCACAGGTCCTTTCCTAGTTGGACCAATAGAATAAACCTCCTTGAGTCCATTGCACCAGATAGCACAGAGTCACAGAGAACTGTACACTTGGAGAGTCTCCTGGGGACTGTCTCTTTCAAGGCACTCACGCTCATCAGAAGAGGGATGATGTGATGGCCAACAGGACACAAGCTATGTGGCAAGATATGAATCTATGTGGCCCAATATTTTTGTGCTGTTCATGAAAATGCATATCATTCTGATCATATGTGATGGGATGACGCATGCTATAAGTATTTCCAGTGGTACTTTTTCCACATGAAATGATCAAACCATGAACTGGTTCCAAGTACGCTTCCTGTGCTCTCATAGATAAATTGCAGTTTTATATTGGAAAATGAACCTATCTAAAACAACACATTAGATGAGTCTGCAGATTTATCTTTGTAAAAGCTAGTTAATGTTTGGGCCAGTTAAAAAATAAGGTGAGATGTATAAAAGCAAACTTAAAGGGACATAAACATTCAACCTAATATAAAAGCACGTGAGTGCACGCATGCACACGCACACACACAGAGAGATTGTGTGCCTGAATTCAGCCATGCCTTTTACACATGCAGTACCACTCATACAGCTAGCTAAAGATTAGGGCTTCTAGAAGCTATCATTTAAAAACATTGGTGGCCCAAAATTGGGAAGCAATATTTTAAAGGACTGATATTTTTATTCAAAGGGTCAACCACGGAAAACTGCTAATTTAAGCTCATATATGCTATATGTTAATTGTGCTCTTTTGCCTGAATGAACCACAGGAAAGTGACCCCTTTCCCCCACACTGAAACTTAATTTAGCTCTGGGACTGGAAGGGAATTTCACATACAAGATCACACCTGACTGTTCAAAATAGCTTTGTTTCCTACCAACATGAAGTAATATTTCCTTCTATCAATGTCACAGATATTTGAAATGTACAAGTTACTTACTTCATTTGATACAGGTTATTGGTTCCTCTGTGATCAATGTCATGACAAAAAGCTGCAGCTACCATAGCAAAGGCTTCTAGGTCATTATAGTATTTCTTTATTTTACCTGTCTGTTAAAAAGAGAGAGAGAGTGATTCCTTTTTCATTTTTATACTGGCAAGTACTTAATACATGTACAGTACTTTATAACATGCTACAGTGAAAAATAAACTTAGGCGTAGGTCCGGAATAAACAGACTGTACCATCAAGAGAGTAAACATAGTCTGCCCAACATTGAATCCATGCCTCCAGTTGTGGTAAGTGATGTCACGATACCCTTTTCTGACAGTATACATCCACCTTGTAAGTACCTGGGCAAAAAAAAAAGTTTAATTTTCTTTACTGTTATGGTGTGAAAACTGCACACTGGAAAACAATTTCATAAGTTATTAAGACTAGCCATTTTAATAAAGACAAAATACTGTAGTGATTTCCAAAAATTGATTTCTAGTTGTCCACCAGAAGGTGGATTTACAGAATTAGAGGTATGTGAATCTAAAAAATGAAGATTCCTCTGATTTCTACCGTAAAGCTTGTTCTGACTGAGATCTATGTCAGTTAAGAGTGTTCTCTCTCTCTCTCTCTCTCGAAACACATGCATTTTTATACACATGCTGCCATTGACTAATGTATGTTTGAGTGCATTTTCCAAATTTTCCCTGTGAAGTTTTGAAAATCTGTGGGTATTAATCATATCACAAAGCCCATTTTGTTCTGTGTCAGGTTTAAGGTGGGTGTCTTAACTTTCAAAGCCCTAAACGGTTTGGGACTTTCTTATTTGGTGGAGGTGTCTTCTCATCAGAAATCAGGCCCACTTCACCCGTTCTTCTCAGACAACTCAACTCCAAATTATGACTTCCAGGTTGGCTAGAAAGTCTGTTACCAGCCATAGGGCTTTCTTGGTGGCAGCTCCGGCTCTTTGGAATGCACTGCCGGGGGAGCTGTGTTTGATTCTCTCCTTAGAGACCGTCAAGAAACAACTAAAAATCCTTTCTGTTTGAGGAGGCCTTTAGCAGTTTGTTGAAGACCAAATAGGAGACCCTCCCACTGCCTTTCTGTCACAAGAGTTTGGGGTCCTCACAGTGATGAGATTCAGGTTTTTTAAACTACCTATTCTTTGGGTGTGGCATGGTGGGCGTGGCCAGGGGGAAAGCCCTGTGTTGCGGCCAAATTAGGACTACAGTAAAACCTCATATAACACTAAAACCTGGTTCCACAAGTCTTGGTGTTATACGATTTTTAGTGTTATCCGATGCATGTTAAAATCCTATGGGATCCATAGAGATACATTGTAACCACACAGGCTTTAGCGGTTGTTATCCGATGCATCCCATAGGATCTTAATGTTATCCAATGCAATTCTCCCCCCCCCCAGATTGCTTAATGTTATGCGATTTTAGTGTTATTCGATACTAATGTTAGATGAGGTATTACTGTACTTTATTTCAAAACTGGAATGGGCGGGGCCAGCCAGAATTTCTGCTACCTGTTCTGGGAAACTGGTGCAAACCTGCTGAATCCCACCACTGGGTCCTCAGTTCTGATTTTGATTAGGTGGCATGGGGTTGTTTTATTGTCTTAATAGTGTTTGTTTCACTTTTTAATAGTGTAAGCCGCCCAGAATGGGAATCCATCCCAGATGGGCAGGGTATAAGTCCAATTAATAATAATAATAATAATAATAATAATAATAATAATAATAATAATAATAATAATAATAATAATAATAATAATAATAATAATAATAATAAATAATAATAATAATAATAATAATAATAATAATAATAATAATAATAATAATAATAATAATAATAATAATAATAATAATAATAATAATAATAATAATTTCCAGTTACTTGTATTGGATTTTCATATCCACATTCTCATATTGGATAAGCTCATATCAAAACGTAGAAATGGTGACCCTCGCTGCCTCAGACATTATTGCACTCGAGGCAATAATGCTACTATTGTACCCTTTTCTTTTGATACACTCCACAGGTAAAGGTAAAGGTCACTCTTGCTCAAAAGCCAGTTGTATCAAACTCTAGGGTTCAGTGCTCATCTCTGTTTCCAGCCAAAGATCCAGGGCTGTTTGCCTCTGCAGACACTTCTGTGGACATGTGGCAGGCATGTGTTCGACATGGGAGTGCACAGAATGCTGTTTACCTTCCTACCAAAGTGGTACCTATTTATCTACTTGCAATTTCTTGCTTTTGAACTGCTAGGTTGGCAAGACCTAGGACAGAGACAGGAGCTCATTCTGTTGTGCAGTACTCAGGTCTCAAACTGCTGACCTTCCAGTCATCAAGTTCAGTGTCTTAACCACTTGAGCCACCTTTGTACCTCAATATGTTCCATACCTATCCGTTTTAAAAGGACACAATCCACAAAGAGTTTTTCCCAGGTGAATGTCATGGAAGTTAACATGAACTGCACCCAAGCGTTGCCTTATTTTTGCACAACTCCTATTTATCTCCACAGATTGATTTTCTGACACAGTGCATCCCAGTGTGAAACCACCTCATTTTGTCTTATGGTTGAGTAGCCTCTGACAAGCATGAGCCAAATACATGGGTCTCAGATACAACAAAACCTGTGACACAGGTGTGGAAGATATGATCCACACACAAGGTCCATTAACTTTTCAAACCTGTTATGAGCATTGAATCTAAAAATGACAGGCAACTTCCAAGTGAAAATATGATTGTCTGACCCAGTTTTTTTCTAAAATGAGGCAAAATCAATCTAACCTCTGCTGGCACTTTGAACTTTTCCACAACATTTATCTCAAAGAAGAGTCTTATCCCACACTTGATCAAGTCAAATTCTGACACAGGGAAGTCACTGAAGCGAAATTCATAAAGTTCTACACTCTGTGGTTCGGGCAGTTCCTCTTTCTGTTGGGAAGAAAAATCAAATGATCCCCTCAGTGTGACACATAACAGAAAATAAGCTGGGATTTTTCTTAATATTTAACTTCCGTTTCACCAACAAATTGGGATAAACATCTTGCATATGCTTATGACTCTTATGTTTCAAGAAGCAGTTCTAGAAAACATAGCCCAGAATTCAAGACAACTCTGCTTACAAGAAAATGCAGGTTTAACATTTAAGGAATTATGGTTTTTGGTGTTTTTGCATGGGTTTGGTTTGTCTATTTAGATTAAACATACAATTTTGTGAAGACAGTTTGCTAAACATAAATTGTGCCCCCACCCTATCCCCACCACCCCCAAGTTCCCAAAACAGATTCTGTAGCCAAACAAAAACTAGAATCACCATATTAGTCTTTCATAGTGTCTGGTTTGGCATTGAGCATACTTCAAGCAAAACCTAATTACAAAGTTCATTACAGTGGAATCTCGGTAAACATAATTAATGCGTTCTCCAGGACATTTCTTACAACAAAAATTACTTTAGCCAAATTTCCTATAGAAATGCATTGAATGCAATTTCCCACAGGAATGCATTGAAAACCAATTAATCCATTCCAAAAAAGATTCCATAAACCGAGCCACTATTTTCTATGAATTTCCTTTTGTTATGCAATTTTTATGTTAACCAAGCCATTTGTTAACAAAGGTTCCACTGCACTATGGTATAGATAACACGTGACACATGCAGTAATTTTGGTATTTTCAGCCTCTCATGGCTACTCTTTCAGTAGTGCTAAAACATGTGCCAGAGAGTGTCCTAGTGCTCTGATGTTTCTGAGAGGGGGCACTGCATTCTCTTCTTATGCTGGATACCACTCTTAAGAGAGTATAAGTTCAATACAGACATAATCACAATGACATTGTTGTGGTAGTGGTGAAAAAGAAGAAGTAGTAGCAGCTGGATTTTCTCTGATATTTGTTCTCATCCCAGGTCAAGGGCAACAGTTAGTCACTCCCAAAGTAAGAGCAGTTTTAAGATGCAACACCTGCTTTATCCCATTAGCAGGCTGGGATTCCAAGCTTTATAAGAGGATAAATGTTATGTGACACTGCATGAGAGATCAGACTGTAAATTAAATGGGCTGTTCTGGGAATACATTTGCCTGCATTTCTAGAGGATTTCATTCACAGGAAAGCACCATAAGGAAAACCCAGCGTATTGAAGTTCTTTGATGGAAGGAAAAAAGCAACATTGACTCCAATGGATTCAAACATAAACTTTTGATAAACTTTTCTGGCCTACAGCACCAATTAATCTGGCCCATAGTGAGGACCTAGCCACCACTGGAAGCTCCCCGACACCATTGGAAGTGCAGAAACGTGACAAAAATATTCTGCCCTCCCTCCCGTTGCTGCGGGAAGTGGCGGAGGTTGCATAATTCATATGTTTCTTTCTTTCCTAATCCCAAACATTGTGCTCCAGGCTAAAGTGTGCTACTGACAGGCAACAACAATCTTCAACGTTATTCTATCTAGAAGATTCAGAAAGTCTAACATGAAAAAGGGAAAATATAACAGTCCAGAATGTCTTGCCAACATGAGAAATTATTGCATAAATGTACAAAACAAACGTTTTAAAATAAAAACCCTTCTTATATTGTTTTATATATCACATCACTTTCTTTAATGTAACAGGAATATTGTACAGATTACTAAATCACATGAGCTGACCTGTGGACATAGCACTTATGAAATCTTTAGGCTAAACTTTGTGTTAGAGAACTCCACTAATGTTCCAGAGACGTGATTCCACCAAACCTTCACAAAAGAATGATCATACTTACAAATTAAGGTTGTGTTTTCTCCCATTGACCAGTCACAAAGTGAGACAGGCTAGTTTGCTAATTATGGGAGGAGTGAAAAGTTGCTGTGAAAAATAAGCTGTTTCTAGCACTTAAGGAATTCTCTCTTCAGTTACTTACCAAAATCTTGAGCAAGTCTTTTTCATCACAGTCTTCAATGCTTTCTACTTTCAGTTTTTCTTTGTATTTCTAGCAAATGAAAGGAACAGTGAGATCAATTGATCCTATGATAAGACTCTATCTTCTGTTCAGTAGAACTCGACTATAACTCACCAATATGCTCTGGATTTCAGCAGGTGTTGCCTTTGACTGGTACATGAGCATCTCCTGAGCAATATCTTTCCTGTTCTCAAGTTTATTCATTTTGTCATAGGTGTCTGTATTTAAAACAGACCATCCAAGAAACTGTGTGAGCATCTGAAGCAGGTGCAAAGAAATAAAAGAGATTAGGTATGACATTTTGGTTTTATTCATAGCTTGGATATAGGATGCTAGTTTGGAAATTCTGAGAATTATAGTTTTTAAAAAAGGCTATTTTTTTTTTCAAATTCTGATTTTATTTAAGGAAAAACCCTACTGGTTAAGATAACTTAAAATTTCTAGGCTTATTCAGATTTTTTAAAATTTTCTCCTTCCAGGATTTACTCATTTGCTTTATTTTATTTAAATGCTTATAGCCTGTCCTATGTCGCAGGATCTCAAAGCAGTATAATGCCATTTTAAAACATAGGATATTTAAAGCAGTTTAAAATAAAAGAGCAAACAACAATGACCACGTTAAAACATAACAAACATTAAAAAAACTTTGCAGAAAAATCTATGTGGGCTATAATCTTCAATCCCCAAAGGCTCCAATAAATAAATATGTCTTGGCTTGGCACCCAAATGATGCCAATGTTGGTGCCAAACTAGTCTCCAAGATGGGGTGCTATGGCAGAAAAATCCCTGTCCCATCTGTTCTCAATAGTGAAACACTGAGGAGGGCCTCCCTAATAGATCTTGATGACAGGGTAAGTTTATACCAGGGAAAGCACTCCTTTGGTGACCAAGGTCCCAAGTCATTTAGGGCTTTCTAAGTACCCTGGACAGTGAGGAAAACAAATAGGTTGATCTTAGAAGAAATCAACCCTGACTGCTCCTTGGAAGGTCAAATAGTGATGAAGTTAAAGTACTTTAGTCATAAAATGAGAAGAGAGGATTCAGTTGAGAAAGCCTTGATCCTGGGGAAGGTTGAGGGCAAAAGAAGAACGGGGTGGCCAAAAATGAGATGGTTAGATGGTATTGTGGATGCAATGGGCACAGACTTGGGCAGGTTGAGGAGGATAGGGGTGCCTGGCAAGCAATGGTCCATGGGGTCACAGGCAGTGATGGGTTGTTACCGGTTTGGACCAGTTCGCCCGAACAGGTAGCACCCATCAGGAGGGGGTCCCCGGGAGGTGGTAATCCCCTGGGTGACCTGTGCAGTCGCCTCTCCAGCCCCCCTCCAGAAATGTATTTCCGGCCAGCCAAAATGGCTGCCCGGAACTGAGCATGTGTCAAACCTCTATTTGGCGCATGCACAGTTCTATTTTTAGTGCGCATGCGTCAAATAGAGGTTTGATGCATGTGCACTAAAAAAATAGAACTGCACATGCGTGAAATGGAGGTTTGACGCATGCGCAGTTCTGGGCAGCCATTTTATTTTATTTTATTAATTTTTGGCTCTGCCCACAATGTCATGATGTCATGACATCATGTTAGATCCGCCCATGACGTCGGCTACACCGATGACGTAATGATGTCATGGTGAGGTAGCGAAAAAATTGACAGCCCACCACTGGTTGCAGGGGGTTGGAGTCAACTGTGTGATTGAACAACAACAAAAAGTTATTGTCAATGCCTTGAATTGTAATTTGACTTGGCTTCAGTGATGTGATGTTACCGGTTCTGACCGGATCCACAGAACCGTTAAGAAGATTTCCGGAGGGTTCTCCGGGAGGGTAATACCGTTTTTGAGGCGTCCGGATCGGACGCCTCACTGGCAGGAAAAAAAATTTTTTTTTAATTGGAGTCAAAATGGCTCCAATTTAGTGCGCATGCGCAGAAACCAATCTGACGCATGCGCACTGAAATTGCAAATACCGTGTTTCCCCCATAATAAGAGACCACCGAAAATACGCCATGTGCCGATTTTCGGGGGGCTCTAAAAATATAAGCTACCACCCGAAAATACGCCATGTGTTATGAAAGAACACAGCCACCCCACTGCCTGCTCGGACACAGAGAATACACCCCCCAACTCTGCTTACCTTCCCTCTGCTTACTGTATTTTCTCTCCCGACTAACAGCTGATCAGAGACTTTTTTTTAAACTAGGGAAACAAGGGGGAAAAAATTCAGCGATGTGATTGGATCTCTATGTCAGCTGACATAGAGATCCAATCACATCGCTGTATTCCCCTCCCTTCATGTGGTTGGATCTCTATGTCAGCTGACATAGAGATCCAATCACATCGCTGAATTTCCCCCCCTTGTTTCCCTAGTTTAAAAAAAAAGTCTCTGATTAGCTGTTAATCGGGAGAGAAAATACAGTAAGCAGAGGGAAGGTAAGCAGAGTTGGGGGGTGTATTCTCTGTGTCCGAGCAGGGAAGGGGGGGAGAGAGAAATGTTGCCTGGGCCGCCCAGGCACTCATCCTCAGAGGCTCCAGCCGGAACCGGAACGTGGCCGAGAGGGCCGGAGGCCTCTTGCTGGGCGCCAGGACGCCTTTCCCCAACCCGATAGAGGCTGCCGCGCTGGGGAGGAGGGATGGATGGAGGGCAAGAGGCCGCTCACCGGCGGCCTCCATTACGGCGGCGGCCAGAGCAGCGCCTATCTCCGAGGGGTGGTGGTGGTGGAAGAGGGGTGGGTGGGTTGGGGGAAGGCGCCCTGGCACCCGGCAAGAGGCCTCCGGCCCTCTTGGCCACGTTCCGGTTCCAGCTGGAGCCTCTGAGGATGAGTGCCTGGGCCGCCCGGGCCTTCGGGAGATTCCGCGCCGGGGAGGAGGGATGGATGGAGGAGGGCAAGAGGCCGCTCACCGGTGGCCTCCATTGCGGCGGCGGCGGCCAGAGCAGCGCCTACAAGAGGGGTGGGTGGGTTGGGGGAAGGCATCCTGGCGCCCGGCAAGAGGCCTCCGGCCCTCTCGGCCACGTTCCGGTTATATTAATTTTATATTTATTTATTATTATTTTAAAATTAAAAAATATTTTAAAGTCACATGACCAACTTTGGCCCCGCCCACCAAGTCACATGGTCCCACCCATGACACTGGCTCTGCCCACAATGATGGCTCCGCCCACAACGCTGGCTCCGCCCACACTGTGATGACATCATGGAGTGGTAGTAAAATTTTTGACATCCCATCACTGCTTGGCTTGATTGTTAACTCAGCAGTCTTTCTTTCCTTACTTGTATCAGAGCGCTGCTCTGATTTAAAATTATGGAAATACATGAAACATGGATACAATTCAAACAAGTCAAAAGGCAAAAATAACTAGGCTATTTTTGACAAGAAGTGGGCTACTTTGATAGGTTTTCTTGGCCAGTTACTAGATCTTCTCTTGTACACATGGTGGGGCATAAATTGAATGCACATAAATACTGCACTGATTGGATTTCTCCATATTCACAGAAAAATTGCTGTGTATCCAAGTCGCATTTGACTTGATTATTCTTTTCTCTTTCTACTTCACTTTGAAGTCTATTCAGCAATGTCCAGATGGTCCAGGCAGAATCTTGTTCTGGTGGGAGATACTCTTAGGCATTCATCAATTCAGCAAGGGTAGATTGTTTTTGTTCTCCATAGCTTTAGCATCTTCTGGTTTCCTATTTAGAGCTTGAGAGGTGCGTATAAAAATATTTCTTCATTTTATTTGCCATTAAGGGAGATGGTGTCCATGAAGTGGGTGAGTTTGGTGCTGTACTAATTTCATTCATTATTTGCTAGCCCCTTCTGACATGGTCCCAGAGGAGTAGTGCCAGCCATACGTCTTGCCTCTTTCTTGCATGGTGGAGAGGGAATTATTGGCTACCTGGAATCTACCTCTGCTGAAATGGTCTATTATAATATATTAAATACAGGTCCAAAAAAATCTTATTCCACCCCCACCCCCACCCCCACCCCCCCAAGGTGACTCACTCAGCACTCTAGACCATAGGCTGGGTGAGCGGGCTGTTCAAATTCCTAAACCAAGAGGCTAGCATTAGGGTTAGGCAGGTCTTTTAAAAACCTTGCCCTCATACCAGCCCCTGAGCATCATCAGCTTGCCTTGCCTCTATCCCTGGGAGGGAGAGAACTCCTTTCCTTCATTCATGGCCGTGTCTCAGCTGACACTTGAAGGGGTCTATAAACCTGCATGATTTAATAAGAACTACATCTACTTGCTTGGCATGTGCTGATTTATACCTTATAGCACTATGATATTTAGCTGTTCGTATTTTTTGTGGGTGTCCTGTCTGACCCAACCAGTTTCTTAAATATTTTATTTCTGGAATCAACTTTCTTTTTCTTGTTAAGATAATTTTTTGTAGATCAAGGTTTGAACCAGAATGATGTCCAAAAACAGTCAAACCTCGCATAAAGAGTGCCTCACTTAAAGAGTAACTCGCTTAAAGAGCAGAATTTTCTCTGAATGTTCACCTCGCTTAACAACTAAAACCAACCAAAAACTCGCTTAACAAATAAATCGGGGTTCGCAATCCCCCCCCCCCCAGAAGTCACAATTGGTCACTTACAATGGTGTTTCACTTAAAGAGCAATCCTGTGGAACACATTTAGCTCTTTAAGCGAGGTACAACTGTACTTCAAAGTAATGCAATGTTGCAAAGGTATTTTAAGGCAGCTATTAGCTGGTGCTTTGGATTAGTTGGTGCTCAGTGAATTCCAAGGTTTTCCCTTGATCGTTAGCATACTGTATATAAAATTCCTGGCATATAGGAATGTCAGTTGATCATTTGTGTAAATGTTAAAAAGTAATGGTTCCATGACACTACACTGTGGGAGACTGTTCCTTGGATTTCTTCAGTGACTGTGCCTTCCTTTAAATTCAATAAAAGATCTTCAGTTTTGAAGTAGAATGGTAATCTTTTCTCTTAGTCCCTGATCTTTAGAAAGGAAATCAGTGGTGTGCTGGCCCACAGGGATACAGGGACTCATCCCGGTGCACCCCAGTGACTGGCATCCCCGAGAGGCAGGCAGAGGTAATGAGCATGTATGGGATTTCTCCCCCCAACCTCCCAATAGGCGCCCCCATTACTTCCTGTCCACCACACTCCATAGGTGCCCAGCACACCCCTGAAGGAAATAGAGCTTTTTTAGCAGCAATTGACGGTATCCTATGCTGTCATAAAGACAACAGACACTGCTTCAGTTATTTTATGTGTTTCAGCAATATTATTCAACTTTGAGCTTACTTCAGTTAACTGTTCATCATATTCATCAAAGGGCTTGCCATCTTTCCTGTTGTAAAATGTAGCCACACCAACTATTTCTTCCTTTTTATTGACGATTGGTAAAGACAACACATTTTTAATAACCCAGCCTGTTTCATCAAAAGCTTCTTTCTGAAGAAAAGAAAAGAAAGGCAATGCCATATTTTAGTTTAAAAGAATAAAGAATGTGCATTATGAACATCAAAGTCAAATGGTGTGACCAACCTGTATAAAAGGGGTGCTTCTGTAATGTTATCTTACTCTGATTATTGGTTTTGTTTACCTTTTGAAAAGAGTACAAGAAAAGATGTTACCTGGAAAGCGAAGTATTCATCTGCTGGTGCATTCATCATATTGCAAATCTAGATAAAAGAAAAATATACAATAAATACATTATTGACCTAAATAAAATCTCAAATCTACTGTTTTATAGTGTTTCTAAATCAGATTATGGAAATGTTAACTTTTGTGGTCTGCAACGTTTGTTCATTTGTTCATGGCCTATCTAGATGTGATCATTGTAAATGCTGTTTTTAAATATATATATAGTAGCAAAAGCAATTACATAGACACTGAACTTGATGACTGGAAAGGCAGCAGGTCAACAGTTCAAGATTTGAGTACAGCATGATGGAATAAGCTCCCGTCTCTGTCCCAGCTCCTGCCAACCTAGCAGTTGGAAAGCAAGAAGTTTCAAGTAGATAAATAGATACCACTTCAGTGGGAAGGTAAACAGCATTCCATGCACTCTGCTGTCTAGTCATGCTTGCCACATGTTCACAGAAACATCTGCAAACGCAGACAGTGCTGGCTCTTTGGCTATAAACAGAGATGAGCACTAAACCTTAGAGTTGGATCTGACTGGCTGTTGAGAAAGGGTGACCTTTCCCTTACTGCCCCATAGCACTTAGAACACTCTCTAGGTAGTTCACAAGGTAATTAGTATTTTTGCCTCAACATGCTGGGTACTCATTTTTACCAACCTCAGAATGATGGAAGGCTGAGTCACCCTGGAGCTCATCAGGACTGAACTCATAACATTTTGGCTGCAGTACTACAGTTTAACCACTGCACCACAAAGGCCCCATGGAAGCTCAATATTTCAATTTATAGATTACCTAATTTTAATGTCTTACAATAACTGAGCATCCTGTTAAGGAGTGAAAATTGGGGTTACTTGCTGTGATTTCCAATTAACTAAATATATAACAAGCTAAAGAATGCGGCTGCCTGGGTAGTGATGGGGTGCAGGCTTTATGCCCATGCCTCGCCACTGTTCTGGCAACTGCACTGGTTACCGGTGTGCCTACGGGTGCAAATCAAGGTGCTGGTAATGACCTTTAAAGCCCTACATGGCAGTGGGCCAGGATACTTATATTTCGAGCAACTTATTCTATCCCGCTCATTTTGTATTTGTGACTGGGGATTCTTTGATATATTTTGTTATCTGATATTATGTTATTAATTTTGTAACTGTTATATATTGCTTTGTTGTAAGCCGTTCAGAGTCGCTATAAGCGAGTGGGGCGGCATAAAAATTGAACAGCAATAATAATAATAATAATAATAATAATAATAATAATAATAATAATAATAATAATAATAATAATAATAATAATAATAATAATAATAATAATAATAATAATAAAGAGACCGTATCACCCCAAGAACATCTGTCTGTCCCATCAATGTGGACTGGAGAGGCTTTCTGAAGATACCATCAACTAAAGCGGCTCGACTCTCTAGCACTAGAAGGAGGACCTTTTCTGTGTCTGCTCCATCCCTATGGAACCTCTTACCAACTGAGTTGCGCCTCCAGGCGGAGTTGTTGCCCTTCAGGAAAGGACTAAAAACCTGGCTGGCAAAGCAGGTGTGGGGCACCAGTGACGTGGTTCCCCCCACCCTGCTGGCTTATATAGTGTAGGGCTCTCCGTTCCTTTAGTTGCTCTTTTAACCTTAATTTTTAAACAATTGATGGGGAGGGTGAGGGTAATTGTTTTAAGCCTATTAAGGATTTTAAGGGTTTTTAATGTTTTATTGTTGTAGTGATTTTATCATTGTTGTTATGCCGCCCAGAGTCACTCGTTTGATTTGGACAGCAATATATAAATTTGAATAAATAAATAAATAAATAAAGGTGATATATAAGTCACTGAGTATTGTTGGTTTCTATTTGAAACTGCATCAGTCAGAATTAATATTTTTATTATATGTAGACTACACTTACTGTATTTTATTCAAGCAGAATAATGTACAGTTTACTGAAACAGATTACCAATAACAATTAGCTTATGTAAAGAATATTCACATACATAGCATGTGAAGAAACAATTATATTTAAAAAGTTGTAACTCACAAATCCATTTTCTGCAACATATGTTGGCAACCCACTAATAAGACACCAGTGGTCTGCAGGGGGTGTCCTTGAGGAAGACAGAGAGAGAGAGAGAGAGAGAGAGAATGAGCACTTTTAAAATAAACAAAGGAGAAGGAGAAATAAACAAGATAATGGGAATAAAGTTAAAGCTAAATCCTAAAGAAGCACTAATAATGGAACTCAAAGAGGTAAAGGTGGATCAAGATAAAAAGAATTACTAATATTTTTTTTTGATGGGCACAAGATTATTAATTGCAAAGAAACTGGAAAATTAACTTTAGCTTTAAAATAAAAGAATGTTATAAGGAGATTTGGAATATTGCCCTAAATGACAAGTTAACCTGGGACCTGAAAAGTAAGAAAGGTGAGATTAAAATTAACCACTTTTAGGGGATTTTTTAAATTCTTGTTTTCTCTTTTCTTCTCCCCCCCCCCCCTTGTCATTTAAGTGTTCTTGTTTTTCATTCCTTATTATCAGGTCTATATTCCTCTAGCGTAGGGGTTGCCAACCATTTTAAGTCAGGGGCTGGGTCACACTCCCTCGGATATTTGAAGGGGCTGGACTGGTGGTCCCCCCGCTGTTTATGGCTGCCTTAAACGATTCTGCAGCAAATTCCAGTGGAGGAGGCAACAGCAACGGCACAGGCCGTAGGTTACTAACACCTGCTCTAGTGTGTTAAAAATGTTAGTGGTTGAATGCCTATTTTGACCCAAATATTTGCATTGTTATATATTTTTTGTTAATACATAATAAAAAGAATTATATAAAAAAATTAAACTAACAAAGAGAACTAACTACTGTGTGATAAGCTGGTGATGGACACTCACGGAATAACTTTGATTTCTTCTTTTCCATGTAAAATGTAGTCAATTATCTTATAAAAATTGACTTCCTAAATGCAAAAAGAGAAAGGAATGTAATATTGTATGGGCATATGGTGTTCAAAAATTATTTTGGACTAATAAGATAGTGCTACTCACTCGGCCATCTGGTGTTTTGGGACCTTTGTAAGGCTCTTGTTCTCCCAGCTTAATTGGCCATTCATCATAGAATTCCTACAAACAATTCCATATAAATTAGGGAGACACCACATTACAAAAATGGTTAATATCCATATTTTGTTTAAACAAGAGAGTAATTGCTGCTTTTTTAAAAAATGGTAACTAACGACAACTAGCTTCTTCTTGGGCCATGAAAACTCTCAATACAATTTAAATATTACTTCTGAAACCAATGAGTAACTCCTGTAACATGGCAGAAGTGAATTAGACTAAATTAAAGGATCACAACTGTATAGTATAGGCAGTGGTGGGATGTCAAAAATTTTACTACCCCACCGTGATGTCATCACAGTGTGGGTGGAGCTAACATCATGGGCGGAGCCAACATCATGACATCATGGGTGGGGCCAAAGTAAATAAATAAATAATAATAATAAAATAAAATAAAATAAGCACACACACGCCTCAACCCACCCTCCCACCCACAACACAAACCCGTAAATAAAATAAATAAATAAAATAAAAAATACATTAAAATACAGCCACCCACCCACCCCAAACACAAATCAACCAGAGCTTTTAAACCAGAGCTTAAAGCTTATTCTGGCTAATCTTTCTCACACTAGGTCAGATGGAAGGAACTCACCACAAGATGGCTTCATTTTGACACTTTTCAACAGTTAAAGAAGTTAGGTACTAAGTCTTTGCCTAACCAGTTCTCTAGAATAATATGACTTAATGTAAATGTAAAACTGCTGTACCTCCTTAAGGGTTCTCCAATTGGAACAGCGATTGGAACAGCACAGGTGTAGCTTATTGATGAGGTAACTCTAAGACTTTGCTTAAAAACCCCAAGCCAGGTTGCTAGGCCTGCCAGCCGCCAGGCCTTTTTAGGAACTGTGGTAGTACGTCAATATAGGTAAAGGTATTAAATACACATTAAAATACACACAGACACACCACATCCAAAGGTGAGTCACTTACCCTGGGGAGCAGGCTATAGGGAGCTTCAGGCTAGCAGCTTCTCTTCCTCCTCCCTGCTTGGGAGGACAGCAAGGAGGCCGTGCATACGTGCTAAGCACTGTAGGCGTGCATGCACAAGTGCTTGGTGCACATGCACAGTGGGGAAACCTGTGAAAAGGTAAGCCCCAAAGGTGGTTCCCCCCAAACCCTGCTACCGGTTCTCCAGGACACTGGGGAAAGTTACTACCAGTTCTGGCGAACTGGTGCGAACCTGATACATCCCATCACTGAGTATAGGTTTGCTGGCAATGAAGGCAGCAGAAATATTTGTGGAGAAAAGGCAAAGAGCATTTCTGGATGGGCAGGCTTAGTTCCACGTGCTAGATTCTTGAAAGAGAAATAGTATTCACATTTTATTTGAACAAATCTGTTATGTTGACTTTAAATGAATTAGGCAATCTTGCTTAGCACTTCTGTTATATTTGAGTTTCCATTTATCATCCTGTTATAATTTATATATGAAATGGTCCTTTCCTTCCAATGAAGGCAGTAGGAGTAGGGAGCAGGAAGAGAGTTGGTTATCTTATTTTTTTTTAAACAACTGACCTTTTCTTTGGTCATATCCAGCAGACCAACAGAATATCTTTCACAATTCAAGAATGTTCGAACAGTGTACATTGCTTTGTGAAATTGCCGCTCTATATCAGTTAGTTCTTCAAATACTTTATTGGCAGACAACAAAAGCATCTGTTTAGGAGACAGAGATAAACGGAGATGCAGTGTAACATATTTGGCTGATAGAAGTATTTCTGACTGAACACAGAAACTATGAACAAATATGGCAAATCAACAACTCTGCCAAACCATTTTTACATTTGTTAGAAACATTATGAAATGACAAAGACAATGGTAGTAGTGATACTTATCATTACCCTAGTTATAACAACAAAATTTACATGACCACCAAACACTTACGTTCCTGGGCAACTCACAAAACATAAAACACTGAACAACAAATTAAAGCATAAACTATCTTGTCAGCACCAAAGACAACAAAACCAAATTGTATATAAGAGCATATGAAGAAACATGGTGGGTTAGATTAAAGCCATGTTAGTCTACTATTCTGTTGTCTATGAGATAACCAACAGTGGGACATAGAAGCAATTGCATTCTTTATCTTTTGTTCCCCAGTAACTGATGAAGTATGTTGGCTCTGATACTTTAAGTAATATATAGCCATATTGAATAGTAACCAGAAAGGAAGAAATCATTTTTTTAAAACCTCACATTCATAAGATGCAAAAACAGTGGCTCAACATCCACTAGCTCAAAACTGCAGTTTCAGAAAGACTGGAAAGAATTTACCTGGTGACAAAATTATTATACCCTATTTACTGGTGTATAAGACCCACTCCCCCCCACCTTAAAATTCACTAGAAAATGAGGTGTGTCTTATACTGTATATAGTGGCCTATAGTGGGTTGTTTTGGTAATAATGGGGTGCATTTTATACTCCGATACACAGGGCCGTAGCCAAGAGTCTAGGTTGTTGGGGGTTTTTTTTTGGGGGGGGATGTTTTTCAGGAGTGGCAAAAAATTTCGGGGGGGCACCAATGTCACACTCACATATATAACATTGGCACCATGGGGTGGGTTTGGGGGGCAGGCTGTTAGCTCAGGAGGTTTCCCGCCTGGCTCCCCTTGGTTACGGCTCTGCTGATACTGTACATCTTACATGCTAGCAAATACGATATATAAAAACGTGGGGGCAAGATAAACCATGCAAGAGATTTCACAATAGTACAGCCTGTTGCTGATGGCTCATGCTTCAAACCCTCTGAAGAAGATCTCATGTTACAGACAAATATATGAACACATGAACAGTATTCAACAGAGTATTAGGGCTTCCACTAACTTTGCTTTTAATTACATGAATAAATCAATAATCCTGTACCTGGCTTTTCCTATATTCAATATTGTACATTTCTGATGTGTGGCACTGTCTTACAACCAGTGAGAGAAAATTGATGTATTTGCAAAACACCTACAAAAGAAGAAAGGGGGGGAAAGTTATACACTCGTTTCAGGGGGATAGTTAAGCTTGTGGTTATCTTGCTCCTGTTGAAGTCACAGAAAAGGAGATTTGCGGCACATTTAAGATGGATAAACTTTTGTCAGTGTGAATGTTCATGTCCACTTCTTCAGACATACAGTATATTGTTTTTATAACCACATATCTCACTCTTCCTTGCCAAGGCCAGCCATTTACACAAACTTTCTAGTAGCCTCCCATCTAGATCCACAGTTCTCACGAGACCCATTTTAACCCTCATATTACATAAGCCTTCTGACAATTTCTCATTTAGACCTGCAGCTTACATGGAGCATCTAATTGTCTCCTCTGTGGACTCATTAATCTTTTAATCAGTCACCTGTGAGGAAGCCTTATCAAATCTGACAGAACCAGAGCTTAGAACAATTCATTTTTTTTTCCAATCTGCATCTTCCAGAATGTATTTATTTAATTCATTTATATTATTCACACACCACCTTTCTCCCCATGGGGACCCAAGACAACTCACAACAGCTAAAATGGTACAGCAATAAACATTTTAAAAATATCATATATCAATCGATATTATGGTCAAAAACCCACATAGTACAGCAAAAAGAACATAAGTTAAAATCAGGGTAGTTTAAAAAGAAGTGTTTCTACTGAGAGTTAAGGAGTAGTAAAATTAGTATTTAAGATTAATATTTTAACTATTACTAAGCCTAAGATGTAGTGCTAGTAGTTTATTTAGCTAAAGGACCTGTCAAGATTGTTCTTCTGATATTATATGCTGTGGCCCAGAACTTGGCAGTATTGTGGGCGAAGGTGGAATATCGTATTAAAAAAACAATTAAATATCAAGCTCAAACTAGGATTTAAAATAATTTTAAAGCATTTAAAGAAATTTAAAAACTTCCTCCTGAAACACTTGTTGCTTAAAAGCAAAGAAATGATCTTTGTTTACTAACAGAAGAATCCTCCCGCCCCACATATTCACTTCCCTGAGATTTCAGAGGAGACTTTGAGAGACTTTTGTCACAGAAGCAGGGCAAGTGAGGGTTGAGAAGGAGGCCATGTTGTTGTTGTGGCCCCTCCAGCCACAGATTATTTACCACCACTCAGAAGTCATGATGCGGATTCCCTACTCCCTCGCCTTTCTCAAATGGCACCATGAGACCAAGTCTCTCCTCATTCTGGTACCCTTATTCCTGACTTTTTTAATTTATTTTTTTTTGAGGGGGAAGGTGGGGATCTCTGATGTCACAGAAGCACAAGATACAGAGGCTGAGCCAGTGACCTTTGTGGCATCTGGGAATGGGTGGAGGTGGATGCCCAGATTTTAAAATCGTCTGCTTAGTGATATAGAGAAGTGTAGCAGTTCCATGAGATTGGGCAATTGAAATCCTAGCTCGAAAGTGCTGAGGGTTTTAATTTAAAATGGATTTTTCCAAGCTCTGAATAGAACTCTCAGAGGCTGGAAATTGATAAAAAAAACAGGGTTTGCATAGAAAATCTAAACACAGGAACAAGATTGGTGGATCTCAGATCATCCACTGACCACTGAGTACTACTTCTCAAAGATAAGACAACCAGTGAGTTCTCTTAAAGAAATCTATGTCGGCACTTACCTCTTCATCCTCTTTAGAGAATTCTGGGGCATTTTTCTTATTAAGGGCCATGAACACAGCAAGAACTTCTTTGCCTTTTAAAACCGGGGTTGCTAGCATATTGATGGTTTTATAGCCAGTTTGTTTATCCGCAAAATCAGAAAAATGGTTATTCTGAAACAAACAGAAACATTTTGTTAGCTTTCCACATACTTCTTCTCATTTGGTCCTGGTTTAAATAATCATAAGCCCTAGGTATGATTCCGTCAAGTTATATTTTGGAAGTAGAACTATAAGAAATCCATCACCCAGCAGGTCTAGTAGAGATGCTGGAATGTAGGAGTGGCAATCTAAAAAGGAACGTTGCCACACTCTTCCCAAAATGAATGCTTTATAGAGACTTAATGGTACTGGAATCATCTCCTACACATGATGGTTCGTGGGCTCATCACCATGAGAAGGAAATCACATATAAATCTTGCACGGGCATATAGGAATCTATTTATAGATTACTCATATCTTACATCTTTTATATTCAGATAGCATATAATGAGATGCATGAAAAGGAAGGCATGGGTTCACTCTCCTTGGGTTAAAGGTGCTGTATAAGAGTCTAAACTGATATTTTCCCTTTATTTGACCTAGCAACAGTGGAGGACGTGATATGTGCACATTCTTTAAGTCAGGGGTTAGCATCCTATGGCCCGTAGGCTGAATCTGGCCCATGGCACCAAATCATCTGGCCCCCACCCTCATTCCAACCAGCACCATGGCTGCATTTACAGTGGCTGTGGATGTGTTTGTGGTAGCTGTAAAAGCATTTATAGCAGCCGTGGACGTATTTATGACAGCCGGAGATGCATTTATGACAGTGTTTACAGGAGGGGGACCACCAATCTGGCTCCCTCAACTATCTGAGGGAGCATGATCTGGCCCACCACTTAAAAAGGTTGCCAACCCTTGCTTTAAGTAGTCCATGGCTAAGGCAGAACAATAGATGATAATCCTTGCTCACTCAGGTCAAGACAGTGTGGGGCACAAAAGCCCCTTAAGGCCCGCTATCCTCCCCTGGCAATGAAAACATACGAAACATTGAATAACTAAAAATGAGCTGCCATTCCATGAAACTCAAAAGTTACCATTCCAAGTTGTTGCCTCAATATACCTAATGATAGGACTGGCCCTAGGAGGCTTCCATGCAAACATTAGAAGTTGGGGAGAAACAAGCTGGCATGATTCCAACCCATTCCATCCTAGATTTCTTTGTACATTAATAGAGAAATTTGCACACAGTTTGTCACTTCCAGAAGGAAGCAAAATTGAACTTGAGCACGTATGCAATATAATACTGGCAGAAATTACAGTATTCAGCTCATCAGAATAAAAATTGTAGTTTCCGTTAAAAATGATTACATAACAGAAGAAAATAATTAGTGAAAGGGAAAACTAAGAAAAAGAAAAGCTCATTGTGGCTGGTATTGGTATGACTAAGACCAGTGATGGGATGTTACCGGTTCAGATCGGTTCGCCTGAACCGGTAGCACCCCATAAGGAGGGGTCGCCGGGGGTGGTGGTAAACCCCTGGGCAACTGGTTCGGTCGCCTCTCCGGCCCCCTCTAGAAATGTATTTCCGGGCAGCCAAAATGGCTGCCTGGAACTGCGCATGTGTAAAACCTCCGTTTGACACATGCACAGTTGTATTTTTTAGTGTGCATGCGTCAAATAGAGGTTTGATGCATGCACACTAAAAAAAAGAACTGTGCACGCATCAAACGGAGGTTGCACAGACTTTTTTTAAAAAAAAATAATTTTAATTTTTTGCTCCGCCCACGATGTCATGACGTCATGATGTCGGCTACGCCCACGACGCCCACGACGTCACGGTGGGGTAGCGGAAATTTTGACAACCCACTACTGACTAAGCCCCACAGGTTTGTTTATTTATTTATTAAACTTATATCCTACCCATCTAGAAAGAACTTTCCTACTCAGGGTAGCTAACAGCATAATGGATATGATTTCATATCATCAGTCTACTTGAACAACCCTGAACTGTAAGTTTCAAACATCTTGTAAAAGGACATCTTCTGCAAAAGGAGATGCCTTGGAGCTAAGGTCCAAACTAGATACCTTTATGAGGTAGCAGCTAGCAATGATATCTGTTTTAATGGAGGTAGGGATTGCTCTAGATGGGACTTTAAATGGTTAAGGAATATCATCCTCTAAAAATGCATAATGTGCAACGTATATCTTGACCCTAAGACATTAGGACAATTGAACTTTGTATTCCTATTATCCTTTAAAATTACTATGAGAGGTTGAAGGAGATACCTTTTAGACTACAATACCTCCAACCCCTAGGATGATTTCATTATTTTACAGATTCTGAGTAGACCTAGAAATATATTGGTTAGTTCAGCTGCATGTATATATCATCTTAATATTCTCCATTTTACTTCTTTTCAATTGATGTCTTGGGAAGAACATAATTTTTGATTTTTCAGCATGGACAGATTTTCCCCCCTGATGACACGTGCTAATGAGTAGCATTGGTTTCTCTCCTTCCCCCTCTCTCTTAACTTTTATAAGCAAAAGTGGAATAGCTCTTTTCATCAGCCACCTCCCTTTATTACCAATGGTAGTTATCCAAACAAACAGCTTCTCCACAGTTGTCAAAGGATCAATCACTGCACTCACAAGTATGAATTTTCATACTTTATATTGATTGCCCCAATACATAAGCAAATGCCGACTGAAGCTACCTCATAACCTCCCTCTGAGCTTCCTGTGATGTAAAAACCATCATAAAAGATCTAACAGCTTCATTTTATGCACATTACTTTCAGTGCATTCAACTGTGTTTACTTCTGTCTAATGGATTTAGGATTGTGGTACAAAGCCCATTCACTTCACTGGAATTAAATCTGGTTAAATCCGAGCATTTCCACACGTTAATGCCTGATGGATCAGGCTTAAACTTCAGTTGCATCAAGGGGCTGCCTATGTAGCAGGTTATGGCCAATAGGCTGATTTGCCAAGACCACTAATAGCCACTCTTTCTTTCAGGTTCTTAGAAACTTCACACATCTGAAAACAAAATAAAATAAACAAAATAAAATAAAATATGTATGCCTGAACCACAGACTAACACGGCTACTATTCCAAAATACACACATCTGAAGTCACACTAACTACACTCCATTTTGGTCAATATAAGTCCGTATAAAGTCAGAGCTGCTACTCTTTTTCTTTCTTCTCAGATTCCATGTAGGAAAATAAACTCTGCTGTAGCAGTGTACTCTTGGAGCATGTCTAGACAGAACATTTAGCACGCTTGTTCGAGGTTGCTCTTGCTTCTAGCATCCACATGTTGCAGACATTGGAGGGCCCCAACCTCACTCCCATGTGAACCCCCATCCATGGAGTCTACTTTTTTTACGGCAATGCCATATACACTGTTCCCAGTGCTTGTGGACACCAGTAATGGCATATACAGGAGCCTTTCAGTCATCAAAGTCTGCTTCTAGGGTAAAAATATTAGATAGTGTTATGGAACAATTCCCCTGCAGCTCTTGGAGAGGTAGGGGGGAAATGTAATTAATTTTCCCCTTCCAAGAAGAATGTCACAGTGCTATATCGGTTAGGAGGGTAAAAAAAAAACAAATTTTCTCCATTTTTCCATGTAGCACCAATTGATGGAAAACAAAGATATAAAATATATCATTTTAACCATTCCAACCATGCACTGCTACAAAAATCAGCAGGGAGGGGGGGATAGTTGCACTTTCCTTGCCCCTCCACAGAGGAACAAGAGAAGTGTTTCATTTGCCTTTGTGTGGAAATAACCCATCAGCTGCTTCACTATGCTGGTGAATGTCACATGTGTTGTTTGAACGGGGGAGACAACCTATGTTCCCCCTATTAAAAAGTTGTAAATTTTTAAAAAGCAATTTAACTCCCTGCTACAATCGCTCAATGTACAAGAACTCCTTTCTTTCAAATAAACTAACATGAATCCTATTTCTCAAATGATGCATTCTTATATTTTCACTATAATTTCCAAAAGCAAAAATATGGCTGAAATCCTATTAGTTATAACCACCAATGTTAAAGCAGTTGCCATAAATCTCATTATAATTTTGCTGTGAGTTGAGAAATTAGTGTAGCATTTGATGTCAGATTCACTGCAGAAATGCCTATGTGAATTTACCAACAGGACACTGATAAGATCAGGAGTTCTCAACCTTTTTAAGTGGGGGGTCAGGTCATGCTCTCTCAGACAGCTTTAGGGTCTGGATGGCCATTTTGCCCTTCCCTGGTGGTGGTGGTGGTGGTGGCACATGACATGGTACCATGAGCCACATCCAGCCTGAGAATCCCTGAATAAGATTGTGGCCAACAATTACTCTAGTTCTTTTCAGACACTTTTCTTCACAGTAATATAAATAGGTCAGAGGATTTTATTGCATATTTGGAAAGATGAAATTTAAAAATAGCAAATTGTCCAATGCTACTGACAAACACAAATTTTAACTGATAGAAAACCTCTAACTTTTTGCCATAATACATCCTTCTTACAAATGCATTCTAAAAACAGAAATCTAAGAGCTGACTGATTCTTAAATTATGAATGCTAGGGCTAATACATAGCTTGTGTAATATTTTAGTTTTCTGTTTGAAAAATTGAAGATTTTAAATCAGTCCACAAATTTACTTTTGTATATATTGGGATGGACAAAGTGTGATTCTCCACATACAGTATTGTTAGCCTACATTGCCTATCAATTCCAGCCAATCAGATTTTGTCCTGTCCTTATATAAGTACCCACATTAAAGGAAAATATAGAGATTCTTCAAGCATCTTGGGCTTGGCTTAATTCCCCACTAAGCCTCCTTGATCTATACGGTCCTCCAGTTCGAAGATATTATTATTATTATGCACACATGCTAAGTCTACTCTTTTAATCTAAATTTCAAAGGAATTATCCAGAGCTACATAGATTTATTATGGCAATAGTTGCACCTTATATGTTTTCAGAACATTTCTTGCCATTTTATGAAGTCTTATTGTTCTACAACTTTTCCTAGAATTTATGACTGGTGTACTATTGATCTTTGAAACATAACCTTATGCTCAGTGAAAAAATTACATGTCAATAAGCCTTATATTACAGAAAGGCTGTATTGCTCCCAAGACAACACTGTAGCCTTTGAAAGCTCTCACCACTAATACATGCCACAGTTTAATTATACATTTACTTATATCAAGCATATCCTCTGCTCATTGTGGTTTTAAATGGATCTTTCTTTTAATGCACAGATAATCCTTATCCTTAAAAATAATTTATTAAAAAACCCAGAAAAGAAAGCAGTTATATTAATCTATTGCAGGGGTTCTCAACCTATGACCCATGGGCCGGATCTGGCCTGTGGCACCAAATCAACTGGCCCGTGCCCTTGCTCCAGCCACTGCCGCCTCCACCATTACTTCCAGAACCACTGACTCATTTTCAGCTGTTGTAAATGCCAGCGGGTCATAGGTTGAGAACCCCTGCAATAGATTAATACAGCTGCTTTCTTTTCTGGTTTTTTAAAAGTAAATGAGTCCATGGCTGATTCCGCCACTGCTGCCACCAGCTGGACCACCAGTCTGGCCCCTCACTTCAAAAGGTTGAGAACCCATGATGTATTGGACTGAATCTGCAGGTGGGCAATACTTTTACATATTATGGTCAACTATAAATTAACCAAACATGCAAGCTTTCTAATTGTCCATAAATCTTTATCATCTGTAGATGGTAAGACTCTGGGATAGGTTTCACTCTCTAGACTGATGAAGAATTCTGGACAGCTCTAAAGTTGACCTGTTTTTCAGTATATAACTAGCCCCAATAAAGGTACTCTCCACCTTTGGATTAAAAAATAATGATACATGTGGATTAACAAAAACTCAGAAGAATGCCAGCAGGAGATTTGTCAAGCAACTAGCAATTTATTAGAATGTTGAAAATCTCTGCTGAATTAGAAGAAATATCCTTTTTGTCTGTTTTCAACCATGGCCCTTTCCTGTTGTAAACAGATACTGCCCCTGAGTTTCGCATGAGTTTTAAGTGAGCCAGAACAGTAAATAGCTATACTGCAAGGCTTCTTCTCCATAAATGTTTCTATTCATATTTTAAAGGCCCATTGTCATGTCATATGGTAATGTATTCCCATCCTGCATATTGACTGCTGTATGTTCAAAGCAGTGGTGAGATGTCATCACAATGTGGGAGGAGCTAACATCATGACATCATGATGCCGTGGGCGGGGCCAAATAAAAATACAAAATAATTAAAAAATAAAAATAAGCATACACACACACACACACTCCTCAACAACACAAACCCGTTAAATAAATAAATAAAAATTACATTAAAATACAGCCAGCCACCCAAACACCCAGCAAACACAAATCAACCAGAGCTTTTAAACCAGAGCTTAAAGCTTATTCTGGCTAATCTTTCTCACACTAGGTCAGATGGAAGGAACTACAGAATGAACTCGCCACAAGATGGCTTCATTTTGGCACTTTTCAACAGTTAAAGAATTTAGGTACTAAGTCTTTGCCTAACCAGTTCTCAAGGATAATAGGCCTTAATGTAAATGTAAAATAGCTGTACTTCCTTAAGGGTTCTCCAACTGGAACAGCAATTGGAACAGCACAGGTGTAGCTTATTGATGAGGTAACACCAAGATTTTGCTTAAAAATCCCAAGCCAGGCTGCCAGGCCTTTTTAGGAACTGTGGTAGTACGTCAATATAGGTAAAGGTATTAAATACACATTAAAATACACACAGACACACCACATCTAAAGGTGAGTCACTTACCCTGGGGAGCAGGCTATAGGGAGCTTCAGGCTAGCAGCTTCTTTTTCTCCTCCCTGCTTCGGAGGACAGCAAGGAGGCTGTGCATACACACCAAGCACTGTAGGCGTGCATGCACACCAAGTTCTTGGTGCGCATGCGCAGTGGGGGAACCAGTGAAAAGGTAAGCCCTGAAGGTGGTTCCCCCCAAAAGCTGTTACTGGTTCTCCGGGACACTGGGAAAAGTTACTACTGGTTCTGGCGAACTGGTGAGAACCTGTTACATCCCATCACTGGTTCAAAGTCTAGTTTCTGAACATCCTGGTGAACACTTTTGTTTAAATATTCTTGGCAAGCACAAATGGCAGGCATGCTCACCCCCAGGAGCTCTAAAAATCCATATGAAGAATGAGGGGTAGCAAACAAGACTGCAATTTATGGCAGATTATTTGATTTGCTCTGATAGGGAGAGCAAGGAAGATTGATCACAAACCATGGGGATTTTACGAACTGGCAACTTGAATTAAAGTATTATCATTTATTGAAAATATATATGGATTTTTGTAGTGATTGATTATCCATTGCTGGCTTGCCGGGCCTGTTGCAACTGAATTAGAATGGAACCAATCTTAAACTACATACAGACCCATTTGGAAAGAATGTATTGGAAGTCTATTCCATACAAGGCATACAGTACAGTATATGGAGAGAGGTGGAGAGATAACATATCAGAAACATTACAAGAACACTAAATAACACCAATGGAGTCTGCTAGAAGTGCCAGAGCAAGAACCTTGTATCTCCCTCGACACCCAAAGGGGTAAAGGAAGAACAACATGCTCTGCTGATTGAAAAAGAGACATAAAGGTTCCTCACTCTTCCAAAAGTCAAGGAGGAGGATCACATTAAGCCATCCAATGTTATTTGGCCCTGAAATCACACAAGCCCATCTCCCACTTCCCAACAGTAAAAATTCAGTTACAATGATTTTTATAGCTAACAGCTTTTGATCTTTTAATGATGCTTCAGTGGTTAAGAAGCTTGCCTTGTTAGCTGGAAACCCGGCAAGTCGACAGTTCGAGATCTAGGTACTGCACAATGGATTGAGTGCCCATCTCTGTCCCAGCTCCTGTAGTGGAGTTTCTCCAGCAAAAATCCTTTCAACCCAGAATAATTTCTGACACAAAATTACTATTAATGACGCTGACAATCTTCTGCCTCAGCTAGTTGCCTCATGGTATCTCAGCTACTGTTGCAACAAAACTATACAAAATAGTCAACATTTTTAAGGCAATTGGTGTTCAACAACATCTGAAGGCAATGATCTGAAGGCCATTGCCCTCCTGTAATGATAACTGGTAGCATAAAAACACCAATACTGTAACTCACTAATATTGGAAGAAGCAATGAGAATGGGGCACAAAATTGGTGATTTTGTGCCCCAGATGTTGTTGAACACCAATTGCCTTAAAAATTCATGAGTGATGCAAGAAGATGAACCTGAGTATATAATGGGAAAGTTAATAAAGTCTAATTCCACCTAATTTTTAAAGCCTCTGTGCTGAAAATGATAGCTATTGTTTAAAGAAATCAAAATAGAATGTGGATACATGAATGAAAATAAACATTAGAGATTAATTTTCAGTGCAGTGAAATTAACAGACATTTTGTCATGAGGAATGAATTCCGGTCATGATTCCACATTTTATTGCTGGAAGTGAAGAACAAGGTGCTGATCCCCTCTGGCATGTGGCATGTTCAAAAGCTGTCAGACTCTAAAATTACAGATGTGTCCTATAATAGCATGAGTAATGGACTTTGAAAATAAAACGATATAAATAAATAAGAAAGAATTGATTATTGTAATGATAACAGCTATGAGATTGCTTACTGTTAAAAAATGGAAAATATATTGTGAATTTGAGTTGGATGATTGGTATAACGAATGATGTAATGCAGCAATAAATGATATATTGACGTGTGAATTAAAGTTAAAGAAGAGATTAACAAAAAAAAATTAAAGAGATTTGGGGAGAGTTTATTGAGCATGTTTTAGTTAAATTGAAAGGGGTAGGAAATATAGGGGACAAATATATAAAATGAAATATGTTTTGATAATAGGTTGAAGGCATATAATGTCCAATTGGTGGTGGGTGCACATATTTGTTAATATAACTATTTATTTCATTTTTATTTTTCTTCTTATATTGTTTGTATTGCAGTTGTTATTATTGTTAGTTTTATGATTAGTATGTTTGTTTAAATTTATATTCTTTATTGTTTTAAAATTATATAAATTAAAATATATTTTAAAAGCCATCATCCCTCAACACCACCACTGCACCTGAGAAGAGCAGAGTAGTTCATTTGAGGGGGCAGGGCAGGCTACCAGTGCATCAACAACACTACATAAAGAAGGAAGACTGATTGTTTATAATTTAGAGTTTCTCTTACACAACTCAAGCTCATGGATGGCAATCCCTAGGCTAGCACAGCCAGGGAGCGAGGCAAATAGTGAACATGAGCAAATCAAACACACCACACGCTTTCTCTGACATGATAGGGAGTTGTGCCAGATGGAAAGTGCCTCTGTGGGAGATCAATGGCATATGCGTATTTGATCTTTTAGTGTCTTTATACCAACAACCTCCTTACATGGGAAAGAAACTTATATGTCTTCAGCTGAGAAAAGGAAAAGAAAAAAGAGGAAGTGCTACATTTTTTCTGATGATCTGCACCTTCTGCTCTATTACTGAAGCTTCCGCCTTTCTCTCTGCCAGGCTTGCCATTGTATGCCAATAATCCCATTGTTTGCACCATTGCTCACACAACCGGTCATGCAACCTGTAGCCTACTGGAGCAGAGGGGATGGTTAGACAATCTTGCTTTAGCTCTACAATGAACACTAGTTATTTCACTAGTAATCTCACGTATCGATTACTGCAATCCTCTCTACATGGGGCACCCATGTTCCTGATACAGAAACTTCAATGGGTGCAGAATGCGGCTGCCAGGCTGGTTTCTGGGATGAGAAAATTCACACATGTCTCCCCAGTCCTGGCAGAACTGCATTGGCTGCCCGTCTTGTCTGTGTCAGGTTCAAGGTGGATGTCTTAACTTTCAAAGCCCTAAACAGTTTGGGACCTTCCTACTTGGTGGAGCATCTTCCCCTCAGAAATCAGGCCCACTTCACCCGTTTTTCTCAGACAACTCAATTCCAAATTCCAACTCCCAGATTGTCTAGAAAGTCTGTTACCAGTCTGTTAAAGTCTGGTGGCAGCTCCGGCTCTTTGGAACGCACTGTCAGGGAAGCTGCATTTGATTGTCTCCTTAGAGACATTTAAGAAACAATTGAAAACCTTTCTGTTTGAGGAGGCATTTAGCACTTTGTTGAAGACCAAATAGGAGACCCTACCATTGCCTTTCTATCACAAGAGCTTGGGTTCCTTGGTTCTGATTTTGATTAGGTGGGTGGGAGTTGTTTTATTGTCTTAATGGTGTTTGTTTCACTTTTTTAATAGTGTAAACCACCCAGAGTGTGAGTCCATCCCATATGGGTGGGATATAAGTCCAATAAGTAAATAAATAAATAAATAAATTATTTCTTTCTTTCTGCAATACTCAGCTCAGTAAATAACTCATTGAGCAACTATATAACAGTCCTCATCAGACTCTAAAGATGACCTGGATCAGAAGGCACTTCCTATGGCCAGCCCAGTTGTGCCTGCACCCGAACCTGAGAATGTCCTGAACCAGGAATGTCAGCCTGCTTCTGGCTCAACTCTGTTTTCCTGGCAGATGACCTTTCGATCAGAAGTCTGACTCTGACAGTGATCAGCCGTCAGACAGAGAAAGATTCAGAAAGGAGCTACACCTGTGATGCAAGCAAGCTAGAACTAGTTACCAGAGAAGGCTCCCAGCTGATAGCAATTAGCTGGGAGGTTGTTAAGCAAGCTTGTTGTAGCATTCCAGGATTGGTACAATTCTTCAGTGCAAAGACCAATGCCATGCTTGATTTTGGATAATTTTTGAGATTGCCTGCATAGACCCTGCCCTGCCTGCCATTACCCTGACTTCTCTGCCAACCCTGACAACGCCCCAGGAATCCTTTGGACTAGACACTGCTTGAACTATCGGTAACCAGACCTCAGCTTCCTCTTTGGACTTTGCTTTTTGGACTCTAATTGAATTGACTCTCTGTGTAGCGGCGCTGTGTGGTGACCATGCCCGCTGGGGTAGGTCAGCACAATGCCTGAGAACCAGCATAGTTTTCAGCCCCTAACCACTTACTTTGTGTTTTATGGGAAAGGTAATGCATGAAGATGAGAAATCTGGGAAGATCATTCTTTTTGGGGAGCTTGCAATTTGTAATCTAGGAAAAAGTCCACAAATATCCTGAGAACTTTGGCATTCTCATTGCTTCCCCCAATATCAGGGAGTTTTTGGTGATTTTGTGCCACCAGTAGCCATTACAGGAAGGCAATGGCCTTCAGATCATTGCCTTCGGATATTGTTGAACACCTATTTTCATCAGCCCTATTAGAATGTCCAAAAGTGAAATATTGAGAGGAAGATTAGGTCATCATCTGCAGAGCCAGAGTTCCCCCACAACATCCCTACCTCTATCTTATTCTGTTTCCATGACTCTTAAGAGTAGCAATCAATCAACACAGCCCATACTTTTAAAATGGTTGCAGCCTATCTAAAAGCCAAGGATACATTTGAGCAGTGACCAGTACAGCCAGCCACACACATTCATATGATATGTATATTTCATATACATGCTCTTATACACACAAACACAAATAGTTTACAGAACACTATTAAGATATGTGGAGAAATCAGCCTTCAAAATCCTAAATAAGCAGAGTGGGAGGCTTTCATATGTTGTTAGATTTTAACTTCTCTAAGCTCTGGCCAGCTTGGTGAGAAGGGAGGGGAATGGAAATGGGGGCTCATCAACATCTGGAGGACTGCATTAATTATTTATTTAAGGCTTTGGTATAACTGTTTCAAAGCTGGGACACCAACTCACTTTTGTAGAGACTGCAGCCCAGGGGGAACAATTTGTGATATAACAGGGATAGGTTAGCCAGTCATATCCGAATCTAGGGTTCAATGCTCATCTCTGTTTCATAGCCAAAGAGCCAGCACTGTCTGCTTCTGCAGACATTTCTGTGGTCACATAACAGCATGACTAGACACTGGAGTGCACAGAACACTGTTTACCTTCCCACCGAAGTAGTCCCTTATTTATCTACTTGCAATTTCTTGCTTTTGAACTGCTAGGTTGGCAGGAGCTGGGACAAAGGCAGGAGCAGTATTCAGGTATCACTTTTCACCTTCCATTCAGTGTCTTAGCCACTTGATCCACTGTAGTCCCTCAGGAATAGGTTAGGAAAGGATTAAGAGGAGATGTTTCAAGATTAGCTCATTTTCACAACAGGCATGAGGCACTACAGAATTAAATTACCCCAGAATCTGAGTGGCTAACTAAATAATATGGCTAGAGAAGAATTTTTGGTGTGTGTGTCTGGCAGGTGGCAGAATATTCTTAAATGTTAAAGTGGGACTTCACGCAGTGGTAGCCTGATCTGGGTGTACAAAATAAGAGCCTCCTCAAATATTGTACTATTTTTGAACCATAATTGGGCATACCTGAAGCAACAGTGACTTTGTGCGGGCTCATTTTTCTTACACTAGGTCAGGTGAAAGAAACTACAGAATGAACTCCCAAAGGTGCATAAACAAACAAAGATAGCCATGTAATCCATATACCAAAAAAAAATGCAGGAAGGAGGTGATACCTTTATTGGATTATTGGACCTGGCTTCCTGTCTCTATTGAATGGGGAGAAGAATCAGATGCAGTCTGCTGCTTTTTCATAGTTCATTTCTAAAAATGGGAGCCTGGCAGAATATCATGCCATGAATGTCTGGGACTATCACGAATTTTCCTGACCTATTCACAAGAATTTGATGCATGCCTGAGGAAGTGATCTTGAATCATGAAAGCTCACACAATGTTAGATTTTTAAAGTGATCCAATAAAGGTATCGCCTCCTTCCTGCATCCTCCAAGGTGGTTTCATTTTGGCAGTTTCATTTGTGGCCTAGACACAAAAAGAGGAGGAGGAGACTGATCTGGTGCTCTCTCTGTGAGGACTAAGAATGGAATTAAAGATTTCTTCTGAAACCAACCATTATGGACATCTCATTACCGTTTTAGTGGCATGAAGAACCAGAGAGAAATTTGTTCTTCAGCCTCTTGATGCAGGCATTGCCTATGTGATGCATTTGCTTAAACCCAAGAAAATGTAACCAGATTAGGTCTGGGTTTTTTTTCTTTTTGCCTGTAAATGATGACTATCATTAAAAATAGCTATCTGAAGAGATATCAGCTAAAATCCAGTGGTAAAGTCTCAACTAAAACAGACCCATTGAGTAAACAGAATGAAACGTATCGTAAGTGCAAAGTTTTACAGCATGGGGGAACTCAAACATACCATTAAAAGTTGGGAAGGCTACGTGCTCATTATTACTATGAGTGAGGAGGATTTTGGAATTGTTATAGATCACAAGCTGTATATGAGCCAACAGTGCAATATGGCTGCAAAAAAGACCATTGGTATTTGCACCTGTATAAACAGATGCATAGTCTCCAAAGCCAGTGAGTCCCCCTCAATTTGGCACTAGTTAGGCCTTATCTAGAGGACAGTGTCCAATTCTAGACACCACAATTTAAGAAACATGGCAACAAACTGGAACAAGTTCAGAGGAGGACAACAAGGATGACCAGGGGACTGGAAGCCAAAGCCTATGAGGAAAGACTAAAAGAACTGGATATATTTAGCCTTGAGAAGAAGAGACTGGATATGATAGTATTTTTCAAAATCTTGAAAATAGTCATAAAGAGGAGGGGCAGGATATGTTTTTGATCATTTCAAAGTGCAGGAAATGTAATAATGACTTCAAATTACAGGAATCCAGATTTCAATTAAATGTCAGGAAAGGTGTTCTAGCTGTTACAGTAGTATAACAATGGAACCAATTACCGTATCTCTGGAAGTAGTGAGAACTCAAATGCTAGGATCATTCAAAAGGAAATTAGACAACTGACAGATTTCCTTTGGTTTGGATTCCTACATTGAACAGGGGGTTGGACTCAATGGCCTTACAAGCTCCTTCCAACTCCATTATTCTATTATTCAGTGAGTAAAATTTATGGAGGAGTTGACCCATCAAATCCCTACTAATTCAATGGTACTACTCCAGTAGGAGTTTATAACTAGATTTCAGGCACTAAATCCCCCTGGAAGAGAAGAGATTGGATGTTGCTTTCCTGGGCTGCAGTTTGCTTTCCTTCCACCCATAACATTTCAGATCTCTGCAGATGGGTTAATCCCATTTTGTTAAACAGAACCACAGTTGCACCTCGCTTAAACACCACTGTAAGTGACCAGTTGTGAATTCTTGGGGTGTGTGTGTGTGTGAACCCCGATTTATTTGTTAAGCAAATTTTTGATTGGTTTTATTTGTTAAGCGAAGTGAACATTCAGAGAAAATTCTGCTCTTTAAGCGAGTTACTCTTTAAGCGAGGTGCTCTTTATGCGAGGTTTGACTGTATTGAACGTGACTTTCCTTTCACAGTTTAGGAATGTCTTTTAGATATTCTCTGTGTCAAATAACACTACTGCAAGGGTCATTTAATAATTCATTAAAGAGGACCATGCTGAAGGCTTATCTGCTTTAGAAGTAATTCCTGAGAAACATTTTGAAAATGTAAACGTGCACCTTCCCCCTCAAAGTTATCACCTGTCATGTAAATGTTTTGCCACCATTTGTTCAGAGCTAGGACTACTTCCTCCTTTTCAGGATGGATCTGACCAGTTAGAAATCACATTATGGTGATTTCAGCAAGGGTCCATGAAGCTAATGTAGAATGAGAGAAGTGTTTCCTTTGCCAGTGATGCAAGTGATTCCAGTCAACCAGAGATCCTGCAGTGAACATGACAATAACATAATGCTGTATTGCCATTCAGATTTGAGTAGGCGTGACCAATGGTGCCTGTTGAAAAAGACAATTTATTGTTCATTACCACTATACCCCTCCCTAGCAAAAACACCAGATGGAAAATATTTGCCATTGGTTAAAAGAAACATTACCCTCCCCACTACTACCATCACAATCATTGAACCTTAATCCCCATCAAATGTACTTTCATGCTCATCTGTAAGTAATGAGAACTTCATGATACTTTTAATGTGTTCAAAAAGGGAGTTTAGGAAGTGCACCCAGCAGACTCAAGCTTTCATGCTGCCTGAAGGGGCAGAAGAGTGTTGCTATTGTCCTTGCTCCCTTCCACCTCCTACTCCCTGCTGTCTTCCTGCTGGGTTGCATGGAAGCACCTATAGAAAGGGGGAGGGAGAAGAAGACAGCAATAATGACAGTAGTTTGCATTTCCTTCATCTCCATCCCACAGCTGGCTGCTTTCCTAAGTCTTGGACTGGTCAATGTCTTGGCCCCAGAGAGTGTAAGGCAGGGTCGGCAAACCTTGACACTCCAGATGTTCTTGAACTTCAATTCCCAGAAGCCCTGATCAGCAGGAGTGCTGACTTGGGCTTCTGGTAATTGAAGTCCAAGAATATCTGGAGTTCCAAGGTTCACCATCACTGGACTAAGCCATCATGCTCTGAAGGTGACCAGGTAGCCAAGAGGGATTCAAAACAACTAGACAGCAGAATATGGATAGCTGCAGCTCTGACACCACCCCATGGTCTCTATTGCTTGAGTACCAGAGCAAGGAAGGATGTTTGCTTGAAATCCCCGGGCAAAGATCTGTCAAAGATTTACACAATGTGTGATGATGAAGCTTGTTATATCCTGCTTTAGATGTTACATTAAGCTGAAATATGGGTCAGCCCTATAGCTGCCAAATCTATGTTTTCTAGAAACCCAATTTCTAGACATATTTAACTTGTATCACATAGACTTAGATCATATCCAGACAAAGCATTTAGCCCTAAATGTTGGAACTCTCAGGGGTCGCTCCTGCCTACAGCATCACCATGTTAACCTCAACCTCCCCCTAAGGACTTATTTTTTAATTTCCATTTTGAATTTGTGGCAGTCCCATATATGCCATTCTCAGCACCTATGGATTCTGGGGAAGGTGTATATGGAGCCTTGCAGCTGTCAAAGGCTGCTTCCAGTGCCAACATTTAGATTTTGCAATTAAACACTTTCCTTGCTTCTCTTTGGAGGGGGCAGGGAAAGAGTAATTATTTTTCCACTTCCAGCAAAAGTTGTATCACTGCATCAGTTAGGAGGATAAAAAACTTTTTCCCCATGTAGTGCCAATTTAAAAACTTGCTCATATCTGTGGATCTGATCAATGCTACAAAATGAAGAAAATATTTTTAGACCCCTCGTAACTAATGCAGTGATTCAATGATTCGTAGGAAAGGGAGAAATAACTACACCAGGGATTCTCAACATTAAGTCGGTGGGCTGGATGAGGCCCAAAACGCCATTTCATGTGGTCCACCACCACCTCCACCACATCAGGAAGTGTCATGTGGTGGAGGAGGAACAAAATTCTGGCTGGCCCCGTCCATCCAAGTTTTGAAATAAAGTAGTCCTAATTTGGGTGCAACACAGGGCTTTCCCCCTGGCCATGGCCACCATACCACACCCACAGTGTGGTAGTAAAAAAAAAATTGGAGTCCACCACTGATCTGGCCCCTGAAGCTGTCTGAGGGAGCGTGACCTGGCCCCTGGCTTAGAAAAGTTCAGAACTCCTGAACTACACTTTCCTTGTCCCTCCACATGGAGCAGGAGAAGTGTTTCATTTGCCCATATGGTGAAGTAACTCATCATCCACTTCACTGTAAGGGCGAAGATCACTTGCATTGCATGGATTCAGGGGAGTGTCCTAAACATGATTTAGTACCTCCCCTGCCCTAAGTGACCTGAAAATTGACAATTCCAGACTGCCCCAGAAGGAGTGGTCTGGACATACTCACTTTTTCTTTTTTTGCAAGAGGGAGGTCTAGTTGAGCCTGAAGACAGGTAAGTTAAAAATACCCCTTACAAATGGCTCCATAAGGCCAACTTCTCTGTCTAGACTCTAGGGTTGTGATTAGTAAATTTTAGAATAAAAATGTAGGATTGGCCAATACTTTCTAGTAATGGCAGTCACAGTGCAGGATGGAGGCCTCCTTAGCATGGTCTCTTGGTCCCAAAAAGTTGTTCAGTAAGGAATTTCCTTAAAGCTGGGATATGGACCCTCCAGCCTGTTCTATCCAGGGTCATGCTTCTTCTGCTGATGTCTTTAATAAGCAATACAAGAGTATGCAAAGGCATACTACTCTTTAAAGAGGGATAGCTTACCCTTCTAAGTGCTTTATACCTTGAAAACCCTTGGAGAGTCATTATAATAAAACGACTTCTGGTGATGACAAGACAACTCTCTTGGCTTCTCTGTAATGCCATTCAATGTTAAGGACTGCTTTTTTAAATCATGGAGTACAGCAAAGACAGTGATCAGTACAAAAATGGAAAAACTGGCTCTTCTTCATACACAGTCGAAAAGGAAATTTCCTGAGCTGTGGTTGAAAAACTGAGTTCATTATTTGCCAGCTATAGCAAGTGGGAAATACAATAATAACTTTGTGTCAGAAATTGCTCTGGGTTGAAAGGAATTTTGCTGGGGAAACTCTGCTCAGGGGACGCCCAAATCAGGCTCCTTTCATGTCCCTGTGCAGCCTTCATGTATCAAAACCCAACCTTACTGTCTCATCATTATTGTTATTGGCCATTCTTCAGCACTTAGGATCATCTCTTTGATCTTGAGATCCTGCCCTTTGGTAGGAGCAGGACAAGATGAAAGAAGGCCCCCAGTAATATGCGGGTTATGCTTCCCAAGCATTGTGCCACTAATTGTGCCCCTATTGACTCACCCACAGCTGCACCATGTAGACCCACCCCTTAGAAAGCTTACCCTTCCATGATGGCACATTTTGTATGGTAGCCAAACAGCTCCATGCCCCCCAACCTGTGGTTGACAACTATTAGTTAAAGTTTACCAAGATGCACTGCCTTCTAGCTAGGGATCTACAAGCATATACTGAGGATTTGGAGGCAGCAGCATAAGAGTGGCCTAACTGGTCAAAAAGGCACGTAAAGTGGCCATAGGTAAAGGTAATGGTCACCCTTGGTTGAAAACCAAACATATCTGACTCTAGGGTTCAGTGCTCATCTCTTTTTATAGCCAAAGAGCCAGCACTGTCTGCATTTGCAGACATTTCTGTGGACATGTGGCAGGGATGCCTAGACATCTGAGCACACAGAACACTGTTTACTTTCCCACTGAAGTGGTACCTATCTATCTATTTGCAATTTCTTGCTTTCAAGCTGCTAGGTTGAGACAGAGACCGAAGCTCCCTCTGTCATACAGCACTCGGGTCTCGAACTGCTGACCTGCTGACCTTCCAGTTGTCAAGTTCAGTGTCTTAAGCAGTAAATCACTACTCTTTAAATGGGGATAGTTCTCTATTTGAAAGGCTGTTAGCAGGGGTGGGGAACCTGTGGCCTTGAGGAGAGCCTGGGCTTCTGGGAATTGAAGTCCAAGTACACCTGGAGGCCCAAGATTGAGAAACACTAGCCTAGAGGAAACAGGCTAATCCTCCAGATGTTATTGGACTTCAATTCCCAGAAGCCAAGCTCCCCTCATGGCCACAGGTTCCCCCACCCCTGGCCTATTGATGACAATCTTCCTTTTCAGGATGTCCTGCAGTGGAAGGTTTGTCAATTTTGAGTCTGATTTAAAGATGTAGTACCAAGAAAGAAGGAACCATAGGCTTTGTTGTAGCTCATGCATCTTCAGCAGCAACATCTGGATGGCTCAGCAGATATAAGAATCACCAGACACTGTCTCTTGCACTTGAGCAAAGCACTCTGTAATATTTTTTAAACTATAGAAATAATTTCTAATTTTGCCTCTGTGCATACAAATGAGCATGTGTAGTCTTGTGCCAGTTGGTGTCCTCTTTTGCCCATTTTTAAATTTTGGTAATGTGTAGCTGGCCACCCTCAGGCACAATGGCATTAATACGTGTCTGAGCAAGACAGCTGCTGACTCTAGAACACCTATTTGGTTTTAAAGAATATGTAGCGGGCATAAATCCCTCCTCCTTTACTAAGCCTAACAACTCTGATAACCTTCTGTTAATCTTAACAACTCTCGAAAATTCCAGCACTGTTTTCATAATCTCCTTTGAGGCTCCAGAAACCAGATTCACCCTTCAGAACCAGACAGACCTCTGTGTTAATAACCACAGTGACTGGGAAAGGATGGCCCTTCCTCCTTTCAAGTGACAAAAACATTTTAGAATTTAATTTCTAGGGAAACAGTCTACTTTTGGTCAGCAATGAACTGTATAATTTGGCATATCCTAATCTGAAAGGCATGTGCATTAATCAAAAGAGGAGATGAAAAGACTAAAATATATATGCATATGTTCCTAACTAAATGATTGACTATGTATCAAGGCTGAAAAGTAATTCCAACATGGTGTCTCCAACTTCTAAAACCTTATTTTCTCTTTACTGGATCCCTCAGAAGTTCTGGGAAGCCTGAATTAGCAAGGCTAGTTGGAAAAACAGAAAATATGTTTTTGCGTCTAAGAACAAAGAGATATGTTGGGCAGATTTGGAATGAGGGCAAGCAAGCAAACAGAAGATATCTACTGTACATATAATATGCAAATACTGTATAATACTTTTCTTTTTTCCTTCTTCATGGTTCCTTGGGGACAATACACACACACATGAAGAGATCATACTGCAACACACTGTTCTTCAATGGAAGCATTTCAGAAGCTTGTTTTGGTTTTGTTGATGTTGTGTGCCATCACGTTACTTTTATGGCAATCCTTAAAAGATACCTGAGATGTTTCAGGAGCTATTTACCAACACCATTCTCCATGGCTAAAGGAAGATTTGACTTCAACCCTAGTCTGACTCCCCATCCACTATATACCATACTCTACATACATCTTCAGATTTTCCTGCTCCCACCAGGAAGATATTAGAAGACACTCTAAACCAGGAGTTCTCAACCTTTTAAAGCCGGGGGCCGGGTCATGCTCCCTCAGACAGCTTCAGGGGCAGGATGGCCATTTTGCTGTTCCTCCACCAAATGGCATTTCCTGGTGTGGTGGAAGCAGTGGGGGGGGGGGGCACATGAAATGGTGTTGTAGGCCGCATCCAGCCCATGGGTCACCAGTTGAGAATCCCTATTATAAACAGTATTAAAGCTTCAGAATTGTTAGCATTTTATTTTGGTTCTAGGATGAAATTATCCATTGCTAAGTACAGTCGTAGAACACTGAAGCCCTTTTACTTCTTGATATAAAAAAATGTACACTTAATTTTGTGACTCAGTTCTTCCATTTGCCTAATAATTTATTAGGTCAGTGGGTATGGTTACCTTTCTGTTTCTTCTTCCTCTTTTGGTTACTATTAAATCCAGGATTAAACACTATTAGCTCCTGTGATCAACAGGTCTCTCTTCCCACTAATCCTCGTTGGGGGGGAAGGGAACAGATGCTGTTTCTAAGCTAATTACCGAAGGTCTAGCTAGCTTTTCCTCTCCACTTTAATCTTCTGAACCATTAGTCAGAGTAAGGTGCTGCTTCACGTTTCTTGGAAATGCTCCAGGATTTAAGGAGATAATCCATGGACAAACATGCACTGGAAGAGTGGGGGTCTTGTTTTTTTTAGGAAGGAATATTCAACCCATTCCCCAGCTCATTTTGATATGGATTTTTATAATTTATCTAATGTTGTAGTTGTTCTGTTTTGAGCTGCTGCCTTTTATTTTTAATCAAGAGAGGCTATGCCAACTTTGGGCTTGAGGAAGTGCTGCACCCCTGCCCACTAGTGTTTCATTTAGGATACATAGTGTTGTGTACAGGGGGAAAGGGGCAGCAACTATATTGTTGTTTCCAAGCCTAGCAAATTTTTTAAGAGTCCCAATGGGATTCATTCCCCTTCCCTCAAAAAGCATGATATTCAGTTACACTAAATAAAGAAATAGAATTAACAATCATGTATTCTAGAGACCCTGGGCTTCAATTTCCATCAGCTCCAACAACCTCCAGAAGCCTGCCAATACCTGTAACCAAAATAGCCAGAATCCTCTCTACACAAGAGGAAAGTGTCAAGAAAACAAGGGAAGGTTTTGAATAATGCCAAGGGAAGTATGAGGGATGTCAGAAGTGTCCAGTAGAGCCATAGCATGTCCACTGGTCACCATATGCAAAGTAGTCTATTGCCAACAAAAGCTTATTCTTTGGCACATTTGCATCTAACGTTTATCATATAATTGAACTGGTTTAGATGTCTTGTCTGCAGTTAGTTTTGACAGAGGACAAAAATCGGGTTTGTATTGACCGGACTTCAGGTCAACCCAGTAAATCCTGTTGCTATGGAGACTCGTTCTTCCACCTCTTCTTTGTTGTTGACTGGAAGATGGTAGGTTGCTGGGAATTGTGGTTGACTTAAGGATGTCTGGTTGCAAACACCTCATTTAGAAAAAGAAAAAGATGAGCAAGGCATGGGAAACTGATTGATGGACCTTTAAAACTCACTGATGTGAGAGAAGATGAGGAGGCAATTCTCAGGAATGGTTTTCTGAATGATATTAGTACAATTTCTTTCTTCATATACATGAATAAAGGCAGTGAACAATCATAGCAAGTTATCTACTCAGAAGTAATGCATGATGATACTGGCTTAGCAGCTAGTGCATGTACTTTTCTTCAAGAAAATGCACTGTCAATCGCATGGAGAATACTGTCCCTTTAAGAATAACCTCAGAGGATTTTCAGTAGAAGCACTAAGGACTCCTAATATAATTAACCTACAGCGATGGATATGTTACTGATTAAAGGCCAGTATCAGCAGCCCTCCCTTAGGTAAATGTCCTAGTGACGTCAAACAGTTTCAACTTTAGAATGAGGTCTTTGATGGAGCCTCCATCATTTGTTTTTTAAAACTAGCAAAACAAAACTAGGAATGAGTGGTACTATGAATTTAAGATTGCATTTGGAAGGGCACAATTGATCGGTATCTAACGCCGGAGTGAAAAATAGTGGGATCAACATCGATTTTTAGATTCCTACAGATGCCATAAACTTCAATCACAGCCCTGAATGTTTGAACATGTTAAAGCTATCACTATATTTTTAAAATTGAATTTACAAAAACAACAACAACAACAACCAGTGAACAGCATTTTTGTTTTGTTTTGATTCTGGATATCACATGAATTGTCAGCAATGATTTTGGTCAGGGGTTCCCAACCTTTTCAAGCCTGGGGCTAGGTCACACTCTCTCAGTCAGCTTCGAGGGCTGGATGGCCATTTTGCCCTGCCTGCATGATAGGCTGGCCATTTTGTCCCAACAGCTTCAAATGTGAGAGACAATCTGATTTAGGAAATATTCGAGAAACAGCACTGCAACAGATGAGATGCATATTCATTCATTCATTCTCTTCATCTTTTCTCTTTTAATCTGCCTTATGAATTTGAAAAGACTATCCAAGAGCTTTCTTGTTGGTGGCAATAGGCAGGTCTGACTTCTTGCTGAACAAATAGACATCATTAATACCAAACCAATGTGCCTGGTGGTTGATCTTAAGATAAAATGTTCTTTCCTTGTTTCCTGTCTCCTATTTGGGGGTTAAGCACTTTGTTTTGTTCAAAAACCAGTTTGGAGATGTTAGGAGGACTTTTGGGTTTTGTTACACCTTCCAAAATCTCCTGTAACACAGAGCGCAGTGCACCAAAAGAATGCTTGCATGCAAGCCTCATTTGAATTAATGGAAGATATAAAAACAAACAAACAAGCAAACCAAGACTTCCGGGGGAATGAGCTACAGGTGATAAGATGCCTCTTCCACCCTTAATGACATCTAAAATTTCTTTCTTTAACCAGCTACCTCTGGTTTGTGCTAAATCTACCCCTAGCAGCCAGTGTATTTCAGAATGAATCTGTTCAAATCTTTGAGATGATTCCAGATTAAAATGACAGAGGATGTGGCTGTAGCAAGCTTGCACTACTGGTGACCTACTAAAGCTGCCTGATCCGATACAGAGTTAGGTGCAACTAAGGCTAACTCTGTATTGGACAAAGCTACAATTCAAAGTTTATTTTACAGAACATACAAATTCTTCAGGAGGGGACTTCTCTAACAATTTTGTTGTGTTTATCATCCTTTGTGTATGTGTGTGTTTTGTGCTATCAAGTCGGTCTTGATTTATGGCAACCCTGTTAAGAGTTTCCAAAGCACATGTGATATTTAAGGGGTGGATTCATCATTGCTACACACACCTGACAAGTTTCTGTGGCTCAGCAGAGATATGAACCAAATTAAGAGAAATACATATCTTGTAGCCAAGAGCAATGTTTTCGCCCCATGCAGATCTTTTAAAAATATGTGCCTGAGAAATCAGACATACAGGTAAGGTCATATCTGAGAGTAAACAAAACAGAAAAGGAAAAAAAAGAAAATGTTGTGGCACCTTAAAGACTGGCTCCTGTATTTACATGTGAGCTTTCGTGGACTAAGTGCACTTTATCAGACATAAGAGTGAGGCCTCATGACATCAGTTTATACACACATCACGTACTCAGGCACGCAATAATTGGCCAGCCTAACAGAATAGTAACATTGTACTTCAAACATTTCAGGTAAGGTCATGTTTATCTCCTGATGGCTAACTACAAAACTAACCTCTGCTAATTTGCGAAATGCAGGCTAACACAAGCATGTTTTAGAATAGACAATATTTCACCTCTTAACAGTTCTCTGCAAAATGTAACATTTTGGAGATCTAGATGTGCAAGCCTGGTCTACCATTTCAAGGCACTGTGTTTTCTTACACTGAGGCTTTGACAGGGCCGTAGCCAGGGGTCCTGGGGGCGGCGGCAAAAATCCTCCTGAGCCAACAGTCCCCCCAACCCACCCTGTGGCGCCAATGTTATATATGTGATTGTCACATTGTTGCCCCTCCCGAATTTTTTTTGCCCCTCCTGAACCAAACCATCACCACCACCACCCTAAAAAAAATCTAGAATCCTAGCTACAGCCCTGGGCTTTGACAGTCTCACCAGCTATTTTTGTAAATGTATGGTTGTGGTCAAAGCAGTAGAAAAATCAAGAGAGGGATTTATCTTTCAAATTGCCATTAACCACTGTAGACATCACCATTTAGGGCCTAAACCAGAGGCAAAGCACATTCAAGTCTAATGTGAAAATGCCTTTATTCTTATGCAGAACAAACCAATTGGATTCAGACTGAAAATACTTGCTGACCTGTTTGGCTTTTTTTTTTTTAAATCAAAATACCATATTTGCTGGCATATAAGACCCACTTCCCCACCTTAAAATACACTGGGGAATGGAGTGCATCTTGTACTTATATAGTAGCCTATAGTGAGCTATTTCAGTAACAACTGGATGTGTCTTATATGCCAGAAAATATGGTACATTTTATTGCATAAATCAGTGGCACGTTGAGTAAGAGATAAATATGTTAAAGTTCCTTTTCAGATTGTCTGAAAATCTGGGTCAGATCACATGTTATGGCAAATGTGTATTTACTCTTTCTACCATGTTATCCTTCTGGGCATTCAGCTCTTTCAGTGTTACATGTTCGAGACATTAGTCACACGAACAAAGCCATGCATTTTCCCAGCTGATGAATTACAAAACAAACGAAAGCAAAATAAAACTATCACCCTCAAATGAGGACTGAAGGAAGCTTGTGTTTAAAAAGGTACAGTGTTTTCTTCTTAAAGGTACACAGTTTGTAAATAAGAAATCAGTGTCTTGCCTAGTTTCATTACGATCATATTTCTATTCATATAAATTTCATTAGTGGCCATGGTGGCGCAATGGTCAAACTGCTGTCCTGCAACCTAAAGTTTGTGAGTTCGATCTTGACCAGGGATCAAGGTTGACTCAGCATTCCATCCTTCTGAGGTCAGTAAAATGAGTAGCCAGCATGTTGGGGCAAAATGCTAATTAACTTGTGAACCTCACAGGGAGTGTATTAAGCGCTATGGGATAGTATATATGTGTGATTGCTTTGCTTTGCATACTAGCAGAACTCATCTTTATCTAGCAGCAACATAATGCTTGAGTATTGTTAGCCAACTTATTTCATGTGAAAAGATGTTTGTAAGGTCACCAAACCAGCATCATCATGGGAGAGAGGTTAGAGGAATCTAGGCGTTGAATCCTCAAAAGCTCATCTTATGGAGGTGTTTTAAAATATGAAGTTGGATTTGATTGCTATGACATAGGCCCATATCCCTTTCTCTGCCTCCTTGTAACTCATGAAAAAAATACAGATTCCATCACTTGGGCAATGTGCTGTTGATAATATTATGCTAAAGGCAGACAGGATTGGACCACATTAGGTTACCTGTCCTGTACTTGCATTAAAATAAAAGGGCCCATTTGCAACACACAGTTGAAATTCCATTAAATTCATCAGGAATTAATTTGGCTCTGACCCAAATATTTCATCCCCTATGCCATAGTGAGTGATCTCAGTGGGACTGAGTGCCATTTCTAAAGCATTTCTAAAGCATATATATTTTATATATATATAAAAGCATGTTTAATACAAGAGTACAGATTATTGTTACAATTTTTTAAAATGAAAAATGAGGTCAACTGAAAAATCACCTTTGTGCCCTTTAGTGACTACTTTTTATCATTTTTGAAAGCTGGGGTAATGGGAGCCCCACATATTCCTTACCCTACCATCTCCAGAGACAATTTCCCTAGCATTTTTCCTGCTACTTGGAAACTAATAGCAGTTGCAGTTCTCTTACACCTTCTGTGCCTACAGCATAACTATAGCCATGAGAAAACAGAATTAAAGATGCATATGTAGCACAAACAACTCTTGAGCCTTACAGTTCTCCTTGCTCTTTTGATGGTCTGTTCTCATTCATATAATGTTGTTTGACAGGCTAACTGAATAGATACATAGTACAGTATAGGTAACAGACTGCAAAACCAGTGGTTGGGAGTTGGAATCCCCACTGTGCCTGCAAGGAGAAGAGCTAGCCTATGTAGCCATGGGCAAGCTGCACAGTACTGCGATCCCTCCATAAGAATGGTAAACCACTTCTGAATAGTCTCTACCTAGAAAACCCTGGAAAAGGTCACCGTATGTCAGAATTGATTTGACAGCATAGAAGTACTATTACTATTATTCACACAAAATAAAAATAGATGCTGGGAATCTGTTGATTTACTGCACTTGATTTAAATCCTTGTAATTTATTGTTCTATTTTAAAAAACCCATTACAGTAATACCTCGGATAACGTTTACCTCGGATAATGCTAAAATCACATAACGTTAAGTAATCTGGGGAGGAGAATTGGATCGAATAACGTTAAGGTCCTATGGGATGTATCAGATAACAACCGCTAAAGCCTGTGCGGTTACAATGTATCTCTATGGAGCTTTAACGTTATCCGATCCATCCCATAGGATTTTAACATGGATCGGATAACACTAAAAATCGGATAACACCAAGACTTGTGGAACCAAGTCTTAGCGTTATCCGAGGTATTACTGTATGTCCCTTCTTCATTTCCAGCAATGTGGCCACATTCACCATAGAAGAAACAATTCTGTGAGCACTTTATTTTACCCTTTGAATGGGTTTGGTTTAAAGGATGGATTGCTCTACAGCCACATTCCATATCTGGAAAAGAACTTTACCTATCCCCAAATGCAAAATTAATAAATGTTACCACTTACCTTTTTTACATCCGGTATGTTAAATAGCTTCTTGGTATGAGCAACCCAACCCACTATCCCAATATCCAGAGGAAAAACAATTTCTTTCTCAGGAGGCACCAGGTTGTCTTCGTATTTGGAAGTAGGTGTGACATCAAAGAGCCGACTAGCCACCTCTGGAATACCATTGCGGGAACGGCAAAGAAACATACTACACCGATCAGCTGCCAGCAGCTGGGCCATCCTTTGCAAGACTTTATGTGCAATCTTTTCCATTACGCTGCTTTCTTGCTGGATTTCCAACAACAACTCTAAAAGCACCTGGCATTCCTCGAGCCTTGTCATCTCCTTGAAGGAAACACCATCCTTCACATCTCCAGGGTTGACTTGGAAGACGCTTTTCACTGCTTCAAGGCGCAGTTTCCGATCATAATACTCCTTGGCAAATTGTGGGTTGTTCTCCAGGTATTTCTCAACATCTGCTTTATTGACCGAACCCATTTTGCTCGGCTCACCCTTGACAGCTTTTACTTTTTCGTTTTATGCCCGCATCACCATTGAAACCGCAACAATGGCACCCCAAAGCCTTACTTTCCTGTTACAGGGGAAATGGTACTTTGTGCATTCTGTATCTCCCATAGGAATCACCCAGTAGGTTTCCTCTGTGGCTTTCTAACCTTCTAAAACCCTTGAGGTATGACAGCAGTCCACTGGCTTAGTGTGTTCTTAGCGAAAGATCTAGCAGACTGCTAATTAAAGAGATGTCAGGACACTAAACCCTTGAGCGCTTTTAGCTCATAAATCCAAAGGGACACATTCTAGCATGAGAAATGAACATAGCAACCACTACACCACTCAAGTCAAGAGTGTAAAAATGACGCACATCTGGGGGTGTTTACATATATTCTCACTTCCTTTGATATGGTCCTTCTTTTTTTTTGATTTATTGACATGCAGGATTTCCATTGACGTGCAAAGTGGGGAATTCTTAAGCCTTCCTCCCTCCCCATAGATGTGTAGATAAGTACCTAACAATCCAGCACGTGTATTCCAATGCACATGCCCAGACGCTCTTCCACCTAAGTGATGTATATATCTTGGAAAACCCCAAAGCATTCTGGGAAAACCATTCAATGGTCAGAAATGCTTTCTTGTCCAAGAACTGGGTGGTGCTAAGCCCCACTAATCCATTGTGGCAGAAGCACATAGACATAAAATGGATCACATACTGAACTCTCTGCATAAATGTGAATGGGTTGTGAGTAGTGAGCCTCAGCATCTGAGAGAAGCCAATAAAATATACATCATGGGGTTTCTGTTAAAATGAATTCTGATCAATGTCTATTCATAGGTTTACTCTGACACATGTCTGCTCTGGGTTTTATTGAGTTTAATTGGCTGGATCAGGACCTTAATTGGCTGGATCCAACCTTTGTTGTTCAGTCGCACAGTCGATTCCGACCCTTTGCGACCCCATGGACCACTGTCCGCCAGGCACTTCTGTCCTCCACCATCCTCCTCAACTCGCTCAGTTCTGTGCCCATTCTCTCTACAATGCCATCTAGCCATATCATTTTTGGCCTACTGAGTTGAATTAGAATTTACCTCTGAGAGGAGAAATGTTAATGGGCTACATGATTTATTTCAGTACAACAGTTGGACAAATGAATCAGAGCAGGACTGTGTAGCAAGTCATGATACCGAGAAACAAAAATGACATACTCCTCACCACAGGGCTGTGTCTTCTACCCATGACTATGGATAACACCCTCTATTCTATTTTGAAGTGAAAAGGGGCTATAGTGCTAAAGAAGTAGGACTCAGCAATAAGACAGTGCAGCCCTATGCCACTTACCAAAGCAAAATTGAAAACTTGGTCCTGCATAGCCCTACTCTTTGTCTGTATAAAACCACTAGAATTAATGCCCACCCGCAAACAAAAGGAGGCAGCCTGCCTCACCAACCAGCTGGCAGCTACCGCAACAAGAAAGGCAAGAATTGTGAAGTGAAAGGGGAGGGGCTCTCACTGCAATCAAATACTGTAGACTGAAACAGAGTAATCTAACACCAGTGTGTGGTTGACTACATGGTGTTTCTGTATTTCAGTTACTAGAACAGGGGTAGCCAACCATGGTGCTCCAGCTGTTCTTGGATTTCAATTTTCAGAAACCCAAGTCAGCACACCTGATGATCAGGGCTTCTGGGAATTGAAGTCTAAGAACATCTGGGGTCCCAGGGTTGAGAAACCCCAGACTAGACCACAACTGTAGGATCAACTTCTGTATGAATATAAAAAGCAATTTAATCAAGCCTCTCTATCCCAAAATGACCCAGATAAGCTTGCTCCCTGTTGCTAACCTACCCATACTCTTAGAATTATAAATAATGAAAGCAGCACCTAATGACTGTGAGGCAAACAAAATTACCAAGGGAGGTCATAGCTAGGAATGATGAATTTAACTACTTATTGTCATAGTTTTATTTGTGTGCATGTGTGTTTAGTGATGTCCACCACCACGACCACCTTATTTTTAGTGGAAAGCTGAGATAAAAATGTAATAACATAATTAAAATTAGTAATGTAACTATATTTCTGCAGGGTTCTAAACAAAACATGCTATTTAATTTAATTCATAGAGTTGAAATTTCTATCTAGTACTAAGCCAAGAATTTATTTCCACTGCTTGGAATAATTATTTTGGGGGCATTCTCCAGGTAGTACAGCTACTTAGCCAAATTATGTACCTTCCTTTAAATTCTATACCTATATTAATTTGTTAATTTCCTCCCTCAATCCATACATTCTTTTCTGGTGTTTTTTTGGGTTCACTATCAGTGCAAAGTCCCCTTTATGATGGTGGTGTTTGTATTCTTTTTAACAACTCCAGGAAACTGTTCCAATCCTCTATATTTAACCTGGAGTCAGATTAATTTTAGCAAATGGCAGAAGGAAGATGATCATTTTTCAAAAAGAAAAATCTACCACATACTTCTTTCTCAAATACTGTATATAGGATATGCTACATAATAAAGTTAAGTAATATTGCCTATAAAACAATATCACATGATAACACAGTTCTTCAATTTAAATATTTTCCAGTTTAAATATGATTTAAACATTTTCTTATATTACATATTTTCAGGGCTTCCTCCCTTTTTTGTTTGTTTTTTAACAATCACTGTAACTCATTGAGTGTACAAAGAGAATGAAGATAAACTACTGTACTTATAACCAATTGGGTGTCTGTGAATTCTTCTGAGGTTTCTCATATTTTTATAGTGAAGGTTTTGTTGCTGCATCAATGTTCAAGTATATTTAAGGAAGCATTACATTAATCATACCACAGTAAAGCCTCTTTTCTTAAATCCCATCTGAAGTGTACAGTACAAAGTGCTAGTTAATAGTCATAATACAAATCTAGTGCTTTATCGGAGCACATAGAAAGAGCCTCTTCGAATATTGTGGTTACAATTGGGTGTACTCTGGGTGGCAACCTTGACGGCTAAACTTTTAAACATCAGATCAAACCTAAGGAACTGAAGAAAGAATAACATTAAAATAGGATATGGCTGAGGAACACGAACTTCTCTCTGTCACTTGGAGGACCCTGAACAGGATGAAGGGTGGAGTGCCTAAATGTAAGACCAACATGCTCGGGGGGGACTGCTGGTGGATAACAACACACTCTGTGAATGTGGAGAGATACAGAGCCTGCCTCATTTACTGGTCTGCCAACTACTACCAGAAACATGCAGCAATGAAGACTTAATTTTGGCCAACAACAAAGCCAAGAAAGTGGCTTCATTTTGGCAGTCCAAAGTTTGATCTGGACATGAAAGAAGAAGTGCTTTATCTGCAGCAAATTTTGGTTCAGATGAGGAAAACCCTTACATTAGGCCAGGAGGGAGTGTTCACTTCCGGATGTGGGGCTAGCTGTTCTTCTGTGGTGAAAAACAGTTGTGCATCTCAGGTGGCTTAACTTATTACCATCAGGTAAAGATCTGATCCTAGTGTTCAGCTAAGATCCACCTTCTGTTCTGATTGACTACAATAGGAAAATAAGAGAACACCCTCTGTTTGCCTCAGGAAGCAAGACATATTGGGGGTGATCCTGACACATCATTTATAGCAGGGGTGCCTAACTTTTTGGGCCATGGGCCAGTCATGTGGTTCAGCAGGCCAGTCATGTGGTTCCTCCCAAGAGAAGCAGAAGTAAAATGTGCCTTACTATCTGTTTTGCAACAGGATGAGATATATTTTGGGGTGCCATTTTCTCTGCTTAAGCCAGGGGTGCTCAAACTATGGCCTGTGGGACAGATCCAGCTCCTGACACCAATTCCTCCAGCCCACGCTGTCCTCGTCACTCCTGGAAGTGGAAGTAAAATGTACGGGTGCATTTTACTTCTGCTTCCAGGAGCAATGAGGGTGGCATGGGCCAGATGAATTTGTGTTGGGGGCCAGATCTGACCCATGGGACATAATTTGGGCACCTCTGATTTATATAGCCATACCCCCACTCAGTGTTCTTCTGTATACAAGAACCCCTTACTGTCTCAAGTTAAAGAAGCTCAGATGGGTTGGAAAAATTGAATGTTGCAGCAAACCCGAGTAGACAAAGATCTTGCTGACATGGGCTCATTGGAGCAGGTGGGATCGAGTTAAACAGGGTGACTATAGGTTAAGTTGGAGGTGTAGCAAACATCATTAAAGTACTATATGGTAGTGGGCCAGGATACCTAAGAGACCGCATCGCCCTAAGAACATCTGTCCATCCCACCAGAATAGACTGGAGAGGCTCTCTGGTTGTACCATCGGCTAGAGAGATGCACCTCTCTAGCACTAGGAGGAGGGCCTTATCTGTGTCCGCCCCGGCCCTATGGAACCTCCTGCCAATTGAGCTACGTCTCCAATCAGAGTTGCTGCCCTTTAGGAAGGGGGTTAAGACCTGGCTGGTGGGACAGGTTTGGGGTCTGGGTCAGACAGTTGCATCGGCTTGTTGGCTCATTTGACCACCACCCCTCTCTCTCATTGTATGAATTTTTAAATCTTTTAAATTGTTTAGCTTTAATATTTTAATAATTTTTAAATTGGATTTTATATTGTGTTTTTATGTATCTTTTTAAGCTTTTTTAGCCACCCTGAGTCTCTTTGAGGAGGACAGCATATACGTCTGTGAAATAAATAAATAAATAAATGAAAATTTGGTGTGATCCTAGCATCCATTTCCCATTTCATGAATCTGCTTAAGAACATAACCACTACATGGCATTGGCAAATTAATAGACTGCATTAGGACAAGGCTGGTGGTCTGTATCATTTATATATATATATATATATATATATATATATATATATATATATATATATATATATATATATATATATATATATAATAAAATTGAAAATTTTCTCCCAGACAAGAGAGATCAAAGAGGGAAATTTCCCCCCTTTTCTTTCAGACTTGTCTTAAGGTCAGGTCAAGAACCTGAATTCACTTCTGACTTATTGCACCAAATGCTGGGGAATCCACAGTAATACCATAGAGCATCTTCTTATATTGTAGAAAATGTTTCAGAAATTACACATTTACCCTTAAGTAATTCCCAAGATTCGTCCACTTCTTTTTGTCCAAGATAGTTATACTGCATACTGCTTTTCAGTAGGAAATGGTTCCCAGAATAGTTCAAAACAGTAAAATTAAATCAAATTGACTCTTTAAAAAACAGTAATACCGTACAGTACTAGCAATTAAAAACACAGATAGGTTCTTTTCTTTTCTGTCTTGGTTAGACTTTAAGCTGCCAAGACAAAGCCACCTTTGGGTGAATTCATTCCACAGTTCCTTTTGGCTGACCTAGTGTGAGAAAGATTAGCAAGCACAACATTGCCATTGCCTGGGGTATGCTCGTTTGTGGTTCACAATCTTCAAGGAGGCTCCTTCTGTGTACCCCAACACAGATTGGTAAAGACCCAGAAATTAAGAAAAGTTTTAGTAAATGTTCTTATACTACTAAAAAGTTAATTAATCGATAAATAAGTGATTGTGTGTTTTTAGTTCCACACAAATGCAAAACTGGATTATATATTTGATCATTCTTGGTGCCACTACTATTGGCTTTTATAGGTTACACGAGCTAAATATAGTTTTCATTACAATGTCAAAGTAATTGTGACATACATAAAGCTTGCTACATGAACAACTATGACGTAGTTTTCCTTTGACGTTTGCAGTTACTACAGCAAATATAGTTATTTATGGCACCATGCTTAGTAGCACACACTATCCCTGAGCTCCTACAATGCATGGAAACTCCTAAGAAGGATAACTGACAGCCATGTGACTATTTATATAGGTTCAAATAGCATCTAAATGCCAAAGGTATTTATAAGGTTCCACTTGTTAGGCCTAGTGTTTAGTGTTTACAGCTCAATGCAACCATGGCGACAGCCGATCATTCTCCAAGATGTAGCGCTTGTTCGTCAAGATTGTTTTTTTAAAATAAAGAAATGATTTGGAAAGAAGGGAAGAGTGCTCATATTTTAGTGCTTTTAAAAAATTATATGTGAAGTTAATATAATTAGTTAAGAAATATGAAGCACCTCATATAAACATAGTAAGGCTCAGTTTTATGTTCAAAGAAGTGGACCTGATCCACTAAGCTAACATTAAAATATCTTTAAGGTGTCATCTTTTAAATATCTTTAAAATGTCTTTAAGGTGCCTCAATTTTTTTAAATCTTTTTGGGGGCAGGTTATTTTTGGTTTCCTGTCTGATACTCATAAAAACAGATTCTCTAATTCCTACATTGCCTGATCTCATCTATAGTTTGAGAAAGGTATGCTTATATAATCGCTTCCTAGGCTTTCTTTTGCATTTTATCTGCATGTGTCAAGTAATTTATATAATGCAATTTATTTTCTATTGTTATCTGAAAACTTCTCGTTATATTTGTTTTTTTAAAAAACCACACAAAGATTTAACAATCCTTATTATTAAAGATTTAATCAATCTTTAAAACAGGATTTAATAATTCTGCTAATAAATAACATCTTATTCAAAACATGGAATGTGTTGTTGACATACAAAAGTGTATGTATAATATTTTGCTGTGTGGAAAATTTCCAGAAACTTTTCAGCCTGACAAATTCATCCCACCTCATGCCTGCCCGGCCGGAGAGAGAAGTGGTCCAGCTGCAAGGTTTCAGTGGCTTTAAAAGCTTTGCCGCTTGACCACTGCACGCCTGCCCTGCACGTCCGGCCGGAGAGAGAAGTGGTCCCAGCTGTGGGGTTTCAGCAGCTTTGAAAGCTTTGCTGCCTGACAGCTGCATGCCTGCCCGGCCAGAGAGCGAAGTGGTCCCAGCTGCTGGGGGCTCGGTGGCTCAGGAACTTCACTGCTGCTTTGCGGTCAGGGTGAGGAGGCCATTGCACCACTGGATGCTGAGACCTCCACCTGCTCTGGCATCATGGCCCCTGCCCTGGGACCAGGGAGCAAAAGCCGCTACGGCAGCAGGACTCCACCACCCTCCCTGGGACTCCCTGTGGACGGGGAGGCCATTGCACCGCTAGATGCTGAGGTCTCCACCTGCTCTACAGTCAAGGCCCCTGCCCCGGAACCAGGGCTTGGAGGGCCAATGCAGCTGCCCATGGCAGGACTTTGCCATGGGGTAGAGAGGCCGGGGTATTGTTGTGTTAATGCTGTGTTTATGTATCTTGAAATGATGTATTGATATATTATTTTGTAATTATCTTGTTATCTGATATTTTGTTATCTGATATTTGTAGCTGTGATATATTGTTTCATTGTGACTCCTGTCCATTTTGTAACTTTGACTGGGGATGCCTTGAAATGTTTTTGTTATTTGATTCTTGTTATTTGATATTGTAATTTTGATGTATTGTTTGGTTGTGAGCTGCCCAGAGCTGCTGTAAGCAATTGGGGTGGCATATAATAATAATAATAATAATAATAATAATAATAATAATAATAATAATAATAATAATAATAATAATAATAATAATAATAATAATAATGAAAGCCATTTAAATTATTCTGTCACCAGAGTCCATACAATCCAACCAATGATTCTCCCATTTCTTTGCAGTAAAATACTATAATGGCAAATAATATTTTTATTTGGTGCTTATTCATAAAACACAGAATCTGCTGCTTGAGTTAGCCATCTCATGCTGCCTAACAGTAGCTTTGCCTTGGTTAAAACAATTATCAGTACAGTCAAACCTCGCATAAAGAGCACCTCGCTTAAAGAGTAACTTGCATAAAGAGCGCCTCGCTTAAAGAGTAACTCGCTTAAAGAGCAGAATTTTCTCTGAATGTTCGCTTCACTTAACAAATAAAACTAACCATAAACTCACTTAACAAATAAATTGGGGTTCGCAATCCCCCCCACAATTGGTCACTTTCAATGGTGTTTCACTTAAAGAGCAAACTCGCTTAAAGAGCAATCCTGTGGAACGCATTATGCTCTTTAAGCGAGGTACAACTGTATGAGAAATTACAAAATTCTGGTGAAGCTTAATCTTCTTTAAGTGACATGTCCAATTCTGAATACTGTATAGGCTATCCTCATGGCGATTAACCATGAAGATTGTCCTGGAAGCAATATACAGTATTACATTGGCCTTCCATTTGCTTTCTGCAGCATAGTATGACATCTATGATGGCCATGACACCCCTAACACTGTTCCAGCTCTGTGAGTCACTTTCTAGTCCTGAGCCTTTTTGGGAATGCAAAGTCCTCATTGGCCCCAGACCAGTATTGGTGAAGCTGCTGCCTTCCATCAAGAAGGATTCAAATGAGATTTAATCCACTTGGGGTCCATCACCCTTCCCTGTGGACTTTGCCACCAAGGACATAAGTTGTCAGGATGGTCAGGTTATTTAATCGCTGTCTGACGATTGGTGTTGAATTGCTGGCAGTATGGTCTACACTCTATTACCATAGCAGAATAACCTGGCCAGGCAGTGAATTAAATGAAATCTAATAACAATCATAATTCAATGAAGAAGGAATACATGGCTTTCTACCATACCATACATGCATGTTTCTAGGCAAACAAATATTGATATGTCGTCTGTATGTTTTGGTGCCACTATCAGCCTATGTTTCTTTGGCACTGTGTAGCTGTCAAACTGCCTCAAGTGAGATCATAGAATTAGCCTTTCCTGGCCCTAATTTGCTGGCTGCCTTTTGATAGGAGTGGGTGGGAAAAGGCTGATGCATCAGACCACAGCTCATTTATGAATCACTTCCATTTATCATTATATGATTCAAAGGTTTATTTTATTTATTTATTTATTATATTTAGATTTATATTGCCGCCCACTCGCCGAGACGACTCAGGGCGGCTTACAGTCAAAACAACAACAGTACAATAAAAATTATAAAATGCAACCACATAAAACAACCAAACCAGAACACAAACTAACTCCCGTCAGGCCGTTGTTGTGGGCCCAGAGGAGTGGGCAAGGTCCCCAGCCACTGCTAGATTAAGAGGCTAGAATGTGTGACCTACGGAGCAGGCAGGCTCTTCACTGGCTTGCATACCTTATTTGCCCAGACTATGGACCAATTCCAGCAGGTGATAATCAAGACCTTCTCACAACTTGAGCAAGCACCTCTTTTAAGTACATGTTACAGGTACCACATACTTTGACCCAGACTGGAACTAGAACTACACATTTGCAATAAACCAGAAGAAGGATACAGTTGTACCTCGCTTAAAGAGCATAATGCGTTCCACAGGATTGCTCTTTAAGCGAGTTTACTCTTTAAGCGAAACACCATTGTAAGTGACTAATTGTGGGGGGGATTGCGAACCCCGATTTATTTGTTAAGTGAGTTTTTGGTTGGTTTTATTTGTTAAGCAAAGCAAACATTCAGAGAAAATTCTGCTCTTTAAGCGAGTTACTCTTTAAGCAAGGCGCTCTTTATGCGAGGTTTGACTGTATTTGCTGCAGGTTTGCTGCTAACAGATTGCAGCATAAGTTCAAATTGCAACAGTTTTTTCTCTTTTTCAATCAAGTTAGACAAAAAAGAATCACAGACCCACATGTGCTGAAAGAGGCACAAAGGAGAAAAAAATCACTCAAGAAAGGAGCAAGGGGTAGTGAACAAGGGAGGTAAAAAAGGGATTGACAGGCAACTGGTGGCAGAGAAAGTAGTGGTCCTGTATTGCCCAGTACTGTGGTGTCTGTAAAAAATGGAACAGAATAGAATCAGGTTAAGTATCATTTCAAACCAGAGCAGGGTTTGAAGTCATGTTATGTGCCAGAAATTAATGCAGATTTGAGCGCCCCCCCCCCCCCCAGTATGTAATTTTGGTCCTATTTTCCACACTTTCTGAGACATTCAGAACTACTTATATTTAATTCCCACATATTCTTCCACCCAGGTATCCTTGTTTGGCTTTAACAACATAACAGCTTCCATGTTTGTTCATTCAAAAGTTTGTTATTATTGGAAACAGTGGGACTGCAGTGGCTCAGTGGTTAAGAAGCTTGCCTTGTTAGCTGGAAGGTCAGCAAGTTGGCAGTTCAAGACCGAGTGCTGCATGACAGAATGAGCGCCTGTCTCTGTTCCAACTCCTGCCAACCTAGCAGTTAGAAAGCAAAAAATTGCAAGTAGATAAATAGGGACCACTTCAGTGGGAAAAGATCTTGGGGACATCCTCATTTGGGCGTCCCCTGAACAGAGTTCCTCCAGCAAAAATCCTTTCAACCCAGAAAATACCTTTGTGTGCTTATGACATGATACATATTGTCAGGTACAGTATTTATTTTAATTTTTGTTATTCAGAAAGAAATCAAGTGCGTCTTGGGAGACAAGCCAGCCCATGTAGCCTTGGGCAAGTTGCACAGTCCCAGAGCATCCCCAGGGAAAGAGACTGGCACACCACTTCTGAGTATGACTAGAAAACCCATTCATTATTATTTCTCTGGTATAGTTCCTTATTATGAATATTTAATAATTACCTTTCCTATTTAATTATCAAAAGTACTGAGACAGAACACAAAAGTTTCTCCATTCCTGATGAGAAACAGCAAGAGTTAAAGCTAAGGCATTCTCATTTACAGTAGCCTACAATCATGAACTGTCATTTTGCTATGTTGTAGGCCCAGATAAGGTAACCCGGTAGATCCTCTGGCCAATATCTCCTCCAAACTCAGTGCAACACACATTAAAAGTCATTGACAGTTTTCTTGAAAGAAATTGGAAGGAGATCTATAAAGGTTCCTGCCTGGATTGGCTGCAGTGGCATATTATTGGTGTAGCAGAAGGAGCAGATCCATAAATTGGATGACCCGCCTGTCATCTGATTTCCACTGTCTCAGTGCAACACTGGGTTAGCCATGTGACCTGGACCATCAAGGGGTCTGCACCGCCTAGGGAGTGGTGGCAGCAAAAAAATTCGCTACCACACCGTGGGCAGAGCCTACATCGTGGGTGATCTAGTCATGCCTAACAAATGGCCATGCATGTATACATCTGCAAACACAGGCACCACTGGCTCTTTGGCTGTAAATGGAGATGAGCACTGCACCCTAGAGTCGGATATGACTGGCTTTTGAGCAAGGGAGACCTTGAACCACTTGCAGGGACAAAACCTGATGGGGCAGGGCAGGGAGGTGTGCATGGCCACCCTATTTCGTTACCCCCCTGGCCGAAGGCCACCCAATTTCATCATCCCCCTGCCCAGAGGCCACCCAATTTTGCTACCCCTCCCCCCATCGGGGGTACAAACCGGTTGCTGCCCACCACTGCACTTAGGTAGAAATCCACTAGGGTGGGCAGAGAGCCCTTGTGTTCCTTTGTGGGGAAATGTTGGCAGCCATCCAAAGCCAGGTTTGTCTCTTAATACTTTACCCACACTTGTCCTTCCTACCAACTGACCAAAGGCAAGCCTGTATCCCTGACCTTAGATCTGCTCCCATGCACAAATCACCACTATGACAGTCGAGGCCCACTATCCTGTTCTCCTTCTGCCAAATTATTGACTCTTCAGCCACTCCAGCAGGCCTGACCTAGCATCCTGCAACTACCTGGTCAACATCAGACAAGAGTGTCTTGTCATCCTTGTATAGGTCTGAACTCATGCAATGGTGGGCATCAGCAGGTTCACCCCAGTTTGCCAGAACCGGTAGCAAAAATTCTGGCTGGCCCCACCCATCCAAGTTTTGAAATAAAGTAGTCCTAATCCGGGTGCAATGCAGGGCTTTCCCCCCTGGCCACACCCACCATACCACACCCACAGTGTGGCAGTAAAAATGTTTGGACTCATGTAATCAATGTGGATCTAAATGACACCAGCTCGCTCATTGATGTAGTCTGGTTTACCCAGTGCACAATGCCCAAACAGCCACACAGACAGCAATCTTCCTGAAAGTAAGAAGAAAAGAGATGAATACATGGGGGTGGTCCCCCACCATTAGTAATAAGCCAGCTGCACCCTGAAGTACTCTTTGCATGCAGCTGATTGACACGCAACTGCTGAGGTTGCCTTCCCTATTCTGAAGGAATGGGTCCCAAAAATCCTTGGTTTGAACCCGTAGCTTTACTAGTGCTAATCCCACAATGGACTTGAACTGAAAGCATGTAGTGGAGGACCTGTCTTGGCAGACAAATAAGAAACTCAGCAAATCAAGCTGTTGCCTGAGAAATCTATTAATTACCCTGACTAGGCATATAGTCCAATTGTTGGCTTTTCATAGCATAATTTGTTTCCCCTGCCCCCTCTGGTTGGTGGAGATAGTCCAAGGGGAGGTGCCCCATCTTGGCAGGCAGCAAATTACACCCCAAGGTAAATAATTGGAGGAAGAGGCTTGTAACTCTAAATTATAGCTTAACACAGGGGTACCCAAACTAAGCCCCGGGTCCCGGATGTGGCCCCCAATGCCAATTCATCCGGCCCACGAAGCCCTTGTCGCTCCTGAAAGCGGAAGTAAAACATGCCCGTATAGGTGCGTTTTACTTCCGCTTCAAGGAGTGATGAGGGCTTCGCAGGCTGGATGAATTGGCATTGGAGGTCACATCTGGCCCCGGGGCCTTAGTGACCGGCTCCCTGAACCACGTGATCAGCCCACGGCCCAAAAAGTTTGGGCACCCCTGGTTTAACATCATGCCATCCCCGGGAGTGGAGAAAGATGTGTGTAGTGGCCAAGTGGAGTTTGAAACCTACATCCCCTCTGTTTAACCTTGATAGTTTACACTTTGCCACATTGGCTGTACTTTTCTGTTTTTCTCTCCCCCCCTCCCCATTTGGAATCTGTGTCAATATTATTTGGAATTTTCAATCCCTTAACAATACAAAGATTAAGGAAGCAAATTACATCTGAGCAAGATATGATGTAGACTAGTCTCGTGAATATATTCCCTCTGTAACTAAAATTAAAATTTAAAATCCAAGTGCTTCAGTTTATTAGTTTTAGGATAAGAAAGGGGAGGAAATACCTTAATCCCTTCTCCCTCCTCCATGCGGTCCATCTACTCACCCACAAGTACCTTTCTATTCTGAACATGGATGGATGTAGTAAAAATGAGCTTATACCTAGTTTGAGTCTGGCTAATGCTGCTTTCAACCTTCCCATCTCTGGATTGCATATCTGGAGAATTTTTAACAGGATTTCTCTAATGCCTTTAGAAATGTTGAAACCTCAGAACAAATATTGACTGTGAGGCAAATTGCCTGAACAGGAGAAAAATAAACTGTTTTATATAACAATTAAAGATTTTTGACAACAAGTAGGAAGGAGGATGAATGCAAGTGTAATGATATCTGAATGTTCATCTGTTTGATATAACCCCCTTTGTCCCCTCAAGGGTCTTCACCTGTATCATCACACTCTTGGTTCAACATACAGTATTGAGGTCAGGTAGGAGGAGAGTTTTGAGAGTCCCCTGGAAAGCGAGGAGAACAAATAGGTCAATCTTAGAAGAAATCAACACTGACTGCTCCTTAGAAGGGCAAATAGTAAAGATGAAGCTAAAGTACTTTGGACATCAAATGAGAAGAGAGGATTCGCTTGATAGAGCCTTGATGCTGGGAAGGGTGGAGGGCAAAAGAAGAAGGGGCAGCTCAAAATGAGATGGCTAGATGGTATTGTGGACACAATGGGCACAGAGCTGAGCGAGTTGAGGAGGATGGTGGAGGACAAAAGTGCCTGGCGGACAGTGGTCCTTGGGGTTGCAAAGGGTCGGAATCGACTGTGCGACTGAACAACAAGGAAAAACAGGTCAACCACCTATTCAGTGCTGCTACACATCAGCTCACTGGAAGTATCCTCTGTGTGGGGAGAAACATGTGCATTGCAAGGTCATTGGCCTATCCACACAAGCAGCTTCAGGTCTTTGTGAAATTATTTATTTATTTATTTATTTATTTAGATTTATATCGCCACCCACTCACCATGGCGACTCAGGGCGGCTTACAATCAGCAAAACAACACAGCAGAAAAAAATTAATACATTTTTCTAAATCAATAATAGATTTTTCTCTCCACTCTGGCTATTGGTGGGTGCCTGGAATATATCGAAAAGTTGTGAGAATCATATAACCATGGTTTAAACGTAGCTCCCCCTGAGCCTCTGCAATGTCAAATGGCTGTTGGGATCTTGGTCGCCACCTCCTTCCTGCTCATGCCCTGGGGTGGTGGTGGTGGTGGTGAGGTGGCATGATGTTTCCCTGACCTCCCCCTGGGCCTCTGCGATGTCAAAAATACACAGATTTCACAATTATGAAGCAACAAACAGGGTTGTACCTAACCAACATATCTCCTATATGCCAATAAATAAATAAAACAAATAATAATTAATAAAGCATGGATGGAGTGTGCTATCTAACTGGTGTGCTTTCTGAACCAATGTAAAGAAACCCTACATGCATACAGAGCAGGGCTTAGAAAAGTCACATTTGTGGATCATAACACCTACCATTTTCCAGCCAGTGGCCATTCCCATGAGATAATAATTGATATTTTTCAGGCTAACTGCCAAATTTTACAAAGCCCATTTTAAGAGTGGTGGTGGTGGGGAATATCAGTGTTATTCTGCTTGTGGAGGAATTGCTGTTAGTGGTTACAGGAAGTTCTGCTGATTGCAAATATCACCCTCACAAACACACATGCTTTTCCAGGTGAGACAAATAGGCTAAAGAGGGTTTCTCTGAGGTTCAAACACAAGAATCAATCTAGATGACAGACTGTACTTTGAAGCAACCCTATTTAGCTTAGTCTGGATCAGGATATCCTGATAGTCTAATCTCACCCTGAGTTTTTCATAAGGTAGAATGGCTTCTTGCCACAACTGCATTAAATAAATCTGAGAAAACTCATACAGTAACACCTCAGATAACGCTAAGACTTGGTTCCACAAGTCTTGGTGTTATCCGATTTTTTGTGTTATCCGATGCATGTTAAAATCCTATGGGATGGATCGGATAACGTTAAAGCTCCATAGAGATACATTGTAACCGCACAGGCTTTAGCGGTTGTTATCCGATCCATCCCATAGGACCTTAACATTATTCGATCCAATTCTCCTCCCTAGATTACTAAACGTTATGCGATTTTAGCGTTAACCGAGGTAAACGTTATCCAAGGTATTACTGTACTTATTAATAATACCAATGGTGTTATGCAAAGACATACTTTTCTGCCTTAGTGACATAAATGTTAAGTCTTTTTATACAGTGTCAAGCAGGCTCAAGTGGATCGAGTGACATGTGGCTGAAGTGGCTAAGATGCTGACTGGAAGGCGGGCGGTCAGCAGTTCAATACCCGAGTACTGCACGACAGAATGAGCCTCCATCCCTGTCCCAGCTCCTGCCAGCTTAGCAGTTTGAAAGCAAGAAATTGCAAGTAGATAAATAGGGACCACTTCAGTGGGAAGGTAAACAGCATTCCGTGTGCTCCGGTATCTAGTCATGCCTGCCACATGACCACAGAAACATCTGCAGGAGCAGACAGCACTGGCTCTTCGGCTTTGAAACAGAGATGAGCACTGAACCCTAGAGTCAGATATGACTGGCTTTCGAGCAAGGGAAACCTTTTCCTTACCTTTACCTAAGAAGGATAGAGAAACAAAAAGTCACCTTCTCAACTTCTGGAGTGAAGTGGATACATTAGTCTGCAGCAGAAAACCTGTATATCCTCCAACATTTCTCATTACAATATCCTAACAACAGGAGTCATCAAGAGGTTCAACTCTAGCCCTTGTGGCTTCCCATAGGAGCAAACCCTTTTTAAATTACACTACATGTATTCATTATTTCATCAGTTCTTCTTCTTCCATGTCTAAGCCAGACATGAAACTGCCAAAATAGAACCACCTTTGGATGAATTCATTCCGTAGTTCCTTTCGGCTGACCTAGTGTGAAAAAGATTAGCTGGCACAAGGTGGTCGTTGCCCAGGGTATGCCTGATTGTGGTTCAAAAATACCACAATCTTCGAGGAGGCTCATTCTCTGTAAGAATGTCTGTGTTACCCAGAGCTCAGAAAAGATGAATTTGAATCCGTTCTCCAAATCTACCAGGTAATTTACCATGTTAGCTGGAGGATGCAGGAAATTACAATCCCACACCAGCAACAGGGCTTCCATCTGCATGGAGGCTAACAAATTTGGTTTAGGATAAACCCTCATGGTCCTCAACCCACTTCTTCAGATAGATCAGGGGTACCCTAACTAAAGCCTGTGGCCCAGATATGGACCACGACACTAATTCATCCCCGCCTGTATGTTTTACTTCCACTTCCAGGAGCAACGAGGGCTTTGCGGGCTGGATGAATTGGGTTTGGGGGCCAGATCCGGCCCACATGCCATAGTGACCACCCCTCTGAACCACGCGATTGGCCCATGGCCCAAAAAAGGTTTGGGCATCCCTGAGATAGATCTTGCATGGCACAACACTCTAACATGGACACCTTCAAAGACAATTTGAAAAAGAATGTTTCCCATGTTGGTTGTTATTCAGCTAATGTCTTTTGGCAACCACTAGCTAATAGTTACCGTCAATGCTTTTTTCCACTTCAGCTTCCTCTCCTCTAACTGATCAGTTCTCCTCACCACATATAATATATACAGTATAATAATCTGCCAGTTGAAGCAATGCTTCATGTACCAGACGAAGCCTGCTGCAGTACACAATAGCATATACCAAATCAAAACATGTCAGTCTCTTGGGTGCCACAAAACACATTCATTCTCTCTCCCCCCCCCCCCCCCGCTCTATTGGGCTTAAGCTGATATTGCAGCATCTGGCTGCGTCCATGGTCTTGCTGGTCTTTCAGATTGTCTTACACAAATTAGTGTAGAAGAGGCATTCTTTGCAATGCCACTTGTAGATCCAATGGCTGGGATCAAAGATCAGGGCAGTTCTGTCAGCCTCCTGCTGCAGAGTTATGCAAGAAAGACCTTTGTTGTGAGAAGAGTTTAACTAGCATCTGCAATTGATCTAGCTTTCCCCCCCCCCCCTTCTCTCTCTCTACTCCCCTTAACAGTATTGATCTTCTACCTGCTGGGTTTACATAAGAACTGCTTCCCTACCCGCACGGTGCTATAAAACATGTACTGGGCATTCCCCTCCCATTTGTAGCAGAGCCTGGCTGTTTGGATCTTCGTTGCTCTTCAGGCAAATATCCTCTTCAGTTATTTGGATCCTGGTCTTTGGTGACTATGAAACTTACTGCTGAAAGAAAGAGAGCAGTCTGGCAGGCCTCACCCTGCCCCTGTACACAGGAATTTCTTTCAATGATGACTTCTGCCATTTTCAACTTTACCTTCCATTTGCTTTAAAGTGTCTGCCATTAATCCTTTCCTTTATGATCTTTAGGGACATAATTTCAATTTCTTCTCTGTGATGATTGTGTCTCCCCCCCCCCCCCATCTATGTTGCAGGTACAGAAGAGCAAGATGGAGCATATCAGGGGACTTCTTGCCTGGCTCATGCTGTTGGCCCTGGCGTTGTTGGACCACAGATGCCAAGCACAGCGTGACTGTCGAGTGAACAGCTTCAAAGTCCAAGAAAACTTTGACAAGTACAGAGTAGGTGTTTTGGACTCTTTTTTCTCTCCCTTCCACTATTTGCTTGAAGATCCCTGTGCTTTTGAGTTGTGTGATCAAAGCAGAGCACAGCAAGCTGCCATGAAAAATCAGATCCCAAACAACACAATCAAATTGTAAGAATCAGTGAGCTATCCAAACATCTGCTGGACCATCAGCAATATCAACATCTAGCCTAAGAGGTAATTGGAAGTACTGTATGACTTCTATAGCTTCAATTTTTACACTGTCAATGGAGGATTTGAGAAACTGTTGTTTGCAAAAAGAGCCTTTCCAAGCTCTGCCTAGAATACAGAGAAGGGAAGCCCTCTGTACTATACCATTAGCTACTGTTCGGTTAAGGCTGGAAAAAATTGTAGAAGGAGGTCCATGAGTATCTTGTGTGACCAAAAATTTGGAACAGGATTCGGTTTAGTTTGGGGTTGTCATTATTTTTTTGGTCCTCATCTATTAATTTCCCATATTAGCATGCTTAGTTATCTGTTCCAGTTCATCCTTTACAGAAGGACAACTACACATATTAGCTCTTATATTCTATCTTTGCAGAATGGAGAAATAGTGTTTTGTCTTACTTCCACAATTCCTAATGGGCTACGTTATTGGTCTGCCTAAAGGTGACAAAGCCAGTTGTCTTGCTCAAAAACCACTGGTCTTCGGTTCAGTGCTCATCTCTGTTTACAGTCTCATCAGTGCTCATCTCTGTTTACAGTAAAAAGGCCAGTGCTGTGTGTCTGCAGATGTTTCTGTGGACATGTGGCATGCATGCTTAGGCACAGGAGTGCAGGGGATTCCATTTGCCTTCTCACTGAAGAGGTCTCTATTTATCTACTTGCAATTTCTTGCTTTCGAACTCCTAGGTTGGCAGGAGCTGGGGCAGAGATGGGAGTTCACTGCACTGTGCAGTACTCAGGTCTTGAACTGCTAACCTACTAATCTCTCAGTCGTCAAGTTCAGCATCTTAACCACTAAGCCACCCCAGACCCTTATTGGTTTTCCTAGCCAGTGCTTAGTGTTAAATTGGTTATACAGTCAAACTTCGCATAAAGAGCACCTCGGTTAAAGAGTAACTCGCTTAAAGAGCAGAATTTTCTCTGAATGTTCGCTTCGCGTAACAAATAAAACCAACAAAAAACTCGCTTAACAAATAAATCGGGGTTTGCAATCCCTCCCACAATTGGTCATTTACAATGGTGTTTTGCTTAAAGAGCAATCCTGTGGAACGCATTATGCTCTTTAAGCGAGGTACAACTGTACTATAAAATGATGGTGATGGTTTAAATATTTGACATATGGGGGCAAGGGGAGTCGTATTTGAAAGATCTTTCTGGTATTCTACTTTATGGATCTCTGCTTTCTGATCAGATGTTGATTTCTGTGGCACCTACAAATGATTCATAGAATTTAATTCTCCCTTTCTCTTTCCGATTCTCTGTTATTCCTGCTTGGTTTACAAATCAAGTACAATTGTAATTATCATCTTTCTTTTAAAGTCCTTCTCTGCTCATATACTTTCTTCGCTGACATTATGACTCATCCAAGGGAACTTTGAGTGAGTAAATTTGACTTTATCTCTTGATTCCTGCATATTGTGTCCACTGCTTGTTTGTGTCACTTTTCTCTTTGCAACGTTTTGCCCCTCACCTTGCTTCAATAAAAATGCTGTTTATAAGCACTAGTTATCTATTAATCTGCTGCCTGCCAAAAATAATTTACTTATCATGTGAAGCCCCTCGCTACATTCCAGCACCGACTTCCTGTCTGCTTAGCTTCAAAGCTCTCAGTGACCTTACCCGTTATCTCTTCATCATCCTTGCCTGGCCAAAGGTTCCCTCCTCCCTTAAAATGTTGCCCTTTCCCCTCTGCTATCCTCATGCCAGGAAGTGTCTTCTCCAACAGCTGTGTACTGTCCTTCTTTGGTTGGTTTCAAATACCCCCTTAAAACCCACCTTTTCTGTGATGCCTTTGACACAATAAAAAACTGAGCAATCTATACTTGGAGCTTGCAAAAATTACTTTTGGGACTTACCACTGCCAAAAAATTCCTCCCCCTCATATTCTAAAGATGTTATCAGCTTTGGTGGTGGTAGAAGGTGTATGCCAAAGGACACTTCCTATATGACCCATGAAAGTCATCAGGGGTCTCAAATGTGAAGGTGATGCATTTATAAAAAAAAAAAAAAATTCCATCCTTTGAATTGCAACTAAATCTAATTCCCACCCCCCTCAGGCCAGAAACTGATATTGGAGATGGCTTGGGATTAGACGAAGAAAACTGTTAACTAATGATAATTATTATAGTATATATTGTTAATTGATAGAGATATAATTTTTCAAACATGAAAAAACTGCCTCAGTCACCTCATTGCAACATTAATGTATTTTCAGTTTTAATTAGTGCTGTCTCAAGCATCTGTTTTCTGGCCTCCTAATCTCTAGCATTCTGTGCCCTCTGGTGTCAAGGCATGACTGGCACATATCCATGGAAGCATCTGCAAATGCAGACAGAGCTGGTTCTTTGTCTATGAACAGAGATGAGCGCTGAACCCTAGAGTCAGATATGACTGACTTTCAAGCAAGGGCAACCTTTAATCTCTCATATATGTCTTCCAAACAATTTAGGATGGCTTCTACTTCAGATGAAATTAGCCAAGAGTCCTAAAAATATTACTTGCCTTAACAAAAAACAAACTTATGTGTATGAGTGTGTGAGAGTGCATGCATTTGCTCCTTTAATTCCATTTTGGCAAATTTTGGGTGTCAACTACACAGCTAAAGCTGTAGCTTGGGATACTTACTTTCTGTAATCATGGTAGAACAAAGTTCCACTTACATTTCTTTCCCTCATATTGTGCCCCCTTACGTCTTTCTGCATGCAAGCCTGATAAAGAGCTTTCCTTCCATTTCTGCAGTATGCTGGAGTCTGGTATGCAATGGCCAAAAAAGACCCTGAAGGATTGTTTCTCCAGGACAATGTGGTAGCAACGTTTTTTGTTGATGAGGATGGAAAGTTGTCAGCTACAGCCAAGGGCAGAGTGCAGCTCTTCAAGTAAGTCAACCAGTTTTTCTGTTTCTTCTGTTTACTTTAAAACAAGGCCAACCCTGCTCTTAGGCAAAGTGAGGCGGCTGCCCCAGGCAAATGGTTTAAGGTGTCATGAAAAGGCAGAAATTGTTAGTTTTAAAACTGTATGACTGCTGCATGTTTGCTGTTCAGGAGGAGTAAAAGTGCACATTAGAGGTTCTGTTCCAGGTGCCTCACTGCTTGGGCAGCCTTGCACAGGGTAGGAAGAGCACAGGTTCACATGGCTTGCCTTGTAAGAGCTGCCATACAATTAGGCTGAAGGAGGTAATGATTTCAATGTGAAGGAGGGAGAAGCAGAAGCTCCCTAACTATTTCCATCTGTTGGGAAATAGAGTTTCGTACTTGTCTTGACTAGCCTTATCCTTCAAAAGCAACACAGGATGTTGTCTCAACACTTGGGCTGGCAAGTCCAATTGGCTTCAGTATATAGGATTGTAAAGTCTGGCCAGGTTATTATGCTATACAGTATGGTAATAGAGTAGGCCATACTGCCAGCGACTCAACAGCAAGCCTCAGGCGGCGGATAACTAACCTGACAACCCTGAGGACTAGCGGCATTGGCAAAGTCCACAGGGAAGGGCGATGGTCCCAAAGTGGATTAAATCCCACTTTAATCCATCTTGATGGAGGGCAACAGCTTCATCAATACTGGCCTGGGACTGACGAGGACTTTGCATGCCAAAGGGGCTCAGGACTAGAAAGTGACTCATATACGGGTGTTATGCTGTGATGCAGAAGGCAGAAGAAAGGCCACAGCATTATATTCACAGGACAGTCTTCGTGGCTGATCGCCATGATGATCGCCAATATTTGAAATCGGATATGGTACAAGAAGAAGAAGAAGATACAGTATAGGATTGTATATTGGATAGAGAGGAGGTACCTTTTCAACATTCTCCTAAGGCAATCAACCATATTGGACTAATCCCAAGTACTATACATCTTCACTTGGGGGAGGGAGAAATACTTCTTTCTATCTATCTATCTATCTATCTATCTATCTATCTATCTATCTATCTTATTCTAGTTTTCAGAATCTCTAAAATAGCATCATTAGCCTTTCTGGAGTGTGGTTTTCTTGAAATTGGAATCTAGAAAACAGCATTTCAATCTTTTTGAACAAGAAACTTGTTATCATTCTGTTACAGGGAGTGTAAATATGTTGGGCCAACCCTGCCTCACTGGGTCCTGGATGTTTTCTATTCCCTTTCACTCTTCAGTCCTCTCTTCCCCATTTGTGATCAATACAACCCAGAGGTATAGAAGGCTCACTCTTTGTCTGTCTCTCATTTTAGTAACTGGGACATTTGTGCTGATATGATTGGCTCATTCACGGACACAGAAGATCCTGCCAAGTTCAAGATGAAATACTGGGGTGTAGCATCTTATCTCCAGAAAGGAAGTGAGTGCTGCTGTGTAGGATTGTGATATATGCAAAAGATGTGGAAAGAATATCCACTGAATTCCTCATACACTCAAACTAGGAACAGAAAATTGAGATAACACATTAATGTTGCAGTTTTTCCAGGTTGAGAAATCAGATTTAAGCAAAGTCTGAAATCAAACAAAGCAACAAATTTGCATACTAATTTAGGTGAGACAGTCAGAAGCTTCATCAATTATATGCTTTCATTTGTTAAGGATATTTCAATTCTATATTTCTGAACTTATGTTGTCTCAGCAGAATGAGATACCTCAGCAAAGAATTGTGAAGTCCTGTGAAATTCCTTGGAAGCAAAATATACAGTCATATAGAACAACCACTAAAGGACTGACTGGTAATTAAGAAAGATACTAACAGCCCATTTAGTGCTCAAGTCCTAATTATGCAGTTGCATAAAGTTTTTACAAAAATGTCTTGTACAGGCAGTTTGAAAACAGCAACCATATGTGAAGAGGACCATAAAAACAAAACAAAATTTTGTCCCTAACCTAATCTGCTAGTTTTCTATTTGAAAGGAATTTGTTAAATTTGTGTTATATGAAGACCCAGTTAAGCAGCTGATTGAGTATCCATAGTTTGTTGTTCATATGAGTCTCAGTCCTGTCCAAGACACAGCTTATATAGTTGGTTAATATATTGAGAAAGTATTTAGTGAGAGAATTCATACTTGTAGAAGGCATATTTTAGAGGGAAGAGGGCAAAGGTGTATATCACTCACTCTTAGGCTAAAAATCACCCATCAGTGGTGGTGTCTTGCCCATAACCACCTTCTCATGAGAAAATACACCTTTGATCTTGCAAGTGATTACCTCTTCCTGCTTTAATTCAAACAGCACGGCGGAAAATAGAGGTGGTAAGAGTATCTAATAATTTCAAATAGCAGAAAAGGCAGTCAATTGCTTTTTGGACTCTGTTTCCTAGAGAATCCTACAGCCGGCAAACCAATCCTATGTTTTCTGTCTCTGTTAAACAGTCACAGACGGAGGGCTTCCCGTGACTCAGCAGTAATTGTAACTCATGTAACTCAGGCCATAATCTGCGGAATTTACAGTATCGATCATTTTACTCCCTACTTTGTTATTGAGAATTTTAAGATTCTCAGCATTTCAGTTTAACCCTAACTGCTACCTTTAACATGCTTGACTACAGAGGAAACAATACATTTTTAGATCAGGTGCTCCCTCAAGTGGTAAGATATTTATCATTGCTTGTGATTCCCCTCCTTAACTTTAGTAGTTAGTAGCAGACTTTATTTTATGATTAGCCACTCACTGCAAGGCAAATGTACAAATCTGTTTGCCTATAAAGCTATAGGAGGAAAGATAGGTTAAGCAAAGGAAATACACATTACACTTCCTGCTGGGCTTTAACTCTGACCCAGCCAAGTTTAAGTACCAAGAAATTCATTAATGATATAAGAATCCTGTGGATTTCGATGTTTCTTTCTACAGGAGGCCAGTTGTTGAATTTCTCATGGCATCTCCAGGCAAAGTAACCTCCCTCTCCCCTTCCTTCGGCCTTCAATGCCCGTTCGACCTTTGCCCTGCCACGAAACTAAAACATGAATGTTCCTAAAGCTTCAGAGTCCAAAGGGCAAACATCCCCCTCTGTATCATCAGGTCAACATTTGGTATATCCATTTTGTTCAATGGTTTGAGTTGTTGGGAATTTTATTCCAACACATTTGGAGCTTCCCAGTTGCTTCTGAACCCCGGTTCGACCTTTTTTTAAAAAATTACACTTGTAATTATAAAGCAAACACAGTTGGAGTGCTCTACAGTTGAAGTAGGATGGATGACTCATCCAAAATGGCCTGTTTTCAGTCCAGAAATAACTGGTACCACAATTTGCCTACATTTACAAATTGCATTGGGATATCTGTGGCTTAGTGGTTAAGATGCTGAACTTGATGTCTGGAAGGTTGGCAGGTCAGCAGTTTGAGAACTGTATGCTGCACGACAGAGTGAGTTCCTGTTGTTTGCCCCAGCTCCTGCCAACCTAGCAGTTTGAAAGCTGGAACTTGCAAGTAGATAAATAGGTACCACTTCAATAGGAAAGGTAGCAGCATTCCATGCACTCCAAAGTCTAGTCATGCCTACCACATGACCATGGAAACATCTGCAGATGCAGACAACACTGGCTCTTTGGCTGTAAATGGAGATGAGCACTGCACCCTAGAATCGGATATGATTGGCTTTCAAGCAAGGGAGGCCTTTGCCTACAAATTGCCTTAGGTTAGACATACATACATTTGCACATTTAAAATAAAGGGAAATATATGCAAATGAAGTTGCATCTTGACAACACCTTCTTTCATAAATATTTATCCCAGACTCTTTTGCAATCTAAAAGGTATGTGTTTCTAAATGTCTGAATTGCAACTGGAAGTCTTTTCTACCACACATTGATCCAACAGACACAAGTCGACCTTCCACAACAGTGTTGTATGCCATGATGCCTTTGAAGTGCACAGTGATGGAACTGCGATAGTTTTCTCAATTCTCTTATATGGTCTCCCCTAGATGATGATCACTGGGTAGTAGCTACAGATTACGACACATATGCTCTCCACTACTCCTGCCGGGAGCTCAACAGGGACGGGACGTGTGCTAATAGCTACTCCTTTGTCTTCTCTCGGGACCCAAATGGACTATCTCCAGAAGCACAAAGAATTGTTCGGCAAAAGCAAACAGATATCTGCCTAGAAAGACAATACAGGGTTATTGTCCATGATGGTAAGAAATATTTTGTTCATGGTTGTTTTTATTTTTTATTTTTAAGACAAAAGTGAGTCAAGGAGGGTGAACATGGGGCAATGCTGCTTCTCTTTTGTACTTTTTCTGGGAAATATTATCCAAGGTTGTTTTTCTTTCTTTTCTTTTCCTTTTTTTTAGGATTCTGCCCTTAAGGAGCCTAGACTCTATGGAAATCATTCTATACCTGTAAAATGTATAAAACTGCTGTGTGAAAAACCCTTTTAGTAGATTAATTTAGACTTTGAACATATTTATCTGAGATGTGCCCTATTTACCCTTTCAACAAGTAAGTGGAATTTAATAAACTGCAGTTATTAGAGCTGGATTCTGTTTGTTTTGCAAAGACGGCACAGATTGAAAACACTTGGCACTAGATATCCAATATCTTTGGTTTTTTTAAAAACTTGCTTATATCATATACTCTGCTTACCTCTTCTTTATAACAATCTAAAACTACCCATTTCTAACAATTGCTCTGCCCCATTACATTAAACTAAACCTCCCCCCCTCAGTTCTTCTCACTGGAAGAATGTTTTGTCAACCCAACCATTAAATGTGTTCTTCAGACAATGAGGGCATGAGCCTGGAACCAGTAAGAACCAGGCTTAAATCCATATAAAGCCATGAAACTCATAGCATGACTTTGGGCTAGTCACCAGCTTAAATCCTGCTGCAGAGTTACGCAAATAGTGTAGCTTTCAAATGTGAGTTGTCATTAAGAATACTTCACAGGCATCATGTGTTGTATGCTGAGCTCAGTGTGCAACAGAGAATGTCTACAGAGATTTCCTAACTTACAGCAATTTGCTTCTAAAAGCTACTGCTTTTGTGTAACCGTGCAACAGAATTTCAGCCACTGTCTCTCAATCTGGCCTGGCTCACACAGTGACTGAGGGGATACAAACTAAGTGAGGACGAGGTTGTTGTTGTTCAGTCACACAGTGACTCTTTGCAACCCCATCGACCATCACACACCAGGCTCCTCTGTCCTCTGCCATCCTCTGCAGCCCTGCCAGATCTACGCCCATCGCCTCAATGATTCCATCCATCCACCTCATTCTCTGCCGCCCCCTTCTCCTTTTGCCTTCAATCTTTCCCAGAATCAAGGCCTTCTCAAGTGAGTCTTCTCTTCTCATTTGGTGGCCAAAGTACTTGAGCTTCATCTTCAGTATTTGTCCTTCCAAGGATGAGGTATGTCATTGCAAATTTCAGAAACACAAATCTTGCATAATAAATAAATAAATAAATAAATAAAATAAGCATATTTTATCATTAGGGTTCTATTTTACTGAGTTGTCTAGAAATATAAATACAAACTGTAGCTATTTCCTTCTCTTTCTAATATTTTTGGGTGGCAGTGGAGGTAATTGTAGTTTCCCTTTAGTTCTCGATCTCACATTTTTACATTTGTTTTTAAAAACACACAAAATATTTTTGGTTTTTGTTTTCTATACAAAGAATTGGGATGTAATCATATTGAAAGCTTCCTCATCCTATAAGCAATGGCTTGAAGAATTTCACATTTGATAAATAAACCCTGCAGCGCTGAGATAACCTTCTTGCACTTTGGCTTTAGACTGGCAGCATGTACAGGGTCATGTCATATCTCCCATGATGGTGAACCTTGGCACTCCAGCTGTTCTTGGACTTCAGCTCCCAGAAGCCCACATCTCTGCAGTAGACCCATTCATCATGTGGATTCAGACTTGAGCTTCTGGGAATTGAAGTCCAAAAACATCTGGAGTGCCAAGATTCACCGTCATGGTCATACCCCATGTCAACAGACTTAGGCTACCACACATCACACCCTATTCCAAGATGCATTGACTGTATGTTTCAGCACCTGTCAGGGCAGCTGTGACAGGCATCTAGAGGAAATATCTTTTTGGACTATCAAAGCTCTGGGTAGCTATGGTACTCCCTTACACAAAATTACAGATAGATTACTTTTGTAACATTCAGGACAGCCAAGATTCAGAGTCTCATTAGATCTAGTGAAACTTAGTACTGTATTAACAGGAAAAGGAATCTGGTGTACTTTAAGAATTTCTGGTATTCAATCTTTTGTTATAAATATTCATAGGGATTCCCAGCCATCTTGCATGCTTTAGAACTGAATGAAATACAGGTCACCTCCTCCCCATACCCATGGGTTCAGTGTTCACAGTTTCTGTTATCCATGAGTCTAAAAATATTCAATAAAATTCCCAAAATGTATATGTATTTCTATGGCATACTACCAGAGCTGGCCACTAGAGGCGACTATCTGCAATCTAAAATACTGTATAGGTTTGCTGTTATCCACAGTTTCAGGTGTCTGCAGGAGATCTCAGAGTGTATCCCCTGTGATACAGGGGACAACCTGTGGTAAAGTGGGATAATAATTACTGCAGCAGCAATATCAATAAAACTATACCTTCAAGCAGTGTTAATCTCTTGGGGGAAGAGATCATCCACAGAGGTAAAGTGTTCTCCAGACTGTTATGTGCAAGAGTGTTTTCCCTAACAAGACTGGCATCTTCACAATGGTTCCCATACTGAGGTAGGTGTCATTTAACATGAAAGGTTTTTTCAAATGCATTTATAGACTGCTTTTTCATCCAAGGATCTCAAAGCAAAATTTCTCACTTTCACATTTTATGCTCAAAACTACCTAGAGGCAGGTTAGGACAAGGTCACCTTCATGGATGAGCAGTTTTTATCTCCCTGACCCTAGTGTCACAATGTACCCATTACATCACACCGCACCACATGAGACAAATGTGTGCAGGAGATGCTGAAGTATTGCAACATATATGAAAAAAATTATCTGACATTAATTGGTGAAAGAACTTCCTTTCCGGCAACTTGAATGCATTTGTTTTTATAAATGCACAGGGACTAGTATCCTGTTGTCTAAAACACAAATTGAAGGGCAGTCAGGCATGTCTCTGTCCCACTCCAGCAGGCTCCCTGGTAGATGCCCATTCTTGTACTGGTTTTGAGATTCATAGCAAAAGTGGCTGCATGATAGAACATCTAACAAAGCAGAAAGGACACTTACGTGACTGGCCTTCTGCTCCACATTTGGTAAAGGTAAAGGTTTCCCTTGCTCGAAAGCCAGTCATATCCGACTCTAGGTGTCAGTGCTCATCTCTGTTTCTAAGCCGAAGAACCAGCGCTGTCTGCTTCTGCAGACATTTCCATGGTCATGTGGCAGGTTCGATTCCCGAGTACTGCAGGACGGAATGAGCTCCCGTCTCTGTCCCAGCTCCTGCCAACCTAGCAGTTCAAAAGCAAGAAATTGCAAGTACCAGTAGATAAATAGGGACCACTTTGGTGGGAAGGTAACAGCGTTCCACATTTGAGCAATAGGAAAACTGTCTAAGGTTTTTTTTAAAAAACCACAACTAGTTTGAAATGACATAGATCTACTAGAGACCAGTTAAAAGTATGTTTGGGCCCAATTTCAAACTGCAGGCCAATAGCAGATCGTACATGCCTTGAACAAAAAAAAGAGGGGGAGGGAATAGCACATATCAGAACAAAATCATTTTATATAATTTTAATTAGATTAATTATTCAGGGGAGGGGGAGATCCTGTAATGCACATAAAACATATTTGTATCCTTGAACATGATCCTCTTTATAACCTAGGAGGAAAGCCACACAATTGAGTAACAATTACTCTGCAAATAAATGGTTGTCATTGCTGCCTTTAGATTCAGATACCAAGAAAGCAAAACCCAGCAGGAGAGTTCATGCTCCCCTCGAAGATTCACTTGCTGATACAGTATTTATTATCTCTCCCCCCCCCCCCATCCAATAAGGACATGGGGGTTCTCTGAGAAGTTTCCTATCCATGCATGATCAGACCAAGCCTACTCAGACCAAGCCTACTCAGCATCAGCAAGATTGCTGCATTATGGGTTGTCAGTCCACATTATTGCTGGGATGACTAAGCAAAGTCCCACCCATGCTTGCTCCTCACTCCCTTGATATATGGGTGAATTGACCTCCACCAGGCCAGCTCAATAGAACTATACCAGTGCATTCTCCATGCCCTGCCATTTTTTTACCTTGCAAATGAGAGATTTGCAAAAGGGAATGTATTTCTACATTTCTTTTCTTCTCTGTACATAGCAAAAATCTTCTATTAGAGGAAGCAACAGATCCATATTCAAAATGTCTATGAAAACTAATAATGTGTTGAAGAGCTGCATCTGACAATTGTTTGTACCTTTTCCTATTAGGAATACAGATACAGTAAAACCTCATATAACACTAAAACCTGGTTCCACAAGTCTTCGTGTTATATGATTTTTAGTGTTATCTGATCCTCTATGGGATCCATAGAGATACATTGTAACCACACAGGTTTTCGCGGTTGTTATCTGAAGCATCCCATAGGATCTTAATGTTATCTGATGCAATTCTTCCCCCCAGATTCCTTAATGTTATGCGATTTTCGTGTTATTCGATACTAATGTTATATGAGGTATTACTGTAATGTTCTGTGTATCCCTGACCCACACAAACATTTTAAATGTGTATTTCTGGGAGCTGCTTCATGATGTAAACATTCTCAATTGTGCTAAAGAAACTGAAAAGGAAACTGCACACATTTTAATGAGAAGGTAGTGAAAATGTTGCACCCAGTTCTAAGTTACACGGGTCTAATTCCTGTTTATTGCCATCAGTTTCAATGTTTCTTGTTTCTACAGCAATAGAAACAACATTTTTGCAGCATCAGCAGACATCTCAATAGGACAATATTTCATACATGTGCTGCTATGTGCTGTTTTTGGTTTGCTTTTTGCTTTCCCTACAGCTTCGTTGAGTACAGAGCTCTAAAAATTTGGAGAAATTATCCTGAATACCATTCAGTTACCGAGAAATGACAGACACTGTAATATGTCCATGGTTATGGTGTCCCAGAGTAGTATCTGTCACAACTTCTTTTTTTCCCAGAGGACCTGAGCAACAGAAAAAGATTTTCCTCCACTCGTGTTTGAAATGGACCATGTTATATAAAATAGGGTTGACCGCTGAATTGGAAAATGTGAAGGCCATTACCCAGAAGAAGAAAGAAGGTTCAATCCTCAGCTCTGTCTTGAGCTTCTGAACTAAAATGAGGAGAATAGTGACAATTATTGGGCTCCACATGACAAAGAAAGAAATCATTAGTACAAACAGAGTCCGTAACAGTTTGAAATCTTGTCGGGAGATTCGGATGTGACTGCTTTCCGAATAGGCCATGCCAGCGTCCAGACGTCTCCTCGATTCTTTTGTAATCTGAATTAAAACATGAAACAGCTCTTCAGTTGAGAATTTTACAAAGCTTTGGAAAATCAACTCTTATGTATTGCTTTCCCCATCCCTATAATACTGTACCATCAAAAATGATATCACTGAAATCATGCTTAAAATTTCTGAGTGACAAAATTATATATTTTAGCTGTTTACAGGTCCATCCATAATGGTCTCCTTCTCTGTTGCATCCCATCAATTTCACCATTCATGTTTCCTTTAAAATATTAACATAACTATAATGAAATAATCTCACTAGAATGCAAAAGAGCTAAAAAAATTCAATTCACATTGCTACAGTAATAGCAATCATTTATTAATCTTCATTTCAGTTTGCAAGGTTTTACTAAGCATCTCACACCTACTATTTGTTCTTACTACTAATAATAATTTCATAACAGAGATTACTCTTGGTTGAAAGGATTTTTGTTGGAGAAACTCTGCTCAGGGGATGCCCAAATGAGGCTCCTTTCATGTCCCCAAGTACAGCCCTTGGGTATCAAAACCCGACCTTCCAGTCTCCAGCTCAGGGTCTTAACCACTAAACCACCGGGGGAGCTGCATTGGTTCTTACTGAAAAATTGGTATTATAGCTACATGGGAGTACAGCTATGCCACTGTACAGCAGAGCAAAACAATGTTCTACAAGGCAATTCTAAACATAAGGTCATACCATAGAAAAATCTGTAGCTTTGAACCTTTTATGATGTGCTGTCTTGTCAGATTTGTGTATGGAGTCAAAGAAAATTATCACAGAGCAAATTTAAGTGGAGCCACAAAGGAGAAACTCCTTTTTCTTCTTCAAGTGCTGTATCTGATTCTGAATATTGGCTACCATCATGGCGATCAGCCATGAAAATTATCCTGAGAATATAATGCAGCAGCCTTCCATATCACAGCATGATGATCCAGTTCCATGAGTCATTTTCTGATCCTGACCCCTTCTGGCACACAAACTCCTAGCCAGCCCTAGGCAGGTATTGATGAAGCTGCTGCCCTCCATCAAGAAGGATTCAAGGGGGATTTAATCCACTTGGGGACCATTACCCTTCCCTGTGGGCCACTAGTCCTTTGGGTTGTCAGGTTAGTTAACCACCACCTGACGATCGGCACTGGGTCACTGACAGTATGGTCTACTCTAACACCATAGCAGGATAACTTTGTCAGACAGCAAGAAACTCCTTAACAATCTTATTAATACCAGACCAAGAATGTTAGAAAATGTCCTACTATGTGGAAATATTTGAGCCTTTGAAATGCACACATACATGCTTGGGATTCCCTGTTTTTCCCTATATTCGTAGGCTAAGCACCTTGAATCTCTCAGAGATTTTTCCACTTGAACTTCTGCTGAAAATACAGCTAAATGTTCAGCAGTGCCCTGCATTCTGGACAGTGGCAGAACTAAGTTCCCTCTCCTAGATACTTGGTCAGGGTATTAATTCTTTGCATGAATAGTTTCTCATTATTAGTTATTCTCCCCCTATCTCTTACTGCAATACATACAAACAGCACAATGGTGTACATATGATGAAATCTAATAATGATAATCCACCAATTAGATGATTGAGTGCTCTAGCACTAATTTCTCCACTGTCATTCCACTACAAACTTTTAAAAGCCTCATTGACTCCTTGTTAATTGACACCTATCTACTAATGATTTGACACTTTAATAATAATTTCATTTCAGAAATTATTCTGGGTTGAAAGGATTTTTGCTGGAGAAACTCTGCTCAGGGGACACCCGAATAGGGCTCCTTTCATGTCCCTAAGATCTTCTTGCAATTTCTTCCTTTCGAGCTGCTAGGTTGGCAGGAGCTGGGACAGAGATGGGTGCTCAGACCATCATGCAGTACTCAGGTCTCGAACTGCCAACTTGCCTGTCTTCAAGCTAATAAGGGGAGCTTCTTAACCACTGAGCCACACAACCCCTTTTATATATAAATTATTGCCATGAAGTCTTGTTCTTACATCAATAGAAGTGGAACCTGAACCACAAAAGCTAACATTAAAACATAGCAGTTTTTGTCTCCCCTCCCCCTTCCCAGTCTGATATGCTTACTCAAACATACAGTGGTACCTCGCTTAAAGAGCATAATGCGTTCCACAGGGATTGCTCTTTAAGTGAGTTTGCTCTTTAAGCGAAACACCATTGTAAGTGATCAATTGGGGGGGAGGTTGTGAACCCCGATTTATTTGTTAAGCGAGTTTTTGGTTGGTTTTCTTTTTTAAGCGAAGTGATCATTCAGAAAATTCTGCACTTTAAGCGAGTCACTCTTTATGCGAGGTTTGACTGTAGTTGATTTTTTTTTAAATAGTAACCATGTTAGTCAGGCATATCAGGGGGAAAAAGACGTTCTGGCCCTTTAAAGACCAACTGCTATATTTTTAATGTGAGTTTTCATGGATCAAGTCCACTTCATCAGACATAGGAGTGAGATGTCAAGGCATGAATTTATATACACCAGATATAGATGCATAGAGTGATTAATTAACATGACAGATAAGTATGCAAATCAATTCAGCTTCCTGCAGCTGGCAGGAGCAGGGGTCTCTGGTTGTTATTTGGATTAGCTCAACCAGACATCATGGACTACTGGCAGCTGCAGGAAGCTGTATTGGTTTGCATGCTTATCTATCATGTTGATGACTGGAAGGTTGGCAGGTCAGCAGTTTGAGATCAGAGTGCTGCATGACGGGGTGCGCTTGGGTGAGCCTCCGTCTCTGTCCCAGCTCCTGCCAACCTAGCAGCTCGAAAGCAAGAAATTGCAAGTAGATAAATAAGTACCATTTCAGCAGGAAAAGTCACAGTGTTCCATGCACTTCAGTGTCTAGTCATGCCTGCCACATGTCCATGGAAACGTCTGCAAGTGCAGACAGCGCTGGCTCTTTGGCTATAAATAGAGATGAGCACTGAACCCTAGAATCAGATAAGACCGGCTTTCAAGCAAGAGTGACCTTTACCTTTCCTTTAGAGAAACCAAACGTTTAATCCCACTGATATACATTTGTATACTGTTTGAATATTATGAAAAGTGTTTTCCCCCTGAGTGCTTTTCATTTGGCTTTCTCTAATCCTTTTGTTATTTTTGCTATTGCGGACAATTGTTTTGCATACACGTGTATCCAATTGCTCTTCTACCTGAATTCTTCTTTTCCTCAAAGACAAAAACAGGATTAAAGTGCAGTTGTGAAAAGTCAATACGAACCCTTTCCTGCTGGTAGCAGCACTTCATGCACTGATCACATGAAGGTTAAGTACAGTAGTTTCTTTACACCCATTCTAGATACTCAGATGACTGCTGTGTCTAAGTGTCTTTTATTAGCTTGGGGAGGTATGGCTGCTCTAACTTATGATGACTTAGCTGAGTGATCGTTTGCTAACCAGTAGGCTAGACTACTACGTTTTGGCCTCGGTACAGCAGTTTAACCACCAGGGATTGCATTTGTTCCACATACTTAAGAGACCGCCTCACCCCAAGAACATCTGTCCGTCCCACCAGAGCGGACCAGAGAGGCTCTCTAGTTGTTCCATCTGCTAGAGAGGCATATCTCTCTGGCACTAGAAGGAGGGCCTTCTTTGTGTCTGCTCCGGCCCTATGGAACCTCCTGCCAACGGAGCTACATCTCCAGATAGAGCTGCTGCCCTTTAGGAAGAATCTAAAAACATGGCTGGCGGGACAGGTATGGGGTGCAGAAGGTATAATGACTCCAGCACACTGGATGATCTGAGCCCCTCTCTTTCTCTACTTTTTTATTAGTAGTTGTAGCATTCGGTGTGTTTTTAATCTTTTTTAGATTTTAATTTTAAATTTTAACAGTTTTAAGGTTTTTATATGGAAGCTTCCACTTCCTAATTCTGGGCTCTACCTGCCCAGAGAAGGATAAGACTAATGTCCTCTGGCCAGGAGGAGGAATGGACTTCAGCTGTTTGTGCTGTGTTGTTTCTTTCTTATTGTAAGGTGCCGTGAGTCGCCATGGTGAGTGGGCGGTGATATAAATCTAAATAAATAAATAATAAATACAATTTTGAGTCAGAGGCACTGTGAATTTAACAACCAGAAATTTATAACTCAAAGAGATGTGAAATTATCACTGGAGTTAGGCCATTATCTGTCAAATTGGATATCCACTTCCTATGCCTCTGATTGCATTGTAACTGTAAATAATTCTAAAGGTAAAGGTTTCCCTTGCTCGAAAACCAGTCGTATCCAACTCTAGGGGTCAGTACTCATCTCTGTTTCAAAGCCAAAGAGCCAGTACGGTCTGCTTCTGCAGATGTTTCCATGGTCATGTGGCAGGCATGACTAGACACTGGAGCGCATGGAACACTGTTACCTTCCCACTGAAGTTGTCCCTGTTTATCTAATTGCAATTTCTTGCTTTCGAACTGCTAGGTTGGCAGGAGCTGGAACAAAGACAGGATCTCATTCCATCCTGAAGTACTCAGGAATTGAACTGCTGACCTTCCGCTTCCCAGTCAGCGTCTTAGTGACTCGAGCCACTGCAGTCCCTGTAGATAATTCTACTCACGTATTAAAAACATCAACAAAAAATTGAAAAAAAGTACCTGTAAAATCTTTGAATAACTTATTACAATGACCACTCCTGGTATGAGGAAGACTACAACGGCAAAACACACATCCCAACAGATTTCTCCGATAATGCTAGGCCAAATCAAAGTGCAAATGTATACTTCCTGCAAGCAAAGAACAAATTTACAATTAGTCTGGACATTTCTTTCATCATAAAGTTTCTAAATGATGCACCAGTCTGTTCTGGCTTGGTGCCTGTTCTGAGAACAGATGATCACTAGCCAAACAGGAAGTATGGAAACAGTTAATAGTCTAAATAAATTTCTTATTGTAATGTAGGGCATGTTCATATAAACTCACAGAATTTGAAAAGCAAAACTAAATGATGATGGCAATATAATTAAACTGCTTGACAAATACTGGAAGCCATCATAATCTTTTACCTCATTTTAACTGTATTGCGCATGATATGCTTAGAACGACAGCTGGAAGGCACACAAAAATGGCAGTTTGCACATCATTTCCTACTGATTGGATTCTCTTGTTATCTCCCATAGTACACATACATCTGTATTTAGGTATGCACATCTTGTACAATGCGAAAGTACAACAGAGTTTGCATATTCTTCAATGTGAGTAACACAATTTGTCCTTTACAATACTGATGTCTTTTTAAAAGGCTGATCATCAGTAATTTAATGGAATGAGTGAACTCAATGTCAGTCACAGCAGCAAATTGCAGTTGTTAACAATGTGTCATTTACATGCTATTCATGGGATCATTAAATTGTTAATTAACTGAAATGTGGTGCTGTTATTTAACAATTTCATTTTATTTTTTTTAGTAAAAGTCAAACAGCATTGTGGCCATTTTTGTTCATTTTGGGTTGATCCAGATACTGTATAGTCATTGGGACTTCAGTTAGTCACAACCTATTCATGCTCAACTTATTTCAGTGAGGCTAAACTGTCCCTAATATGGACTTAACCCACTATGATGGCCACTGAAACCTGGAAAAGGCTTGATAGGGAAGTGAATAAGTCTCTTGTTTTACTTTTACAAATAATAATAACAATAATAACAACTGAATACACAGAAAGAGCCTCCTCGAAGATCGTTGTATTTTTGAACCCGTCGGGTCTACCCTGGTAACAGCAACCTTGTGTTGTCAGCTAATCTTTCTCACACTAGGTCAGGTGACAGGAGCTGCAGAATGAACTCACCAAAATGTGCCTTCATTTGGCAGTTTCACATCTGACCTAGACATGGAAGAAGGAGAGAATCATCATTATCATTCCTTGAAGTTGAGTCTGACTTATAGCAATTCTTTCCAGGGTTTTCCAGGTAAAATGCAGTAGTGGTCCATCATTTCCTTATTCTGCTGTGTGTGTGTGTGTGTGTGTGTGTGTGTGTGTGTGTGTGTGTGTGTGTGTGTGTGTGTGTGTGTGTGTGTGTGTGTGTGTGTGTGTGTGTGTGTGTGTGTGTGTGTGTGTGTGTGTGTGTGTGCTTGTGCGCACGTGCGTGTGTGCCCGCATGTACACTTCCTCAAGGCTACATAGGCTGGGTTCTCTACTACAAACTGTGATGATTAGAATGGGGCCTGAACATGCATTTTGAGTCAAAACATGCTAGCCTCGTGGTTTGGAAGCAATGAAACTTAAAATTGGACAGACATGTGATGCTGTGTAGTCATTGGCTGGATTCCTTTAGGGGAATGGTGAGAGGGTAAAACTTATTGGAAAAGATAAATACCAGAGGGAGGGAACAGAATGGTCTCTTGGTCCAGTGCTCAACAATGAGTAAGTGATGTAGGGGTTTTTAAGCTAAAAGGGGGGGCCAGACCTTCCCCCAGCAAGGGCACACGTGTTCTCCTGGTGGGAGCAGTTGCTGTGAAAGAAGAGAAGCAACAGGCTGTTTTCCCCCAAAACCAAGGGGCGCCTTCTGATTGAAGGAAAAAAACCAGCCTGGTTCTTTTCCTCTTTCATGGAAACAGTGATGTGGGTTCTCCTGCTGCTCCCACCGGGTGCATGCACGTGCATGTGGTCAATCCAAAGGTTGAGCCACTTGTGCTGGGGGGCTAGGGTGTACGGGATGAGTCCCAGTAGCCTGATGGGGCAGCCCACCTCTGAATTTGGGTAGAATGTAGAGAAGCTAATCTCAGCATCTGTGCTGATTTATATATTAGATAGCAAGCTGCTGGCCCATCTAGCTTATTGTTCACACCAGGGCTGGAGACTATATGGACCTCAAGGTGTTGTTTGGACTATAAAGCCCATCTTTCTTCACTATTGGCCATATGATGGTTGAAATTCAAGCAAATTGTAATCCAGCAGCATCTGGAGGACCACATATTCCCCCTTCACTTCAGTGGTAAATCTTTCAACTCCTGGTTAATTTAGCTAAACTGTGCTAAGAGGAAGAGGAAGAGTGAATGGACTGCAAGCCTTTGTAGCCAGGTGACAGTTAGTGTGCTCTAAACGTGACTTAAGTTCAGATCCAAACTGTTATGCTGAGCAAGAATTCCCTGATGTAATTGGCCCCCTATCTCAAAATGAAAATAGGTCTGACCTGTATCTTTGAATGTTTCTATGTACACAAATATATGAAGAACTTGCATGCTTTTCTTCTATATCAGATCATATACCATCTATAACTCCAGATCTGTCAACATCTCATCTTCCTCTGCACAGGCTTTTTCAATAATATTTTTTCCATTAAAAACTGAGGCAAAACAAACATTTGATTTTCTGATGACACATTCAAAGTGCTTAACCCAATGGTTCCCAATGTGGGGCCCACACCGCAAAGTGGGGCTTCAATTTACAGACTCCTAAATCAGTACATTGGCTGATCAGTGCTTTGGGGAATTGACTTAGGCTTCTGGGAATTGAAGTCCAAAAAACCAAAAGGTCTTGAAACACTGGTTTAACTCCCTTTCCATTTCTAGTACAGAGCAATTATTGTTGCTGCTGCTGCCGCCGCCATGATTGCGAATATCCTTGGGCTGCTGTTCCCATCAGTCCTAACATGCACAGTCAATGGTAAGGAAGGTGGGAATTGCAGTCTGATGACATCTAGAGGCTGTAACTTTCAGTCTTGAATCTCAGTACAGTAATACACCGGATAACGATTGGATCGGATAACGCTAGAATCGGATAACGATGCAAGTTTTTTGGGAAAAAATAGCATCGGATAACGATTCTGGATAACGATCCTTTAGCGTTATCCAATTCAATCGTCTGGGGGGTGGGGTGGGGTGGATTGGGTAGCACACATTCCCCCGACCGTACTGCGCTTGCAACAAGTCTTGCGAGCACAGTACGGTCGGGAGGAAAGGCTTCACCCAAGCCGAAATGAGCTGCGGCTAGGGATCGCCAGCCGCAACTCGGTTTGGCTTGAGTGACAATCCCCCCCCCCCACGTGGGGGGAGGACTGTCGCCCAAGCTGATCCTTGGGTCAGTATGACTTAAGGGACAAACCGAGCAGTTTGTCCCCAACGTCAGGGATTTTTTTTAGCGTTGTTCGATGCATGCATCGGACAACGCAAAAAATCGGATGTCATGACTTGTGGAACCAAATCACAACATTATCTGATGTTCTAGTGCATTCTGTATCTAGAGCACATTCAGTATCTAAATAATCCCTACAACAATCATGTGAGAGAAAGCTCAAAAATTATTTACTATTGCCAGACATCTCACTAGGGTTCTAAGGTCTACTTTTTATCAGCTACAGTTACTATATATACTCGAGTACAAGCCGACCCAAAGAATTTTGACCTGAAAATCCAGGAAAAATAGATTGACCCAAGTATAAACCAAGGGTGGAAAATGCAGCAGCTGCTAGTGAGTTTCAATAATCAAAATACATGAAAGTATGGTATAATTAATTAAATTGTTGGTGCGTCTCAATCCAATGTAGTCTTGGGATCCTCGTGGTCACTGACCTGAGTATAAGCTGTTTCCCCTTTTGAGGGCTCATTTTTTGGGACTAAAAAACTAGGTTTATACTCAAGTATATACAGTATGTGGTTTTAAATTATATCATTTTTAAATTATCCTTTGAAGAATTGGCAGCTTGCCTTCATGAATCTATTTAAGACATTTACCTAGCTGTAACCACATTACACCTACTTCTGAGCCCTGCTGCCAGAAACTGTTTTAAATATAGGATGTCTATCCCGCTAGATTGGGGTAGTTAAGCATGGCCTTCATCTGCCAGAAGACTGCAATTCACATGAGCCCTAGCCAGCATAGCTAACAGTGTGGTATACTCGGACTTCCAGCCCAACAGCTCCTAAATGGCTGTGCTTGGCCACCTGTTTGGTACCTGTGTGTCGAAAAACTGCTGAAGTAGGACTCTTCCCATTCTAACACCATGATTCTCATTTCAAATGGTGACATGTGAATTGCCAGTCCCAACCAAAAAACACACCTTTAATATTTTGATTTGCATTTATTCATCTGTATGCTGTCTGTCTCAGGGCTCAAGGCATCTCACATAATTCAGGATCATGTAAACCAATCCTACACAATATCTTCTGATATGCTTACACTACATCTTCTTGGTGAAGTACAGTATATCAAGAACTAGTAATGATAAGCAGTAGCATCGCTGGATAACGTACTTGTCAGCTCCATTCTACACTGTCTGCATTCTTCTTGGAGCCCATAAAACTAGTTTTGGGTCTGGACATCTAGGAAAAGCTTCTTCTGCTTCTCCTCCTTCTCCCTCCTCCTCTTCTTCTTGTGCCATAATCCGATTCCAAATACTGTATGGTGATTATCATGGCAATCATCAATGAAGACTGTCCTGTGAATATAATGCCATGGCCTTTCATCTGCCTGCTGCATCGCAGCATGACACCCATACCACTGATCTAGCTCCATGAGTCACTTTCTGGTCCTGAGCTTTTTATTTATTAATGGCAGATGATTTGCTTCAGTGTCACATTCTGGATATATGAATTTTTTAAGTGGTAGCCATGCTAGTCTATGCAAGCATATCAGAGAGTAAACAAAAAGACAAAAAAACACGCTTTGGCACGTTAAAGACTAACTTCTATATTTTAATGTTAGCTTTCGTGGATCAAGTCCACTTCATCAGGCATAAGAGTGGATTTTCATGGTATACATTTATACATTTGAATTAGAGACCCAGTGTAGCTGGGTAGAGTTGGTTGGTTCAAGAGATGGGTATGCAAATCAATGAGTTATTTATGACCAGTAATAAAATGCAATCAGTTTGTCTTTTTACAGCGGTGAATCTCTGAAGGAAGTCAGTTTGAGGAGTTAGGTTTGCAAAATAAACATTCTGGCATTAGACATCTGTCTGATTGAGGGAGCTTTATGGGATAGGCACAGCTGAGGTCAACTGTCCTGAAAAACAATCCCCCCTCACCTCCCCCCATTTTAAAGTCTCTTCTCCAAGATGAATGCTTATCACATTTTTAAATTTGATAATGTCCCAGAAACCCCCAGCTAATATTCAAACCGTTGCTCTGTGTGTCCAGCATCTCTTCGCCAAATCCACTTAAAAATAACGTTTCCTCTTTATAATGATGCAAACACACAGTTGCTTCTCCAAATGACTGTTAGGAACTCTGCCAGAAAAGTGATTTGGGGAGACAGGCAGGTGGATGGGCATTTTGTTGCCAGGGCAAAGGACATGTTGGTTTTCCTGATCCACACCTAGGAGCTAACTGGAGAAGGAATTGAATCTTATGGGCCAGCATATTCCACTGGCCTTCACAGAGCAGGTTGGAGTTGTTACAGAAGGTGTAAAAAAAGCCCTTCAACAAAAATGGAGTGGAATATGGAGAAGGCTGGATAAAACAACTTGGGAACTTAGAGCATGCCTTCATCTCTAACCTAACAATAGGAAGAAGAAATTCATTCCCTTGTATCCTCCTCCTCTTCTATTATTATTATTATTATTATTATTATTATTATTATTATTATTATTATTATTATTATTATTATTATTATTATTATTATTATTATTATTATTATTATTATTATTATTATTATTATTATTATTATTATTTCACCACCCACTTGCCTTAGCAACTCAGGGCAACTTACAGATACTGTAAATAAAATATAACATATTTAAAAATACCACAATTAAGCAACCTATATATGACAACGGGGAGGGGGGCATTTCCCCTCATGGCACCCCACACTTGCTGTGCCAACCAGGTCTTCAGGTCCTTCCTAAATGCTGGCCATTCAGGCAGAGGTCAGTTGGTAAGAGGTTCCAAAGGGCTGGGGCAGTTACCAAAAAGGCCCTCCGTTTAGTGCTGGCAGCAGGGCTCAGAAGTAGCTGGAATGTGGCTACAGCTAGGCAAATGTCTTAAATAGATTCATGAAGGCAAGCTGCCAATTCTTCAATGGATAATTTAAAAGTGATATAATTTAAAACCACATACTGTATATATTTTAGTGCTAGGGAGGTGTGCCTCTCTAGCAGTTGGGACCCTTAGAGAGCCCCTCTGGGCTGATGTCCTTGGGGTGATGCGGTCTTTTAAGTAACCTATGCTTCAAAATGTGCTTTTTGTTAAAGAAAACAGCCTCCAGATTTCTATAGTAGGTGTGTGTATTTTATCATGCAGTTCCTCTCGATATAGACACTTTAAAACTTGATAGCCATCCTCTTTCCACAATGGTAAAGACATTCATTTACTATTTGGATTATTTTTGGGCACACTTCAGCCAAAGTACAGTACTCAGAGTAGCTTAGAGTGACCATAACAATAAAAAGAAAGAAAAAATAAACAGCAGAGTAGATATCCTGTGTAAAATATAATAGATAACTTTTAAAAATAATAATAATTTTGTGTCAGAAATTATTCTGGGTTAAAAGGCTTTTTGCTGGAGAAACTCCACTTAGAGGATGTCCCAATGAGGCTCCTTTCATGTCCCCAAGAGCTGGGACAGAGACGGGCATTCAATCCATCATGCAGTGCCCAGGTCTTGAACTGCTGCCTTGCCAGCCTTCCAGCTAACAAGGTAAGCTTCTTAACCACTGAGCCAATGCAGCCCCTTCTTCCCAAAAAGAAAACAAAGATAAAGCCTAGGTGAACGTCTGTAGGATAAATGGTTTTTATTATGCTTGCTGTAGAACAGTAGTAATCACTACACTTAACAGCATTTTACACTTTTGGAATACATCCATAAATTACCTCAGAAATCAATCAAGTTTTGCAAATAGACATGATGACTGCCCTCATATCACTGAGTGAATGTATGGGTATATTGCTGAGGCTAAGAAGGAGAGACACAACAGTTTGCTTAATTTCCAGGAAGATCTGATTCTACTGGAGATTTTCTGATCCCTGGTATGGTCGCATAGGTTCCTTATTTTCATTTGTCTGTTAATTCAAATTATTAGAAGTGCTATTTGATACAAGGGTGTGCTGGCTATGCTAAAAGGGCGCTGGACAGGGAGTGATGAGGGCGTCTAACCCTAACAAAATATATATGTTCCCACTTGCCTTCTAATTTCAACCCCCCTCTGAGGATTCGAACCAACAACCTCCTGCTTACAAGGCAAAACTGCAGCCTTTAAGCCATGGCAGCTCTGCTGTCAATGGAGCTGCTTTTGTAATCTTATCTTTCTCAGCACAGGAGGAGGTAGGTAGGCAGAGGAATACGGAGCCCTGCACCTTTACTCGGCTCAGCTCTTTGGATTGGCACCCAAGGGGGGCACCATGGTACTGAGCGCCTGGGGGCGTCCCAGGCTGAATCCTGGTAGCCCGATGGGCCATCCCACCACTGATTTGACACTGTCATGATTGATTAAGCAGACCAGCCTGCAGCATTCTATTGCCATCTTCTTCCAGTCTACGGAGAAACCACAATGGAGCAAAACAGACATTTGGTTACAGTGGTCTTCAATGTGCAGCCCTGGGCTTAGTGGTACTAACAGGTACCTCCCATGGTCCTAAGATTAGGTCTGCCCCCTGCTGATTTCCCAGAATGTCCATGGGCCCACTGTGGCTCTCCCATAGATTTTATTTTAGGGAGTTTATTTATTTATTTATGTCTGGAGATGAAGTGTTTTTTTTTAAGTGGCACAATGAGACACGCACTAGTATTAATAAGTAATAGCCACTAAATAAGGTTATAATGTCACTTCAGGGGTATTTGTTACCTTTGTGATATCATTTTAATGTTGTATTATGTATGTCTTTCTTGTTTAACTGGAAACTGTCCGGAGTGGGAAGATCTCCCAGATCAGTGGTATAGAAATGCAATAAATAAATAAATATATATATAAATATTTCACACAAGAGAAGACAGGAGGAAGGAACGGAGGGAGGGAAGGAAGGAGGGAGGAGGTGGAAATGGTGTTGCTGCAGTTGACTCGGGAAGGACAGCAGAAAGATGGTAAAGTACTTTAGAGGCTGGTAAGAAAACAAAAGTGTTAAGTAGGGGAAAAGACGATATGGCAAGTGAGCCCCTCCCAAGAGGTAAAGTTTATATACTAGGGAGGCATGTGCCAACAGGAGGTCATGCCTGCCACCAGCCTGCAATATTTCTGCACAAGGTGCAGAGTAAGTGAGAACCTTCTCAAGACAGGGATGAGATCCCTACACCTCCATGGCCAACCCACCTTGTTGCTATGCAGGACAGGCAGGAGGAGGAGGATGATTCACTAACATGAAACATGGCAGGTGCACAATCCATGGCTTTGCAAGATGAGTCTGTTTGGCAAACTCAAAACACCTAAAGTGAGCATCCAGCAAAGAAATCCAGCAGTCTGGTGGAGGGAAGCATAGAGGGCTCATTTATAACTTGTGGGAAAATGTTTTCCTGGTTTGCTTTTTTCTCACTCTGACATAGAAGGGAGAACTTATAATTTAGGGAGTTGAGTGCACAAAGCTTGACAAAGCACGGCATCAGTGTGGTTGCAGCATCACAGCTTTTCTCCACCAAAGCTACCATGCCCATAAGCACATTCTGGGAGAAAACCTCAATGAAAACAGCGAGTCGTTTCTAAGCCAACACCATTGGACTGTTTTCCCTGAAAAGAACTCTTTGTTAAACTTAAACCCATAGGTAACAGCTAAAAGTTTTGTGAATTTTGCCCATCCTAGATTAAGTGCATATAGAGATGAATATGGATCAGAATTGTAGCCCAGGGTATGTGGACTTTTTCCTTATTTTCCCTGCCATGGCAGCATTGTCATTTTTGATTGCCAGAATGTGGTCCATTGAAACTACCGAATCACTTTGAAAATAAAAATCAGAAGAAAAATTAGATCACATCTAGATCTGGACCACAGCATGGAGGACAAGGATTAAAGCCTCTCAATTCTTTACTCTCAAAAATCAGAGCAGTGTAATGGATGCAGGAGACCTGGGGTCAAAACCTCACTTGGCCATGGAAACTCACTGGGGTAAACTACTCCTTGAACTTCTCATCTCAAAAACCTAACCTAACCTCTGCGGATTAGGATAAAGTTGCCATTGTAGAGGATACTTTTAATGGTATTTTAACCCAAGTACTGTATTGTTTTTTGTTGTTCAGTCGCACAGTCGATTCCGACCCTTTGCGACCCCATGGACCGCCGTCCGCCAGGCACTCCTGTCCTCCACGATCCCCCTCAACTCGCCCAGCTCTGTGCCCATTGCTTCTACAATACCATCTAGCCATCTCATCTTGGGCCGTCCCCTTCTTCTTTTGCCCTCGACCCTTCCAAGCATCAAGGCTTTCTCAAGTGAATCCTCTCTTCTCATTTGATGTCCAAAGTACTTTAGCTTCATCTTTATTATTTGACCTTCTAAGGAGCAGTCAGGGGTGATTTCTTCTAAGATTGACCTATTTGTTCTCCTCGCTGTCCATGGGACTCTCAAAACTCCAACACCACATCTCAAAGGCGTCTATTCTTCTGCGCTCAGCTTTCCTAATGGTCCAGCTCTCACAACCATACATTGCCACAGGGAATACCATTGCTTTGACTATGCGAATTTTTGTTTTCAATGTGATGTCTCTACTTTTCACTACGTTCCCCAGGTTTCTCATTGCTTGCCTCCCAAGAATCAGTCACCTTTTTATTTCATGGCTGCAATCACCATCTGCAGTGAGCTTAGATCCTAAGAAAGTAAAATCTGTCACTGCTTCTACTTCTTCCCCATCTATTTTCCAGGGACTGATAGGGCCTGTTGCCATTATCTTGGTTTTCTTGATATTGAGTCTCAAGCCAGCTTTTTCACTTTCTTCTTTCAACCTAATCAGGAGCTTCTTTAGGTCCTCCTCACGTTCCTTCAAAGAGGTAGCTAAACTTTAAACTGTTATTCTAATATGTTATTCTAAAATAACATATTAGAACCGCCCAAAGAGTGCACTAAGTGCTATGGGGCAGTATATAAGTGTAATCGCTATTGTTATTGCTGTTATTCACAGCAAACTTTTAGACAGAATGAATCATAAATCCAAATCAACAAAAAAGCTGCTTTCCCGCAGGAGCAACAACATGTATTAATCAACTCTGAATACCCATTTGAATAAATTCTGTGCACTGCCCTGCAAAAATAAATTTGGAGTCCCAGCCAGCACAATTAAATGGGGTTGACTCCAAAATAACTTGTACACCAATTCTGCTAAGATCAAATGGCTACAGATGTGCAGGGAAGGGGATTCTGTATATCTCAAGCATACCTGGTTAGGGTGTAGAAACAGGTCTAGAGAGACCAAAAGTACTGATTCTTCTACAGTTCAGGGAGTATCTCTGGACAGTCCTCACCAAACCTACCCCACAAGACTGTTGTGAGGATAAAATGAGTGGATGCAAAAGAGCCCTAGGTGTACAGCTTTGGCCCCCAAGGAGGCAAAGGTGAAAGTTTCCCTTGCCCAAAAGGCAGTCATATCTGACTCTAGGGTATTGTGCTCATCTCTGTTTACAGCCAAAGAGCCAGCATGGTCTGTGTGGCCATATGGCAGGTATGACTATATGGTGGAGCATATGGAACGCTGTTACCTTTCCCAGTGAAGTGGTACCTATTTATTTACTTGCAATGTCTTGCTTCTGAACTGCTATGTTGGCAAGTACTGGGAGAGAGACAGGAGCTCACTCCATAGTTCAGCACAAACTGGTGACCTGTTGACCATCCACTCATCAAATTCAGGTATATCAGAAAACAAAATAAAATAAATAAAATAAAATAAAAAACACTGTAGCACTTATAAGACTAACTGCTATATTTTTGTTAGCTTTGATGGATCAAGTCCACTTCTTCAGACCAGTGTCTTAACTACTATGCCACTGCTGGGAGGAAAGGGAGGAATGTAAATGGTGGGAATAAGATTTCCTTCCAAGGGAAACTGAGGCAAAGCCATTTTTGCCTTAATTTTAGAGGGTGATTTATTTATTTATTTATATTTGTTTATCACCAAAATAAGTTGAATGTCCTGGCTTTAAAGTAAGGGCAACAAATCAGAAAGGGATTTGGAGGGGGGAAGAAGAGTCCTATAACTCTTATGAGACAACTATCCGTCCAAGACTTTGTGTGTGCATTAGAGCTACCCTGGATTTCCAAAGTCTGGCTGGATTTTAGACTGACTGCCAAACCAAATTAGAAGATGGAGAAAGGAACTCACTGGACAAGGAACAACTTGCCCCTCTTGGTTTGTTTATTTGCTGCACTGTTTTAATCTTTTAATTTTAAGGTTTTGAGATCTTAAATGCTATTATCATAACAGATTTACTTGTGATTTTAAATTCATGTTGTAAGCCGCCCAGAGTCGGGTTTACCCGATTGGGGCGGGGTAATAAATGTGAGTTAATAATAATAATAATAATAATAATAATAATAATAATAATAATAATAATAATAATAATAATAATAATAATAATAATAATAATAATAATAATAATAATAACTTCAAGGCCGTAGCCAGGGAGTGGTCAGGTGAGTTAGCAGTCTGCCCGGTTCAAAAAAATATTCATCCACTCACATCTAGTATCCTGGCTACTGCTCTGAACAACATTAAAGGAGAATATAGCTGAGTACGGTAACTCAACCTACCCTACATCATTTGGATGGCTTTGAATAGACTAAGGGTTGGCGTCCCTAAAGGCAAGAGACCAACATGATCAAGTGGGGGGCTGTTGGTGGCGAACAGCAAACTGTGTGAATGTGGAAAGATACAGACCATTTACTGGTCTGCTGATGGCTGCCAGAAACATGCACCCATGCGGACTTAGGTTTGGCCAACGACAAAGCCAAGAAAGTGGCTCCATTTTTTGGCAGTCCAGAGTTTGATCAGGACACAGAAGAGGAGGAGGAAGAAGAAGAGGAGGAGGGGGGGAGGAAGAAGAGCAAGAGGAGAAGAAGAAGAAGAAGAAGAAGAAGAAGAAGAAGAAGAAGAAGAAGAAGAAGAAAATTTTAGAAGGAAATTTTTTATTGATAAAATTCTTACTACAGAGCCATCTGTCGAGGTGAACTACATAAACTTGTCATCACTTTCAAATACTTAGCTCAGTAAACATAGTTACATACATAGTGATTGTGGAAGGAAATATACATTATATACAATACCAAAGAAGAAGAAGAAGAAGAAGAAGAAGAAGAACAAGAAGAACAAGAAGAACAAGAAGAGCAAGAGGAGGAGAAGAACAAGAACAACAAGAAGAAGAAGAAGAACAAGAACAAGAACAAGAAGAACAAGAAGAAGAAGAACAAGAAGAACAAGAAGAAGAACAAGAAGAGGAGGAGGAGGAGGAGGAGGAGAAGTCCTTCTCCACCCCCACCACCACCGGGCTGCCCACCTCCCCGCACTCACCTGGCCCCGGGGCACGGCCTGGACAAAGAAGAAGAGGCTGAGCGGGAGGGTGGCCAGGGCCGAGAAGGCCCAGATGAGCACCAGGGCTGCGCCCACCTGCCTCCTCCGGAAGGGCCGCGACGGGCGGAGGCGGACGATGCTGACCAGGCGCTCGAGGCTGACGGCGGCCAGGGAGAGGATGGTGACGGAGCCGCTGAGGCTCATCAGGTAGAAGAGCAGGTGGCAGAGGCCTCCGCCCAGCGTCCAGCTCTCGGTCCAGCGCACCACCGCGACCAGCGGGACGGCGCTGATGAAGAGCAGGTCGGCGCAGAAGAGGTTGAGCACCAGGCAGTCGGCGGCGCGGAGCCGCTTCCGACGGCGCGCCACCAGGCGCAGGGCGCTGGCGTTGGACGCCAGGGCCAGGGCGAAGATCAAGGCCAGCACCGCCGTCTCCAGGGTGCTGAGCCCCACCCGGCCGGGGCCTCGGAAGTCGGAGAAGAAGGGGAACAACAAGGTGGCGTTCCCCTCGGGGGATGCCCCAAGCCCGGGCATCGGGAGAGCGGCGCCCGAAGCATAGGGCGGCCCAAGCAGGCGAAGGGAGGAGGAGAGGAGACCGGGCTCCTGATACCCCGACGGGGCGGCCGCCTGGGCAGCACCTCTGCCCCCACCCTGAAGGACGGCCCTGGACTGGGCTCAGCCTCTGCCAGCCTGTCTGCTCGCTTGCTTGCTTGCTTGGTTGATGTCCCTCTGCGACGAGGAAGTGACAAGAAGGTGAGGAGGGTAAACACAGCTCTCCCGCCACTGCTAAAAAAAAAATCAAATTAGGCAGGGGTGCCCAAACTTTTCAGGCTGCAGGCCGGACACGTGGTACAGGGAGCTGGTCGCTGTGGCCCAGGGACCAGATTTGGGCCCCCGACGCCAATTCATCCAGCCTGCGAAGACTTCGTTGCTCCCGGAAACTGAAGTAAGATGTACGGGCGCGTTTTACTTCTGCTTCCAGGAGTGATGAAAGCTTCATGGGCCAGATGAATTTATTTTATTTATTTATTTATTTATTCTTCAAATTTATACCCCGCCTCGCTCAGGCAAGCCTGACTCTAGGCGGCATTATACAAAAACAAAACAATATCCCACCAACAACCCCCCCCCCTCGAGTCCTCCACAGCCGCCCCAAGACAGCCAAGTTCTCTCCCCTCGGGGCCAAATGGCCGAGGGAGGCCCCCCCATCCTCCTCCCGGCCGGTGACGGAGGCCGGGAGGGCGCAGCGGCGGCGGCAGCGTCTGTTGCGCGGCGGCGGCGGCGGCGTTGCTTCGGGCCTCCCCTGGCCAAGGGAGGCCCCTTTTATCATCCTCCCGGCCGGTGACGGGGGCCGGGAGGGCGCAGCGGCGGCGGCGGCGTCTGTTGCGCGGCGGCGGCGGCGGCGTTGCTTCGGGCCTCCCCTGGCCAAGGGAGGCCCCTTTTATCATCCTCCCGGCTGGTGACGGGGGCCGGGAGGGCGCAGCGGCGGCGGCGGCGGCGGCGTCTGTTGCGCGGCGGCGGCGTTGCTTCGGGCCTCCCCTGGCCAAGTTATCATCCCCCAGGCCATAGTTTGGGCACCCATGAAATAAGGTTTTAGGAATAAGAGACTGCCCTGTTACGTACTTGAATTTTTCGAAATAGTAGCCGTGTTAGTTCAAGCATATCAGAAAAATAAAATAAAAACCACTGTAGCATTTTAAAGACTAACTGCTATATTTTTATTGTTAGCTTTCGTGGATCAAGTCCACTTCTTCCACTTTTGTTTATTTTGTTTTGTTTTCTGATATGCCCTGTTACAGGAAAGCATCTCTACCTTGCCTCCTGGCTGCCCATCCACAGAATGACAGGCTATTAGTAGTGGAAATGGGTTCAAATGCAAGTTCTCCTAGTAGAAAGGGATGGATTTTCCAGGGCTTGATTAGCCCTGGAGAGGAAGAGAAGGAAAGTTGGAATGTCAACCCCTAGAGAACTGGGTGGGTGATCTGAAAAATAAAGGATTACAGGGCATCAAGGTCTCTCTTGCTCAAAAGCCAGTCATATCCAACTGTAAGGGACAGTGCTCATCTCCGTTTATAGCCAAAGAGCCAGCGTTGTCTGCATCTGCAATGTTTCAGTGGTCATGTGGCAGGCATGACTAGACACCAGAATGCATGGAACCCTGTAACTTTCCCAGCGAAAGTGGTACCTATTTATCTACTTGCAATTTCTTGTGTTTTTTAAATTTATTATTTATTTATTTAATCATATTTCTATGCCGCCCTCCTCACAGATGATTCAGGGTGGCTGACAACAATTAAAACATAATCAATAATAAAAACCCACAATAAAATACCCACCAATTACAAAAAGAAGTAAAAAATTAACATTTAAAAATAAAAAGATTAAAAGATACAGCTAAAAAAGTGGCAGGTAGAGTCTAAGGACACTACCATCAGGGATTTAGTGTGTGAACTTGATGTGTTGAATTATGCTCATTAGTTCATTTATTTCTTTTATTTCATTCATTAGTTAAGGGTGATGTTTCAAATGGGAGAAAATAAAGACATTATGTTCGTAAAATTAAAGTTTTCATAAAATGTTCATAAAATCTAAGGTTTTCTGAGCTACGGTACAGGGAGGAAGCACTACTACAGGGCTGCTGGGCAGAGGGGTGGGGTGAACTCTGTGCTGGGAGGAGGAAGGAAACACTCCCAGTGGGCTGCTGGACAGGGGGCAGGGCAAACTCTGCTGGTGTGACTGCACGGGTACCCACAGAAAGGACTCCAAATGCCACCTCTGGCACCTATTCCATAGGTTCGCCACAACTGCCATAGGGCATCAAAGGAGATGCCAAAGGAGGTAAAATGGGAGACCTCAGTCTAGGAAACTGGTGAAATAGTTGGCTCTCGTCTTTTGGGGTATCAGAAGAAAGAGGAGGTGAATGTAAGGAAGTTACCAAGTGGACAGTTCATGATGAAAGGTGGCAGAAAGGTGAGAAAGAAATATTGGCAATGTAAATACAGGACATGCCAAGTTAAAATTCCTCAGTGAGAAGTCTGTGAGTTTCAAAATGGTGAAAAACTGGTGCAATAAGGAGACTTTAGTGGGAAAAAAAGTCCTGAGTTATTATGATCACTACATTACTACTGTTATATGCTAACAAGTCACTGTGCACATATGGTGGCTCTACAAATGAGTGACCTCCAAAAGGACCTATAAAATAGCCTTGCTTGGTCATTGCAGATTCAAGACTCTGGTTTCTTTTATTGAGTACTATTACTACTGCCAATTGCAGTTTATCAGCACACCTCTGCTTAGTTGACTTTAGGTTGCTTGTAGTGGTAGATTGAGTTAGAGTTTGTACTTAAGACAAGTTGTTCATATGACTTCGGACATTTCATTCCTTGCCATCAGCTCACATAAAAGAATGTCCTCATATGCTCCCCAACATAATGTGTTTTAGCCTCAATTGATCCTGTTGTTCAGCTTTCCAAACAACCACCAAGCCTTTCAACACTTTTGCATTGCTCTCAGGACAGTGGAATTCAGGATGCAGTTCTACAGATCCTGCAGTTTGGAGGAGTCAAATCAGACTTGTCTGAGTTGGCCACATGTCTGACAATACCAGGGATCCTCAACCTGTGGCCCATGGGCTGGATGCGGCCCGTGGCACCGTTTCATATGGCACCCCACTGTCTCCACCACACCAGGAAGTGCCATGTAGTGTAATAAGGGGGAAATGGCAATCTGGCCCCCGAAGCTATCTGAGGGAGCATGACCCAGCCCCTGGCTTTAAAAGGTTGAGAACGCCTGGACTATACTAAAAGTCTGGTTCCCTTCTATAGAAAAAATCATAGGGTTGAAATATACAGAAACACTCTTCCTCCACTATAGTACTGAGTGATGGTTGGCAATAGTCATGAAACTATTGGCTGTGAAAATGGAGACAGAACAGCTCAGTGAGTTACGTAGATGTCTGGCTGTGGAGCCAATGGTTGGGAGTTCAATGCCTTACTGTACATCTCAGACAGTCCAAATGTATGACCTTGGGCAAACTGCACAGTCCCAGAATGCTCTTAGAAGAAGGGAATTGGTAAACCATTGTTGAGTACTCTCTACCTAGAAAATCCTGAAAAGGGTCATCCTGAGTCAGAATTGATTTGACAGCACATTATTACTATTATTAATTATAATGAAAGTGGAATTTACAAGGATTTCCCCTTTTGACTCCTATCACTTTCCCTATAACTGGCTTATGTCTGGAGCAAGGTATGTATGTGTCCCTTAAAAGTTTGGAGTGATCTTCCCCGCATCCTCCTCTGAAGAATTTAGATAGTGCAGGTGTGGACAAAGTCTGGGTCTCCAGATGTGGTTGAAGTTTCCTGCAGTCCAGTGATTTGATTTACTTATGAATGCTTGTAACATGATTCCATTACGACTGTCATCTTAGGGTCTTCAAGGTAAGAAAAGTTCAGCAGTGGTTTACCAAGACCTTCTGCACAGTACTAATTAAAGTTGGCTTGAGTGTCACTGCTGTTGCATCCTCTGCCAGAGTCACGATCAGCTACTGCAGCTGCCCAGCAGCTGTGTCCCCATCACCAGTGGAATTGTCCATTTTCTTCTGCTGATGCTGCTGTTATCTTGAAGAGAGTGGATGCATCATAGTCTGATGTCTCAGCTGTGACCTTTTCACCTTGGGAGAGTCTGCTAGAAGAAGACTTCTTCTGTAAAGGAGTCTGGTCTCTTGATGGTATTGTTCTCAGCTTCAATGACACAGGCAAACATCTTTGCCATGTTAAGGTGTGTATCCAAGAACTACACAGCTTTAACATTGTGTTTTTGTATACCTTGGTTCAATCCTCAATCCAAATGGAGACCTCGGCCAAGAAATCACAAGACAATGAAGGCTCAGAAGGGCAACAATGAAGGGGTTAGAAAAACCATCAAGTGTGATAAGGATGGAGACTAAGGCCATGGTCTCGTATTCCCAATCCCCATGTATGCGTGGGTGTAAAGGTTGGGGAATAAAGCTGAAAGAGAAAAAACCCTGATTCATTTGACATATGGTGCTGGAGGAGAGTTTTGCAGATTACCAGAAAGATTAACAAGTGGGTCCTAGAGCAAATCAAGGCTGAATTATATCTGGAGGCAAAAATTGTGAAACTGAAGCTGTCCTATTTTGGGCACACCAAGAGAAGACAAAATTCTCTGGGATCAATAATGGTGGGGAAGAATGATGGCAGTAGGAAAAGACCAAATATGAATAAACTACCTTAAAGGAAGCCATAGCTTAAGTTTACAAGTGCTCAGCAGGACTGTTGAAGAGAGGATACTCTTGAGATCACTCATTCATAGGGTTGACTTGGATTGGAGGCAACTTGACATCACATGGCAACATTATTAATGTATGAAAATATATATGATTGTAAAGGGATGTAAAATAATGCCTATTCATTTTTTCTATTCATCTTATTGGATTGTATGCTCTGCAATATTTATCGAACAAAGAACTGATGCCATTAAAATAGACTAAGGCCCAATAGTCTCTAGAGAAGCATTGACAATTCCTGTATTCCAAGGAGTTGCTCTATTTTTGTTAAAGGTACTGGAAATGTGTTTTTACTGAACCCAACCCTGTTTGATGCTTTGTATGTGTATCATAATGGGTTGACATAGTATTTGTCATTGTAACAGGTGTGTGGTGCTGTTTAATGTTTGCAAAGCGTGTTCTCATCATTGTATTTGCGATGTTGATTTTTAGTCATAGCATGAGAAGCCTGAGCAGTGAGTTCGTCTAGAAGGCAGCTAAGATCAACAGTTTAGTTCAAGTAACACAGAGGAAGTGAAGCAAGATCCTGATTACAATAAAGGCTAGCATATAATGGAATGTGTGGTGGTGAACTACGCCATAGGATTATCTTTTAGACCTTTTAGAGACCGAGTGCCCAAACTGCGACCCAAAACCCACTTATTTATTGCAAAGTGCCAACATAGCAACAGGGGAGGAAGGAAACGCTCCCATTGGGTTGCTGGGCAGAGGGGCCGGTGAACTCTGTGCTAGGGGGAGGGAGGAAGCCAGTGGTGGGTTGTCAAATTTTCTGCTACCCCACCGTGACGTCATTACATTGTGGGCGTACTGATATCATGATGTCATGACATCGTGGGCGGAGCAAATTTTTTTAAAAAATAAATAATGTCTGTGCATGCGTCAAACCTCCGTTTGACTCATGCAGTTTTTTTTAGTGTGCATGTGTCAAACCTATTTGATGCATGAGCACTAAAAAATAGAACTGTGCATGCATCAAACCTCCGTTTGACGCATTTTGGCTGCCCGGAAATACATTTCTGGAAGGGGGCGGAGAGGTGACCGAACTGGTCGCCCGGGGGTTTACCACCACCCCGGCGACCCCTCCTGTTGGGGTGCTACCAGTTCGGGCGAACTGGTCCGAATTGGTAACATCCCGTCACTGCAGGAAGCGCTACCATTGGGCTGCTGGGCAGAGAGGCAGGGTGAACTCTGTGCTGGGATGATTTCTTGGGTGCTGACAGAGAAGGCTCCAAGTGCCACCTCTGGCACGCGTGTCATAGGTTCACCATCACTGCTTTAGACCAATGTTGTCTACTGTAGAAGGGTGAGAAAACTCAGACCCTACAACTGAACCCAGCCTTCAAGGCATCCCCACATAGCCACACTTCTTTCCATACTATTAAGTAGTGTCCCAGCTTATGTACTCACCCACCCAGTATAAAATGGCTCTCCCAAGGTTCAGTCTCTGGTAATAAATTGACTGGTGGTCTGTCTTTGGTCCAACCCATTTGCTTTTGGCCTCACTCACCAATGGAATGCAGCCCCTATGGAATTCTCTCAAACACCCAACAGACTTGGGCGAAAGTTCCCCCCATCTTGGTCCTCTGCTCTGATTGAGAGTAGCTCTCCAGCACCTTTCAAGCAGATGGTTTTCCAGGCTCTATCATGCAACAGCCCTCCTCAGCCCAACACCAGATGTACAATTCTTATTATCCTCAAACCACACACTGTGGCTCATCAAATAAGAATGGGAAATGCAGTTGATGCATATTAAGAGCTGTCTGGGAAATGTAGTCCCAGTACATGTGGATGGTTTCTGGTTGGGGAACATTGGTCTAAAACATGTGTAATATCATTGCACTATGAGCTATCCATTCATTTTAAATGCTAGGAGAGAGCTTTTCACTTTTCTTAGGTCTTCTGTTGACCACTATTGCAAGGCCTTTCTGTGGAGCATCAATTATAAAAACAATTATTGCTCAGATATTCAAGTTAGCTTCTTAGTTATAAACATGGGCTGCACAGAAAGAGCCTCCTTGAAGATTGTGGTATTTCTGGAACACAATTGGGCATACCCCGGTAACAGAAACCTTGTGTTGCCAGCTAATCTTTTTCACACTAGGTTAGGCAAAGCGAACTGCAGAATGAACTCAGCAAAAGTTGCCTTCATTTTGGCAGTTTCACATCTGGCCTAGACACGGAAGAAGTTATAAACACCTCTTGATTAACAATTAAAGATTGCAGTCCCATGTTGAAAATAAATTGTGTAACATCTCCAAGGTAAAGGTCGCCCTTGCTCGAAAGCCAGTCATATCTGACTCAAGGCTTCAGTGCTCATCTGTTTATAGTCAGAGTCAGCACTGTCTGCATCTGCAGACGTTTCCATGGACATGTGGCAGGCATGACTGAACACCGGAATGCACAGAACTGCTGTTTACCTTCCTACTGAAGTGGTACCTATTTATCTACTCGCAATTTCTTGCTTTCAAACTCCTAGGTTGGCGGGAGCTGGGACAGAAATGGGAGCTCACACCATTGTGAAGTAGTCAGGAATTGAACTCTCACCTTCCAGTTGTTGAGTTCAGCATCTTAACCACTTGAGCCACCAGTCACAAAGGGGCTTGCTTCCTGATACATATTATGAAGGGTGGGCAAAATATGGCTCTTGGTTGAATCTCAAAAACCTCCCGAGAATGACCAGTTGAAGTCTCTTGTTAAAGGAATCTGTGCCTCCCCTTTTCTAGCCTGACGGATAGAGATGGGAGGAGATAAAAGAATGTGTCTTTGTCCACTTTGGGTTTCAGTGCCCATCCACTCTACTACTCTGTCACCCCTTCATCACATCAACAGATTAACTCTGAAGAAATAAATCCCTCATCAGAAATAGTTTCATGTACCTGAAATGTATGATTTCTATTATGCAGTGCAGTCCTCTAGTTGTTGGTTCAGTCAAAAGCAAGCCACATTGGATTCAACAGGACTCCCTTCCATTTAAATGTGCATAGGATTACAACATAAATCTTATACTGAAAATATACCCTCCAGTGCTATGGTGTATGTCCACTGAGACCCCAAAGATGTGTTCATGTGTTTTGATATTTCTTTACTGACAAGTGTTAATGCAGAACATCTTTGTGACGTTTGGTGTGACTTGTTAACCTGTACATAGAAGACAGAGTACTTTTCACATGTATTCCACACTGGCCAGTTGTGAACAAGGAATTGTTTGCCTTCCTTGCATGAATTTACTCATTCCTGTATTTGCACGTTGCAAATATAAGAGCAGACCAACTCAGCTGTTTTCACTGTGTTAAGGCAAACAGATGGCAGAGAAAGACTTAATAGGGTAAAGCAGATGGAGACTAGTTGACACAGTCACTGAGGTGGGCTGCCGGCACTTGAAAATAGTTATGCAGGAATAAGCACCTCGCTTATTTAGGAGGGGAGGGATAAATTCTGCTCCCTACTACAATTACTTGTTTAGAAAGCCTGTATTTTCTTCAATCTACATTTAAATGTACAGTGTAATCTGCCGAAGATTTGATTTATTCAGAGTAGTTTGCCTTCCCAAAATATAGAACACGAGACATTAAATTAGACCTTAAACAAGAGATCCTCACTCATATTTCTAAAAGAAGGTAATTCAACTGGTTGGAGTAGGAGTGTTGCATGGAAGTTGATTCCATGTTTCCACCTAGATATGTATCTGCTTTGAACAAGAAGATACACTTTATAAGATTTCATGCTTGTGGTTTTGTTTTAATTAAAATCCTGATACTTATCAACTACAGTCTGATGCAACACATGCTTAGAATTAAAATAATTTTGATTCCATGAACTTGAGTACTAAAACTGAATGTTGACTGCAGTGTTTCTACACATAAATCTATCCTCATCCTCTCCTAGGCTCATTTCAGTGGGGAGTAACCTTTCTACGTGTTGGGTCTATTCCACTTTCTCCAAAGGAAAAACATGGAGAGGGAAAAAAAGAGAACAAGTTATTTAACTTTATGTTGGAAATTCTAGGAGTGGGTGGGTGTCCCTCATCTGGTTTGCAAATAAGCTTACTAGCCATGCTTGCTTTTCTGATTAATACGGGACTCTAAAGTACAGTATACTGACTCAGAGGTCAGAACATCATTTGTAGAAAGTACCATAACAATTTACTAGGCACCTGGAGCTCTATACTGATTTATCTTGTATCCTGCCCTATCCCGTGGATTTACACTAATTTATCTAAATATTAACAGTTCTATCTCAAACAGACTGATAATTTAAGGCAATTATGGCAAACCTTGGCACTCCAGGTGTTCTTGGACTTCAATTACCAGACGCCCAAGTCAGCACTCCTGCTGATCAGAGCTTCTGGGAATTGGAGTTTTAAAACACCTAGAGTCCCAAGGTTAGCCATCACTGATCAAGAGAATCAAATGGAAATAGATAGCTCTCCATTCACAGCACATTGAAGAATCTCCTCTAAGAATGATCCAGTGCTCTGTACACTGGAAAAGGTGCTCTGTGTAGTGGATTAACTTGATGGAGAAAAGCGTTCCGCTGAAGGCGGAATCCCACCTCTGGAGCCCAAGGCAAACATCATCAAACTTATCTGACCCCTGATCAAAGGAGAGGCTTCAGATTCATACTAGCTCAAGCACCAATCTTTGTTTGACACATAGAAAATGGATCCCCCCCCCCCCAAAAAAAAAATAAGTAATACCTAGTTTAATACTTATTTTCAAATTGGCATGGGATAATTGAAATATATTGGATTGCCAGCAATTTTGTATGTCCACCATGGTAGTAGTTTTAACAATAGTCAATGCAATTTTCCAGTCTTGAGAGGGAAAGAGAGAGTGGAGCACAATTTTTTAAAAAAAGACAAATGCAGAATATCATTGAAATAGCCAATTGTTTAATTATTTTTTAAAACATTTCTGTATACAGACTCATTTTATGTCCCTACTTTATAGCTGTAAGATTAACAGTGTGCAAGCAGGAATGTACTTCAAACAAAAAAGGGTAAAGCGTTTTAAGAGGTACCTTCATGCTCTGAATGTTTTGTTTGCTCTTTGTTCTGTACACATAAAAACAGCTTGTGGGATGTTAAAAACTGCACTACTTTAAGAATTTCAGCTCAGCCAACTTGTCACTAAACATTCCTTTGTATCATCCTATATTTAAAATGTTTTCCATTCTGCTAAAATTAAACAATTTAAAATTCTGAAATGGCAAAACAGTATCCAGAGACAGACAGTGCAAAGCAGTATATATTAACCCAATTTAAATATGCTACAGGATAGGTATCCTCAAGACTGAAACTGGAGTGCTTTGTAGCCATTTTGCTAAACGAAGACTGGCATATTGTATTGGGCCATGAAAAAAAATCAATGAACTAAGCATCTTTATTGACTTTGATAGTGCAAATACAGTCAGTAGCTTAGGATGCAAGATGCCATGTCTGAAATAACCAGGTTCCTGTGTAGACATGGTTAAGGTTAGACCTTCATAACAATTCATACTGAAATTACAATGTTTTAGCTGGGATATGAACTATAGTCTTTTACAATAAGTGCATTTTTTAAAAAAAGCCATTTTCAGTTGGATGCAGTAAGACCTACCTACACATTTGGTCTGGAACTTAATCCGCACAATAATCAATATGGGCTAGTAAGTCCCTATGCTGGCTTGTAGGATAATGTGCTTTACATTTGGGGCACTCCAGGAAACTTTCATCAAGGTTGGAACTTTTGGGTGAAGAACATTTGTCTTTTATCACCAGCTTGTCCTCAAAGGCACTTTGGAAGTTGAGCAAGACTTCCACGCATCCTCCATGATCTGGATTTTTCTGCTGAGAGACAATTTAAAATAAGAGACTGAATATATATATAATCTTACAGTCAAAATTACCTGTAAGGACAAAACAGTTGTATTGAGGTTGAGAGGAAGATATGGAATTCCCCCAATAATGACTCTAACTACTGTAATCTCTAGATGGCATGGACAGTGGTAGATTCTAGCAGCTCAAAACAGCAACTTTTCTAGATTGTGTAAAAATGCACACATGAGACAAGAGAAGTCCCATTCAAATATTCTCTAGCAGGAAACAACCCTCACTCTCACCCTTTTCCTCATTTGCTGTTAATTCAGCCAGCCTCTGTGTATGTGCAGGGAGAAAATCTGAAGAAGAGAGCTTTCCCTATAGGTAAAGGTTGCCCTTGCTTGAAAGCCAGTCATATCTGACTCTAGGGTTCAGTGCTCATCTCTGTTAATAGCCAAAGAGCCAGTGTTGTCTAGACACTGGAGTGCAAAGAATGCTATTTACCTTCCCACTGAAATGGTACCTATTTATCTACTTTCAATTTCTTGCTTTTGAACTGCTAAGTTATCAAGAGCTGGGACAGAGAAGGGAGCTCATTCCGCTGTGCAGTACTTGGGTCTCGAACTGCTGACCTGCCGACCTTCCAGTCATCAAGTTCAGTGTCTTAACCATTAACTCATTGCCGTATAGAGCTTCCCCTGTACTGGTTTCTAAATAACCAGTAGGTCTATGATTTGCAGGTTTTCCCTTTCAGATTGCCACCTTCCATATAGAGAGGAGACTGGATGTGTAGCCAGGACTTTACCCAAACCAGATTACTCCTACAGGCAATATTTGAAGAGAAGTACAGAAACACTAAAGTACAATGTCTATGATATGACATAACAACACAAACCTTACTGAAATCTCAATAATGAAAATGAACCTCAGGTTCTGTTGAACTGGGCAGTGACTACACAGACTATTTTTTTAAAGATATATAAGAATTAATGGCCAGAATCTTATTAGTTACATCGACCAGATAACCTGATTGGCATAAATCTCAACAGTGGATGGCCACAAGATAAGAAATTAGAAAAGACATTTGCTGTTTCTCATGGAGTCACACAGCTTCATGCACAATGGTTAATAGGTAAGCTGCCTTTTTAGTGTGTGGCAATTTGCCACTGAGATTTACACCAGTTGTATTAAGCTGGAGCAAAACATAGTAAGATTGTGGTCAGGAAGGCAGAGCAGCAGGGAAAGTGCTATGGCTGCACTCAGAAGAAACAGTGTATATAGAAGGTTTCTGATGTTTCATCCACTAATGATCTATTAAGAAAAGCTTGCCCAAATTATCAGATATATTCAGCAAGTTTTAAACACCTTCAAAAGATGCATATTTAGAACAGAAGGCAAAGATTTTCATCATTGTGCATTCCGCAGCAGATAACCAAATCCTGAGTGTTTGTGCAGTAGCAATAATAATAATAATAATAATAATAATAATAATAATAATAATAATAATAATAATAATAATAATAATAATAATAATAATAATAATAATAATAATAATAATAATAATAATAATAATAATAATAATTTCATGTCATAAATTGTTCTGGGTAGAAAGATTTTTGCTGGAGAAAATCTGCTCAGCGGACACCCGAATGAGGCTCCTTCCATATCCCCAAGATCTTTTCCCACTGAAGTGGTCCTTACTTATCTATTTGCAATTTTTTTGCTCTCAAACTGCTAGGTTGGCAGGAGGTACTGCCACATAGTGCTTGTGCACTACCCTGGGTGGTTCACAAGGTAATTAGTGTATCTCTCTCTCTGTTACACACACACACACACACACACACACACAGAGAGAGAGAGAGAGAGAGAGAGAGAGAGAGAGAGAGAGAGAGAGCATGTTGGGTACCCATTTTGCCAACCTCAGAAAGATGGAAGGCTGAGTCAACCTGGATCCCCATCAGGATCAAACTCACAACATCAGAAGTATTGGCTGTAGCACAGCAGTTTAATCAATGTGCAATGAATCCCAGACACCAAGCAAATACAATACAAACTTGAGAACAAGAGTCTCCCATAGGTGGTAGAATAGGAAGACATTCAGGACTTTAAAGATACTCACAGAGGGTTCAAGACGAGTAATTTGGTCTCTTGCCTTATGTAGCTCCTTAAGGACTTTGTTCAACTGATGCTGCAAGCTTTGACGGTCAAGCTTTTCATCCTCAAAGTCTAGTGTACATGCCTGGATCTAGAGAAAAGGACTAGGTGAAAAATCTGAAAGCTACCATGACACATTCCAGACCACATGCAATGATTTAACACAATTTTTTAAAAATATAGCCAACCCCTTTCCAGTTTTTATTGTTTAAATGCCCAATTTTAAACTTTGGCTTTGCATATGTGCTATAACAGTTATAAAGAGTTAGGTTATTAGAAAACAAAAAAAAAAGGTATTGAATGGAATGGAAATCCCTACCATTTCAATCTCTCTATGCAACTCTCTAGGGATGAGAAACCTTCAAGAGAAGTTTATTAAATAGAAAATGCCTATTCTGACTTTTTAATTTGCAACACTTCCAGTAGAAATCTACAGGATCTTAATATCAGGAAAAACAAATTATTTGGTAATGTTTTGCGAGAAATCAGAAGTATTAGTGTTAAAATGAATATACTGCCTCTTAATTTCATTTCAGACTGAGAAACAGTAGGACTGCGAAGGTATTGCTGAAACAGAACACTGTAATTTGATACCTGTTGTTCCAAAGCAGCTATTCTTGTGTTTTCTTCTTGCTGTATTAGCAAAGATCTTTGCAGCAGTCCAACCTTTAACATATACAAACAGCAATGTAAATAGTGGGTTATAAACAAATATTACTCATAGACCTTTGTGAAGTTGTAACAGACTGTAGGTTGTGTTACTCCTCTTATATATGGGGCAGTGAGGTTTGCAGCAGCCTGTTCCATGAGCCTTCAGGGACAACATTTGGGACCAGAGATTAGGTCAGTGATGGTGAACCTTCCCACTCCTGGTGTTCTTGGACTTCAATTACCAGAAGCCCAAGTCAGCACACCAGCTGATAATGCTTCTGGGAATTGAAGTTCAAGAACATCTGGAGGGCCAAGGTTCGCCATCAGTGGACTAGGTCATTGTGCTGTCCCAGTGAAAGAACAGGTAAGGGTGTACTGAGAACACAAAAGCACACCATACACAATCATCTTCATTATGAGCCAAGGAACCTTGGTGCCACATCTGGGGATGGCAGGAACTGGTTGCCTAGCTACCCAAATGGAGATAACATCTATCCAGGCAATACTGCTTCCCATGGTATGTGCACTATGATCTGATTCCAAGCATGCCTTTCCACTGAACACGTAGTACTGCATGTTTAAAAAGCATCTGCTCCTCTCAAATACACATGTAGATCTGGCCTCAATTAAGTCTGATCTCTTTAATTATGGAAGAGAAAAAGTATACACCTGCATCCATTCTATGGGATGTCACCACCCTGGATTTGAAGGCCATTTTCCTTCCACAACCATCAAACCCAGGGGTGAGAAACATTTGGTTTTTAGACTTCAATTCCCAGAAGCCTAAGTCAATTCCCCAAAGCACTGACCAACCAATGTACTGACTTAGGCTTCTGGGAACTGAAGTCCAAAAACTGAAGGTTGGCCGCCCCTGAACCTATGGAAGTGTCAACCTCTTCAGAGACTGAAAGTGTCTTTGGAAATCAGGTGAAATGTTCAGAATTCTGAACTGAGATTACATATTTCCTAGATAAAATTCTGTAAATTGAACATTGCCTTCCTATTTGGCACCCACTTCCCTTTTCCCTTTTCCCAGTAGAGAAGAGGAGCTCATGCTGATGTTCAGTGATGGCATACTTTGTGCATCCCTTTGTTTTGCAAATTAGTGAAGGCAAGTTTAGAGGAGCAGGCAAGGCTGTCCTCACCCTTCCCCAAGAAAGGTTTTCCCTGCATGTTTTAAGAACTGTCCCTCTCTCCATTTGTATAATTCCATCACTGGGACTGCTGAGTCACTTATTTTGTCACTCAGCATATCTGCACTTTAGACACTGGCTTTATTAACAGGGAAAATTGTTTCCTACAGATTATTCCTAGCTTCTCAGAGAATGTACAGTATGTGGCAAAACATTGTCTTGATAGAAACTGTTTTCAGAGAAATTCATTTGAACCATTACTATTGCTCAAAGAGCAGGAGGGCCTTCTCGGCATCCGCTCTGGCCCTCTGGAACCTCCTCCCAATAGAACTACGTCTACAGATGGAGTTGCTGCCCTTTAGAAAAGGAGTGAAAACCTGGCTGGCAGGTTTGGTCTGGGGAGTGGATGGCTCAATTTCCCCAGCCAATTGGTTGGTTTGACCCCAGTATGTCTATGTTACAATTTCTAGCTTTTAATACCAAGTTTTTAAAAGTTTTTAAAGTTTTTTTAATTCTTTTAAATGGTTTCATAATTGTTGTAAATCACCCTGGGTCCCTTTTGGGAGGAGGGCGATAAACAAATTTAAATAAATAAATAAATAAATAACTTCTCTATAGAACACATATTTTTAAATACCACAATTCTTAATCATTGGCGTGGCATCCTAGGCTGATTTAGATGCAAAACCCACATTGTACAGTGAGTATTAAACCACAGTAAGCAATAATACTTTGCATCTTGTGTGGTACCTTTCTAATACTGTATGTGTCTTTAAGTTATGTTATATTAGCTATGCTTATGCGACCACATAGGCATTTTTCCTTCTCTAGTACATGACCAAATGCACTGTTTATGAAATCAATTGTGAGAAGAAGAATAACATGCCAGAGAGAAAAACCCTTTACACAATTCCCCTTACACTTCCAGAAAGTGTGGATATGATTTTGGCCATTGTGATATTGCAGAGCTTGTCTCAATCAACTTTTCTTTTGGAATGCTGTTAGTTATTCTGCATATTGAAACGGTTCTTATTCCTCATTTTATTGTTTCTTTGGTGCTGGTCTATGTTATTCTGCATTGATCTAGTGTGCTTCTAAGGGGACTGTGGTGGCTTATTTGGCAGGATACTAAACTCGATGACTATAAGATCAGCAGGTCAGCAATTCAGGACCAGAGTGCTGTGCGACAGAGTGAATGCCTGTCATCTGTCCCAGCTCCTGACAACCTGCAGTTTGAAAGCAATAAATTGCAAGTAGATAAATAGGTTCCACTTTGGCAGGAAAAGTAACAGCATTCCATACACTCCAGTGTCTAGTCATGTCTGCCATATGACCACAGAAACGTCTGCCGACGCAGACAGCACTGGCTCTTTGGCTGTTAATGGAGATGAGCCCTGCCTCCTAGAGTCAGATATTACTGGCTTTCCAGCAAGGGTGATCTTTACTAGTGTCCTTCTATGTTGCTAGCTTGATTCTACTGCTACTGTATTACTGATTGTTAGTATGTGACACTGTGCTATTTCTTTACAGTTTTGAAATATGTACAGTGGAACCTCGTATAACGAATGCCTCCTATAGCGAAAAAAATCACACAACAAAAAGAAATTGAAAAACATGGTGCCTCATATAATGAAAATTTTCACTATGCAAAAATAGCACTCCCTATGGGGAAAACTCATATAACGACAATTTTGCTTAGTGACAATTTTTCATTATATGAGTTTTTCCATAGAAATTTTCGTTATTTGAGTTTTTCCATAGGAATTTTTGTTATATAAAAAAAAATTCATATAATGAAAAAAACAGCATAGCGAACAGCCTTGTAGAATGAATTATTTTCGTTATACGAGGTTTCACTGTATAGTACTTTTATGTAGCCTCTGAGGATTTCAGGCAGACACAGCAAATATCATAAAGCATGCCAAAGACTTTCATATGCAAACCTGAGAAGACAGTGCTTGTGTTCGCTTCCTTTCTTCATCCAGCTTTTCCTTGATAGCTTCATTTTCACGAGTAAGCCTTTTTAATATCTGATCTTTGATGCAGCTTTCCTCTTGGAGAACCTGAATGTCAGCTTGCTTGTCTAACATCACCAGGCTATTTAAATTCTTCACCTCTTGCTTGGCTTCTTCGTACTTCTGTTTCAATTCATTCAAGTGAGTATTCAGCTGGGCTCCTAAAAGCCTCTGTGCCTCAAGGTCATTTTGGGCAGCTGCTAACAGCTGTTCACATCTTTGCTTCTCTTCTTGCAAAAACAGAGCACAGGACAAAGAAAAATAAGCCACTTTAGCCAAGATGCTTACCAAACATGTGTGATACATCTGAGAATTGTGAAGGTAATAGGGTTGCCAAACACCAACACTCACAGAGATAACAAAGCAGTGACAATATGACACCTTTAAGAGCCTTTTCATAATTTTTACTTTCATAGCACAAGATTCCTCCTTCCAGGTATGTTTGATTAGGAGATCCAAAGAGTCACTTCCTACTTCAGCTTCAGACATAATCAGATTAGCACAAAACTAAACAAAACTCTTGTAGCAGCACTGCTATGCAAAGAGGACCCCAAAGCAATACATTCTGCCTTTCCTGTCACAAAACAGCCTTAATGAGACAGAAATCTTGAAAAAACAAATGTGAAATGAATTAAATAGGTAGTGCAAATTGGCATGCAAGGCCACCATCACATTGCAAACGAGCAGGGATGCCTTCCCCACAGAGAAGCAGACCAGGGAGAAGCATTTTAAATGCTAAATCAACTTGTTTCCTTCTTCTTCTTCCATATCCAAATTGGAATATAGGTGATCATCATGGTGATCAGCCTTGGAGACAGTCCTGAGATTATAATGCAGTGGCCTTTCATCTGCTCTCCACATCACAGCATGACACCTGTACCACTGTTCCAGTTTCACAAGTCACTTTCTGGTCCTGAGCCCTTTTGGCACACAAAGCTCTCATCAGTATTGTTGAAGCTTCTGTCCTCCATCAAGATGGATTCAAGTAGGATTTAATCCACTTGGGGACCATCACCCTTCTCTGTGGACTTCGGCACCCAAGCTGTTAGTCCTCAGGGTTGTCAGGTTAGTTAACCACCGCCTACGCTCAGCTTTGAGTCACTGGCAGTATGGTCTCCTCTATTACCATAGTGGGATAATCTGGCCAGACTGGATCAGCTCCCTAGGCTCCAGAAATACTCTGACCAGCAAGCCAACCAGAAGCACCACACCAAGTTTTTGCTTGGTTTTTTTGTCTTGGGGAGGACAGTTTCTCAGTTCCTTTTGGGAAGGAAAGAGGAACACTTTTGGTCATACACCAGGGGCTTTAAACTATTCAGCCCACCTATATTCAGGGTAGACAGCAGCATCACCACTGTAAAAGAGCAGTCTTAAGATTCCTAACTTGATTAACATCTCTATTTCATATCAAACCAAGAACAAGGTCATTCTTGCCATTACTTAAGGACCACACCACAGCCTTAATATGCTTTCTGGTGATTCTATGATCTCCATCTCTTTGAAGACTGTGCATTCACAGAAGCTCAGGGGAACTGATATGACACCAATTGAGAAAATATATTATCTTGTTGGTATCACTGCACCTAAGATAAAGAGGGAAGTAGCAGTGGACTTGGAGAAAACTAAGCAAGAGAAGGAAACTTGACATCGTCTGAACACATGTCTCAAGTCCACCGACTCAGATCCAGGAAAGGAAAGCAGTTATACTTATATCACTCCATTGTGCTTAGTGCGCTCTCTGGGTGGTTCACAAGTTAATTAGCATTTTGCCGACCTTGGAAAGATGAAAGGATGAGTCAACTTTGGACCATGGTCAGGATAAAACTCACATTTTTTTATTGCATTACAGCAGTTTAACCACTGTGCCACTATGAAGAGCTTTATAGCAATAACAGGATATTTATTTATTCATTCAATTTGTATAGCCATCCCAATCAAAATGCGACTCTGGGGGACGAGAGTAGAATCAAATTAAAAGATGGAGAAAGGAACGCACTGGACAAAGAATAACATTAAGGTAGAATATAGCTGAGGAACCTAACCTGCCCAATGTCACTTGGAGGACCTTGAATAGGCTGAGGGTTGACCAACATGCTCAAGTAGGGGCTGCTAGCAAACAACAACATGCTATGTGAACGCAGAATGATACAGAATGCAGCTCATTTGCTGGTCTGCCGATTACTACCAGAAACATGTACCGATGAGGATTTAATTTTGGCCAACGACAAAGCCAAGAAGGTGGCTTCCTTTTGGCAGTCCAAAGTTTTATCAGGACACGAAAGAAGAAAAAGGGGAGTTGATGATGAGGTAGATTTCCTTAACAGGATTTCAGCATACAGCACACAGGAGATTCCAGCATTTATGACAAATACTATATGAACCTATGGCACAGTGAAAAGCTAAAACCCATAGTTGTTCTAGCTCAAACCAGATATTTATTTAAGAAACGTAGTCAAATAAAATTTAAATTAACAAGCACCACTGACTTGCTACTAAAAATTATCTCAAGGATTTTATGCCCCACAAAAGTAGATAGTTCTTTGAACTACCCCATAAATACATTTTTCATGATGCATGTTTAAAATTCCAAACCCCAGATGTTGAACCTACAGTATATTGGTTAAATCACCTATGACGTCTAAACAGAAGGAAATATGCCAAGCCAAATCAACACAAACTGATGCCCATACCCCATTTCTTATCTACAATTGGCATCTCACTAGCTTGGCACTGATAGGTACATTTTCCTTCAAGACAACAGATGTTATACCAGCAAACACGTCTCTTTTTTTTAAAAAAAAATAAGGGCTGGATTTCACAGTTTAAGTGTTAAATAAAAATGTAAAACGAGTCTGGGCAATCTTCTCAGTCTTAGCCAATTTTGTGAATTCTGATCAGCTTGCAGAAAGCACACAGTCAATACCTTCTAGCCTGGTTTCTTTTGCTTGCATTTGGTTAGCAGCTTCCAGCTGTTGCTGCAGCTCAAAGATCCTTGCCAAGAGGCTATGAACAAAAGCTTCTCGTTGCTGGTCATACACGAACCACTGTCGGTTTTTCTCCAACGCCTTGTGAGTGAAGAAAAGATAAAGTGAGCAGAACTGAATACTGGAATAAAAGTATTTAGAGACCAACTTTTTAGTAAATTATATGTGTATCAGACAGCAGTGGCTTAGTGGTTAAGATGCTGAACTTGACAACTAGAAAGCCAGCAGGTCAAGATCCGAGTGCAGTATGATGGAGTGAGCTCCTGCCTCTGTCCCAGCTTCTGTCAACCTAGCAGTATGAAACCAAGAAATTGCAAGTAGATAAATAGGTACCACTTCAGTGGGAAGGTAAGCAGCGTTCTCTGCACCCGGTGTCTAGTCATGTCTGATATATGTCCACGGAAATGTCTACAGACGCAGACAGCGCTGGCTCTTTGGCTATAAGCAGGGATGAGCACTGAACCCTAGAGTCAGATACAACTGGCTTTTGAGCAAGAGCAACCTTTACCTTTACTATTTGATACACATCCCATGTATGCCCTTCCACTTTTATAAGCTGTAAGAGAAAACATCATTGGACCATCATTCGGGTGGGGGTGTAGATGAAGACCTTCATGGTCCAGGGATATGTATACAGTTGTACCTCACTTAAAGAGCATAATGCGTTCCACAGGATTGCTCTTTAAGCGAGTTTGCTCTTTAAGCGAAACACCATTGTAAGTGACCAATTGTGGGGGGCATTGCAAACCCCAATTTATTTGTTAAGCGAGTTTTTGGTTGGTTTTATTTGTTAAGCGAAGCGAGCATTCAGAGAAAATTCTCTTTAAGCGAGTTACTCTTTAAGCGAGTCACTCTTTATGCGAGGTTTGACTGTATATGGCACTGTAGTCTAAAAGCTCAGCTCTTGAAGCTTATAATTCAGAGTCTTTACTTTTTTCTAGTTTTGAACTTTTAAAAAAAATCACGTGCATTCTGGTTTCTTAAAACAGCTCGAGTGCAATTTTACACTGTGCATACAAATTCTCAATTGTTACCATGCTTATTTCGGTCCATAAATCAGAGAACAGCATAATATTGAAATACTTCAAATGAGAGGAGTTTTAGAGATACAGTAATACCTCGGATAACGTTTACCTTGGATAACGCTAAAATCGCATAACGTTAAGTAATCTGGGGAGGAGAATTGGATCGAATAACGTTAAGGTCCTATGGGGTGTATCGGATAACAACCGCTAAAGCCTGTCCGGTTACAATGTATCTCTATGGAGCTTTAACGTTATCCGATACATCCCATAGGATTTTAACATGCATCGGATAACACTAAAAATCGGATAACACTAAGACTTGTGGAACCAGGTTTTAGTGTTATATGAGGTTTTACTGTATTCCTATTTCAGATATTCTCCTACTTATCCAAGCTTGTGGGATCTAGAAGTCTAAAATCCACCAACCAGAGTATAATCCAAAATACATACAGTTGGAATCAAGAATTCTGAGACCCTGTATTTGCTTTAAAGCTTACAGTCTTTCTGAATGAAAATGAAGTTTTCTTCGTTACAAGGATATGCCTTTTAAAAGGGTGGGATCATTCTTTTGTTGTTAAATAAATGAAAACTAGTAAACGATCCACTGCAACTTGTCTAGATCCCTATCTTTTTTCAGCCCTTCCCTACTTAACAGAGAAAAATACCATGGTTTCCTCAAAGCAGTCCATGATGTCAAGAAATGTAAATACAAATAACTTAACCAAACAGCAAGATCAGTTTTATTTACGATCAGAGAAATCTTGTAAAGATAGGGTAAGTACATGCATACCATCTGTACACGTAGTTGGCAGTAGAATGCTTTCTCTCTCCCCCCCCCCCCCTCAAAATGTGAATTCTAAAATACTCTAGTAAACACAAGAACAGCTACTTGGAAGAATTTTTTTCAAAGTTCTGTAATCAAACGTTGAAGAAACTTTGCAGATTCACATAATAACATTACTAAAGAAACTGAAATTACATCCGTTGTGAATTCTCATAACAAGCTACACTGCAGAATCATTCAAGTAGATCAAAAGTAAACTCAAGGCAATTTAGTTGGATTTACTCTCAGGTAAGTGTTTATAGGAATGTAATCTCTGTCTGTTTATACATGTACAGTAGATCCTTTAATGTCTGCTGAACTCCCTGTCAAGAAATGTATGGTTTCCCCCCTTCAGTCACAGTATTTAGGGCAGCTTTGAAAATGTATCCCTTTGCTGCACTTTTAGTTAATGAATTTTATTATTAATGCTGGTTTTACTATTATGGCCTTATGAGTCCTTTTAAAGTTCCGCATCTGTGTTTTAATCCACTTTTGGTTCTTTGTTTTTTTTAAGTTTAAATGTCTTATTCATGTTACTCAGTTTCTGTTTTAACAAATGTATTTTGCTTGCTGTCTTGGGAAGACGTGGCCCAGAATGGAAGCTTGCAAACACTGAAACGAGTAAAACTAAAGGTTCTAATGATCAAATCTGTAAACAGCTATTTAATACAGGGTTGTAGTAAAGGAAAACTATGCACACAGCAAGCCAATGCCGAGATGTTATAGATATTCTGGGTAAACACACAACTGGACAAAGCGTCTTATTTTTTATACTCATACCCATAAAATAGTATGGTTACTTCCATGTGTTTCCAACCGTAACACATGGCAAGTCTTTTCAGTCTACCACATGTGGCTAGGATCCATAGAACTATTTGGACCTGTGCAAGAGATTTCAATTTTGAGAAAAGAAAACTGTCAACGCTACATTAAAGTCGTTTTTAAAATTCCTCTTCATTCCAAGAGTGGTTTGACATGTTTTATTTGGGCTATTAAATAGCTCTAAATCCATGGTTCCCAGTGTGGGGCACACGCCCCACAGGGAGGCAATTTGATTTTTAAGGGGGGCAATGCCATGTTCTTTGGAAGCTTGTTTAGACCAAGTTAATAGCATAGTAGGCTTCCTAGGAGTTCACTTTTGAATAATAAGGATTATATGTAACAGGAGGTGGGGACGTTAGGATTTTAGAGATGCTTAGATGGGGCCTGACCAAAAAAAGTTGGAACCACTCAGTAGTGGGCTCCAAAAAAAATTACTACCACACTGTGGGCGTGGTGTGGTTGGCCAGGGGAAAAGCCCTGCATTGCACCATAATTAGGACTACTTTATTTCAAAGCTTGGATGGGCAGAGGGGCTAGCCAGAATGTCTGCTACCGGTTCTGGTATGAACCTGCTGATGCCCACCACTGGAACCACTGCTCTAGATCCTAGACATCCATTACTACAGATTTTTGACATTCCTATCAGCAAGCACCCAGGAAACAGCTACAGCACTCTGGATAGAGCCACACAAAATCATAGATATTCAGTTCCAGGGCTAATCTAAAGAGAGGTGAACACCTCTTTGCAAGTAGATTTTGCAACGTGAGCAAATAGGGTTATGCTGAATTTTTACTTCAGTCATCCAGGCTTAAGAACTCATAAGAACTCCGCTCCGCCCCCACCTTCGTCACCACCGGACTCTTCTCTCAGCCAGATATCCCGGCCTCGAGAGAATGGAGCAGAGCTGTGTGGCATCTGCTTGGTAGTAAGAATGTATTACACTGGGGAACAAAAAAAAATTTTTCTTAGTGCCTAAAATTTTTCAACTGATTTCAGGTATTTTGGGGCGGCTGATTCCGAAAATGCCATCCATTTTGTTCTAGCAGCTCTAGTTCATGAGATATCGATGATGTCATTATACATTGCTCTTATGACTACACTTGTATTTGCCTCTCCATTCGTAAATTGATTGTTTTAACAATACTTACTGATGTTGTTCAAGCTCTATTCCTGTTGTTGTTGCAAGTGTAATTTAACTAATCTGACCTTTTTTGTCATTCTCTGTGTTTTCCTTGCCTTGCCCGAGCACGCTCCACTTGACTTTGGCTCTTGGAGGCAGGAGGGGTGGTGGAAAAATCTTTTGGTGGGTGGGAATATATTTGGGTGGGCAAAAAAAAAGTCTGGGTGGGCGAAAATTTTTGGGGGGCGGGTGGCACATTTTCACTCCGCCCCGGGTGGCTTACACCCTTGCTACGCCTCTGGTTATATATGCAACCAGTATGGTTAGATTGGCCTAATGTGAATAAGCCATATCTAAAAAACTAGAGCTGATGGGGCATAACTGAAAGCATTTTTGGAATCAGTGACCCAAACATAGCCAGAAATAGGTGAAAATTGTGAGGCACCAAAATTACTGTTCCCCAGTGTTATATTATGTTACATTGTGCTGATATTATGTTGATGTGATATCTTTTGTAATTGTAATTTGTAACTGACACCTTGATATTTTGATACTCTGTTTTTTGGTTTTAGATCCACTTGACTGTATTGTAGTGTTAGTTGAATGACTGTATTGCATTATGTTATTATATTTATATTATGTTGCTGTATTTATATTTGATGTTGTAATATTTTGATACATGTTGCTTTATCGTTGATATTGTAAAACTGTGATATATGTTGCCCTATAGTATGTTAGCCGCTCTGAGTCGCTTCGGCGAATAGAGCGGCATACAAATCTCATTAATAATAATAATAATAATAATAATAATAATAATAATAATAATAATAATAATAATAATAATAATAATAATAATAATAATAATAATAATAGCTAACAAACTGAATGTGCCTTTTAATAATAGTATTGCCACTTCTACATTCAAAAAGCCAGCAAAAGGCTTTGAACATGAGTTTGACTTCACTATCACTATGGATGTTAGAACCTGCCCTTTATTAACCTATCATGGTCCCATGTTGACTTTTATGAACTCTGACAGGCCTATAATCTTATTGTTGGCAGAAGTAGAACTCCAACATAGAGATGAGTCAGCAATTGCTTACTTTGGGCAAATAAAGAGTGGAAGCGGGCAAGGCAGAAATGGGGGGGGGGTGGTACCAGACACAGTGGCCTCCACTGATGACTGAATGCTGGATTGCCAGCTCAACTATTCCAGTGTTGTCATCTGAAAGCACACAGGGCTTTAAGCATGGTGGGGAGTGATATACGGCTCTCCACTCACATCAGTAAGTCAGCAAGAACATGCTTACAGCATTTATGTGGTCAGCAGTCCTAATAGGTCAGGGCTCCCAATCACAGAAGTGTTGTGTAATGTTTGAGTCAACACACTTGCAGATGCTCCTTTAGAACTTCATGCCAACAGTAAGAGGGTTTGGGTAAGTTCCAGATAGGAAGAAGCTTTGGATACCTTAGCCTCATCACATCACTTTGACAACAATGACTCCCAGTTGTATAGTCCAAGTGTAAGATAGTTTAGTTATCAACATAATGTAAGAAACAATGCTGTGTCGTTCTTTTAAATAGGCTTTCTCAACTTAGTGTCCCTCCAGATTTTTTGGATTCCCCCCCAAAAAAACTGAGCTAGTGTAGTTAGGCGGTGATGATGGGGAGATTGCTTCAAGGCAGGTATGAGAAAGGTGTGGTCCTTCAGATGTTACCTGACTGCAACTTCCACCATCTCTTGGATAGATTTTAAAGATTCCTCGCATTTAAAACAAAGCAGTTTGAAAAGGGCTGCCTCCTCATTTGTATCTCTGCTTTACATCACAAACAACATTTACTTGTGAATGCAAATGTAATCTCAATTCATGCTTTTACTTTAAAACTGGGAAAAATGGAAGGTGCACTGTTAGCTTCACACCTTCCTACTGACAGTAATCCAGTTTGTTACTGCTGGAAGTAGGACTTTGAACTAGATGATGGATTTTGGTATAATCTGATACAGCTTACCTGCTAAGGATCTTATGTTCACAGTATTAAGGCTGCACTCTTCAAGACCTTTATTTGGGAGTGAGCTCCTTTTCAAGTCAATGGAACTTACTTCTTAACATCCATGCACCAGAAATATCTAAATTGCCTATATTTAAATATTCTAAAGTAGCATGCAGACACTTTTACAATAAGTCTTACATCTTTCAGTTGAATTTCAACTTCATTTATGTTTACTGGTGCTCCAGAGCAGCTTACAGCACCCTCCTGCCAAAAAGCCAAACAAAGTTGCAGTTAAAAGATGCTTAAATTTTACAAGACAACAGCACATACGGTATAAGCAAATCTAGCTATGGATATTTCGAGGTTAAATAACTGAGAATACTACTATTGGGGTGTGTTGTTGTTGTTGTTTTACAAAGAAGGAGAACCCCTTATGCCTTCTAGATCAGATTTCTCCCAAATTTCTTGTAAATCAAAATGCTTGCAGAGCTATCCATAAATGACAGGATTTCACTGAATTGTCTATGAGAATATATCACATCCCCAGATTATCTGAATTATAAATTTATACGGATAAGAAACTGGTTTAAAACTTGATACATGACCTATCTTCATTTAGGGAAAAGGAAAGCTGCTGGGGAAATATAAAACTGTTCACATCTTTACAGACAAGAACCAATTGTGCCTACATAATTCTATGTTGCAGACGTTCCTTGTTGAGATGCAGATTTTGGTCAGTTTAAATGCACTTAATACCTTTGCTGGATTGTGGCAATGTTTTGATTAGTTGCATGCTAGAATATCACTAAGAATAACCACTGAGCCACTACGGTCCCTGGAACAGGGATTCTCAACCTGCGGCCCACGGGCCGGATGCAGGAAGTGCCATGTGGTGGAAAAAGGGCAACATGGCCATCTGCCCCCCGAAGCTGTCAGAGAGAGCGTGATCCGGCCCCTGGCTTTAAAAGGTTGAGAACTCCTGCCCTAGAATATATTGTGTGTTAAATAAGGCCATACACTTTCACTTGAGTCTTTGGTATTATAAGATCCGGACAGATACCAGGGCACCCATCAAGAAAACAAAAAAGCTATATGTTATGAGATATTCTACTGCCACCTACTGTATCTATGTGGTATTGCTATAATGGTTTTTTATAATCTTCCCTAGACCATGGAATCAAATTCACCACATGTCTTGTTGCTCACGTCATGAATTACTACAACGTTATTTGTTCAATTGTACTTGTGATCTTCTTCTTGTTCCATGTCTAGGCCAGAAGTGTGACTGACAAAATGAAACAAATGCAGGACAAAGGTAATACCTTTATTGGATCACTCAAAAAATAAATCATTGTGCCGAAATGAAGGCACCTTTTGGTGAGTTCATTCAATAGTTCCTTTCACCTGACCTAGTGTGAGAAAGATTAGCTGGCACAAGGTGGCCGTTGCCCGGGGTACACCCGATTGTGGTTCAAAAATACCACAATCTTTGAGAAGGCTTTTTCTGTGTACCCCTGCACTTATGACCAGATGTGAAATTTTAACATCAGAATTGTAAAGAACAGTTAGGCAACTAACAAGGATGTGAGCAGATTTAAGTATGTATCATAGCAATGATATCATGGCAGAGGAGATAGATGGTCTTAAAGGCCTCATTAGTTTAACCAGCATTGCGCCTAAACAAATCTATCCAGCCCAATGATAAACCAAGCCCAAACAGTTGCATTTTCATTTGAGATGTGCAGGAAACAGAGGAGGAAAGGAAAACTATGCAAAAAAAATTAGCAATAAAACACACCTGGGAGTTCTGGATGTTGTCAACTATGTTTTCAAGATCTGCACATTTTGCAGCAGCTACAGATAACTGGCTGTTCATCCGGTTTGCCTCTTCTTTGAGGGCACTCAATAGCTGTTCTCTCTTTGCCGCTTCCTTCGTTTTTTCTTCCAGCTGACCAAGTATACCGGTGATATCGTTATTTTCATTTCTACTCTTTAGTCTCTCTTTCAGTAGCTTGATTTCTTCATTCCTCTCTCCAAGAATATTTTTACATTTTTCATTTTCAGTTTGGAGGGCAAGTATTTTCTACACAAAACACAAGCAAACATGTCACCAGAGACACACCAGTTTGAAAAAAAAAATATTCTTCAGGGTTTATACACGACAATTGAGATGCTGGTAAGACACCTCAGGGAACGGCAAGAACTGGGCCAGAACAATTCACAACCAGAACCTTCAAAGGTCTGTCTTGTGAAGATCACTTTAACTTGCAAAAAGGTTAGCAATAAGGATGTTTCATTTTGTTCTTGCTGGGATCGGTGGCGGCTTTCACATTCCAGAATTCTGAGAGGTCTGGCCTACAAGGACTCACCTCCATTTCATTCACTTCAGCCTTTCGCCAGGTGAATGAAATGAAGGTGTCTGCAGCTATAGGTTTGTGGGCTGGAACTTCCAGAATTCTGCCTGGAGAATTCTTGGAGAAATTAAGAGACCAAAAATAAATAAATATTTTCTTAAAAAAACAGAAGGAAGCGAGTAAAAGTCACATCATTAATTAACAACCAGCATTAAGGCAAAAAGCAAATTAAAACATGGAAAGAAGGCTTAGCTGGTGTATCAGATAGCCAAAGAGTCAGTTTCACCAGTGATAGTAGAGTAAATATGCCAAAGTATTAATGTGAACGCAGAAGGTTGGCATCATGCTTGTATCCGTTATAGGCTGTGCCCAACACCAAGTCCAGAAGGAAAGTTTCCTTGTGTATTAACTTTCACCTTTCATTCCTGCCACCAGCTCTCCTTTCCTGACACAAAAGGTAAACAAGACTCTTATTTGTAAGTAAAATATTCAGAAACAAAACAACCCAAAAGGCTCTTGAATCTCATTCTATTTTCTCTTTTTCTACTTTAATTCAATTTACATGGCAAGCATAACTGAAACAATCTGGGCTTATGTGGGAAACGATCCAGTTCCTGACAGTGCAAACAAATTAAGCTGGTACAGAAAATTAAGATAAAAGAAGTCATTGAGAATACACAGTAAATTAAAGTATAAAATCCCAATTAGACATAGTGGTCTTGGGGTTTTTTTTAAAAAAAATCATGGATTATGGCCTCCAGAAGTCTGCAGAGATTCTTGCAGTCAGATCTCTGGAGGCTCTAATCCAGGGGTGCCCAAACTTCGGCCATAGTCCAGATCCAGCCCACGGACCATAGTTTGGTTTAAGCAGAGAAAACGGCAGTTTAAAATCCTGCAGAGTCAAGATGATTGGCTATGAGTACAATTCCATAGATTTCCTGCAATCCATCTTGGGTGAGTTTGGCTGGAAAATTCACCTCTTCAATCAATGAATAGCATTTCACATAGGCAGGGAATATCCCAGAGAAAGAGGGAGCTACCTTAACAGATGTGTGAACCTAAGGGTTCCTGACGGACTATCGTTGCATATTTCAGGTGCAACAAGCAGGACATGACAGTCCAATGTGCACCAAAAAGGAAGGTTCGATATACAGAAAGGGTGACAATTTTATTGAGTTCTAAGCTATCAAGACATAGTACGGTAATTACTTTGCACCATTTGCATCCAGAACAAGCAGACTTTTACTGTCTAATTCAACCTCTTCCATTCACTCTCAGGAGAATTAAAATGGTTTTCAAATCCCCTAAAAAGTTAAAATGGTCTGTCGATAAACAACATGTCGAAAGAAGCTGTTTTAAGTAGATAAAAGTTTGTATCACCTCCAGAAGTCGCTTCCTTTCTTCAGGTGTCATTTTGCTGCTTTTGCCCTTAATGATGTCTTCCAACGATTTTTTCAGGGCTGCATTTTCTTTCCTATGCGCTTGTAATTCATGTTCAGATTTGGAATCACCAGACTTTAATCCCCACTTGCTGATATTCATCTCTTTGATGACTTTTGACGCCATATTTTAGGGTTTCTGGGGGGAAATCAAATATGGTTGAAGTAGTACTGTATTATCTTCGCTTCTGTGATAAGATTTTCAGCAGTGAAGAACTGGCAAATCTTTACTTTCAATGTTGGGTACTTACTCAAAATCATATCTTCAACCATTCTTATTTTGGGTGAAGCATATTTATTGAAAAGTAAGTCTCCCCAACAATTCAGTGCGATTTAGTCTCAAGCCAGCTATGTTTAAGATTACACACTTCGTCCTAAATCCTAAAGAAGCACACAGGGACTGCAGCCTCACTCCAAGCTCATAAATAAATTACAATTGCAAACATCTTATTTTTAAGTTAGAGCAACTACAAATACTTATCGTGATCTAAAAAAGACCTAATAACAAGTAGGGGAAAGAGAGATATACCGTAGTTGCACATACACAAAAGTATTAGTGTTTCAGCATCCTTTAGAGCAGAGGGTTTTTGGGCATGCCTCACCTAAGCATCTCTAAAATCCTGATCCCCCCCCCCCCCCAGTGACATATAATTCTTACTATTCAAGAAGTGAACTCCTATTCATGTGGAGGAAGTCTAAAAAGCCACTGACTTGGTCTAACTCATTCTCGAATTGTCCCTTTGTGTCACGTGTGCCCAACACTGGGAACCATGGCTTTGAGCATCACTATTCAGCAGTGGGGCCACGGCAGCTTATTGGTTAAGATGCTGAGCTTGGCAACCAGAAGCTTGGCAGGTCAGCAGTTCGAGACCCAAATGCTGTGTGAGCTGCCATCCTCTGTCTTAGCTCCTGCCAACCTAGCAGTTGGAAAGCAAGAAATTGAAAGTAGAGAAGTAGGTACCGATTTGGCAGGAAAGGTTAACAGCACTCTTTCACGCCTGCCACATGACCACAGAAACATTTGCAGACGCAGACAGTGCTGGCTCTTTCGTTATAAACTGAGATAAGCACCGCCCCTTAGAGTCAGATACACCTGTCTTTTGGGCAAGGCTGACGATCACCTTTTAGTCAGCACAGTGTTGCTGTAAATTAGATAAAAGTTTTTGTACTCAATGCAAGGACAAGGTTACAGAAGTCCCTTTCAAACGTCTAAAACAGGTGTGCCCAAACTTATTTATTGTATTTTGATTACACTATAATATTGTAGGTGTATTGATCTGTATAGTATTTACTGTATTTAATTGTTTTGTTATATGCTAGTGTATTTTGGTTTGCACTGTAATGTTGTTATTTGTGAATGCTGTGAGCCGCTCTCAGTCAGTCTTTAATGAGTAGAGCGGCATACAAGTCTAAATAATAATAATAATAATAATAATAATAATAATAATAATAATAATAATAATAATAATAATAATAATACCTCATATAACATTAGTATCGAATAACACTAAAATCGCATAACATTAAGGAATCTGGGGGGAAGAATTGCATCAGATAACATTAATTAAGATCCTATGGGATGCTTCAGATAACAACCACTAAACCCTGTGTGGTTACAATGTATCTCTATGGATCCCGTAGGATTTTAACATGCATCAGATAACACTAAAAATCATATAACACCAAGACTTGTGGAACCAGGTTTTAGTGTTATATGAGGTTTTACTGTAATAATAATAATAATAATAATAATAATAATAATAATAATAATAATAATAATAATAATAATAATAATAATAATAATACCTCATATAACATTAGTATCGAATAACACTAAAATCGCATAACATTAAGGAATCTGGGGGGAAGAATTGCATCAGATAACATTAAGATCCTATGGGATGCTTCAGATAACAACCGCTAAAGCCTGTGTGGTTACAATGTATCTCTATGGATCCCATAGGATTTTAACATGCATCAGATAACACTAAAAATCATATAACACCAAGACTTGTGGAACCAGGTTTTAGTGTTATATGAGGTTTTACTGTAATAATAATAATAATAATAATAATAATAATAATAATAATAATAATAATAATAATAATAATAATAATAATAATAATAATAATGCCCCATGGGTGTCCAAACCGCACATGTGGTTCAGTGGGGCGGTCACTATGGCTCATAGTCTGGATCCGGCCCCCAAAGCCAATTCATCCGGCCCACAAAGCCCTCGTCACTTCTGGAAATAGAAGTGAACTGCACCCGGACGGGCATGTTTTACAGGTGTAACGAGGGCTTTGTGGGCCAGATGAATTGGCCTTGGGGGGCCGGATCCAGACTATGAGCCATAGTGACCGCCCCACTGAACCACATGTGCGGTTTGGGCACCCCTGGTCTAAAAACAGGTGGTCCCACATCACATCACACCCCCTCCCCTTATATTATTTTGGCTTCCAAAGCAAGGCGAACTTACAAAAAGTTACTTTTTGGGGCTCGATCCCAAAGAGCTGTGGTCTTCTAGAAGCGTAACTTCTCTAAAGCCGGAGGAGCGTCGACGAGGGGGACCTCCCGATCCCCTTCCTTAGGCGCTCCTCCTCTCTACCTACCCGAGTGGTGCTCATCCGAGGTCCCGAAAACGGAGCCCACCAATAATGGGCTTCACACTGCACCACCCCCGAGAGAGAGGTGGGGGGCTTTTAAGATGGCAGGCGGCGACAACAGCGCACGCCGCCCCTGGCCTTGTGCCACCGGGGGGGGGGGCGACCGAGAGACAACGACCCCGTTCGAACCCAGCCCGACGCGAACGCGGCTTCCGGGAATTTGAATGTCGCGGCTTCGCTTCACTTCCGCCCCTACCGGCCTACGGAATCCGTAGAGGGTCAGACATTGGCCGGAGAGAGGAGGGTTGGCGGGGGGCGGCGAACGCAGAGAGAAACCAACCGGGTTGTGAGTGTGTGGTGGTGGTGGCACTCTTTGTTGGGTGCTTACTGGTCTGGTTTGTGTGTGTGTGTGTGCAAACGCCAGTCAGCAGGATTAACGTCGATGAAGGAATGTATGAACTTGACGACTGGAAGAAATTGCAAGTAGATAAATATTCACACAAGTGAATATATAGATCTCCTTTGCTCGAAAGGCAGTCTAGAGTGCGGTGCTCATCTCTGCTTATAGCCAAAGAGCCTTTGCTGGCTGCCTTTGCAACGTTACCATGGCCGCGTGACTGGTATGAGTGGATGCCATGGAATGCTGTTACCTTTCCCACCGAAGCGGTACCTATTTATCTCCTTGCAATTTCTTCCAGTCGTCAAGTTCAGCGTCTTAACCACTAAGCCACCACAGTACCCAAGTGAATACAAGTAATACCTCATATAACATTAGTATCGAATAACACTAAAATCGCATAACATTAAGGAATCTGGGGGGAAGAATTGCATCAGATAACATTAAGATCCTATGGGATGCTTCAGATAACAACCGCTAAAGCCTGTGTGGTTACAATGTATCTCTATGGCTCCCATAGGATTTTAACATGCATCAGATAACACTAAAAATCATATAACACCAAGACTTGTGGAACCAGGTTTTAGTGTTATATGAGGTTTTACTGTATATAGCAATAGCAATTACACTTATATTTCTCCCCATAACACTTAGTGCACTGTCTGGGCAGTCCACAAGGTAATTAGCATCCCCCCCTTTGCTGGGTACTCATTTTATTGACCTCAGAAGAATGGAAGGCTGAGTCACCCTTGAACCCCATCAGGAGAGAACTCAATGATTTGGCTGCAGTACAACAATTTTACCACTGCACTACCAGGGGTCTATATCAAGGGTTCCCAGCCTGTGGGGCAGACCCAGCCCATGGTGCCATCCATTCCATCTGTACCGTCACCGTCACTGCTGCACCTGGAAGTGGAAGCGGACACATTTACATCATAAAATGCACTTGTGCATGCGTAAGCGCACCTGCCGCTATCATAAACATGGAAGTGGGTGCATTTATGACAGCTGTAAATGTGCCCACTTCTGTGAGGTGTGGTCAGGTCCATTCAGCTGTCCCAGGTGTGTGGTTAGGCTGGCATAAAAATGGTTAGTCACTCCTGCTCTATATAGTTAAAGGCAGAAAGAGGATTATTTCTATTCCTATTTACCAAGGATTTTACCAAAATATCCTCCTTCCTCCCTTACTAAAATAGGAACATGCATTCTTGTCAGATAGACGGAATTTTGTACAAGTGTCAGAGATGGGTGTGAGATGTGGGCACTTTTGAATCATCTTGTTCAAATGTTTATATACTGTACATTATAAGCTGCCGTGAGTGGTGCTCACACCAAAAAGGTGGGGTATAAATGTAAATTAATGAATAAATGAATAGTGAATACATTTATTCCAAAAAGGCTACCATGCTGTTGCTGTGTCTCAAATATGGGATTTCATAAGAGAGCCTGGACATAATTGCATCTCCCCCACCCACCCTGCTCCTGAATCTATTAAGAATGGAATAGCTGCACAATACGTTTTGATTAGTAGCTCCATATTGGAAATACATATTACAGGTAATATGCAGAAACTTTTTACTGCTAATTTTCTGCAATCAAGTGAAAACACTCATACGTAGATAAAGTATTAAAGTTATATTCAGCGGAAATCCAGTGAACATTCAGCTGTCCACATATTTGTAAAACTACAAGAAACCATAATACAGTATGTAGAAATGGCAAAGCAGAAGGACATGATGATTTCTGGATCAAGCAATTTAAACATACAGTATTAGGCAAAACACAAAGGAATATTTTCTTCAGCTCATTAATAACTCTCGGAAGCAAATAAAATATGGCCAAGGAAAAAAAAGCAATTGCTATACTGAAACCTGGCAAAGAAACATCAGCTACAGGCCAAACTCTCCCTCTTGACAAGTAGGGCAGCATACAAATGTGAATAAATAAATAAATAAATAAATAAATTTATACAAGGTGTTTGAATGAATGGTGTTAAACTGTCTAGTCCCTAAAATTGAACCTGTTTTAATTCCAGAACAAGCAGCTTTGGATGGCAAGCTCTATATGACTAAAATCTTAAATTGACATCTAACCCAGCCTATAGAAGACAGGTTTGAATCAAAATACTGTAATGAGAGTGACATTTGTTGATCTCACTGCAAAAATGACACTTCATGAAAAGCAACTCAATTGCTTCTTATTAAAGATCATGGACTAACAGAAATTATTGCTGTTTTGTTTCAAAAGGGGGGGGGGAGTTCATCAGCATACCAAACAGTAGGACAAATGATTTCACCTGCAGAAACTCAGTTTGGAAAAACTACAGATCATAGCAGATCATGGTTTTCCCTCTCACGCAGGTGCAGCCATAGGTTTTATTGTTCAGTCGCACAGTCAATTCCGACCCTCTGCGACCCCATGGACCACTGTCCGCCAGGCACTTCTGTCCTCCACTATCCTCCTCAACCCGCCCACCTCTGTGCCCGTTGCGTCCACAATACCATCTAGCCATCTCATCTTGGGCTGTCCCCTTCTTCTTTTGCCCTCCACCCTTCCCAGCATCAAGGCCTTCTCAAGTGAATCCTCTCTTCTCATTTGATGTCCAAAGTACTTTAGCTTCATCTTTACAATTTGACCTTCTAAGGAGCAGTCAGGTTTGATTTCTTCTAAGATTGACCTATTTGTTCTCCTCGCTGTCCAGGGGACTCTCAAAACTCTCCTCCAACACCACATCTCAAAGGTATCTATTCTTCTGCGCTCAGCTTTCCTAATGGTCCAGCTCTCACAACCATACATTGCCACCGGGGATACCATTGCTTTGACTATGTGAATTTTTGTTTGCAATTTGATGTCTCTACTTTTCACTATGCTCCCCAGGTTTCTCATCGCTTCCCTCCCAAGAATCAGTCACTTTTTTATTTCATGGGTGCAATCACCATCTGCAGTGAGATTTGATCCTAAGAAAGTAAAATCTGTCACTGTTTCTACTTCTTCTCCATCTATTTTCCATGGACTGATAGGGCCTGTTGCCATTATCTTTGTTTTCTTGATATTGAGTCTCAAGCCAGCTTTTTCACTCTCTTCTTTCAACTTAATATCTCCACCAGAGTCTACTCCGCACCATTTTCCAGATAGATGGGACAAGATTTTTCTAATTCTCTTACTAGCTGTTTGCTAGGAGGCAAGCAAGGATTGTAAGCTCTCAGTGAAAGCAATGAGGAGAAGCAGGTGCCAGAGATTGGCAGTAGGTCACTTACTAGACTCGAGCCTGGAACTCAGCAGGGATTTTACAATGATGACAGCTCTGTCTGTAAACCCTTCCCTCAGCTGGCTGTTTTTCTTGTGTCTCTGAGCAACAGATACCCGGTACAATGCTCATTTTCTTCACTTGAAGGAAAGCCTACATGCATTCCCCAATACAAATAAATGTCTGAAATGTCCTGATTTGAACAGTGTGGAACCTTAATATCATGCCACACAACATGAAAGAATTAGAAATACTGTATGCAGAACTTATTTCATATAGGATGTTGCAGATGTTTAGACTGAGACATGTTCCATTATCCTAAGCTAGTATTGCTTTTTTAAAAATTATTTATAGAATTTAGAAAGCCCACAGACACCAAAGAAAAAGAGGATGGAGGAGGGAAAAGAAAAATGATAAAATTCTGACACAGATTCTTATTGATAAGAAGTTACTCATGAGCATGATACTGTATTGGGAAAGAGCAAAAACAGATGAAACTGACTGTTAAACAGCACTTATAGGCCAAGCGTGAAACTGCCAAAAATGAAGGCCCCTTTTGGTGGGCTCATTATGCATTTCCTTTCACCTGACCTAATGTGAGAAAGATTAGCTGACAACACAAGATTGCCGTTATCAGGGTACACCCGATTGTGGTTCAAAAACACCACAATCTTCAAGGAGGCTCTTTCTGTGCCTCCTTGAAGGGGTTTGCTTTTTTCTCTCCCTCTTATGTTTGATACAGTGTTTCTCACTCAGTTGAACATAAAGTCTGATTTTACCTCATAATTTAATAGTATGTTTTTTATCCCTGCAGAAGAGGGCAGTCTAAGACAGTATTGACTTGAGTTCATGAATAAAAAGGATGAGATGAGAGTACAGTACTGTAAAAACTGGTGGCATGTGGAAAAAATTGAGCCAACAAATAAACGGGAAAAAAGGGCAGGTCTGTTTCCATGCTTGACTGCAATATATTACTTTTCTTACACTGATGAGTAAGGGGAAAGGGTGTTATGTGCCTTAACACTTGTAGCAATATTTTATGTACAGTTACACTCCTTTCTTTTAATCCATACACAGAGGAATTTGTACATGTGTTTTTTATTTGTTCTGCACTGTCAAAACTTTACTAGCTTAATTGAATGTCACAGGCCTAGGCGGTGTCCGATTACACAGACTGTGCCTTTAGTAGTTCGTCATAGATCCACCCTTCATTCACATTTCACTGCAAGAAAAGCATTCCCTGCCACTGCCTCCTCCTCCTCTTCCTCTGCCTAGCATTTCAGACTGTAGGCTGCAGAGTGTCTAAAGAACAAATTGTCTTGGGATCCTTCTTGGAAAACCATAGAAAACAATGCTTCGGGTAATTGTGGAATCTGCTGCAAATATCCCTAAACACAAGTTTGGGAAACCAGACCCCATTGTATCAATTATTTTTAAAGGTAAGGAAAGCTAATTTGTGAACTAGAATTGTAGAAATTGTGTGTGATTTTTTTTTAACCTGTCAAGCTGGCATGATTTTTGATGAGCACAACAGAAGCCTTTCTGAAGGAATTAATAAAAAGCTTTATGGAACATTGCTTTTATAAAAAAAATTGGAAAGTGGTTGGTGGCACTTTTGGAAGTTGCCATTCCAAAAGTCTTGGGTAGGGGTGTCTTGTTTTTCTTTGCACATGCGCTGGTGAATAGATTTATTTAGACATTATTTTGCTGTGATTCTATATTGTCTGAATGTGTAGTAAATATTTTTAATTAAACATTAAATTTTATTAACTTAATTAATTAAATATTTAAACATATGTGCTAGCAGGGGTTCCAATGAAATTATATTTTAAAACATATCTAATATTTATTATCTATTCTACAATATTGCTGCATCCTTTTTCCTTAGGAGGCTTCTTAGCCCTTCAGATTAAAGATATTTGCTTAACAAATTAAAGAGCTAGACGTTAAGGAAGACAGTACAGTACAAGCAATATTTTTGGACTTATACATAAATATGAGCTTCACTTTACATATGTGTAAATTTTGTTGTGAATTTCAGTTATATTGTCTCTTTTTCTTGTTGATGCTGTTACTTTTATGATATCACATTTTAGAGCAACATATAGCTTGTTTAGTCCATCAAATGGAATATGGTCTGAGTACTACATATCCCTCATTGTTCATTCTTAGATACATTATTTTTAAATACTATACCATGTATTACCACCCCACCATCATTATCAATATTTCATCCATTATTTTTGATCTAATTATTTTTATAATTAATAAGTAAAGAAAAATAAAATTGTCACTGGCATGCATTCAAGTCGTACAATGTTGACTTTTAAAGGGAGCCAAAGACACTGAAAGCTCCTGATTTTTATCCTCTTCTCTCTCCCTTCTGTGGGGACTGAGAGCAGTTGGATTTGAAAATACTAATTAAGTGGGATATTGTCACTATGGAGGATTCACTTTAGTTTGATCCCAGTGACTCTTCCCTTGGCCGGCTCCAGCCCCAGAGAAGATGGAACAGCTGTGAGGCGGGTGGGAGCCGGCCATAAGAACACCGGATGCCCTCACCACCTCCACTGGACTCTTCCTTTGGCTAGCTCCAGCCCTGGGGAAGACTGAACAGCTGTGAGGCAGGTGGGAGCCGGCCATAAGAACACTGGATGCCCTCACTGCCTCCACTGGACTCTTCCTTTGGCTGGGTCCAGCCCTGGGGAAGATGGAACAACTGTGACCCCAGGACCTCTCTGCCCTCGCCTCCGGACTCTCCACCGGGCAGAGAGGCTACCGCAGCTGTGGGGTGCCAGGGCCACTCCATTGCCGGTGCTCCACCCAGCCTTGCACTGGCTCAAAAGGATGCTGCAGTGGAAGGCTCTCACCGGGACTGGATTCTTTCTTTTTTGGACTTCTCTTGGACTTTTCCTGGCTACCTTCTGTAGGATTTTGCTTATAATCATTGCGGGACTCCGTATATGTGATTTTTGTTTTTGCTGTTATTTTTTGTAATTCTTTTCTGTAACATTTTATTGTGATATTAATACTTTTAGATTGTTACTGTGTTATTGATATTTATTTATATATATATTCTGATACTGTGGTGATTGTGATTATGATAATGTGGAATTTGTGACTGTAATGCTGTTACTTTTATAATATGTAAGCCGCCTAGAGTCAGGTTTACCTGAGTAGGGCGGGGTATAAATTTGAAATGAAAATGAAATTATCACATACGCTGAATCTAGTCCAAATAAGACTGAAAATTATAACTTCTGCCAGGGACCAGAAAGGTGTGGGCAGCTGTGGATAACATTCACAATTATAAAAACATTATGTGGTCACTTGAAATTGGATCAAACCAGCCTGTTGCCCAAGTGTTCTCTGATTTCACCCTTACATAGAGTTAGACCAGGCTTCCTCAACCTTGGCCCTCCAGCTGTTCTTGTTCAATTCCCAGAAGCCCTGATCAACAGGAGTGCTGACTTTTGCTTCTGGGAATTGAAGTCTAAGAACAGCTGGAAGGCCAAGGTTGAGGAAGCCTGAGTTAGACCATTGGTCTGTCTAGTTCAGAGGTCTGCAAACTTGGCTCTCCAGATGTTCTTGGACTTCATTTCCTGGAAGCCCTGATTGGCAGGTGTGCTGACTTGGGCTTCTGATAATTGGAGTCCAAGAAGACCTGAAGAACGAAGTTTGCAGACCCCTGGTATAGCCCAATATTGTTGACAGTGCGCTGAAGTGGTTCTCCAGTGCTTCAGGAGTTTTTAGCCAATAGAACATAGACATATACAGGACTGTAGTGCTTGTGTTGGAAATTACATAGGACTATCCTCATCCAACATCCCTAGGTTGAGAGGAGCTGTAATGTGGCACAGCTTCAGCAGTTTTGGTATAAAAACAGCTAGCCTTCAGCTATTTTCTTGGTTAATGAAGACTGCATCCTAAATACGGCAGAGTCCGGTAGCCAAAAACTTTTCAGAAAAAATCCTTACTGCAATTCTTAGTTTTGTTGTTTTCAGTCTCACAGTCGATTCTGACCCTTTGCGACCCTATGGACCATTGTCCGTCAGGCATCTCTGTCTTCCACCATCATCCTCAGCCCGCCCAGCTCTGTACTCATTGTGTCTACAATACCATCTAGCAATCTCATTTTTGGCCGCCCCTTCTTCTTTTGCCCTCCACCTTTCCCAGCATCAAGGCCTTCTCAAGTGAATCCTCTCTTGTCATTTGATGTCCAAAGTACTTCATCTTTACTATTTGACCTTCTAGGGAGCAGTCAGGGTTGATTTCTTCCAAGACTGATCTATTTGTTCTCCTCACTGTCCAGGGGACTCTCAGAACTCTCCTCCAACACCACATCTCAAAGGCAATTCTTAGTACTGATTGAGAAATATGTTGGAGATTGTTAATTAAAACAGAGAAGCAAAAATCATGTTGCATAGCATAGCAATGGGGATTGGGCGGGTCAACTCCTGCCAAATTTATATTGATTCAAGTGGTCCTACACTTGCTATGACTAATGGAGACATAGAGATGTCCAGAGGGGGCTTTTAATCTGTTCTTTTGGGATCAGTCGGTCCACATTCCATGGACACTAAAATTCCTCAACCTTTCCCAAGCACTCTTTTCTGAACCCCTATCAAAGGGTTCTCACTCTACACAGTCTGTCGATATAAGCCATTCCCAGCACCTGTGAATGCTGGGAAAGGTGTACAGTATATGAGAGCAGTGCAGCTGTCAATGGCTGCTTCCACTGTCAACATTTGATATGCTGAGGAGACTTGTGAGCCCCTTCAGTTTATTCAAATTTGGAATTAAGCATTTCCCCTGCTCCAGGAAAGTGCTCTGGGAAAGTGCAATTATTTTTTCTCCCTCCTAACCAATTGTTGTATTGCTGCATCTGTTGGGGAGGGGTTAATTTTTCCCCTTCAGTTTTCATCCTATTGCCAATCAAACCCATGGCTGTGAGGAGCTTCTTAATTGGTGATACAAGATAAAATGAATAAAAAGCAATTTTACCACCCCCACCCCCAGGCAGTGTTGTGAGACAATGCTTAGCTAGGAACAATAATTTCCCTGGTCTTTTGTAGAAAAGTGGTAAACAAGAAATGCCTCAATTTGGAATTTAACTTACTTAAGCATAGTAAGTTGCAGTTTGAGTAGATCCAATTCAATAAGTGGAACTTAGGGAGAAATTGACTCACCAAATCATTGGGCCTACTTTAGTGCAATTTATCAGACTAAGCAACAGGATTTTGGTCAGAATCTTTATGAAACAGTTTTCTTCAAACTTATACAATTATGATTAAAATTTTCTTGTGTGAGCTGCAATTGTATAGTGTTTTGTGGTCTGGCATGAGTCTATATCCTGAACAGATGAGGAGGATGACAGAGTTAATTCCTCTTACAGTTACAGGAATGTGAGTCAGAACCTCACTCCCTTTTTAAAGCAAGTGTATGCTTGAAAAAAGAAAGGAAGAAAAGCTCTTTTAAAAAATATATATTAATCATCACCATGATATCTATATCCCTGTAAGCTTTGGCATTTTGGGACAAAGCTTTGATTGTCCATATTTAGTGTCCTTCCCAATGAAGAGGGAAGTTTCCTTTCTCTATCTGTGGAGTTTTTTCACATTTCTGAGAATTGTGATTCCCCCCCCCCCCTTGTAAATCATATGGAGAGCCTCTCTGCATATTGGGGGCTCTCCTCTTCAGCCTATTGTTTTCTATAGGAAGAAGCCAATGACCAGAGGAAGAGGGACAAGACTAGTACATTTCCTTCTTCATGTGTTTCATTTAATTGGATTACCAAGTACCTGAACAGAGGTCAAGAATTACAGAAAGGCATTACAGTATTTGGGTTATATAAAGTCAACCACAAATTATTTGAAAGCAAATTACACATTTAAATAGAAGATACAAAATATTAATTCCTACCATTAAGAAATGCCATATACAGTCAAACATCGCATAAAGAGCTCCTTGCTTAAAGAGTAACTTGCTTAAAGAGCAGAATTTTCTCTGAATGTTCGCTTCGCTTAACAAATAAAACTAACTAAAAACTCGCTTAACAAATAAATCAGGGTTCGCAACTCCCCCCTCCCCAATTGATCATTTACAATGGTGTTTCACTTAAAGAGCAAACTCACTTAAAGAGCAATCTTGTGGAACGCATTATGCTCTTTAAGAGAGGTACAACTGTATGCTGCTTTGATGAACTCTCAATCTAGCCTCAAATTACTGTCACTAAATTCACATGGAACAATAGACTGAAGCTCCATTGACATGTCCTTAGACAGATAATAAATAATTTAATGTGAGAAATTATTCTGGGTTGAAAGGATTTTTGCAGAAGAAATTCAAGTCAGGGAACGGCCAAATGAGGCTCCTTTCATGTCCCCATGAGCTGGGACAGAGATGGGCACTCAATCCATCATGCAATACCTAGGTCTCAAACTGCCAACTTGCCAGCCTTCCAGCTAACAAGGTAAGCTTCTTAACCACTGAGCCACCACAGCCCCTCTTAGATGGATGACTGGGAGTCTGACTTGGTCTCTGGGCTGATGTATTACCTTCCTCCTGCTAAATCAGGATTGCTGGATGGTCTCCAGATATTCAAATACTGTACCAGGCATATCTAGGGAAGTCAGTAACTGAATCTGTGGGTGCAGTTAGGGCAATTGCACAATAAATTACCACAGGATTGCATATGGTAATAGAGTTAAATCAAGGGTGTGTCTCCAGCAGAGCACAAAAACAAAAGCTTTGCCACGGACACATCAAAATTCATGCTGACAAAAAAAATAATAATTGAAGTGTGTATGTAAAAGACAGTTGTCAGTGTATATATATACTCAAAGGACCAACACCTTTCTGGAGAGGCACTCTCGCAACAAGTGCTAGTCTGATCAGTTCATACCATTGTTTGGCTGCATGGAGAAGATAATTTTAATGTATTCCATGACTGATGTATTTTTAAGCATTTTTCTCATAAACTAAGCACCTTTTTGTTTATTTCTAGATCAAAAACAGAAAACAAAGAAAATCGATAGTGAACTCAACCCAGTTTGGAATGAGGTGACTGACACCTTTTACTTTGGCTTCTATATACAGTATCTGAGCAGGCATCGTTTGTGTGGGAAAGCTGGGCCTTGTGTCCTGGTGCAGAGCTCTGGACATTATGGAACAAGGAGACGATAAGCCAACACTGCTGTACTGTTAGGCAGGGCAAATGGCACATTTTGGATATCATTAAAGAGCAACAAATTTTACTGGAATGGGTGTGGAAAAGTGCTTGTGGGATTTTCTGTCTCATGCTTAGTTGGATTTGAGTAATCCCTCATCTGAGGGGGAGAAATGCCATTAGCGGCTTTAGCACCAAAATGCCTGCGGCCATTTTGGACAATAAGGCATACTACCTGTGTCTGCTTCCTGTTTTCTTTGTGTCATTGTATCCAGAAACAGAACTTTTGTTTATTTCACCTCAGTTGAAAATGAAAATGTTTTGTTTGAGCCCAATACAGGAGAAGCATCTGAGTTGCTCTTTCTCTCTGTGTTCCATAATGTCTGGCTCTGCTGCTGTGGCATGTTCTGCAATGTTAAGTAAATATGGTCAACTGTGCAAATAAATGTGAAAGAAATTGAATTATGTGGAGCATAAATCCCTCAACAGGGGTGGGGCACCTGATGTAGGTGCAAAGTTAAAGGGATGGGGAACTGTCACTTATTTTAGTGGACTAATTTCCACAGGACTACCTCAATATTTGGACTGCGGTGGCTTAGTGGTTAAGACACTGAACTTGATGACTGGAAAGTCAGCAGGTCAGCAATTCAAAACCCGGGTGCTGCACAATGGAGTGAGTTCTCATCTCTGTCCCAGCTCATACCAACCTAGCAGTTCAAAAGCAAAAAATTGCAAATAGATAAATAGGGACCACTTCGGTGGGAAGGTAAACAACATTCCATGCACTCTGGTGTTTAGTCATGCCTGCCACATAGCCACAGAAACATCTGCAGACACAGACAGTGTTGGCTCCTTGGCTATAAACAGAGATAAGCACTGAACCCTAGAGATGGATATGACTGGCTTTTGAGCAAAGGCCAGGCAACCTTTTCCTTTACCTTACGGTACTTCAATATTGATTTACTTGAGGACCATAGAGGCAGTGGTTTTATAATGAGTGGAAGAAAACTAAGGTTTCATGTTGCCAAACCGAGTTGAAATTACCATCAGAAACCTCATTTATTTTTTTATCTGCAGTTATATTTGCATTGATTTATTTCAGCCATTGCTGTTTCGAAGTTCAAGTACCTGTACTTTGTAGTCAGTCGCTGTATTTTATTTCCCTCATACGACTGAAACTGGTTTTACCAAACTACAACTGAATTTTATAAAATCTCCTGTGTGTGGTATGTGCCTGATTCAGACACACACAACCAGAACCCTGCTAAGCTAGCAAGTAATATAATTTAACTTAGTAAAGGTAAAGGTTGCCCTTGCTTGAGTCAGTCATATCTGACTCTAGGTTTTAGTGCTCATCTCCATTTACAGTCCAAGAGCCAGCACTGTCTGTGTCTGCAGATGTTTCAGTGGACATGTGGCAGGCATGCCTACACACGGGAGTGCATGGTACACTGTTTACCTTCCCACTGAAGTGGTACTTATTTATCTACTTGCAATTTCTTGCTTTTGAACTGCTAGATTGCCAGGTAATTTAACTTAACCATGTATAAACCACCAATCTTAAAATACAAGAAATTACCTCAGATGTCCCTTCCAAATAATGGTTGACATCCTGTTGCATTTGTTGCTATTGTGGAAGACAAAAAGAATAACATTCCCTTATTTCTACAGCAATGAACAAGTCCCTGCTGGAGTAAATACACATATCTGCTGGCATGGTGGGTCCTTGGGAATTGCACCAGGCACTGGCATGGAATGAGTGGATTTTTTCTTCTTCCATGTCTAGGCCAGACATAAAACTGCCAAAATGAAGGGACCTTTTGAACAGTTCATTCTGCAGTTCCTTTTGCCTGAACTAGTGTGAGAAAGATTAGCCGGTAACACAAGGTTGCCATTACCAGGGCATGCCTGATTGTGGTTCAAAATACCACAATTTTCAAGGAGACTTTTTCTGAGTACCCCAATGAGTGGATGCTTTGCCCTTTGCCTTCTGCTTGCATAAAAAAGCAACAGGATTTTAGCCAAAAGTAATAATGAGTAAATGTTACTTGTTACATCAAATATTAAATTCTGCCCCCTGCTACACTCTCAAAAATTATGATCCCTTCTCTCTGCTACTATTGTACTGTATGCTAATGGGAAAGATGCACCAAATGTGATATTTAGCTTAACTCTTAATTTGAATACAGCAGGAATAAATGTTGAAAGAATTCTTGTTAAAGACCCAATTCTAGACCTGCTTACTCAGATGTATGTCTCATTAAATTCAGTAGGTTCACTTCTAAGAATTATATGCTTCATTAATCATATATTCATTAAAATTAAGGAATGGTCTATGTGACAATGATTCTTTTTCGTGAGTCTTCTGATTCATTTGATGTATGTTAGACCTTTCTGGTATCTGTTTGTGTAAACAGTAATCTAGTTAATACTAGACTACAGCATGCCTAGCATGCTTGGATCTGTTTAGATCTCAGGTATTTTTAGATCGGCACCAGTCTAATAACATTCTGAATATATATACTGTATTTTAAAACATATGCTTAGAATCAGACCAAAGTTCTCAATGGTCTGCTGCTTTTGTGTTTACATTGCACAAATGTATAGTATGATGCAGCATGTTTAATTGCCAGTTACACTGGTGAAGTAGATTTCCGCAGATGTCTCTTGCTTGACAAGCCACATATAATTAATATGTTGCCATTAATATACAGTACTCAGTAGAGATTGTTTGAACAGGCCATGAGTAAATGTTCTGATGTCTCACTCCTCTACATACTTACCTGGGACTAGCTTCCATTAAATTCAATGGAACTAGTTTCTGAGTAGACATGTATAGGATTGTCTCCTTAAAGCACTTTGAAACTAGATAGCTGGATATGAATGAAATCTAGAAATATCAATCTGGCAGTATTACTGATTTCAAAATGTTTAAAATCCTTACGTTTGAAATATAAAACTTGCTGATTGATTTACATTATGGTATTCTGTTCCTAGATCAGATATAAAGGTTATTCTTATTTATTTTTGCACAGATTCTTGAGTTCGATTTGAAAGGAATTTCCCTGGATTTTTCATCATCCCTGCAGATTATTGTGAAAGATTTTGAAACTATTGGACAAAATAAGTATGTGGGAAGTATACTTTCTTTTTAAAAATGAATTTTAAACTTTAAATCTCAAAATTTTGGAATTAATTTGAGTGACTGGAAATTTCAGATATCGGCTGTGGCAGCTGCAACTTGTATCCGAGAATGCATTTTTTCCTGAAGCAGGAAAAATGCCACTGGCATGAATTTGTTGAAGGTGGATCCCAGCTTGCCATGAAGTGACCTACATACTATGATCACAGAGCCATCTCTTGCGGAACATATGAAATGAGACATGCAGGATTTAACACCTGAACTGCAAGTGTTCAGATATATCACTAGACCAGGCATTCCCAACCTATGGCCCGTGGGCCAGACCAGGCCTACAATGCCATTCCAACCGGCCCACCTCCACCTCCACTGCACCCAGAAATGGAAGCGGCCATGTTTATGTCAACCATAAAATGCACCCATGCATGTGCAAGCACCTGCAGCTATCATAAACATGGAAGTGGGTACATTGTCCGGCCCACCAAGCTGTCCAGGGGCGTGATCAGGCCAGGGTGTAAAAAGGATGGCCACCCCAGCACTAGACCATTTTGTATTTCATATTCCCTAACTTTCCACCACTTCAAACTGACATTAGCCCAGTCAAAGTTTTTTTTTAAAATCCAAATTCTTTCCAGTTTAAGGGATAGTTAACGTTACTTAGTGCTGTCTTTATCTTGGCCTAACTTTGTGCTATGGTCTGTGCTGGCTTAGTGGTTAAGATGCTAAACTTGACAACTGGGAAGTCAGCCTTTCGAAACCCATGTGATGCATGACGGCATGAGCTCCTGTTTCTGTCTCAGCTAGCTCCTGCCAACCTAGCAGTTTGAAAGCAAGAAATTGCAAGTAGATAAATAAGTATCACTTTAGTGGGAAAAGTAACAGCATTCCATGCACTGCGGTGTCTCATCATGCTTGCCACATGTCCATGAAAATGTCTGCAGATGCAGACAGTGCTGCCTCTTTGACTGTAAACAGAGATGAACATGATTGGCTTTTGAGCAAGAGCGACCTTTAACTTTAACTTTGTGCTGGCCTATCATTGATTACACTAAGGCTTTTGACTGTGTCGACCACAACAAAATGTGGCAAGTAAATAAAGAGATGGGAATACCGGAACACCTTATAGGCCTCATGAGAAATCTGTACATGAATCAAGAAGCAACAGTTAGGACAGAAAATGGAATGACGGAGTGGTTTGGAATAGGATAAGGAGTAAGACAAGGATGCATTTTGTCACCCTGCTTATTCAACTTATACACAGAACACATAATGCGCAATGCAGGGATGGAGGAATCACAGTTTGGGATCAAAATTGCTGGAAGAAACATCAACAATTTATGATATGCAGATGATACCACCCTAATGGCAGAAAGTGAGGAGGGCCTAAAGAAGCTCCTGTTTAGGTTGAAAGAAGAAAGTGAAAAAGCTGGCTTGAGACTCAATATCAAGAAAACAAAGATAATGGCAACAGGCCCTATCAGTCCCTGGAAAATAGATGGGGAAGAAGTAGAAGCAGTGACAGATTTTACTTTCCTAGGATCAAAGCTCACTGCAGATGGTGATTGCAGCCATGAAATAAAAAGACGACTGATTCTTGGGAGGCAAGCAATGAGAAACCTGGGGAGCATAGTGAAAAGTAGAGACATCTCATTGCAAACAAAAAATTGCATAGTCAAAGCAATGGTATTCCCTGTGGCAATGTATGGTTGTGAGAGCTGGACCATTAGGAAAGCTGAGCGCAGAAGAATAGACCCCTTTGAGATGTGGTGTTGGAGAAGGGTTTTGAGAGTCCCCTGGACAGCAAGGAGAACAAATAGGTCAATCTTAGAAGAAATCAACCCTGACTGCTCATTAGAAGGTTAAATAATAAAGATGAAGCTAAAGTACTTTGGACATCAGATGAGAAGAGAGGATTCATTTGAGAAAGCCTTGATGCTTGGAAAGGTCGAGGGCAAAAGAAGAAGGGGACGGCCCAGGATGAGATGGCTAGATGGTATTGTGGAGACAATGGGCACAGAGCTGAGCGAGTTGAGGGGGGGGGTGGAGGACAGGAGTGCCTGGCGGACAGTGGTCCATGGGGTTGCAGAGGGTCGGAGTCGACTGTGCGACTGAACAACAACAAAAGTGGCTATCTCTTTTGGCTGGAGAAAATCTGGCTCTAATCTATCTCAACTTCATCTTGTGTCTCCTTGGGATCTTTTACTAACTGATCTTAGTCAACAAAGCTGTTGTGTGGATATTATTCTCCAAGCACATAAGTGTTTATCTTGGGAAAAGAGAATTTCTGCCAGCAGAAAAGACTTCTCCCAGTTTCTAAACCCTCACTGCTGGCACAAATTTGTGTTTGGATTGTGCTATTAGTGTATCAATGCTGTCTTGGGGAAGGTTAAAACTGAGGGGGATAGAGTAATTGGGGTTAGAGTGGCTCCGCAGATGTTTTGAAAAAATGACTGTTGAAGAAAGCAGGTTGGAGAAGAAACAAACAGACTTCTTCAGATACAAAGTTAGAGTTTGCAATAGTTATCAAGCCTGATAAGGAGGTGTGTTTATATAACAGAAAATGCTATGAACTAAGAACTTACTGACAATTCAAATACATTCAAGTACAGTTGTACCTCACTTAAAGAGCATAATGCGTTCCACAGGATTGCTCTTTAAGCGAGTTTGCTCTTTAAGCGAAACACCATTGTAAATGGTGAACCCCGATTTATTTGTTAAGTGAGTTTTTGGTTGGTTTTATTTGTTAAGCGAAGCAAACATCCAGAGAAAACTCTGCTCTTTAAGCGAGTTACTCTTTAAGCGAAGCGCTCTTTATGCGAGGTTTGACTGTACACATGTTGTAAAGAGATTTCAGGGGGAACGAAGCAACCTATGCAAAAGACTGAAGTAAAACAGTTACCTTTGTGTAAAGAAACGAAAACAAAACACCTCTGTGGAGACAACTGTGCAAAAAATACTAAAATGTTAATAGGGCAATTGATTGTGATTTTTTTACCTCAGGATGCCATGGTAGGCATGTAGTACAGTTGTATTCAGTGCCTCTATACCCACCCTTCTACTTCAGGAAATGAGATGGAAGAAATAAAAATGGTTGATTTCTCTTCTGTTTTCCCACTTACTTTGTGATTCATATGTAAAAAAATTCCTTCTAGGAAGTAGACTTTGACCAAGCAAAGATAGTCAGAGAGGAATTTCCTGCAAGCAATTGTCATTTTCTTTTCTTGTAACTCATTTTAAAACACATTACAGTGGTACCTCACTTAAAGAGCATAATGCATTCCATGGGATTGCTCTTTAAGTGAGTTTGCTTTTTAAGCAAAACACCATTGTAAGTGACCAATTGTGAGTCCTGGCCGGGTGGACTGCGAACCCTGATTTAGTTGTTAAGTGAGTTTATGGTTGATTTTAGTTGTTAAGTGAGGTGACCATTCAGAGAAAATTCTGTTCTTTAAGCGAGTTACTCTCTAAGCGAGGCGTTCATTATGAGAAGTTTTACTGTACTGTATAATCAAACTGTTCTGTTCAGAAGAAGAAAGACAATTTCTTGCCACTTCCAGACTTTTAAACCCCGCTGAATCACATACCGGTAGATATTTTCATTATTTTTAGTAGTTTTAGTATACTTAACCATTCTGTTTTAAACTACTTGTTACATATTGTGACAGCACAGTCCTATTGATACATATTTACTCATGTGTAGACAAGGGAATCCAGATGGTAGCTTGTCCTGGTTATTTTCATGATTTTCCATGGTCCTAGAATGTTTCGTGTTGGTAGAAATGCAATCTGCAAAATTACATTGGGACACCTTGTATGTATGCAGTTTCCATGTTGTTTTGCAGTTGAGATGAGTGTGTCATCACCTGAGATTTTGTTATGTATGATAGAACAAAATCAATCTATATTTTTCCAACCTTTCATGTACCTCCACCTTTCCCAGATACTTTCCTAGTTTATTTCTGGTAGTTGTCATGTCAACCTGCCCTCCAACCATGTACTGGATAGATATGTAATTATTATTGCAAATCCGGCTGCACCCATCTCTGGGCATTCTGAGTATTCCTGTTTTTTGATTGCATGTTCTATGTATGTGCTATGGGAAATAAAGGCTCTGCATTCAATTCATATCCACTTTATTTTTTTAAAAAATAATAATACAAGAATGTTGTAGCTTTGCTTCAATTGGCGGTAGGAGGGAGATGAGAATTTGCAGGGCTATGAACTGGCCTTGGTAGCAAGACACTTCTCCCACAACAACATGTTACATTGAACTGCTTTCTCTACTCAGCCTTTCTTTTGGGTGCAACTATTGCCACCATATGCCTACAAACAGCCCTAACTTCAAGTGTGATGGTGCTACAGTACTGGGCTGCCATGTGCTCATATTTCAGTTTGAGACCTGAGTGTTGCATAATGGAGTGAACTCCCATCTCTGTCCCAGCTTCTGCCAACCTAGCAGTTTGAAAGCATGAAATTGCAAGTCGATAAATAGGTACCACTTTGGTGGGAAAATAAACAGCGTTCTGTGCACTCCAGTGTTTAGTCATGCCTGCCGGATGTCCACGGAAATGTCTGCAGACGCAGACAGTGCTGGCCCTTTGACTATACGACTGGATTTTGAGCAAGGGCAACCTTTACCTTTACCTTACAGCTTTAAAGTTCAGTTAGACAGAGGACACCAACTCACCTGGGACAGATGAGCACCTATCAGAAACCTGTACTGAAGCGCTTTTGGGGCCCTTCAACATGTGTCCAAGCACTAACATGTGGTGTTGTGAGTAGAAATGCCGACAGGAATGGCAGAGTTCTGTTCCCCTAGAAATAAGTGTGTGTATGCATGCACATGTACGGTAGAATAGATGAAGTGCAATGCCTTGGATCTTAGAATATGTTTACTTAAGGAAGTGCAGAGATGGAAATTTTTGCTGTTCCTTTATTTCTACTTGAGGAGTGTGAGTATATGAAGAGAGCCACTTCTATCACTAGGTAGAATTAGTTAGGTGAGGGATATTATAGAGCAGGAATGTTCAGAAGATAATAAAAAGTGGATTGATTCCTTTCTGAAATCTCAAGCATGCACAACTTAACTTCTAAACCTGGGATTTCAAGTGCTTCTCATGTAAAACCAGATCTCATTTGGATGACTGTGTATGTGCACTTACCAGCTGTAGTTTTGTTTGTGTTTCACATGATGATCCAAAGCAACTCATTGCAAATATTAGTTCTTCTATTTAGGCATGGGGAGTTGGCTGCACGTTATCCATTGCAAAGTATAAATAATGAGGGAACAAGCAAAACCTTCTGGAAAAAGTATCCTTCTCATTGCTATCTCTTGTACAAAAACCATTTATTTATTGGCATTGGTTACAACAAGGTTTGCTAGCTAACCAGAGATAGTTAGAAATATAAAAAACATAGCCTGAACAGTTCTTCTAATTTTTAAAAACAGCTTGATATATGGAAATAACCAGAGGTTGGGCTACATTCTTTATTCTCAGCATCATAAGGCTTATGAGTCATGGTGCTTGTGTTCCACCCCCTGCTTTGTTCCAGATGGTACTTGCAGATCAGTTTTATACCCTTACCAGCTCTCTTTTCCCATTCTCACTACTGGATTTTTTTTGGTGCATGATATTGCTAAATCATGTACATTAGAAAGGTCTTTGTTTTGAGACAATCAACCCTGCTGGCCACTAGAATGGATGGAGATGGATTTCTAGCCTTAAAGCTACTTCATACTTGAAAATCAAACTTTCTTCTTCTGAAGTGCTTTTTCTGCAGTACTTGAGATTTGTCCCCCTTCCTAGAGGCAGACCAAGGGGGTGTACTAATTTCCTGAAACCCTAGCTTTGAGATAGAGTACTTGTCTTTCTTATTTCAAGTTTAACTGTTAGGTGACTTTCCTCAGAGAACAATTAGGAACCATTCTGGTCTCTCACTGTATAGTGTCTACTCCAGGGTTTCTCAACCTTGGGCCACCAGATGATCTTGGACTTCAATTCCCAGAAGCCTTGATCAGCAGCTCTTCTGACTTGGGCTTCTGGTCTTTTTTTGTGTCCCAATCAAACTATTGACTGCCAAAATGAAGCAATTTCCTTCCCTTTGTAGTTGCCCAAACCTAAGTCCTCATCAGTGCACGTATCTGGCAGCAATCGGCAGACCAGTAAATGAGCTGGATTGTGTCTCTCCACATTCACACTATCCACCAGCAGTCCCCAGTTGAGCATGTGGGTCTTACATTTAGGGACTCCAACCCTCAACCTATTCAGGGTCTTCCAAGTGACATAGGGGAGATTGAGATCTTCAGCAATACCCTCCGTTAATGATGTACTTTGCCCAGTGAGCTTCTTCCTCCATCTTCTAATTTGGTTTTGCTCTGTGTACTCTGAAGAATGTTTGTTCTTGCCATAAATCAGTTCCTGGATCTGAGCCAATGGACTTGAGGCTCATATCCATTCAGAGGGTGTCAAGGGTCATTCTCGTGCTTAGTTCTCTCAGCATCTGCTACTACTTTTCTCCTGAGCTTAGGTAGAGCAATACCAATAAGAGGGTATATTTCCTCAACTGGTGTAGGTTTGAGGCATCCTGTCACTATACGCATGGCTTCATTAATAGCAATGTCAACTTGTTTTGCATGTGTGGATGCATTCCATACTGGAGCAGCATACTCTGCTGCAGAGACGCTCAGGGCAAAAGCTAATGTGTGCAGTGTGGATGGTTGACTTCCCCATGTATCGTTTGTGAGTTTCCTGATGATGTTGTTCCTTGTACAGTACTAACTTTGGCTTTGGTATTCAGGCAGTGCTGCTTAAAAGAGAGTCTAGCATCACACCAAGGCTTCTGGTAATTGAAGTCCAAACACCCATTAGCTTCATTGGGAGATGCAGAAAAGTTGACATTAAATTGTAATTTTTTGAGCTGTGATGTACCAAGCTTGTGCCTTAATGTAATAGATTTTGTAGCCAGAATATGTCTGGCTATTCTTGTGGACATTTCCAACCTATTCTTACTTCTAGATGTTTTTGAGCATAAATAAGAGGGAATACCCAAAGAGAAAAATCTGTTGAAAGCAGACTGTAGCTTTCTTTTATAGAGCAAAGTACCACCTGAATGCTCAGAGTTTTCAGGACTACATTATCTTCTATAAACTTTCATGTTTCTTTGTGTCTCTTTTTTTCCAGACAAACATGCATTAGGAAGTCATCTTTCGTTTGTCCAATGCCCAAGTCACTTCAATATGTGCTGTCAACATGTGAAAGAGGACATGGTTCTCATTTATTTCTAATAATGATATGAGGAACAAAATTTCAGTGGCATTTTTTTTAAAGGAGAAGTCTTACATAGAGATGGTCTAAGACGGTGGTTCTCAACCTGTGGTCCACAGACCCCTGGGGGCCCTCAGTGTCATCCCAGGGGGTCACTGAAGACTTAAAGGAGGGGTGGGGAACATCCAGCCCAGAAACATTTGGTTTGGCCCATTGCAAGCACTGTACCTTCTTTTCCTACAGCCCGTCCCCTCAATGCTCCTCTCATACTCAAGTCTACACAGTCTCACACACACACCTGCCTTGATGCTCATGAGAGGTAGCATCACCCTCACCTTTGTTGGGTGACTCTCCCCTTGGCCCTCAGAATTATGTCTTGGTAGTTCACGGCCACAAAACTTATCTATAGAGGGTCTTGTGGCGAAGGAAAGGTTGAGAATCCCTAGTCTAAGACAATTTGCTTTTAAAGGTGGAGCAGCAAATTATGTACGCTACCCACCAAGTCAAGGCAGTACCTACAGCCAGCTAAATTGTTATGTCCAGAGGCAGATAATTCCACCTGGACACACAGAAGCACAGTAATAAGTTTATCTGTTTTAAAAATCATATTCTTCTGCAGAATGTGGCAACTCAGGTCTGGTGGTGATGTGTCTTCCTTGTCGGTAGAGTTGGCCATGTCCTTAAATGTGAAAGAGCCCATTCTCAGGGCTGTGACTTGGATAAGCGACTGGGCCTCTGTTCCAAGGAAATAACATTTAGAGGATATGAACATTTAGAAGTGAATATACTCTAGTACAGAGTCTTAGGCAAACAAACCTCAGTACCTTTAGTTCTATTCATTTTCTTTCCCTTTCTTTGAAAATATAAATGTTCTCTTTCTTTTGGGGGATCCCACATTCTCTTTCTATTTTTTCATGGGGGCTTCATTTCCATACCACTGCAGGGTGGGTGGAAGATGGTTCCGCTTACCCTGGGTTCCAAAAGGGCATGTTAATGCTCGACTTGTCATATTCATTTGTTTGTTTGTTGTTCATCTGGATTCCTTTCTTCAGTGGAGCTTGCAGTGATACACAGAAAGAACCTCCTCAAAGATTGTGACATTTTTTGAACCACAATTGGACATATCCCAGGCAACATCCACCTTGTGTTGCCAGATAATTTTTCTCACATTAGGTCAGGCGAAGGGAAGTATAGAATGAACTCCCTAAAGGTGGAGTCCTTTTGGCATTTTGGCTATATTTTTTGTTAGCTTTTGTGGATCAAGTCCACTTCTTCAGACAAGGAGTGAAACTTACAGAAGTAGACTTGATCCACGAAAGCTAAAAATAAAAATATAGCAGTTAGTCTTTAAAGTGCTACAGTGTTGTTGTTTTATTTTGTTTTGTTTTCTGATCTGATATTCATTTTGGCATTTTGGCATCTGGCTTAAACTGGGTGGGGGGGGATGGAGCTTACAAAGTAGAAATCAAGTCTAATGGTACTGGTAGAAGGATTCCATACAGAGAGGGAGAGAGAAAAGGGAAGTGGTGTGGAGGATTCTAGTTCTACTTCTGCTTATTTCCCCAGACCCTGATTTTTTTCTTTAACTTGGTAAAATGTTTCTTTGCAGCCGAGCCTTGCCAGCAAACTTACTCATTTTTATGGCATGTGTGTTTTTAAAAAAAGGTTAACAAGACCACAACATTTTCCCACTTCTCATAGAGCTGGAACTTGCTTGGACTTGCAGAAACTTTTATCTTTTCTTAAAACCTGATGAGGCTTCCTGTCTAGTTGTTGCAGCAGAAATGCTGTTTCACTACACAAATAATTTAAAAGGCCCTAGCTGCCTAATGTTAGAACAGTAAGATCTGAAGACATAATCTACAACATTGATTGCATGACTGAGTTTTCCCTTATAAGGAAGATGGGAGAGAGGGAATGGAGAAGAGAAAACATCTGTTCTCTGTTATACAAGTTTACTTTTTGGCATTTATAATTTTACTAAAGCATTTTAAAAAGAGGTATCTTAAAGTTTTGAAGTACTGCATAGTGCTGGGAGAATATTCCTACTGCTACATATTCTAGAATGCATTTTCACATCGCAGGAAGCAAGTTGCTCCAAAGTTTATCTGAAGTGATTATAATCACATTCCTCAAGGAGAAAATCATACTTGTACACATTTTTTCCTGACATTTAATGGTTTGGTAACCTAGCAACAGAGAAGGAAAAGTGGCACGTCAGCCTTTCATTTGAGAAAACAGCCATTATGGGGCAGAGACAAATATAAACCTGCAGCTAAGATTTGTATCTTTTATGAACTGTGATCCTATGCAGTGGTGGGCATCACCAGGTTCGCACCAGTTCACCAGAACCGGTAACAGAAATTCCGTCTGGCTCTGCTTATCTAAGTTTTGAAATAAAGTACAGTAGTCCTAATTCAGGTGCAACACAGGGCTTTCGCCTGGCCACACCCACCATACCACACCCACAGTGTGATAGTAAATTTTTTTGGAGCCCACCAATGATTCTATGCATGTTTGCTCTGATATTAAGCCCTAGTGTGCTTGTAAATAAACCTATTAAAACAGCATTCACTTCTTTATCCCATATTTTGAAATCACCCTGATTTGACATTTCATAATATATGGCAGGATAGGTGCTCTCTGCAGCGAAGCACTCTGGAGAGAAGAACAGAGAGAGAGAGAGAGAAGATGGCACCACTCCTATATTCACATATAGAGTCTGACTTTTTTGTTCCTTTTATTGTAACTGGGGTGTGAACTCTCAGAATAGTGGAGGAAGGATATCATAAAGTACCATGTTCAAATATGATCTTATGCTGAAAGCCATGTGGGCTCTGAGATGATGAGGTGGACAGGAAAAAATAATTTTATGCTAGAAGTACATGACTTATAATATTCAGAGGTGTATAAGTAGTTTTATTTATTTATTGTAAGATGAACTTCAGTTATCAACATTAATGTTGATATATACAGTGAGCACAAATTGACCATCTCAAGTTCCTAGCTAGAGTTCCACATCTAGGTTTGAAAGCCATTGAAGGGCTTCATCTGTGGCACTATGAAAGTTCTCCAATGTGTCTCCAAACTTGCATAAAGAACACCTAAGTATAACGTGGTCCATGGTTTGGTTTTCTTCTTCACAGTCACATTGGGGAGAGGACTTCCATCCCCATGTGAACAGAATGGCTGTGCATCTACCACAACCAGTCCTCACTCTGTTCAGCATCCTCCACTGCCATCTTGGAAGGGAAGTCATTTTCAGTGTGGGTTTCTTGAAGCAAGATGACATGGCATGAGGCTGATGGATCTTGAAGACTCTTGCTAAGTGGCGAGTGGGCGGCAATATAAATATGAATAAAATAAATAAATAAATAAATAAATAAATAAATCAAAAGTGATCATACCCTTGATATTAAACTACTTCTCCTCCTCCTCCTCCTCCTTCTTCTTCTTCGCTTTTGACCAGGAGGTTGTATGCGGCAGTTCGGTCTCAGCTTATTCTAATGTATAGCCTATTTAGCCGTGACTATGCCTGGGATGTGCCACATGGAGGCTAGTCTACTTTTGCACCCCTTTATAAGTAATGAAATGGCCACTACCTCGGTTACATTTGAGAACCCAGAAAGTAAAGCCATCTTTCTGGAAAAGTCAGTTGTCATGATAAATAACATGATCCTACCCACAATGAAAGCACAATAGCTCCTGTCATGGAAGGAAAAAAAAGGTGCAAGTAAGGCATGGATAGTACAGGGTGGCCCGTAAGTCCCTACCCAGTGGCAAAGAGAGTAGGGTTCTGCTGGAGGGGGGGGAGGAGAAAGTGCTCCAATTGGGCTGCTGAGCAGAGGTGTACAAATAAATTATAAAGAAGAGTCCCAAAAGTTCATGGCAGATGGACTTAAATGTACAGTACTGTATATTACATATAACCATTTAGATACAGCAGGGGTTCCCAACCTAAGGCTGGCAGGCCGGACCTGGCCCACAGTGCCATTTCATGTGCCCCCATCCCTCAAAGGACATTTGAGAAACAAAATTGCACCCCTTTGAAGCTGTTGGGACAAAATGACCACCCCTATCATGCAGGCAGGGCAAAATGGCCATCCGGCCCTCGAAACTGACTGAGAGAGTGTGACCCAGCTTGAAAACATTGGGAACCCCTGATATACAGCAATTTAATCATTTATAATAAGCATTTATAAGGATAAAGGTTTCTCAACTGGAACCAAGATCTTCTTGACCTGGGAGGTTTTGAAAACAAACATAAGCAAAATAAATTGTGATTCATAACGTAATGAAACGAATTGGGCCACATGCATTTTCAGCACTTACTTTTTTGGAGCTTGACATTCAACATTCAATCTTCTTCCGGAAACATAGTGAACACGACATAGCAATTGTTCAGAAGTAAGTACTGTCCTGTCCTGTCCTTTCATACTTTGAGCAGACACCTGGGTAACATATCACTTTCTTCTTGTCTTTCAGGTTAATTGGCACAGCATCAGTAGCACTCAAGGAACTTGTAGGCACACAGAGTCGGTCTCTTCCATACAAGCTTGTTCCCCTGATAAATGAAAAAGGACTGGATACGGGAGTGAGTGGACTTCTTACTTTTATTATTTTATTGAACAAATACTCCAACAACAAAGGAATTGCTTCAGCAACAGATCTGTAGGGATAGTTTTAAAAAAAAGTAGGAATGAAAAGCAAGGAAGAATTTGGCTTAAGGCACAGAAGGAACTAACATTATAAGAGGAAGCTTTTAACTAAAAAAAGATGAGGAAGGAAGTTCAGTAGTCCTACTCCATCCTTCTTAACTTTGCAAAAAGCCCTTTATGGGCTTTTTGCCCAAATTATGGCCTGTGGGCTGGATCTAGCCCCAATGCCAATTCATCTGGCCCACAAAGCCCTCATCACTCCTGGAAGCGGAAGTACGTAAAAAATGCCCGGACAGAGGCGTTTTACTTTGATTTCCAGGAGCGATGAGGGCTTTGTGGGCCAGATGAATTGGCATTGGGGCCCGGATCCAGCCTATGGGCCATAGTGACTGGCCCCCAACCACGTGACTGGCCTCCAGCCTGAAAAGTTTAGGCATTCCTGATCTAAGGCAAGAACATCCTGTGTGTAATAATAATAATAATGGAAAATCTGGTTCAGAATTGAATGGAGAGTCTCTACACCTCCAGGAGGCTCTTTGTTTTCATTTGAGGAAAGCAACACAGGAGAGAGGATGCTTTGCCTGTTTAATTAACCTTTATATATAATGCTTAATGAATATAAAAATATTCTACAAGTCAATCTGTCAGTCTCCCAGTCTACCAATCTATCATTTCCCTATCTGTTTCAATATTCACACTGTACAGTTCCTCACTGTTGATCATTTATAGTTCCATTCTCTATTTGGGGAAAATGTATGCATATTATATGATGAGTATTACATGCTAGCATAGTACATGCCATATGAAGAGAGGTAAAGGTTAGCCTTGCTTGAAAGCCAGTCGTATCCGACTCTGCTCATCTCTGTTTATAGCCAAAGAGCCAGCGCTGTCTGTGTCTGTAGATGTTTCTATGGCTATGTGGCAGACATGACTAAACTCCAGAGTGCATGGAACGCTATTTACCTTCCCATCAAAGTGGTACCTATTTACTTGCAATGTCTTCCTTTCAAACTGCTAGGTTGGCAGGAGCTGGGACAGAGACGGGAGCTCACTCTGTTGTGCAGGTACTCGGGTCTACAACTGCTGACCACCTGACCTTCCAGTCATCAAAGTTCAGCATCTTAACCTCTAAGCCAGCACAGTCCCTTCACATGAAGAGATCAAGGGGCCAAATGGCTCAGACATGATGAAGTAGCTGATGACTTCCTAGCTTGTTTAGCTACTCTTGCTGGCTTCAAGCATGAAGGAGCGAAACTCAAGTAGGTGCAAACAAACAGAGCACTCTGGCCTGGCTGCTCATTCACAGCACAATGGAATTCTTAGCATTTCCAACTTAATAGGACATGCAAAGAGGTCCAATAGGTAGCTATGAAATTTAATCTAAGAGTCCAATCACATTGTGGATAAAATTTGTGATTTTTCTTTTCTGATTTAGGCAACAATAGATTTGGTGGTAGGATATGAACCACCTGCCGGACCTCCAAATCCCAATGACCCTGGAGGAACTAACGTTCAAGGCGCCGAAGGTATGGCATAATTCTAGTGAAAATTTCTTTTCTTCCACTGTTTTCCTTTTTTTACAAGTTCAGGAAACCAGATAAAGGCTGAATATCAGGAAAAAGTCTTAATCGTTAGAGCAGTATGACAACTGACCCAATTACCTCGAGAGGTGGTAAGCACACCAACACTGGAGGCATTCAAAAGAAAATTAGAGAATCATCTGTCAGATGTCATTTTCAGGGCTGCGGTGGCTCAGTGGTTGAGAACCTCAGCTTGTTAGCTGGAAGGCCGGCAAGTTGGCAGTTTGAGACCTGGGTACTGCATGATGGATTGAGCTCCTGTCTCTATCCCTGCTCTTGGGGGCATGAAAGAAGCCTCATTTGGGCATTCCCTGAGTGGAGTTTCTTCCGCAAAAATCCTGTCAACCAATAATAATAATAATAATAATAATAATAATAATAATAATAATAATAATAATAATAATAATAATAATAATAATAATAATAATAATAATAATAATAATAATAATAATAATAATAATAATAATCTGTCAGATCTGCTTTGATTTGGATTCCTTGAGTGAGCAAGAGTTTGGACTCAATGGCCTCCAATGCAATTATGCACATTCCAGAGTCTTTCTCCTTAGTAATGTTTCATGACTCAGCTTGAGTGTACTGTAGGTATGGATTGTAGGAGATAAGCTAAGGCTGCGAAAAGTAGGTCTGTGCTTTTGTCATTACAATTGCATGTATACATTCTGCTGTACCTCTCTTTACATACAGTCTGGGCTTATGGAAATACTATAATTTTGGAATCAGTGGTGGGATTCAGAAGGTTCATCCAGTTCGCCAGAACTGGTAGCAGAAATTCAAGTCAGCAGTTTTGAAATAAAGTAGTCCTACTTTGGGTGCAATGCAGGTCTTTCCTCCTGGCCATGCCTACCATACCATGCCCACAGAGTAGGTAGTCAAAAAATTTGAATCCCACAACTGTTTGACATGTAGAAAGTTTGGCCTTTAGAACTGCTGGAACCGCATTGGCTTAGTGGTTAAGATGCTGAACTTGACGGCTGGAAGGTCAGCAGTTCAAGACCTGAGTACTACATGACAGAGTGAGCTTCCATCTCTGTCCCAGCTCCTGCCAACCTAGAAGTTTGAAAGCAAGAAATTGCAAGTAGATAAATAGGGATCACTTCAGTGGGAAGGTAAATAGTGTTCTGTGCATTCTGGTGTCATGCCTGCCACATTTCCATGGAAACGTCTGCAGACTCGGACAGCACTGGCTCTTTGGCTATAAACATAGATGAGCACTGGACCCTAGAGTTGGATACGACTAGCTTTTGTGTAAGGGCAACCTTTACAACCTTTACCTTTACTTTTGAACTGCTGTTTAGAATTCACTTTCACTGTATGCCTCTGTAAATCAACGTCTTGCCTTAACTTTCTGCTCCAGTAATTATTACCCCAAATACTTCCTGTTATGATTTAGAGTTTTTTGTGTCATGTCAACTGATCTGTTAATTTACAGAAAGTCTGACTCTATTGTGTTGTCATCAGTTATGCTGCTTTAAGTCCCAGGTGAGAAAGGAAAATCTTGTTACAGGAAATATAGTTGGAGGCTAAGGTGTAACCTTTTCCTTAGCTACAAAAACTTGTTCTTCCAGTCACCTTTAAATTACATTGTAAAATGTGAAACAACTCGGCTGGGACATTTAGTTTTTAATTTTTTTTAGCCAGGCATGGAACAGCCTATCAAGTAACTAAGACTAAATGAATTAATTTCCCCCAGACCAAAATAAGGTTCATGAAGTATTTGGCCTAGCAGAATGGAAGGTTAATTTTGTTTTAGCTGATTGGTTAGAAACTGAGATTTTGTTTCAAAAGACATGCAAATTCACGATACCAATTGCTATTTCCCTCCACTTGTGGTTTGAAGTGGTATGGTCTACTTACACAATCTGGTTGTCTATTTGTTTGGACTGAAAATTTCAAAGATAGCTGCTTGTATCCTTCAAAATTGTTGTTTGGTTTTCTTAAAAAACATTTATTTGGTTTTTGATTGGTAGAGAACATGAAAGTGGAAGAGGTAATAAAAAACTAGTTATACAGTTAAAAGTTTTGATTGCTAAATATCGGTCTTGATTTTTGCAGTTCTAGCATCCATTGGACAGCTTTCCTAAACATGTACAGTATGTAGAATCCCCTTGTTAATGACACAAGTGTAATCACAGTATAGCAGAGAACTCTGCAGTTTCCCATTTGTTCTGAAATCAAAATTTTGGGGTTGCAACCAAGCAAAGTTTACATTTTAATCACTCTTTAAAGATGTTTTGTTATGCTCTATCAAGTTGGACTGACTTATAGAGACCCTAAATAGGGCTTTCAAGTTAGCTGAGATATTTAAAGAGTGGTTTTACCAGTTCACCTCTCTTCCCAGTGTGTTTCCATGGCTGAGTGGGCATTTGAATTCAGGCCTCCTTAGATTTAGTCACTCTGTCCACTACACCATATTAGAAGGGCATGGTGTTATATTTATATGGAGGAGACCCAGTCGGAGAGTAAAAAGAAAGGGCTCGGGCAGTGCCTGAAGTGGTGGCGGCCTTTCCTCAGCAGGCCACGGCACCGCCGCTAGGTTGCCGCACCATTGCAGCAGTTTGCCGCAATGGTGGTTTGCCACTGCGCCACCACCTCTGCTGCTCCCTGACAGCGATGAGTCGACCCAGGGACAGGGTAAGTGATGGGTTTGTGTTTGGGGGTAGGTGGGTTGATTTGTGGGTGGGTGGGTTGATTTGTTGTTTGGGGTGGGTGTTTTGGTGGATGGGTGTATTTTAATGTAATTTTTATTTTATTTATTTAATTAATTAATTAATTTAAATTATTTATGGGTTGTGTTGTGGGTGGGTGGGTGGGTGGGTTGAGGTGTGTGCGTGTGTGTGTGCATGTGTGCTTATTTTTATTTTATTTTATTATTATTTTTATTGTTTTTATTTTTTGCTTTGGTCCTGCCCACAACATCATGATGTCATGACGTTGGCTCCTTCCATGACATCATGACATCATGACGTTGGCTCCGCGCACACTGTGATGACATCACGGTCTGGTAGCGGAAATTTTGACAACCCACCACTGAGGAGATCCAATCTTGAATTACGCCAAAGACTGTGAGCGTAGCTGAAGTAAATTCCTTTAGGCTGGTCAGGTAAACCAGAATACAAATCTAGTAGACTATTTTCTTTGTAAAGGTTTCTGAGATAATCACTGGCTTGCAAATCAATCAGTTTTTCATCTGCCAAAAAGTTACTTGCAGCTTTTGGTGCTACTTCAAATGGATCATGAAACATTCTTATTTTCTTACCATGCTTATGGCAATCAGGGAATCTGTTCTGGAATTCCACCTGCCTTGATAGATGGAGTATCAAAAAATGTTCAGTATGCAAAACAATTTATATTATTTTTGCAAAAATACCAGAGTGTTCCTTGCTTCTCCTTTCCCCTGCTTATTTGCAAAACCAGACATCTCCAGTATCCATCCACATAGCTACTTTATCTTCCTTACACACAAAAATAACCTTCAGCATGGGAATGTATAGATAAGAGTGAAAAAGCTAAGAAGTATAGCCCAAATGGTGGATAAAACCAAGAAGGGGCTGACAAAAAGATCTGTGGAGATGTGAGGAAAAAATATTGGTACTGTATTGTGTTTTTTGTAAGAAAGGGACAGAAAAACCAGGCTAAAGCAGAAAGAACAGGGTGGGCCTGAAGGCAAATGCCTTACGGTGTTAACAGTAAACAGACAGGTTAGAAGGCCCCACAAAAATAGCTCAGGGGGTGCAGGTTGCTGAGCCTTGTGATATACAGTTATCTGGAAACAGATCACATTGAAACTAGTGGTCTTGACTTCTGAGTAGACATGTGTAGGTTGCACTGTGGCACATGTCATTTAGGGAGTGCAGGAAATCATAGCTTTATTGATAAGCGTTCACAGGAACTGAAGTCAATGAGGGTACTAAACCCTTTATGTGTGGATCAACTACTACTTTGAAAGGGACTGGACAGGGGTGTAGCTACCGCTGTATCTGCCATATCAATTATATGGGGGCCCCGGGCCACGGGGCCCCCAACGTGCGTAAGCAAAAATTAATAAAAACTTCCCAATTTTTTTTTATTTCACAAATGACAAAAGTCAAAAAAAGCAATTTCTTTTTTTCCCGCGTAAAGCGTGCGTTCAAAAGTTGGCAACACCCTACATCGGTTATCGCAGGCTGCGGGATTTCCCCATTTAAGTCATTTACTTCAACGGGGGAATCCCACAATAATCGATGTACATACGATACGATGATAAACCACGGACGGAGAGCAGTGTTTATTGATAGATAATTATGATGAATAAATATTTCTTTTAATTTTATGCAATTTTTTTTCTTTTGTGAGAAATCTTTACCCTTCCTAAGGGCCCCCAAACAAATTTTTATACGGGGCCCCGCCAAGGCACGCTACGCTTCTGGGACTGGAACTAAACTAGGAACTACAGATTATGACACAATGCCACAATGTTGTTAAAAGTTATTGTTAAAATCTTGGGAAGCAATTGTTATTTTCAAGCACTCTGCACCAAGCCTGAGATTCGGTAGATTACAGAATGCTAACCCGAGGAGAGACAATCCATCATTAGAATAGGGAATGCCTCAACTGCTGAAAGCACTTAAGACCATGCCCAGGCTGGGGAATGTGAGTCATTAGATGTAGTCTAAATGACATGTGCCACAGTGTTAATCTGTTGATCCCTACTGGTACTTGATGACTACTGGAAAATCTTATGGAAATAATTGTAAGGGTCATAATGTTATAGTTTCCAGTGCTTCCTGAAAACTATCTTTACTAGCCTTGTATAGTATACTTGATGACAATGGTTGATTCTTCCGCATTGATATCCCTATTTCATATCCCAAACCCTTATGAACAAGGCAGTTGTGCTAACCTGCTGCTTTAGAAATATAACTCAGGACAGAACTGGATAAGACAGTTAACACATTGTTAAGAAGCAGAACTATTGATCATAACACAAACTTGCAAATGAACTTGCTTTTGTTTTGAAATTAGTCATCAGGTAGTCACAAGCTTCATTTGCATATGTGATTTCCCAAGCATGTAGCTTTGAAGCATTTACAATCCTGGAGGGAAACATTTTCAAGTGCTAGGGGTAGGAAGATGTGAACATAGAAAAGTACAAGTAGATAAATAGGTACTGCTTCAGCAGGAAAGGTGGGAATCAGTTATGCCTACCACCATGACCATGGAAATGTCTGCAGATGCTGTAAACTGAGATGAGAACTGCCCCTAGAGTCAGACACACAACTGGCTTTTGAGCATAGGAGACCTTTACTTTACCTAACCTAGAGACAACATGCCTCACAGACCTCAATTTGGGTGGGATTTTCTAACACTCAGTATACCAGACTCATATGTATTTCTTTGATAGATGGAGAAGTAGAAGATGGTGGTGACGGGAATATGCCAGGTGATGGAGGCAGTGCTACCCCCCAAGGTGGTTCGAGTGGCACACGTGAAGCTCAACTTGCTCAGCGTATTACCCGAGGAAAGAAGAACCAGAGGGTGCTTTCCAACAAACCACAAGACTTCCAGGTTGCCAAATTCTTAGACAATACATTATATATTACACAATGGTTTCAATTCTGTGCCAGTTTCAAGAACAGTCTAAAGCAGTGATGGCGAACCTATGGTCCATGTGCCAGAGGTGGCACTCAGAGCCCTCTCTGTGGGCACCCATCCAGTCAACCCAGCACAGAATTTGCCCCACCCTTCTGTCCAGCAGGCCAATGGGAGCGCTTCCTCCCTCTCCCAGCACAGAGTTTGCCCCACCCCTCTGCCCAGTAGCCCAATGGGAACATTTCCTTCCTCCCCTGTTGCTGTGTTGGCACTTTGCGATAAATAAGTGGATTTTGGGTTGCAGTTTGGGCATTTGGTCTCTAAAAGGTTCACCATCAGTGCTCTAAATCTATCTGTGTTTGTTTAGGAGTAAGCCCCGCTAAGAACTGTGGTGCTTACTTCTTTCAAAATGCATAAGATTGCACTATAAATATCGGAAGGAAAGCTGAGGCATAATATAAATCTATTTGTTTTTCACAGCAGGAATCTTTAGACCTTTCAGCACCTCTTGTTTAAATATTGGAACATTCTTTTCCCTGATGTAATGTCTTTGGCTCCAGTCCATACTAACAAAGGAGTGGCAGGAGTAAATCCCAGGCTATAAAGAAGTCTGGAATTCTTTCTTCCAATTGCTGAGGCAATGTTTGATAAATTCTAATGATAAAAATTGGAACACAGTACTTTCCAAATAAAGAGAGGATAACTTGTAACCCTCCATATGTGGATGGCTAGCAATTCACATCATGTTTCACTGGTGGTGATGCTGTTGTTGTTATTCAACAATATCTGGAGGGCCACAAGTTGCCCACCTCAACTCCAAATATTTCTCATGGCTTAGTGCAGGTATAAGGAATGCATGGTTTTCCAGATGTTGAAATTCCACTTCTGGAATTCTCATTCTTGGCATAGTTGGCAACAAAAGAAGGTAACTACTGTCCAATGACATCTGGAAGACCACACACTTCCTACCCCTTATCTGATTACCCTAGTGCAGTGATGGTGAACCTTGCCACTCCAGATGTTCTTGGACTTCAGTTCCCAGAAGCTCAAGTCTCTGTGAATCCACATGAATGGGTTTACTGTGCATATGCAGTGGGTTCACAGAGACTTGGGCTTCTGGGAATTGAAGTCCAAGAACACCTGGAGTGCCAAGGTTTACCATCACGGCCCTAGTACATGATGATACTTTGAAGTGTACAGACCTCCATGGCTGCAAGGATTTAGTCCTGTTCTGTACCAGGAATGTTCCACATGTGCCCAAATGAGGTTCCCATTATGCTTCCCATGATTGAAGTGACAAAGAGGCAGCATTTGTGTGTGAATTTCTCTGTGTGTTCTTTAGAACTGCTGGAACCAAAGGTTCTTGCGAACTGACTCTGGTAAATGTATAGCTTATTCTAACAGGAAAATATTTTGACAATGCAAGTATAATTAATCTAGTCTGGCCAGGTTATCCTGCTAGGATAAATAGAGTAGACCAGTAGATCAGCAGGAGTACTGACTTGGTCTTCTGGCAATTGAAGTCTAAGAACACCTGGAGTGCCAGGGTTCACCATCATGGGAGTAGACCATACTGCCAGCACCTCAATGCTGATCATCAGGTGGTGGTTAACTAACCTGACAACCCTGAAGACTAACAGCCTTTGATGGCAAAGTCCACAGGGCAGGGTGATAGTCCCTAAATGGATTAAATCCCACTTGAATCCATCTTGATGGAGGACAGAAGCTTCATCAATACTGGCCTGAGGCTGAGAAGGACATTGAATGCCAAAAGGACTCAGGACCAGAAAGTGATTCGCAAAACTGGATCAGTGGTATGAATGCCACAATGCGATGTGGAAGACAGATGAAAGGCTACTGCATTATATTCTCAGGACAGTCTTCATGGCTGATCACCATGGTGATTGCCAATATTTGCAATCGGAGAAGAAGAAAGTATAATTAAAGGCAGAAAATAAATGAAAAACAACACTGTTCTAACATCTGTATATTTTTGTTCTCTTGGTGGTAGATTCGTGTTAGGGTCATTGAAGGCCGTCAGCTGTCTGGGAATAACATAAAGCCAGTGGTAAAAGTACATGTTTGTGGCCAGACGCATAGAACAAGAATTAAAAGAGGAAACAATCCTTTTTTCGATGAGGTAAATATAATGCTTGTTTTGTTGCATGGACAACTAAAAGATTTATTTTTAAAGAGAAATGCAGAAGTATCTTCATTCTATCCACAAGAATTTCTGTCTCTAAGTAAAGGACCTAAACAAGTCTCAGTTTAAACCACTACGTGACACAGAAGTCTTGATGTCATATTTAATGAAAGGCACAAACAGATGAAATCACTATGTTGCTGTCCCCCACTAAGCTTACTTGGAGGCAGATCCTATTTAATTCAGTGGGATTTGTCTCTAGTACAACATTATTAAATCTAAATAGGAAGGCAGGAAGGAAGTGAAAGAGTGAAATAAGAGCAACCAATAATGGTGTTCTATATGCCCATTAATAAGCAAGTTCTGCTAGGCTCAATGGAACCCAACTGCCTAGGAAGACAATTGGCTTGGAATAAACATCACAAGTAAAGCCAAATTGTTCATGATATAATCAGACAACTAGTTCTCCCTGTTGTAGGAGAGTATCTTCATCTCATTGGTAATTCTTGCTATCTTCTACCATCAGAATTTTTCCCATTTGTCAATCTGTGGGCTTTTGGACAATCTAAAGGGTGAATTGCACACTACATTAAATTGTTGTTGTTGTTGTTTTTCAATTTCTATACTGCCCTACTCGGTAAAACTGACTCAGGGTGGTTCACAAACACATATAAAGTTACAAATTCATAATACAACCTGTAAACATCATTAATCATCAGTATCATTACCACGAAACATTAAAAAAATCACAATATCATTACAGTATCAAAAAGATTCAATAAACATCAATATCACATAACAATAAAAAAGTTTCCATATCTCAGTCAAGTTTACAAAAAGAATTACAAAAAACTAAAAACTAAGCAAAAATAAAAATCACAATTGCTAAATCCCACAAGTGGCTAAGAATAGTCCGAGAGGAGACTGGTAGTTGTGGTATCAGCGGCAGCCAGGTAGCGTTTTTAAAGTCCTGAAGCCGGTCTTCCCAGGAGGAGTCTTGCTGGTGGTGGCAGCGGGAGGCAGCGCCCCTGGCATTGTTTTATCAGCTGTCGGGGTGCCCAGGTGTTCTTGTTCTGCTCCCCGGCCGGCTCGGTCCGGGGAGCGTCCAGCCTTGCAGGCGGTGTTGCTGGCATGCGAGCAAACTTCACTTTCTTTTTTCTTCTTTTAAAGCTTGTGATGCTTCAGTTGGGGCATTTTTAATACTATACAGTACTTTTAATGTATTATCCAACTGGAGGAGGCTTAAAACAGTAAATAAAATTTAAAAAGACTGAAACACCCTATCATTTGGCTGGGGCTAACTTTTTCCATTTTCAAATGTCCCATTTTACTCTAAAGTACCATAAAGTAACTTAGACCTTAGCATAGGATATGATATTTTCGTATGCTTTTAATATAGTAGTAGTACATTTTTGTTACAAACCACCTTGTGGAGTAATTGGGCAGAAATGCTGCATGGAGGAGAATGTGTGAATAGATAATGAAAAAGCTGATGAACTTCTGAGATGATACTGGGTCATGTATATGATGAACAAGAATAATGTCAAAATACAGTAATAGGATTTGACAGATCAGCTGTACATTTTCCTTATATTTAAGCTTGTGATACCTTAGTTCAGAATAAGATGACCACTGCGTGGGATAGACAAATTTTAGAGTATCCCTCGATAATTTCCCCCTTACAAGTACACCTTGTAAGGGGTCAAAAGACTGTTAAAAAGAATTGAATTTCCAATATTTTTAATTAAAAATTAGGTTAAGGTCACACAAAGTTTTTGTCAGTTTGCCTGTCCTTTGTAAAACTTTGCCAGAATAGATTTTTTAAACCCTGCAGCCGTGGCCACTAAACATGATTTTAATTTCCCTTTTTCCTTTCAGTCCCCCATAGGGTTTTCTTTAACTTTTTAAATGTTAACCCCACACACACATCAACTGTTAAGCTGGCCTTCATTATGAAGTGAGAGGAACTGCTGCCTTCACAGTTCCTACCTCTACTTCTGGTTCAGAGCCATTCATAGTTGCACCACTCTCAGGTGCAGCCCTTATTGCCATTGCTCCATGCCTGACAGCTGATACATTTGTTAAAATTACATTTAATTGTTTAATGCTGCTATGGTTCTTTTGTGTATTCCTGTGACTTTGAATCAGTTTTGGATCTGGCAAAACTGACAGAAATGTAGTATCTTTTGCTAATCAAGATCATTGGAACTGCAACTCAAGTTTTCTGCCTTCTACCTCTCTTCTTTTTACATACTTAATATCTAATTCATCTCACATTTATTTTGACAGATATTTTTCTACAATGTTCATATGACACCTTCCGAGCTCTTTGATGAAACGATAAGCATTAGGGTAATGAAAAACTAAACGACATTCATTATAACTGTCTTACCGTTATTGACTAAAAGTCATACATCAGTCTGTTCTTTCTCCTTCATTACAGGTGTATGATTCTTATTCTTTGCGAGCTGATAGTCTAATGGGGGAATTTAAGGTAAGTAGTCTTAACATTGAGTTGGATAGAAAGTTCAGTGATTTAGGTTTCTGGCTGTGGAGCCAGAGACTAGGAGCTTGATTACCCATTGCCTTTGTGCAAGAAATGCCAGCCTGTGCAGCCATGATCAAACTGCACAGTCTCAGGATGCCCCCGCCCCCCATAAAAAGGGAATGGTAAACCACTTTTGTGTATTCTATACTTAGGAAATCTTGGAAAGGGCAATCATAAGTCAGATCTAACTTAATGGCACATGCATCACATGTTAACACTCAAGTGTTTCTTTTTTTGCTGTGGAGGTGGTACTTAACTCCAGTTCAGTTAAAAGAAATGGATAATTGTTGGAGATGCCAAAATAAACTGGGAACTTATGAACACATGTGGTGGAGCTGTAAGGTTGTATCTGATTTCTGGATAAAGCTAGAAAGGGAAATTCGAGAAATAATGGGTATTAACTTCAAACTGTACTTGAGGACCACCTTGTTAACAGATTTTGAAGAACTAAATATAGATAAAGAAATGAAAGACCTGTTATCCATTTTCTTGACTATAGCGAGACAACAAATTGCAAGAAATTGGAAAAATAATTTAAAACTAGAAATGGATGACTGGTATAAAGAAATATGGGAAATAGCTTTAAATGATAAGTTCACATGGGAATTAAATTTTTAAAAAAGGTATAATTAGAGAAAATAAGTTCTGGGATATTTGGATGCCATTTCTGGAACATACTTTGAATAAGAGTAAAGGCAGTAGACCGGTACCAAATCAAATGAATTTCTGGAAATAATACTATATTGATATGACAACATATGGTAAATTCCAGGGCATTGTAAATAACACTAGGGTGATGTTTGTTAATTTGAATTGTCATATGATTTTGAGAAATAAGAATTGGGTAATTGATTAATAATGGTCTATATACTGAGGTTAAACAGTTTATATACATATGTTAAAGAGTTTAAGAAAATATATTATATTTAGAACAAGTTTTTAAAAAACATGGTTGATACCCATTATAACTGAGATTGTTTTATGTATGTTTGAAATTTGATATTTTTCTTTTTTCTTTTTAATTGTCATATTGTCACGTGTTTTGTTTGTGTGTTTACGATTTAAATTTAATAAAAACTATATATGAAAACACTCAAGTGTTTTTGCTTCCCTTTCTAGCCTGTGTTTAGGGCCACTATCTCCAGAATGGCATAACATCCTTGTCATTTGAAGGATAATAAAACGGATGTTATGCTATTCTGGAGCTTATGGGATGGACATGGGAAGGACATAGCATTTAAGAAAAAACTATATTTTAATTTAATTGTATAGTTACATCCTTGTGATGCAGAAGGCAGATGGAAGACCACTGCATTATATTGTTCCCAGGATAATCTTCATGGCTGATTGCTATGAGGATTGCCATTATTCAGAATCGGATGTGGCACTTGAAGAAGAAGAAGTTACACCCTCTCTTACTTAGATACATTTTATTTCTTTATTTATCTATATAATTTTTACCTTACCTTTCTCCCTGCACAAAAACGTTTTTTAAAGACATTTCTAAAGTGCAACAATAAAAAGAAACATAACAGCAGTACAGCAAAAAGCAGTGTTATTTTAAAAAAAAACCCAATGAGGAACAAAGTAAAAATATATCATAGGTTCTCAATTTAAAAGGGTGAAATGGTCTTAAAAGTTAGCTTAAAAGCAGAAGACTATAAATGTATTATTTCACATTTATATTTAACCGAGGGTAAGGATGACCAAGGGAACAAAATATATATATATAGGTTAAGCTATGAGACTGAAACCAAAAAGACTGTAATGCTACATGCACATTAGGTTCCCTTGATTATGATTACTGCTGGAGACATAATATTCTAAAACTTTGTTTCAGATCGATATAGGTTATGTCTACGATGAGCCTGGTAAGTGAGTGCTCTTTGGGCATAATCTACTGTACAGTACTTTTGTTTTGATATCTGGGGGAAACAAAAGTTATTCATGACATCGCTGTTGTCAGGAAAGCAGATACGGCTCCAATCTTGTATATACTTATAGGGGAGTAAATACATCCCACTTAATTTGACAGTTCATAGTTTAGGAAGTAAACAGGATTGAGTTGTATGAAACAAAAGTGTTTCAACCTACAGCATGCTAATAAAGCTTATTTACAGCTTCTCAGCTGCTGACCCAAGAGCCTTGGTGGCACAGTGGTTAAAACTGCTGTACTGCAGCCAAAACATTGTGTGTTTGATCCTGACAGGATCAAGGTTGAGTCATCCTTCCATCCTTCTGAGGCTGGTAAAATGAGTACCTAGTATGTTGAAGGCCAAAATGTTAATTAACTTGTGAACCGCCTAGAGAGTGCATTAAGCACTATGGAGCAGTATATAAGTGTAATTGCTATCATTTCGCATGTGATGATGTAACATCTGAAGCTATATTTGGGGCTGAAATTACACCTTTGGCTAAAAACAACAACAGATGAAAGTGTGTTTGGTGTGGGTTCTTCTCCAGGGCTGTAGTCAGGGGGTGGCCAGGATGGGCGTTGCCCACCCTCAAACTCCTGGCTGCTTATATATATGACATATATAATATATGACATTGAAAAAATATTTGCCCACCCACATCTAGAATCCTGGCTACAGCTCTGATGATTCTGTTTGTAACGGATGCCCAAACTGAAGCCTTTTCCCTTTGTTTTTATCCAGTGGAAGTGGGTGTGTAAAAGGTCATTGTGAGCATGTCACAGGCTGATCACAATGTTACATGATGTCAATGTCATGCCTCCACTCCCACCTCTTTTCTTTCTTTTTATTTAAAAAAAAGCTATTTATGTGCATTTTCAGATGCACAATTTCAGTTACAGGCTAAAAAAAAGGAACTACACGTACATACTGTATATGCAAATACAGTTGTGCCTTGCTTAAAGAGCATAATGTGTTCCACAGGGTTGCTCTTTAAGTGAGTTTGCTCTTTAAGCAAAACACCATTGTAAGTGACCAATTGTGGGGGGGGGGGGTTGCGAACCCCGATTTATTTGTTAAGCGAGTATTTGGTTGGTTTTATTTGTTAAGTGAAGTGAACATTCAGAGAAAATTCTGCTCTTTAAGCGAGTTACTCTTTAAGCGAGGTGCTCTTTATTATGCGAGGTTTGATTGTAGAGCCCAAAACTGTGCCATAAAATGAACAAACTGGAGCAGAGGAGAACAGATTGGGTGCCATTTGGAACAACAGTATAGCTTGGCATTGCATGTTACAACAGAAACAACCATGGATTCCTTTTTTATACTCTGGAGGGTACAGTTTTGGCCTTACTCTGTTCTTATATGTTTCATACTTGTGCTCAGCTCCATGTTCAGTTCACCAACTTTTTAGATAACATCTCCCGCAATCACCATTGGCCACCCATGTGGTGTTGTAGTCCTCTGGAATCCCAAAGGTTCTCTTTCTTTGCTTTTGAATCCTCCAAAGTCAGCAGCAGTTGCTCTTTACCACCGTTATCAAGAAGCCATCTATGTTTCTGAACAATGCTAACATACCTGACTTGTAAAGACAAGGGTATCATTCACTCGAGTGTCAGTGTTGTCTTATGCTTTTTCAGGCCATGCAGTTATGAGGAAATGGTTGCTTCTAAATGACCCTGAAGACGCAAACTCAAGTGCAAAAGGTTACCTGAAAGTCAGCATGTTTGTTCTAGGAACCGGAGATGAGCCACCAGTAAGTTTAGTCAATCTTACTTCCCTCCCTGCTAATAAGCTTCATGCAGGCTAATATAGGGTTGTGTAAAATTGGGCTCTCCAGCTGTCAGCTTTAGCTGGTAACAAATGCCTAGGAACAATAGGAGCTCTTGTCCAGGAACATCTCGAAGGACAAAGTGCCCCCACCATCACTTTAGTTCCTCCTGATGTCAGTGCCAGGAATTTATTTTGGTAGCAGAAATAACAAGAATAAGTGAAGCCGCTTACTCTCTGTTTCTTTTCCTCCAGTTCTGCTTGCTCCGCCTCTTTTTGCCCTTGCCACAATCCTTATCTCCAGGGCATTCTGCATCATTGCCTCTCAAAGGTACTTCTCGTCTTTTAACTTTGCTCTGTTTCCAGTCTTTTGGGTGTAGCTTCCCTTTGCTCTCATTGCTGCTTTTTGCCCTGCTGTTCTCAGATGTTTCATTAAGCCATAGAAAAGACTATGCGGGAATGTTCTGGTATTCACCCCAGGACATTCTTGCAAATGTCATTGGCTACTATGACATAAAAAATGGGGAAAAGCTGTCTATCTCTCTGCTATGATCATTGTTAAGATTTTATTTTCAGTAAAGTATAAGCTTTTGGGGAATAAATGTTTTTAATTACTGTAGTCAGAATTTTGTCTGGCCAGGTTATCTTGGCTGGCCAGGTTATCCTGCTATGGTAATAGTGTAGACATAGACCATATTGCCAGCGATTTGACATAGAATCATAGATCATCAGGTCTAACCTGACATCCCTGAGGAATAAAGGCTTAAGTCCACAGAAAAGGCTGATGGTCCCCAAGTGGATTAAGTCCCACTTGAATCCATCTTGATGGAAGGCAGCAGCTTCATCAATACTGGCCTGGGACTGATGAAGACTTTGCTTGCCAAAAGGGCTCAGGACCAGAAAGTGACTCTCAGAACTGGATCAGTGGTATGAATGTCACAATGTGATGCAGAAGGCGGATGTGAGGAAGGTGCTACACAAATGGCTAATGGAATAAAGCATTATTTGTGGCTAAACATGATATCATTATGTATTTACCTTGGTATCCTAATTAGTCTGCCAAAACCCAGGTTTTGGGTAGTGTGTGAGGGTTTTGTTTCTTTGTTTCCATTTTCTTTGCAGTGGATAGAAGAATAATACATTCAAATATGTCTCCAACAGGTAGAAAACAGAGAACAAGACAATGAGAATGATGATGTGGAAAGTAATCTTTTGCTACCAGCTGGGATAGTTCTCCGATGGGTCACATTTGTGCTTAAAATCTACAGAGCTGAAGATATTCCTCAGAGTATACACTTTTTGTTATTTCTGCATTTTGCTTATTATAGTTAGAAATGTTTATAATTGGGCAATTCTAAAATGAGGGGAAATGGGGGAAATGAAGCCTCCCTTCTTCCCAAAGACCCCAGGAAAGATAGCATTCTTGGTGGGACCTGAATGCTCATTTCACACTATGGAGGGGGAAATAAATCAAAGCCAGGCAGTAGGAATGGAATTTCTGAAGCCTTGAACCGAACCACTCAGCACTGTAATAGTTTGCTTCAGGGCCACATCTGTTAAGTTACAACATTCAACTGCAATGCCCTAGTACAGTGATGGTGAACCTTTTAAAGACCGAGTGTCCAAACAGAGGAATGTGGTGAAATCTGTGCTGGGGGAAGGAGGAAGCGCTTCCATTGGGCTGCTAGGCAGAGGGGCAGGGTGAAATCTGCCCTGGGGACAGAGGAAGCGCTCCCATTGGCCTGCTAGGCAGATGGGCAGGGTTAACTGTGCTGGGGTGATGGCACACATGCCAACAGAGAAGGCTGGGAGAGTCATGTCTGGCACACATGCCAAAGGATCACCACCACCACTGCCCTAATATGTATGTGAAATACTCATACTTTATATATTAATTTAGTATTATCTTCTTTATTATTTCTTATCAGTGGATGATGCTTTTGCGCAAACAATAAAGGAAATATTTGGATCGGAAGCAGACAAGAAGAACCTTGTGGATCCATTTGTGGAAGTTTGTTTCGCTGGGAAAAAGGTATTCCATGCAAATAAGTATATTTTTGAAAGAAATAGATTCAAATAAACAGAACCTGTTGCATGCATTTTTGTGTTTAATGACAATATAATCCCAGAGCTCTTGTGGTGCCATAGTTAAACTGCTATATGCATCCAAAATTTCTGACATTGAAAGTTCTGTCCTGATGGGGGTCAAGGTTGACTCAGCCTTCCATCATTCTGAAGTCAGTAAAATGAGTACCCAGTGTGTTGGGGGCACTAAGTGCTATGGGGTGGTATATAAGTGTCATTGCTATTGCTAATATAATGTTTTGGCCTGAATTTAGCTGTTGTAGATATTAGACTGTAACTTCTGTCTTTCCTTGCCATTGGCTATGATGGGCAGGGCAGATGGGATCTGCAGTCCAACAACTTTCGGTGTGTGTGGGAGCATATATGGCACGTCCTTTTGGAGATGTGTATGTGCATGCTCTGACCTAAATATTTATTTCCATGTACTATGAGGGACTGTGGTGGCTTAGTGGTTAAGATGCTGAATTTGATGACTAGAAGGTCGGCAGGTCAGCAGTTCGAGATCTGACAACTGCATGACGGAGTGAACTACCATCTCTTATGGTGACACTTTCCCTGTCTAGCCAGGTTATCCTGCTATGGTAATAAAGTAGACCATACTGCCAGTGTCATTTGGTGGTTAACTAACCTGACAACCCTGAGGACTAACGGCCTTGTGTGGCGAAGTCCACAAGGATGGGTGATGATCCCCAAGTGGATTAAATCCAGGGCCGGATTTTCCTATAGGCTAACTAGGCTTCAGCCTAGGGCCTCAAGATCAAGAGGGGCCTATATATTGATATATATCACAGTAATGATGTATTTTATTATCTCTCGTGTAATTTACAAACTTAAAAATGGGAGGTGAAAGGGCCACATAAGTGGCATAGTCTAGGGCCTCTTTTCATGTAAATCCGGCCCTGATTAAATCCCACTTGAATCCCTCTTGATGGAGAGCAGCAGCTCCATCAATACTGGTCTGGGACTGATCAGGACTTTGTGTGTCAAAGGGGGTTAGGACCAGAAAGTGACTCACGGAACTGGACCAGTGATATGAATGTCACAATGTGATGCAGAAGACAGATGAAAGGCCACTGCATTATATTCTCAGGACAGTCTTCATGGCTGATCACCATGGTGATCACCAATATTCAGAATCAGATATGGCAGAAGAAGGTGACCCTTTCCAAGATTTTCTAGGTAGAGGACACTCAGAAGTGGTTGACCATTCCCTTCTTCTGGGAACATCCTGGGATTGTGCATCTTGCTTATGACTACTCAGGCCAGCCCTTAAGAAGTGGATTTATACCAGCAAATGTAATGAGCAGTGTTCTCACCAATAGCTTTGAGCTCACACACTGTCCTATCCAAACAGCTGCCCCCCCATACATCCATGAGATCAGAATCATGTAGTTACATTTTTAGCTAACCATAGCTCAACATTATCTCTGACTTCAGAGAAAACGATGTATTGAAAAAAGCCAGCTTCAGACCTTTGTTAATAACAATTAGTTGTTTCAATAAAAGAGTTTGTGCTAATTGCCGTTACTGGTTCATAGATGACGGCAAACCACGGTTAGTTGAAAAGGGAAGCAATTGTGTCTAATCTCGTTGTGACCATAATAGAAGAGAAATGAGGAAGGGAAAGTGCCCAAAGTTAAATCTTGTGGAGCAATGCTGAAATATAATGCAGTTCATGTTTAAACCAAGCCAAATGTTTTCATATACTGTATGGTGAGACTCGGTTAGGTTTATCTGAGTCTAAATAAATTTATACATTTAGATAAAGAGCTGGTGTATAGATATGTGCTTTTTTTAAAAGAACATTCATAATACTTTGAATTACATGGAAGTTTTTTCTTTTGCAGGTTTTTACAAACATAATAGAAAAAAATGCTAACCCAGAATGGAATCAACTTATTAACCTTCAGATAAAGGTTTGTTGTTTGTTGCCTCAAAAACTGTTATCACATTATGTTTTGTTTTAGAAATACTGTAGTACTTTGATTACTGACTCTTCTTCTTCTTCCTAGTTCCCTTCAATGTGTGAAAAAATAAGGCTGATAGTGTATGACTGGTGAGTTCTGCCTTGTTGTGTATACAGTCACACACAAAACAACAATTATGATGCTGAGAAAAAGTGTTTTGACATAAGGTGCCAACATATGTTCATTACTTGCATTGCACAAGCAGCCACAGAATTAATTAGATGCTCTTTACAGAGTGTTGTTTGATTTATTTGTAATAATCGTTAGTAATAGTTTGGTGATTTTGTTAATTGCCGTTGTCACAAAGCATGACAAACTCCCATGGGTTCTTTGTACTCATTAGCTACTCCGCTTGAACCATTATACAGATCATTAGAATTGTTTTGTGGCTGATTATGTCCATTAGGCTTACTTCCAGAAGGGTTGTTCAGGCAGCAGGCGGGAGAGAGGCAAATGAAGAAAGAAAGAAAAAACAGTTCTAAAAGTTATAAAAAGATCCAAACTTTATTGTAACTCCTTTTTTTGGATGAGCGCACACAACTCCACCTGGTGGCCAAAGGTGGAATTGAAATCCTGGCATAACTATAGATACTGAAGCAGTAACTCTCTCTCTCTCTCTCTCTCTCTCTCTCTCTCTCTCTCTCTCTCTCTCACACACACACACACACACACACACACACACACACACACACACACACACACACACACACAATTATTAGTAATAGCAAATACTGTACATCATTTACACCCTCAGTAGCTAATTCTATTTAAATACATTGGCTGGCTGGTGAAAATAGTTCATTATCCAGTGTTACAGATTCAGTGCCATTGTTATTAAAACATATGCTTGTAATTATTTCAAATCAGTAGCGATTCACTTAACTGCAACATTAAACACAGGGATCGTCTGACAAGAAATGATGTGGTGGGCACCACGTATTTATGCCTCTCCAAAATTGCTGCTTCTGGAGGAGAAGTTGAAGGTAAGGTAACCTCTCCTTAGATTATGCTTCTTTGAAGGAGCCCCTAAGATGTGGGTGTATTATATTAAATACTCACTGACATGAGATATGCTGATTCCCCCCCCCCCCCAAGATGCTGCAAGACCTATCCCCACCCCCTAGGTGATCCTGTTACTATTCTCATGCTTTTTGCATTGTCTCTAATGGTTTTGTGCTTCTACTTGTTTGGTCAGCATTGTTGCTTCCAGTATTTTTAGATTGTCATTCAGCCAGAAAAGTGGACATTGAATTTGTGAATAATTATAAGATACAGTATTGTCAATAAATTAGTATATAAAGAAAAAATTACTCCTCTGAACTATAATGTGCAGTTGTTTGGGGGGGATGTAAGAGACTTAATTTGAATGTCCTTGAATCAACTGTTGTGTCTTAAAAGTGATTACGGTAGATAGGTATTGCTGGAGAAATATAAAATTAAGCCTTTTTATTTTTGCTTTGAAATGTCTCTATATCCTAGATGTCATAAATGCCTTCATCTTCTTCGTTCCTTCTGCTTTTTCATACTCATATTTGCTTCACAATACCAAGAAGTTCATGTTGAACGCTCTTTTTGTGCAATTCCAATGACATACTTATCTTATACAACAGTGGTTCTAGATTACAATATTTGGCTAATACTGTAATCATAATAAATGTATGCCATCAAGTCAATTCAAGTTATGACAACCCTATCCAGCGTTTTTTAGGTGCAAAGTACTCCAAAGTAGTTTCCCTTTTCCTGGATTGCTCTGTGTCTATGTTACTTGCCCAAGACTACTTGCCCAAGTTGGTTCTTGGGGATAATCAGATTTTTGGTTTCTTGTACCACAACCAGATACCTAACTGTCTGAGCTATTCAGCCAGCTACCAAAGAAAGATTTCAGCATTTATTTAGACCCCAGTATTCCTGCATATAGATAGTAAGGTGAGTTAGCCATCTGAAATTTGTCCCAAATTGTGAGATCAATGTGTGTTTTGTAGACTTATCTGGTTTCATTGAATTATTATTGATGATGGCATCTGTGTCTGCATAGACAACTTGCTATATTGTTTCTTGGTTCTATGATTCCTCATTTGTTCGATGTAATGTCATGTGATTAAAAACATATATGGTGATAAGGCATAAGGTAATAGCAACAAATGTAGACCTATCGTTAGGCAGAGTGCTCAGAGAGCAGATTTGGGGCACTACGAAAAGGCAGTGAATTGTTATTTATTTATCTTGTTACTAATATTATAACAAAATATACAGAGCTGCTTGTGGGATTTTGTGCCTTACGTGTTTCTTCACTAACGACTGCTTCACTGAGATGCTATGAAAAACTGTGTTGAGATGAATGAGATTTACTTAAGAATGATTTTCTCTACTCTTCTATAGACCTCATTTATTTCACTATGGTTTGCACAGGAACTGCTGGTCGATTTTTTCAAGTCATTTTGCAGTATAGAGCTTCTGTTCATTCTGTCTTTCTGTTTCTTCCATTGCTCGCGCTCTTTTGCTCATTTCCCCATTTATAGAGCCATATGATTTTCAGACTCAGCATGATCTGTTAGCAGGGGGTATTTCAGTTTGCTGTGGTTGATCCATCTGCCTTACATCAGACTTCCCAAGCCTCGTACCATTTGGATGAGTTGGAGTACAAGAAAATAGAGTTTCTGTGCATTATATCATGTGCACTGATAGCGCAGTATAGCGTTGTTGCAAATCACCCCTTCACCCCAAAAGAACAGTTGCAAAGTGCATTTATTTGGAAAGGTGAAAACAAACTATAATTTCTGTTTTTCCTAAGGATAATTTATCTTGGATAATTGGCCTTTAGAAAGACTCTGAGAATTGGCACCCTTTATCTTAAATATTTCCTTGCACTCGCATTTTACTGGTTATAGTGTCCTAATATGTGATGACATAAAAGCTGTTGGTACAATTTATTTTAAGTGTTTGGGTATTTGTAGAGAAAATCTTGGGATTAGGCAGTATCTCATTCTTAACTCAAAATGTCTCAGTCATCAAGAATTTGCTTTGAGCATATGGTTTTATTTATGTATCCTTTTTTCCCTATTATATATCAAGTAATATTTTTTCTTTTTATGACATATAGAGCTTTCATCTCCGGGAGCTGGGGCTTCGCCATATGAAGGTTCATAATCATATCTTGGAATGTAACATGATTCTCTGTCCTTTAGCCAAAAAAAAACTAGTTTAAATCCAAACATTTAAACTGTGTTTTATCTGAATCTTTGCAATATTATGCTGAAATTTATAAAAATTGCCTTGAACTGTACAAGCATTGGAACATGATGTTATCTTTGGCTTTGCATGGCTTTGTTTCAGAGTTTAGTCTTTAGCTTTTTAAAATTTTACTACCTACTGACCTAAATTGCTTGAGATAAATGCTGCTACATGAGCTGTGACTGGTAGTTTGAGATCTTCATGAATTTAATGAAAGACCATAAACAGATTTTATCTGTAAAACTGATACAGCCTACATTTAAATAGATTTTCATCACGTTCTGTAACCCCACCCCAACAAATAAGTAGAAAGAGGATTCATAGACATTAATGCAATATAAAAATGAATTGCATGTGAACACAATCCAGCTTTCTCCTACAGCTGCTTTCCTTTCTCCTCTTCTTTTTGGATAAATATGTGGCATTAACTACCAAGCACAACTGATAAAGGAAATGAGTAACTGCTTAGCTAAAATGTTTACATTTCTTTCTTCGATTGCATTTAAAATTCAACAGTGATTTCACTTAAGATATAAATCATCCTAGTCTATAAGAAAATCACTGTAATAACATTGTTACGTTTTGTAGGAAATAATTATTTGTCTGAATCTATGAGCAACTATTGAGTGCTAAAGAGGAGGATGTCTCATGCTTTGATGATGTACACTCTGTAGTTTGGGGAGCAGCCCCCACTGTGATTTCTGGAGGCTGTGAGTTTTTCTTGATATGTATTTCTGGTATTTAATGACAACAGATTCTTCTATTCCCTGGGATGGGCAAATACAGAAGTAAGATGGGTTTTCTGCATCTAAAACAGTTGTGCAAGAGAAGAGATTTTGACAGGTTGCTTGTAGTGCAAGCAAGACATCCCTTCTGATTCACAGACATAAACCATGTGAGAATTATGTCTTCCTTTGTAGTTTCCCCCAAACCCCTTTCTCACTGAAATAAAATATTTTTAATTACTACAACTGTGTGTTGCTGAATATTAACCATTTGTCTGTAATACCTCTGCCTAAACAGTCACTTAGCTATGATAAGATGCTAATATGTAGAGAGGGCTTGTGGAAAGATTTGGATTTTTGTTTTTTGACTACGGATTACCCTGTCAAGCACAAAAGTCACAACCCCCCAAAAAAGTAACCTTTTAAAGATCTGTGTGTGAATGCTGCTAACTTCTAATGTCAGAATTTCATTGACATGTGGATAAATATCTTTGTATCTTTGGTCAAATGACAGGGAAAGCACCCGAGTCAAAAGACTATTAATACAACTAGAGCTTTTTGAGTTGTGTTTATGGCCAAAGATGTCAGATAAGTTGCTTCTCAGCTTTAAAAAAATGATTCTTGCCAATTCAGCTGAAAGATTGTTGACACTGGTAACACCAACAAAGTTCTGGTTACACACAATTTTCTGCTACAGATGCCTGTCCCTTATAAAATCCTATACTGTATAACAATACCAATATAGAGAGTTCCATAAACAAACAAAGACAGCCGTGTGATCCAGACACGAAATAAATGCAGGTGGAAGGTGATACCATTAGAGGATCACTTTAAAAATCAAACATTGTGCAATATTTTGAGGATTAAGATCACTTCTTCAGGCACACACCGATTTCTTGTGCATAGGGCAGGAAAATTCATTTCCTTTATAATTTTCCTACCCTATCCACAAGAAATTGATGTATGCCTGAAGAACTGATCTTGAATCATGAAAGCTTGTGCAATGTCTGATTTTTCAAAAGTGATCCTATAAAGGTATTGGCTTCCTTCCACATTTATATAGAGAGTGTATTTTTTCAGGCCTCTTGTGTAAATGGAAATCTGTTGGCATTAATGTTATACCATCAATTTATTCTAAACATTTAAAAAAATTTTTTTGGCAAAGCTAACATTTACAATTTATATCCCTGATCCAGATCTCTCAGAGTACTACAGAGTACAAACTGTTGCATTTGCCGACATGAAATATAGATGCTCTCTTCTACATGTGAATGCTCTGTATGCATTTGAAATCAGGGTAGAAATATGAATGGAAGTAATAATTTACAAAGCATGTACATTTTCTTTATACTGTTCTAGTTTTACCAACAACCATAGAATAAAACGTTAATATTTTACTAACAACTAACATTTTACTTTGCTGCATTTAAATTGTTGCTCACATCCTGGTAGTTCCTTCTAGTTCCAGTATGATCTAAACATGATATTTGCCTACTAGCAAATACCGGAGAGACAGAAGTGGGATTTTTACCAACGTTTGGCCCGTGTTACTTGAACCTATATGGAAGTCCAAGAGAATATACTGGATTCCCAGATCCTTACGATGAGCTAAATTCTGGAAAGGTTAGTTTTATTGTTTATAACTCAATCAAAGACACAGTAGGGCAGATGTACAAACCATGGTTTCTTCTGTGCACAAGTTGCTTTCCTTGATGTCTGAATGCAACAGTCGGACTCTTTTTCAACAAGCAGAGAAATTAATTACCCAAGAAAACGAGGACAATCAGCATCTGGAGATGGAATATATTCTGCTTCTCTCATGTTACCAACAACTTGCCCACTGCTGAATTTTTTTTCGTAAAAAAGTTGTGTAGGAGAATTATGTGTCTTATTTCTCTAACTCATGAGGGTCGAGGCAAGCCAGATGTTTGCATTCAGATATCACAGCAAGCAATCTATAGACAGAAGGACCATGCTTTAGTCAGCTGCTCTTGTTTATGCTGGGAGTGACTGGGTGATATGGGCCGGCATACTGTTCCATCCTGGCCATTGTTCTGTATGTATACAACCTATGACCTCCTCCCCCCTCCCGGAAAAATACTTCTTTGTAGTGTATAATTTTTTGACAGTTGCTTCTACACCATTCAATTGTGTTTAAAAAATATTTCAGCCCTCATGACTTTTTCACAGGCAAAGTCTATATGTTGGATCTACAGAAAAACAACCAAGATTTCAAGGCATGTCTGCTTGCCGTTACCAGGGTACAGCTGACTGTTGTTCAAAAATACCACAATCTTCAAGGAGGCTCTTTCTGTGTACCCCTTTGCCTATGAAGCTGTGATGTTTTGCTTCAGTGCAAGAAAATACTGCACTGTTGGCATGCGAAGACAAGGCAGTGGCGTGTTACTGTTGAAGGCACTGTGTGTGACTTTTCAGTCAGTCGTCCTTTGATGCCTTCCCACTTAAAAGGCTTTGTCTGAAGATGTGGTTTTCAAGGGACAGGAAAGGGGCTGTGGTGCCTCAGTGGTTTAGAAGCTCCCCTTGTTAGCTGGAAGGCCAGCAGTTGGCAGTTCGAGACCTGGGCACTGCATGATGGTTTGAGCTCCTGTCTATGTCCCAGTTCCTGCTAACCTAGCAGTTCGAAAGCAAGAAATTGCAAGTAGATAAATAGGTGGGAGAAGATCTTGGGGACATGAAAGGAGCCTCATTTGGGCTTTTCCTGAGTGGAAGTTCTCTAGCAAAAATCCTTTCAATCCAGAGCAATTTCTGACTAATAATAATAATAATAATAATAATAATAATAATAATAATAATAATAATAATAATAATAATAATAATAATAATAATAATAATAATAATAATAATAATAATAATAATAACAACAACAACAACAACAATCATTTATTATTATTATTATTATTATTATTATTATTATTATTATTATTATTATTATTATTATTATTATTATTATTATTATTATTATTATTATTATTAAGGGGCAGGAATATCTCAAGGCATGATGTTTTCATCTTCAAATGTTATTCCTGAGTGGCATCGGTGTTAAACATTACATGTGGCTCTTTCTCAAATTGCGAGTGCTTTTGTCTGTTTACAATAAGAGGAATGTATATTGTGTGATCCATCTGGACGGGACGGAGGTGGGGGTGCAGAAGCAGCAGGCTTCCCCTGGCCTGGGGAAATCATGCATGCAGAGTGCTGCTTCATTTTGAAACCCAGCTCAGCAGCCAGAGCTGTGCGTGCATAGCTTTGTAAAGGAACCCAGGGTGGCAACAATAAGCTGTTGGGGAGGCAGAACAATGGGATGAATTCAGCCCTCTCGCTACCAAACATTTAATTTGGTGAGAGCCTAGATTCTTCTAAACATGTTTTTCAGCCACTCAAATGCTGCACTCTTTTACTCAGTGTCACAAATGAAAAGCATGCTTTATTAGTTTCAGTAGCGGGTACACAGAAAGAGCCTCCTAGAAGATTGTGGTATTTTTTGATCCACAACCGGGCATACCCTGGTAATGGCTGCCTTGTGTTGCCAGTTAATCTTCTTCACCCTAGGCTGGATGAAGAGAACTGGAGAATGAACTCGCCAGGAGGTGCCTTCATTTTGGCGGTTTCACGTCTGGCCTAGGCACTGAAGAAGAAGTTTCAATAGCAAAACATGGATCAGTGCCTTAGAGCGGTGGTGCCCAAACTAAGGCCCAGGGGTCGGGTGCGCCCCCAATGCCAATTCATCCGGCCTGCAAAGCCCTCGTCGCTCCTGGAAGCGGAAGTAAAATGCGCCCATATGGGCACATTTTACTTCCGCTTCCAGGAGCAATGAGGGCTTCGCGGGGGCAGATGAATTGGCATTGGGGGCCACACCCGGTGCCTGGGCCTTAGTGACCAGCTCCCTGAACCACATGATCGGCCCACGACCCAAATATTTTGGGGACCCCTGCCTTAGAGGTTTCATCATTTACCTCAGCAATAAAAAGGGGTGTTTTGATTTTGCAAATATGAAAAAAAGTTACATATTCAGGGATAATATTGATATTGCCCATGCTAGGCACCATAGGAAAAGATGGCGACATTTCAGCTAGGAGGAGACTCACGTATCCTCTTTGTGTTTTAGGGAGAAGGTGTAGCTTACAGAGGCAGAATACTAGTCGAACTGTCTACATTACTTGACAGTAACCCCCTTTCTAAGAAGATTGAGATGATACCCAGTGATGACATACTAGTTGTTGAGGTAAGTTCTGCTTTGTTTCTCAGTATATGAGAGACACCACTAACAAATATTTTGAACTTTCTTCCACTGGGAAGTAACATAGCTTGAAAGGTCACACATATGCCGATTGACCCAGTGGCAGACACTGCTGTGAATTTGACATGGGTTTAAGACAGTGTATAATGTTGTCCCTAGCCTACACTGAAACAACAAGCCCTTCATCCTCTCTCAATGAAGTTCATTGAGAAGGTTTGTTACTATGTCAGATTGTAGGCGATCTAGTCGCTCTGGCTGACTGGTTCACGTGTATCAACAGGGCAGATTCAAAATATGTGCCACGTGTAGTGCCAGAACACAATGATTTCTCCAACACCCTGAAAACATGTAAACTCAACATGTTTACTCAACATGTAAACATTGCTAGCCTGAAATTAACACTATTCTAAATACACTGACACTTTTATTATGGTATAAGCTTTAGTAGACATGTGCTAATTTTTTCTAATGCCTGGAGTGTTCTCATTTAACAGCTATATAATACTGTAGCAGCCTTCTCCAACTTGTTGCCTTCAGAAATTTAGAACTATGGCTCCCAAACACCCTAGTCGGCATAGTCAATGGTCAGGTATCATGGGCATTGTAACCCTAAGCAACAGATTGTAGAAGGCTGTAGCTGTAGTGGTATGTGCATGTATGCATGTGTGCACACATGCGTGCATGCGCATGTGCTGCTACCTGAATTTCCAAGCAAAAACTGAATAGATATGTCTGGGACAGACTGAAAATATTGCTATAGTCTGTAGTTGTCCTTGGAAAGAAATCTTATTGCAATTAATGTATTTGCTTCTAGAGAAAACATGGTTCTGCTTGAGCTCATGGAGGTCTGTGGTGGTGTGGACCATAGAAATCTGTGCATCATAACCATGTCAGATGGTTCAGAAGAAGCTTTGAGAAACCACTTGGGATAGTGGCACTGTATTCTTTTAGTGGTATAAGATGGAGAAAGAAATTGTGACTTTCCTAGCTTTATCAGCTACTTCTGCACTTATTTTTGAATTACTGATTTACAGAGGACCGTTCCTAATGTACTTACTTATTCATTAACAAAGCTTATAACAATTACTTGTTTGGATTGTAATGGTCAAAATTCCTCCAATCAATATGCTAGATGAAGAATTTGGAGAGTTGTAGTCAAAAACATTATTCTTTTGAGCTTCAGTCATTAGCTGTTGATCTTGCTCTGCCATCCATCTTACTTAGCAGTTAACACACACACACACACACACACACACACACACACACACACACACACACACACACACACACACACACACACACACACACACCTGTGCAAAAATCAGCTTGGACATCCTAACTCCAAACTTCACCAAACTAGGCGATGATTGAGAGTAGACTCAGCAGAAGACTCTCACAAATTTGGGTGTGTCTAGGTAGCTCAGCCCCAGCCCCAAAATCACTCATTGACTTCCCCCCAAATCAGCTGCACAGTACTGTACATTGGCCAGAATACTGTGGATCTCTGATAACATCTTCTGCTGTGGTCATGTTAGTGGTGGTAGTTTTAAATAATTCCCTATCCTGTCTTGAGGCTCCAAAGGCTTCCCGAGTCAAAGGGGATCCTTAGGGAATTTTGGAGTCTGGGAGGGTGGGGGGTGGGAAGGAAAGAAGGAAGCTTTTAATTTTCCAAAACAGGTAGAGCTAATGATGTAACTAGAGATCTGGAACATAACTTACACAAGGAAGATTCTGGCCATCATGGGTGGATTTCTATCTTACAAATGCCAGTACAGTATTCATTAAAAGCCCATATCTATTTAAACCCATAGAAGTATCAGCGGAGAAGACAGTACAGTCTTTGTGCTGTGTTTCATTCTGCCACAATGTTACAAGATATCGGTGAGGCTATCCAGTTTGAAGTTAGCATTGGGAATTACGGCAATAAGTTTGATACTACATGCAAACCACTGGCATCAACAACTCAGTACAGTCGTGTCGTATTTGATGGTATGTAGTAGTTCTGGATAAAATCTAACCCAAAAGAGACATTGGTATGTGTGTGCGGGTGGGGACAAGTTCCTACTTTATTCCTATTTGGAAAGCTATAGAATTAAAGCAGATGAACAAAAACTTTCTGCCACAAGTCCTTTTGATGCCTTTGAAAGCCAAGACAAAGCCGTTTCAGAACTTCATTAGAAGAGCATTGTGTTCATCTTTCAAGGCTCTTCTTAGTTTAGCTGCTTTTAGTCTTGGCCTCAGAATTTGAATGAGACCATTAGAATCCAAGATGATATGCTGCGGATGAATGAGCAGCTTGATATATCAATAACAATGATATATCATAATTGTATTAATTGGGTAAAAGACTACCATTTGATTTTTCTAAAGCTTTATTAGTGATCAAATACAATGTGTGTTTGTGTGTTTGTGTGTTTATACATGTATACACAGATACACATGTGTACACACACACACACACACACACACACACACACACACACAATCAATTTGTAACACAAGAAACCCAGTTTTATCCTAATTGTTATATAACATTTGGACATGCTCCATCCTAAATTGGAGGGGCAGAGTGTGGCCCCCTGGGTTACATTTGGCCTCATAGAGCCCTGAATGCAATTATGTTACTCTCATCTTCCTTCCCAAGATTTTTCTGACCTAAATCAGGTCCTGTGGGATGAAACAGCATATTTTATAGCAAACTGTACTTCCAGAAGCTTCCAAAGATTGAATATGACATTTTTGGACAACATTTTAATGGGTTTCAACGTTTCCACACATTAAAAACAAATGCAGGAAGAAAGTGATACGTTTTATTGGATCAGCACCACAAATCGAATGGATTGATCAATTTCTCCAGCTGGCTGGATGGTTTGACACCCAGTGCCTCCTAGCTATAATGCCTAGCTATAATGCCTGGTTTTTAATGCTAAGTTTTTAAGCTTCTTTTAAAACTTTTGAAACTTTTAATTTCTAAATTGGTTTTAAATTGTTGTCTTGCTGATTGTGTTGGGAATCGCCCTGGGTCCCTTCGGGGAGGAGGGCAATAAACAAATTTGAATAAATAAATAAATAAAATTGAAGAAACTTCTAATCACTAAGTAACATTTTAATGTACTTTGATTTGGCAACAATTGGCGCACCTAGTGTGTAAACCAAATTACCCCCCCCCCAACTCCCTGATGGAAAGCCGCTGGAATTTTGTATTGCCTTTGTCTGGGCACAAAAGGAACCTAGTGCTTCAAAGGCCATGTAACAGCAATAAGCAGATACCTGGTTTCCTGTGGGGGAGGAAGTGGTGGTACCATACAAGCCTGCTGTTTTTCCACATACATTTCTAAGAAGAGGGCCATTGTGCCATGAACTTTCATTAATAATTTTCCTGATACATGTCTGCCTGATGAAGAGATCTTGAATCTTGAAAGCTCACACAATGATTTATTTTTTGAGTGATTCAATAAAAGGTATCGCCTTCTTCCTGCATTTATTTTATATATGGATCACATGGCTGTCTTTATTTGCCCACACCCATGGTGGCGAACCTATGGCACGAGTTCCAGAAGTGGCATACAGAAGCCATTCTGCTGGCATGCATGCTGTCAAGGGGAAGCCTTGACCCACCCAGCCCAGCTGGTGCTGCTTCCCCATCCAGCCTTTTCCCTCCGGCAAAGGAGAGGCGACAGGGGAGGCTGAAATTCTGCCCAGGAGGTGGCAGCTGGGTGAGGTGATGTGCCCAGACACCTCCCACCCACTAGGAGTCGGGCACACTTGCAGGGGTTGGACACATCCTCAGGGGGTGGAGAGCATTGGCAGAGGCTCAGGTGCACCTGTTGGGGGTGGGGAGCATCCATGGGGGTGGAGAGTGGAAAGCTACTTTAGCCACCCTGAGTCCCTCTGCGGGTAGGGCGGCTTACAAGTTTGAACAAATAGATAAATAATAAATAAATAAACCATGAATATATGGGAATGATAAAGCCATCCGACTGCCGCTAGGATAATACTTGAAGAAACATGGATCTTAAAAGTAACTTTCTATGTTCTACCTGAGCCGTCCCCACCAACACCAACCTCCCCCCCCCCAACGTTTCTTAACACGTTAATGTTTCACCCCAGGAAACTTTTATTACTACTTGCCTTGGGCAAGTACAAAGCCAGTGGTGACCTTGACTTCATACTGGGAGGACATAAATCATAGACTCGACCCTTTAAACCTTCTTCTGGGAATAGTAGAAAAACTGGTAAGTCTTTTATGACTGTATCTCATATAATCAATATATGTAACTGTGATGGCTGTAGGTGCAATCAGGTACTGCTTTGTCCCCCAGCTTGGCCCACTTTGGGAGTGGGCTGGTTTTCCAGTGACTACATGACTGATGGACACTTGAGAACTAGACCTTCCCTTATCCTTGCCTATCTGCATCTTTGGGGGGGCTACTGTTTATTTCGTAGTGCAGACAGGATTTCTCTGTTTTGATTTGGTTCTAGATGCCAATATAATTTAATATTACTACACACTTTTCTGGGGTGTTAGGAACATCTGCTATTTCCCCCTAGTCTGCAGAATTTCACCTGCTTGCTTTCGCAGCCCACTTGTAACTGGATCTGGAACTATCCTCTGTATTCCTGCTGAAATATTTCCATACACCTCCCTCCCCTTCTTTCAGTCTCCAAAAGTTTGCCTTCTAGGGATCAAAAGATTTACAGATTATCTGCAATTATCTGTAATGACAATGAGAAAAACAGAATGAAAAATGAATCTAAATAATTCATATGAGCCTGGGCATTTTTTTTATCTGTAGCAAACAAACATAGCAGCTTTAAAATCAGGAATACAGGCAAAGCAGTCAGAAAACCGGCTGGCTGAGATATGGCTGAAGTTGATTGATGAACTCATGGAGGACGTGAGGTAAGCTGCCCCATATCTTTCTGCTTTGAGGCTACCAAAAATGTAATGCTCCAATGTACAAAAGTTGAGACAGCAATTCCTTTTGCAGTCCATCCACTTGTAATTATTAAGTGTCTGAGGCCTAGCTATTTCTGCAAATGGTGTGATGGTGTTTTCATACTAAGACATCCTGATGCTTGTTCTTCCTTCCAGTAAGGAACTCCCTCATCTAGAAGGCAAGCACAATGTCACCATTCTTGACACACAGATCCGCAAACTGCGAGTCAGGTCACTCAGCCAAATCCTGGAGGCAGCAGCAAGAATGAGGAATGAAGCAATAGATGTGAAGGCGACCCTGACAGAAATTGAGGACTGGTTGCATAAATTAATACAATTATCTGAAGAGGTTTGGTTTCTCTTTCTGTCTGTCTGTCTGTCTGTCCATATATATGTATGTGTTTACAATGTGTGGAGATATATATGTATATACACGCACACAGGCAGAGATGAACAGCAGAGTTTTACATACACATACACACTACTGTAGATATAGTGCATTTACAGTGTTCATGTAAACCAGGGGTTCCCAACCTTTTTACACTGTGGGCCTGACCACACCCCCTGGATAGATGTGTGGGCTGGTCACATGTTCCCCCAACAGTAAACACTGCTGTAAAACACATTTATGACAGCCACAAGTATGTTTGTGCAGGCACATGCACTTCTCCTTCTGCTTCTGGTGCAATGATGTCAGCGTTGCAGACCACATGAAATGGTGTCATGGGCTGGGTCTGGCCCACGGGCCGTAAGTTGGCCACTCCTGATATAAACACTATACATTAATTTTAGAGAACTGGGTAGGAGTAAGTACAGTATATATTTGTGTGTGCTTGCAACCACATGCACCTATTCTTATGACTACCTAACAATCCTGCCAGTTTCCCACCTCCATGGCAATGCTAGTTTGGACTGGTAAATCTGGCCTGAGTGGAATAGGCACAAGCCCAAGGGGATGTCTGGCTGGCAAAGTAACAGCTCCTGTAAACTGCTGCTCAAGACAGCCGGGGATTTTGGATCTCTGGTTGCTACTGCTGCCTCTTTTCTTCTTCCATGGTCTTTCTCTCCACGAAAAACTGCTCAGAGGAGGTATGGAACATAGATCAATACACCCCATTGGGAAGAGTAAAGGTTACAGGTTTAGACTGGGAAGAAGAGGAAAACCTTTAAGGAAAAGAGAGAGAGAGAACACAAAGAATTAAATTGGCAGGTTCGCACCAGTTCACCACAACCGGTAGCAGAAATTCTGGCTGGCTGCGCCCATCCAGGTTTTGAAACAAAGTAGTCCTAATTCAGGTGGAACGCAGGGCTTTCCCCCTGGCCATACCCACCATACCACACCCACAGTGTGGTAGTAAAAATGTTTGGAGCCCACCACTGGTCATATCCTACTCTAGGGTTCAGTGCTCATTTTCATTTATAGCCAAAGAGCCAGCGCTGTCTGCATCTGCAGACATTTCCATGGACATGTGACAGCCATGACCAGACACCGAAACTCTATTTACCTTCCCACCAAAGTGGTACCTATTTATCTACTTGCAATCTCTTGCTTTCGAACTGCTAGGTTGGCAGGAGCTGGGACAGAGATGGGGCTCATTCTGTTGTGCAGTACTCAGGTCTCAAACTGCTGGCCTGCTAGCCTTCCAGTCATCAAGCTCAGCATCTTAACCAGTAAGCCACTGCAGTCCCTCCATATCTGGTACCCAGGCCCATTTGAAGCCCAAGAGGCTGTCAATCCTGAGGGAATCTTTAAGACCCTTCTCTAAGTCATCTGGCACTTGAGGTATGGTGGGGGGAAATGAACAAGACTGTAAGGAGAGTCCTTTTGGTGGTGGCATCCCCAGGTTCTCTTTCTGAGAAATCTTTGAACAGCATATGTTTATAGCAAGTCATGTTATTTTTACAAAACTTGTTTTTGTTGCCTTTTCCCTGATTGAAAACAAAAGCCACAAAATAGCATGCCTGATGTGATCATTTGGATGATTCAAGGAGAGAAGAGGCTGGCCTATGCCCGCATTCCTGCTCACGAGGTTTTATATTCTACCTCATGGCCTGGAGGGTCTGGAAAATATGCTGGAAAGACTCAGACTGTCTTTTTAAAGGTAAACAGAACCCAGAGCTTGGAAGTTACAAGTAATGGAGCTATCTACATCAGGTGACTTTTTATGCAACGCAAGCAGAACAGAGTTATGCTGCAGAACTAATGGAACAAGCCACTTTATTTGTGTAGTGAATAACTTTTTCAAGTTGCCTTAAATGCTATTTAAAGGTAACTTTGAAAGGTTACTTTAAAACGGCATTTTAAGGCGATTTCAAAAGAACTTTGACAGGAATCTTCCTTGTTCTGTACCATTTTGTTATCGATTTTGTTATTAGCAAAAACAGACAAGTAGAGCATCAAGCTGCTAAAGCATTTTATTAAACAATGACATATTATTTACTGAGTAACAGGAACAAAGTGCATTAACTTTTCAATTTCTGCCAAGTTTAACCAGATGAGATTTTGCTGAACATGTGGGGTTTCAGTCCTTGTTCTGGCTGGTGGCTTGGAAGCTGGTTGTCTTCAGAACAAATCTGGTGCAGAAAATAGGTAACTTACCAGGAACAATTTTGCAAAGAGAGAATATAATAATAGGTTTCCATCAGGATCGATCTGTAGAAGGCACCGCCTGCTTGTGTTTCCGTAAGTTTAACTGTAACTAAACCATTAGGACACACAATGTTTTGCCTCATTTTAGATGCTAGGCAAGGTCACTACTAGTATGGGGGACTACCAGAGAATAACAGAAATATCTGGCTAGTGATAGGAAAGAGTCCTGGTCAACTTCTGTCAATCAGAGCTGATAGCGTTAGGCAAGATGGAACAAGGGTTTGATTCAGTATAAGGTATTTCCTCTAGTGCTGTGATGGCAAGCCTTGGTATTCCAGGTGTTCTTGAAATCCATTTCCCAAAAGCCCTGATCAGCAGGAGTGCTAACTTCGACTTCTGGTAATTGAAGTAGAATAACATCTGGAGTGCCAAGGTTTGCCATCACTGTGCCTAGTGTATGAGTAGTCAGGCCTGCCTTTTGCTTTTTAACCTAATCAGTCCTTGCATCAATGTCTGGTTGGATCATTCATACAGTTGTGGGCTCCTTACTTAACAAAATTGCTGGTGGCCCCTGTAAGTCAGCACAAGAAATAGGGGGTGTCCACCCCTTATTTGTCAGCTGGAGGTAGAAGCTATTGCACTGTGCAAGCCCATGGCTGCTGGATGTGGAGGGGTGAAGAGTTCACATTGGAATGGCTGCAGCAGAACTTAGGATTAAAGCCCTCTTTTCTCTCACCAAGGGGTGGCAGAGGCAGTAATCACACTTACTGCCAATGTCCAGAACTAGAAACTACTGTAAGTGTAGGGAGACACGAACCTCAGCCCTTTGTTAGAGCCACAACTGCTGCTTTTGGCTAATATCACTGAAGGTTTCCCATTGCTGCTTTCAGTTCTTCTGAGGCTGATCCTTTGCCAGGAAAAAATGTTGTTAACAACGTGATCCACTAAGAAAGGCAAGAGTGGACAAGAACGTTACTGCTCTGCCAGTATATCCTTCTTAATTTTTTGTGACTCCCATCATCCCTGACTAGGGTTGCCATAATTCTTTCCCTACAAACAGGGACAACCATGTGACATCATTGCATTCTTCAAACTGTGCATTGCATTCTTCAAATTGTTGGATGGGGCTGTCGAGGATACCAACTGGAGCACCTTTGTCCTCCCCCCCCCCCATGCACCCCTCCTTTTCCTCATTCTCCTTTCAGAGACCTTCAATTTATCCCATCGCCAAGCTGCCTGTCAGCTGGGAGGTGGGTTCAGTGAAGGCCCCCCCCCCTTGCCTCTGGGGGCCTCTGCTTACACTGATCAACCCAATCTCCTGATCAACCCAATCTCACACTGATCAACCCAATCTCCTTCTTCTTCAGCCACCAAGCTGTTGTGGCTGCTGCTACAGATGCTGACTGGTGCTTAAATAGAGGCACCGCTCTAAGGCAGCAAGAAAAAGGCGAGAATATTTTTTTTCAAACTAAGAGCATGCCCCTTGGTTTGAAACTTTGCAAATCTGGGACTTTTCAATTGTTTTTACAGAACCGGCCCGGACAATCAAAATTTGGGAAATTCCTGGTTTTCTGGGACATAGGGCAACCCTATCCCTGACCATTGGCCATGCTAGATAGTCTCACAAGAGTTGAAGTCTAACCACCCCGGAGGATTACAGATTCCCTGCCTCTGAAACTCAGCATTGACAGGCTTAAGACTGCCATGTGCTTCCCATTTAAATAGAACTTCTCAGCTATTGGTAGCAGCAGAGGACTTTCAAGTTTTTAATGGGTAGGAAACAATAGGAATGATTAGAATCTCAAAGTTCTCAGAACTGGGCAGTGGCAAACATATTGTTTGGTGAGGGCTGGGAACAGAAAAACAGGAAAAGTATTAGCAGTCTGCTCATGATTGTTTCCTACATGTTGGCAAACCAAGGACAATGTTCTGCACTAGAGTTGTTTCTGGGTAATGCTCAGAATGCCCCTGCTTCTTGCTACTGTTTTGAAGTTACCTTCAACACAACAAAATGCCAACCAGGCATTTTGGCTGTTGGGATGGGTTTGGGGGATGGGTGGTATAATGACCCCAGCTCATTGACTAATCTGAGCCCTCTTGTCCTCAATTTCTTAGCTGTAATTTAGTATAATCTTTTGATTTTAAATCTTTTAATCTGTTTTAGCTAGTTTTAAACTCTTGACTAATAATCTTTTTAATTGGTTTTAACTGTTACTGATGTTTTTGTTGTGAAATTGCCCTGGGTCACTTCAGTGAGAAGGGCAATAAATAAGTTCGACAAACAAACAAACTGCTGATGAGGAACAAGCCATGAGCTTGTATAGTATTCTGTTTATTTATTTATTCATTTATTTATTTAAATTTACTTTTTTGTTTGTTTCCTTCATTTTTCCTTGGTTTAGTACCCAATGGACAAAAACAATGGCATCAAAATCCCTGTACAGCTGCGAGTTAACATTTGGCTTGGCTTGAGTGCAATTGAAAAGAAGTTTAATAGCTTTGCAGAAGGGACATTCAGTGTCTTTGCTGAAATGGTAGGTACGCTAATGACTACTGTTCAACACTTGGAAGCTGAGCTATGTGGGGAAGTTTTGTCCATATTTTTTAAAAACCCAACAAAACTCACACTTCCTGGACTGTTATGCCTTATATAGGATTTTGCACATCTCTGAATGTTGTGAATAGTTCTTAGATCAAAGGTTGCATTAAAATGTGGATATTAAGGGGGAAATGCATTAACAATGTCTGTGTTTGTTAGTGAAAGTTATCTAAAGAGCTACATTATCAGGAAGAATTTTTATTCCATCTGCTAAAATGTCCTTCTCAAAATTGGATATCTTCAGAGATAGATGCCTTTGATATTTCACTTGCAGAATAACTTGTATTTACCCTTTAATGACCAACCAATAATTCATGCATGCAAGACATATAATTGAGGAAAATATCTATGCCAAACAGACATATTTGACCACTGGAGGGAGCACGTCTTCTAAAAATCTGGACTAAATTACCTTTCATTCTGGGTATGGGGGCGCGACAAAACTTTCCGATAATGTTCAAAGTTATTTACAGTACTGTACTTCTATTTCTTGATTATTTATTTATTTATTTTTACAGTATGAAAATCAAGCACTAATGTTTGGGAAATGGGGAACTTCGGGACTTGTCGGCCGTCACAAGTTTTCTGATGTCACAGGAAAAATCAAACTAAAAAGAGAGTACTTTTTGCCCCCAAAAGGCTGGGAGTGGGAAGGCGAGTGGTTTATCGATCCCGAAAAAAGGTCAGCTGCTTGTTTTAATTTCTTCTGTCATGAGACAAATGAAGCAGGTGGGAGGGAGCTTGTGTAATTTCCTCAACAGGAATCTTTAAAACTTTTGCAGAAACAAGGGAAGATGCTAATAATGCTATTATTTTACCGAGCAATTCCGTTTAACTCTTGTGTATAGTTTTCAAATAAAACACATGTTTCTAAAAATATACTTGGTTTACTTTCAGACTGAAAATAAATGATTATTGTATCAAAATGAACATGTGCTCAGAGCAAATGGGTGGAAGAAGTTATTTGGCATGGAAGTAACTGGCTGCAATTCTGCAGTCAGATCGCATAAACCCTGATAGTTTATGTGCTCAGTTTGTGTGCAAGATTCCAGCTAACGTTTTCACCAGTGAGGCCTAAAGAAGCTCTTGCTTTTAATGGCATTTGTAATGCAAATCCAAAATATGTGTTGGTTAGAACACTCCTTCACAATAATCATGTCTCTCAAGTGTTTCAGCCTGCTACAAAAGGCAAGTTGGGTATCACAGAGGATGGAAACTTACACCCTTGAAATAACATGAAATGATACTTAGCAAATGATCTCCAAAATGTACAGTTGTACCTCGCTTAAGAGCATAATGTGTTCCACAGGATTGCTCTTTAAGCGAGTTTTCTCTTTAAGCGAAACACCATTGTAAGTGACCAATTGTGACTTCTGATGGGGGGGGGATTGAGAACCCCAATTTATTTGTTAAGCGAGGTTTTGGTTGGTTTTATTTGTTAAGTGAAGTGAACATTCAGAGAAAATTCTGTTCTTTAAGCGAGTTACTCTTTAACCGAGGCACTCTTTATGCGAGGGTTGACTGTAATTTGGCCAATAGATGGCAATCTAGAACAGTAATAAGCTCTTTAACAGCCCAGCTATCTGCTGACTCAGTCTTTTTTGGTAGGACTCAGTCTTTTTTGGCAGGAGAAAGAAAAGGAGGGGGGGCAGAAATGTGACACATGCATTGTTAAAGCCTTACATTATATTCTATCATAAAATACTGTTTTTGCCTTGTAAGAGGATCATATTAAAGGCTAGGGCTGTGCATTGGATTCAGCTAAATCTCAAATTCTGTGTCAAATTGGTCTATTTGCATGAGATCCAGACTGAAGATTCTGTTCTGAGGTGAAGAAAATTTATAAACTGATTTTTGTCCATTTCTTTCTTTCTTACTTACTTCCCTCTTTCTGTCAAACCACTGAAGCTACCTGTTTGAAATTTGACAGGATTAATCCATTCTTTAGGATTTATATCAGTGCAAAAGAAAGAGAAAACCTTTTAGCTTCCCAGTGCAGATCAACAAGAGGCTTACAGATAAGACTTCAATGCTGGTGCACAAATTCAGCTAGCTGTAAATTTTGCTTTGGATGGAATTGTGATGCATTCCAAAACCCTGAACTGGCCACCTTCCAGTCATATTAAAAATATAAGCTCTCAAGGCAGTGGATTCAGTGAGTATCTTTCTATACCTAGCGACAATCTGAAGGCCCCCTTCTGTTTTCGCAGTTTATTGACAGAAGCAGATGCTGGACACACTGAGTTTACTGATGAAGTGTATCAAAATGAGAGCCGCTATCCTGGAGGAGAATGGAGTCCAGCTGATGAGAGTTATACAGATGTGGTGAGATGCCTTTTGAATGGTCTTATGACTATATCTCCTGTAATTATGCAGCCACATATTTAAACCAATGGTTAGATTTCTGTGCACATCAGGCATCACTATTCTGTGATTTGAGATTTTGTACAGAAACAGCCAATGTGAATATGGAGTTATGTTTTAATATCGGCTTCCCTGATTATTCAAAAGAATGTATCATTTCTGCAAAACTGAGTGTAAACTGGTGAGTTACCAAATCAAATGCAGCCTACCAGTTGTGTAGAGACCCATTGTCAAAACATTGCCCTGCAAGAAACTGTATGTACTGTACTAGTAAACTTTTTTTGGTTTGATGGGTCACATTGTGTAGGACTGGTGTAAATGTATATATTTTTAATCACATGTTTACACTGTTCTTTATCAGATAAGATTCCAGGCAATGTATGGTAGAGATAATAATTTGGAATACAAATAGATTACAATAAAACTAACATTGAGCAGCCACAATAAAAGTCAGCAATGGATAAATCAATTAGGCAGACTGAGAGGCTCCACACATTAAAATACCTGAGTAAACAGAGGTGTCTTTACCCTAGCACTGAAAAGATTGTAAATTAGATTATGGAAGACTGTAAATTGTGAAGCAACCAGGACCAGCTATTGTTTTCTTTTAGCAAATTATTGAAAATGGCTTCCAAATAAACTAACTTTGAGTATCAGTTAATTGACAAGAATATTCGGTGGCAAAAACTGGAAGCTTATTAGAATTATGCAAATTGGAAAAGGGGGGCAGTCCTTTCCCCCTTAATGCAAGGAAGAACTTTCTCAATTACTGTTGTAATTTCAAGTTAAATATAATGGGCAAAATCCTGTTGCCCTAACCTGGATTAGATGCTGGAAATAATTTGATATCGATAATTGAAGAGCTTCCTATGATTTCAGATGTCAAGGCACCCAAGGACTTCCCTTTTTCCTTGGGAAACCTTTTGAGAGCCTTGGGATGAGGGAGGGAGAAACCTTTAACACTGAAACAAAAACATCACTGTATTACCACCAATGGTCTCAATCCCAACATATTGGGCAGTAATAATAATTTCATGTCAGAAATTATTCTGGGTTGAAAGGATTTTTTCCTGGGAAAAACTCAACTCAGGGGATGCCTGAATGAGGCTCCTTTCATATCCCCAAGAGCTGAGACAGAGACGGGTGCTCAATCCATCATGCAATACCTAGGTCTCAAATTGCTGACTTGTCGGCCTTCCAGTTATTAAAGGCTCTGCCCTGCATTCTGAGGCTCTCAAAGGCTTCCTCATGGCAAAAGAAATCTGAAAGAAAGCTAAGAAGCTTTCCATTAGTTTCAGTGAAATATTTCTGGTGCCCATTCGGGGTTACGTCAACATAAATTTATGGAACAGGTTTTTATGCCTTGAAAAGTGTACTCAGATTATTGCTACTAAGAGAAGTGAATTTAGTAACACTTCCAGAGGAAGATTGAGTGGGAAATGATACTGTGGTGTTTTTTGGTGGCCGCCACTGCCATGTGCAGCCTTGACCAACATTTTAAAATATAGTGAAGCAAATGTTGAAATATGTTATGGTTTGTTTTTAGTGGAAAAATCTGTTTTATGTTTCTGATTCCATTGGAATAGCCTTGCCAGTCTATGGTATAAAAAGAAAGGTAGGACTTTAAATACTAAGGGTCAAACTATGTGTTACAGATAGAATGTCATTAGAAGCCGAAATTTCTAGGAGTCTGAGTCTGGTAGATCTTGTTACCTGTTCAATTATATTTCCAAAGGAAAGTCCTGTTCACTTAACCAATCACAAATCAGAGTAAAGTAAGTTAAATTGCAATTTTTTAAAATTGTATCAGAAGCACATAAAGGTGCTTTCTGGGTTGAAAGGATTTTTGCTGGAGAAACTCTGCTCAGAAGACACCCAAATGAGGCTCCTCTCATGTCCCCAAGATCTTTTCCTACTGAAGTGGTCCCTATTTATCTACTTGCAATTATTTGTTTACAAGCTGCTGGTTGGCAGGAGCTGGGACAGATAAGTGCTCATTCCGTCATGCAGCATTCGGATCTTAAACTGCTAACTTGCCAACCTTCCAGCTAACAAGGCAAGCTTCTGAGGACAAGCTTCTGAGGACAAGCTTTTGAGTCACCGTAGTCCTATCTGATGCAATATGATTATATTTAGGTAGTATGTGCAATTGTACATCTTTTTAAAAGAACTGTAGCACAATGTGTGTGTTCTTCCTTTTCTGTTTCAAAGAATGGAGATAAAGCACAAGCACCAGGTGAAATAACCTGTCCTCCAGGTTGGATGTGGGATGATGATGCCTGGATATATGACACCAGTCGAGCAGTTGATGAAAAGGGTAAGGATTAGAATTTACAGAATGCTTTCATAGAGTCTTACCTGCCATATCACACCCACGGACAGAGAGTCTACTTACACTGACCAGTAAGTGTTAAATCTTTTTTTTTTTAGGTTGGGAATATGGCATTACCGTTCCTCCAGACAATAAACCAAAGTCATGGAGTGCAGCAGAGAAAATGTATCATACTCACAGAAGGAGGCGGTTGGTTCGAAAGCGCAGAAAAGATCCAAACCAAACAATGACAACAAAGGTAAGGCAGCAAAAAAAATTATTTGTGAAAAGTAATGGGGTAGGGGGTGGAAAACAATGGAGAGTCAATATTTCTTTTTTTTTTCTTTTTAAATGTTGATTGACTCATTTGGGTCTTTGGAGGAGGGCGGGGTACAAATTAAATAAACAAACAAACAAGACCTATAGTTTTGCTTGTGTGGATTGTGACATTGTGATTCTCTTCTAGGCAGCCCCATCCTATGAAGATAAGGACGGATGGGAATTTGCATCTTTGATTGGGTGGAAGTTTCACCTGAAGCAGCGGAGTTCTGACACCTTCCGACGCAGACGCTGGAAGAGAAAAATGGCCCCTTCAGATGGTGCAGCCGCCATCTTTAAGCTTGAAGGAGACCTTGTATGTAGGAACAGCTTTCTTTGCTAACGTGTACATTATCATTTATCATTCTAAACATCTCAATGTTAAGTTATAATACGCATGTGGTGCTGCTCTGTTTAATATGTATACATTGCACAATATATTTTAGGTGTTTTATTAATCTGTATATTTTTAGGGAGCAGATACAAGTGCTGACGATGGAGATAAGGCTTCTGAGAAGAGCAAAGATTCTGTAACACATGCCTTTGGGGCAAACACTCCAATAATCTCTTGCAAATTTGACAGTAAGTTCATACGAAATTCCCCTTTTGCTCTGTTCTCTTAATGATGGCATAATTCTAGGGTGTGGTTCTAGAAATAGTCCCATGTTCATCTGGTTCTCTGGGTTTTCCTGTTCATACAACCCAAATAAAAAGTATCAAGCATTGTTTTTTGCTCATGGACTAACCTCTAAGTTAGACAGGTGCAGTGAAGGACAATAAAGGCACAGTAAGAAGCATAGAAGTAGATTTTAATAGAAAATTGAAATGGTGAACAAGTTTACCTGACTAATTATTATTTTCTATTTTATTTTTAGGATGCTACACTTACCATCTAAGGTGTTATATCTATCAAGCAAGAAATCTTCTGGCTTTGGACAAAGACAGCTTTTCAGGTACGTGGAACAGAGGTGAAGATCTATAAAACACAGGGAACCCCTTCACCTCTAATAGCCAATCTATTATTTTCTTAAGGAATGATACCTTCTTTAATACCTGTGTCAGTTTGAGCTATTTACATCAATCTTTTATGTGACTAAAGCTCTGCAGTCCACAATGTTGTCAACTCTTGCTTCTATTCATCCTTTCTTTCCTATGATCTTCTACTTACAATGCACTGACTGGAGACCAGGAAAATGCAGCTGAAAAAATTAACATCTAGATCAGGAAATTCAAGGCAACTGGCAGAGGTTTAGGAAGGAACAATGGTCTCAGTGCAGCAGAGATCCCTCAGTTCTGATCTCCCAACAGCCCAGCTCACGTGATTAAAGGTTGCCCTTGCTCGAAAGCCAGTTGTATCCAACTCTAGGGTTCAGTGCTCATCTCTGCTTATAGCCAAAGAGCCAGTGCTGTTTGCACCTGCAAACATTTCTGTGGACATATGGCAGGCATTTCCTGTGATTCCAAAGCAACTAAACAAAGCCAAGAGTTTATATCTAGTACAAAAAAGGGACATATTAAATGCCAATTTTACAACACAATAGTAATAGAAAATATAGGAAAGAAAGTGAAAACAGGAATATTATGACACCTTGCAATACATTTTCTATTACCTGGGAGTTTTGTAATGTTGAGATGGCAAATTATATGAAATTAAATATTAAATTATATTGGTAGGGTTCAAGTTTAATATACTGTATATCATAATGCATGTAATTCAGGAATTTGTCAAATGTTAATGTAGAAAAACTGTGCTTGGGATGAAATGCCATAAAGATTAAGACCATTGAAGCCTGCATAGTTTCCACTGATTTTTTTAAAAAACTGTACCTACTCAGTTTCTCTTTACCTTTCTCCAGGATTGCATTCTAGTTTCCATATATCAAAATATGTATGGAACTAAAGTTATATGTGTCAGCCAAGCAGGGAAAACACATTTCAGAATATGCTCATACCCTAAATTGGTGCTGGAATAACAGACACACTTGGATGCAGACTCCAAGGCTTTTCTCTCTTATTAATGACCCCCAACACACACACACAATGTATATACACAAAACTCACTACAGGTATGTAATGCCCCCATTAGAAACCTTGTTAAAGGACTAGTGAAGATGACCTCCAGATAACCTTTTAAATAGCCCAGGGCAGTCAGCAATGACAATTTGTACAGGAAATGTTAATAACCATCATCAGAGACCTTCTTCAGAGGCCCCGGTGATTTAGAGGTCTTTCTAACAGTAGGACTAGGACTCTTTAATCATTCACCTCTACTTCAGAAGAAAAGTAGGCCATAAATAAGTAAGTTTTCAACTTGTGTCAAATTTGTATGTGAGGGTTGTAGAGTTTATTGTTGAAGTTTCAAGTCAAATAACCTTTCCTATTTTTATGAGTCTTTGGATGTTGTTTCTCTAGTTTTTTTGGGTTTTGTTTTCATTCAAAAAATAGGATCCCAAAGACTGTACTGCGTGTCTTAACTGCAGTATATTGTCTCTACCCTAGTATGTTCAGAACCATTTTCATTTCTGTGCTGATGGTTTCATGGCAAAAAGCAACAATTGCACACCATGAAAGGATGAAATAAGAAAGTCATAAAGGCTTGCAAAGATTGGCTTGGATTGGCCCTCCAGACTACTTGTCTAATAATTGTGAGTGTCTGTGTAGTAGCCTGAGGGAAAGATTGGATGTTTAATGGTCCTAACCTGATACTGGTGGAGATGATGGGTAATTGAGGGCAATGGAGCATTTGAAAGAGTGGGTGAAAGGTTGCTTCAGCACTTTCCTTATCCCATCATACTCATGGGAGAAACAATAGTTCCTGTTGCTCTTGTGGGTTTTTCATAACTTCACAGGAAAAAAATCAAGTCTGCATTGTGGCCATGTCTTTTGTTCCAAAACTAAACATAAAGGAGACTTTCTCATGAACTAGCACAAAATAGCCCCAAAGCCAATATCTGGCTTGATGACACGGTATTGCTCACACGCACACTTTCTTTCTCTTTGGATGTGTGATATTCTCTTTCTATGCTCTTCTAGATCCTTATGCTCACATTTCATTCCTCCATCGGAGCAAAACAACAGAAATAATCCACTCAACGCTGAACCCAACCTGGGATCAAACACTCATCTTCGATGATATAGAAATCTATGGTGATCCCCAAGCAGTAGTTCAAAATCCTCCTCAGTTGGTGGTTGAACTCTTTGACAGTGACCAAGTGGTAGGTAGAAACTTTTCTTCAGTTTTGTTTTGGTTTAATGTAAGGAAATGGAAAAGCAAATTTACCATTTGGGGCTCATGCTTTTTGTTTAGGGCAAAGATGAGTTTCTTGGAAGAACCTCTTGCTCTCCTATGGTGAAACTCAACCCAGATATTAACATCAATCCTAAACTTCTCTGGTATCCAGTTATGAATGGAGGCAAAGCTTGTGGAGATGTGCTTTTAGCATCTGAGCTTATTCTGAGTGAAAAGGTAATGTAAAACAAAAACCATATTTCTGATTTAATGGCATCTTGATGAGATGACCTTTATATACCTTTTAGGCTTAATGTAATTTCTCTGTTTATCTCTGAACAGGGTGGCACTAACCTTCCAATTCTTCCTTCACAAAGAGCACCAAACCTTTACATGGTGCCACAAGGAATCAGACCTGTAGTTCAGTTGACTGCTATTGAGGTATTGCAATTTTTGCTTCAAAATACTGTACGGATAATCCAACAACTGAATGAATGATTAATAAATTAATAACAATTCAGATGCTTCTCTATACAGGAAGTTAAGTGCTTTTGCAAGAACATGAGGTATATGTGTGGCAACACAATTAATAAGGTCTATTTCAAATAACAGGCATAAAGGGAAAAACACACCTCCATACCCTAGAGAGTCATTGAACTGTATTATAATGGTTTGGAAGTCAGTCTGAGGGTTTGGGAATAACCTTAGGTTAGACATTATTTCTCAGCCCTATATTTAAAATCATGGTATAAAAGATGTGATAAAATTTAAATGCTTGTTCAAAGCCCCAAACCTTGTTGTATAACAGAGTATAGTAAATAGGGCTAATTGGAATTTGTTAACTCATATCCTCCATATATCAACTTACAACTTTGGCATAGTAAGCTGCTGGATCAATGGAACCTTAGGGAAAATTTGACACACTGAAATCTCCGCTGATTCAATGGTCCTACTCTATTGTGACATTAACCAACAGGATTTTAGCCAAGATATATGAATTCTGAATACTATTCAATGTATCTGTCAAAACTGACTTATAGCAACTCTAATAGAGGTTTCAATGTAAATGTGGTAATTAAGTCATGGTTTTACCAGTTCCATCCCTAATAAGTTTCCACGACAGAGCCAGTGAATAAAACCCAGGTCTCCTCTAAACCATTATCCAATACACCACACTCAGTACCCAGCCTTTAGGAGCTCCTTTAATTCTCATTATCCATTTCACCCTCAGCTATTCATTGACCCTATAACTGTTTCCCATTTGTTGACTAATTTTTTTGAAGCATGTAGCATAACACTGCTGAATGTCCAGTTTATGCATATGCTATTATGCTTAAATTCCTATGAAAATGTACATTTTATAGTAAAATGCATATAAACACATTATACTAAAATGTTATAAAAATTCATGCAAATTTTCATGAGAATTTCCCTCATGAAACCTATAAATCCATATTAAAACTGAAAAATAGTGCAAAACAGATTTTCCAACTAATGTATGTTAAATTTAGACAATCTGAAAACAGATTAAATATACCCTTATGTCTCCACATTTCTGTATATATAACATCTACTGTAACACCAAAATAATTGCAATCTTTGGGTCAACTAAATTGTTTTTTAAAATGGTTTGTGCTTATATAGGTATACAAGTATAAGTATGCACAATTATTATTTTCTTTCCCTCCATTTTATTAATTCATTGAGTGGATTCTATAGTAAATTATGTTTTTCTTTAGTAACATCTAAGAAACTTAAGGGCTTTTTTCTTCCCTACAGATCCTTGCTTGGGGCTTACGCAACATGAAAAATTATCAGATGGCTCCCATTACTTCACCTAGTCTCATTGTACAATGTGGAAGTGAAATGGTGGAATCTGTAGTGATCAAAAACCTGAAAAAGACACCAAATTTTCCTGGATCTGTTCTCTTCATGAAAGTGGTATGGTGTTGCAGTGTTTTTCTACTCTACAACCTACTTCTGGTATTAGTAATGCGGTCGTGGGCAGGAGGGAGACAAGACAATATAGCCTAAATGAACATATCCTGGAAGTTGATCATGGCATATCATATCAACATTTCTAGGAATTATTTTCAGCAACAAAATATATGGAAAACTACATGCAATAGTGTAAACAAAGTGTTGAGTAGTACAGTATACAGTTGTACCTCGCTTAAAGAGCATAATGTGTTCCACAGGATTGCTCTTTAAGTGAGTTTGTTCTTTAAGCAAAACACCATTGTAAATGACCGATTGTGAGGTGGATTGCGAACCCCGATTTATTTGTTAAGCCAGTTTTTGGTTGGTTTTATTTGTTAAGTGAAGCAAACATTCAGAGAAAATTCTGCTCTTTAAGTGAGTTGCTCTTTAAGCGAGACACTCTTTATGCAAGGTTTGACTGTATATGTTGTAGTGCAAAAAGCCACAAAGCATGGAATACATGTCCTGCAAATGTGTGGGCAAAATGCCTAGTGTAGACATGTTGTACATACTGCGTTTATGTACATGCTATCTATTGAATCTCCCATCAACAACTGCAACTGCAACTGCAACTGCAACTGCAACTGCAACTGCAACTGCAACTGCAACTGCAACTGCAACTGCAACTTCTTCTTCTTCTTCTTCTTCTTCTTCTTCTTCTTCTTCTTCTTCTTCTTCTTCTTCTTCTTCTTCTTCTTCTTCTTCTTCTTCTTCTTCTTCTTCTTCTTCTTCTTCTTCTTCTTCACCACCAGACATGAAACTGCCAAAAGGAAGGCACCCTTTGGTGAGTTCATTCTGTGGTTCCTTTTGACTGGCCTAATGTAAGAAAGATTAGCTGGCAATACAAGGTGGCTGTTACCAGGATATGCCCCATTGTGGTTCAAGAATATCATAATCTTCGTAGATGCTCTTTCTGTGCACCCCATCAAAAAAGGTGTGGTTTGTTTGCATGAATCAGCATATGTGCATGCCACACATTCTGTGTGTAAAGGCTAGGTCTCTGATCAGTCCATTGCTGCCTTATTATACAAGTAGATTGAACAAGACAGCTGTTTTGCACACGTGATTTGCTAAATCGGATGGAAAAAAATTAAAATGAATCACCATCTCTTTTGCATCAAAGCATAAAAATGATTATTTTGTTGTGGTTTTAAAAATATTAAATCACAAATATGTGTGTCTTCTACATACTAAAAAAACCCCCAATAAACATCTGCCACATGTGGATCCAGATTTTGCATTCAGAATATCATAGGGCACTAAACTGAAACTGATAGAAACAAGTTGCTTGCGTTTTAGCAATTTCTAAGAGTCAAATTGCGTAAAATGAGATGTGTGGTTGGAGCTCCCAGTGTTTTTATTTTTTCACTTGTAAGGTTCAGAGTAGGGATGGACAAAATGTGGCCTTACAGATGTTCTTCAGACTCTTAACCAGCACTGCAAATGGTGAGGAGTGCTAGGAACTAGAATCTAACAACATCTAGAGGACCTCATTTTGACAACCTCTAGCTTAGAGCAACCACTTAGATAGAATATTAATTTCTATTGGAACAGTAGTGTTCAAGGAAATAGAGCTAGCCCTTTGCTATTTTCTTAGCCTAAATAGTGCCATTTCTCTAAGACTGCTATTAATCCAGTTGCAGGGAGAAAAGTATTGTATCCCATGTTTTCCTTCAATGAACTAACAGCAATTTTGTGACACGCCATTTAGACCAGGCTGTGGTTTTGGCCTCATCATGTGCCAAGACTAGAGTCTCCTTCACATCCTCCAGCACTGGAACTTTGGTGAAATACAAGTGCTGGAGGAGAGCAGAACAGGTTGTACGGAAATTGATTATGATTGTGAAATAATTATAATAATTTCATGTCAGATTTAGCACAACTTACATGAGTTATTTCTTTACTCTTGAAATCAGACTACCCACAATCCACCCTGTAACATGATTGCTGGAGTGGTTTGAAATCTGTGAAAACCAAGACTGTTGAAAATGAGAGATCCTGTTAGAATCCTAATATCAAATTTAATCAAATGTGTTTGTGTGTTGTTGTTTTTTAAATAGCTGTTGCCAAAGGAGGAATTATACACTCCATCACTAGTTCTTAAAGTGATAGACCACAGGCCTTTTGGCCGTAAACCTATTGTGGGACAATGTACCATTGATTTACTGGAGTGTTTCCGCTGTGATCCATACACTGCTAAAGAGGACATTGCACCACAGATGAAAGGTAGAGCTCCCATAAAAGCAAATCTGTTTTTCCTATCAGATAGCAGCTTTGCTACTGTCAACACAGTCTGCTGACAAAATCTCAAAACTCGGCTCCCTTGAAATAAATGTATACAACGAAAACTTTGTGTAGAACCATTCATTTCTGAGGCTGGGAGAAGCAGCATATTGAAGGCATTGTGTTTTGTAGTTTTAGCCAGTTGTGTGTTTTTTTTTAACCCAGCACTATTCATAAAGGAAGATAAAAAGTTTGGCATTCAAAAAATGCCATATGTACAGAGGATTATATAAGTGCCATTGCTCTTACTGTGTCTCACCTTTCTAACTCTGCTGCACTTAATTGTCTTGTTATTTGTGCATAAGCGAGACCTGAAACAACATGTTGTAGGATTTGAGGGGAAATATATTTGAGAGTTTTTGGTGTTGCTCTCCAAGATTCCAACTACAGTAAAATCCCCTTTTACATAAAAATTCTGTTCCATAGCTTTTTCCTTAACTCGTTTTTTTCTGTAAAATGAGGCATTTCCAAAAGAACGCATTGGGCAAAAAAAGTTCCCAACACCCCCTCAAACCACCACCACCACCACTTTAACTCTTCTCCAGACCACTGTACTGCCACCTATAGTGCCCAGAATGACTGCGGGTGGTCTTTTATAGCCCACCAGGCACAATGCGTTCTGGAAAATTGCATTCTGTAAAACAGGTTTTTATGTAAAACAGGAAACATTTTCAGCAAAAAAAAAAAAAAAACCCTTCTGTAAAACAGGGGTTTCCTCTCTCCATAGTAAGTTTTTATTTCATGGTAACTGATTAAGTTCATTGACTGTCATCATAGGGGTGTTGGGGTTTTTTCTACCATCAAACTAATTTCCCCTAATTTTTAAAAGTACTTCTAATCTTGGGGTTCCTGCAGTTATAATGATGTTTGCTTCTTATATGTGAGTGGTGCTGGTTTGATCACAGAATTGTATCATAGCCTGCACAGTGGGAATATATTACCTGATTTCCATTTCTACTACACAATAAGCCTGTGTTTGCTGCATTTAAACTCTTCCAAGGGGGGACTGCACTGGCTTAGTGGTTAAGATGCTGAACCTGACAGCTAGAAGGTCGGCACATCAACAGTTTGAGACTTGAGTGCTTCACAATGGAGTGAGCCCCCATCTCTTTCCAAGCTCCTGCCAACCTAACAGTTCAAAAGCAAGAAATTGCAGGTAGATTAACAAGTAACACTTCAATGGGAAGGTAATAGCACTGGCTCTTTGGCTGTAAAGAGAGATGAGCCTAGAGTCAGATATGACTGGCTTTCAACAAGGGAGACCTATTCAGCCAATATTGGTCCCCAAGCAGTTTATGACTGAAGCCCACTTAAAGGCATGATATGACTCTGTAACTAATGTAAGGAGCAAGTTAAACCTTGACAGCTAATTATGAATTCCCTGCACCTTCCATCTAAAAGAAGATAATAGGAAGCTGAAAGATATGGAAATAAAAGCTAAAAATAGCACTAAAAGTATACAAATATTTCCAGCTTTTCACACATTTGGTTTGATTTGCAGTTAGTCTTCTAGCAGCTGCACCTCGGCGAGATGTGATAATTGAAGTGGAAGACACACAACCTTTACTAACAACACAGGTAACCTTAATTTTTCTTTTCTATTTGTTATGATTGGGTGGGGCATTTTACCAATCAGCTTTGGCTTACACAAGCCTAAGTAGAGGAAATATCTTTTAGGGTGGAGCTACCCCCCCCCCCCGCAAATGTGAATGGATATGTGCTGATGTCACACCTGGGAAATCAGTTTTCCTTTGTCACCCAAGAGAAAAGTGGCAACAGATGTATTTACAACTTGTTAAGGTAGCTCTGCTGTGGCTGTCCAGAGCTGTGAGAGACATAGTTACAGCACAGCTATGTTAACAACCTGCAAAGAATGCTGATTGAAAAATTCCTCCTTTCTTTCTGCCGACTCCTCTCCTCCTGCTATAGTACAGTGGCATCAAGCCTTAAAAAAAGTTAGGCTAAGGAAGGAAGATTGGCAAGGAAGGACATGACTCAGAGAAGAGCCCCCTTCTGCCTTGTTTTAAGAATCCCTTCCTCAAACTCTCTGTTTGCTGTCGTATTGGAGCCTTTGATGTAGACTCACTGCCCTTTAATTGAAAAATATGGAGAGAGCCAATTAGATGTATAACATGTTATTTTAAATACTGGATATATAAACTACAGAAGTCCATGTCCTTGCAACTAATAACATATGCTCATTGTATTGTTCAGTGTTCCAGTTTGACAAAAATAATTATAGCTAATTGCAAAGAAACTTAGGAGCAAATAAGGATTGCAGTATTAACTAGGCCTGTCTCTTCTATCACTGTACCTCTGAGCTTCACATTTACCTAGAGGTTGCATTAGTCAACATTTAACAAGTAATACTGTATCTGGTTTTCTTTTAATGGTGGCAGGATGTAAAATAAAAGTTGTTACAGCACATTTAGAATAAAGATGTGTAGATAATAGCTTAGAGTAACATATGGAATTTTCATAAACTACATTCCGATTTCTAGTGCTTAAGCAGTATGTCAACAGCACTCAACAAAATGGCTTCATCTCCAACAACAGTGCATGTATGTATGTGGGGAAATGCATGATGAACATCATTTGTCTGGGCCATTAGGTTCTTTGGGTCACCAAACTTCATTTTCTCTTTTGGATTTCTGTAGGGAGGTTTTGGAGAAAAACAAAAGAAAGTAGGAAACAAAATCGTAACATAGGAATTAAATTTTACTTAATGCAAAGTGTTTATAGAGCAATGTTTTATATTGAGAAAGGGAAATTGCATATACAGGATGTCTAGACTTGTGCTGGCAGTTTATATAGGACTTGGAATCTGGACTGAGATGCTGATTTGATAAAATAAAATATTGTTGCATGCTGCATATATAAAGAAATACATACTTTTGTTTAAAGAGATGTGATTTTTTTTTATCATTTTTCTATATGCTTTCTCCAAAATCTCAAATGTTATACTTTACAATAAATTAATTAGTGGCTCTTGGTAAAAATAATTTTGGTTGGGTTCTGTCATCAAATGCATTCACAGCTGGGAATTGTAATTGTGGGGACTTGTTCAAGGACTTCTGACAAATAATCAAACGTAGGGTTGTTTACAGTATTTAGGGTGAAAGTTGCAAACTATAGATGCTGCAGCAGAAACATTTCCAGTGTTGAGCATTTTGACATTCTGGTGAAAGAGTGTAAATACAGTCAAACCTCGCATAACAAGCGTTTCGCATAGCAAGCAATCTCGCTGAACGATTTAAATTCGTTATGTGAGGTATGACTGTAAAAGCAACAATATTCACAATGCTCTCCCGCTCTTCAATGGGAGAAACATGTTTGGATCGATGTTCTGTCACCCCAAACCATGTAGTTAATGAATAGTAGGATTCTAGTTCAACAGTATTTGGAATGCCACAAGTTCTTTCTCCCTGTTGAAAAAGGAGTGAGTTTTCTTCTGTATAAGCATAATAATCAATAGCCTGGTTCCAGTTGTCCATACAGTGCCAGCTAACAGTGGCATACAATACAGAATGGTCAATAATGATGACATGCTTCAAAGCTTGAAGCTTTGACTGGACTCAATGAGAAGGACATCGGATGCTGAACAAATCTCACAGATTGGCGGTGTAACTTTTTTTGCATACAACCTCTAGAATCATCACCCAAGATGGCTACTTGGGCATGCTGCCTGGGATAATATCCCTGTTACAGTCTAACAAAGCAAGGTTTCCCATTTCTGCCAATGACAAAGAGGCTCAGACAGTAGGAATCTGGAGCTCTTTCTTTCTGTCTGTATACACACACACACACACACACACACACACACACACACACACACACACACACACACACACACACACACACACACACACACACACACACACACACACACACACACACACACACACACACACACACACACACACACACACACACACACACACCGGCTGTCTCCGAAACTTCAACCAGGCATGAAAGGGATGTAGGAGTTACAAAAGAATGCATGGAGGTTCTGCTGGGGAAATGAAATTGGGGTTTCTCTATGAATGAGCATCTTTGGATCACAGTATATAGGTATCAAGTGGGTTGAATATCCTAACCTGATAACTCTGACATGGACAAGACCATTTGGTGTGTAATTAAAAACTGTTTTGTAGAAATAATTTTTTATCTACTCATACAATGATTTTAATCCGTTCCATGGGGCTCGTTGTTGTACAAAAAATTGCTATATGATGCATGCATCATATAGCGATTTTTCTTATGGGATGCATCGTACAATTTATTTATTTATTTTTTGCTAAGTGGTTTTTCCCATTCAAAAATTGTTGTACAATTTTTTTCCATAGGGAAAATTGTTATGCGGGATGCCATTCCCCCCCAAAACCTAATTGTTATGTGATTTCATTGCTATATGGGGCAATTGTTGTATGAGATTCCACTATATATGATTTCAGTTTATCCTTTCTACATTTTCTCTTGTTGACCAAGAGCATCCGACTATTAGTTTATAATAAATTTGGTGAGAATAAAATAAATACATTCTTCTAATAAATACTGAAGAAATATCCAGACCAAATAAATATATATTATTTTAAATTTTAAGATAAACTTTGAAAGCCAGTATATTATCATCTATATTTTAATCATTTTGCAAAAACAAGTATTTTTTAATTTTAACTATTCTACTTTTATTTTCCTCCCCCTTTGGATGAATCTTCTTGAACAGCTCACTGAAAAGGTAATTGATGTATTATTTGGGGTTTTGGTTGCTTGTAATTCATTCCAGTAATTTCATGCATACAGTATATCTCAATATCGGGCATGTGTTCACCCAATAATAAAGTATCTCCTGGATACCCTGATTTGCAGACATCAAGTTCAGCATCTTAACCATTAAGCCACTGCAATCATATACTGTATTTCTTTATACTGTAAAAAGTTAGCAAGCGCCAAGTGAACATATACTCAAAAGAAAAAGTTCCTTCTGTCCTGAAAGTACCAGACTGGTACAGCAGGATTTTTTCACACCTCCCATAGTTTCTAAAGTGATTGCAGTGGCTTAATGGTTAAGATGCTGAACTTGATATCTGGAAGGTCGGTAGGTCAGCAGTTTGAGCTCTAAGTGCTACATGATGGAATTAGCTAGTGTCTCTGTCCTAGCTCCTGCCAACCTAGCAGCTTGAAAGCAAGAAATCGCAAGTAGATACATACATACCACTTCAGTGTGCAGGTAAACAGCATTCCATGCAATCTGGTGGCTAAGCATACCTGCCACATGTCCACAAAAACGTCTGCAGACACAGACAACACTGGCTCTTTGTCTATAAACAGAAATGAGCACTGAACCCTCGAGTCAGATACGACTCATTTTCGAGCAGGGACAACCTATACCCTTACCTATAGTTTCTAAATGTGATTGCTTTGCTTTTTCCTTTAGTTTTTAAACAGACTTGTTTTGTTTTGTAAACACTCTTCTTGACATCAGTGTCAGCTTTGTCTGCAAGTATGATTTCTCAGATGTCTCCCACAGTCCCTACTTGAAATTATTAACATATTATAAGCTGTTAAATCACCTCTGACTTATGGTGAACCTTAAACAAGATATCTCTAAAATAGTCTGTCTTCAACTACCCTGTTCAGCTTTTACAAACTCAAGTCTGTGGTTTCCTTAAGGGATTTAATTCACCTCACATTTGGTTTTCTTCTTTTCCTGCTGCCTTCCACCTTTCCCAGCACCATTGTCTCTTCAAGAGAGTCTTGTCTTCTCATGATATGGCCAAAGTAAGACAGTTTCATCTTCATCTCTCCCCGCTCTCCCTCCAGAGACAGTTCAGGCTTAATTTGCTCTAGGACACACTTGTTCATACTGTATTTCTGGCAGTCCAGGGTATCCACCAAATTCTCCTTCAGCACCATATTTTAGATGAATCCATTTTTCCTGACAGTTTTTTTTTACTGTCCAGCTTTCCATACATGATGATCGGGAGCACAACAGTATGAATGATCTTATTCTGATTTCTTGGCTGCAGCCCCCATCTGGTTTGATGATTGTACCAAAGTATACAAAATCTTTACTATCCCAATTTCTTAATTGTCAGCTTTAAAGTTGTGTAGCTCTTCTGTAGTGATTGTGTTTGTTTTCTTGATGTTCCACCTCAATCTTGCTTTGGCACTTTTTTCTTTGGTTTCATTACAATGATTTCATTTCCAATCATTGCTATTTTCTGCTGGTAAGATGGTGTCATCTGCATATCTTCTTGGAGTTGGACTCTTCGTAAAGTTTTTTTCTTTTTTGTTCTTTTCCTCTTTAAAAAAAACTGCCAACCTTTAGGAAGAAGAAATTGTAGACTGGTGGAGCAAGTTTTATGCTTCCATAGGAGAAACTGAAAAATGTGGTCAATACGTTCAGAAAGGATATGACACGATAAAGGTATTTATTCTGAAAAACCAATATGGATATGGGTATGCCCAACATTCGTTCGTGGTCTTATCTAAAGTGTCACTAGCTTTACAAATAACCCATCCTCCACTTTTTTTAGTGCAATGAAGCACTTTTCTGGATATTATGTAATTTATTTTTATATAGAAGATTTTTGTAATAGGTTGCATATCTAGAACTCAAACCTTGAAATTATTATTTTCATTGACATTGTAATTACTCCTATTTGCCTGAGTCCTGATATCTGTCCACATGAAAATTGCTATATAACAGGCCACAATATTGTTGCTTACCTTGGGCAACATGAATTTTAACAAGGTGGCGACATTGTTTCACAAGGACATTTATTATTTTCCCCTTTAAATGTAGTCACATAAACTAGGATTGTTGTATTCAGATAAACCAGGATTGTTGCTTTCAATTATGTATATTTATCAAGATGATCACTAGTTTGTGATATAACTTTTTTTAGTTGCAATCTTATTTGAAGCTAAATACAAATTTTATTTATAGGTGTACAACTGTGAACTGGAGAAAGTGCCTGATTTCAGGCAGTTAACAGACTTCTGTGACACGTTCAAGCTGCATCGGGGGAAATCTGAAGAAAATGATGACCCCACAGTTGTAGGAGAATTTAAGGTAAAAAAAAAAGGAGGGGGAATCCCATAGGAGTTACATTGCCCTAAACAAACAAATAAAAGTCATTTACTTGTTCACGTTGTCTGGTATTACAGTACAGTATGTTATTTCTGTTGGATCAGTTGTTGAACCCTTCATACTCTTAATGGAATATGATGGCTGTTGGTATTCTGTATTTTGTATGAATGAAAATAGAATCCAGAAAAGCATGCATACATTCTCTTGGGTTGTTGTCTGTGACATTTTTGAGACAAAATTTTTGATTAAAAGATGCCACATCACAAGTAGATGTCTTTTGTTCTTCCCTCCTGGCACTGAAGAGTCAGGCGATCCAGAGACTGAAAGATATTCTAGTTAGTGGGGAAATCATCAGAACTTTCTGTGGGCTGAGAGCTTTATCCAATCACTTGCGTCTACAGCCTTACGTTATAGCAAACTGGGAAGAAGAATGCTCTGTCATAGGAATTGGGAAACTCTGGTGTTTAGTCATGTCTGCCACGTGTTCACGGAAATGTTTGCAGACACAGACAGTGCTGGCTCTTTGGCTATAAACGGAGATGAACACCGAACCCTAGAGTTGGATAAGACCAACTTTCGAGCAAGGGCAATCTTTACCTACCCCTTCATTACACTGCGATTCCTCTACATAGCGTTCCATTCCTAAGGCAGAGAAAGTGCATAATATATGGACAAAGGGGGCTTATTTTACTCTGTGTATTGATTTTCGTATTCTTTTTCACTCTTAGGGTTCCTTCCGGATCTACACATTACCAGATGACCCCACTGTGCCACCGCCTCCTCGACAGTTCCGTGAGTTGCCTGACAGTGGGCCTCAAGAGTGTGTTATAAGGATTTATATTGCCCGGGGCTTAGACCTCCAACCTCAGGATAACAATGGACTGGTGAGTCCCATGGGGATAGGAAATATTTGTGATTACAGTAATGTGATCTGGTAACTGGAATACACCTCTGTGCCAGGATTAGGTGGTGGTGGTGGTGGTGGTGGTGGTGGTGGTGGTGGTGGTGGTGGTGATGATGATGATGATGATGATGATGATGATGATGATGATGATGATGATGATGATGATGATGATGATAATAATAATAATAATAATAATAATAATAATAATAATAATAATAATAATAATAATAATAATAATAATAATAATAATAATAATAATAATGGTCCAGTGGGAACAAATGCACAGGAACAGAATGCTATGCATTGAATTGCTTTATAAAGCAATTTCTAGATTCTTGGTAAAATGAGATTTAGATAGATAGAGTACCAATCTTGGATTTGAGTTCAAAGGTTTTTTTAAACATAGATATCATTCTATTTAGATCAGTGGTGGCAAATCTATGACACATGTGCCAGAGGTGGCACTTGGAGCCCTCTCTGTAGGCACCCATCCAGTCACCCCAGCACAGAGTTTGCCCTGCCCCTCTGCCCAGCAGCCCAATGGGAGTACCTTCCTCCCTCCCCCAGCACAGAGTTCACCCCACCCCTCTGCCCAGCAGCCCAATGGAAGCACTTCCTCCCTCTGCCCAGCAGCCCAATGGGAGTGTTTCCTTCCACCTCTGTTTGCTGTGTTGGCACTTTGTGATAAATAAGTGGGTTTTGGGTTGCAGTCTGGGTCCTCGGTCTCTAAAAGGTTCTCCATCACTGCTTTAGATTGTAAGGGAAATCATTAAGCTTTCTGTTACTCTAACAGACCTACTGTTACATGTTCAATCATATAGGTGGTTTGTGCAACCAGGACAAGACTGGGCATTCAACAGAGAGCCCACTGGTTAGGTAACTACCATTTGGTAGCCACAGAAATCACCTGCAGCACAGGTGGAGCTTCTGGTTGATAGGTATTTTAGCAGTTCCCCAGCTAGCTCTATGTAGGAAAAAAGGACACTGGCACAATTACCCTCTACATTGAAATGAATTGAGGAAATGTTAATAGAGAGGACTTCTGCACATATATCCTAGCATATGTGAATCATATAGAAAATATGTTACATATTATAGATCAATTTTACCATGCTATGTTTAATTAACAATATCCTTTTCTCCAGTGTGATCCTTATATTAAAATCACCGTAGGCAAAAAGGTTATTGAAGACAGAGACCATTATATTCCCAACACACTGAATCCAATTTTTGGCAGGTAAGTTTTAAAAAATTTCTACTTTTAAAAAAAACCCCTTAGAATGTTCATAATTCCCTCATCATTATGACATCAACATTGGATTTTAATCTTGAAGAAATTATTAATTGGAATTATTTCTAAATATGAAGGGGACAAGAGCATGGAATAGTGATACATTGAGGTGTAGGCCAGACAGCCACCTTGGAGAAGTCTGGATCAAGCTAAATATAGTGGTTTATGGCTGGTCAAATTTTCACATAGGTACATGGTGAATAGGGACTGTGTTGGCACAAGTGGTTAAGATGCTGAACTTGGTGACTGGAAGGTCAGCAGGTCAGCAGGTCAAGACCCAGGTGTTGCATGACGGAGTGAAGTCCTGTCAACCTAGCACTTCAAAAGCAAGAAATTACCTTTGGTAGAAAGGAAACAGTGTTCCATTCACTCCAGTGTCTAGTCTTTTCCTTTTTTTAAAAAAAAAAGTTGATAATTGATAGAACACATCAGTAATGCTTTGACAGGGCTTTTAAAATAAGCCTTCTAAAGCTTTGCTGATAGCTACAACTAAAAAGAAAGGAAAGGCTTCCTCTCCACTGCCCTCCAAAGAAGAGTTGAGCAAAAGTTTTCCATTTCTCAAGGTTGTTAAGAGGAAAGATTATTAAATTAGTTAAGCTGCTTCTTCAAACTAACAGCCAGCCAGCTGTTTTGGTTCTGTTCTAGTGATTATGGTGACATACTATAGTTGAATCAAAATGGAAGAGTTTAACCCACACTTTAAACACAGTAGCTCCTATTAAGGAATCAGAAATATGAGGGGAGGCATCAATAAAGAGTGGGCTGCTTTGTGGTGGTGTAATTATCTCTTTTTCATATTTATATTAATTAAGCAACATCATCTCTGGTTTATGCACATTTATCTGCAACTATATTATTTCTCCAAATTCTTTTACATATAATTTTACCCTATCCATAACCATTAATGGATTTTGACTTTAATTCTAATACTTATACACTACTACAGATCAGATTATCTTCTCTGATACCATTTAGTTCTATAATTAAAACTATATCAGGAAAAGGAGATATCCCTGTCTAGGGCCTAGGGATACATGTTGTGTCATACAATCATTTAATACTGTTGCAGTATTTCCTAAATATATTTCATATACCTGTACCTTTAAATCTCTCCACAAAATCCAATGTACAGTATGTATTATCATTTTTAATATTTGCCATTCCACATAGTCAAAAACCTTGAAAATGTAAGCTTTACCTTCTATCACTTCTATTACACTTAATGTTCTCCTCAGATCTGTCATTTGTTTCCTGTTATAAAACCACTTTTATCTACTTTAATATATTTCATAATAAAATTATTCATATTCTTTGCTAATATCACTGTAAATATTTTCGCACCTTGATTAAACTCCAGAGTCCAAGAGATCCTTATTAATTTTTGGAATTAATATAATTATCAAATGTTCCAACTGTTGTTAAAACAATACACATAAGCTGGACTTCAATTGAAAAACTATGGTGATAGGCAAATGCTTATAGCAACTTCTTAATTTTTGGCAAATTACAGCTGAAATGGATTCCAATGGCTTTGTGCCAGTAGGCATAAGTAATAGAATTCTATCCTATATATATAATGTGCTAAGAATCCCTTGTCTTTATTTTAGTCTCTTGATGTATCTTGAAATATGTGAATATAGTCAAGTTCATCTGCTTGCCTGCCTACTATTTCTGTATTTAGGATGTATGAACTAACGTGCTTCCTGCCTCAAGAGAAGGATCTGAAAATTTCTGTCTATGACTATGATATGTTGACTCGAGATGAAAAGGTTGGTGAAACCATTATTGATCTGGAAAACAGATTCCTCTCCCGCTTTGGAGCTCAGTGTGGGATACCACAACAATACTGCATGTAAGTATCTGCTGTAGATATAATAACGATTGAAGCTGTGAAACACATGACTAAAATCTAAGACCTACAGTTTACTCCAACTGGATGGTCACATTGCATCTATTAGTTTAGGTCAGGAGTTCTCAACCTTTTTAATCTGGGGGCCGGGACATGCTTCCTCAGACAGCTTCAAGGGCCGGACAGCCATTTTGCCCTTCTTCCACCACATGACACTTCCTGGTGTTGTGGAGGCGGTGTGGAGGGCACATGATATGGTGCCACGGGCCTCAGGTTGAGAATTCCTGGCTTAGGTACATCTTGACTTATTATTCAGCAATTTAAATCAGTGGGTCTACTGTATCTTGATCTGGCATGTTGAAGCTAAATGTCTATTCTTGAAAACAATGTACAGTAAAACCTTGCATAAAGAGTGCCTCGCTTGCTTAAAGAGCAGATTTTTCTCTGAATGGTCACTTCGCTTAACAAATAAAACCAACCAAAAACTTGCTTAACAAATAAATCAGGGTTCACAATCTCTCCCGCCAGAAGTCACAATTGGTCACTTACAATGGTGTTTCGCTTAAAGAGCAATCCTGTGGAACACATTGTGCTCTTTAAGTAAGGTACAACTGTACATAACTGAAAAGCACTTACCTCATGTTGTATCCCATGTTAGCCATAGTTCAGAGCTGGCCCTGAAACTAGACAAAGAGAGGCAGCTATCTGAGGAAGCAGATTTTGGCTGAAATAACAATGCATTATGAGTTATTATTATATACTGTTGCTACACATTGGAAGCAGCAATTGACAGGTTTACTCCATGTGCCAGAACAATTTGCTTTTGCTTACTATACTTCTTATATTGCACAGATGGGAGGCCCCAAATGCCTCACCTTCAGGCATGGGCTAGGCCACTGGGACATAGGGATTCGTCCCAGTACACCCTTGCCTCTAGTGCCCTGGGGTGCAAATAATAATTTTATTATTATTTTATCCGCCCGGTGCCCTGCACCTTAGGTTAAGCCATTGCTCCAAGCTCCCTCCTTCAGCTTGGAGCAATGGTTTGTTCTAAAGTGCCGCACACCAGGCAGAGCAAGTGAGGGGCAGTGCCTAAGTGGTTCCCAGGGGCAGCCTTCTCCCCCATCCCCTCGCCGTTGCCCCTGTCCAGCAACTTCCCATGGTGCCCAGCACACTTCTGCTCACCTTGGGCAGCATAATGTTTGGGGCTGGCCCTGCACTGATTGTGATTAATGTACATTTGTAGTAGGTCTGCAAAACAATGACTGAAATTTAGTAGTAAGTCACAATTAGAGTTGGACCATTGAATCAGTGGAACTTAACAAGGAGCTGAGTCACCAAATCCCCACTATAGTTGCAAGTTACTACTGGATTTCAGCCAATATACAATATTGTTCAGATTGTACTTTTAAATTCAATAATTGCATCTGGCAGTTCAGCATATTCAGGTATCTGATTATATGAGGGTTACCCCAAGAGCAGTGTTTCCTAACCTTTGGTTTTTTGACTTCAATTCCCAGAAACCTAAGTCAGTTCCCCAAAGCACTGATCAGCCAATGTACTGACTTAGGCTTCTGGGAATTGAAGTTCCCCTATGGAGCATGGGCCCCTCATTGGGAACCACTGCCCTAGAGTATGCATTTATTCTGTAATGTGTTATATTTTCCCAAAAGCTCAGGGATCAATACCTGGAGAGACCAATTAAAACCAACACAACTCTTAGAAAATATAGCAAGAGTTAAGGGCAATCGTCCACCAATACTCTCTGAAAATGGACAGAGGATAACTTATGGAGGAAGAGATTACACTTTAGAGGAATGTGGTGAGTTCTTGAAGTGAATGGGTTTAAATGATTTGTGCTTATCTTATTTGTACTGTGCTGTCCTTTGTTCTATTTAAAACAATGTAGAATTTTATATAACATTTACAATTGTAGTCAGTAACTGTAATATAGCAGATCAGAAAGCTATAACATAGATTAGCTTGCACAACCAGGTTTTTCCTATTCTACAGGGATTTTGGGAAAGTTTTTGCTTTGCTTTGTGTTTTGTTTGGACAATTACTTCCATAAGTCCCCAAGAGCAGGGATTGGAACTGTAGCTCAAAATGATCATTTCCCCACCAGTTTTTCCAAGCTTTGATTATAAGCTATGGAAAAGGGCACAACTCCAGTGCATGCAGAAATGGGAACTTTGCTTTTCCATAGCTAGAATGTCTCCACAGTAAAAAAAAAACATTAAGAAGTTACAAATAAAGCCACTTAATTAAGTAATGTATTGATACAAATGTAGGCATGTACTAATTTCAATAAAAGTAAAGGTCTCCCTTGATTGAATGCCAGTCATGTTCAACTCTAGGGGGCGGTGCTCATCTCTGTTTACAGCCAAAGAGCCAGTGTTGTCTGTGTATACCAACATTTCTGTGGTCATGTGGCAGGCATGACTAGATGCCAAACACACAGCACACTGTTACCTTTCCTGCCAAAGTAGTACCTATTTATTTACTTGCAATTTCTTGCTTTCAAACTACTAGTTTGGCAGGAGCTGGGACAGACGATAGGAGCTCATTCTGTCATGCAAGACTCAGGTCTCGAACTGCTGAACTGCTGACCTTCCAGTTGTCAAGCTCAGCATCTTAACCACTAACCAATCCACTCATTTAAATAGGTAAAGGTAAAGGTCACCCTTGCTCATCTCTCTTTATAGCCAAAGAGCCAGTGCTATCTGCATCTCCAGACATTTGTGTGGACATGTGGCAGGCATGCCTTGACCCCGAAGTGGTCCCTATTTATCTACTTGCAATTTCTTGCTTTTGAACTGCTAGGTGGCACCTTGCAGTCAGTGAGTTCAGTGTCTTAACCACTTGAGCTACTGCAGTTCCCCTCTAATTTAAATACTGTTAATCCCTGTTAAGTAAATTCCTGGTTTTTTATTTTGTGTACCGGTATTAATTTTGTTTATTTCAGAGGCAAACAAAAAATTGCACGAACACCTTGGTCCCTCACAAGAGCGCCTTGCCCTTCACATTCTTAGAACCCAGGGCCTAGTGCCAGAGCATGTAGAGACCAGAACACTGTACAGTACCTTCCAGCCCAACATCTCACAGGTATGATATTTTAAAAACAACAACTCATTGCTTCTGAAATCAGGACTGTTGACATATCTAGACATATACAGTACAATGAATTCTATGTTGGGTTTACAGTGGAGGAAGCATAGAAATAAAGTAGTATACAGTAAAACCTCTACGTACGATTTCCCCCCCGTTCCACAAGATTATTTGTATGTCGAAAAATTTGTATGTCGAAAGCACATTGGATTACCAGAAGAAGCCTCTAGATGTCACCATATTTTTTGTATGTCAAATTTTTCCTATTAAAAATTTGTATATCAAATTGTTTTTTAGCCAGGATTTCTATTTGTATGTCGAATTTTTTGTAAGTCAAACCGTTTGTATGTTGGGGTTCCACTGTACTTCCTTCCTGTTTTGTGCCTTCCTGTATATATAATTGTGTCACATCAGGTCACATGAATAAGATAACGCCTGGTTAACCCAAAGGCACAGTCCAGTCAAGGAAGTACTTACTACATTGGGAAAGCTCAAAAAGTGAACCAGCTAGTTTTAGAAGTAGCTGTCTATGAATAGATCAGGTTCCATACCGGTATTAATTGATCTGACCTCAATCACATTGTCAGTCATTATATTTGAATTAAAACATTCTTTTTTAATTCATATGCAGTAAAGAGTGGAGAAGATTTTGTTCTTTTGCCTTCCTGATGATAAAGACAAAGTTCGCAAATCATTAAAACTGCAGTTGTTAAAACGGCTTTAGAGTGTGCACTCATGCTCAGGGATAAGACTTCATTTTGCAGTTTGAAGCCCTTTAAATTAGTTGTTCTCAATTTCAGGACTACCAAGTATTTTGGACTTCAACACCTGGAATCTTTGATTATTTGACCTTCTCACTGGGGCTTCTGAGAACTGAGAACCACTCCTTTACATATTCATGACCTGTCATATTTTATCATAACAATGATAAATGGAAATGCAAATGAGTGAATATTATTGAATAACAGGTCTGCATTAGATCTGCCTTGTGGTTTTTCTGCTAACTTAAAATTACTCATGCTATTTGAATGAAACTCTGGTTAAAAATAGAAGAATTTACTGAATTGCACAACCATTTTCTTAGCAGCAAATTTTCTTTAATTTTCTACACTCTTTCTTGGCAAAACAAACTGTACATTGAATTTCAATGGTCCTGTTTAGGAAATTCAACACCTGAATTACCCATGCCTATGGGGGCTGCTCTGTGTACATACTGATCTTCTGGAAAACAAATTGATTGTTTGGTGCTTTTTATCTATTATTGTGAAATGTAATAGTAGCCCCAGAATCCACATTTTTGTTTATAGCATCATTTTTTAAATGAACCTTTCTGTTTTCAAGGCAAAACTGACAATTTGCAGAACAAAGTTAAAGCAGACTGTTCAAAATACAATCCAGATGCATCTTAAGCATGGTTATGAATATAGAGTCATAGCAGACTAATAACCCCCATAGTTTCAAATAATGATTCTGGGCATTATTGTGTAGAAAAGTAACTTTTCCAAGCTCTGCATGCAGAATGAGTTGTGTAGTTATTTGTATTCTATCTTAGAGATATCTTAGGGAGCGTCTCTTCTCTTCCTCAGAAATTATACCCAGAACACCCAGATGTTTAAACTCTGAGTGGTCACACCTGGAGAGGCAAAGAAAGCAGTGAACAAATCAAGAGCTTTCTATGCTGTAGCCCCCACCCTCTGGAAAGATTTCCCAGTGGAGATAAGATCAGTGACATCATTTCTATCATCAGGCTTTCCCAAACTATTAATATCTCTTGGGCTGTAATATGACTTGCCCTGAAGTTGGCCAATCTGCTTGTTTAGTTTCCCAATTGTGTGGGTTTATTTAATGATTAAATGGAGATTGTGTTTATCTGATGGTTTTGTATTTCTGATTCCATGGATTTATGCTTTGTTATATAGATCAATAGGATTTTCTTTAATGCCTTTAGTTTTTTGGATAATTTACTTCCATGTTATTGGTTAAACTTTATTTCCTGGTTTTTTAATTATTATTTTGATGTTTTAAATGTTTGTAAGCCACCCTGAATGGTACATGCAGCAAAAAGGTGGAATATATATGAAATAAATAAATAAATATCCGAGATACAGTATTGTGTCAGACTGGGAATACTGACCGATGTTAAATCAGAGTTTTTTGAATGTGTGACATGATTGTTTAATTGTTACAGGGGAAGCTTCAGATGTGGGTGGACATTTTCCCCAAGAGCCTTGGACCACCGGGCCCTCCCTTCAACATCACCTCTCGCAAAGCTAAGAAGTTAGTAAAATTCATTTAATTCAATGTCTCCCCACATCAATTCCTTTGATGCTATTATTTTGGGAACCATTAAAAATCTGATTGGCTTTTTTGTTGCTGTTCAGTCGCACAGTCAATTCCGACCCTTTGCAACCCCATGGACCACAGACCGCCAGGCACTTCTGTCCTCCACTATCCTCCTCAATCCGCCCAGCTTTGTGCCCATTGCATTTACAATACTATCTAGCCATCTCATTTTTGGCCACCCCCTTCTTCTTTTGCCCTCCACTTTTCCCAGCATCAAGGCTTTCTCAAGTGAATCCTCTCTTCTCATTTGATGTCCAAAGCACTTTAGTTTCAACTTTACTATTTGACCTTCTAAGGAGCAGTCAGGGTTAATTTCTTCTAAGATCGACCTATTTTTTCTCCTTGCTGTCCAGAGGACTCTCAAAACTCTCCTCCAGCACCACATCTCAAAGGCATGTATTATTCTGCACTCAGCTTTCCTAATGGTCCAGCTCTCACAATCATACATTAGCACTGGGAATACCATTGCTTAGACTATGCAAATTTTGGTTTGCAAGGTGATGTCTCTACTTCTAACTTTGTTCCCCAGGTTTCTGATTGGTTACATAATAAATTTTTATATTTGGGATGCCTAAACCGCCTTCTTTCTGAGATGCATACCACAATTTTTTATTTATTCTTGGTCTTTTATCTCCATTACAAATATTATTTATTTTCATTTGCCATTGTTTTAATTCCCCCTTTTTAATTTTATTGATAACATCCAAGACAAAAAAAATTATTTTAGGCAATATTTTCATTTTACATAGTGATATCCTCCCAAACCATGATAATCTTGATTTTTTAAAAATACTTTTCTAAACTTGTCTTTATCTGTTCTTTCACCTTATAAAAATCATTAATTTTAAATCTTGCAGGTTCTTACTAATATTTATTCATAAATATATAAAACTTGATTTAAATTTAATCTTAAATTTTGCTTTAATTCCATCCTGGCTATCATTATTAAATGATATAATCTCTAATTCAGTCCAGTTAATTTTTAACCCTGTTACCCTTTCAGAACTTTCCAAATGACTATGAACATATGTTCTTTTATAAGTAATAAAGTATCATCAACAAACAAATTTAATATTTTCTTTATCTTTTTGTCTTATTCTTTCTATATTATTATCCTGTCTTATCACATTTGCCAACATCTCCATCATTAATATGAACAATATTGGAACTAAGAAGCACCCTTGTCTGGTTCTTTGGGTTAGGTCGATTTGTTCTGTATTGAAGCCCAGTTCCTTGAATATAAATGTGTTATTACTTGTTGGATTTTTTTCTCCAAATCCCAAAACCTGGATTAGTTTTTTCAAAACTGAATTCCACAGCCATCTAAAATATCTTTCAGCTTGCAACAACTGCTTTCAGTTGCTTCTCATTTATGTAATTAATTATATTTAATGTTTTCCTTGCTAAGTTCTTGCCTTCCTTTAATGAACCCACTTTGGGCTAGCAAGTCAGCAGTTCGAGACCCAGGTACTGCATGATGGACTGAGCATTCGTTTCTATCCAGGCCCTTGGGGGTATTAAAGGACCCTCATTTGGGCATTCCCTAAGCGGAGTTTCTCCAGCAAAAATCCTTTCAACCAGAATAATTTCTGATTACAATTATTATTATCATTTCTAGTACAGTTCCCTATAAATTCATCCAACCTTTTTGCTGTTGTTGCTGTAAATAGCTTGGTATTTCTTGAAGAAGAAAAAGCTGCTAAAATCCCAAGAACACCACAATATCTCTTAGGGAGGTTGGGAATCTGACATGGGTATATCTCACTGTGAGGAAAGAAGAGTGGGTTTTTTCCTTTGCTTCTTTCTGAGAGTGCGGGTCTGTGAGATTTGCTTCTCTACTTTGACCTCTGTTTGTCCTTGCCCAGTTTCACCACTGAAGCTTGTCATCATTGTATACGGCTGAACAGAAATGCAAATCCACAAATACTGAGCTCTTCTTCTTTATTTCTTTAACCTGCATTACAGATATGAACTGCGGGTGATCATTTGGAACACAAAGGATGTCATTCTGGATGAAAAAAGTATCACAGGAGAAGAAATGAGTGATATCTATGTGAAAGGGTAAGGGTACCCTATCCCAAATCTTGCTAACATCAGATATACTTGCTAGATTAAAAAAAACTAGCACTAGTTGTTAAGAGAGGATTACATGATAACTGTCACATGGAAAATGAAAGGAAGAGCCATTTAGATTTCCCCCCTCTTAGCTGTTTAGGACTGGGCTGGCTCAGATGTCATGTTGTCATACCGAGTATAAGTCAGGTTTTTTAGCCCCCAAAATGAGGTCCAAAAATGGGACTCGATTTATATTCCAGTCAGTGTAAACCCTCAAAAACATAGCTACACAAATGTCTAAATCAATTAATTTTACCGTATTTTCATGTATTTTAATTACTGAAACTCACTAGCAGCTGCTGCATTTTCCACCCCCAACTTATACTTGGGTCAATCTATTTTCCTAGTTTTAGAGGTCCAAATTAGGTACCTCAACTTATATTCGGGATGACATATGGTCGAGTATATATGAGGAAGTATTGTTTTTCACTCTTGGTTAATGCATACATATCATGGTAAGTACATATTCCCTCTAATCAGAGGGCACAAGCAGGAAGCGTTGACCAGTGTAGGAACAGAAATCATGCTTTTGACAATGTTCAGTGGGGATATTTTGTCTCCCTTTGGACTGAGGATGTTTAACAGGGTGTTGGGCTGATTGCTGGCTCTGCAGGCATCAGCCATGTAGCATAGAGACTGGATGGCACTAATGTAATGAAATGGCCTAGTAGGGGCTCTGTTTCACTGCTTCTGATATTCTGTAGCCACATGAGTGATGCCCTTCAGCTCCGTAAGACTGCTCTTCCATTATAAACAGTCCTCACTGCCATTCACAATGCACATCCAAGTTATCTCACTTCTGACTTTCAGGTGGATGCCTGGCTTTGAAGAAAATAAGCAGAAAACGGATGTGCATTATCGATCTCTAGACGGGGATGGGAACTTCAACTGGAGATTTATTTTTCCTTTTGAGTATTTTCCAGCAGAACAGCTCTGCACGGTCTCTAAGAAGGTAACTTGCTTTGATCATGCACAAGATAAGTAGTTTGGGTCACTAATGGCCAAATTACACTAAAGTCTGAGTTACGCATCCTTTTTACTCCAAAGTCTCTCTTTTAAAGATACACTGAGACAGCTATAATTTGTTGTGGTAGATCCACATGGAGTGAGTGAAGTAGAAAAAAGTCTTGTGACCCCCTCCTTTCCTACTGTTTTCCTGCTCAAATTGAATGGCTCCTGCCCTGCAGGTTTTCCATATACCAAAGATAAGATAACAATAAGAGCAACCCAATGGCCAATCTCCTGCTGCATAACTGAACATGCACAACTCAAGTGTGTACCTGCCATACTTATGCTAGCACTGAGGCAGAAGTGCTATCCAGGAAGCACTTCCACTGGTACATTGCACAGTTAGGCATGGTGTGACATATCATGCAAATGAATAAGCACAATTCCTTGTTCCCAGGTATAATGACCATCATGTTTATGCTGACATAACTTTATGTTATACTGCCATGAACAGTATTTTGTCCATGGGCCTGGTAGGCATATTCCATGCAGGACATGACACATGTCATCACTACCACAGTTGCTGTCTGCTACAGCCTGTCTTTCCATGCATTTTACTTCTGCTTCTGGGAGAGAATAGGGTGGCATGGGCTGGATGAATTGACGTCAGGGCCTGGATCTGGCCCACAGGCCATAGTTTGGGCACCCCTGGTTTAAGCAGCTTAAAATATATCTCATCCTGTTGCAAAACAGATTGCAAGGCATGTTTTACTTCCGCTTCTGGTGGGAGGAACAAGCCTGCTGAACCACATGTCTGGCCTGCTAAACCACATGACCAGCCCACGGCCCGAAAAGTTTGGGAACCACTGCTATAGATAGCTGCAGCATAAAAACTGACCACATCTTCATGCTTCATTCACGCTTGTAAGAAGTCCTAAGCAGCAGCTGCAAGGAGCAGCTAATCCTCCTGACAGTGGAGGGTTCTGTGATCTCCACAGTTGCAATAATCTAAGGAAAACATAATAACAATAATCTAAGCAATAAATAAATAAATCTTGGGAAGCTCCTTGCAAGAAATGTGGAACATATGGTGCTCCAGATACATCTAGAGTCCCAGTGATGGTGAACTTTGGCCCGAATCACAAGGAATGCTGACTTGGGCTTCTGGTAATTAAAGTCCAAGAACACCTGGAGTGCCAAAAGTTCACCATCACTGTTCTAGACTGTCACAGCAGCCCTAGCCGATGTGGCCAACTGGGACAAGCAGTACCACAACAGGGAATGATGAGTTACAGTTTAATCCATCTGCAGAACACAAATTGGTCACCCCCATGCTATAACTTCTGCATATCCAGCTAATAATAAAATTGTGTGTATTTACACCAGTAATCTCAAATACTTAAAGTTAAAAGGCTAAATAGTAAAAGGCTTTGGGGAAGGATTCTTATTTTAAAAAATTAAAAATGCAAAAATTTACATATTATTTTGCATATAAAAAGAAAAATTATATGTCTACTTTGCGGTGAAGTTTTCCACCAGCTCATCAAGCATCATTCCACCCTGATTTGTAATATACATATTGCACTGAAATCCCAATGAGTCAGTCTAGTTGACCCCTTAAGCACTCACAGCTCTCCACTTTTGGGAGGATTGCTAGTGGCAAGACGGTTATGGTGCCATAAGTGCATTTGGAGAGTGGGAGGAGAAGAACCAGACTACTTGTTCATCCTCTAAATATTATTTTCTTATTTTTATTGATGATCTCATTATTCATAGGAACATTTCTGGAGTCTTGACAATACTGAATTCAGAATTCCACCCAAACTGCTTATTCAGATATGGGACAATGACAAGTTTTCCTTGGATGACTATCTTGGTATGCTTTTTAAAATTGCATTTTGGAAAGATACATGTCAAAAGAAAGACATGCCATGATGCCCTTCAGATACCAAGGGCATGATGTCACAATTGTTTCCTCCTTTTCTATTTTCTTTAGGTTATGTTGAACTTGATTTACACAATACAGTTGTGCCAGCAAAAGTTTCAGGGAAGTGCACTTTAGACATGATTCCAGAATACAAACCAACCAATTCAGTCAAAATGCCTAAGACTGCCTCACTCTTTGAACAGAAATCCATGCGAGGATGGTGGCCGTGCTACATGGAAAAAGATGGCTCTCGTGTCTTGGCTGTAAGATTCCACTGACATGCATAAATCCTTTGTTAGCTATTTTTTGTGTAGGCCAACAACCATTTATTACATCTTCATTAACCCTTCTATTTAGTTATTTCTTTATTCATTCATTTATTCATTCATTGCATTTTTATATTGCCCATTTGGGAAATTTCTCACTCTGGGTGGTGTACATACAAATATCATAATAACATAATAAATCACACGGCAAATTTAAAACCAACCAACCAAATAAATACATCCTACAATAAAATAACTGACTTCTCGGGGCACAGAGGATCAACTGACCGGTTATTCTATTGTTAAATGGATGATATTCTGAAAGGCTTCCTTGAATAGGAAAGTTGTTGTTGTTTTTTTTTAATTTAAAAAGATATCCAGTGACCGGGCCTGGTGCAGCTCCACCTGTAGTGTGTTCCACAATGTTGGTGCTACCACCAAGAAGACTCTATTTCTAGTTATAGACTTTTTAGCCATCCTCAGGGTCAGCACCTGGAGATGTGCAGACTATGATAAACAGGTGATGCGGGGAGTTGTTCTGAGGGAGAGATGATCCAACAAATGACAAGATCCCAAACTATGTAGGGCCATATATGCTAACACTAACACCTTGTATCTGACATGGTAGGCAACAGGTAACCAGTGAAGGCCAGCCAAGGCTGAGGAAATATAATCAAACACAAATGCACATAGTCTCTTATAGATGTGTTTTTCTTTGGAATGGTCTTCATCTGGAAACTTGTCACGCCCCTTCCCTTCAGGTGTTTAATAAAGCAGTTAAAACGAGCTTTTCAAGGAGGCCTTTAAGAACACTATTCCCTCTGGCTGTCTCACTTGAATTTTTTATGATTAATCACTGCTTGTCTATTAGCTTATTTGTTTATTGTTGGTGGGTTATGGGGTTGGGTGTGAGTTTGATAATTAGGGTTTGGGGTTGAGTTGATAAAGATTACTGTTTTGTATTTGACTTCCCAGAAAAGTGGCTTGCCCCTAAACTTGGCAATATATAAATATTATGAATGAATGAATGTTCTATAAAATATCACATTTTCCTACATTTATTAATAATTATTTCATGTCAGATTACTCTGGGTTGAAAGGATTTTTAGGGGACTCCTGAATGAGGCACCTTTCATGTCCCCAATTGCAGCTCTTGGGTATTGAAACCCGACCTTCCAGTCTCCAGCTCAGCATCTTAACCACTATTGAAGTAGTAGTAGAAAAACATTGGATGGAATTTTTGGATAATTGATCCCAGGAACTGCAAATAACTGAACTTAACTATTGTTTTAAACATACTTAAGAAACATTGAGAAATTCTTCATAATACTTTGGTTTATTTGAAGGGTAAAGTTGAGATGACCCTGGAAGTTCTTGGTGAGAAAGAAATTGAAGAACGGCCAGCTGGTAAAGGAAGAGATGAACCTAATATGAACCCCAAGTTAGACATGCCAATGTAAGATACTTCCTTCTATTTTATGGTAACTGTTTGTGGGTTGACTTCCAAAAAGCCAAATGCATTTGTTTATTAATCCTGTGAATGCCATGTCCACGTAACTTGAAAATAGGATTGCCATCTAATTTTAATTTCCCCTGCTCAGCAGAGGGCAGGGAAAGTGAAAATAAATGTTGTTGTTTAAAACTATTGCTGATATGATGTGTCAGTTATTAATTAAAAAGAAAAAAGAAACTGCCCATAGTTGAAGCCATCATTGTGGATTTGACAGTAAGGGCTTCCTCAACCAGTAAGGCAAAACAGATTTTTAAAAAATCTGTCATACTGCATAAGCGATTGTCTTAAACTGGAAAAAAATATCTTCACTTTCTCTACCCTTTGCCGGTCAGGAGAAATGATTACTTTACCAATACCCAAAAATGGCTGTCTTATTAACCACTTCCCAATATTACCTGTGGAAGTGGGTATTTTTTTTAAATCATTCTAATCAAGACCCACTATTCCACAGCAACCAAGGCTAGATAATCCCTGGATGCTAATGTTTTTTGTTGTTGTTCAGTCTCTTCACCCTTAATCTGTTGTTCCCAGACACAAAATGCTATCTAGTCAGTAGTGCAAAATTATCAGTCTGGTTAGCTTTTTCATGTGCAATTGAGGAAAGCACCATTTTGTCATTTATTTCTTAGTTTGACTCTTTGCAAATGTGGAAGGTCTGTAGTTCTGTCTCCCCTCCATCTGCCAGCATTCACAGCCAATGTCACAGGTCTTTGATGGCTTAGATCAGGATAAGGAGTATGAAACAGGAATGGATAACACAGGCTATTCATGGTAAAGACAGTGGTTTCTCCTTGTGACTAATGCTTTTTCTTTTAAATTGCAGCCGGCCAGAAACATCTTTCCTTTGGTTTACCAATCCATGCAAGACGATGAAATTTATTGTCTGGCGTAGGTTTAAGTGGGTCTTCATTGGGATCATCATCCTGATAATTCTGTTTTTATTTATAGCAATTTTTCTATACTCTATGCCGGTAAGTTTTTTTAAATGTATAACATTGTTTCTTATACAGTACAGTACAGTCAAACCTCGCATAACGAGTGTTTTGATTAGCGAAAAACTCGCATAATGAGCAAGTTTTTCACTAAGCGGTCTGACTCGCATAACAAATTTTTCGCTATGCGAGTCGGACTTTTCCCTATGGAAAAAACTCGCATAATGAGTTTCCCCCCTTGAAATGCTCGTTATGCGAGTTTTTCCATAGAGAAAAGTCCAACTCACATAGCAAAAAAATCGTTATGCGAGTCTGACTCGCATAGCGAAAACTTGCAGAACGAATTTAATTCATTATGCGAGGTATGACTGTACAGTAAAACACCAGATAACGGTTGGATTGGATAACGCTAAAATCGCATAATATTAAGTAATCTGGGGAGGAGAATTGGATCGAATAACGTTAAGGTCCTATGGGATGGATTGGATAACAACCGCTAAAGCCTGTGCGGTTACAATGGATCTCTATGGAGCTTTAACGTTATCCGATCCATCCCATAGGACCTTAATCTTCTTTGATTACCTAGCTCAGGGGAGTTCTCAACCTTTTAAAGCTGGGAGCTTTGGGGACCTCAGACAGCTTTGGGGACCTGATGGCCATTTTGCCCTTCCTCCACCACATGGCACTTTCCAGTGTAGTGGAGGCGGGGGGGCCACATGAAATGGTGCTGTGGGCTGTATCCATCCCACGGGCCACAGATTGAGAATTCCTGACCAAGCTGGTGCTAGGACAGCAAGCCTTTAAAATAAAAATAAAACCAAAAACGGGAAGAGGGAATCAAACAGGCTCAGGGGTCAGATGTGAGAAGAAGAGGATTCAAGTGGTTAACCAGCTGCAGACAAACTCCTGAGTGATTGGCTGAAGCGGGTTAACCCAGGTAAACCCATCATCTTAGGCACAGTTGCACAGGGGAGCATTTTTCCTGCTGTGTAGTCATACCCTTTAGACTTCCTACAGTAGCTCACTGCCAGGGCTGGATTTACATGAAAAGAGGCCCTAGGCTATTCCACTTATGTGGCCCTTTCACCTCCCATTTTTAAGTTTGTAAATTACATGAGAGATAATAAAATGCATCATTACAGTGATATATATCAATAGGCCCCTCTTGATCTTAGGCCCTAGGCTGAAGCCTAGTTAGCCTATAGGAAAATCCGGCCTTGCTCACTGCATCAAGAAAATGTCCTGGCATTCACTCAATCACTTATCTGTTAAACTAACAAAGATGTCTGAATTTTCAGAACAAACGTCCATCTTTTTTCTTTTTCTTTTTTATAGAACTATCTGTCCATGAAGATTGTGAATCCTTCGGGATAGTGCTCCTCCTTTAAACTCAACATTGCAATGAGGTCTTGCAGCCTCTGCCTTGGGACCAAATTTATCTGATGACCAAAACAAGCAAGTCGCTTTTTCTTGTGCTTGTGACTCTGTTCCTCTCTTGTGAAGGAATTCAGCAATACAGAAAGCAGTTATGTTAGTGGAAATGGGAGGGGACACTTCCCTTCCATTCCTCTGTAGCCCAGTGCCATTAAGAGTGGCGCCAGTGGAAACCTACTGAAGAAAACTTCTTTAGCAGCACAGAGATGTGCAAAGGGCTTCAAGTCCCACTGACAGAGCCGCTTCTATCAGAAGAACAGCAACTCCAGATCCTGGTCCTCTTTGCTTTAAGTCATGTCTAAGAATGTAACTGTCTAAAATACAGCCACTGCACAAGATGCTGTGTTCTTTTTCTATATTTTGAGCTGAACAGCATTAGAGCCATGGGCGGAGAGGGGGGATAGAGGGAGGGGGAATCATCTCTTTTTAAATGGCATTTTGCCCAGATATTATCTCAGAAAGTATTTTCCTCTTTTCTCCTCTTTAAGGATACACTCTGTTTTGCAGTACATTCCTATTCATGTCTAATCAGAACTAAGTCAATGGGACTTACCTTCAGGCAAGCACGTATAAGATTGGATGCAGTCTTTATCTTTTTATCTGAGCACTTTGAAATACTCTTGATTTTATAGGGGAAAATGTATGCTAGTCATATTTTTACAAGACAAAGCATGGTGCAATAAAAATGTCCTCAAGTGGTATGAACATTATGTTTTAAAAGGTCACAGTAAAAGCACTAAGCTTCACTTTTCTATGACTCCAATTTGTGAGCAAATAAAATAAATATAGCAAAACAAACTACTGCTGTTTAGTATTGTGATTATTATCTTCAGAACAAAATAACATGCATATGTCGTGGTGGAAGTCATAGCTGTTGATAAATGTTAGTTAAAGCATAAATCTCACTTCTTGCAATGAGTTTTTAGAAAAGCAGATTTTTTTTAACCTATTATTTTCTCTTTGCAGTGATATTCTCTGTATAAGATTTTTTTCTTTTTGTGAGGTACTTCAAGGGAAAATTTGTGTGATGGCTTGAACATTTTGTGCTCTCTTTTTGGGGGGTGTACCACATTGTGTAAGATTATTATAATCTGCACAGAATGGCATTTTTCCTGGCTAGGACTTACCGTATATACTTGAGTATAAGCCGATCCATATATTATTTATTTATTTACCTTTATACCTGAATTTTATTTATTTATTTATTTATTTATTATATATTTCTAAGCCAAGGTACCTAATTTTACCTGAGAAACCAGGAAAACCTGATTGATTTGAGTACAAACCTACGGTGGCAAATGCAGCAGCTACTAGTGAGTTACAATAATAAAAGTAAACCAGCCTTGTATGACCGGCGTTTTCGTTTTGGTCCCAGATTATCCATTTCTAACAGGAGAGACACAGGAGAGCCCAGTAAGTGCCGGTGGAGGGTGTTTCGCCTACTGTAGAAGTGACCAAGGCCAACTCTTCAGCCACTGGATCATTTCTACATGAAAGCCCGTCGCTGGCGGGGGGGGGGGGAATAAGATCATAGCTGCAGCCATGAACCATATCTAACGACTTCCTGACCAGGATGTTTATCTATGTTCAGCAGTCAGGAAGTGGTTAACAAAATAGAGCAGATGTCTCTAAGCCGAATCTGCTGTTTTCAGACTGGTCTTGTTGTGGGGTTTGTGTGTTGGGGGAATGAGAAATCTTCTTAATGTAGGAGGAAGTCTTGGCAGGGAATATCAGAATGGCAAAACTTGGAAAATAACAGAGGATTAGAGAACACTCAACAGAGCTCCAGGTTCAAACTGTCCATCCGCTGTTAATCTCATTAGTGGGGCAATACACTTTATGCAGCATCACCCTTTGCACCAGAAGTGAGCCCTATTGAGTGCACAGGGTGCTTACTCATGTGTAAGTGTGAGTTGAATTCAGTGTTGTAATTTTGCGAACACATGATTCTCCTCACTCCGTTTTCATTCCTGCTTAATTGTCAAATCCAATTCTTCAGTTCTACCTGTGAAAACTTTCCACAAGCAGTTCCCCAAGGCATTGCACAAGGCATTGCACCAGCTGTTTCAAGCAACATTCCACAAGTTGTTGATCAACATATTTCCCAACATTACTCCATGAGGCCAGGTCAGGGCTACATAATATACAGCACTCTAGAAGTGACCAGACTGTTGCTGACCGACCTATAGGATAGGGAACTTGTTTTGCTAGCAGTTGTGCAATCGTTATTGAAACAACAGTAAGTCTTATAACAATGTAGTGTAATTATACTAGCTCTAGGATTAAAGTCTTAAAGTTGCCAGAGTCTCTCCTGGCATGTCATCAAGTCAATTCTGACTTATAGTGACCATTTATTGGGTTTTCTAAGTAGAGAATGCACAGAAGGGTTTGCCATTCTCTTCTCTTGGACTGTGCAATTTGCCTAAGGTCGTCCAGGCTAACTCTACTCCCAAAAGGCACAGCAGGAAATTTAACTTCCAGCCTCAGGCTTCGCAGCCAGAATCCTAAACTATTGAGCTATCCAGGCAAATTCACATTGCTAAATAAGCCATTGCAAAAAAAAGAATGTTCATATCATTGTCAAAGGAATCATTTTTTAAACAGCTTGTTTCATAGATTCCACTGAAAGTATTCAAATCTCGAGAAACCTCTGGACGTTAATGGCAGACGTGGATCAGCTCATTCAAAAACTCAAATCCCCTCTTTTTAAACTAACTCATTCATACTCCCCCATTTTTGTCAGAAATGAAATGAAGTATTGCTGGGGCGAGGGAACCATTTTATAGAGGACTGAATTTAACTCCTAACATATGTTTATACTTAAAAATTGCAATACAGCTATGAGCAAATAGTCAGTTTGTGCAGTTTGGCCTCTTCTCTCTTTGGAAAACATCTCGTCCTGTCACTACTGATAAAACTACGGGAGTTGGCAAAGGCATGGCAATCTCTGTTCTTAGGATCTGTCCTGAGCTTTTAGCTTTGGCAAAGTTCAAGCCCAGACAGTGCCATTACAATGAGTCATGACACAATTTTGTGTTCAAGATGCATAGGGTTCTCAGTTTTCACCATAACTGGGGAAATGATAATGACTTAAATTTGCTGAAAGAGCTAGTGGGTATAATTCCATGAAATCATATCCATAATGTGGGTGAGTGTTCAAGGTTGGCATGGAGCAGTTCTCCTGTCAAAATATAATAGCCCTTTCTTTTCAGAGTGGGAAGAGCTGACTTGAGAAGCATGACCTTAGACTGACAGCTCATACTTGGAAATAATCATAATCCAAATGGATTGTCACTTCAGTGTTGAAGCCATAATGTTTTGGCAGTAATCCATGACTCTGTCATTGAACGTTTTATCACTCTTGGTTAAGATGTTTCAGTCAATGCTGCAGATTTAACAGAGAAAAGAAAAATTCAGAAGGGTTGCTTTTCATACCAAGGCCTCAAAGTGTGTCACTCTTTAATAGCCTCATTAGATAAGCATGATCAGGATTGAATGAGGATTTAATTTTGGCCAATGACAAAGCCAAGAAGGTGGTTTTCATTTGGCATTCTGCACAAGAAAGCAAAAGAAAAAATCCAATAAGCATTGAACCTTAAAGACATGCTTGAAGAATATTATTTCTAGTAAAACAACTTTTTAAAAGGTTAAAGACCAAAGGTCTGAGGAATGGTGTTCATGCAGAGCAACCATGAACTAGACAAACTGGGATTAAGGGGCAGCTCTTCTTTTGGTATAGGACTGTACATGGCGGCTTGGAGTCCCAGTGGGTTAATAACAGCAACAAAAACAAAATCCATAGGTTTTCCAACTGAATTTATACTGCTGAAATGAAGAAGGCCTGGGGGTGACTAGTTGCAAACTTTTATGTAAAAGGGCGGTGAGCCCAAGGAATTGACCACCACAAAGAAAAAAGAGTGACAGACACTGAGAACAGCAATATTGTTGCTTGGCTTTTCCACTCAGACTCTGAGGCTGCTCCATTCTGTTGTGCCATTTCTCCTCTTCCTTCTTCTACTGTATCCAATTCTGAGTATTGGCGATCATCATGGTGATCAGCCATAAAGATTGTCCTGAGAATGTAATGGAGTGGTCTTCCATTGTTTTGCATGGCAGCATTACACCCGTACCACTGATCCAGTTCCGCTAGTCACTTTCTAGTCCTGAGCCCTTTTGGCATGCAAAGTCCTCATCAGACCCAATATTGATGAAGCTGCTGCCCTCCATCAAGATGGGTTCACGTGGGATTAATCCACTTGGGAACCATCGCCCTTCACTGTGGACTTGGGCACCCAAGGCCGTTAGTCCTCAGGGTGGTCAGGTTAGTTAACTGCCATCTGATACTTGGTGTTGAGTCACTGGCAGTATGGTCTACTCGATTACCATAGCAGGATAACCTGGCCAGACTGGTGTCATTTCTCTTGGGCTTCCTGAATCCACTTCATGCTGCCAGTGTATTGGAGGGCCCTCTTCCATTGCCAGTGAGGAGGAAAGATTGCATTTCCTTTCCAATCAGCTTTTGTGTGTGGAACAGGCAGGGATCACCATCAGCTCCTTTGCTTCTGGCAGCATCATGTCTTGGTCTGTCTCTGGTGAGCACAGTTCCATTTTCAGTGCTGAAAACATATCTCTACCTCTGAATGTGTTAAGACATTGGTTTCCAAAATAGTGGGACAAGTGGGGGGAGAACTATGTCCTACTGAGGAGGAGAACTATGCCCTATGTAGAGACTTCATATGAAGGACAATGTGCAACTGCGAGTTTTTCATAACAAGAGCAAAGCAATCACACCTATATACTGCCCCATAGCACTTAGTACACTCTCTGGGCAGTTCACAAGTTAATAAACATTTTGCCCACAACATGCTCGGTACTCATTTTATCGATCTCAGAAACATGGAAGGCTGAGTCAACCTTTATCCCTAGTCCGAATCAAACTTCCAACATTTTGGTTTCAAGACAGCTGTTTACCCACCGCACCATCGGGGCTCCTCAAATGTTTATGAAATAAAACTAATTTTATTTTCAAATTTCATTATCACTTTTTTTTACATCTAGAGATAGTGGTTTAATGGATGGGAAAAATCAAAGAATGTGGAAAGGGTGATGTAATTTTACCAATTTTATGATGATTTTCTCGATGATGGTAAACAGCCGGCTGGAAGGCTTCCTTTCTAATAAAAAAAAAATGCAATGCTGAAAGTCTAGGAACTGCCATGCTTGGAACACCCTGTTCTTTAATTCTAAATATTGGCTTTTATCTCTGGCTCTGTTTGGTGGATTTAATGTAAAAACAAAATAGTGATCTGTCAAACATGAAGTCTGCCCATCCCACAGAATCTGACAATGGTAAGTATTCGGTTTCTAAGGTCTGTGAAGTCCTTTACACTGTGAACACATGATTTTCTGGCAGGTCTAGAAGACTGGATGAGTAGATGTTTTCAAAGGTATGATGAATGCTCTCTTAGAAGAAAAATTAAATGCTCCAATCTCTCAATTTGCAAGGGTTTTCCATTAAATGCCTAACCGGGGGGGGGGGGCCCTCCAACACTTGCAAAAACACTTTAATAGTGTCATGTTCCTAACCAAGGTAAGTATCTCTACATAGTCTTTTCTATTATCTCAGTCATGGAAAAGTACATTGGGGAAGACCATTTGTGTTGTAGACCTTAAACAGAGCTCTGTCAATAACACAAACTGCAACACCATCTGTTTTTATTATCACCAAAAGCTGGAAAGGAGAGCATGAAGTGGTTCCATAGCCTGTGTTTTATAGCTGGTATAATACCTTACTTCCTCAAACAATGAAACATCAGGTGAGTGAAAGAGTCTGGGTCATTAAACAACAATTGGTGAATGAACAAGAGGAAGATAAAATTGACATGGGGGATGCTTTCCTACAGAAATGGACTTTTAGCATCCCCTGGGAAATGTAGATATTGAAGAAACGTCTATTGTGTTAGAATCATCCAGGATTTACCTGAGATTGGTGTGCATAGGATCGCAACCTTAATAATTAATCCCAATAAAGTCTAGGAAAGTGACTTTTTTACACTGATATTCCTAAAATTCCCTAAGAGATTCTGGGTATTTTCATCCAAAAAGCTTTGGTTACCTTCTCCCATCCCCCATAGGATGTCCTTGTTGATGATGGTTTTTTTCTGCATAAGCAAACATACATGGAGAGTGACAACATTTTGCCATGCAATATTGCTTGTAAGAAATATAAAGAGGGGGGGGAATACTGAGGAGTCTAAAATCTGCCCCCCACAAATCCCAAATCTAGGAATATGAGCCTGCATTACTTCCGCAAGTCACAAGATGTCAGTGTATGTACCTGATTTTCAAACAAAGGCCTTTCATATATTTCTGCATAAATAATATCCTACATCCCTGCAGTAAAACATAATGTTTAAGATGTGTAGCACAGAGCTTCCTTTCAATGTGACACAGAAGTAGTATAGCATAGGATATACCAGTCCTGAACACACATTTCCTAATACCTTCATCAGAGCTGAAAAGTGACCCTGTGTTTTTAAAAATACCATTTTGTAGGGCGGGGGTGGGAGGACCAAATCTTCTTACAAACTGCAAAATAAATTCCTGCACTGCTTAGGAAATTGAATTTTAACAGCAGGTCTCCCTTCTCTTTCTGATCCAGAAGAAGAAGATTAAGAAAGTTGTTTTCAGACTCCATTAATTTGACAAAATAACTAACGCTTTTGTTGTGATGAACCAAGAATCAAAAATGGAAATATAAACATTTCAAAGAAAGATGATTAGCAGGACCACTGAAGTAAGAAAGACAATTCTGTTATTGTACAAAAATCAATGGGATAGTCTACCACTCTCTGTAGGCTGCAGCCTTTACCTGCCGCAAGGCTGAAGACTGGTCCTGGGATACTCACAAAATGAGATGCTTGTTCATTTTTGCAAACAGAAGGAAAATCTTCAGAACAGGATTCTCAACCTGCAGCCAATGGCACCATTTCATATCGGGGGCGGGGGGGCGGCGGCACTGCCTCCACCACACCAAGAAGTGCCATGTGGTGGAGGAAGGGTAAAATGGCCATCTGCCCCCCCCCCCAAGCTGTCTGATGGAGTGTGACTTGGCCCCAGGCTTTAAAAGGTTAAGAACTCCTGCTTCAGAACATAATGGGCAAAATTCAGTTTTTAGTCCCCAACTCAGGGAGACCAAGAGAATCAGTGAGACTTCTGTTAGTAGTCTTTTAACAGGACCCCTTCATTCAATGGGTTTACTCTGGCTGAAACTAAGAACTGGATTTGGTCCTAGGTCAACCACCTCTTATAACCAATTGTTTCCTGATCAGCCTTCCCTAGTCCAGTGTTCTCTAGCTGGGTTAGAAATACATGGGACCAGAAGCCTCCTCATCCCCAGCTGGTGAGACCATTGGCCATGCTAGTTGGAGGTGCTGGCCTGGAAGTCATTGTCCTGCTCGCACAGTAGGGGTCTGGAATGTGAAGACAGTTCCTAAGCTCAATTCTATGTGGCATTTTCATATGGCAGCAGAAAAATATTGCCTGCCACACAATGTGATATGTAAAGATCATCTCAAAACCAATTCTCCACATTATACACTCAAAGCTGTACTTGATTGTACAGCATATTCTGGATGATTCAACAGTGGATTTACTGTATTTTCATACCTATCAAGTGTACTGTATTCCTTTCCTCTTTCTTGTGGCAACACCCAACTTCACGTATTTTACTTCTGCTTCCAGGAGCAACGAGGGCAACGCGGGTCGGATTAATTGCAGTAAACCCATTTATGTGGATTCACAGAGAGCTTGGGCTTCTGGGAACTGAAGTCCAAGAACATCTGGAGTGCCAAGGTTCGCCATCATGGATCTATGGCCAATTGCAGACCAGAAAGTAATAATTTCTAAGCTAGTTGTTTTTAGTACAGTATATATATTCTTGAGTTTCACAATTGTAAGGGCCTCTTTAATCCCATTAGTTCCATGCATAGGGACATTTTGCCTTCTGAACAACTAGTTCCTAGAATGTTTTGCAGACATTTCAACACTGGTGCTATTTCTTGTGATCCTTACTTAACTCATCACTTGAGAGTTGGGCTGAAGGACTTAGAGGTAACTTACACTTTTTGTGTTTTTGAATCCCTTTCTTTCCTTTTTTTCAAGATGACCACATCAAAACAATATTGTTCAATAAATACCAATAACATCATATGCAGGATACAATTTAAAATAAACACTGTTGTCTTCTTCTTTCATGTCCTGATCAAACCCTGGACTGCCAAAATGAAGCCACTTTCTTCTTTTTGTCATTCCCCAAAGCCAAGTACTCATCAGTGCATGCCTCTGGCAGCAATTGGCAGATCAGTAAATGTGCCGGATTCTGTATCTCTCCACATTCACACCATGTGTTGTTGTCCACCAGCAGCCCCCAATTGAGCATGTTGGTCCTGCATTTAGGGACTCCAACCTTCAGCCTATTCAGGGCCCTCCAAATGACATAGGGGAGGTTGAGATCTTCAGCTATATCCCGCTTTAATGATGTTCCTTGTCCAGTGAGCTCCTTCTTCCATCTTCTAATTTGGTTTTGCTTTTGTGTACCTTCAGAAATGTTTGTTCTTGCCAAAACTGTTGTAATAAAATGCAGTTCAAAACATCCATCAGCAGCAAATATATTTTTTTTTAAAAAAAAAATTAAGTTAACAGCTGAGCACTGGTCAATGTGTTGTTGTTTACTTGCCCTCAGGTCACTTCTGACTGAAAGTGACCTTCTGAAATAATGACCTCCAAAAAGTCCTGTCATTAAAGGGCCTGCCCAGGCCTTGCTAGTTAAAGGCTATGGCTTCCTTGGTTGAGTCAATCCATGATTCCCTTTCCCCATTAACCCAATTAATCTTGACTTCACATCACACACTCCAAGTATGATAGTTTAGTCACTTTGGCTTCCAGTAAGTTCAAGCTTCATTTGATTTAGAATCCATTTGTTTCCCCAGCAGCCCATGTTATTATGTTATCCACAGACTTCTCCTTCAACATCTACATCTTAAGCGAGCTGATCTTTTTATTCTCAACTTCCTCATTGCCCAGTCTCACATAACAACCAAAGCAGAACACAGACTAACTCCCCTCTGGCCGTTGGTGTGGGCCCAGAGGAGGGGACCAGTGATGGGATGTAACAGGTTCTCACCAGTTCTCCAGAACTGGTAGTAATTTTTCCCAGTGTCCTGGAGAACCGGTTGCAGCTTTTGGGGGGAACCACCTTTAGGTCTTACCTTTTCACTAGTTCCTCCACTGCACATGCGCGGCAAGCACTTGGTGTGCATGCATGGCCTCCTTGCTGTCCTCCCAAGCGGGGAGGAGGAAGAGAAGCTGCTAACCTGAAGCTCCCTATAGCCTGCTCCCCTAGATATCCTAGAGAACTGGTTAGGCAAAGACTTAGTACCTAACTTCTTTAACTGTTGAAAAGTTGAAAAGTGCCAAAATGAAGCCATCTTGTGGTGAGTTCGTTCTGTAGTTCCTTCCATCTGACCTAGTGTGAGAAAGATTAGCCAGAATAAGCTTTAAGCTCTGGTTTAAAAGCTCTGGTTGATTTGTGTTGTGGGTGGGTGGGTGTTTGGGTGGGTGGGTGTATTTTAATGTATTATTTATTTATTTATTTAATTTACAGGTTTGTGTTGTGGGTGGGTGGGTAGGTAGGTTGAGATGTGTGTGTGTGTGCTTATTTTTATTTTATTTTTTATAATTTTTTAAATTTGTTTTCTTTGGCTCCGCCCATGACATCATGATGTCATGACATTGGCTCCGCCCATGATGTTAGCTCCACCCACACTGTGATGATGTCATGGTGGGGTAGTAAAAATTTTGACATCCCACCACTGGAGGGGACGATGTTCTCAGCTGTCTGCCAGGCCATGGAGTCTTTTCCCTCAGGCTGTTGGTGTGGGCCCAGAGGAGGGGGCAATGTTCTCAGCTGCCTGCAAGGCCATGGAATGGCTATTAAATTAATTTGGTTATATTATTTTGTTTCTCCTTCGTGTTGTTTGGAAATGCACATTAATGGGTTCTGTGCTTGTGCTGAGCCATTGTCGGAGCTGAAAAGCTGACTGGATAAAGTTTTGAAGTTAGGACCGCCCACCATCCCCACCCGCCTCTAGCAGCGCCATTTCACGCTCTTTCCCTCAGTTTTCTTTTTTCCGCTTCACTAGCAGGAGCCATTTTAAGAGAGCTTGTGGTTTGCCTTCGTGGTTTTACCTCATAAATAATTTTTTCACAAATCTCAATTTTTTCCGGACCAGGAAGCTTACAACCTCTTGGTTCTCGTGCGGTTGGGGGTTTACCCTCAACCGCCGCAAAAAAAACTTTATGAGGTAATTTTACCTCAGAATCTCATGTCGGGGCCTCCCAGCCAGGATAATTTTTGTCTCAACGGTCATTTACTTCGGTGGATGGCCTCTGTGGCCATCTTTCTGCCTCCCTCCATCTTTTCTATTCTACTTTTACAGAAACCTTTTGAGGTAAATCAGGCTGACTGGCCCAAGGTCATACAGTAAATTTAGTTGTCTAAAAAGCATTAAAACAAAAGTTCTAATCACTGTACTGCACTGATTCTCCTAATTATTAATTAATATTAGTAAACAGAAAACATTGTTTTAAAAAAAATGGAGAAAATTGCCTTTAAAACTCAAAATGTCTCATATTTTAAAAACCCACTCTTGATAGCAAAGCAAGCTTCTATTTGTTTCAATTGAATTAGAAATCATAAGGGATCTTCTGATAAATATTCTTCTCCCAGCTCCCCTCTATGTTTCTAGTCCATGTTTCTAGTCCATAGCTTAATCTTTCTCAGTAAATATCAATGGCTAACAATCTGCCCACCGCATTATATTCACAAGACAGTCTTCATGGCTGATCGCCATGAGGATCGTCAATATTCTGAATTGGATATGGCGCAAGAAGAAGAAGAAGCTTTCCTTTTAGATGACAGCCCACTTGGCATTAATGGTGAAATTTGAGTAATAGATAAAAAATGCAAAGAAGACATATAAGTCTTATTCAAACTGTATAGCCTGAAATTGGAGTGTTATAGCTGCCTCTGACTTGCCCCAACACTTTTCTTTATCATTTTGCTTTTATTCTTTTTCTCCTAACCCATCAACCATGCAGCAAGCATTAAGGGTCTCCTCTGTATGCTGGAAACTCCATTTATTTCCCTTTTATTCTTTTGAACATAACTACAGAACACAACTGTAAGTAAAGATGCATTTTTCCCTGCTTAAAGGCTTTTAAAGTGATTTTTATGATACAAAGGGCTAATCACTATGTTTCCTTAAAATTTGATTTATTTAGAATTCCTTTTTCGACTCTTAATTCTGATGCTAATTTATCGTTTATTGCTATTTTCCACATTTCTCGGTACCATTCTTCTAATTCAATTTATACTGATATTTCTCTGAGTTTTCTAAGTGGTTTTACCATTCTGTCCTTCTGGGGCTGCTCTAGGACTGTGCATCTTGCCCACAGCTATACAGGCTAGCTCTTTTCCTTATGGGGAATTGAACCCCAGTCTCAGGCTTTGTAGCCAGGTACCCAATTCAGTGAGCTATCCAATTTCAAGAGGTAAAAATGGGAGAGAAATCCTATCCTTTAATGCTTTCTCAGAAAGAAATATCGTCAATTCCACATTTAACCTTTTTCAAGACAGACAAGACATTTTTATACCTCAAGAATCACATTTTATTGCTGATATTACACAAAGTTAGACCTGCAAAAAAGCATTTTATAACATTGTTACTTGAACATTGTGAAGAATATCCCTAAATTGCAGCCCTCTGTCATATATATACGTTTTTAATTGACAAAAAAATAGCTGAGGAAAACTGCCCCAACAAATGCCTTGTATTTTCCTCTTGGGGTATTTTCTTGCCCCAGCCAATGTACAGTACTGTAGCAAATAAACGTTATATGCAGTGGTGGGCTGTCAAATTTTTAACTACCCCACCGTGATGTCATGATGTCATGGGTGGAGCCAATGTCATGACATCATGATGTCATGGGCGGAGCCAACACCATGATGTCATGATGTTGTGGGCGGAGCAAAAAATAAAAAAAATAAAATTCAATAAAAATACATGTTAACATTAAAATAATCAACCCACCCACCCCAAACACAAATCAACCCACCCACCCACCCCCACCCCAAACACAAACTTGTCACTTACCTAGGCAGGCAGCAGGCAAGCAGCCGGCAGGCAGGCAAGCAGGAACTGTAGTGGCCTAGCAGCCTGGCGGCCTGGCACGGCCTGGCAAGGAAAGGCCGCTGCTGCCGCTTCTAGAAGCACTCCCTGCACCCTTCCTTTCTGGACAGCCAAAATGGCAGCCCGGAACTGCACATGCATCAAACCTCCATTTGACATATGCACGGTTTGATTTTTTTAGTGTGCATGCGTCAAATAGAGGTTTGACGCATGCGCAGTTCCGGGCAGCCAAAATACACTTCTGGAAGGGGGCTAGAGAGGCGACCAAACCGGTCGCCTAAGGGTTTACCACCACCCTTGGCGACCCCCTCCTGATGGGCGCTACCGGTTCGGGCGAACCGGTCTGAACCGGTAACAACCCATCGCTGGTTATATGGCACGTGACATATTCTATGAAGTGTGTTAAGATAAGCTAGTATGAGTATTGAAATGTAAAACCAGTCCTCCCCCTGCCCATACGGAAGGAAAAAAGAACACAACTTGAGTCTGAAATGCCACCACTTGCATAAACAGTTTGTTGCTTAAAAAGGTAGTGAAGTATTTTGTTTGTAAAGTAACAACAAGAAAGAAACAGTCAGTTTCTGCCAGGCAGTCAAAAATCCCTGCAAGTCAGAATTCATTAAAGCAGTGGTTCCCAATTAGTGGTACGCGTACCCCCAGGGGTACGCGAGATTGCATCAAGGGGTACGCGCAGCAATCTCTTAACTAAAATATTAAATCCTTAAAAAACAATAATGCAATAACAATTGCCAAAAAATTATTCAATTTAATTAAATGATTAGTAGGTAAGTCAATCGTATGCATCAAGCACTTTTTTCTGTGCCTCCCGCGTCTCGCGTCACCCAATCGCGGCCGCCCCCGTTCCCGCCTATTTGCTCGTCATTGTAAACGTGCACATTTGTCACATTAATGAAACATGTGTTCTCTGTCATTATAATGTCTTTTGATGATAATAAATATAAAATACACCTGATTTCATTTTTTATTTAACGTTCCTTGAAATAAGAGGTACGCAAGTTTGAGGTCTTTCTTGAAGTGGTACGTAGAAAAAACTAATGGGGAACCACTGCATTAAAGAATGAATCAATGGGTATAACATCAATAGTAAATATCTGCATGTCCAGATTTCTGATTATTATCTCTGGACATTTGTAAAAAAAAAAAAAACTTAAAACTTTCCTTTTTAAGGAAGCCTTTAAGGCAGAGGTTGCCAACCTTTTTAAGTCAGGGGCTGGGTCATGCTCCCTCAGACAGTTGAGGGAGCCAGACAGGTGGCCCCCCTGCCAGTTACAGCTGCTGTAAACATGTCCATGGCCAATTCCAGTGGCATTGGCAGTGACAGGGTGGGTGGGGTCTGGAGTGAGGGTGGAGCCAGATTATTTGGATCCAGCCAACAGGCCATAGGTTGCCTACCCCTGTTTAAGAATATCATACCATTGATAATAAATTAGTTGGTCAGTTTTGAGCTTGCTTGCCCTCAGATGCCATTAGGCATTTATTTTGTTGTTTGTTTTATTATGTTGATGTTGTTTATTTGTCTGTACACCGCCCAGAGTGGGAAATATCACAGATGGGCAGTATAACAATGTAATAAATAAATAAATAAATATTATTTTGACATAGTCTAATGGACTGTGGTGGCTTAATAGTTAAGATGATGAAATTGATGCCTGGAAGGTCAGCAGGTCAGCAGTTTGGGACCCGAGTGCTACATGAAGCTGGGACAGAGCTCCATCTCTGTCCCAGGTTCTGCCAACCTAGCAGTTTGAAAGCAAGAAATTGCAAGTAGATAAATAGGTAACACTTCAGAGTGGAGTTAACTGTGTGTCAGTGCACTCTGATCTCTAGTCATGCCTCCCACAAGACCAGAGAAATGTCTGTAGACACAGCCGACATTGACTTTTTGCTATAAACAGAGATCAGCACAGCCCACTATATCCAGATACAACTGGCTTTTGAGCAAGGGTGACCTTTACCTAGTAGAGACAGAATATGGCCCCAATATTGTGAAGCAGGTTAGTGAGAGATATCACTTCCCACTGGTAAAAGCACAGATGGGGAAAAGTAGTATTCCTTGCTGTAGCTGTTTCTGTGTAAATGATCTTTATAATTTGGAATGGTGATGAAACAAAAATGCTAGATGTCAGAGAAAGCTGAAATGTTTAGAATGAGTCTGAGAATGATCACTAGACATCTGAAGATGAAAGCACTATGCTACCTGCTGAAACCTCCTCAGAATCTGAAATGGGGTACTCTTAGACCATTTGTTGAATATGGGCAACCATTAAAAGAAACCTCTGAAAATGCCTTGAGATGTGTGTGGAATCCAACGGCTATCATCACCAAGAAGAAGAAAACATGGAGATGGAAGAAAGCAAATTCATACTCACTTAATCCTGTCCAACTGTAGATATTGATATCCTCAGAGGCAAGGGTGGGAGGATCTGGTGAAGATATTCACAAACTCATTGTAGAATTCTCAGAGACATAATTTTTTTCCAGAGAAGACCAGATCAAGCCAAGTGAAGAAGGATGTACATGAAGAAACAGTATTCTACACCTTTGAACTGTCTTCACATACAGCATTTTTACCATATGATGTATGGAACAAAGAGACAAGCAAAGTACTGTATGTCAACCTTTTGTTTTTGGACTTCAATTCTCAGAAGCCTAAATCAATTCCCCCAAAACACTGATCAGCCAATGTACTGGATTAGGCTTCTGGGAATTGAAGTTCAAAACCCCAAAGGTAGGGGAACCTTATCTTAGGTCATTGAATGAAAGGAACACTATCAGATAATTGTGTGGAAGCCATTGAGCATCACTGGCTGAAATCCAGGAATAAGTCACAACTAAAATACACAGATTGAGTAAATCAAAACCTATGTAAATTCAACTGATCCAATGGGCCTAATCTAGTTGTGATTTAGGATGCAAGTACACAGTATGGAAAATACACTTGGATCCACAGTGATCCATACTTTAAAAAAAAAAACTAAAGTTTTAAGGGTGACATTACTATAGCCATGCAGACATCAAACAATTTGCAAGAATCAGCAAAGGCAGAGATCTTTGTTTGTACAGCAGAAGCTGCCATTGACCATTGTTAGTTGTTAATTTCCAGCTCTTTTTCAATTTATTTACATTTTCTTTTTTTTTTTTTAATTTTTATTAGGTATAAAAAATATTACAAATAAAAAAAAATGCATATGACAACAAAATGCATACAACAACAAAGTACATACAACAACAAGAAAAAGAAAAAACATTACATAAATCCAAAGTATACATAGAGAAAAATCGAAAAAGAAGATAAGACTTCCCATAATCAATAAAACTACATTTGTGTCATCATTCAAATATTATTACCTCATAATAAACCAACCTGTAAAACTTCTAACCATGAACTATGTCTCCCCCTAACACCTCAAGACTAATATATTTTATTCTCTAACACTACTATCATTCTTTACTTTAGAAACACCCTCGTGATATATACATTGTCCGGAGATTAATGTTTCCTTAATTCTTCCAAAAATCATTTTGCTCAGATGCAGGGAATATGCCTTTATTCTTATCTATTACATATTCAATGAAAGGTTTCCAAATCCTCCAAAACTTATTGCCAGTTACTTTACCCTTGTTAAAATTTATCTCCCAGGTGAGCTTTTCATTGAGTGCCAAATCCCACATTTCCTTGTACCAATCCCCTCTTTGTAAATTTTCATTATTTTTCCAGTTTCTCGCTATACATTGTCTGGCCGCCGATAACATTATCGCCATCAGTTCGTTGTTATCCTCACTCATCTTATATTTATCCACCTCAGTTAACAAAACTGTGTTTGACCCCAGTTTAACCTGCAATTCCAATATATTCTTAATTTCATCTTCAATCTCTCCCCAGAAATTCTTCAGAACATCGCAAGACCACCACATATGCTCATATGTACCTCTGACTTTTTTACATCTCCAACATTTCTCACTCACAGTTTCATACATTAAATGCAGTCTTACTGGGGTTGTATACCATCTCCAGATTAGTTTATAATTGTGTTCCTTCACTCTTACCGACATAGATCTCATAATACGTCTTCTCCACATTTTCCCCCATGTTTTCTCAGTGATTTTTGTATTCAATTCCTGTTCCCAGCTGTCTTTCAATATTTGTTGAGCCTTCCCCCCTTTATTTAATATTTTGTATATTTTACTAACTATCCCTTTTATTCCTATATCTCCTTTTCTTAATTTGACCAGCAATTTTTCAAATTCTGTAAGCTCCCTGTCTGATCCCAAGTCCAAAAAAAATCTCTTGTTCCAGTTGTTCATCTGGAGGATTTTGAACCAATCCAACTCCAATTGCCGATATAGCTCCTTTCTCTTCTCTAGATCCCTACAATTTTTGATCCAATCTTTCAACATAGAGACCCCATTTTCTACTAAGATATCCCTAATCCTACCATCTATTTTCATCGGAAAATTATTAAAATCCTCTAATTCTGTAACCATTGAGATCCCTGGAATAAGATCCTTTCTTGCTTTGTTCCATTCCTCTATTGTTGCTCCTATCATCTTACCCTGAATTTTCATTTTTTTATCCTTATCCCCACATAAAAAAAATGCCTTCCCTTTCCTCGAAAACTCTTTTGATTCTAATTTTCCCCATATTGTTTCTTCTCTAATTAGTAATTTAAAAACATTTCGTAATTGAAAGGCTCTATAATACTTGCTAACATTCGGAATACCCAGTCCCCCTTCTTTTTGCGATACGTACCACAGAAACTTAGATATTCTAGCTCTTCGTTTCCCATTGCAAAATCTATTTATAGTATTTTGATATTTTTCCAATTCTTTATCTGTGTGTTTTATTGGCAGAGCATCAAATAAAAAATTTAATTTAGGTAACAACATCATTTTACACATTGCAACCCTGCCGAACCACGATAAATTCAACTTGTTGTACTGTAGTATTTTTTTGTCTATCTCTTTCAATTGTTTTCCATAATTCAGTTCCTTAAGTTCCCCAATTTTTCTAGCAAGTATTACCCCTAAATATCTTAATTTATTCGGAATTTGAATATTAAGTTTTTGCTTTATTTCTTCTTCGTCCTTCTTACTCCCATTAACTAAAATCATCTCGGATTTATCCCAGTTCACCCTTAAACCTGTCATTTCCTCGAAATTTTTCAAGTGTTTATTAATCTTTGGTATTGCTTGTACTGGATGTTTAATTGTAATTAGTGTATCGTCGGCATATAAGCTTATTTTATTCCCTTCTATTCCAAGTAATTCTTTATCTTGCCGTATTAAATTCGCCAATAGTTCCATAGCCAATACAAACAATGTAGGCGACAAAGGGCACCCCTGCCGAGTTCCAGCCTCCAATTTTATTTCTCCTGTATAGCTATCATTAAATTTCACTGTCGCTATCCCCTGTTTATATAAATTCTTAATAACTTTTTGAAATTTATCTCCAAATCCATACAATTTAATTACCTCATGTACAGTAAAACCTCATATAACGCTAAAACCTGGTTCCACAAGTCTTCGTGTTATATGATTTTTCGTGTTATCTGATCCTCTATGGGATCCATAGAGATACATTGTAACCACACAGGCTTTCGCGGTTGTTATCTGAAGCATCCCATAGGATCTTAATGTTATCTGATGCAATTCTTCCCCCCAGATTCCTTGATGTTATGCGATTTTCATGTTATTCGATACTAATGTTATATGAAGTATTACTGTATTGTTGCCCATTGCAAAGAATCAAATGCTTTAAAAATGTCCAAAGCTAAAAAACCTGCTTTATCCTTTTGCTTTTCAGCTATATCCAATAAATCCACTACCCTCCTTGTAAGGTCTGACATATACCTGCCCTTTACAAAGCCTGCTTGATCATCTCTTATGTATTTGGCTATGAAACTATTTAGCCTAGTCACCATTATTGTAGAAAAAATTTTAGCATCTTGGTTAATTAGGGATATCGGCCTGTACGATTCTATCTTCTGCAAATCCTTACCCGGCTTAGGGATCAATGCAATAATAGATCTATTCCAGGATTCCGGTGTTGACTCTCCCTCTAAAATCCCATTAAACAATTTATATAATCTCGGAACAATCCAGGGCTTAAAATCTTTATAAAATTCAGCAGGAAGCCCATCTTCTCCTGGTGCTTTATTCAATTTTAATTTGTTAATTACATCCTCAATTTCTTTTACAGATATTTGTTCCTCCATCCTATTTCTATGCTCTTCTGTTATTATTGATATGTTATACTTTTTAAAGTAATCCTCCAATTTGTTCAAATCTACCTGCTTCTTTGAGTATAGTTCTTTATAAAAGGCCTCTATTATTTCTGCTTTCTCTTTCCTTTTATTGCATCTCCTCCCCTTCCCATCTACCAATACTTCTACCTGACCTTTATTCTTTTTATCCCTCGCTGCTTTTGCTAATAACTTAGAATTTCTGTTACTGTACTCAAAATATTCTCTTTTTAGAAATATCAAATCTTTTTTTACTCTTTCCATGTCCTGGGCTTCCAATTCTTTCTTTACCTTCTGTATCTGATGTAATACCCTCTGATCTTTACCCTTTATATATTCCCGGTGAAGTTGTTTTAATTGTGTTTCCAATTCCTGAGTTCTATTAATGTTCTGTTTCTTTTTCCAACTACTTAGATTTATTGATTCTCCTCTGAATACCGCTTTCATAGTGTCCCATACCCCTCCTGAGCTAACCTCATTATTATCATTCCATATCCAATATTCATCCCATTTCTCCATAATTTGTTTTTTCATACTATCCTCATTATATAATTTTGGGTCATAACTCCAAACATATCTTTTCTTATCACCTTCATCCAATTTTATATCTATACTTATCTTGGCATGATCTGATTCTCTAAATGTCCCTATTTTAATATCCTCTATATTTTTCAATAACCCTTGCGTTACAAATATATAATCAATCCTTGAATACATATCGTAAACTTGAGAATAATAGGTATAATCCCTTTCCTGTCCTTTAAGTTCCCTCCATACATCTTTTATATTCATTAATTTTACCCAATCGCTTAAGATATATTTATTACTTCTCTTCTTAATACTTGTAGTATCAATCTCAGAGCTTAACAAATTAAAATCACCCCCAATAATCATATTCCTCGTTCCCTCTTTACTTAAAATTGTTCTTAATTTTTCTAAAAATTCTGCCTGATTGGTATTCGGAGCATATATGTTTGCAAGAGTTATCTCTTCATCTTCTATCTTCCCCTTAATTATTAAATATCTCCCCTCTGGGTCAGCTATAGATTTTATCACAGTAAAACCCAATTTTTCAGAAATAAGGGTTGCAACACCTCTCGCTTTTGATGTCCCATAAGCCATTTCATAAATATCGATTCCTCTCACAACTAATTTATTAGTGTCTGCCGATTTTTGGTGGGTCTCCTGTAGAAAGATAACATCAGATTTGGATTTATTGAGCGCTATCTGCAACCTCCTCCTCTTCACGGCATTCCCGGTCCCTTTCACATTCCATGTTAACAATCTTAATATCTTAACCATTTATATTTACTAATCTCTCTCCTTCATCACATTCCTCCCCGGACGTGCTATCCCCATCCCCTACTGAAGAACTAAAAAAAAATACAAATAAGCAAAAACAATATAATAAGAAAGACAAAAATTGTGCATTCTCAGTATAATATCTCTCAGTAAAATAAAATACTCGGTGAATGTTACCTGGTGCTACGACTACTAAAAAAAACCGAAAAAACAAAAAAACAGAAAAAACTTACCTACTCTTTCGTTTTCTATTAACCTCCCCACACCTTGTTTCATGATGTCGCCTTTGCCTCTCAAAGAGGGGAGGGGGGGACTGGGGGAAAAAAGCATTATGTTCTTCTATATGCCCCCTCCCTCCGCCACTATCAGTTTATTTCCCTTAATTACTTATTTGAAAAGATCCGCACTCGATGCACCTGACACATCCCCTCCTCCCTCTGCGCCCTCCACCTCCCCCTCCTTGTTCAAGACCGGACTCATCACCCCAACTGCATACAGATCCGTTCTCATTTTGATCCACTCTGGACTAGCCACCTTCATAAACCCAAGTTGAGTCAAGTACTCCAATACGTCTGTTTTATCATCCAGTACATGCCATCTTTTCTCGTAAAAAAATCTCAACTGTTGTGGAAATCTCCAATTGTACTTGATGTCTTTTGAGGTCAAAAATTTTGTAACTGGTTTCATCATAAACTTCCATTTCCTCTCCTCTGGTGCTATGTCATTATAGATTTCCACATCAGTTCCCTCAATCTTTAGAACGCCAGACCCCGCTTGTTTGATGTAAGCCATCACTTTTAACTTATCCGCCCAATTTGCAAATTTGACCAAAACATTCCTTGATGCTCTCCTATCTCGCCTTCCCCACACTCTATACACTGCTCCAATATCTTCAGCCACAAAATCTTTCCCCATTTTCAAGGAATTCAACCATTCCAAAACTCTATCTCTCAGCTTGTCTGGCGTTCGTTCAACCAATTTACGTATGACAATGTTCTGCTTTCTCTGCCCCTCCTCCACCATCATCATCTTTTTCTCTTGTGCCGATACTCTTGCAACCACTAGATGCTCTGAAATATACATTTCATTCATGGAGATCTTGACCTGTTCTAAATCCTTTTGCATTGTATTAGTAATCACATTAATTTTTTTTGTGTTCTCTGTAACCTCCTTCTGCATATCAGTCAGAGTCCTGGTCAGGCTCTCATGTTGTAGCCTGGCCAGCTCTCTGTCCTTTTTCATTTCTTCACAATTATTTTCCACCATTTTATTCAATTTTTGCATTTCAACCTTATTATCATTACCATTTTTAACCAATTGTTGTAGAATAGCAAACATATTGTCCATTCTTTCCGGAAGGTCTTCCAGTCGTCTTCCTGTAGTTACTTGAGACTCTGATGGTATTGTTGTAGTCTCCATCGTCGGTGACGGTGTATGCCTCTCCTTGTCCTTTTTATCTTTTTCTAGTTTCTCTTTCCTCACCTTTGGCTTAACTATCTCCCCCCCCTCCTGCATGGCCTATATGCTTGATTTTACTAATCAAACTTATAGTTTTATTTAGAAATCTCTCCACCAGAATCAATTCTATTTCAATTAATTTTGCAATCACTTATTATCATATTTCTAGCACCTATTACCAAAAGAAACTTTATATAAAACAAAAACTTTTTCCAGTGATTCAATAACCCAGTGTCTTGTTGTATTATATAAAAAACAGGCAGCAGGGAAAGCAGGAAGGTCACTTATTGTCTCTTATCAACAAGTCTGTGCAGCCAATAAACAAGGGAGGGGGGAGGGGGGACGAAGAAGGAAGGATTGTTTAATTATATTATTATTAGGACCACTGCTATTTTCCTCTTGAAATGGGCTGGTTAATTATCATTTCACGGATAGCACTACTCAAAGATCTTGAACCGTCCACCAAAATCCATTCGAGTGAAGAAAGAGGAAAAAAAAACAATCTCCCTCTCTTCTTCCCCTCCCTGCTAACTTAAGTTTCGTTTCCGCACTCCAAGTTAAGTTTCGATCAGCTCCGCCATTATTGTTGCTCCCTTCTGCAAACGTTCTTTAGCCCTGGATCTTGCCACCAAACCCAGGTCTCCTCCTCTCCCTTAGCGCCACAGAGCAACAAAAACAAGATTTTTTTTTTTAATTCCAAAAACTGCTAATAATAAATCCACGCCAAACTCGGTTCCAGGAAGCAATCCTTAGCTTTCAGCCACATTCAAAGCAATTTCGCTATCCGGTCTTCCCCTTGTCTTCTTCTTCTTCTTCTCTCCTCCAAGCCCCCTCCTTTCCAATTCCCCGACCAGCTCTCTCTCTCTTCAATCTTCTTCCTTCGCGTCCCCCCCGTCTCCCCTCTCACTGACGCTCTCTCTGCCACAGATCACTCACAGTCACAGAATCTTGGGGTAGACTCCGGGGGACGCGCTATCCTCCAAACACCAGCAATCGTCTTCAACCGCTCTCCCGCCTCCGCTACAGGTCTCCTCTATGGTTTTGCGATCGTCCGCAGCGCGCCTCAGTTTCTCCTCCGGCACCGGGGGTGGCTCAACGGGCGGCGATGGGAGCCGGGACACTCTTTCGAGCCTCTCAGCCCCCCCACCGACCGGAGCTCAACTCTCCGGGCCCCGCTCACCCGCTCGCGTCGATCCGCCGGTCCGCCGCTCTGCCTTTGTTGTTGTTGTTTTTTTTTTCTCAAGCCAGGTTGGGAACACTTTTAAACAACGCCAGCAGTCTCTTTCCTCCAAAATCCACCCTTTTTTTTTTTACTTAAATCGCATTGAAAATCTCATTAATGGCGGAGGGAAGACAAGCCGCTGCTTTCCCTACTCCATCCAAACCACATTTTCTAATGTGACCCAGCCATACAATGTTCCAACACTGCCTTTGAAAACATTTAAAAACAAAAACAATAACACCATGTCTCCCGGAAAGCGCCCCTTTGCCTTTCGATCAGGTGATCATACCAGGCAGATAGCAGACAAAAGCAAAATGGAAAAAGAATAATTCCCCACTAAAAAGAGTCTTCATCTCTGAACTGAGCTTCACCTCATATAATCATTGAATTGAGATTCAAATTTATCTGTGTCTAGTGTATTGTCAACTGCAGGATAAATGGCCAATGTAATCACTGTCTTACTACTGGATTTCAGTCACTTATTATATTTGAAGGCAAGGGGTTTTAAGGATCCAATATCACTGCAGATGGTGACTGCAGCCATGAAATAAAAAGGTGACTAATTCTTGGGAGGCAAGCTCTGAGAAACCTGGGGAACATAGTGAAAAGTAGAGACATCACCTTGCAAACAAAAATTCGCATAGTCAAAGCAATGGTATTCTCGGTGGTAATGTATGGTTGTGAGAGTTGGACCATTAGGAAAGCTGAGCGCAGAAGAATAGATGCCTTTGAGATGTGGTGTTGGAGGAGAGTTTTGAGAGTAACCTGGACAGCGAGGAGGTCGATCTTCAAAGAAATCAACCCTGACTGCTCCTTGGAAGATCAAATGGTGAAGATGAAGCTAAAGTACTTTGGACATCAAATGAGAAGAGAGGATTCACTTGAGAAGGCCTTGATGATGGGAAAGGTGGAGGGCAAAAGAAGAAGGAGGCAGCAGAAAATGAGATGGCTAGATGGTATTGTTGATGCAATGGGCACAGAGTTGGGCGGGTTGAGGAGGATGGTGGAGGATAGGGGTGTCTGGCATGCAATGGTTCATGGGGTCACAGAGGGTCAGAACCAACTGTACACCTGAACAACAATAACAACAAAAAGACAAAAGTCTCACATCTGGCCAGGTTGTCCTGCTACAGTAACAGAATAGCCCATTGAGCCAATGATTCAACGCTGATCATCAAGTGGCAGTTAACTAACCTGACAACCCTGAGGTCTAACAGCCTTAGTTGTGATTTCCACAGGGAAGGGTGATGATCTCCAAATGATTAAATCTCATTTGAGTTCATCTTGATGGAGGGCAGCAGCTTCATCTATACTGACCTGGAACCAATGAAGACTTTGTGTGCCAAAAGGGCTCAAGACAAGAAAGTGACTTACAGAACTGGAACAGTGATATGGGTGTCATGTTGTGATGCTAAAGGCAAATGGAAAACCACTGCATTATATTCTTCATGGACAGCCTTACTGTATTTCTGCATACTACTCATTTAACATACTTAATTTGTAGAGACTATAGGTATTGCTACTTATCTATTAGACAAAGGCAAAACTTGGCACTCCAACTGTTCTTGGACTTCAGTTACCAGAAGCCCAAGTCAGCACACCTGCTGATCAGCTTATGGGAATTGAAGTCCAAGAACAGCTGGAGTGCCAAGGTTCACCACCACAGCCCTAGACATATGTTTTCAACAAAAGCCAGTAGACCTTCAGACCCACCCACCCACCCCCCAGCATATTTACTTTAGCTAAAATAACTAACTAACAATGTGACCTTTTTAGGAACCAACAGACACATAGGTACAACTTGCAAGGATTATATTTCTACATATTAACTCTCCATACCAGGATTGGAACATACCTGGAAACCACCTGAACTTGTGCAAACAGAACATTTAAGCAAATTGTCCATTATCTACATGGGGATTTCCAGTACTTGTGAAAACTCCACATTCAGTAAATGTTTTTCATTTCTAGATACTGTATATAAATCAAAAACATTTACTGAATATGAAGTTTTCACAAGTACTGATACAGCAATACCTCAGATAACATTTGCATCAGATAACACTAAAACCTCCTTCTGACAGAGCTGCGCCTGCAGACAGAGCTCCTCCCCTTTCGAAAGGGTTTAAAGACATGGCTGGCAGGTCGAGTGTGGGGACACAGTAGTGTAGGTTCCCATCCAGGATGGCTGATTTAAGGGCAGCCATCCCCCCCCCAACCTGGTATCGGTACCTGTTATTACTTGTTTTATCTGTTTTACTGTTTTAATGTTTTAAATTTTTATGAATTTATGAATTGTTAAGGTTTTATATATTGTTTGTTTTTAGATTACCTATTGCGGTAATTCATTCTGTAAGCCGCCCAGAGTCGGGTCTTCCCGAGTGGGGCGGGGTATTAAATGCGAATAATAATAATAATAATAATAATAATAATAATAATAATAATAATAATAATAATAATAATAATAATAATAATAATAATAATAATAATAATAATAATTAAAAAAACCGCATAACGTTAAGCAATCTGGAAAAAATTGCATCACATAACGTTAAAATCCTATGGGATGCATCGGATAACATTCACTAAAGCCTGTGCTGGTTACAATGTATCTCTATGGAGTTTTAATGTTATGCAATTCATCCCATAGGATTTTAATGTTATCCGATGCATGCATCGCAGTGGCGTCGCATAAGGGGACCGGGGGCGCCCCACCCCGGGCGGCACTTTTTGGGCTATGGGTGTTCTTGAACTATAGTTCCCAGAAACCCTAGAGGGAGTGGGTGCTGCTGTCTGCCACGGGGCAGCAAATTTGGCTTAAGCCCCGGATGGCTGAAATCCATGCGACGTTACCCGATGCATCAGATAACATTAAAAATCGGATAACACTAAGATTTGTGGAACCAAGTGTTAGCGTTATCCAAGGTTTTACTGTATCCTTTTCCAAGTTTCAAAAAGTTACTTTTTGATTGCTCTCAGAATCCTATAGTTTTTTAAAAAAATAGAATAATAGAATAACTGAGTTGGAAGGAGCCTACTAGGTCAACAAGTCCAACCCCAAATCAAAGCAGATCTGACAAATGGTTGCCCAACCCTCTTTTGAATGGTTCCCTTTGCTGGAGTGCTCTTGAGGTAGTTGGTTCCACTGTCATACTGCTCTAACCGTTAAGATGTTTTTCCTAATATTCAGCCTATATCTTGCTTTCTGTAATTTAAGTCGATTAATGTCCTTCACTCTGGATGATTCAGAACAGATTCTGCCCATCCCCTTTATGATTATCTTTCAGGTATTTGAAAATTGCTATCATATAATGTCCCTTCTCTGTCTCTTTTTCTCATTTTGCAATCCCATTAGTAATGGGAATAAGAAACAATAGTTAATCTGGGTATTTCAATATGGTTAAAGAATTTGTTTGTTGTTGTTGTTCAGTCGCACAGTTGATTCCGACCCTCTGCGACCCCATGGACCACTGTCCGCCAGGCACTCCTGTCCTCCACCATCCCCCTCAACTCGCTCAGCTCTGTGCCCATTGTCTCTACAATACCATCTAACCATCTCATTGGGGGGGGGCTTCTTCTTTTGTCCTCGACCTTTCCAAGCATCAAGGCTTTCTCAAATGAATCCTCTCTTCTCATTTGATGTCCAAAATACTTTAGCTTCATCTTTATTATTTGACCTTCTAATGAGCAGTCAGGGTTGATTTCTTCTAAGATTGACCTATTTGTTCTCCTCACTGTCCAGGGGACTCTCAAAACTCTCCTTATGAATATCCTTATGAAATACCCAAGGTCTGGATTTTCATTACAAAACTTCATAATTTTGGGAAGTCTTATATGGGCAGACCGGAGGAGCTCTCTATGGGTACCAATGGAGAGCCTCTCTAGCACTAGACGGAGGGCCTTTTCAGTATCTACGCCTTTGGAACCTCCTGCTGGTGGACCTCCACCTCCAACCATATCTGTTGGCCTTTAGGAAAGATTTAAAGACATGGCTGGCCCACCGGGTGTGGGGTGCTGCTGTTCGATCTACTCCACCTCACTGGCTTATATGGCCATCTGACAATTTTGTTATGGGGATTTTAGATGTTTAGGTTTGAGATTTTGTGATTTTTAGATTTTTAGATTTCAGAGATTTTAGAGTTTTTATGAAGTTTTATCTATACGTATGAGTAGCCGGAGTGTGTTATGTTGGGGATGTTTCTCGTGTTGTAAGCTGCCCAGAGTCACCTCAGTAAGGGGGCGGCTAAACAAGTCAAAATAAATAAATATAAAGGGAATCATGAGTCCTTTATTCACTTTATTCACTGACCATGGATCTTCTTGGCATAGATATTAGGATCAATACACCATTTGCTGCTATATTATAGACAACAAAAATCCTAATTTGTTCAATTAATTGCCTGCTTTCTTCCAATTTTGGAACTCAAAGCGGTTTATAGCATGATTTTAAGGGACTGCAGTGGCTCAAGTCACTAAGATGCTGACTGGGAAGCGGAAGGTCAGCAGTTCGATTCCCGAGTACTGCAGGACGGAATGAGCTCCCATCTCTGTCCCAGCTCCTGCCAACCTAACAGTTCGAAAGCAAGAAATTGCAAGTAGATAAATAGGGACCACTTTGGTGGGAAGGTAACAGCGTTCCATGCGCTCCGGTGTCTAGTCATGCCTGCCACATGACCATGGAAACATCTGCAGAAGCAGACAGCGCTGGCTCTTCGGCTTAGAAACAGAGATGAGCACTGACCCCTAGAGTCGGATACGACTGGCTTTCGAGCAAGGGAAACCTTTACCTTTACTAACAGACTTTGTCAGTGTGGTTGGAGCAAATATAGCTACCCCTCTAGAAATAGTATACAGTGCCTCCTCTTTAAAATAAAAGAAAAGCAAAGAAGGTAAAGTCAGACTCAGTAAAGCATAACCTTCCAGGAAAGCACCTATATTTTTTTCCCATTCAGTGGCACCAGAGTCTTCAGTGTGAAGACTTAGCCTAGTAAACAAACCACTAAACACTCCATTATTAATGCAATTGCCAGATGAAATGGAAATATCTCCAGTTTGATTGGCACACTGTTGTCATTCCTCTTTTGAAGTCAGTAGGAAGCAATTCATTCCTTAATGGGGTGAAGAGGGGCTGCACTGGAACAGGGGAGGAAGAAACAGAGGAGGTGGAGGACCAAGAGAATAGCCAAGCATTCTGGAAACTGCCCACTACATGTTTCTTTGATTGTGTGCGCAGGGGGGCTACCAAACTTAATGGTCCGAGAATCACACCTTTCTTTAATACCCCATTTTGCAAGAAGGGGTGGGGCCGACAGTCTCATGTTTAGTTCTCAAGCACAACGGGAAACAAAGGCTTGCCAACTCTTAAAAGCAAATTGTCCAGACCAGCTATGTGTCAGTGTACAATGTCAATTCAGGACCAATTTGCAATTTGTTATGGTGTGGGAAAGACAGGAAGACTTATTAAACGCAAGAGGGGAAACCCATCAGACTCAAATTGGCTAGCAGCAAGATGCAGCATCTCTGTTTCCACAATTTGTACCTAAATATAACTGACCTTACTGACCTACTGTAGCCGACATCACATATCTTAGCTACAAGATTTCATATACAGTGTTTGCAAAGTTTGATTTGATCTGTTTAAAACCAAAGAGGGGTTTGCTTAGTTTCAGTTTTCTACATAACACTTGTACATATCTCTCATTCTTTCCAGTTCCAGGAGTTTTAAGGGTAAACTCTCCATGTCAATGACTTGTAGAAGTACCATACATTCCAGTACCAACCATATCATTGTGCCTATCAGATTTCTTCACCTTCCAAGACATTATTTGACATGTCTGGCAAAATAATGAGGAAACATTCTCACTGTTTTTCTGCTTCCTGTAAACCAGACAGGATCCACTGTGGGGGAAGGGGGAGCCATTTAGATGGGGAGATCAAAGGGAAGATGGAAGGGTTAAAGGATGACATTTCATTGTGGACATTTACTGGTCTCTTTCAAGCACCATCCCCACCCCTCATTATAATCTATTGCTTCAACCATCCAAAGCCGTCATTATTTCTTCCTCTTCCATTGCTTACGATTCCTGAACTGCACAAGAAAAGAAAAATGAAAGCAATAAAGAATATTAAAAAAAATATTAAAACACCTGATGCTACTTTGTAAATTAGATGTCACATTCAAAATAAGGATTTTGTGTTAATATTCATTAATAAAGAATGGTAGCATTCTTAATATAGATTAAAGCTGACAGTTTGAAAGTAGGATTGCTGGTCAGAACGTATGCACCTGATAACACATTCACCGAAAATAAAAAGCATGCCAGGTCTTTGTATTGTTCTAGAAACCTGTGACTGGATAGCTAAGTGGATTTAGGGTATCTGGTTGCAGAGCTGAAGTCTGGGAGTTCAATCCCCACTGTGTCTCCTGGAAGAAGAACCAGCCTATGTAGATTTTGGAGAGCTGCATAGTCCCAGGAGGCCTTTAGAAGAAGAGAACGGTAAATCCAATAGCATAGCAGTTAAGCTCAAAACTCTGCTCACAATCTGAGTTCAGTCCAATGGGCTCAAGGCTGACTTAGCCTTCCATCCTTCTGAAATCAGTAAAATTTGTGCCCTTTTTGTTGGGGGGAAGTTGTATTTTGCATAATTACCTTGTAAACTACCTAGAGAATGCTTTAGTACTATAAGGCACTTAGAAGGGGTTGTCGTAAGTTAGAATTGAACTGACGGCACACTGTTATTATTTATTATGAGATACCTTTCTGCCTTCTTTTACCCAAATATATAAGTTGCCTGGCCCCTATTCTGGGTGGAACTACTCTCACTGCTAGGGACTGGGTTCACAACTTGGGGGCCATTATGAACCCATTACTTTCCTTTGAACATCAAATAGCAGTGGTATCTAAAGTTGCCTTTTTTCAACTTCGTCAGATTGCACAGTTGCATCCCTACATTTCCATAGCCTTGGCAGGATTGTACTGGCTTCCTGTTCTCTACCATGTCAGATACAAGGTACTGTATTAGTATTATCATATAAGGCCCTATACAGTTTGGGACTTTATTATCTGTCATAGCATCTCTTCCTCAGAACAACTCCCTGCATCACCCACTTATCACAATCTGTGCACCTTCAGGTGCCAACCCCGAGGATGGCTAGAATGTCTATGACTAGAAATAGAGTCTTCTCGGTAGCGGCACCATCACTTTGGAATTCACTACCCATTGAACTGTGCCAGGCCCCATCCCTGCACATTTTTAAAAAACAACTTTTAACTTTACTTTTTAAGGAAACTTTTAAGGATATCATGGCATTGACAATAGGTTAGCTGGCCATATTTGAGCTGCTTGCCCTCAGATGCCATTAGGTTTTTATTTTGCTGTTTATTTTATTTTATTGTTTGTTTTATGTTGATGTTATTCATTTGTACACTGCCCAGAGTGGGAAATATCACTGATGAGCAGTAAAAAAAATGGAATGAATGAATGAATGAAGGGACTGCAGTAGATGGGAAGAGAGAGTCAAGAAGAACAACCAACCTGTGGTTGGAAAAATCACTTTCCGCCTCTGTTTCCACAACTGTAACCTCATATTAAACATATCCAGTATTTGAAAGGTCTTGTACAATGGCAAAACCCTGCAGATCAGGTTCTGAGGCAAATGGGCCAGAGAGGGGTTTTAAGGAGAGGATTTGTCCGTTCATGTTTCAGCTAATGGAAGCACACCTTACAGTAGAACTTTGTTATTGTATTCTGGCCATGGTGGTACCCATTGTATCATACACATTGTGAGGTAAATAGGATGATCAGGCCGTTGATCCATTTATCCTTCCTTCCTTTACATTACACCACACTTGGATCCTAATTCTAATGCTTAAATTGCTTCCTTAGAAATAGATGCATACCTATCTGGTTATAAAAGGTTGAACTATAACTGGAACTTTTGACTAACAAGAAATCCAGGTGCCACATCAGACATAAAGGCCTTTCTATTCACATGATGGTTTACATGTTTGTTTGTTTTTTTGTGATCAGATAGGAAACCTAAAGTAGATACAATTGTACCTCACTTAAAGAGCATAATGCGTCCCACAGGATTGCTCTTTAAGCGAGTTTGCTCTTTAAGCGAAACACCATTGTAAGTGACCAATTGTGACTTGGGGGGGGAGGGAATTGTGAACCCCGATTTATTTGTTAAGCGAGTTTTTGGTTGGCTTTATTTGTTAAGTGAAGCAAACATTCAGAGAAAATTCTGCTCTTAAAACGGATTACTCTTTAAGCGAGGCACTCTTTATGCGAGGTTTGACTGTATAGAGTACTGTACTATGTTTGGTACATTTTACTAATTCAGTGACTTTGGAAAGATTGGTAATGGGCTGCCATTCCCTTTTCATCTATAGGAGAGGGACATTCCTGCAAATCTGTCACTTGTACTAGCAAGTTTGCCCCACCACCACCAAAGCAAAAGCAACAGATTTACCTGGAGTAACTGAGGAACACTGTAATCTAGCCCTAGATGACTGCTCCCAGATCACATGATGAATCTATGGCACTGCCAAGAACACACAGATGAAGTCTCCTGGCTCACCCTCCAGTGAACTACACACTGTCAAAAGCAAACACATTGATTAAATAGCTACAATGGGTTTTGGCAAAAATCAGAGTGACCCAGAATGCATAGGGATAACAAATATTCAAAAGCTGTTTCATTCACCTTTTAAACCCGCTCGTCTTAACTGTGTATGGTAACAAGTTGAGCTAGAATCATCAGTTTCTGTAAACTGATGCTTTAGAAGGACATACAGTATTTGTTATTTCCTGCAAATTAGCCTTATAACCTTAGAAATGTCTTCCTTTCTTAAGCGCACAGCTGTGCATTTAACCTTGCATTGTGTTTTCCAGAACTCCTTATTGTGAAGTTGATTCACAGACACAATTGGACTTGCGTAAATTTTAGATAGTTTCAGTAACAATTGTGAATGAGAGTGCATGTATGTTTATTACCTGCTTCGAAATGATTTATTTGCCAAGGCTGACGGAAATATCCCAAGTATCGTGTTCAACTTCTTCAGTCCACATGAAATCCAGCTGCAACTCTGAAACTTTCAATTTAAAGCAGCAATCCTATGGACATTCACTAAGATATGTGTTGCTGAACATGATGGAACTTTGCTCTGTAAAATGGCATTGAATTGTGCAAAGGGCAAGGGGTAGAGTTATTAACTGTGAGAATGGCATCACTCTATTTCCCCCCCAACATTATTACTATTTTCTACCTTACTTTCCATCAATATTGTACTCCAATTTGGCATGAAGTCTGCTAAAAATGCTCAAACCTACATCTCTCTCTCTTTCTCTCTCGCACACACCCTATATATATGAATGAAATGCACAGGCACTTCCTTGTTAAATTATTACTGTGTTGCCCTGAACTGTAAGTGAACCCTTTTTGCTTATAAAAGAAGCAGCTGTTCTTGCCATTGAAACCATGGTTCATTACAAACTGACCTCAAATGCAGGAGTAAGACTTCCTCCCTTTTTGCTTCAGCTATTCATACGTGATCTAGATATAAACAATAATCAAAATTGGGGTGAAACCCAGCTGAAGGGAAAGGAATGTTCTATATTTTCCCCCCCTGGAAGAATTACAGCAATTTTTGAAGGACCAAGTGGTATAAGGTTAACTGACCCTCAGCTATTCTCTTTTTTAAATGTAGAGGGTCTGTGCTTCCAACTCAGGAGCAAAAGGTTGATTGTATGGAATCCTTCAGTATTTGAGTATAAAAATACTCATTAGCACATTTTCTTATGTTCAGCAATAGCATAGTCCAGATAGAATAGACTCGTTTGTTTCTTTTCCATCCTAACTTTGTGCCAGATGGAGTCTTTTTAAATATTTGGGTAAGCTTCCTGTACTTGAAGATATTCTGACACGGAGGATTTGACAGCAGCATAAAATCATCACTCTAAATATGGCATAAAATCATGAGGTGGGGACATGAAAGAAGCTTCATTTGGGTATTCCCTGAGCAGAGTTTCTTCCACAAAAATCCTTTCCACCCAGAATAATTTCTGACACAAAATTATTACTACTTCCCCATTTCCCATTTTCACAGTGCTTTATGACAGAATGCGCTCTCATCTCTGTCCCAGCTCCTGATAACCAAGCAGTTCAAAAGCAAGAGATTGTAAGTAGATAAATAGGGACCACTTCGGTGGGAAGTTGAACAGCGTTCCATGCACTCTGATGTCTAGTTTTGCCTGCCACATGTCCATGTAAACATCTGAAGATGCAGACAGTGCTGGCTCTTTGGCTATAAACAGAGATGAGCACTGAACCCTAGAGTCAGATACGACTGGCTTTTGAGCACGACAACCTTTGACTTCACAGAGGAATTCTTATCTTGTCCCCTTTGCCATCTCACTGAACAACAAGAAGCACAAGAAAGAACACTACTAGAGGAAGGTGAGCATTGTAATAAAGGTCTGGAATCCATGCCCTCGGAGGAATGGTCAGGGGAGTTGGGTATGTTTAAAACTGGGCAAGAGAACACTGAGAGGCAATCTGATAAACATCCCTGAATCTTTGAAGTGCTGTGACATCAAGAATGGACCAGGCTTTTTTTCTGGAGCCCCACAGGACATGACCCAACTATTATAAGACATGAGAGTTTGACTCAGTTGGGAATAGGTTTTTGAGAGCTGATTGGCAATTAAATTGTCTACCTTATACATTCAATGCTGGTAGGTTATCCTGCTATGGTAATAGAGTAGACCATTGCCAGTGACTCAACGGCAATTGTCAGGTGGTGGTTAACTAACCTGACAACCCAGAGGACTTGGCGAAGTCCACAGGGAAGGGTGATGGTCCCCAAGTGGATTAAATCACACTTTAATCCATTTTAATGGAGGACAGAATCTTCATCAATACTGGCTTGGGGGTAATGAGGACTTTGTGTGCACAAAGGGCTCAGGAACAGAAAATGACTCATGGAACTGGATCAATGGTACAGGGGTCATGCTGCAATGTAGAAGGCAAATGGAAGGCCTGGAGGGAAGTGGATAAGTCTGAGTTTTTGCAATGTGTTTTTTCTTTCCCCCCCGCCCCCCCCCCCCCCCCCGGTGTATTGCTTTGAAATGTGTATTGCTCTTGAAATGTTTTTTATTGTGCTGATGTGATACTTTGTAACAGTAATTTGTGATACTCTTTCACTTTGTTAGCTGCCCAGTCGCATTGCAAGTGGGGCGGCATACAAGTTTAATAATAATAATAATAATAATAATAATAATAATAATAATAATAATAATAATAATAATAATAATAATAATAATAATAATAATAATAATAATGGCCACTGAATTATATTGTCCCCAGGACAAGCGTCATGGCTGATTGCCATGAGGGTATGTGAAATCAGATATGGCACTCAAAGAATGAAACTGTCGTAGTTGGTAGACTTTCTTCATTGCAGATTTTTGTACAAAGATCAGATTGCTATGAGAGATGCTTTAGTTATGGATTTCCTGCTTTAGTAGAGGTTTGACTGGTTTACCTTTTAGACCCTTTGGGACTCTTCAACTCTAGGATTCTAAAATAAGCTGCTTGGTATTATGATTAGGCTTTTAACCTTCCTCCATCCATCTCCAACTGGGTCATTACAATTTTGGGGACAAGTGGTATATGTAGAAGCTAACAGAACACCATAGGAAAGAGTCTGTAATGAACTATGGAGATGTATCCAATGAAGACAGTGTTCATCTAATAGCAGCAGTTATATTTCCATCATATAAAGTCTTATATGGACTAGATCAAAGATTCAATGAACAGAACACTGCCACTCATGCCTGAGGAAGGACAGTTCTCTGCCTATAATCTGATTACTGAAGCCACCAAAACAACACCATGATAATGCAAGAAGTGCCAGGGAGTATGAAAAAGTAATTCAAATTGTCTTTTTTCTCCCTTCCATAAAGAAGACCTTGTAATTATAAGGATGGAGCGACAGAACAAGTATGCTGATAGGGTTCTCATATAATTTTTCAAAAGGAATTAAATTTATGCAGATAAATATAATTGGAATTATATTGAGGAAATTGATACACTTGAAAAAGGCTTTAGGGATTGTAACCAACAGTGGCTGAAATTCTGTTGCTTAATGTATTATGATACACTAGAGTAGGTCTATTTGAATCAATGGAATTTACAGAGAAATTCATCTAATCCCCACTGATCATTGATCTGTTCAAGTATGATTTACTATGTTAAGCCACAGGATTTCAGCCTATATTTCTGAAGAGATGATTGCCTTCATTTCTCTTTAGTTATGTTCCCAACTGCAGTGAGCTCTAGCATTGAGAAGACCAGAAAGAAATAATGGTTGAAAGAGAGAAGAATTGTTTCCCTGAAAACAGCATTTGACAGCTGCTCACCGATATTGTGCAAAATTGTATTATTCATTTCATTGGTACCAAATTATATAGTCTTGGTCATACTAAAGTAAACCCACTTCACTCAGTGTGTCTATTCCAAATATGTCTGCATCTAGATTTATTGCATTCAGGTGAGCCAGATGTTCTTTTGCTGGATAGCTACTATGCTGATTCTTACTAATGTCTCCTGTGGTGCTTTTACATTGTCTCTGATGTATCTCTTTTTTTCCTATTATGATTTTGTATTTATATGACAGAAACCTCTCACCGAAAGCAGAGGTAAAATGCACCTTGCAATCTGTTTTGCAACAGGATGAAATGCTTCAACCAGGTGTGCCCAAACTACGGCTTGTGGGCAGGATCCATCCCCTGAACACCTTTGGGGCAATTCTATAGCTAAGAGCAGCATTGTGAATTCTGCATTTATGTTCTATATTAGAGTTAACAAAGCAGTATAGTATATTCACATTTAGTAAAAGCAAGACCATAACAGTCTTAATAGACAGGGTTCTATTACTGTTTTATTAAATGTTCTGAGGCACAGCCCATTTTTCCTATTTGAAATCGTTCTGGGCGGTTAACTTTCTTTTTAAAGAGGGATATTAGGAATTGCAGGTCAATAATATTGGAGGCCCACAAGGATGGTGCCCACTGAATTTTGCAGTGTTACTTTTGGCCATTACTTGTTCCTTGATTGACCAAACTATCAAGAATGAATTCCTGCTGGTCGTGACTCACTTTCCATCCCTTTCACTGCCGTGCTCTTCTTCAACCAAAACTTTTCATGATTGGGTCTTCTCATCTTTGGGAGGGCCTGCCAAGGGGTCTTTTTATTCTTCTAGGATACCATTCGGTGAGTGCTGCTGTCCAATGCCATTCTGGCATGCCGATTACTTATACAGTAGTTTAATTCAATATTTTCTAATGTGATGCTGTCTAGCTGTTTTGGACTTAAACTCCCATGATCACTCACTTATTGTACACATAATCTAAGACTCTTGGGAAATGTCATCTGAAAGATCTGGCAGGCATGAGGAAAAGACTGGTATAATAATCCATAAAGCTCCTTGCTTGATCCCTTTAAAATAAGAGAAGTAGGCTTGGAAGATGAAATAAGCCGCTCAGAGTCGGGTTCTCCCGATTGGGGCGGGGTAACAAATGCAATTAATAATAATAATAATAATAATAATAATAATAATAATAATAATAATAATAATAATAATAATAATAATAATAATAATAATAAATAAGGAAGAAAGCGGCAACCTTTTTTCACAATTTTCTTATATAATGGTATAGAATAATAGGTCAAAGTGACTACTCAAAATGTAGGATGTCAGGAACAAATTTACTCATGAGTAGGTCTTCTGCCCACAAGTGGTTGGTTCCTGCTTCTGAGCTACCGCTCTCCTAGATAAGCAATCTGGGATATCAGATTAGTTTATATAAGGTAGCGCACAGCCAAGTAAACACTCCAGTCATCTTCAGGTAATTTAAAAGTATATTATAATCAGAATAAGTTACAGAAGAAAGTTTATCAAAAGTTCAAAAAGCATATCATAGCAAAGATAGCTTCTCTAACTGAGGACGCCTAAGCCCCCCCCCCCTTCTAGCTTAGTTAAGCACCTACATGTTTGCAGTTCACCCTTAGCTCAAAGCGTCTTGGCCCCACCTTCTGGGTTTTATCTCCTTACACACAGTCCACCCCCTTTCCATTCCCCTAAAGGAATCCAGCCAATGATCATACCAGTGGCGTAGGAGGGGGGAGGGGGTGGCCCACCCCGGGTGGCACTTTTTAGGCTATGTGTGTTCTTGGACTACAATTCCCAGGAGCCTTAATGGGAGCCAGGATCCAACAGGGGGTGGCAAATTTGGCTTATGCCCCGGGCGTCTGAAATCAGCGCTACACTACTGGATCATACAGTATAGCATGTCCATCACACATTAGGTTTAATTTCTTCCAACCCATGTGGACAGCATGTTTACACATTCCAATTCCTCTAAAGTATGTGCTAAAGGTTCTCCCACACATGGAAATCTCCATCTTGAACAAGGCTGAACCAGAACATAAATCCTACCCTGGCATCGGAAAGCCCTCTTTCTTTCCTCAGATAAAGGAATCAGTTTTCTTCCATTTTTGTTACTCTTCCTTATTAGGCTAACTGCCTACTCATTGTCAGAAAAGAAAAGATGTAAAACAGCCATTCTGAAATCCAGCAGTAATTTAAAATGATATAGCCCATAGAATCAGTGGGGATTTGGAAAATCAACTTTGATGTAAGTTCCATAGATTCTGTGGATCTACTCTACTTATGAGTCCTGGATTTCAGAAAGAGGGTGGGGAGGAAGAGGATAATATAGGACACAAATTTATGTAGAATTGTATGTGATCATTTAATCTATAAATATAAATTTAAAACTGATAACTATAATTTAAATAGAGATACACTACATTTCATACAATGGGAAGCTGTGATGGGGTGACTGGTACATAACAGCTCAGTTGCTTTCTCTGCTTGTAGTTTTTTAACCTTGTACCTTGACTTAGATCAAAGTCCTACAAATGGTATGTTTAATGAGATGACCTTTAAATAAAGAAGTATAATGTGGGGCTCAAAGTAGTGTACAGTGGAAGATTGACCATTGTACCACATAATTTCTTACAGGTGTACATTAAGCCATATTGAACGTTACACATACTTCAAGTATGCATGTAATCATAGCTCTATTCAAAGCCCTACACCAGGTATTCTCAACCTATGGCCCATGGGGCAAACCCAGCCCCCGATTCCAATTCATCCAGCCTCCAACGCCCTTGCTGAACGTAGAAACAGAATTAAAATGCATTCACGGTGCATTTTACTTCCATTTCTGGGTGGGAGGAACCATATGTCCAGCCTGATCAGAGGTCCAGGAGGCGTGTTCAGGCCTTGAGAAAGCCTGCCCTACACTCTGCTTGGACAAGGAGGAAAATGAAAAAGATATTTTGTGGTATGAACAAGGAGAGTTCATTCATACAAACCTCTTCAGAGATCCAATGAACTGCCAATGAAGGGTGTGGTGAGAGGGCATGTTGACAACTGCCAGAAGGAATGGCAAGCAGGCACAATCCTGTTCTTCTGCAAGCATTCACTGAAGAGGTGAACAGGGTTTCTATGACTACTCTAATGCATCCCACCTTCTTCCTGTTCCATTTGGGAGCACTCTAGAATTTAATATTGCTATAACCAAAGGATTGTTGGAAATGATTGGGCACTACAAATCAGCTCACACCGAATAAGTGTTTTATCTTTTCATGGAAATGACAAGAAGGACCTCCACTTGTTTCCTAGACTGTTTTTTATCTGCTCTGACCTACACCAACATCTCTTTAACCTAGACTAATATCTAAAGCAGAGATTCCCAACCTTGGGTCTCCAGGTGTTCTTGGGAATTGTAGTCCAAGAAAACTTGGGGATCATAAGGTTGGGAAACATTGTCCTAAGGCAGGAGTTCTCAACCTCTTAAAACCAGGGGCTGGGTCACGCTCCTTCAGACAGCTTTGAAGACCAGATGGTCATTTTGCCCTTCTTCCACCCCATGGCACTTACTGGTGTGGTGCTTGCTTTGCTAACATAGATTGTGTTCAGGATGAAGACATCTTCTTTTTAGACCCATATTTTATTACTAAGCTAGGCAAGACAGAAGACTGCAAGTGAGAGGTATCAGGTTTCAGTTCCTCTGCCAGAAACATATTTGGTAGCAAATTCAGATTTAAAAAAAAGCTTTTTTATTTGAATCAAAATTAATTTATTTTCACCCATTATTCTATGGCCCTCCTATACCAAAGCGGGCTGGCCGGCAAAGCAGATTTACAGCCCTTAGCTGCTTCTCATCCACAAGGAGGTTTAAACAGGTAGCGTGTTCAGAGGCTTTGTGTGAATGCAATGCTTCTCTTACCCTTTTAGTCCAATTAAGACACGTTGCTCAAGCAAACGAAGGTTTATTGATCAGGTATATTGATCAGTTCATAAAGCATAAAAATCAGTAGCATAAGTCAGTCCAGCAAACAGAGTTACAGTCCACAGGTTCATTAGGTAACCATTTTGAAAAGAAACGAAAAGAAAATCCCACAAACCAAACTGAGGTCTTAAGCCATTGATATCCAAGAACGAACTAACTAACTTCTCTGCAAAATGGAGAATTTGCAGTCAGGTGGGTTATTCATAGCCAATCAGGTAACAGAGAAAAATATTCTCAAAACAATGGATTGTTGACACACATGTGAAGACATAACACGCTAAAGAGATAGGAACACAGGAACACTATAATGTCAACAAGCCATCTCGTGACACGTAGGCTGTGAGACAGCTATGAGGCAGAGAGGGACAAAGGATTTCTATGAGGCCTATTTATGAGGTCTAGCTAAGGACTACAATTTCAAGCCTTGGGAAACATGAGGAAATATGTAGTTTCCTGACACAATGTATGTTGCAAGCATCTATTTTTCATATCTGATGTGTAAGAGATAATATGAGCATGACTGACAGGTGTGGAACTTTTTTAAAAAAATCCAGAATGCAACATTTAAATAGCAATCCTGAAGACAGGCATGGGCTGGGCCACTGGGACATGGGGATTCATCCTGGTGCACCCTCCCCTCTGACGCCCTGGGGCACAAATAATAATTTTATTATTATTTTATCTGCCTGGCACACTGCACTTTAGATTAAGCCATTGCTCCAAGCTCCCTCCTTCAGTTCAGAGCAATGGTTTATTCTAAAGTGCAATGCGCTGGGTGGAGCAAGTGAAGGGCAGTGACCAAGCGATTCCCGGGGGCAGCCTTCTACCCCATCCCTTGGTCGCTGCCCCTTGCCCCTGTCTAGTGCCCTCCTACGGTGCCCAACACACCCCTGACTGAAGATTCAAATATAGGTCCCGCAGGAAAAAACAACATCAGGAAACTATTATTGATGTCAGGATAAGAAATACTAGTAAGATGCAATAAGTATTGTTGAAAACAAAGTGGCTTCCAAGGCAGCAATGCTTTTTTGGCATGAAATGAAAGAAAGTTTTCCCAGCTTTCTAAAGGTCTCTATAGGTCTAAAGAAGCTCCTTTCTAACTGCAGCTGCTGATATTTTTCATTACACTACCCTGCAGTACAGTAATTCATATAATCTATATAAGTAGGCTGCAGCAGCACCTGATTATTTTAACACATTTCAGTCAATATGTCGATTGGATCCAAGTATTTCTAGCCCTATGATATTTCTAATGCAGTGTAGCAGAGGGGAAAGGGGAGGGAAAGAAAGAGGGAAGTTTTTCATACTTGGAAAGAGTGATCAATTCAGGTTATGAGCAACCAGTGATAAATACCTGCCTTGGATGCATTGAAGCTATGTTGTTTTGTTTCTGAAAGAGCTCGGGTCTTTATCAGGTCTTCAGTCAATACCCCAGGGAAACATTTGTCTAAATTCAGCAATGGAATGCCTGAAATTATAAGTGGACCTCACTTTTTAAAAAAGTTTTTTGGAATAGTAGCCGTGTTAGTCTGTGGTTCAGGCATCTCAGAAAACAAAACAAAACAAAATAAACAAAATAAAATAAAATAAAGAACACAGTAGCACTTTAAAGACTAACTGCTATATTTTTATTGTTAGCTTTCGTGGATCAAGTCCACTTCATCAGACAAAGAATGAAACTTACAGGCTTGTTCTTTATATACCAAATTCAGGGGCTCAACAGGAGAAGGGGTGTGGTCAAGCAAGATGATAGACAAGCAACCACAAGATTTCAGTTTCACCCAGCCATTAGCAACAATAGATTATTCAGATAAACTCTAAATGACTCCCTTTCAATCTCAAGGTTGCTGAGTAAGATTTTAAAAAGTTATTTCACTTTAACAAAACTAACAATTTCCAGATGCAAATATCTTCCCTTAGAAGCATCTCTCTCTATCTTTCTCTTATAGCAATAATGAGCAACATGGTGTGTCCTTCCTACCTCTGTTAGGTCTGTATGTAGTTTTGCCAATTTATTCCACAATAATTTACTGGGTCAACAAAATGGTCACCTATCTCCCTCTCTGTCTCTCCCTCTCTCTTTTGACCCCAAACCTTGGCAAATTCCACAGATCGTTAAACTATTTACAGTAAAAGCGTTTGTTTAATCGTCTACTCTTGTTCCAAACAGAGGGCTTCTCTATCAAGAATGAAAGACTGGTTCTCTGAGGCTCACTTGACATAGGAATGAACCCATCAAGTATGGAAGGTAAAGACAAAGAGTGCTAAAACAGGAGTGAAATGTTGCAAGGAGCATTTCCCCTTAATGAATTACCGGGAGATTTGTAGCAGGCCAGCCGGGGGAACTCTTTCAGCATGTGTACCTAGAAGTGTCATGGACTCGCTGTACTATATCCTAGCTGCCCTCTCCATGAACTGGGCAGTTTCCTTTCACCAGTTTATTTTCGCTTCTATTCTGGCAGCTGTCTATGGCGGTAGATATTTATCTTAAATAATTTGCTACTTGTTTGAGAATTTGTGCCAGTTCAAGCGGGGGGGGGGGAGTAGGAGCTGAAGAAAATAGTCATTCTTGGTGCACTTGTGTCATAATCGGTGGAAAGGAAAATTCAGGAGAGTTTAGTTTATCTCCCAGAACAAGAAATACATTGTAATGAAAGAGGTGTTATGGGGACAGAAAGGAAGTGATTATAGTGACTCCAGATTTCTTTACTCATCCTTAAAGCCAATGCAGTTTAGAGGTTGTAGTCAATCTTGTACTGAATAAGCTCACCAGAATACATTATTTGTTTTAATATCCAGTGGTTTAAATGTGAAATTATTTTAACAGGAGTTCATTAAACTTAGGCAGCAGCTTTTTATTCTCGTACCTGGGAGTAGCCTAAATGAATTAGGGATCAAGATCCGATTGAATGCTGATGGAACTCAACACTCTGGCAGTATAGTAATCTTCGGCATCCAGGCTTTTTGTTATGCAAGTAGACACTGCTGCCATGACACCTAAACATCTGCTCATGCAAGGAGGTACTGGATATTTCCCTGCACAACAGAAGAAAATGTCTAGCAGCTCTAGCTGATCACATTGACATCTATTGCACAAGCAGTTTGACTGAACAGGACCCAGCTGATGTAACTTCTCTATCTATATGTGTAGGATTTAACTCATGGTGCAGGTATTGTCAGGAAATAAAAGAGTTAGCTTGTTGGTCAAGTGAAAAAGCACTTTGTAAATGCTCAGAGGAAATGTGAAAGCCCAATTAATGAGGAATGTCACATCCAAGAATCATTTGGCAAGGAGATAGTGTCTGTAAACAGGAAAGACCAGAAATGCATTTGTAGTAACAATGGAGGAATCAGCAAGAGATGATCTGTCTAGCAGGTCAGGAGTTTGAGTATTTTTTTTCAGGCTATGCCTTCCTGGGAAAAATACATTAAGGGGAGAATAAGAGCCATCCAGGGTAAATGACCAATTGTTATGGGAGAGTGGGGTTACCAAGAAGGATGAAGCACAGTACTAGTAAAACCTCTACATACAATTTTTCTCTGTTCCATGAGGTTATTTGTATGTTGGAAAATTGTATGTCAAAAACACATTGCATTACCAGAAGGGGCAACTAGATGTCACCATATATTTTTTGTATATTGATTTTTTCCTATTAAAAATTTGGATGTCGATTTTTTAAAGCCAGGATTTCTATTTGTATGTCGCATTTTTTGTAAGTCGAACCATTTGTATGTCAGGGTTCCACTGTATTTCATCTTTTTTTGAGGGAGCAGGATGGTGTCCAGGTATGCTGCCCCATAGAAGAAATGTGCTCTACATGGGGCTGCCCTTGATGACCATTCGGAGGCTGCAACTGGTCCAGAATGAAGCTGCTTGGGTGGTGAGGGGTTGCGGGCATTATGTACGTGCCTCACCACTGCTTCAGGAGCTGCACTGGTTGCCAGTTTGCCTCCGGGTGCAATTCAAGGTGCTGGTAATTACCTTTAAAGCCCTACATGGTAGTGGGCCAGGACACTTAAGAGACCTGTCACTCCAAAACATCTGTCCGTCCCACCAGAGCAGACCGGATAGACTCTCTAACTGTTCCATGAGCTAGTGAGGCACGTCTCTCTAGCACCAGAAGAAGGGCCTTCTCTGTGTCTGCTCCAGCCCTATGGAACCTCCTGCCAATTGAGTTGCATCTTCAGACAGAGCTACTTCCCTTCAGAAAAGGGGTAAAGACTTGGTTGGCGGGGTAGGTGTGGGGTTCCAATAACAAGGTAACCACGGCCCGCTGGCTGATTTGATAATTACCCCTCTCTCTCTTAACTCTTTTAAAATGTTTAATCTTTTAAAGTTTTATTGGATTGTTCATGGCTTTATTGTTGAATTTATTATTGGGATTATTGTATTTTTGATATCTTGTTCTGCGATACTATGTCCGCCACACTGAGTCGCTCTGCGAGTAGGGCAGCATACAAGTGTGAATAAATAAATAAATAAATAAATAGGACAGGGAAGTCTCTCCATCGGAGAGACATCTAAGGGATTTACATGAGAGTAAGGGTAGATGAAGACAGAAAGATTTTGTTACTTTCCATGTGTGCTTGTTATCTATTTTTCATCTGTATGTTTTATCTACTTTTGTTTTTCACTTCTTTCTTTTTAGTAAAACTTATAAAATCCTTTCCATGAAGGGAAGTCTTGTACTAGCTCTAGTCCTTTTCCACTTGAGCTATAATCTACAACGATAAATATTGTTTATTAAACATTTTTCCTGTTGATAAGGTTAAAGAGGTGATAACAACAAATTTTACCCAAAAAAACCCCAACAACTTTCAGCTGGTCACTAGCCTTAGCCATTCCATTAATCTTCTGAACACCCCTCTGAGTTCAGGGTATAGGAACATAGGCACACCGTACAGGCTCTGGAAAGCCAAGCTGAGGGGTGAGCTGCATGACACATATAACCCTTTGCCCCCCCCCCCAAAAAAAAAAAGGCAAGAGTATAGTTTAAATCATTGGTAGATGTGGAGAATAATTAACAAAGTGTGTGTGTGTTGAAACACTGTCCAAGGAAAATGTTGTTTTTCTTTGTCTGTTTCATCCACCAGTTCATAGGCTGTGGAATTACTGGGTCTCTACATCCCATCGACCCTGGTCAAGACAACTAGTGGTCAGAGATGAAGGCACTATAGCCTTTCAACATTTCCCCCAATTTCCAGCAGTTATCAGATTCTTGGTAGAAGAGACTTTAATAATTACATGCTGTCAACTCAATCCAATTTATGGCAGTCCTTTCCAGGGTTTTCTAGGCACAGAGTACAGAGAAGAGGTTTACCATTCCCTTCATCGTGGGGTGCCCCGAGATTACGTAGTTTTGTTCATAACTACACAGGCTGGCTTTATTCCCAGGCATCAAACTTCCAACCTCTGGCTTGGCAGCCAGATACCGTAAACCACTAAACTCTCCAGCTAGCTAGACCCCAATTAGCATTAATAAATATTAGTGCCTACGCCAACGCACACTTAGCAGAAGCTTAGTAATATTACTTTTGGGGGCTATAGGAAATGGGCGTTGCATGTGTTAAAGAAGCAGCTATTAGTACAAAACAATAGTACTGTAATAATAATTGTGTGTTGTCAGATCATTTCTATGCCATGGCAACCCTTTCCAAAGTTTTCTAGGTTGAAAACACACAGAAGTGGCTTACCAGTCCTTCTTCTGGGGACTTCCTGGGACTGTGCAGCTTGGTGAAGGCCACACTGGCTGACTCTTTTTGGATGCACAGTGGGGAATTGAAAACCCAACATTTGGCACCATAGCCAGTTATCTAACAGTACATATTTTTGATACCACCCTTTTAATCTGAACAGCCTCATAACTTCCACAGTATTCAGTAAACCTAAAGTTGCTCAAAGACAATGTTGTTTTACCAAGAGATACATTCAAGGGAAGGATGCCCAGATGTCATGAGATTTATGGCATAAATAAGGAAAGCCAATATTGATCATATTGGCTAGAGATTCAGAGGACTGTAGCAAGCTGGGATTCACCTTAAGCAAATTCACGCCAGTGGCATTTTTCCTGATTGCCTCGGAGGGCAAATTTGGCCCAGACCCATCTGGCCTCCAAGGCCAGGCCTCCCGGAGCCCTGGGGCAGGAAAAAACATATACTGTACTGTACTCGGATCTAGTTGTGGCTGACGATGATCCCAAAGATCTGTTTTTTCTGAGCTCTGGATGTAACTGTAGTTAAAACAAGTAGCAGAGAGAGGGAGCTGGGTGAAAATGTGTCGTTTTACAGCCAGTTCTTGAAATCATAAGCTACCGGTAGCAGGAGTGTTACATCTGCTCATGTTGTGTGAGTTCAGGAAAATCACAACATTAAAATAAAATTACACCTACTTATCCTTTGGCGTATCCAATCCTAGTATTTGTTGTTTGACAGCACAATTTGCAACATAGTAAAGTGTGTTTATACCAGCACACCTGGTATAACAACTGAGATATAAGTTGAATACAAATGTGGTGGATTTAAATAGCTGGGCTATATAATATATACTAGTAATATATATTACAGTATTAGTAATAAATCATTTTATTCAGTGACCAAAATCCAATGGTAGTCCTAGCTAGAGCAGATTATGACAGTTATGCTTGAAATTAGTAAATTTTAGCATCCTGTATTGTACTGTACTATTTATTACGATATTAGTAATATGTCATCGTCATCGACTGCAACTCATATCCAAAAATGCATTTTTTTCTTGAAGCAGGAAAAATGTCACTGGCATGAATTTGTTTAAGGTGTATCACATCTTGCCATGAAGTGACCCACACACTGTGATGTCAGAGCCATCACCCACGGCACACATGAAGCCGACATGCAGGATTAAAACCAGGACTGCAGTGGACTGCCACAGCCTTGAGGATATAGACAAGGTGCACCTTCACAGCCAGTCCATCTGGCATGGCCTCTTCCACTTCCATGATCGTTGGGAATCAGAGTTCCTCCTCTGCTCATTTTGCCATTTGGCCCAAAATGATGGTTTCCAGTGGCATTTCCTCCACTGAGGGGACCATCATCCCACCTTAAGGGGCTCCTTCACCCGTAGCCATTGACCCCTTTAGGGAGTCAGGTTAGTTAACTGCCACCTGACACTCGGCGTTGAGTCACCGGCTGTAAGGTCTACTCCATTACCATAGCAGGATGTCCGGCCAGACAGGTAGTAATATGTATATACTGTATGTAGTATCACATATATGTAATTTTACCACATGTAAATGTATTACTAATACAGTAATACCTCGGATAACGTTTAGACATGCTGATGATATCATGTATTTTGACAAAGCAAAATCAAAATAGAATACAGTACAGTAATACCTCGGATAACGTTTACCTCGGATAATGCTAAAATTGCATAACGTTAAGTAATCTGGGAAGGAGAATTGGATCAAATAACGTTAAGGTCCTACGGGATGGATCGGATAACAACCACTAAAGCCTGTGTGGTTACATTGTATTTCTATGGAGCTTTAACGTTATCCGAGCTATCCCATAGGATTTTAACATGGATCGGATAACACTAAAAATCTAATAACACCAAGACTTGTGGAACCAAATCTTAGCGTTATCCGAGGTATTACTTATAGTAATAAATGGTTTAGTAAAGGACAACTAGAGAAGTGCCATTTGCTTCTGGTTGGTTTACCCCAATTCCCAGAATTGTCAAAGAATTCCCCAGGCAAAGTTCTGGGAGTATCAACTACAGGCTCACACATACAGATGCCTATTTTTTTTCACCTGGACTGTGGCCTACCTGAGACCTAGTTTCTTGTCCAAAAAGGGAAGCTATCATAGTGTCTTCTATGCACCTTCTAAAGAACTAACATTTTTGAACAGGAAACAAGGCATAAAGTGACCAAGATATAGGTGTGGGTCTGTGAGATAGAACTGTTAGAATTATGCCTGGATAATTCTTAGGTAATTCTGAGAGTTGGAATAAAAAGCAAGTGAATGACACATTCCTAGTAACATGTGGAGAGGTACAAACTACCCACTTCTTCCTTGTGTCTCAAGTCTTCTGCTTTGCCTGGAACCAAGTGACACTGGGTCTGGTTACAAAGATTACAAACCAGTCACTTCCAGATAAGTGTTAGGCTACAACTCTCCTTCTCCTGAGCCTTAATGGCTAGGCTAGAAAGATTGATATGAAGGACGAAGCTGCTGTAGTCACTACACCACACTTCTGTGCTATTTATGGATGAAGAAGATATTTGACAGTGCAGTCTGGTAGACAACAGAGATGAAAGTTACACCTGCTGAGGTTCTAAACCAGGAAGTACCCTTTAACAGTCCCAAGAGCAAAGAGATCTGGTTTTATGTTTACAATCCACACTTCACTAGGCTCTTGTTTTTATACTGAGTTCCCCAAAAGCGATGAAACAAAAAGATGCCTTCATCTTTCCCAGTCTGAAGTGCTGGTTGCCCTTTCATAACTGTCCAGTTCAAGAGACTGTATCACAAGAGAACATGGATTCAAAGTTTTTAAACAAATACGCAGAGTCATGACCTGTTTTGTTTGGATACCCTGTGCTATCCCAGACAGAGAGAAAGCCATCGCTGAGCCTGTAAAGACATACAAGACTTCACAATTTATTAAGAAGATTAGTCGGGTTTAGTTTGCGCATTAAGGACTAGCCACTGAATATATATTGTTTTAAATCCTGTTTCTACTCTTTCAGGCCATTGTGAAATTATTTGATTTTTTTTCTTTTCTTTAAAAAGACCTGCTCTTTTTGTGTGCATGTAGTTTGACCTAGTAAAACAATTGGTGAGCTAAGCAAATGATAAATAGACACAAATAAGGCACCCTAAATATTGTAGTGGGTTGTTTCCACCTTACTCTCCACCCCACTACCCATTTTGGGGCTATATTTGTAGAACAGCCTGCTGTGAAATGACAAAGTTCATGGTTCATTTGAACTTTTGAACTCCAATGAGTATTTGACACAGCAAAACAATCTAACGGTGAACCTAACACAAAGTTTTCATAGTTTTAAAACCTGGCTTTCAGTCCTTTGTCTGGGGTGATTGGATAGGAAAGTTCTTTATTGATGTTGTAAAAACTGCCCATTTAATAACAGGCAAAGGGTGAGAGAGAGAGGAGGGGTAAGTGGAGATCAGTCGAAAGAGCACCTTAGCATTTCTGAAATAGTGCTGGGCTGGTAGTCTTTTGAACTCTACCTGACCCCATTCTGAAGGCTTCCTCAGGACAAGTTGTAGCAGCAATTGCGAGAAGAGCAAAGCTGCCGAGCGTTCCCCCCCACAAATGCTCCCGGGCTAGGAGTTCACAGAGAATGGTGTTTTTAAAAGTAAGGGGGGATAAAAAACACAACTCCAAAATGTACACATGAACATGAAGCTTTATGCACTGGAATGTCATCCTCTTCCGGAGCTAAATCCTCTCTCCAAATACCAGATGGGGGGGAAATGCTTTGTCATTGGTTTTCCTGAAAACAGTTAGCAAGATATTGTAAACACCCATACATAGGTCTCTATGTTTCTTGCCCTAACTCTGATGTCAAAATTTAACTAGTACTGACTTGTATGGTGGAAAAGATGGGTTTGAAGTATGCGCTGTTGCCAGAGCTGACTCTACTGCTATGTGGAAGGAGGCAGCAGGTTTAAGATGTCTAGGGAAATTTAATTATTTATTCAATAATTATTATATTTCACTGGCTGGCTAGAAAAAGGAGCAGTTAAGGAGGTTCGCTGTCTTAAAAGTCTTGACTGGCCGGTTTTAAGAACTATGGACAGTATCCTGATCCCAAATTGTGAAGTGGGTGCACAACTGCATAAGGATCCCCCCACTCCTTGTTGTGTGCTGGTTGCGTGCTTGATGTTACAAACAGTGCAAGACCAGGTGTGCAACAGGAAGTCTGCCAGAAGGAAGGAGATGCTTAATGGTTTGCTCTGCATTTGTTGAACAGGATACTCGCCTGTGTACCTTGATTGGAAGACATCATTATCTGTTTCTTCTCAAACAACAGATAACCTGGCATCTAATAGTGAAGATAGACTTGGATGTTTGTGTGAGCATCATTGGCGGGAATCTTCTTGCCTAGAGGAAGAGTAAAGGCTAAACAGGATTGAAATCAGTTGTGTACCTGGAGATGTGGATGAGGAAAGTTTACTTTCATGCCATGCTTTTTCAGTCTTCTTCCTCCTAACTCCAGAATCAGGGGTTTCTAAAAAGAAAAAGGAAAGCCGGGCAAATTAGTTTAATTGATAAAATCCATACAGGAGTATATTCTGTCTGTACTGTCTGCCCCTTCATCTGGAACCCAGTTGAAAATGCTGGAGGTTACCTTCTCAAGCTTAACAGTTTGTTGTTGTTGTTCAGTCAGACAGTCGATTCCGACGCTTTGCGACCACATGGACCACTGTCCGCCAGGCACTCCTGTCCTCCACCATCCCCCTCAACTCGGTCAGCTCTGTGCCCATTGTGTCCACAATACCATCTAGCCATCTCATTTTTTGCCGGCCCCTTCTTCTTTTGCCCTCGACCTTCCCAAGCATCAAGGCTTTCTCAAGTGAGTCTTCTCTTCTCATTTGATGTCCAAAGTACTTTAGCTTCATCTTTACTATTTGCCCTTCTAAGGAGCAGTCAGGTTAGCTTTACCCATAACTGTGCAGAAGAAAGCGCCATTCAATTCAGTGAACCACACACACATACTGTACATCCAAACCCCTTCTCTTTTCTCAGCATAGTCCAGGAACTATGCAACTCACAGAAAATATATTATTTATTTACTGTATGAGAAAATATTGTTATATAACTTCCTTCATTTAAAAAACAACAGCAACAAAAAAGAAATCCAAAAGTCCCCACAAGAGAGGCAGGTGGCAATTCGTTAGTTAGTCTCAGTTAGCTGTGATGACATCTGTGGTTGTGCTATTGTGCACACAAAAAGGGCAATCAGGTTTTGGTCAAATATATTAAAGCCAGTAGCTTTTTTAAAAAATAGCTAAAAGCTATTTAAAATGATGATACAGTACAATCAAAGCAATAGCATCCATTAAAGCAATTCATTAAAAATGTCTAACTCAGGAGTCCTCAACATTTTAAAGCTGGGGGCCTGGTCACCCTCAGACAGCCGGATGGCTATTTTGCCCTTCCACCACTACATGGCACTTCCGGGTGTGGTGGAGGAGGTGGTGGGCCACATGAAATGGTGCTGTGGTCTGCATTTGGCCCATGGACCACAGGTTGAGAATCCCCAGTGTAACTGGTTAGAAAGAAGGAAGAAACAACAAGGCTTGTGTAAAAAGACAGGGCTTCATTTGGAAGGAAGAACATCTAGTATTGGGAACTGGCCTCCAAATTGCAACCAAATGAGCATCACCAAGACATGGTACAATAAGCAGGCCCCCCCCCCCCACACACACACACACCATATATACAATGTGAAGGCCAAGATACTAAGGAACAGATATCTTCTTGCATTTTCCGCTCTTGGGTTTTATAGAGCATCTTAAGCTAAAAGCAACCTTGGACCTGGCTGGATCTTTAAGTGACAACCCAGGCAAATCTTTCAGCCCAGGGGTTATTAGTGCATGATAAGAGGCCCACTAAATAGCCTGGCGGTCATGCCCTGCACTAATTGCTGTTTCTGAACCAAGCTGAAAGGTATCTCAACAGAGCATGTTACAATAGTCTTGCGGTTACCACTGCATGGATCACTGCTGTCAGACTGTCCTAGTGAGGCTCATTAAACTGCAGTTAATGAGAATAGGAATAACAGCCATAACAGAGTGGCTGGTTTATGGATTTTGTGGCTGTTCCACTAGTAGATATCTCTTCCCTCTGTACCATAAATGGCAGGATTGCTGTGTTTATAATTTACAACCAGATCATATCAGAAACCACTTGCTTCCATACAAGTTGCCTGGTCTTTATATAAAGCTTGGGGCTCTTGGTAATTCTGTTTTGTTTCTGTTCATGCATATTTGATCCTGTACAACTGATTTAAATTAATATATACTCTGTGTCCTGCTATTATTACTGCTGGAGTGATAGTAAGTTAACAGTGAAGGGAAATTTCAGAATGCAAAGTAATTGAATTCTCTAGGATCAACCAATTTCTTGACATGTCTCTGAACTAACATATATGGAGCATTTTGGAAGTATCAGTCATGAAAGATATATCAATTCATGCATTTTTTTACCTCCATCTTCCTCTATTCACTTTTTCCCCCATATAACATTCTTTAAAAACATTTTGGCAGTGCAGAACTCTTCCCAGCCACAATTGTGTGCACATCATTCTTTTGGTAACCCTACAGTAATCTTACAAGTAACACACGTCAGAGGATATTCCTCATAATTTAAAAATAAATATAGTTTTATATTGATTGATTAACCAAAAACCCCTATTAATTGTTTTTATGTAGATGTCAATCACTATAGACTATAGACTGAGTTTTTAAGATTCTGTTTAAAAAATCTAGGAAGTTAGTTGAGTAAATGACACACAACACACTGTGTTTGTGGCTTAATTTTTTTATTATATTGAATGCATTGCAGTAAGATCCTTAGTATGCTTCAGAAAACAAAGTTCTTTCAGATATAAAGTCTTCTCCAGTTTGTTGTCCTCCAGATGTTCTGAACTGTGAGTTGTAGTATAAAGCATCTGGAAACACCAGATTGACAAACTGTGTAGATCAACTCTGTATCTGTCATTTTTAGTTGAAGGGAGAAGTCAAAAGGCTAACACTGTGATCACTGCAAGGAAAGTAATACAGTACAGTGGTACCTCGCTTAAAGAGCATAATGCGTTCCATGGGATTGCTCTTTAAGCAAGTTGCTCTTTAAGCGAAACACCATTGTAAGTGACCAATTGTGAATTCTGGTGATTGATTGTGAACCCCGATTTAGTTGTTAAGCAAGTTTTTGTTTGATTTTAATTGTTAAGCAAGGTGACCATCCAGAGAAAATTCTGCTCTTTTAGTGATTTAGTCTCTAAGCGAGGCACTCTTTATGCAAGGTTTTACTGTACTATAAAATGAAAGGTTGTGACATTTGAGCATTTTAGCTTTAAAAAGAAAATAAGTGAGGAGAGATATGATAGAAGTGTACAAAATTATACCTGGTTTGGAGAAAGTAGGTAGTATGCTGCTGCTTTTCTTCCTTTCTCATAATAAGAAAATTTGTGATCATCTGGTGGGAGATGAATGGTAGGAGATGAAATACAGATAGAAGGATGTGTTTTTTTTAACACAGTAAAACTATGTAAAATTCCTTACGGGTGGGGTGACCTTGGGGGGAGGAAGGCTGGTTTGAAGAGTTGCCCAAGAAAAAATAAATAAAAATAAAAACAGAACTATCAAGAATAGTCTTTTGCAGGAAGAATCACACAGGGATGGGGGGGGGGGGCAGACCTCTTGACTACAGTTTATTTTAAACTGATGGAGGCTGTCTGCCCTGGACAGGGATTCCACGGGTTCTTAGAGCCATGGTCTCCTTGACACCCCCATCCAATGCATGCACAGTTTGAATAATGCAATGATGTCACATGGCAAGAAACTCCAAAGTGATACCTATTTATCTACTGTACTTGCAAATTCTTCCTTGGAACTGCTAGGTTGGCAGGAGCTGGGACAGAGACGGAAGCTCACTCCATCATGCAGCACTCAGGTCTTCAACTGCCGACCTGATGACCTTCTGGTCATGAAGTTCAGCATCTTAACCACTAAGAACTCTGGGTACATGAGGATTAAAGTTGTAGCAAAGGGGCAATAAATATTGATACTGCATCTTTGTAATATCACCCCATGGGAAAGAATCTTTGCTGGGATGTTCAGGCCTGAGAACAACTGGGGCCGGGAGAGCTGTTTTGACAGCAAACAATACAGGAGCGCCTGAAAGAATTATATGTTCTGCAAGCAAACTGGAACGCAGCAGCAATAGCTGTACTAGGCTGGGAACGACAGTCTCTTGGAAGTTTTGAAGAGCATGAAACAAAACCGTTTTATAATAGATTCAACTAAAAAGACACAGCTGGTTCAGAAGCAGTTTATGCCTCAAATCAGAAAGGAATATTTTTCAAGGGAAAATTAAGGCGAAAGTTTAAAAACAAAATCCCAACAGCTTGATGCTGCTTTGTTTGTAACTCGCCCGGTTTTCATCACCAAGGGGATAACATGAAAGTTGTTCTGGTTCCCAAGATTGTTATGGTGAATATAATGCAGGTGAATAAAATCTGATACCCCAAAAGAGATTTAGGCTATGATCTTATATGTATTTACTTGGGAGTAAATCTTGCTGAATTCAGCTGGGTTGAAACACAGAGCTGTTTGTCAACATTAAGTGCAAGGGGATACGCTTTTTCTGCATTACCAAACTGGCTGCCTCTTGTGTTTATTTTATAAAGGGTTTACATAGGTTTAAGCATTTATGATTTCTTTGGTAGCTTTCACTGGCCCAATGGAAGTGTAACTTGCAATACATGTGAGAAAAGGGTATTTCTAGTACTGTATATATGTAAGAATCCAGTGTAGTAGAGTACACTGGACTGAGACTTAGGAGACCCACGTTTATTGAGCCAAACTAGCCATTGGGCAATCTTGGGCCAGTCCATCTCTCAACCTGGCCAAATTCCCAGGGTTATTATGAGGCTACAGTGAGGGCAGACAATATGTTCCATTGCTGAGGGCTTATTGGAGAAAAGATGGAATAAAAATGTAACTCATATAAATACATATCCTTACCTGGACTTAGTTGATGCCCCATTCTGTTAAGTTTATTTTATTTATTTATTTATTTTTATTACTTGCATCTCTACTGCTACCCTCTCGCAAAGGCGACTCTGGGCGGCTTACAACAAATAAAAACTCACAAAAACATTAAAAATAGCATTAAAATTGAATTATTTAAAAAATTAATTCCAAGTATATGTAAGCAAGATTGGGGAACCTTGGCTCTTCCAGACAATCAGCATCATCCTGACATTAAGTCATGCTCATTGTGACTGATGGAAGTTGGAATCTAACAACTGGGACTGTAATGGTACCCAATCTCTGGTGTATAGGATTGTAGCCTTAAATTTCTCAAAACATTAATATTTCAAGTAGTGATGCAAGATGGTATTTCCTTTATATGTGTGTCCCTCCATTCATCTTGTGAGGAGATTCAGTCTGCATATAAAGCAAGGGTGCCCAAACTACAGCCTGGGCCCCCAATGTGGCCCCTGACACCAATTAATCCAGCCCGCAAAGCCCTCATCGCTCCTGGAAGTGGAAGTAAAATGCACCCATACAGGCCCATTTTACTTCTGCTTCCAGGAGTGACAAGGGCTTTGTGGGCCAGATTAATTGGCATCGAGGGCTGCATCCATCCCCTGGGCCTTAGTGACGGGCTCCCTGAACCACATGATCAGCCCGCAGCCTGAAAAGTTTGGGCATCCCTGATATAAAGAATAGTTACTGAAATATCTTGCTTATGAATGATAAGTCTAGTAATACAGACAAATCTTTGAAATTCATCATCTCACGACGACACAATTCAGCAACAGGTGATATACGTCTAAATTAAAGTGAGTAATTTTACTGAGTCCAAGGGGCGTTCTCCTGCTTACAGGATTGTTTATGCCCTGCACAGGTCTCTATTAAAGCCCCTGAGTTCAACTCCTCACTCAGCCACTCACTGGGGAGGAAGTGAAACTGATAAATGTAAAAGGTAAAGTTCGCTCTGCATTGTCTGGTCTTTTAAGAAGCTGAAGACTTTTCATTGTTATTCAATTTCTCTTTCTTTATTTCTCTGAGCTGGCTGACTAGTTCAGTGATTTAGGTATCTGGTTGGCAGTCTGATGCCCCACTTTGCCTCTTGGAAGAGAAGGCAACCTGTGTAGCAATGGACAAGTTGCACAGCCCCAGAAGAAGGGGGAGGTAACCCACTTTGTTATAATCCAAAACTAGAAAAGCCTGCAAAGGGTCACTATAAGTCAGAATTGACTTGACAGCATGTAATTATTACTATTATTATTTTCTTTTGTCCTCTCTCTCTCTCTTTCTCTCTCTCTCACACACACATAAACACATATATATAGAGGGGGGAGAGAGCGAGAGTTCTTTATATACTAAACATTTTAATTTCTGTACCATCTCATTCTGAACACCTCCACAGTGAACAAAGACTCTAATTCTTCACTATGCTCCATTTTGATCTTGCCATTAAGTATGAATGTGCAATCTATGTTGACCCCCCACCTCTAACACCGCAAATTATCTGTTTATTTCTGAAGATCAATAATATTCCTTATAACAGAGACTATTGTGGAAACTTAAAGACTACTTTTTTTGTCAACATATTCTATTTCAGTGGCCTTGCTAGTTGAGGCATTCTGGAAGTTGTGATCTCCAAGAAGTAATTTTTCCACACAGTAGCTGAAATGCTCTCAGATTTTGGCTCTGCAAATACCAAGTTGGACAGGGAAGAAGAGAGGGGAAACAATATTATTCGTTGCACTTGGACAGGCCTTCAAGCAGAAGAAACCTTCAAAAGATGGACTGTGCTCCTGCAGTCTATCAAATGAAGAACTGTCTCCCCAGAATACACAGTAGAAGTGGTCCTGTCTGTAGAACCAACCAATCCTCTTGGTCTGGTGAAGAACCCAATGTGTCAGCTGCAGTAGATCATCTTGTGTCATGGTGATTTATTTGTTATGTGCCATCAAGTCACTTCTCCAGGATTTTTCAGGTAGAGAAGTGGTTTACCATTCCCTTTTTCTGGGACTGTGTAGCTTACTTGGGGCTAGACAGTTTGGCTCTTCTCCTGGGAGACACAGTGAGGAATCAAATTGCTTATGTCTGGCTTTGCACCCAGCTCACTGATCTATAGTCACATAGTACCAGTGGCAGAGACATCTCATTCAAAGTACAGTAGGTCATTCTCTTCTTCTTCTTCTTCTTCTTCTTCTTCTTCTTCTTCTTCTTCTTCTTCTTCTTCTTCTTCTTCTTCTTCTTCTTCTTCTTCTTCTTCTTCTTCTTCTTCTTCTTCTTCTTCTTCTTCCATATCCAAATACAAATACAAATATTAGCAATCATCATGGTGTTCAGCCACGAAGATTGTCCTGAGACTATAATTCAGTAGCCCTTCATCTGCCTTCTGCATTGCACATGACACTGGTACCACTGATCCAGTTCCATGAGTCATTTTCTGGTCCTGAGCCCTTTGGAATGCAAAGTCCTCACCAGCCCTAGCCAGCCCAGTATTGATGAAGCTGCTGCCCTCCATCAAGATGGATTCAAGTGGAATTTAAGCCATTTGGGGACTATCATCCTCCCCTGTGGACTTTGGCACCCATGGCTGTTAGTCCTCAGGGTGGTCAGTTTAGTTAACCACTGCTTGACACTCGGTGTTGAGTTGCTGGTAGTATGGTCTACTGAGTAGACTCTACTCTATGACCATAACAGGATAATCTGGCCAGTTCATTCTCAGGTAGATAAAACAAAGAACTGAGCCATTGGACTTCCCCTGTAGCCTGGACTTTCTGTCAGTGTGCTTTCTTTTGTATATTAAAATTAAACTTAGCATGGGTATAGCTGTAAAGTAGCAATGAAAATACAGTATAATCAAATTAGCAAAGCAGTTCTTTAACTTCACACATCCAATGATTACCTTGGGCAATTCTAATATTCAGGGGAAACCTTTAGCATGTATTGAATTTTAAGTTGAGGAATGCTGCAAAAACAGGTGTTGTTTGACATAGGCCATCATTATCATTCGTTTTGATTGATATCAGTTTAATTTGTCTTTTATGTGCCAGCCAAAAGCCAATGATGTTAGTGCTTGAGAACAGATGAGGTACTTAGGGGGAGATCATAGGTAGCAAGACCCTTTCCCTTTTTCCTTTACAAATGGCATTTTTAATGGTCTTTGCCATTGTACAATTAAATTTTAAATTGGGATGCATTTTATATTACACTATCAATAAAGGCATATTCCCATTAATGGGCTTTTAATGAGCACATGATAAAATAAATGGGTTTTGAAGGCTTAACAAAAACAAACAACCTCATTAACCAAATGCAACAGAACACTGTGCTATGTTCAAAGAAAAAAAGGCTAGAAGGAAAAGTTATTTGAAGGACAAAGCATCAATTATAAAGAAGAACTGCAGTGTGATTATTATTTTGTGGTTGTTGTTGAGATTATGGGATGAGGAAGGACAACCTTGAAATCTCAGAAGACCTCATGTCATAAAGTAAGATACGTACAGTACAGTACTTCTATTTCAGCCTAACTAACCTCATAAGCGAGAAAGGCCTAAGTCATTTTGCTGGAGGCAGAATAGCTAATACTAGCCCTCCCTCCTCCATCCCAAGTTATGATACTTGGGCACTTGTGACACTTTTACCACCTCAGGCAGTGAAAATACAATTAAGGGCAAGTGACTAATTATCTTCTACTGTTTCATGGCCCAAATCTGCTGCCTACTGTAGCTGTGGCTTTACATAGAGGAAGAGCCAGTGGTACTCACAGAAAAAACCTTGCAGGAAGGCTATTGGTGATTGGCAGGATAGATCAGTGGTTTATGTATCTGGCTGCAGAGTTTGGGTGTTCAAATTCTGACTGTGCCTCTTGCGAGAAAAACTAGCCAGCATGGCCTTGGGCAAATTGTATCATCCCAGGATGCCCTGAGAAGAAGGGAATAATTAACTACTTCTATGTATTATTTACCTTAAAAACCATAGAAAGGGTTGTCATAAGTCAGAATTGACATGAGAACATGCAATTAATATATTATTAAGCTTATTGCTACCCCTGAAATAATGAAATAAAGGAATATCTTTGTTTATTAGTGCTAATTCCTGGAACATCTATCATGTCAAAAAGGGGAAATTGTTATCCTCTTATAATGGTTTCAGTAAAGGTAAAGGTTTCCCTTGCTCGGAAGCCAGTCATTATCTGACTCTAGGGTTCAGTGCTCATCTCTGTTTCAAAGCTGAAAAGCCAGCGCTGTCTGCTTCTGCAGACATTTCAGTGGTCATGTGGCAGACATGACTAGACACTGGAGAGCACGGAGCGCTGTTTATCTTCACCCCAAAGTGGTCCCTATTTATCTACTTGCAGTTTCTTGCTTTCGAACTGCTAGGTTGGCAGGAGTTGGGACAAAGATGGGAGCTCATTCCATCCTGCAGTACTCGGGAATCGAACTGCTGATCTCCCACCTTCCAGTCAGCATCTTAGCCAATTGAGCCACTGCAGTTCTAATAAAATAATAATATCTCCATACATTGAAAATTGTCACTGCTGAAGCAATAATGTTTTTTATTTCAAAGTCAGAGATGAATTTCAATTTCAGCTAACAGATTGTCACATTTGTGTTTTGCGAAAAGTATATAAATAGGTACTACTTTGGTAACCTGTTTCGGAGTCTGATAAGGCCATTGTTAAAATAAGGCAAAAGAGATGGAGTTCTGCAGCACCAAGTTGCAAAAAAAAAATGACTGAAATCCTTTTCATACAGGTCCATCACGTAAGATTTACATCAGATGTAAATAACATTTCTAATTCTTCCCCTTCAATTTTCAGGATGTAGGGAGGGTGGGTGTCTTTTATTTCCAAAAGTCTCCACCACCAATAAAGTTATACTGGTGGTGTCAGTTTTCAGTAATTAAAGACTCTCCCCCATCTTGTAGCATCCAATGGCTTCCCACAAAAAAGTGCAGTGGGGAATGGATTCTGTTGGAGCCTCAGGACATCTGTGGGGATCAAACAAAATTATTTCTGGGGGGGAAATCACCATGGCAGATGATATCTTCAATCTTACATTCTGTAGTTGAACAAACAGGATTTCAATCCACAAGTAACTCCCTCTATATTTACATTTTCAGTCTCATGATAGCAGATGATGTCACAGTACCTATCATCATGACTTTATTGGTTCTTCTCTAGGCAAAGACAACTCCCCCCTTTATCATTAAGTTATTTGTTTCCCTCTTTATAAGGGCAGTCCATATGTGGTATCACTTATGCAGTGCTTTATTAGCCACCACTGGAGGCATTTACAGGGATAGTTTAAAGTACATCAATTGTTGTTACACAATGGGGGCATGGGGTTGTGTGTCCCTCCATCCTCTTCTGATCAGGTCTTGCCTAAGTGTTGTCTTTGACTGCAACTTGTATCCGAGAATGCATTTTTTTCCCTGAAGCAGGAAAAATGTCACTGCTGTGAATTTGTTTAAGGTGGATCTCATCTTGCCATGAAGTGACCCACACACTATGATATCACACTCTGAGCCATCTCCTGAGGCACACATGAAATGAGACATGCAGGATTTAACACCAGGACTGCAATGGATTGCCACAGCCTTGAGGCTATGGACAAGTCCACCTGGAATGGCCTCTTCTGTCTCCATGACTGTTGGGCCGAATATGATGTTGCCATTGGGCCCAATATGATGGACAGCAAATGCTGTCCAAATGTGATGGGATACAATGTCAATAATTTCCTTTTACTCATTGCCTAGACTGGGAGATATTAGGGTTTACTGTACATACTTGTCTATAAGTCATCCTGAATATAAGTCGAGGTACCTACTTTGGACCTCATAAACTAGGAAAACAGATTGACCTGTGTATAAGTCATGGGTGAAAAATGCAGTAGCTGCTAGTGAGTTTCAGTAATTAAAATACATGAAAATATGGTAAAAATAATTAATTTAGACATTTGTGTGGGTATGTTTTTAAGTGTTTATGCTGACTCAAGTATAAGTTGAGTCTCACATTTGGACCTCATTGGGGGGGGGGGGCTAAAAAACCCAACTTATACTCAGAGTATATACAGTATATTCAAATTCACTCTGGGCCATCAGTTTGAGGCAGCCTACCATATAGGAAACGATGGCCCTTCCATCCTATCATGTGTTGTATTGTTTTATGATATCCCTTCCCACCAACCTCTAGCTGTTTCATCACAGCATAAAATTGTGCTTGATATTTAGTTATTAGGATAGCTCAGTGAGTTAGCTTTTCAGCTGTGGAACCAGACATTGAGAGTTCAGTTCCCCACTATGTCTCCTAGGAAGAGCCAGCTATGGCCTTAACCAAGATGCACAGACTCACTTTCTACCTAGGAAGCCCTGAAAAGAGTCACCATAAGTCAGAATTGAGTTGACCGCACACAGTTGTTATTGTATTGAATTAAGTGCTTGCAGCCCCTCCTGTGGCTTTGTGGTTAAGATGCTGAGTTTGGAGAATGGAAGGCTGGGTTTTGATACCTGAGGGCTGCACTTGGGGACATGAAAGGAGCCTCATTCAAGAATCCCCTGAGCAGAGTTTCTCCAGCAAAAATCCTTTCAATCGAGAGTGATCTCTGACATGAAATGATTATACAGTACTAAGTGCTTGGTCACAAGCTATTGCAAAACATATTGCAACATATTGAGATGTAATGTATTGTTTGTAAGCCACCCTGAGTTGCTTCGGTGAGTGGGCAGCAATATAAATTTGAACTAATAAATAAATAATAATAAAATTTGCCTGCATAGAACAGTATCACGGACATTTTTGCCCTTAGTGAGCAATCGGAAATAGAAATGTATTTTCCAGTCTTGATACTGATGCTAAACTGGCTCCATTTTTTTTTTTTTTTTGGTGCTAAAAGGGGAGCTAAAACATTGCATAATGAATTTATGTTTGAACTTTCTTTCACTGGCTTACCTCTGAGCTGTTAAGTGGGTCATTTGGACACCTCCATGACACCAGTAGAAAAAGCCTGCATGAATCTCGGAAATTGCCTATGATTAAGTAAGGATGTGTTAAGGATGTTTAATCTCTTTTCTGGAGTACTTAGCACATGTTAATTGCCAACATGAAGATGTTAATATTTGTCCTTTCTTCCCTAGGCCAAAAAGGAGTACTGTACCTGTATTTTGATCTCACAGTATTAACTTAATGTTCTTTTGCACAGATATCCAATAAACAGTTTATAATTAAAATACAAGACTTAATTATTTTGTTGTTGTTGTTGTTCAGTCACACAGTCGATTCCGATCCTTTGCGACCCCATGGACCACTGTCCACCAGGCACTTCTGTCCTAAATCATGTATACCCTATAGTATTTAATTGTGTGTGATTACTATTAGGTTGTTGGCAGTGACCCTCTGAAGTGTTTTGCATATTTTCCAAACTATCCATCTTTAAATAAAACAGAAAACAGAGGTTGTAACATTTTATTCCTTTTGGACTACAGCTCCCAGGGTCCCCAAACAGCAATGCCCAGGGCATCCAGCTATTGGCCATACTGGCCAGATTTGATTTTTGGACTTCAATCCCCAGAAGCCTAAATTAATTCCCCAAAGCACTGATCAAGCAATGTGCTGATTTAGGATTCTAGAAATTGCAGTGCCCCTGTGGAGAATGGGCAGTGTTGGGATGTCAAATGTTTTACTACCCCACCATGACATCATGGACGTCATGGGTGGGGCCAACATCATGATGTCATGATGTCATGGTGTCATGACATCATGGGTGGAGCCAACATCATGATGACGTGACATTGTAGGTGGAGCCAAAGAAAAAAATAAAAATAATAAAAAATTTAAATAAAATAGAAAACATTCAATAAAAATTTAATAAAAATACATTTTAATTTTAAAAAAATCAACCAACCCACCCCAAACACAAATCAACCTACCCACCCACCCCAAACACAAAAAAACCTGTCACTTACCTAGGCAGGCAGCAGGCAGGCAGGCAGACAAGAACCGCTGTGGCACGGCGGCAAACTGCCGCTGCAGCAAGCCACCACTGCAGCGAACTGCTGCTGCGGCACAGCGGCCTGGTGGTGCAGTGTGGTATGGTGAGGAAAGGCTGCCGCCGCCGCCACTTTAAAAGGCGCTCTCTGTGCCTTTCCTTTCCGGGCAGCCAAAATGGCTGCCCAGAACTGTGCATGCATCAAACCTCCATTTGACACATGTGCAGTTCTATTTATTACTGTGCATACGTTAAATAGAGGTTTGATGCATGTGCAATTCCTGTCTGCCATTTTGGCTGCCCGGAAAAACACTTCCGGAGGGGAGCTGGAGAGGCAACCAAACCGGTTGCCTGGGGTTTTACCACCACCACCACCCGACAATCCCCTCATGATGGGTGCTACTGGTTCAGGTGAACCGGTCCGAACCGGTAACAACCCATCACTGGGCATGGGTCACATGTTGGAAACCACTAAAATATTCTTGGAGCTGCAGTCCAATAAAGAAATTTTGCAAACTATCCTAAAAACACAAGAAGGTATGAGACACTTTTGTTCTTTGCTAACAATGCCAATGAAATACCAAGATACCTGTAATATTCACATACATGCTCAGCCCAAATGGCTGCTGATTCATCTGAAGAAATGGATTTTGAGCCATGGAACTTGAAACTTTAAGTTATCCTTAAAGGTACCACAATACTTCTCTTTCATTTTTTGCTTTTGCTGAAACAAGGTGATATGACTACTTCTCTGAAGGCCACTCCGATTTCCCATCAATTAAGCCTCATTGAACCCAGTGGGACTGACTTTGGAGTTTAAAGCTTGCAGGGCTGTGCTAAAAGGAATCAGATCCATTCTCCTGCTAGAACTGATGGTAAAGCCAGATAATTGTCTGAAAGAATTCAGTGCCAAGAAAACACAAGAACCCATTTATTGAGGGGCAAGTCTAATAGCTCTCAATGCAGCCTACTTCTAATGCATCTTCATTTAGATGTTCTACATAACTTAATGTTACTTTTAAAAAATTAAAATATAACTTTCAAGCTCATTATCATCCTATTTTCAAGATTAATGTGAATTTATGGACCATCTAGCCAGGTGAAAGCAATTTCAAAAGGAAAGGCAAGCATATATAACTTATGAATATAAAGAACTTACTGCTGGCTAGATTTTTACTTAAATTTTTGAGACTGTGTGACAGAAATATAGTATACATAGATTATGCCAAATTGCCCTACACACTACATGTAAGCAACTCATACAACAGAGTTTAACTGCTATTAAGTATTTCAGTACATAGATTATTACATATGGTATACTCATAAACGGTACCATAAAACAACAGCATTTTAAAGTAAATAACATACAATGCTAATTTAGGCCTGTGTGGTATCAGTCAATGGGCAAAATCTTGTTGGCATAAATTTATGACATTATAATCCCAACTGAATGTCAGAAATATTAAATTTAAACTAAAGGTTTCCCACCTACTCTTTTCAGTTTCAAGGCTCCTTAGGGCTTTCTAAGGAGACAGGAGGTGGGGTTGGGTAAGATCTTATTAGTTTTTTAAAAATCCCCTCTAGATCACTACCATTATCCCATCCAGGTTATACCAGCATAAATTTACACAACAGGATTTTGTCCATTGTGTTGCAATGGTTAGCTCAGTGGACCAGGATTCAGGAGGCCTGGACTGAAATTCAAATTTGACCATGAAATGCAATGAGCTATCTTGTGCTATTTATACTTTATCATCTTTACTACTTCACAAGGTTGTTGGGGGAAGATCCTTGCAAGAAACATAGGACACAGGTGGAATAAATAAAGACAAAAATATGTACACACATCCAGAAATATTGCAATTACTGGGGTTTTTGTTATGAAGTGGTGAAATGAGTGCATATAAGATTTCTACTTTTGTATGTTTAGAGAAGTGGGACTGCGGTGGCTCAAGTGGTTAAGACACTGAACTTGCTGGCTGGAAGGTCGGAGTTTGATTCCTGGGTACTGCATGATGGAATGAGCTCCTGTCTCTGCTCCAGAGCAGTTAGAAAGCAAGAAGTTGCAAGTATTGTACTGTAGATATATAGGGGCCACTTTTGGTGGGAAGGGAAACAGCATTCTGTACACTCCGGTATTGAGGCATGCCTGCCACATGTCCACAGAAACATCTGCAGATACAGAGAGTGCTGGCTCTTTGGCAAATAAACAGAGGTAAGCACTGAACCCTAGAGTCAGATACAACTGGCTTTCAAGCATGAGCAACCTTTACCTATGTTCAGAGAGCCACACAGCAACAACGTGACCATGTATATGGTAACATCAGACACAGGAAGAGCCAGTGTTCATTTCTAGTGATTCATACATAGCCCCAAATCAGTTTTATATGAATGCCTTTATAAAGAAGGCAAAAGGGCACGATTATGTGTGGAAGATCTTGAGATCATCTTCCTCTGAGATCTTCTAGGGAGGAGGAGAGACAGGTGGAAGGCTGACTTAATGTTTCAAATAATCCAAATGGGGAGTTACCAGAGCAGTGGATTATCAGCAGTTTGAGGATTTTTGTAGTTGTAATCTGAAAAAGAAACATTTCCAAAACTTGGCTTTGACTATTCTTAGAATTCCAGCTTCAGAAACCTATTTGAAAAACACAGTCAACTCCTGTGTTTTTAGTGGAATGGCTTTCTCCCTCTTTGCTGTGTATGGCATCCAAAATGCTTAAGGTAGCCATCAAAGTGGCAGTGCTATTTAGCCACAGTTAAACTGCAGGGCACACGAACTACTAGATACAGTCTTGAATGTTCTTCAAGGTTTGCGAGGTCATACAGAGGGAAATCTAGTTAATGAACCCTCTCACTGACATTCTGCCTTTTTTTAACTGGGAAAAATGAGGAGGGATAGACATCCTCAATTCATTTCTGCAGAGTATTCTTTAAATTCATGCTAAAGAAGTAAAATTCATGTTTACATTTGAACCAAGCGCAATTAAAGATCTGTTCCCTGTCCTCACCTTAGCCATTGCTTTCCATTCATTCTAATAGCCATATTAGAATATTGGAAAAGATCAGTATACGTTCCAATCCCCAAAAAGTGTAATGCCAAAGAATGTTCAAATTATTGAACAATTGCGCTCATCCCTCACGCTAGCAAGGTGATGCTCAAGATAATACAGGATAGACAGCAACAGAAAGTGAGGAGGACCTAAAGAAGCTCCTGATTAGGTTGAAAGAAGAAAGTGAAAAAGCTGGCTTGAGACTCAATATCAAGAAAACCAAGATAATGGCAACAGGCCCTATCAGTCCCTGGAAAATAGATGGGGAAGAAGTAGAAGCAGTGACAGATTTTACTTTCTTGGGATCAAAACTCACTGCAGATGGGGATTGCAGCCATGAAATCAAAAGGCAACTAATTCTTGGGAGACAAGCGATGAGAAACCTGGGGAACATAGTGAAAAGTAGAGACATCACATTGCAAACAAAAATTCGTATAGTCAAAGCAATGATATTCCCTGTGGCAATGTATGGTTGTGAGAGCTGGACCATTAGGAAAGCTGAGCACAGAAGAATAGATGCATTTGAGATGTGGTGTTGGAGGAGAGTTTTGAGAGTCCCCTGGACAGCAAGGAGAACAAATAGGTCAATCTTAGAAGAAATCAAACCTGACTACTCCTTAGCAGGTCAAATAATAAAGATGAAACTAAAGTACTTTGGACATCAAATGAGAAACTAAAGTACTTTGGACATTCACTTGAGAAGGCCTTGATGCTTGGAAAGGTTGAAGGCAAAAGAAGAAGGGGGCGTCAAAAAATGAGATGGCTAGATGGTATTGTAGACACAATGGGCACAGAGCTGAGTGAGTTGAGGAGGATGGTGGAGGACAGAAGTGCCTGGCGGACAGTGGTCCATGGGGTCGCAAAGGGTCAGAATCGACTGTACGACTGAACAACAACAACAAAATAACCTTCACTGTAAACAACTACCTTTTAATATTTTTCTTTGTAGAATGCACCACTCTTGGGAACTCTGATCTTTGCTTCAGAACGGGTCATTTACAAGCTTTCTCTTGTTTGATCTGAGGGATGCATCATCGTTAGTTCGTCTTCAAAGGCACAGAGGTGGTTTTGCTTTTAGAAACCAGGTGCTTATGAGTCTGCTAAAATTGTTGGGTTATCATTTTGTTTGGCATTCCATTTTAGCAAAATGTCACAGCTGTTCAGCTCAGGTTGGTGACAAAATTATTGACAGTGTTAGAGTGTTGTGCTATACAGGTTAAAACTGCTCAAGTGAGAAAGAGAAAGAAATAAGCCAAACAAATATTCCAAGGATTATGGGATCAGGGAAGAGATATAGCAAGTTACAGAAGGGTAAAGTACCTGTTTGATGCTGCCCTACCAGCATTCTCTTTGGCTTTGCATTTCCCTTGTTGAGGAAAGAGGTTAACTTAAGATAGAGCAGGGATTCTCAACCAGATGCAGCCCAAGGCACCATTTCATGTGGTCCCCCCACTGCCTCCACCACACCCGGAAGTGAAATGTGTGGTTCCTTTTTAATGTACAGGCCTCCCCCATTATGCAGGCAGGGCAAAATGGCTGTCCTGCCCCCTGAGCTGACTGAGGGAACATGACCTGGCCGCCACCTTTAAAAGGTTGAGAACTTCTGAGATAGAGTATCAACAGTACAGCCAGGGTACACAGAAAGAACGAAGACTGTGGTATTTTTGAACCACAATCTAGCGTACCTCAGGCAACTGCCACCTTGTGCTGGTCAATCTTTCTCACACTAGGTCAGGCGAAAGGAACTGCAGAATGAATTCTCCAAAAGGTGGCTTCATTTCAACAGTTTCCCATCTGACCTAGACATGGAAGATGAACAGTACAACCCTGTTTGAGTGGCAGATGGATCCTCATTTCCAGAGGAAGCTGAGCAGGAGGGTGGTGAGCCTGGAAACCAAGTTTTATCAGAAAAAGTGAAAAAATTTAGTTGTATTTAGTTTGGAAACAAGAGTCCAATTCCATCCTTCTGGTTAACATCTAATTGGGCAACAATAAGTTACAGTTTGTAACCATTCTAGCAGGCAGGGACCTCCTGATCCATTCAATGGAAGCACCCTAATAGTGGGATACAACATGTAATAAATCAATTAAGAGAACCAATTCACAGCTACTATACATTGAGATCAAGGGACAAAAATAAACACCACCCTGCCAAAAACAGTGAAACTCACTGGCTTAAAGGATTGTGTGTTCCTTGTTGACATTGATTTATGGAGTAAGACTAGGAATCCAAAGAGATAGCTGGGCTGCTCCCTTCACAGCAGTTTAAGCCAGAGCAGCAGCAGTTTGGCTTGTTGTTGTTCAGTCGCAAAGTCAATTCCGACCCTTTGCGACCCCATGGACCATTGCCCTCCAGGCACCCCTGTCTTCCACCATCCCCCTCAACCCACTCAGCTCTGTGCCCATTGCATCAACAATACCATCTAGCCATCTCATTTTATGCTGCCTCCTTCCCATCATCAAGGCATTCTCAAGTGAATCCTCTCTTCTCATTTGATGTACAAAGTACTTTAGCTTCATCTTTATGGTTTAACCTTCTAAGAAGCAGTTAGGGTTCATTTCTTCTAAGACAGACTTATTTGTTCTCCTCGCTGTCCAGAGAACTCTCAAAACTCTCCTCCAACACCACATCTCAAAGGCATCTATTCTTCTGCGCTCAGCTTTCCTAATGGTCCAGTTCTCACAACCATGCATTACCAACCGGGAATACCATTGCTTTGACTGTGCAAATTTTTGTTTTCAGGGTGATGTCTCTATTTTTAACTATGTTCCCCACATTTCTCATAGCTTGTCTTACAAAAATCAATCACTTTTTATTTCATGGCTGCAATCTCCATTTGCAGTGATCTTGGATCCTAAGAAAGTAAAATCTGTCACTGCTTCTACTTCTTCCCCATCTATTTTCCAGGGACTGATAGGGCCTGTTGCCATTATCTTGCTTTTCTTCATGTTGAGTCCCAAGCCAGCTTTTGCACTCTCTTCTTTCAACCTAAGCAGGAGCTTCTTTAAGTCTTCCTCACTTTCTGCCATTAGGGTGGTATCATCTGCGTATCTCAAATTGTTGATGTTTCTCCCAGCAATTTTTTTTCAAATTGTGATACCTCCATCGCTGCACTGTGCATTATGTGCTCTGTGTATAAGTTGAATAGCAGTGTGATAAAATGCAGCCTTGTCTTACTCTTTTTTCTATTCCAAACCACTCTGTCATTCTGTATTCTGTCCTAACTGTTGCCTCTTGATTCATGTACAGATTTCTCATGAGGCATATAAGGTGCTCTGCTATTCCCATCTCTTTAATTACTTGCCACATTTTGTTGTGCTCCACACAGTCAAAGGCCTTGGTGTAGTCAATGAAACAGAAGTAGACTTGTTTCTGATATTCCTTTCTTTTCTCCATGATCCACTGTATGTTGGCAATGTGGTCTTTAGTTCCCCTGCCTCTTCGGAACCCAGCCTGCATTTCTGGTAATTCTCTCTCCATGTGCTTCTGCAGTCTATCCTGTATTATCTTGAACATAACCTTACTAGCATGTGGGATGAGCACAATTGTTTGATAATTTGAACATTCTTTGACATTACCCTTTTTAGGGATTGGAACGTATACCGATCTTTTCCAATCCTGTGGCCACAGTTTTGTTTTCCAAATCTGCTGGCATATAGAATGCAATAATTTGATTCCATCATCTTTTAGGGCTTTTGGAAAATTCAACTGGGATACCACCATCTCCACTAGCTTTGTTGTTTGCAGTGCTTTTTAGGGCCTTTCTAGACTTCACTCTCTAGGATGTCTGGCAAAAGTTCAATGTTCTCATCATTGTGATTATCAGGGGTGGTGAGGTCCTTTTTGTATAGTTCCTCTGTGTATTCTTGCCATCTTTTCTTAATCTCTTCTGCATCAGCTAACTCCTTGCAGTTTTTGTCTCTTATCATGGTCATTTTTGCTTTAAACGTTCCCTTGATTTCCCCAAAAAATTTTTATTTTTTAAAAAGATCTCTAGTCCTACCTTTTATGTTGTTTTCCTCTATTTCTTTGCACTGTTCATTTAGGTAGGTTTCTTTATCTCTCCTTGTTTTTCTTTGAAATTCTGTATTCCATTGATTGAAGTTTTTCCTTTCTCCTTTGCCTTTTGCATCCCTTCTTTCCTCTGCTATTTTAAGAGCCTCATCAGATAACCACTTTGCTTTCTTACGCTTATTTTCTTTCGGTACGGCTTTCCTTGCTGCCTCCTGTATAATGTCCCACACCTCTGTCCATAATTCTTCTGGCACTCTATCTATCAAGTCTAAGCCATTAAATCTGTTTGGCTTAGAAAACAGGATTTTAAGTGGGTTTCACCCTGTCATTTAAAAAGCCTCTTATCTGATACATGATGGAGCATATTTGTTCTCCTCCAGTCCAGAAAAGCAGGAAAATTTTCTTCCTCTCTCATAACTTGAATCCAGGGCAATCTACTAAACTGAAAGGTAGAAGATTCAAGACTGAGAAACAAAAGCATGTCTTCACCCAGCTCATAGTTAAACCGTGAAATTCTTTTCAATGACTCAGACAAACTCTTGGAGGAGAAAACTTTCAAATAACCAAATAGTCATGATGATCACATATTCCTCCCCGTAGCATACAGTGTATCCTCACACAGTCCTGTTAAGACAGTTGAAGAGATCCAGAGGGAAGTTGACATCAGTAGCCCAACATCTGCTGCATGACTTAAAAAAACTACAACACAATTTTTTCCTGTTTCTGAAGTTTAGGAGTGTGAGTATCTATGTAGCCAAATCAGCAGTGGCCATACACAACAAGACTTAAAAGATCTCAAAGGAATTGCAGAAGAGCAATTGCAAGAAAAAAAGAATTCAGGGCAAGGAGGCCATCGCCATTGCCATCGCCATCGCCATCGCCATCGCCATCGCCATCGCCATCGCCATCGCCATCGCCATCCCCATCCCCATCCCCATCCCCATCCCCATCCCCATCCCCATCCCCATCCCCATCGCCAACAATACTTTGCATATACCCTCAAGCATACTCAGTTTGGGGGGAATGGAGTTGAATCTTTTGAGATCCCTTAATCTTTTGTATTCCTACAATATTTATTTTTTTAAGTACAGTATATCCAACAATTTGCCCAAGAGTTTCTTCTAGTGCTGGTTAGAATCCTGACTCAAATTTTAAAATAACAACAATATCCTAATTTTGGCATAAACTATATTTTCCATCCTTAGCTACAGTTCTTAATTTTCTTCACTTAGCAGTGTTTTCTGGATTTTGCTAAGGAAGAGCAGGGGAAATCTAGAACCAGCTATGTCCATCTATTTCTAGTTATAGCACATCCTAACATCCTTACATTTTAGGTCAGGGGTGGCCGGATGTGGCCTACGGTGCTATTTCATGTGAGCCCCACACACACACTGCTTCCACCACACCCAGAAGTGTCATGTGTGGTTCCTATTTAATGTACAGGCTGTCCCCATCATGCAGGCAGGACAAAATGGCCATCTGGCCCCAAAAGCTGTCTCAGGGAGCGTTGCCCATCCCTCTGCTTGAGAACCCTTGTTTTGGGTATTAGTGCTATGAGAAACAGTACTTTAGGGGCTGCAGTGCCCAGAATCCTCAATGTTGAATATTTCTGGGAGAGGCATTCAAAAAAATAATAATAAATAAACAGAAGCATACGAAGTTCCCCACGTGGTGTTCGCTTTATAGGCTGATTGCTTTAAGATTGCTTAAGATTACTCTATTAATCCTGATGATTTTTTTTTCTTGAAAGTCACCCATAGATATCATGATTAAGGATTTCAGTTTTGATATAAAAATGCCAAACTGTATGTACCCAATTCACAATGGCAAGACTGCAGGTCCGCAATCTAAATGAAGTTGAGTTTCTTTTTTTTATATACATTATACAGTTTCCTTGTACATATTGGCTCCAAATCTTCTTTGTTTGCTTGTTCCTCACACTTGATTCCAACCCTTATGTCATTTTGCAGGCTGTTCTATTTGATTATCATGGTGTTTTTTGTGTTTCTATTGTAAGATAAAAGTAAAGGTCTCCCTTGCTCAAAAGCCAACTCTAGGGAGCAGTGCTCATCTCTGTTTACAGCCAACGATCCAGTGCTCTCTGAGTCTGCAGATGTTTCCGCGGACATGTGGCAGGCATGACTAGCGCACGGAACACTTTTACCTTTTCCACCAAAGCATTACCTATTTATCTACTTGCACTTTCTTGCTTTCAAACTGCTAGTCTCGCAGAACTGGGGCAGACACGGCTGCCCCCTTGGTCGCACAGCTCTTGGGGCTCAGACTGATGACCTGACAACCTGCCAGTCATCAAACTCTGTGTCTTAACCACTAAGTCACCAAGGCCCTGTTTCTATTGTACATTGGTACCTCGAGTTACAAATGGTTCAAGTTACAAAATTTTCACAATATGAATGAAAATCAATTGAAAATAATGGCTTATGAATTTTTCCGGAACAGATTAGTTGGCTTTTAATGCATTCCTATGGGAAACCATGTTTCAAGTTATGAATTTTGGTTTTCAATGCATTCAAGTTACAAATGTTTCATAACATGAAAAATGCCTTGGAATGCATTAAATTTGTAACTCAAGGTATCCCTGTACTATATATTATTTCAATCATATTTGTATACCACCCTGATAACCACAATGATGATAGGTGCATAGTTGTAAACTGCTTTAGTATATTTTAAAAAGGGGGGAATACATGAAGCCCTGGTGGTGCGGTGGTTCAACTGCTGTACTGCAACCAAAAGTTTGTAAGTTCTATCCTGACCAGGACTCAAGGTTGACTCAGCCTTCCATCCTTCCAAGGATGGTAAAATGAGTACCCAGCATGTTGGGGCAAAATGCTAATTAATTTGTGAACTGCCCAGAGAGTGCGCACTATGGGGTGGCATATAAGTGTGATTGCTTTTACTTTGATTACAGTTTCTAGCCTTCTTTCTCTCCCCCCCCCAGCCAATGGCTTCATGGCAGCACAGTAGTCTAACATATTGAATATTAAAAGGTGATGTTTCTCCCAGCAGAAAGATAAAGCAAAAAGCAAATTACTGTACTGCTTTTCTTTCTTTCTTTCTTTCTTTCTTTCTTTCTTTCTTTCTTTCTTTCTTTCTTTCTTTCTTTCTTTCTCTCTCTCTCTCTCTCTCTCTCTCTCTTTCTTTCTTTTTCTTTCTTTCTTTCTTTCTATGCATCACAGCCTGCTTTTTAACATTGGACTAGATAATGCATAAAATCAAGATCGTTAAAGAAAACAGGTAATTTTATTCACCTCCAACTCATTTTGCCAACTTTTTTGTCTCATTGTAGTGACGGGGTATCCATAATGGTGAGAAATACATTTGATGTCAATATTTTGGAGTTAAACTAACATTTTCAAGAGCTACGTAGATGGTATGGCATAAATGGATTGTATTATATTGCGAGGAGTAATTGTATGCTGGCACTACAGTATAGATGGTACTCTCAGTGACATGATATCCATTCTTCAGTCAAAACTATTATCTTCTGTTTGTTAAAAAAATGGAAAAAATGGAAATATTTCCATTGACTCATTTGATTTCTTTCTCCTGATGAAGCTGGTTGCAGGCCTCTGAATTACTTTCATACAGTACCCGTCAGGCACACCATGTTAGCAAGCTCTGCTCTTTTTATGTTTTCAATTAAGTGTTCTGAATAAGCAGCCCCGTGACAACGTTCGGTGGCCGGCCATTACGTTGATTTACTTTGGACCATTTTAAGTTCAAGGAATGGGGTAAAGAGATGAGGAGCTTAACACCTCTTTCACAGTGATGTAATAAATTCTGTGCATTGCTTTAAAGATCGGGCAAAATAGCTAGTTAAGCGAAAGTCCAGGGTGGAAGGGGGAGAAAACTTGTTTTGTATTCCACTGTGATGGAAAACAATAGATTATGGGAAAGTTCTCCAGAAGGTGATCAGAGGAAAAGTTCACCAGCATCTATCATGGGCTGTGTCTGTGAGGCCTGCTGAGATACGAAGGAGGGACATAAAGGTGTCAGCCCTAGTGCTGATACTGTAAATCACAACAATGCTAGTTAAGCGAAATGGCTGACTAGGAAAACTGCCTTTGGAATTCCATGTCTTTGCTTATGCTCAGAGTGTATTCCTCCCTTCAACCCCGGCCTCTTGTGATATGGGGTAGCTTTCTGTTTTGTCCCGGTCTCTTCTTATTAGCTTTCATGTCAAGATCTATTTTCAAGTTCGTAAAAGGTGAAAGGAGGCCGTGACCTAGCGACCACCAAAGTATTCCAACCACATCCTTAGGACCTGACTTTTATTTTATTTTTTAAAGACTTTTATCTTTTAAAGAGTCTTTCTAGATTCCTCCTTTCTCTTTCTCATTTTCTGTTTAAAATGTTTTGGAAACAGAAGCATTCAAATATTTCAAGTATCTAAGAGGAAGACCATAATGGTGACACTGGGAAAAGTGCAAACATGTCTGTTTATATTTTTAAGTCAGGATCTGACTAAATAATTATGCCAGGGTTAAGCCTATCAGCACAAATTCCATGAGTGAATCAGTGTTGGTCTATAAATTGGCATTTGCAAACCATGGTGCAGGCCCAGGTCCTGTATCCAGTACTCAACACCCTATACTTATCATGATGCCTTTACTAGCATTAATTTGCCAGTGAGGTTTACACCAGAGGGCTTAGTCTGGCAGCTGGCAGTATTAGGACTCCAGCCTTCAAGTTGCCTGTTAAATAATGTAATCCTGTGTTCATTTACCTGAAGGTAAGCAACACTGAATGGACTGAAACTTAGGTAAAGGGTAATGGGCTCTCTTGCTTGAAAGCCAGTTGTATCTGACTCTAGGGTGTGGTGCTCTTCTCCATTTACAGCCAAAGAGCCAGCACTGTCTGCGTCTACAAACATTTCTGTGGTCATGTGGCAGGCATGATTAGATTCTCGAGCACACAGAGTGCTGTTACCTTTCCCACCAAAGCAGTACCTGTTTATCTTCTTGGAATTTCTTGCTTTCAAACTGCTAGGTTGGCAGGATCTGGGACAGAGATGGGAGCTCACTCCATCATGCAGCATTCGGGTCTCAAACTGCTGACCTGCTGACCTTCCAGTCATCAAGTTCAACATCTTAACCACAAAGCCACCACATTATGAGTAAACACTGTACTGTCAGCAGGCCTTATGGAGTGGGGGCTGGAAGGGATTTGACCCAGGCCTCAGGTTCAAGGGGGCCTCAATGTTGTGGCTGGAATCCAGGAGACATTTTGTGTGGAGCAATAGCAAGATGCCTCACTAGCAACATCAATTGTGAGGGGGGAACAAATGATAAAGCAACTCTTGGTCAGATACAAGGGTGAGTGGCCTCAAAATCTGAAAGGAGCCTGGACTTCACTGAAGCTCTTTGGGGGCTTGTCAGTTGTTTAATATCTACATAAAGGATGCAATATATGACAAGATAAGCACACAGTGCATTGCTCTTCCCCATCTTGGTCCACTCTAGGTGCCTTGGTGCCCCAGGTGTTTCAATCCATGGTCATGGTGCCAAAGCTAGAGGTGTTCTAGCTCACCATCTGCAGGGCACCAGCTTGAAGAAGCCTGCTGTGTGGCAAATGCTGCTTTGCCTCTGCACGATGTTCAAGATGCCCTTTCACACCAAGAACAAAAATCATCTTGATGCATCGGTCGGTCTGTACCCCAAGATGGAAAAGGCTAATGAACTGAGATGTATAATACATGCACTCTCTTGAAGAAAGCATCATTAACATCAATAATGCATATTTGTTACAATGTTAGGTGCAGAGGCAGCCAAAGAAACAGAATAGAAAGAAGGCTACTTTTCGTGATGTCGAGAGACTATTCTAATACAAGCTTGAAATTGTAGGAGAGATGTCTGGTTATCCTGCTATGGTAATAGAGTAGACCCTACAGCCAATGACTCAAGAAGAGTGATCATCAGGTGGTGGTTAACTAACCTGACAACCCTGAGGACTAATGGCCTTGGGTAGTGAAGGGTGATGGTCCTCAAATGGATTAAATCCCACTTGAATCCGTCTTTTTTATTTATTTATTTAAAGAGTTTTACAAGGAGTATACAATTTCTATTTTTTTCCCCACAGCCCCTCCCTCCCCCACCCTCCCCCGTTACCCTCCCCCCCCCCCCGACTTCCCAGAACTGGACACAAAGTATAATCCATACCAAATCCCATTAACATCTAAGAAACATCAAAATAAACAAACATTATACCAATCACATCATTCAAATATTCTTAATACTCATAAGCTAATTGGATCTTATCTGTTTTATATCTATCCTGTATAAAATCAATCCAGCATCTCCAATCTAACAAATATTTATCAATTGTCTGATCTTTAAGTATGCAGAGACTTTTGCCATTTCTGCCAGATTTGATACTTTAAGTACCCATTCTTCCACTGTACACAATTCTTCCTTTTTCCAATACTGGGCGATCAGTAGTCTTGCTGCAGTTATTAAGTTCAATAACAATTTTGTTTCCACAATTGTACATTCAGAAGTAATCCCCAATAGAAATAACTGTGGTGTAAATTTAATTCGCCTCTTAAAAATCTTTTTCTGCATTATCCACCATATTTTTATCCAAAATACTTTAACCTTCTTACACATCCACCAAATATGATAATACGTAGCATCTTCACAGTCACACCTCCAACATTTAGGTTTTAAATTCAGATACATTATTGACAACTTTTTCGGATCTAAATGCCATCTATAAAACATTTTGTAAAAATTTTCCCTCAAATTTTGAGCTTGTGTAAATTTTACATTTCTAACCCATATCTTTTCCCACGTCTCTAACATTATTGGTTCTTGTATATTTTGCGCCCATTTTATCATACAATCTTTAACTAATTCAGGGGCCGAGTCCATTGCTATTAATACCTTATATACCCTTTTAATATGGGCTTGCCCCTGGTTCTTAATTTGTTCAATTAATTCCTCATCAATTGTTGATATACCTGTTTTCAAGTCTTCCTTCAATCTGGATTGTAACTGCCCATATTGAAACCAAGTCTGTAATATTCCAGCACTTTTCAAATCTTCAAGTGGTTTAAGTCTCCATGTATCACCATCCCAATCTAACAATCCTTTATATGTAACTGAATCATGCTTCTGCGAAACACTAATATTACCTATCGTATGTCTAGGTACTGTCCATGTAGGTACCTTTTGATTCAGTTTGTATCCACTTGAATCCGTCTTGATGGAGGGTACCAGCTTCATCAATTCTGGCCTGGAGCTGAGGAGGACTTTGCATGCCAAAAGGGCTGAGGACCAGAAAGTTACACACAGAACTGGATCAGTGGTACTGGTGTCAAATGGAAGGCCACTGCACTATTTTGTTCCTAGACACTCTTCGTGGCTAATTGTCATAAGGATTGCTAATACAGTGGTGCCACACTTAAAGAGCATAGTGCGTCCCACAGGATTGCTCTTTAAGCGAGTTTGCTCTTTAAGCGAAACACCATTGTAAGTGACCAATTGTGGGGGAGATTGTGAACCCCGATTTATTTGTTAAGCGAGTTTTTGGTTGGTTTTATTTGTTAAGCGAAGCGAACATTCAGAGAAAATTCTGCTCTTTAAGCGAGTTACTCTTTAAGCGAAGCGCTCTTTATGCGAGGTTTGACTGTATTCGGAATTGGATTAGGTGCTTGAAGGAGAGGAGAGCTGAGGTAGCAGAAATCTATGGAGAAGTAGCAGGAAAAAGTTACATCTTTATACTACAATACCCAGCATTCTCTAAACCAACAAGATCCTGGGAGTTAGAGCCCAAAAGTAAACTATACTTTCCAAGCTCTGTAAGAATATTAGTGTTCACAATCCCATGCATAACAGATAAACACAAATTAGCTTCATTATCAAAGAGCAGCTGTGTGCAGCAACAGATTATGACTAAGGCAGTGATGGGCAGCCAAAAATTTTGCTACCACACTGTGGGTGGAGCCAACGTCGTGGGCAGAGCCAAAGTCATGATGTCATGGGCAGAGCCAATGTCATGGCATCATGGGTGGAGCCAACAATGTGGGTGGAGCCAAAGTTTTAAAAAACATTAAATTACACATAAAAATGCAAATTATACACATAAAACACACATAAAATACAAATTAAATATACATAAAATACAAATTAAATACACATAAAAACATATAAAAATACAAATTAAAATACACATTAAATAGACATAAAACACATAAATACACATTAAATACAAATTAAATAGACATGAAACACACACAAAAGCACACACTAAATACATAATCCATACACCCACCCATCCACCCCAAACCCAAACCCAAGTCACTTACCCTGGGGAGTAGAGCAGGTAGCAACAGTGGCGGTGTATCATGGCCTGGCCCGACAATGCAGCCTAGGTCAGCGGCGGTGTGGCCTGGCCCAGCCCGGCCCTGCAGTGTGCCACAGGCTGGCCTAATGGTGAGCGTTGGGTGGCGGCCACAGTGTTGGCAGTGATGGTGAGCACCGGTGAGTAGTGGCGGCGTGCGACTCAAGTGAGGGCCACCGTTGCCACCCACATCTCAGAGGAGGCTGCTGAAGCATCCCTGGCTGCCCAACTCTGCAGCCCAAAATGGCTGCTGGTGAGTGCGCATGCATGAAACTACCAATTGACACATGCACGCTGAGTACTGGAGGTGTGCATGCATCAATTGGTAGTTTCACACATGCACACTCATCAGCAGCCATTTTGTGCTGCAGAGTATGATTGCCAGTGAGGCGACCGAACCGGTCACCTCAAAAAAATAGTAAGCAGCCTGGGTGGTCTCCCGGGATGATTAGTAAAAAAAAAAAAAACAACCCGGGGCCCATCCGGAATTCTTACCACCGGTTCTATAGAACCAGTGTGAACCGGCCTATGCCCACCACTGGACTAAGGGTTGGCCCTAGTGGGCAGATGCTACAACTGACCGCTGAGGCCAGCACCTCTTGGCAGTGCTTGTTCACCTGGAAATGTGCTAGCAGTAACAAGTGTGAGAAGATGGTCAGGCCAAAAGATCTTGATAGGCCTGAGGACTGGGGAGGAAATGGGCATTTGGGTATTAAAAGCCTCCATATGGAAACAAACTGTCTTCTCTAGCATTGCTTGTCTTGAGAGTTTTCTTCTCTTCTGTTTGTATATGTATATATACCAGGCAAGAACAAACATTCTTGAGAACAAAACCAACTTAGAAGAGAGAAGAAGGAGCTCACTGAACAAGAAATAACATTCAAGAAGGATATGGCTGAGGAACTCAACCTCCCTACATCACTTGGAGGACCATGAAAAGGCTGAGGGTCGGAGTTCCTAAATGCAAGACCAACATGTTCAAGTGGGAGCTGCTGGCAGACAACAACGCACTGTGTGAATGTGGAGAGATACAGGATCCGTCTCATTTGCTGGCGTGCCAATTGCTACCAGAAACATATACTGATGAATATTTAATTTTGGCCAACAACAAAGCCGAGAAAATAGCTTCATTTTGGCAGTCCAAAATTTGACCTGGACATGAAAGAAGAAGAACCAGCAGGACAGCAATTCTGAGTTGTTACTAGATAAAAGAAACAAATAAACAAGGAGGTATTCACTTGCAACCAAATGTACTTTTAATCTTGTTGGATGGGAAGTATAGATGCCTCTCCTTGTTTCATCAACAGGCTTTTGTATGAGAAAAAGGCTTAAAATAGAGGTGGGTCAGTGAAAGTGACATTGCGGTGGCTGGCATAAAACCACCATCACAACCTAAGGGCTAATAGCTTTTTTCTCTGTGATCAGTCAGCTAAGGCTTTAATTGCAGATTACAGTTTACCCAATGATTACCTGCTGGAGCTGACAAACAGCTCCTTTCAGGCATTCTTGAACACTTTAACTGTGCCACAACCAGCAGGAAATGTTATCCTTTCTCCTAGCCAAGGCCAGCCCTGTTACTAGGTTGAGTGCAGTAGCTACATAAAGCAGTAAATTGGGGATATCATGAAAAGGTAAGAAAGATTCCTTACTACTTTGTTTGCTCTTTTATTTTTACTGGGAATAGAGAGATGCCTTTCTTATTATTATTCTTCCGTATCCAGTTCCAAATATTGGCGATCCTCATGGCGATCCTGATGTTTGTCATTTTGCTTGATTACTCTTTACCTCATTGCTTTGTGATCCATTTGCCTTGTGGCATCTTGACCCCTGCATCTGGTGTATATAAACCATGCCTGGAAGTTTTATTCATTTGTCTGAAGAAGTGGACTTGATTCACAAAAGCTCACAGTAAAAATATAGCAGTCTTTAAAGGGCTGCAGTGTTTTTATTGTTACTGTATTTATTTTTGTTTTTTGACAGCCATGAAGACTGTCCTGAGAATATAATGCGGTGACCTTTCGTCTGCCTTCCGCATTGCAGCACAACATCCGTACCACTGATCCAGTTCCATGAGTCACTTTCTGATCCTGAGCCCTTTTACCACACAAAGTTCTTATTGGCTCCAGGCCAGTATTGATGAAGCTGCTGCTCTCCATCAAGATGGATTGAAGTGGGATTTAATCCACTTGGGGACTATTACCCTTCCCTGTGGACTTTGACACCCAAGCCATTAGTCCTCAGTGTTGCCAGGTAAGTTGATGACCACCACCTGACATTCAATGTTGAGTCACTAGCAGTGTGGTCTACTCTATTACCATAACAGAATAACCTGGCCAGACTGGTTATAATTATTAGTTTTTATTTAAAAATTTTCAATGAGTATGGCTGGCTTTGAATGATAAGGGGAAACTTACTGCTACTCTTCAAGCGGAGAAAATTTCTTGGCCAGGCTTAGAAGAAGCTGAGCTGTTTCTTTAAAAAAAAAATCATCCCCAGAAGGAAGGCAATTTTGCTCAAGTTCTGCTGGTGATAGTTTTCCTAAATGTTAGATGTAAATGCTATAAAGTATACTGGCCCATTAGAAATCAAAGTATTTCAAAACTCAACATAGAAATCATAGAGTTTCACAAAGACAGGATTGCAGTCTAATGCAGGAGTCGTCCTCAGAGTGAAATCGCTATCTCCTCCCTAGACAGGCTTGATATAGAAATGCATTGTGGAATCATCAGTTTAATAAAAACATCTTTATTACATTTCATTTCATTTATCTGTCTTTTTATTTTTGCTAGCTCCATTCCTAAATCTTTTGCCTGTTGCTTAGAAAAAGCGAGTTTTTGGTTGGTCTTATTTGTTAAGTGAAGCGACCATTCAGAGAAAATTCTGTTCTTTAAGCGAGTTACTCTCTAAGTGAGGCACTCTCTATGTGAGGTTTGACTGTATTAAGAGCCCTGATAGCACAGTGGTTAAACTGCTGGCCAAAACATTGTGAGTTTGATCCTGATAGAGATCAAAGTTGACTCAGCCTTCCATCCTTCTGAGGTCAATAAAATGAGTAACTAGCTTGTTGGGGGCAAAATGCTAATTAAGAACTGCCCAGAGAGAGTATTAAGCAGTATGGGGTGATATATAAGTGCAATTGCTTTTGATGGGGTAAACAGAAAGAGCCTCCTAGAAGACTGTGCTATTTTTAAGCCACAATCAGGCTTGTGTTGCTGGCTAATCTTTCTCACACTAGGTCAGGTGAAAAGAACTGCAGAATGAACTCACCAAAAGGTAGCTTTGTTTTGACAATTTCACATCTGGCCTAGACATGGAAGAAGAAGAAGAACTGATGTTGCTATAGTATGCATTTTGCCGAGTCTAGATGTATCAAGAGAAGCCCATTCTGTTATTTGCTGGTTCTCCTCCTGAGTATGTAAGCAAGTATCCTTTATGAACTTTCTTCTCCCATGTCCTTTGCATCTTATATTAACTAGACCCATTATCTTAATCCTTCTTCTTTCCAATATTTCTAAAAAATTACCTCTGTTTTATTTCTCAAACCGGTTATATTCAGAGTTCCTATTTTGTACTTTGTTGTTCTGTCTCTTAGTCATTAAACATCCCCACAGTCATTTCCCATTTGATCAGTATGTTTGTATCTCTTTTGAGTTTCCATAGCAATAGATTATCCATTGCCGGTTTCAGAGAGACCCAGGATGGCCTTCATGCAGCGGTGGGTTGTCAACGTCATGATGTCATAGCCAACGTCATAGCCAACGTCATGATGTTATGATGTCACGACATCATGGGCAGAGCAATAATAAAAATTAAAAAATTAAAAAAGTCTGCACATGCGCCAAACCTCTGTTTGATGCATGTACAGTTCTTTTTTTATAGTGTGCATACGTCAAACCTCTATTTGACACATGCGTACAAAAAAATAGAACTGTGCATGCGTCAAACGTAGGTTTGACGCATGCGCAGTTCCAGGCAGCCATTTTGGCTGCCCGGAAAAACATTTTTGGAGGGGGCCAGAGAGGCAACCGAATCAGTTGTCCGGGGTTTTGCTGCCACCCCTCGTGACCCTCCTGATGGGGCACTACCAGTTCAGGCGAACCGGTCCAAACCAGTAACATCCCATCACTGCCTTCATGGCTGCCATAGTGGCACAAGGCCACACCATACTTTACCCACTCTTAGCAATCCCTTACTTCAGCCTGTTACCACCTCTCATGACGTGGATGCGGGGTTGGACTTTGAGAGGCCTCGCCCTGAGCAGCAGCAGGGATAAAATTTCCTTCAAGGAAGGAAGGAAGGAAGACCATGCTGGGGTGTGTTTGTTTTTGACAAACTGATGTTGGAAAGTAGAAATGGCATACTCTGGTTGTCAGTAGTTTGGCACCATCCCAGTGAGGCAACTGAACTTTTCAGTAAATTCAAAAAAAAAAAAAAGACAGGTAAATCTAGTCCTAACCCTACTGCTGATCCACAATGCACTGGAATTCCCACAAGGTTAAAAAAAACCTTGGCACTCCATTCAAGATTCTACTGCAGGGGTTCCCAACCTAAGCCCCACAGGCTGGATCTGGCCCACTGCGCCATTTCATGTGGCCCCCCCACTCCTCCAAGGGCATTCAAAAAACAAAATGGCCCACCACTTTGAAGCTGTTAGGACAAAATGGTCACCCCCATCATGCAGGCAGGGCAAAATGGCCAACCAGCCTTCGAAGCTGAGAGCGTGATCAGGACCCCGGCTTGAAAAGGTTGGAAACCCCTGTTCTACTGTGTACATTTTAAATAAATAGTTTACTCTAATTCTTAGCAGTATTAAACATTTCTCTAATGATGCATCTGACAGATGTGTGTTGGAGCACAGGCTTGGGTTGCCCTTAAGGAAGATCTTTCTTCGATTGTCAGCCACCTCAACTATAATAATGGGAAGTAATTAAAGCACTGCTCATTTACGCTCCCGGGCCTTTGTATGTGAACAGATTTGTTAAATATTTTATCTCCAACGTACCCATGAAAGTTGGATTCATTTCCATACTAAGATGAAGGCTGCATAATTCATAAAACTTTCCAAGTCATCATTTGTCATGCCAGTTTATTAAACTGTTTGTATGTGTTAGTCCTGGTGAAACTAAACCTCCCAAAAAATTTCCTTCCCTTCTTTATTCTTCATCTGTCATATTAATGGCTGCTGTTTGGTGACATAAGGAGCTGTATATGAGCTTCCCATATATTTATTTTATTTAATGTATAAGTAGGGAGGAGGGAGATTTTAAAACTTGAGAAACATTAAGAACATTTCCCATTTCTCACCCACACCTCCCTCTGTCTCCAGTTTGATAGTGCCTTTATAACATAGCTATCCTTTGCAGTTCTGTGGAAAGTGTAGCCTCTTCCATTAAAGCAGTGCCTTTGATCCCAAGGAGTTTTACAGTCAGGAATTAGTGTCTCCACAGAAGAGTAACCACTTACAGGTGTTAAAAAGTACACAAAGCACAGAGACTATCTGAGCTAAACTTTAAATGTGTCGGCATTCCTAACTTCTATTATGTGTTTAGCGGACACATTCTATCCAGATATCTGCACTAGACTAGACTATTGGAATGAAAAGGGCAAAGAGTTCTGTACCAGCTTAAACACATTTATTAAGGCTCCTTTGGTAGCATCTTATTCAGTCTGGCAGACAAACACACTTGTGACCGAAGAACATTGCTCAAAGAGTTTGTATGAACCAGTCCTTTGAACATTTATGACTACTATAGGTAAAGATGAAGCTAAAGTACTTTGGACATCAAATGAGAAGAGAAGATTCACTTGAGAAAGCCTTGATGCTGGGAAAGGTGGAGGGCAAAAGAAAAAGGGGGCGGCCAAAAATGAGATGGCTAGCTGGTATTGTAGACACAACGGGCACAGAGCTGAGCGAGTTGAGGAGGATGGTGGAAGACAGAAGTGCCTGGCGAACAGTGGTCCATGGGGTCGCAGAGGGTCAGAATCAACTGTGCAACTGAACAACAACAGAATAGGTAATACAATCGTGATTTCTTGGTAGCCAGTTTTGCACCCCCATCCCCATAACCATGATGACACATGTAGCAACCTATGGTGTGTACATTACAAACCATGCATCTGAAGAAGTGAATGGCAATCCACAAAAGTTTGCAATAAAATTAATTGGTTAGCCTTGAAAAGTAAATGTAAAGGTCATCAGTGGTGGGATTCAGCAGGTTCTCACCAGTTCGCCAGAACGAGTAGCAGAAATTCTGGCTGGCCCCGCCCATCCAAGTTTTGAAATAAAGTACTGTAGTCCTAATTTGGGTGCAACGCAGGGCTTTCCCCCTGGCCACGCCCACCACACCACGCCACAGAGTAGGTAGTAAAAAAATTTGAATCCCACCACAGAAGGTCATCCTTGCCCTAAAGCCAGTCATATCTGACTCTAAGGTTCAGTGCTCATCTCTGTTTGTAGCCGAAGAGGTTTCATCATTTTCTGATTCATTATTCTGAAACAGACTAACACAGCTAAAGGTCTACATCCTGGTCTAAATGTTTGCGGTGATGCATTTAGCAGATAGCAATTACACATATATACTGCCCCATAGTGCTTGGTGGACTCTCTGTGTGGTTCACAAGCTAATTAGCATTTTGGCCCCCAACATGCTGGGAACTCATTTTAATGACCTCGGAAGGATGGAAGGCTAAGTCAACTTTGAGCCCTGTCAGGATGCCAGAGGTTTGGAATGCCATTGTGAATTAAATAGCATTGTGCACTCAGGGACTAGATAACTTTTGGTATTTAGATGCAGTCATTGCTTGATCCCATAGATAATGAAAGAAATGTGATGACATTTTTACTAGAGCTAGGAACAGCAGCATTTTTAAGAGCAGCAGTTTCAGCAACTAATATCTGCAGATCTCGAAAGCAGTTCATAAGAAAATTACTGTCAAACTTGAGCATTAATGTTAACTTTTTTTTACTACAAGAACAGAATCCCAAATTTAAGTAGATGGTTATTTTGGCTGGGAACTATCATCCTGTAAAGTGACTTTTTCCAAGTGCTGTGTGTAGCTTTTATTTAACTAAGATGAACACAACTATATACAGTACTTAGCCCCCTTCAGATGATTATAATTGGACGGATGACAGACAGTTGGTGAATCATGTGTGGTGCAAAGCTTGGTTAGAGTCGGGTCTTCCCGAGTGGGGCGGGGTATCAAATTCAAACAAATAAATAAAAATAAATAAATAGTAACATACATGCTGGTCTGTGAGGATCAATTGCCAAACTGTTGTAAGATTAGCTATATTTGTATTTGCATATTTGCCCCAACAGCAAAATGAGGAGGAATCACTTCACTATTTTGATTCCCAACGGTCATGGAGGCAGAAGAGGGCATGCCATGTTAATATCCTCAAGGCTGCAGCAGTCCATTGCAGTCCCGGTGTTAAATCCAGCATGTCTCATTTCATATTGCCACTTCATGGCAAGCTGGGTTCCACCTTAAACAAATTCATGGCAATGGTATTGTTCCTGTTTGTCATTCTTCTTTCAAAATCCAACGGTGATGGGATTGAGTAACCAGAGACACATCCATCAACTGGGAAAATGATTTCCAGGAAAAACAATGTATACTCAAATATAAGTAGCAACCAACGGTTTGTTTTTGAAATGGTAGCTGTGTTAGTCTGTGTTCCAAGCATATCAGAGAGTAAACAAAAGAAAAAGACAAAAATACAGAGGTGGCATGCAGATTGAAGGATATTTGCCACCAAGCGTGGCTCAGAACTCCTGTTAGAAAAAGAATGACAATCTAGAACAGTGTTTACCAACCTTTGGTTTTTGGACTTCAATTCCCAGAAGCCTAAGTTGATTCCCCAAATCACAGATCAGCCAATGTACTGGCTTAGGCTTCTGGGAATTGAAGTCCCCCTGAGGGGCATGGGCCTCACATAGGGAACCACTGATCTAGAAGAAGACATGTAGAAAAGGATGTTAGCATAATATGAGGCTGGGTTGAAGTAGCATTCTAAAGAATCTGTTGACTTGTTAGGGGTGGTATTATATGTAATCAGACAGGAAAATCTTGCCATAACATTCAGTATATGTCAAGGGTAGGCAACCTATGGCCCATGGGCTGGATCCGGTACATGACGCCAAATAATCTAGCCCCTGCCTTGCTCCAGCTGCCCCAGCCGCTGCAGCTGCCACTGCTGGAATAATCCATGGATTTATTTATGGCTGCCGTAAACGCATTTATGACAGCCATAAATGAGTCCGTGGCTATTGTAAATGCATTTACACCAGCCACAAATGGTGGGGGGACCACCAGTCCGGCCCCCTCAACTGTCTGAGGGAGCATGACCCAGCCCCTGACTTTTAGTTATCATATGAAAAATTAAGATTCCAAATGTTTTAAGCTCAGGATCTTTCCCTGTATCCTGAAACAGAATTATTACAATCTGATTTTGGTTTCTTGGAAAGTCAAGTCAAGATTGTCCCATTCTAGTTTTAATTAAAATTGCTGTTGTCCTACCATTCTCTCCAAAATCAGAATACTGGCTAATGACAAATGTATTAAGAAATTAACATGTTAGTACAGTAAAACCTCGCATAAAGAGCACCTCGCTTAGAGACTAACTTGCTTAAAGAGCAGAATTTTCTCTGAATGGTCGCCTTGTTTAACAACTAAAACCAACCAAAAACTTGCTTAACAACGAAATCGGGGTTCACAATCCCCCCACCCATCACAATTGGTCACTTACAATGGTGTTCTGCTTAAAGAGCAAACTCTTAAAGAGCAATCCCGTGGAACGCATTATGCTCTTTAAGCGAGGTACCATTGTGTTTCAGTAGATACATCATTATGGGCAGAATCAAATGGTGGTGTGTTTTTTTCCTGGTGCCAGAGTGGCATCCAGCAGACGAGAGGGCCTCTTTTTTTCCACAACAAGTCCCTATTCACTCCCAAAATTGGCCTAAAGGAGCTGGGAAACTATCCACAGTCTCTGCTTGATTGGCACAGAAGAATGCAAGGGGGAAGGAAGAGGAAGTGAGTTCCATTGTGTTGAAGTAAGTCCCTTACAAGGAAAATAATGCCTGGGATTCTTTGACACAGGGGTAAAAGGTGAGTAAGAAGGACATGACAGAGAGGCATAAAATTACATCTGGTGTAGACATAGCAGATAGGGAGATATTCTTCCACCTCTGTCATACTGCTACAATATAGTCATGAGTCTAAGCTGAGTCTGAGATAAACAAAAATACGTCTTCATGCTGCACATAGTTAAACTATGGTGTTCACTGTCACAAGGTGTACTGATGGTCACCAACTGCGGTGGCTTTAAAGGTGGTGAGATAATTCATGGGTGATAAGGCTATCAATATCTTCAGCATGGGGGGGGGGGTATATCAAAGGATCCCAATTGCTGAAGTACACAAGCAAGGGGTTGTGTAACACTCCTGCAGAGCCATAAGTCTCCATTCTAGCACGTGATTTTGCTGCTCTGCTGGTTGGTTTGAGTCATCTGAGATACAGAATCTGCCTCATTTGCTATTCTGCCCATTACTAGCAGAAACATGTACCAATGAGAACTTAAGTCCACACAAGAAAAGAATGGACGAATGGGGAAAGATGCCTGGGTCTCAGCGCATGACAGCCACGGGATTTTGTGCTGAGTCCATCTGTTTGTTTTTTCTGCCCAGGGAGGATCAATTGAATGGGACATGCACATTTCAAGTCAGGTGGTGTGCAGAGCACCATGGGAAGGCACTAGATAGGGAGTGGTGGGGGCGCCTATTTAGGGGAAGTCCAAGCTATTATATCTTAGATACCTCTCTATACTTCTGGCTCATTTTAGGCCATTCTTTGTACAGAATGATAAACCAAATAGAACTTTGCTCTGACCCAATGTGGCTTGCCATATGTTCTTTACTGAACATGAAAAACATAATACAAATACGGTAAGTCTCACACAGAGAAACCATGACATATATACTCTCAGATTTTATATTTGTGGTGTGAAAAGTTGTGTGTTGTGACATATTGTGAAATGCATGGACCACAGGTTCAGATTTCCTGGGATTATAGTGTGTTCTCAACAGTTTATCAACATGAAGGAAAGAACATCCTTTACGAGGAACCTCTGGAACATAACAAATCCAGATGACAACAGCAGGAAGATATCCTGAAAGACATCCTCCATAGTTGATATCAGCAAGTTAGAGCCTCCGCTTCCTTCAGAAAATGAAGTAAAAGGAATGTCGGATCCATTTACCTCTTCAGCAGAGTCAAGTGGCAACATAATGTTTTATTTATGTGGTGATGGAGTTGATGAGTGGTGAGAACATCAGGCTTTTTGGAAAAACTTGTCTCCAGAGAATTCCCTTGGCTAATGTTTCGGTGCCTAGTGAAATCTATGACTGCAGTATGTACAGAAATGTAACCAATTATAAGCTATTAAGGTTAGCCAAGGTTCAGCAAGTCATTTCTGGACCGTTTTATCCATCAAGCTCCCAGGCATGTCACTCTATCACAAGTACAGTATACCTTGTATTTGGAGGAGGAGATGTGCAAATATAGCAGCAAACTGGGTGGGAAGGAAATCGAGGGTAACAGGGAAAGGTGGTCTCTGGTGACTGGGGATGATGGGAATTTCAGTCCAGTAGCACAAAAGGTCAACAGTTCAGGGAAGGTCAAAAATTATCCAAGTCCACGTGTACTATTGATTTAGATGGTAATATGCACAGCTCTTGCTCCTTCTACCACAAGCTGGCTTGTAAATGAATTTGCACTGAAAAGTAAAATTAGAATCAGCACAAACAGGAGTGAAAGGCCTGATGGAAAAGACCAAAGATCCATATGTCATCCAGGAGCTTGTTTATCAAATTTACTGTTTCATCTTATTTGAAACTCCAAAATATTCCTCTTCCCTTTACACTCAGAGAAACCCTATTGGGTAAGGTAAAAGTCACCCTTGCTCGAACGCCGGTCATATCTGACTCTAGGGTTCAGTGCTCGTTTCATAGCTGGCGTTTCCATGGTCATGTGGTAGGCATGACTAGACAGCAAGGAACACTGTTTACCTTCCCACCAAAGTGGTCCCTATTTATCTACTTGCAATTTCTTGCTTTTGAACTGCTAGATTGGCAGGAGCTGGGACAGAGATGGGAGCTCACTCCATCCTGCAGTATTTGGGTATCGAACTAAGCCTACCAATCATCTTGTATAAGAAATAAGCACTCAAAAATTTCTCAAGCACCTTGCAAATATTATACGCTCACCCATCACAGAGTTAGAGATGAGAATTTTATGTTATCACCCTCAAAAATGGATGCTTTAAAAGTGTGCTCCCCCATATTTTGTTTGGCAATTCTTTGATTGCAACCATTATTCAGTTCTACATGTTGAATCTTCAATTTGAATTTCAAGTTGCAGTTTCTGCTGCAAGTAAAATTAGGGTGACACTAATGGGATTCATCAAGGTATACAAAAAGAGCCTCCTTCAAGATCATGTTATTTTGGAACCACAATCGGGTGTATCCTAGGCAACAGCAACCTTGTGCCAGCTAATCCTTCTCACACTAGGTCAAGTGAATAGAACTGCAGAATGAACTCGCAAAAAGTGTCTTCATTTCGGCAGTTTTACGTCTGGCCTAGACACAGAAGAATGGGATTCATTTGGGCTGGACTAGGTTTTGATGGAATATTGCATTGCATTTTTATTTTCTATTGTATTTTATTTTTCTATAGTTTTGTAAGCTGCCTTGAGTCCCATTTCAGAGAAAAAGACATCATATAAATATGTTAAATAAATATATATATCTATTTTTGCAGTGTTTTCCTGATAGGAAGTTCTGATCACAGATCATCTGCACCAGGGTGTAATAACCATGACCTGTCTCTCCAAGACAAATGTTTTAAATGGTGGCTCCATTTCTTTTCAGAGTGGCTGTGCTTCCTTAGGATCCAAACATTTGGGATAGTTCCACAATACATTTTTTTGCTGCTGTCTGTTTTGTTCATTTGTATGGCAGTTTTAAAAGGTTTATTTGCTCAAGTTGTTCAGCAAAGGAACACCTCCCCCTCCCCCGTCAGCATTGATGCCTATTTCTTCATATGCCTTAAAAAGCAAGGGCACTTCCCAAAGAGGAAAATTGTAGATTTAAAGCAAAAAGGTTACAGACTGTACACCAAAATGTTAAAATACAGGACTGACAGAAAAAAGGGATTCTTGACAAAACATGTCAGTAACTCATTACATCGAGTCATCTGAATGTACGTGGTTCTGTTGTTTATATGGGAGCCACTTCAGTTTCTCATCTGCTGGGAAGTCGAAAGCTCAGGTGTTCAAGACTACCTGTCATATCATCCTCAGCTAGCATAGCCAACCATCAGAGTGATGTGATTTGTAGTCTGAGATATCTGGAATTTGCCCCCCACTTGGTTAGGAAATACTGAAATTGGTCAGCAATGCTGTTAAGATGCACCACCATCATTCTGGCTTAAAACCAAATTTAAATCAAGAGTGCGTAAGTTCAACTCTACTGGTATCAATTATATTCCTTGCAAATGCAAACAACTATTAAACTTTCTATGCTCTGGATTTATTTTGATGTGAATCACTATATGGCTTTTAGTTTGTACGGTACATTACATTTGCTTCCTTGACATTTGACTTTTGGGCATACATCTGGAATGTACACATACAGGTTCTTAAATATTTTCTACATAATTAGGAAACAAGCTTTCGGAGTCTCTCATAAATAGTAGGATACTTTATTTCTATAGAAATAAAATTATCCAATTACGAATCCCAAGGACCCATAATTATAGTGCTCGCTTTAACAAAAAAAGACCACATCTTGTCTATGAAACTGCTTTAAAAATATCCCAAGGGGACAGGGACCACACACTCATAAATAACTATTACACATTCATGTTAAATACATCATATTGAATAGGGTGCTATAAAACGCCATTGTGAATGCTTTTGGTGGAATTAACTAGACTTGACCATTGAAACTTGTGAATTTTGCAGGTAGATTGTCCTCTGGATATACCGTAGGGCCAGTCTTCATCGTGGGCGGTCCATTTACAAGATGCCAATCACAGTTCCGTGCCAACTCTACAGTAAAGATTTTGAGAAGGATCTTGGCAAACTCTTTGCCCACACAACTTCTCAAGCCTCCTCCAAAAGGGATGAAACTAAATCGCGAAGCATCCTCAGGGAAAGGAGCCATGAAACGATCCGGGTTGAACTCATCTTTGTCGGTGAAGAGCTCAGCAACATCATGGGTGTCAGCAATACTATAAATGACATTCCACCCTTTAGGAATCTGGTATCCCTACCAAAACAAAGAGAGAATAATGGCATAAAATAGCATACAAGGAGCTTTCTTCATAACACTCAGCCATTTCCCCAGAAGTAGATATCCTGCCAGGTAAATGTCTCTCAAGAGGGTACAACAAGAGTCATTAGAACCATTGTCAGAGTCATGTGGCTATTGTGGATTTCCCCCACCAGTTTTCCCCTTCCATACACTGGGCTTCTCCTCTCTTGAGTGTGCACAAGGATATATTTTGAGCTACCTAATGGCAGACAACTCCTTATGACCATCTGAGATCACTGTTGGTATATGAGACCTGTTAAAATTCCACTAGCATTGCCATTATCTATGGTAGAAGGGGTTAGATAACCCTTTAGTACACATTCAGGACCAATGAAAAAGTGGTATTACTGATTCCATTGCCTTAGGCTTGGGGAATGTTAAAGTCACATGTGCTGAAGGAACCATCCAGAGATAAGAACAAAAGCACTTTATCACAAGGTTGTGGAAGAAAGAGATTCAAATGAAGTCATCCTAATTATGAGGTTCCAATTAAGGCATATATACCTGCCAGAGGCCCAAGTGCTTCTCAGGCTGTACATTTAAAGCAAGGGCTCCCAACCTTTTCAAGCCTGGGGCTGGGTCATGTTCTCTCAGTCACCTTTGAGGGCCAGATGGCTATTTTGCCTTGCCTGCACAATGGGGACAGCCATTTTGTCCCAACAGCTTCAACAGGGTAGCTATTTTGTTTCTCGAATGCCCTTGGAGGGTTTGGGAGCCACATAAAATGGCACTATGGGATGGATCCGGACCATGAGCCTTAGGCTGGGAACCCCTGCTTTAGAGGCTACTCTGTTCTACAAGACTCATGCATGACTACTGTCACTTTCTTCTCATTTGTCATGCAACCTAGACATGTAGCCAAACCAACTCCAATCCATTACATGGATAATCTATAAATTCTACATTGACTTTTTCCCATTTTAAAAAGTGCCTTTCAGGAAAGAACTAAAAACCTGGCTGGCAAAGCAGGTGTGGGGCACCAGTGATGTGGTGACCCCCGCCTGCTGGCTAATATAGCAATATCACTCCCTCGCACTTTTAATTCTCACCCTTTTAATTCTTGTAGTATTTTTAATTGAGTTTTTTAATGGGTTTTTAATGTTTTAGACTGTTATGTTGATTTTAATGTTGTGAGCTGCCCAGAGTCGTTTCGAGTTGGGTGACTATACAACTGGATAAATAAATAAATAAATAAACTTTTAGCAACACCCTGCTCAGAAGGACCTCATGGGCTCTGGTACTCAGATTGGAAGGCAGGTTTTAGCCAGACACTGGATGACCAAGTCATGAAAATAACTGCGAGCAATTAACTTATGTTCATGATATAATGAATGTTAATAAAAGGGCTTTTAAGGGATTTGGCCTATTACTAAAGGAAGATGCTTCTGTGCTCTAAAGTGGAACAATGTTCAGCTGATGAATTTTTTTTATCTGTAACCAAACTGACACTACAACTATCAGACTGACAAGTTGGTAAACATCATTGGGAAAGATAGGCAGATAAAGACTGATTTGATAAAGGTCAGACTCTAAATTGCAATCTACAATAGCGTTAAGTATAACTGGGGTAATTCATGGTGGCAAATTGCCACAATTAACAAGTAGTCATCCACAGTCTTGGTTACATGCCAGTCGGTCAACATGGCATGGCATGAGAAATTCCACTGGCAGATTGTTAATTTTTGCACCAATCTCCCTGTAATTTACACAAATACATTAAATGGCAGCATAAATCCCCATCAGGATTCTAGCCAGAGTTACAGTGGTACCTCGAGTTACAAATGGTTCGAATTACACAATTTTCATTATATGAATGAAAATCAATTGAAAATAATGGCTCGAGTTACAAATTTTTCCAGAACAGATTAATTGGTTTTCAATGCATTCCTATGGGAAATCATGTTTCAAGTTATGAATTTTGGTTTTCAATGCATTCCTATGGGAAATTCGAGTTACAAATTTTTCATAACATGAAAAATGCCTTGGAACACATTAAATTTGTAACTCGAGGTACCACTGTATAGTGAGGCATAAGCAACATCTGTCAGGTGTTTTCTTAGTTCAGAGTTTTGAAAGAGGTAAAATCCGTGGGTAGTACTAACTAGTTACCAATGAAAGGCATCTTTCAGCAGATCTAAAAGGACACTTAGTTTTCAGCAATTCTGCCCCACCCATGCCAGCACATGGAGGCAATCATTTCTGCTCCAAAGGTGAATACCTTTTTAATTCCTCTCTGTTATAATTCTGTTTAATTCTGCCTTTTTAATTTCTCTTCTGTTAAAGTCAATCTAACTATTACTATAATTTGCATGTAGGAGTGTAACAATTTAGAAAACAATGATTTTCAAGGAAAAGCAAGATAACTGCCCAGGTACCATTTCCAAGACTGGAATATTAGAACTCCCCCCTCCCAATAATAATAATAATAATAATAATAATAATAATAATAATAATAATAATAATAATAATAATAATAATAATAATAATGACGATGACGATGACGATGACGATGACGATGACGATGACGATGACGATAATAATAATAATAATAATAATAATAATAATAATAATAATAATAATAATAATAATAAATGAATAAATGAATAAATCTGCTTCTCCTGCTTACATTTAATTCAAAAGTCTTGAGTGCCACTCTGAAGCCCCCTGGAACAGGTGGACTGATCCGCAAAGTCTCTTTGATGACACAGGATGTGTACTTCAGCTGTTCTAAGACTTCCATTTCCAAATGCTTCTCTTGGCTCAGCTTGCTCAGTAAACCCTGGAAACAGAAATGATGCATCAGGGAGGAGGACCAAAAAAAGAAACTAAAAGCGCTTATCCATCGCAACTGCATGCAATGAAACTGCCCAATTTGTTTTTAATTATATCCGTGATTTTAATGGTTCTAATGTATTTGCTCAATTCTAATGGTTTTGCAGTGAGCCTGGTTTACACAGAGTAACTGTGGTCCCTTAGATGTTAAGATGCTGAATTTGACGACTGGAAGGTCAGCAGTTCAAGACCAGAGTGCAGCAAGATAGAGTGACATTCCAGCTCCTGCCAACTTAGCAGTTTGAAAGCAAGAAATTGCAAGCAGATAAACAGATATTGCTTCGGCAGGAAAAGTAACAGCATTCCATATACTCCAGGGTCTAGCCATGCCTGACACATGACCACAGAAATGTCTGCAGATGCAAACAGTGCTGGCTCTTTGGCTGTGAACAGAGATGAGCACCATACCCTAGAGTCAGCTTTTGAGCAAGGACATGCTGGTTTACATGATTTTTATATTTTTCTTAGGTAACTATGGTTTCATTTCTTTTTCTTTTTTTAAAGATGTTGTAAGCTGCATTGAGTGCTATCTTTCAGTTGAAATGTGAAATACAAATGTAATACTGTACATAACTTGCTCTTTACTTTTATCAGAGCATTGCACAATACAGTGCAACACTTCTGAATCAGATAACTAAATAATAAAAGTAATGCTCATAACTTTTCATTTAACACTTCATTTTGGGTAATAAGCACCTAAATGTATTCTTTTTGCAAAACAGCACAACATATTATATTATATTATATTATATTATATTATATTATATTATATTATATTTCATTTGTACTGTATAATATATTATATTATACAGTTGTACCTCGCTTAAAGAGCATAATGCGTTCCACAGGATTGCTCTTTAAGTGAAACACCATTGTAAATGACCAATTGTGGGGGGGATTGCGAACCCCAATTTATTTGTTAAGCGAGTTTTTGGTTGGTTTTATTTGTTAAGCGAAGTGAACATTCAGAGAAAATTCTGCTCTTTAAGCAAGTTACTCTTTAAGCGAGGCGCTCTTTATGCGAGGTTTGACTGTATTATAAAGATGAACACTATAGAAAAGTTAGTTTGCCATTTAAGTCTTTTTTTAAAAAAAACAGACAACAGGACTTTTACAGGAACAAATTAGTTACAGGAACAAATTTTATTTCAATTCAACCTTATAATTGCAACCATCACAAGAGAAAAATACTGTACAAAGAGGCTTTAACACTTTTCCAGGAACTGTAACCTATATTATCCAAAGGTACTTATAGCATTTTATGCACATAACACATTTTTGTCCTCAAGGCCAGTGGAGTTTTGAAACCAGACCATTCAGTTTGGTCTTCAAGGCCTAAACATCCCCATTACCAATTCAGATGAGTACTAGAAGACAACACCCACCTTTTCTTGTAGTTCCTTTCTCACTTTTTGCAGGACTTCATGGTGCAATCCTAGGAAGATAATCAAGGATGTAGCAGCACTGGCCGTGGTCTCATGCCCACCAAAGAGCAGCTCAGTTGCTGATTCTTTTAGCTCCTGTAGAGGGAAAGAAAGTAACTGGAGATGAGGCTATATTTCTAATTTTTTATACAGTACTTATATTTTGACTCCTTTCTAAAAAGCTAACAGTGGGAAACATGATCGCATTCCCATATCTGTCTTCCTACAAATCCTAAAAGACATGTTAATTAAAATACAGCAACTGGCCCGTGGCTAACTGGGGATCTGAACCCCAATTCAGTGAACTCTGAATTCACCAGAACCACTTTACAGATATGAGGTAGGTTTTACCCCCCAATTCAAGTACCAGGGTTATTATTACTCCCACCAAATGCCATATATTTTTTTCATGCTACATTTATGGGCATGGCCTTTTCATCTATGCATGAATGGAATTTGACTCCTCATGCCCAGATTTTCAGTTTCATTTCTGGGGCAGGGCAAACAGGGTGTGGCACCAAAGACAATTCCTTCTGCTCAGATGTAAAAAGCCATCCCCATAAATCTGGGAAAAATGTTTTGAAGGGAGGACAGTAAATCTGGTATTTCTATAAATACTGATTGACATCCTCTATCCAATACACTTTCCAACCAAGACTGTTGGCAGATCTCTGAATTTGAGGCGCCCAAACTATGGCCCATGGGCAAGATAAGGCCCCCGATGAATTGGTGTCAGGCACCCCTGGTTTAAGCAGAGAAAATGGCAGCCTAAAAATCTATCTCATCCTGTTGCAAAACATATCTGTTGCAAAACAGATTGCACGGCAAGTTTTTTACTTGTGCTTCCAGTGGGAGAAGGGTTGCCATAACTCTCTCCCTCCAAACCAGGACAGCAATGTGACATTCTTCAAACTGTACATGCATCAGATGGGGCTGTCAAAGTGACTGTGGAGTCTAAGACCCCTTGGAATCCCCAACCAGGGCAGACAACCTCCATCAGTTTAAAATAAACTGTAGTCAAGAGGTTTTTTTCTCCATGTGATTCTTCTTCCAAAAGACTATTCTGGATGGTTCTGTTTTTATTTTTTTAAATAAAATTTCTTGAGCCACTCTTGAAACCACCCTTCATCCCACTGAGGACACCACCACCCCTTCACATGCATCCCATTGAAGAAGACTCACCCTCAAACCCCACACAAGGATCCCTTGGAAGGAAGTTCTAAAGAGGGGCCTGGAACAGCAATGCAATCCAGATCGCACTAATTAGCTTCAGAAGCCCAAAGCTCAGTTGACAGATGGGTGCCCATAGTACCTTCAGGGTTGATTTGTTTCTTGTTAGCAACCACACAAAACTCCAAAAACATCTAACAAGTAGCTTTACTTCCTTCTTGTTTTTCTACAACACATCCTGCAGAATCCATGCACTGACTCATCCATGATACTTAGACCTAGAAGTGAGAGACTAAGTTTTGGCTAAGAATAAAGTTATGAAAGGCAGCAGGATGTGGAGGCAGCCAAGCTAAAGAAAGGGTAAGCATAGTGGCCAAGCATGGAGAATGGATGTTTTTGCATTTGGCATGGAAGAACCCATTTAGCATAGCCTCCCTGCTGTGTTTTGGATTACAGGTCTCATCAGCTCCATCAGCATAACCAAGAATACAGGGAAGTCAGCAAACTGTGGAAGGCTGATTTAAGGCTTTACGAAGGTCAGTTTCACAGCCAAACAAAATGTGATCTTCTCTCCCTAAATATAATTGGGGTGATAAAAAGATTCCCATTGGGACTCTTCTAGTGAGATCAGGTATGGGAAGTACGGCATGTGGTCCAATAAATGTTGTTTTCCATCAGCCCTTGCCTGCATAGCTAGTAGTGAAGGATACTGGGAACTGCTACAATATCAGTCTGGCTCACATCTTCCTGCAATAACTACGGTAGTAGTTCAAGAAACTCCAGGTAGAATCCCAAAGTTGATATGTGGGATGAACTGCACAGTGGGAGCAAGGCTAAATTGACACAAAGGAGAGAAAGCTCAAGAGAAGTACAACACTGTAGTGATATGCATGTAACGACAACAAAATTATTGTGACTTTTTTGAAACTAACAAACGTAGTTCCAAGTGAGCTTTTGTGTGTTACAATACACCCCTTGACACACAGGGAAAGTGTCTGTAGACGACAATGACTAATCCACAAAAGCTCATCTTGAACCATATTTGTTTGATGCAAAGATGTCATAATACTTTTGCTGAAACAGACTAATCTGGGTATCTCTGGAAGTTTAAGTCAAAGGCATTCAACAGCATTTGTCCAACCTTTGTTGATACCAAAGTGGCACAGCCTATTATGTCAAATACTGCCATGTACAGTAGAACCCTGCATAATGAAAAAGCTCAGTTCCATGGAGCATTTCGCTATGCATTTTTTTCGCTATGCAGAGCAAATGGGCAATACCCCACATAACTAAAAAATGTTCGTTATACGGGGTTTCATTAAGCAGGGTATACCCTGCTTAATGAAAACCCGTATAATGAAAAAAAATTGTTATGCGGGATATCGCACAGAGCACACGCACAGTTCATTGTATGAATTTTTCATTATACAAAGCATTTGTTATGCAGGGTTCCACTGTACTGTATTAAGAAATGATACCAGCATAAGACTAGTCCATTTTCAGATAGTATGTCAAGGTTCTGCTATTTCAGTTTACACGGCAGGACAAACTCTACCCTCATATCAAATTGGAAACATAAAAAGTCCCAGAACCTGCAAAAGTAAAATATCAGGACAAGTATCTACTGGTAGGTTACCTTTGTCACTGAATTGCCAGTTTTCTACCTGCCAAGCTTAATTTCTACATACATAAATCCAGAGCTAGAGAAAACCATTTAAGACAAAAAGTAACTGTTCCCAAATTCTGACCAACTCTTAAGGACTGACTGACAGTGAGAAAAATATTATCTGGATTTTAGGACCATTATAATTCATTGATTCATCAATGTTTCTTTTAATTTGTTAAAAGAAAAACAAGTTTCATTAGTATTACTCAAGGACAGTCTATAAATATGCCTCTTCATTGAAGGAACAAACTAAACCTATACGCCTCATACACCACCTTAAGATATATCTACTTTCTTTTCTCTCATAAAGCAGAGCATGACTCTCCTAAGACAATAGTTTTGGGGGGGGCCTTTTAGACATCCAGATGTTTGTTACTACCTCAATTCCTTGGGTTTTATAATGATAACTATGCTGGGAGGTTGATTCAAGCTAAAATTCACTAGGGGCAAAGTCTCCGTCTTAGGCAATATGGGATCATTAAAAAAATAACAGAAAGACCCTTCCCCTCCCAACTCCTCTTCTGCCAGCCTAGCAGAAAGCTGCATTGTACACAGGGATGTGTCTTCAAGAATCAAGGCAAAAGATGATGCTCTCTGAATATGAGGCACAATAATCTGGATTTGAACAAAGGGGGCTTATTTTGTTTTGTTTTTTTAAGAAAAGAAATCACTGAAGGGTATGGATGGATATCATAGTAAGAATAGTCCTGATCCTGAAAATCCAGTGTCTTGCATTTAAACACAGGACAAAAGCTTGAAGCTTTCTTCTTTAGACTCCCTGATTATGGTGGCTGGGGCATTTTGGCATTGTAGAGTTTGTGTGGTGTTGTTGTTTAAAAAACCTTTACCAGTAAGCGATACCTGAACTGACAATTTCTGGGGAAGCCCTGTTGCAAACCAGGATGCTTAAAGGGATCTTGGTAGGGGTGGGGTTGCAAAGCCTGTATTCAAATGGCAAGGGAAAGTATTTGGTAGCACATGTAGGACAATCCTAAAACAAACTTGTCATCTCTCCAATGCACTCTTTCCTCCCTAATAAAAAAAGGCTGATAACTTTTCCCAACTAAGCAGAAAAGGGTACGGTATCAGGGATTGCTTTTCATTCAGTTGTCCAGAGCCCTACCTGTTGAACTCCTGCTTTCCTCCTCCTCCAACCAACCCCCCTCCCCTTTTTGCCTGGAAGGCTTCAAACAAGACTTATGGAAAAATCAAGGAACTTTCCCACCCACTTTAGAAACATGAAAACAGGCTTTTCCTGCTTAATAATCAAAGCAATTGCTTTTCATTCAGTTGTCCAGAGCCCTACCTGTTGAACTCCTGCTTTCCTCCTCCTCCAACCAACCCCCCTCCCCTTTTTGCCTGGAAGGCTTCAAACAAGACTTATGGAAAAATCAAATAACTTTCCCACCCACTTTAGAAACATGAAAACAGGCTTTTCCTGCTTAATAATCAAAGCAATTGCCCCTGGCCACTCCCAACCCCAAGCCTGGAAAGGCTTTACCGGGGCACTTTCAGCCTGTTGCTCAGTTGTCCCAAATACAACCCGTCCATCTAAATGGGGCGGAGTCCCTCAGCCAGGGAGCGTCCGGGAAAGGCGAGCTGCGCCGGCTCAAGGACTGGAAGGGATAATCCTCTTTCCCCCCCCCATCCCCAAACCAAGACAAGAGCGGACCCCCATTGTCCCCCACTCCCCCAAAGCGGGGGGTTGGGACCGAGAGCTCACCTGCATGCTGAGCTGTCCGCCGTCGGCCTGCGTGTGCTCCATCAGCAGCTGCAGCGCGTCCTTGTAGCCGTCGGGGGGCTCCTGGCCGGCCAGCTTCGCCCGGATGTTCTCCTCGATTTGGGCGTGGATGGTCGCCCGCGCCCGCAAGCCCTGCAAGCACAGCCGACGCCGGCTCAGTGCTCGGACGCCGCCGGAGCCGCCCGCGACCACTCCCCGCCCCGTGGCGCGGCTGAAGGACTACCCCAGCCCCCTCCCCTCCCCTCCCGCAAGGCGTTTACCTTGTAAAAGCCGCAGAAGGGCACGTCGATGGGCAAGCAGAACAGGTTGCGTATCATTTCCTCGAAGGCTTCCACCAGCTGCTGCTCTCGGCCCGGATCGGCCTGGCTGGGCCGGAAGCCCAAGAGGATCCGCATGGCGATGCGGAACATGAGGCGCCTCACCTCCGGGTAAACAAGCAGGCAGGAGGAGGCCCGCCCCGAGACGCCGCCGCTGGCCCGCAGCCACTGCTCCAGGCAAGCGCTCACCTCCTCCTGGATGACCGGGATGTAATGCTCCAGCGCCTCCCGCGAGAAAGCGCGCATGATGACCTGGAAAGGGAGTGTGGGGAGAGAGAGAGGGAAACGTTGGTACCGAAAAAAGCCGGCTTGGGAACCAGCCGAAGAGCGCCTCGCCCGACCCGTCTCAACCCACGTTAGGGCTCACGCCGGTCTCCTCCTCTCGCCACGTTATCCCTCCAGGCAGGTAAATCTTGTTGCGCCACTCTCCGAAGACCACTTATTAGATCGGACCGCCGAGGCGGCCGCCCTTAAGGAGCCCACAAGAGAAGGAAGCGGAGGCTTAGATGACCCTCAGTCGGGCCGACACCCCCCCCCCCTTTCGAGCAAGGCATTTGCCTCTTCCGTCCGTGCCAGGAGGAAGGTTTGCCTGGCAAGTCCAGTCACCTCGGATTCGAGACTTCCGCCCTGCAACGCACTCATACACACAAAGGCAGCCCCGTCTGTGTTGGAAAGCAACGCGCACCGGGAAGTTAATCCTTAAGATCCTCGGACTTCACGGCGCTCCAACTCAAGAGAAGACACCGGCCCAACTGCGGCCGCAACGCTGGGCTTTACTAGGAAAGCGGCCCGGACTCGTGGAGACCGGGCGACTCGGGAGTAATTGTCTTGCCCACGATTTGTTGTTGCTCTCTAGACCCGCCTTCCAAAAGATCGGTTTGGTGTTTTAAATAAGAAATCACCTTTCCGATCGGATAGATCGGGATCAGCTACTGAAATCCTGGCCCATCATCAGTACGTGAGCGGCAAGGGTTTCTGACTGCCGACTGCCTTAGCGAAAGTAACAAATGAATTTGGGGTTTAACGTGCGTTCTCTCTTGAGTTTTGGGCTCAGCCTGCCTTAATTCTAAGGATACGCCTTTTCTATTAAGCTCCAGTGGGAGGATCGAGGACTCTGGTTAAAAAGAACTGAGAAAAGTAGATTTCTCATGAGCCTGAGCAATGCCCAGACCCCGTTTAGTGTAGCTGTCGCCTCTCCTTGCTCGTAGCTTGGAGGAACCTCCGGGAGTTCACAAACAGGGCGCGCCTTTTATATGTACTGAATATATTTTATAAACTCTCAGCGTTACTTGGAAAATCTGCAGGAAGGCCGCTCTTATGGCTGACGGCTCTCCAAGCCTTCCGTGCTTTCCCCGCCGCCCCAACGTGACGAACCCCTCGCTCTGAACCTTGCGCAAGTTTTGGCGCTCATACTCCAGAAAGATCTTTCCGTAGATCCGCCTCCTCAGGTGCAGAAGCCTTCGGACGCCAAGCCGCCTTTATGGTCCCTAGATTGCTTCTAGTTCCTTTTCGAAGCTATTTTTAGAAGGCGCCATTCACTTTATGGGAGGCTGTTTTATGGGGACTTATTTTCCCAGGATGCGGTTTAATATCCCGGCCCTTCTATTCTCAGTCTCTCCCTTCTCCCTCCCCCCCTTCCCCCCCTCTTCCTAGCGTGGTTTGAAGTTCCGATCCTTTGCACTTCTGCTCACAAGACACACGCACGCAATCCACGGGGCCGGCGTCAAAAGCCTTGCCAGGACCCCGAGAGAAAACCGCAATCCTTGCAAGACACCGAGAAGAATCTCCCGTCGACTTTTGCGCAAACCTACCTAGGATCGAGGACTCTTCCCACCCCTCTTCCCACCCCAGCCACGCCCGGAGCAATTTCTGGAGGTTCCGGGTTTCAAGCAAGATATCTCCGAGTCCCCTCGGAGGGATCGGCTGCCAGTCCCACACACGCAACAACACACACACACACCCCAAGGCTCCGCGTGGCTCCCCTCTTCCTTCCTTCCCCGTCCCGGGCTTGCCTTCTTGCGGTGCTTGTGTTGCCCGTCGTGCAGGTTGGAGAGGCAGGCCGAGCCCAGGATGGTGCGCACCGAAGCCGGCCACTGCACGGCCACCAGCCGGTGCTCGCCCAGCAGGATGTGGCGCACGTTCTCGGGGCCCATGACGCGCACGGTGGGCTTGCCGAAGAGGTGCGTCTTGTAGACCGAGCCGTACTTGCGCCGCTTCATCTGCAGGAACCGGCGCCGCTGCAAAAAAAAAGGGCGGGAAAAAAACAAATAAAGCAAAGCAAATGAGACACAAGGGAGGGGAGGCAGGATTAAGGGCGGGCGAGGCGAGGCGAGGCGTGCGGGGGCCTCCTCCTCCTCCTCCTCACCTGCAGCACCAGCTGGAGCGTCTCCCCGAAGAAGGGCAGCCCCATGCCGCCGGGGGGCAGCGGCAAGGGGCAGCCGGGGTCGCGGCCCCTCTGGCACGACCAACCCCACAGCTTGGCCGCCAGCAGGAGGAGCAGCAGCGGCAGGAGGACGAAGGTGCCCAGGGCGCCCGGCAGGAGGGCGGCGAAGCCCATGGCCAGTCGGCGTCGCGCCTCAGGACCCAGACCCGCGCAGGCGGCGGCGCCCCCGCTTTTATAGGCCGTGGCATCTCCAGGTCGCTGCCCACTTTACCTTGGGCCCCGGCGGCGGCCCAGGCCCATTAGTTCACCCAGAGTTCAGCCCCTTAATTGCCGCCGGGGGAGTGCAGGGCTAGCTCCGCCCCCCTCGCTCTGCCCCCACCCTCCTTCGCACCCACCCTCAAGCCTTTGCTCAGCGCCCTCCCCCCCCTCCCAAATGGCGCTCTTTTCCTTCCTTCCTCCCCCCACCCCCCTCAGGCGCTACCCGCGGCCCAGCCGCCCTGGGGTTCAGCCCTCCTGGCCCCGCCCACGCCCCGCCCTCTTTCCTCAGCCCAAACAAGCAGCCCAGCGCTGGTGCCCGGGAAGGAGCGCCTGCCTGCCTTCCTCCCTCGGGCCCGGCTGTTCCTCCAGGGGATTCCCGCCTCCGAGAAAGGGGCGCCCGGGCGTCTCGGCGGGAACTTCCCCAACGAACCAGACGCGGCGTCTCCAGCAGGCGGCCTCGATCCCAAGCAGGTTTACTCGGGAGTCAGCGCGCCGGGAGCCACCCGCGGCCCGAAGCAGCGCTTACGCGCAGAGCGATCCTAAACCCTCCCAGTAACCCAAACCGAGCAGGAGTTGGGAGCGGATAGAAACCTGGCTGTTTGTGGCTACTCAGGAGTAAGTCCCGCACGGCCTTGGACCATCCGAAGCGTAAGTGAAGACTGAGGCGTTCGGAAACGCAATGCAATCTTCATTAATAAATATTAGGGAGCTCAAGAGTAGAAACGCGAGTTAGTTGGCTTTCGTCCTTTCATCATTTACCTATGAATAAATAAACCTAGGAAGCGCGTTTTGAGGCTTGGAAATCCGTTCGAGTTACTGTCCAGCATTCCGATTTAGGATACTAGAGTCGAAGCTGATTTTACATATTTACAAGTAATACCTCATATAACATTAGTATCGAATAACACTAAAATCGCATAACATTAAGGAATCTGGAGGGAAGAATTGCATCAGATAACATTAAGATCCTATGGGATGCTTCAGATAACAACCGCTAAAGCCTGTGTGGTTACAATGTATCTCTATGGATCCCATAGGATTTTAACATGCATCACATAACACTAAAAATCATATAACACCAAGACTTGTGGAACCAGGTTTTAGTGTTATATGAGGTTTTACTGTATATAATTTTTTAAAGTGTTGTGTCAGGCAACAATTGAAGTCTTCGATCCTCTCTCCAGTGGTGATCTGTTTCCAAAACAAAGTGGCGAAATGAAGGTCGTGATCAGGAGTGACATAAAAGTCAGAGGGAGTGACGGCCGGGGAAGACCCTTGTTCCCAAGAGACTGCGAGCCTATGTCTTGCCTTGAGTTCAAAAGGTGATGAGATATTGAACCGTTCAAACTGAGTCCTAGCATGGCTTCCATCCTTAACCTACTCAGCCACAAGGGAAGCATCCTAGAGCACTTTAGAGTCCTTAAGGCAGGGGTGTCCAAACTATGGCCTGTGGTCCATAGTAACCGGCTCCCTGAACCACATGATCGGCCTTCGGCCCAAAAAGTTTGGGCACCCCTGCATTAAGGCCTCGATCCTATTGGCAGACTCTAGAAGAGTAGACCCATTGACAACAAATTGCATGCATTCAATAGGGCTACTCTAGGTGGGACTAGGAACTGGATGGACTTTGTTCCATCACCAGCTTGCCTAAAACGGTAGCTTCTTTGATCTCTCCCTCACCCACAGTAGGTCAACCCAAGACTCTGTCATCTTCCAAGCTTTGTCTCCAAGTACACTGGTGGGAAAACACGGACTTTCCTACTCATCTTCTCTGCCTTGTCTTTTGTTGTTCAGTCGCACAGTCAATTCCAACCCTTCACGACCCCGTGGATCAATGTCCGCCAGGCACTCCTGTCCTCCACCATCCTCCTCAACTCACTCTGTTCTGTGCCCATTGTCTCTACAATACCATCTAGTCATCTCATTTTTGGCCTTGTCTAGTTTGGGTTTTTTGTTTGTACTGAACATGGGTTTATTAGGCCACACTGTCAACTTCACTGATCCTGTCAGGATCCTGCAATCCCTATTAACTGTATTAAGTCAATAAAGTCTCTAAAGCCTCCCTCAACCACTGTTTTCAAAGCTAGAACCTCTTTTCTCCTTATACTGTACAGGGAAAAGATACCACACCTATCTTATATATTTCTGGAATATTAATATTTTTAATTTTTTTTTAAAACCCCACACACTAGGACAATTTCCTTCTTTTTTATTCATGGGGAAATAATGTAGGTTAGCATCACAGTAGTTAAGCTTTTTAAATGCTTTAAATTGGCCATTTACCATTCAATGGACACCACCACCACCACCCCCTTAATGGCCTGGATTAGGCCTTTTGATTTCAACCAGCCACAGTTTCTTTCTTGTCACACATTTGCTTGAATTTGTCCTGAAGTGTTCTTGTAGATAGTCTTGACTGTCCTAAAATGACTCAGGGGGGTTGTTTAGCAGAGGGGGGAGGGACTGGTGTAGAGGAAGTCTCCTAACCCTATGCACGCATACCCAATTCTCAAGTGCCCGAAAGTCTTTTAAAGGATTTCAGTACTCCAGATGTGGTGAGATTCCTATGGGTCAAAACTACATATGGCAAATCTGCTCCCATGCTGATTAGCAGGTGATAGCAATCAGCAGGTGGGTAGAAATGAGTGATGAGTGGATATTCGACAGGGATTTGATTTTATGGTCCACTTCAATGAAAAGTGTGAAGAATACAGCAGCCTAGATGCTCACCTAGTAGGGAATAAAATGCATTTATCAAGTAAATGTGTATAGCATTCAAGTGAGAAATCTTGTGTTCACCTGTTAAGGAAAGGACATTATATCCAATTGCATGCACTTGCCCTGAATTTTCAGACTGCCTTTCTGATACTGAATCACTCAAATTTTTTCCTGATGTAGAAATCCTATGATTGGAAAGGTCCATCATTTTGGCCTCTCTTCATCTTGTTGTGACCCATGTTGGCAAATGGTAAGGGATCCCCTAGGTTTCTTGTAGGAGATCTCTGCCCATCCTTTCCTCAAAATGAGGTGTGGTGGCAAAACTGATCCAGAGAGATGCTCATTGTTCCTGATCACACCCATATCCAACACTAAACAAGTATCTTAAGTTCAGGAGGCAAATAACTCAAGCACTCAATTATGCTGACTCTTCATCCAAGTATATTTCTGTCCCTTTTTAGGGTTGTATTGTGCAGCCAAAGTCCTATGTAAAATGAACTGCTCTTTAATAACTTTGAAACTAGTTTGTGAAGATAATTTTAAAAGGTGGAGGGGGTGCCTCTGGATTGTCTCTTATCTCTCTGAAAAGAATTTCAACAAATTGGTATGCAGAAGCCTGGCTTGGTGTCCCTAAACATTTCCACCAGCACCACCACCACCACCATGGTAAAGGAACTGATCCAGCAGCCTCTGCTTGTAACTTGAGCAGGGGAAGAGATCTTTCACATTATGGACGTAAAGAGTAGACTGTATTGGCCAAACTGAGGTCATTTGCAATGGTTTTTCACATGTAACCACAAAAGTAATTCTCTAGCAAAATGAAAACAGACTGGGGCAATCAGATTTGGCTTTGGGTAGAACTTGGTTTAAATCCAAGTCCAGTTCTGAACCTGAAAAGCTTCTGAGGCTTTATACTTCATTACCTATAAGCCTTGCTGATATTAATCAGAATTATTTCTGGCCAGATCCTACTGTCAGCCTAAATCTAGCTTACTAATGATGAGAACCAAGCTGAGAAAGAGGTGTCTGAAGTCTTATCCTGGGGGGAGGGTAGCTGAACCTATAAATGATGATGACGGAGGAAGAACAGACAGAGGTTCTCTCTAAAATTAGTCCTTGGCCTACAGTTCACCCCACAGACATGGTTTATATTTACATTCGGGCTCCTGCACTGAGGAATCCCCACCACAGGCAAAGGAGACGAAGTAAATTCTCAAACTGATGATGCGGTGCTAATCGTAGGTTCAAACGCAGGTCAGCGAAGGGAAAAGAGGTTATTAAAGGGAAAGGTAAATACACACACACACACATACAGTCAAAGCTCAAATTGCTAAGGTGTCCCTTCTGATCTTTCTGACACGCTTAAAAGCATAGATCACAGCCTCCCAGGAAAAGGTGTTGCTTCAGATCCTCAGCCGCCTTGCCTGGGGTCCGGAGGTGGAGTCAATCAGGCTTCACTCCACAATAAAGCCAGAGTGGTGTTCAGAAAATTAGGGAGAAGAGACAATCGGGTTTGCAGGCAAATGAAGCTTAGCTTGTCCACCAGCAACTTTTCTCAGCAAGGGGGGCCTCACCTTCTGATTGTGGAGAGATTGGTGCTATGTGCAAGAGGCACCTGTGCCATGCTGTGTTACACATCTTTAATGGTGCCCTTGGTTTCTATGAGAGTTAAGCAGGGTTGTGGCAGGACTGAATTGTGCTTCTATGGGAGAAGTCAAACAGGCAGGGAGGCAGTGGGAGAGAAAAATCTCAAGGCTGACAGTGTGAGAGCCTGACAACAAGAGCTTCCCTCCTTTTGGAATCCGTAAATTTGCTCCCCTTTTTTGGTGCCTGGTGTTCAAGCAAAGGAAGCCTTTGAAGCCTTGATTTTCCCAGACACAAAAGTAAACCAGAATCACATCTGTGTTTAAAACTCTAACGAGGAATTGTCTATAATGGCTTCTGCACTTGTCATAGAACAGGGATTCTCAACCTGTAACCTGTGGGCCAGATTTGGCCCACAGCACCATTTCATGTGGGCCACCACTGCCTCCAACACACTAGGAAGTGCCATGTGGTGAAGAAAGGGCAAAATAGCCATCCAGTCTCCAAAGCTGTCTGAGAGAGTGCAACCCAGCCGCCGGGGTTTAAAAGATTGAGAACTCCTGTCCTAGAAAGAAGTATTTCCAACCATCATGGGTTTAAACGCCCCTCTCCACACAAAAGCGAGAGTCAGCCTTGTTGAACTCAACAGAAGTGGCTTCCCTGAAAACTTGGAGACAAAACCTGGCTTCCTTCCCTTTTCGAACTGCAGCCTCATCTATTGAGGTAGAATTATAGATACAGTAACAGTGAAAGTTGCGAGTTTTGATTTCACAGTCTTAGACAACCTTTTTCCATTCTGTTCTCCCTCTCCCTCCACAGGAAATTATATAACTTCATGTTATTCAAAATGCTAAGTGGAACTCTAAACCTTTTGTAGGGCCTCTCCATCATCACCAGGCCTAATGCCCAGATCATACAAAGTCCTTCAGTTTACAGGAATTACTCCACACTTAGTTTAACTTAATTCTATTCACTTGTTGATTTCCAGTGTGGACTACATGGATCAGATTTTGACTCCTTTTGAGGGGAGGTAAACGATCAAACAAGGACTGTGGAAGTTCAGTAGTTGAGATACTGAACTTGATGACTGGCAGGTCAACAGTTCGAGACTGGAGTGCTGTCCCAGCACCACCCAAACTAGCAGTTCGAAAGCAAGAAATTGCAAGTAGATAAATAGGTAACACTTTGGTGGGAAAGGTAATAGCGTTCTGTGCACTCTGGCATCTAGTCCTGCCTGCCGTATGTCCACGACACAGACAGCCCTGGCTTTTTGGCTATAAACAGGGATGGGCACCGAACCCTAGAGTCAGGCTTTCAAGCAAGGGAGACCTTTACTAAACGATTGAACGAATTTAAATAAAAAGGAGGATTTGTTGAGACCTTGGTAAAGGGAAACCTCACCAACCTGGCCAGGGAGGAGCGTGTGAATTCCACCCACCCACCTAGCCCAGGAAGCCCCTTTAAACTTAGTGAGACTCGCTTCTATTTTTAAGGTGCCAAAAGTAGAGTCCAACCCAGCCTCATTTGTACCATCAGCCTTCAGCTCGCTTTTTTCAGATGCTTCTTAGGAAACGGGCCCCACTCGGATCCTGGCTGCCGGCTGAAGCCCTAGAAAACGTGGCGGGGGAGAGAAGAGGGCCAGTAGGAACCGGAGCCTCTCGAGGCCCCCACGATGGTTGCTCAGCGCCGTAGCCGGGATTCTAGAGGGGGGGGGGGCGTATATTTTTTCCAGGATGGGCCACAATGTCATATATATGTCACATATCGAAGCAGCCAGGAGTTTGAGGGTGGGCAAACTGCTAACTCAGCCACCCCCTGGCTACGACCCTGCGCTCCATCAGAAGGCGCCTTTCCGCCAGGCTAGGAGGGAGACCTCGCGCGTCGCCCGGGGTTGGGGCGCTCTGCAGGCGGAGTTGCCAGGCTGACTCTCGGAGGCAGGCAGACGGTAGGTACGACGCACAGCCTCCCTTGAGTCGTAGGTCCCGCGGAGGTTCGAGCCCCGGGAAAGTGGGGGTGGAGGGGAGGGAGAAGAAGAGGAGGAGGAGGAGATCTTCCTCCTATATCCCTCCTAGAGGAAGAAATGGGAGAGGCGGCCGAGGGCGGGCGGCGATGCGAACGGAATCGCCCAGTTCAGCTTGGAGGATCCGGCTTCAGTCTCTGGAGCGGGTGACTCCGGAGGAACTTGCCGGGTCGCACCAGGCCTTCTCAGTGGCTGGAGGTCGGGGCGTGGAGGGCTCGTGTCCAGGCTTCCCAGGTGTCATTCTTTCTTCTTCTTCTTCTTCTTCTTCTTCTTCTTCTTCTTCTTCTTCTTCTTCTTCTTCTTCTTCTTCTTCTTCTTCTTCTTCTTCTTCTTCTTCTTCTTCTTCTTCTTCTGATTCTGATTCTGATTCTGATTCTGATTCTGATTCTTCTGCTTCTTCTTCTGATTCTGATTCTGATTCTGATTCTGATTCTGATTCTGATTCTGATTCTGATTCTGATTCTTCCTCCGTGTCTAGGCCACAGACGTGAAGCTGCCAAAATGACTTGGTGACCTGACCTGGTGTGAGAAAGATTAGCAGGTAACAAAAGGTTGCCGTTAATGCCCGAGTGTGATTCAAAAATACTACAATCTTCGAGGAGGCTCATTCTGTGCACAACCCCCCCACCCCAGGTCACTTAACGTTGTAGTTAGCCGAGATTAATACTTGGGGGCAAGGAATAGACGGCCCGTGGGTTCGAACCTCCGATCCCAGCCACAAAGCCCGGAAGGCGGGTCGCTTGGGACCGCTGGCCCTCGGTCAGGCTTGCCTACTTCAGAGGGCTGTTGCGGAGATTTAAAAACAAGGCAGCGGGGGAGGGAAGGGAGAAGCTTAGGTAAAGCAAGGTAAGGTAGAACAAGAGGGCACCTTGGGGAGTCCTTGCACAAAGGGATCGTCCCGCGATGCGCGTGGAAGATCCTGGCTTGCTGACATCCAAGGCAGCGGGGGATCGATCCAGCTTCCCTCGGAAGGCAAAGAGAGGCGCCCAGGGCCCCTCGCTCTGGAGCTGGACAGGACGGCGTTGATTCCCGAATCGGTCCATTGCCTTATTCAGTCCCCACTTGGTGCGCGCCGGATCGGGTCCGCCGTGTACGTTTCGCCTCGGTGTCAAACGGCTTGGCTGGGTCGATCCTCCAGGAAGGCCTGGATCCGTTCTGGGCGCCATCGAGGAACCTTCTGTGGGACGAAAGGAAGAAAAGGAACTAGGATTTTCCAGATGTTGCGTTGGGGAGCCAGAAACAGCCTTAGCCAGCGGCCCTTCAACGCAACCCCGATCCAAGGGGGTCAACTCTTTACCCAGAGGGAAGGCGTCTCTCTTGTCCCATCCAGGCCCAGCTGGTTTGGCCAGGAATGCGAGTGATTCAGATCAGACCTTTTCTCCCACCCTTACTGGGGAGTAAACTGACTACAACTCCGCCGGTGAGGAAAGGCGTCTCTCTGGGAATCCGCCCCTGCAAGGATCAAGGAGGCAGCCCGGATCCTAAACGCGTTGCCCGAGTACAGCTAGCAGAGACAGGAACCAAAGCATGACTGCACGTCGGAAGGCGAACACTCATGTTTCCCACACGCCTTTCCGTGGGTTCCCTACTGCTAGGCTTGCGGTCTCAGCCAGGCACTGTGCGCTTCCTTCGGCCGTCTGGGAAGGGAACCCAACGCACACCCTTCACACACGAACCAACACTCCGGCCTCGCCTGAGCCAACTCCCCGCCTTCGAGGCCCTCCTCCCCGGCGTCGCCTCCGAAGAGTCCGTGGAGCCCGATTTCCCGGAGGAGATCGCCCAGGCGGCCGATTACCAAAAAGCGGGGGCTTTCTCTGCGTGTGCCCCAGACTCTTACATTCTTCTTCTTCTTCTTCTTCTTCTTCTTCTTCTTCTTCTTCTTCTTCTTCTTCGGGTGCCGTATCCGATTCCGAATATTGGCGATCTTCATCGCGATCAACCACGAAGACGGTCCTGGGAACAATAGAATGCAGTGGCCTTCCATTTGCCTTCCACATCGTAGCGTGACTCCCGTACCACTGATCCAGCTCCATGAGTCACTTTCTGGTCCTGAGCCCTTTTGGCACACAGAGTCCTCCTCAACTCCAGGGCAGTATTGATGAAGCTGCTGCCCTCCATCAAGATGGACTCAAGTGGGGTTTAATCCACTTGGGGACCATCATCCTTCCCTGTGGACTTCGGCATCCAAGGCCGTTAGTCCTCAGGGGGTGCCGGGTTAGCTAACGATCGGCGTTGGGTCTCTGGCAGTAGGGTCTACTCTATTACCATAGCAGGATAATCTGGCCAGACTAGTACCCTTACATTAAAAATAATAATAATATACCAATAGAAATGATTGAGACTGAGGCCAGCAGCGCTTCTGGACCCGTGTCAGAAGCCCAGCCCAGATTCGGGATGACTTTCCTTACTCCTTCAGTCCGACTCCCGAGGAGACCTGAGGTGGGAGCATGGATCGGGCCGCCTTGGGCGCTCATGATCCCCATTCCGTTGGAAGGAAGGGGAGCGAAGCAAAGGGGCCTGTCCGTTTGGTTCTTAATTTTTGTTGTTGTTGTGTTACAAGAAAGAGAGAAAAAGAAGGGCTCACTGTATTCCCCGCTCTCTCCCCCCCCCGCGACGCCCCTTCGCCTGACCTATATACAACCCAACCCCCCACGCCATGGGGAGATCGGAGAGTCTTGATCGCCCCCCCCCATGCGTGCGTGCGTGCGCACCACCACCACCACCACCTACCGTGGGGAGGGACGCCTGTGGGGTGGGGTGTGCCTCTGGGCCACCCCAAACCGTGGCCTGACCCCGGGGCACTTGCGCGCATTCCCATGCGTTGACCTGCAGGCGACCTGGAGCCCGGACCGTGACATCTGCGTGAACCCTGGCAGTTCCTTCCCCAAGTTCACTGTCCATCAAATAACGAGATACGGTGCCCTGAGCACTGTTAATTGCCGCAAGGGGGGGGGAGGAGAGAGGAGGACCTTTATTATCTCCGCAGCCATCTATGACACGGTCGTCGTCAATTCATTCCCGGGGAAGGGGGGGCCCGAGGAGGTTGGAGAGGTAGATGCGGAGAAGCGAAGGGAGCTTCGCCAATGGTCAAAGAGTGAAAAGGATAATTAAAGACATCTTGGAAGGAGGTCAAGAAATTAACAGCCTAATACGATTGCACGTTAACGGTTATTACACTTCGCTTTGCAAATGTTCGTGGCTCGTAAGTGGGAGGAGGGGAGAGAAATGCGAGGGGCTCTTCTCTCTGTTCTCCAGATACAGTACAGTACAAGTAATACCTCATATAACATTAGTATCGAATAACACTAAAATCGCATAACATTAAGGAATCTGGGGGGAAGAATTGCATCAGATAACATTAAGATCCTATGGGATGCTTCAGATAACAACCGCTAAAGCCTGTGTGGTTACAATGTATCTCTATGGATCCCATAGAGGATCAGATAACACTAAAAATCATATAACACCAAGACTTGTGGAACCAGGTTTTAGTGTTATATGAGGTTTTACTATATGTAATCCGGATGAATTGAATCTGCCATAATTTCTGAACTTTGTGACTCAGAGGATTAAAACACATAGGCAACACTTACAATAGCACACTGGTTTGCAAACTTATCTGTTATGCCAGGGGTGCCCAAACTACAGCCTAGGGGCTGGATCCAGGTCCCCCCCACACCAATTCATCCGGCCCACGAAGCCCTCATCGCTCACTGAAGCGGAAGTAAAACGCACCCTTCTGCGTCCAGGAGTGAAGAGGGCTTCACAAGTTGGATGAATTGGTGTCAGGGGCTGGATCTGGCCCCTGGGCCATAGTGACCAGCCCCCTGAACCACATGACCAGCCCATGGCCCAAAAAAATTGGGCACCCTGTGGTATGCCAACCAACCATTTGCAATTCTGTACCTGATATGTATAAATTGATACCATGATATTTATGTCTGATGAAGTGGACTTTGTCCATGAAAACTAACATTAAAATACAGCAGGTAGTCTTTGAAGTGCAACAATATTTTTTGTCTTTTGTTTTGTTTACTTTCTGGTTTGCATTCTAAAGAACATGATTAAATCTTTCCAAGTTATCCTAATGTATGGGAGCCACCATTCACAAGCAGTGCTTCTGGGATTCAATCACTTCTCATTTAAATAAGGTTTGTAATGAAGAACCAAATGTTCTATTTTTTACTGCGCATGTGTCAAACAGAAGTTTGACGCATGCGCAGTTCCGGGCAGCCATTTTGGCCACCCAGAAGTACGCTTCCGGAGGGGGCCTGGAGAGGAGACCGAACCCGGTCGCCCAGGGGTTTACCACCACCCCGATGACCCCCTCCTGGTGGGTGCTACTGGTTCGGGCGAACCGGTCCGAACCAATAACAACCCATCACTGGGTCTACTCTATTACCATAACAAAATAACCCAGCCAGACTGAAGTTTTTACCTTATATGGAGCAAGAAATGCCTGATGTTCAAGCTGGATCATATTCCAAATATCTTCTGGCTAGTGGAACATACCAAATAATTTCAGACTACTGTATCAGTTATGCTTTGTAAATTACCTCAAAGCCTTTGACTTTGTGGGTCATGAGAAATTTTGGGCTGTTCTGGAAAAAGAAATATGGATGATCCTCAGCACTTCATTGTCCTGATGCATAGACTATGTTGTGTACAAGAAGCTACTGTCAAGACAGAATATATGGTGAAACAGAATGGTTTCCTCCAGGCAAAGCTGTCATTTTACCCCCTTTTCTTTTCAGTCCTTATGCAGAACACATATGGAAAGCCAGACTAGATTCAAATGAAGGAGGAATGAAAATTGGCAGAAGGAGCATCAATAATTTAAGATATGCAGAGGATGCTGCTTTACTGGCAGAAAACAGCAATGACCTGAAATTACTTTTAATGAAACTGAAAGAAGAAAATGCCAAAGCAGAACAACAGCTGAAGTTTAAAAAGACAAAATCATAACTACAGACGAATTAGAAACTTTAACATTGACATGAAATAAATGGAAATACGTAGTAGAAGATTTTGTATACCTTGTTTCGATAATCAATCCAGGAGTACACAGAAAGAGCTTTCTCAAATATTGTGGTATTTTCCAACCACAATTGGGTGTACCCTGGTAACGACAACCTTGTATTGCCAGCTAATATTTCTCACACTAGGTCAGGTGAAAGGAACTGCAGAATGAACTTGCCAAAATGTGGCTTCATTTTGACAGTTTCGCCTCTGGCCTAGACACTGGAGGCCAAGATCAAAATCATCCACATTCTTGTATTTCTGGTGACTATGTGAAAAGCTGGACAGTAAAGAAAGCTGATGGTGGGTGAGTGGGTGTTGAAATATGGTGCTGAAGGAGAGCTCTGTGGAAGCCCTGGACTGCCAGAAAGATGAACAAGTGGGTCCTAGAGGAAATCAAGCATGACTTATCTCCGAAAGAAAATAATGAAATTAGAATGGCCTACTTTGGGAAGTCAGGGACAACTTGACAGTATATATGGTACCCGTGATGGCAAACCTTGGCACTCCAGGTGTTCTTGGACTTCAATTCCCAGAAGGCCAAGTCTCTGTGAATCCACATGAATGGGCTTACTGTGCAGTATACCCATTCATCTGGATTCACTGAGACTTGGGCTTCTGGGAATTGAAATCCAAGAACACCTGAAGTGCCAAGGTTCACCATCATGGCTATATAACAACAAAACATAATGAAGGTCTGGTTGGATACACAGATTCACTCACAGAGCCTTAAGGTTGCACCAGCAAGTCTAATTTTTTGTGACTCCTGGAAAATTTTCCTGCTCTACTGGACTTGAGCGCAAGTCCCACTGTGTGGTTTAAAGCCCTTGTGTAAAAGCTAGCCCTCCTCCCCTCAGTTGGGTTGGATTTGGAGTTTGATTCC